>JADMNL010000026.1:188042500-189282500 GCA_016271365.2 Neoceratodus forsteri | reverse complement strand
AGAGCTCGACTCTTGTCAAGCCAGAGCTAGGCTCCCGGCGAACAGGGCAGAGGTTCTCTCCTCATTTGCCCAGTCATTTTGGGTTGGGCACTTTCGTTCTGCCCGGGACTTTCTGCGCCTTATGGGTTACATGGTGGCCTGCACCTCGGTGGTCCGTTGGGCCTGGTTGCACATGCACCCCTTCCAATGGAAGCTGGCCGCCCAGTGGACTGAGTGATATGGTGATTTCGACCAGCTGATCACTGTAACCCAGAAGATGTGGGACGCTCTCCAGTGGTGGACCGCCCTAGACCGGTTTCAGGAAGGGATCCCGTTTGTTCGCTCCAAGCCGATGGTCGTCCTTACGACCGTTGCCTCTCTCATGGGCTGGGGATCCCACATGGGGTCAACAGGGCCCACGGGTTCTGGACCCCCGAGGAGTCCCGATGCCACATCAACCTGTTGGATCTCAGAGCAGTCATACTGGCACTGTCAGCTTTCACTCCTCAGCTCCAGGGTCAAGTGATTCAAGTCCAGACGGACAATACCACAACCATGTAATACCTCAACAAACTGGGCAGCACGCACTCCTGTCTTCTGTGCAAGGAGGAACTCCGCATCTGGGCACTCGTAAGCCGGTTGGAGGCGGATCTCCTAGCAATCCATGTGGCTGGAGCCTCGAACCAGCTGGCCAATGCTCTCAGCCGCATAGGTCAGATATCCCACGAGTGGTCTCTCCATCCAGAGGTAGCTTACAGCCTGCTCTCCCGTTGGGGCAAACCGATGGTGGACCTGTTTGCCTCTAGGGAAAATGCCAAAGTAAGGCTGTATCATGCCCAACCCCCAAAAGCAGGGCTCGCTGCAGGGGGATGCCGTCTTGAGGCCGTGGACCCCAGGCCTCCTGTACACCTTACTTCCATTTCCCCTGATCCACAAGGTATTACTCAAGGTGAGGAGGGCCAAGGCGAAGGTGATTCTGGTAGCCCCAGACTGGCCGCGTCAGTTCTGGTATCCATATCTCCTCAACTCCAGCTGCAGGCCCCTGGAGTGACTTTGCACATGCCCGGACCTGGTATCTCTCAACCAGGGGAAGGTCTTCCATCTGGACCTTCAATCACTGCACCTCACAGCCTGGTACCTGAGCAGTTAAGAGTTCCAGGCTTTGGGTCTTTCCGAAGATGTCTACACAGTGGTGGAGGCATCTAGAAAGGAATCGACCAGGAAATGTAATGCCTTCAAATGGAAAAGATTTTCCATTTGGTGGCAGGGTAAGGGTCTGGACCCCTTATCCTGTTCTGTGGCTAACATTCTCGACTACCTTTGGTCTCTCTCCAAAGGGGATCTACGGTCTTCGACCTTTAGGGTGCACCTGTCAGCCATTTCTGCTTACTGGGCGTGGGCCGGTCAGCAGACGGTGCAGGAGACTGGTCGGGTGCGTTTTCAAAGGCCTGGATCACATATCCCCTCTGGTGTGTGTGAACCTTCACCTCCGTGGGATCTGCTGCTAGATTTGGCAAAGCTCATGGGCAAGCCATTCGAACCCATGCACAAGTGTGAGCTGTCAGAGTTGTCGAAGACCGCCTTCCTGGTGGCAATCACATCAGCCAGAAGGAAGAAGAAGAACTCCAGGCGCTTTTGGTGGACTTGCCTTATCTGGTCTTCCACAGGGACAAAGTTGTCCTGCGCCCCCACCCGAAATTCCTTCTGAAGGTGGTCTGAGTTTCACCTTAACCAGGTGTGGACTCTGCTGGTTTACTACCCTAACTACACCTCTGATGCCAAGTACAGGCTCCATACTTTGGACCCGAGATGTGCTCTCTTCTATTACAAGGAGAGTACGGTGGATATTCTTGGAGAGGTTCGCCAGTTGTTTGTCACTTACGCTGAAGCCGCTTCTGGCAGACCTGCAGCTAAGCGGACTGTTGCAAGATGGATTACATGATGCATAGGTCTGTACTGTGAGTTGACGGGCAAAGAGCCTCTCAGAGGGATAAGAACTCATTCTACCTGCCATACTGCTGCATCAGTGGCAGCTTCCAAGGACATCCCCATCCAGGAAATCTGTTGGGCTGCCACCTGGAAATCAGCAAACATCTCTTCACCCACTACTACATCGACCTTGAGTCACGCTAGGATGCTGATTTTGGGGCTTCGGTTCTCCAGACTCTGTTCCCTAAGTAGGGGGTGTGCACTTTGCCTCCCTCCTCCCAGAGAACTGCTTGTAGTCTGCTAAACAGTGTGGATGAACAACATATCCACTCTCCTAGAAGAACAGGTTACTCACCTGTAACAATATTTCTAGGAGTGGCATATGTTTTTCATCTGATATTCCTAACCTCCCCAGCTGTGGGCGCACAACCTGGCTTCCAGCGGACAAAGATCTGGTGTCAAGAGGCGGAGCCGAGGTATATACCACCCAGGTGGGTGGGAGGAGCCAGCTTGCAGACTTCTGGCAGATTTAAAGTGGAAGGGACAATGCTAAACAGAGTGGATGAACAACATATACCACTCCTAGAACTACTGTTCTAGGGACACGGATATGTTGTTCACCCACACTTTCTGGCAGGTATCCTTGCCGCTTTAAATCTTGCTGGAAGAATCTTCAAGCTAGCTCCTCCACCCACCCACCAGTGGTAAAACTCTTTCGACTCCGCCTCCATGTCTTGCACAGATCTTCCTGCTAACTGGAAGCTCAGGTTCCCTCCTTAAGCGCTCTGTTTTAGACTGAATCCTAACTCTTCGGTTCGTCCGAAATTGGTTTTAAGTTTTCTTAACCGGTCTTCATCTTCCCTGCAACACGTGGAATGGACAAATCTATTCCGGCTTTGGAGGTGCCTTGCGGGCAGAAAATGTCAAAACGGATCCGCACTCACGTGCGTCTACTGCCCTAGGCCTAGATCACTACCGCAGGCCTGTGAGTTAGTCCGCTCTTTCTCAGCCAACATCCTGGACGATCGCGCTGCCCTGATTGGGCTTCGAAGCTCTGAAAACGTTCCATGATCAAAATCAAAAGAGGCTTGTTGGGCGGTGTCCGCGGCTGCTGGCACGGCTGAGCAGCTCGAGCAGATGATCGCCCTCGAGGAGGAGGCGGCCCAGGCCGCATCTTCCTCCTCGGCCGCAGCATTTATTCCACTCTCTCTGAGTTCCTCGTATACTGCTTCGTTCAAGGAGCTTTGTCAGTCCCTTTCCACGAAAGGAGAGGGGCCATCGGGACATTCTTCTCGGCCCAAGAAGAAGGAGTCGAAGGGTAAGTCCCACCGTCGGCATTCGTGGGAGTCGGAGAGGTCCCCTTCCCCAGACAGCCGACCGTCTACTTCGGTCGAGGTTGCGGCTCGAGGCCGCCTGGCTTCACAGTGCCCCGTCAGGCCAGCCTGCCGAGACTCCGTCGGTCAGTTTTCTCGATCCGTTAGGCGAGCTGTCGACTGGAGAAGCCGACAACCCTCCTTCACGGTCCCCTGGTAGATACAGAGGATCTGCCTGTGCCTTCTGGACCGCATTCCCGGTTAAAGTGCCGAGCCGAGGGAAGAGCGGGTGTCCCCCAACCCTTCCCATACCCACCCTCGGTCCCCCCGAGGGTCTCGGTCTCGGACCTCTTCTCGGTCTAGCCGTTCCCGACGACATCGGCGGTCTCGATCTCGATACCGAGGTAAGCGGTGACACCGTTCCTCCTCTTCCTCGGATGAGGGGAGGCTTAGGCATAAATTACGCCGGCGCTATGAGGAGCTTATGTGGCAGCAGTTGCTGTTGTCCGGGCATAAGCCGACCCCGGGCCAGACCCCGGCCATCAAGTGGCTGTCGCCTAAATGACCAAAGCAACCACTCACGCTAGTCGAGTTGCCCTCCAGGGCGGTTGCGTGGCCAAACCAGCTACTGCTCACGCGATTGGTGGAACCTCCGCCTCCACAACGAAGTAGAGGCACTGATCAAGGATTCTTGGTCGGGTCACGGCCTGCCTCACAGGTTGTCGGTCGCCCTCACTCCCGACCGTCCTCGGCAGGTGGAGGGTGGCTCAGGGCCGAGGCAGCTCTTTGCAGACTCTTCGGAATCCGACGACGACTCCTCCCTGTTCTCCAGGCAGGTCGACCTGGAGTCCTCCGGGGACCAGTCATTGGACGATAGCCCATCGTCCTTCTTGGAGTCCACTGGGATGCAGCTCGAGCCCGTGTCTAAACGGGCAAAGTATCCCCTAACGGAGATACTGGACCAAGGGGATTCCCCCACGGAGGTCTTTCCGGTGGCTGAGGCCATTGTCGGCCCAGCTTTGGCAGCGGCCTCCTTCCTGTCCTGAGCCCTCGGCCAGGATGGCCAGGAAGTATGCAGTCCCTACCGGCTCTTTGCCTGGTTCTCGGAGCACCTCTGCCGGGGGTTAGTCACCGACAGCGTTTTCCGGCGTTGGTAGCAGCTGCCGAGATGTGGATAAGCCCCCGACAGAGAAGTCCAGCTGGACTTTGCCGGCGCAAGGTGTATGCTCGTCCTCCTCGGCCTCCTACAGGCCAGCTCGGCCGTGCTGATGGCACACTTCTCCCACGCCCTCTTGGGCTCCCTGGATGAGGTTGTTCCTCATCTCCCGCCTGACCTGCAGACCACGGTCTGCCAGGTGAGGAACCAGGAGTAGAGGCGGTGGCGAGCAACAACTTCAGACTATTCTGGACATAGGCGATTCCTGTGCAATAGTGCTAAGTAGCGGCCGTGGTGGCCATGCGACGCAGGGCGTGGCTGGGGATATCCACTTTCACGGCGGATACCCAGCACAAGTTGGCGGATGTCCCCTTCTTGGGGACTGACCTCTTCAGCTGTGGAGTGGAGGGACACCTCCAGCGGATCGAGAAGTCCAATGCCACCCTGGACTCTGTCACCTCTGCCCAGAGGGACAAAGGCCGCCGTCAGCAGCAGAAGTCCTTTCGTCCTTCGGCCCCTGCATCTCGACCGGCCCAGCAGCACCAGCAACAGGGCCAGCAGGCTCACGCTTGGCGTCCCAAACCCAAGATAGCGGCTTCCTCCAACAGGAAGCAAGGGGGTAAAGGCCCAGGAGGTCCCTCGGCCGGTTCTTCCTTCAGGCCTGCCCAATGACGGGTTGAGGGGTGCCGCCTCAAGCTCACCCCCCTGGGTTCCCCTCAGAGAGCTCCGCCACTTCCTTTCTGCCTGGTCCACTATCACCACGGACCCGCTGGGTGTTGGAGGGTGGTAGGAAAGGCCTGCTCTGGAGTTCAAGCTGGCCCCACCCTTTCGAGCCGTCGCCCCTCGGGGGTCCATGGGGTCCGCAGCCTCGCTGTCGGCCCGCAGAGCCGACATTGCCCTGCTCCTCGAAAAAGAGGTGATCAGGAAGGTGGTGGATCCTCCACCAGACCCGGGGTTTGTGTCCAGGTATTTCCTGGTCCCAAAACAGACGGGGGGCTGGCGCCCCATTCTCGACCTGCACGACCTGAACAAGTTCCTAAGGTCTCGGACCTTCAGGATGGTCGCTCTGGCTCAGATAATCCCATCCTTGGAACGAGGCGTGTGGTTCTGTTCCTTGGACCTCCAGGATGCGTTCTTTCACATCCCAATCCGTCCAATCCCATCAAGATTCCTCTGCTTCAGAACAGAGGGATCCCCTGAGTTCCGGGCCATGCCTTCGGGCCTCTCTAGCTCCCAGGGTCTTACCAAATGCATGGCAGTGGTGACAGCGTTCCTGCGGCGCGGAAGGGTCGGGTACCCCTACCCTGGACGACTGGCTGATTGCAGCCCTCCAAGCGGAGGCTGAGCGGTCAGAGATCTGGCCCTCCAGGTTTGCTCTCAGGTTGGCCTCATCATCAAGCGAGGCCAAGTCGGAACTCGGCCAAAGCAGGTGATACTATTCATCGGGGCAGAGCTCGACTCTCTATGAGCCAGAGCACGGCTCCTGGCGGACAGGGCCGAGGTTCTTTCCTCTTTTGCCCAGTCATTTCTGGTTGGGCAATTGCGCCCTGCCCGGGACTTCCTGCGCCTCCTGGACCTCATGGCGGCCTGCACCAGCGTGGTCCGTTGGGCCCGTTGGTACATGCATCCCCTTCAGTGGGGACTGGCCAGCCAGTGGTCACAACGCTGCGATCCGGTGGACCAGCTCGTGACAGTGACCCAGGAGATGTGGAATGCTCTCCAATGGTGGATCGTTCCGGCACATCTGCAGGAGGGCATCCCGTTCATCCACCCCGAACCGACGGTCTCTCTATCGACCGATGCATCTCTGATGGGTCAGGGTGCCCATCTGGGGGAACACCGAGCACACGGCCTCTGGTCCCCTCGGGAGTCCCGATGCCATATCAACCTGCTGGAGCTCCGAGCGGTCCGTCTAGCTCTCACCGCCTTCGCTCCGTTTCTACGGGGTCAAGTGGTTCAGGTCCAGACTGGACAATACCACTGACTATGTACTATCTAAACCGCCCAGGGTGGACGCGCTCCATGCAGCAAGTGCGAGGAAGCTCTCCTCATATGGTCCTACATGCGCAGCCTGGAGGCGGATCTCCTAGGCATTCACGTGGCAGGAGCCTCCAACACTCTGGCCGATGCCCTAAGCCGGATAGGGGCTGCATCTCACGAGTGGTCTGTCCTGCCGGAGGTAGTACAAGACCTGTTCTCCCACTGGGGCACGCCTCAGGTGGACCTGTTTGCCTCCAGGGAGAATGCGAAGCTGAATCTGTTCCATGCCAGCCCCCCTCAGCAGGGCTCGCTGCAGGGGGATGCCTTCTCGAGGCCGTGGGCCCCAGGCCTCTTCTACGCCTTTCCCCCATTTCCTTTGATCCACAAGGTGCTTCTCAAGGCGAGGAGGAACAAGGCACAGGTGATTCTGGTAGCCCCAGACTGGCCCCGCCAGTTCTGGTATCCAGATCTCCTAAGCCTCGGCTCCAGGCTCCCGAGGCGGCTTCCAGCCTGCCCAGACCTGATCTCAGTCAATCAGGGGAAGGTATTCCATCTGGACCTTCAATCCCTGCACCTGACGGCCTGGTTCCTGAGCGGCTAGAGTTCCAGGCCTTCGGTCTTTCCGCTGACGAGGTCCTCAACGTCGATGAGGCGTCCCTTAAGGAGTCAATCAGAAAATGCTACACCTTCAAATGGAAGAGATTTTCCATTTGTTGTCAGGGGAAGGGCTTGGACCCTTCCGCCTGTCCCTTGGCAAGCATTCTGGGCTACCTGTGGTCCCTTTCTCAGCAAGGTCTTCGGTCGACGACCTTTAAGGTGCACCTGGCAGTCATCTCTACTTACCGGGCACGGGGCGGGAAGCAGTCGGGCGCAGGAGAAGGTGGTCGGGCGCTTTTTCAAAGGCCTTGACCACATTTCCCCTCCGGAGCGAGAACCTCCACCTCCGTGGGATCTACTGCTGGTATTGGCCAAGCTCATGGGCAAGCCATTCGAACCAATGCACAGGTGCGATATTTCACACCTGTTGTGGAAGACCGCTTTCTTGGTGGCTATCACGTCAGACAGAAGGAAGGGAGAACTCCGGGCGCTTTCCATGGAGTCTCCTTATCTGGTCTTCCACAGGGACGAAGTTGTCCTGCGCCCCACCCGAAATTCCTTCCGAAGGTGGTATCGGAGTTTCACCTTAACCAGGTGTTGACTCTGCCAGTGTTCTACCCCAATCACACCTCGGAGGCCGAATATAGGCTTCATACTTTGGACCCTAGACGAAGCACTGCCATTATATGATGATGGTTGAAGTTCGGGAGAGGTTCGCCAGCTGTTTGTCACCTACGCTGAAGCTGACTCTGGCAGACCTGCAGCCAAAGCGGATGATAAGCAGGTGGGTCACCTCCTGCATAGAGCTCTGCTATAGGTTGGCGGGCATGGAGCCTCCCAGAGGGATAAGAGCTCATTCTATCCACCATACCGCTGCATCGGTAGCTGCTTCCAGGGATGTCCCTATCCAGGATATCTGCAGGGCTGCTACCTGGAAGTCGGCACATACCTTTATTACCCACTACCACTTCGACCTTGAGTCGCGTCGGGATGCTGGTTTTGGGGCCTCGGTTCTCCAGTCTCTTTTTCCCAAGTAAGTATCGGGGTTGCGCCTTGCCTCCCTCCTCCCGGAGAACTGCTAGGAGTCTGCCAGAAAGTGTGGATGAACAACATATCCATGTCCCTAGAAATACAGGTTACTCACCTGTAACAGGAGTTCTAGAAGTGGTATATGTTGTTCATCCACACAACCTCCATTCCTCCCCGGCTTTGACGCACAACCTGAGCTTCCAGCGGGCCAGATCTGGCGTCATGGGGCGGAGCCGAGAGTTTTACCACCCGGGTGGGTGGGAGGAGCCAGCTTGAAGACCTTCCGGCAAGATTTAAAGCGGCAAGGATACCTGCCAGAAAGTGTGGATGAACACCATATACCATTCCTAGAACTCCTGTTACAGGTGAGTAAACACAGTTTTCCAAGTCAAGTACTTAAGTTCTGCTGAGGACATAGGCTCAAAAGGAGGCTGCATAAGTTGGGTAATGCAAACATTTAAGTCCCAGGCAGCGGCAGGATCCCTAAAGGGAGGACTGGTATAAAGCAATCCCTTGAAAAATTTACAGAACACAGGATGAGATGATGATGAGGAAGGCTTCCCCACTGACAGGCAGAAACAGCTAACAAGTGTACCTTGAGAGTAGCTGGTCTGAGTCCTAGGCCATTAAGATGGACCATATAATCCAGAACTGTAGGCAATTCAGCAGTGTCTGAAGAGATGTGCTTTTTGGAGCACCAAATGCTGAATCTTTTCCATTTGGTGTCATAAGTCTTTCTGGTGGCAGGCTTTCGAGAGGCTTTGAGAATATCCAGATCCCCCTGGGGCAGGTGCAAATCTGCATACTCTTCACTGTTCAAGAGCCGTGCCTTGAGATTGAGAGACCGAAGATTGGGTACCAAATCCTCCCCTGAGAGGAGGTTAACAGATTGTAATTCCTGGGAAGAGACGGGGGAAGACGGACTGCTAGAGACAGCAACAGGGGGTACCAAGGCTGTCTGGCCCAGTCTGGAGCAATCAGTCACTTTGCAAGGTTGTGACCTTACCTTGACTAGAACCTTGAACAGTTGAGGAAAGGGAGGGAAGGCATACAGAAATTTCCCTTCCCAGTTCAAAATCAGAGCTTCCAGAGGGACTGAACCCAAGACTGGGGGTCTGCAACAAAACAAAAGACAAGGGTGATAGTCTGGGGCTGCAAAGAGATCTATCTCTGGAGTGCCCCACCTTGAAAACATCATTTTCAACACCAGGGAATCCAGGGACCATTCGGGATGGCCCTGGGAGATCCTGCTCAGTGCATCTGCTAGCACATTGTCCTTCCCTGGAAGATGGACTGCTATCAGAGAGGTCTGTAGGGAATAAGCCAGGGACCTCAATTTCATGGCTTCCGTGCACAAGACTGTAGACAGAGTGCCTCCCTGCTTGTTGATGTACCACATGGTGGTGGTGTTGTCTGTTCTGACCTGAACCACCTTGTTCTGCACAGAGAAAGCTTGTAGGGCCAGAAAAACTGCCCTGAGTTCCAGGAGACTGATATGAAAAAGGAACTCCTGAGGGGACCACAGTCCCTGGGCTGTGAGAGCCCCCACATGAGCTCTCCACCCCAAAAGGGAAGCATCCATGACAAGGACCACCGAATGAGTCAGTGACAAATGGGACCCCTTGCCTTAAATTGTTCTGACCCTGCCACCACTGAAGAACTTGGATCAGTGTCCGAGGCACTGGAATCAGTTTGGCAAGAGGATCCTTCCTCTGGGACCAAAAGGCCCTCAGATGGAACTGAATGTCCCTCATCTGGAATCTTGCCCCTTCGACCACTGCTGTAAAAGCTGCCATGTGGCCCAAGAGCTGAAAGGAAGTACCTTGCTGGTCAGGACACCTGAAAGCTGAAGGAAGAAGCCAGCTGTAAAAGAACTCTTGACCTTTCCAGGGGAAGAAAGGCTCTTGCTTTGACAGTATCTAGCTCTTCCCCTATAAAGGTAAGAAGCTGCACTGGTTCGAGAACGGACTTGGGCAGGTTAAGAGGAAATCCCAGAGAAGTGAGCACTTGCTGGGTCACTTGCAGGTCTGACTTGACTTGGTCTGGAGACTGGCCCACCATGAGCCATCGTCCAGATATGGAAAAATGGTAATCTTTTTGCCTTCTTAGAAAGGCAACGACTACTGCCAGGCACTTTGAGAAAACCCTTGGGGCTGATGTTAGACCAAAGGGCATTGCTTTGAACTGACAGTGGCCTGAGGGCAACTCGAACCTGAGGTACTTTCTGTCGGAGCACCTGATGGGAATGTGAAAATAGGCATCCTTTAGGTCCAGGGAGGCTAGCCAGTCCCCTGGCCGTAGAGAGGGAAGAATTATTCCCAGAGTTACCATCTTGAACTTTGGTTTTAAAAGATGTTTGTTCAGGTATCTTAAGTCTTGGATGGGTAGCCACTCCCCTGTCTTTTTTGGGGTAAGGAAGTACCTGAAGTACAGACCTTTTCCCCAGTGTAGGGTAGGAACTCTCTCTGTGGCTCCTAAGGCCAGAAGAGATGAAACCTCTGTCTCTAGGGCAAGGGTTTCTGAGAGAACTGCAGGTGGAAAAGATCTGGCTCTCATCTTCGGAAATTTTAGAAGCTGAGAACCAGTCCCTGGCTTATTACTTCCAGGACCCACTTGTCTGAGGTAATAGACATCTAGTCCTAGACAAAGTAAGCCAGCCTGGCACCTACTGGAACAGGAGAGTCAACCCGGGCAGCCCATCGGTGTGTCTGCTTGGCAGGGGCCTTAGGCTGAGGAGTGGATGTAGCCCTGCTCATCCCCCTTCTGCCTCTCCCTCTGAAGAACCCCCTCTGTGAAATGGGAGAAGAGGCCTGTGCTTGGTAAAAATGCTGATGAAAAGGCCTGCCCCTGCCCCTAGACTGCTGCCTTTGAGGAGTTGCCTGCCTCTCCTTGGCCTGAGCACTCCTATAAGTGGTCCTGTACTCATCCATTTTCTTCATGTAATTCTCTGTCTGCTCCCCAAACAGAGAATTACCTACTACAGGAAAATACATGGCCTTAGCCTGGGTGTCCTGGGAGAGGCTAGTACATCTGGGCCAAGCCATTCTCCGAAGAGCCACAGATGTAGCCATGACTCTTGATGACACATCACTGGAGTCCACAAAAGCATGAAACTGTACTTTTGATGCCTCAGTCCCATCTGCAGCCACCTCTTCCAGCTCCTTGGCTAGCAGGGGGGAGGCCTGTTTAGCCAGTGGCAGTACAGTGTCCCACCTGGACTTCTGGTACCTGGCTTTATAGGCCATATATTTCGCCTGCCTAAGTCACAAGGAAGATGCCATGTACTGTTTTTTTTGCCATGGCATCAATCTTGCTGGAGTCTTCGTCTGGGGGAGGGGGGGGGTGAAACCAAGGGAATGTTTGCCTTGTCACAGGCAGCAGGCCTCCACTACCCCAACAAGGTTGCATTGCTGGTATAAAAACTCTGTATCTGAGCCTGATAGTGTGTACCTCTTGTCCATCCTTCTGTCAACAGGAGGTACAGAATTGGGAGATTTCAGGATTTTTTGTGTCAGTTTCCCAAAGGATTTGTGAAGGGGAATAGACAGTCTCCTGGACTCTGAGATGTCCATCATCTCTACATAATCAGGCTCCTCTTGATCTTCCACAGCCTCCTCCATAGGAAGCTGGAGGGTTTCAGCCACTTTTCTGACAAACAGAAAATGGGAAGGGGACTCAGTAAGCCTAGGAGGGGATACACCAGAAGGTCTGTCTGGGGAGATGTCTGGTTCCACAGGCACATCCAGACTTTCACCATCATCAACCATCATCTTCAAACTCCCCCTCCTCCTCAAACTCTGGGTCATAAAAATCTTCAGGGGGTAATCTTGAACCAGGGGAACTGACCGAACCCCTGCGAAAAGGGGTTGGATCGGTTGGAACTGGGCAAAGCGATTCCACAATTTGAATCGCTCTGGCTATTTCCTCGGCGATCGGAACATGAACCTCTTGATCCGAACCAGTCGATTTTTCTTTGAGTTTTCTTTTCGTAGGAACCGACCCCTCAGGCTCGGCTCTCCTCTTGCCCGAAGAAGTGTAGCCCTGGTCAGAGGGCACTCCTTCTGGTTCAGTCGAAACCGAATTGGGCTGGCCATCCGGGTCAGCGAACTTCTCGGTCTGCTTTTCCCTCAGAGTGATACCAGTCATGGATTGTTCTAAGTCGTTTACCAGATGTCCGGAGGGTATCCATCATTGACTGGGTGGCAGGATCACAAAGTTTGAGCCATTAAATGGTGCAGTCTTAATCTTACATTGCACAGCTGAGGTAAAAACAGAGAGTCTGAGCCACGTAGGTTTTCTGATCGCAATACCTATGGTTGAAGTCAGAAATGAAGTAATCACGGCTGTGTCCCCTGATATGAGGAGGTGCTGTGAGAGAAACACCAGTGGCCATAGCAGCCAACAACAGTACCGGGAACATGGAGAACTAGGGAGTTCGTTGAGAAGCGTTGTGGCTAAAGACCAGAGTGTACGTTGGTATGTAACTGTATGTCCCATATAATTAAGAATCCAAGATTCATTGGTCCGGTGTTGTATACAGAGTTTGGCAAGGTAGTCCATACGGCGAGAGTCTGTTATTTGGTAAGGAGCTCATCTCCAGACATGTTAGCACGATCATGAGTGGCATGAATGGCCACAGAATCTGCATCCAGGGTGTTTGCAAAGTATGGATGGTCCACCGGAGCTTAGTGTAGGTGATCTGCCTGTCTTGGTATGGCATGACCTTTGAAGGGTGGTTCCAGGCAGGTAATATTGCATTGGCGAGGCACCGTCTCAGGAATAAAAGTGAAGGATGAGGACTCTGAAAGAGGCAGAGGACTGGCATCGTAAGGAGAATACTTTCCAAGTTCTTCTTCAAAGAATTTTCCTCCCTAAAATGAGGAGATATATTAGGAGGAGTCCCGATCCAAATGGAAACATGTCTGAGGGGAAGTAGATGAGCATGACCGCTGGAAAGATTCCCTGGGAGTGGAGATCTGCGTATCTATCCTGACGTGTAAAAAACTGTCTGGGCGACAGTAGCCATGTGTATAGAGGACGACGTGGTGACAGGGGTTGTTTGTCTTATGGGAAATCATACAAATCAAAGATGATGTAGGTTTCTGCATAAGCAGAGGTTTGGAGCCTGGGGTGTATAAACCAGGATCCTTGGGTGTTTGCGGTCAGCTGTGCCTTATGGATGGCCAGTTAAAAAAGAAGAAATTACCGTGAAGATAAGGCATTCATTCTTCAGCACAGAGCCTGAAGCCATCGTCTAAGGTTCTTATATGGCATCCATGATGGGGTGGCACCTGAAGAGGTGGCCGTCAAGAAGTGATTTGCAGAAGGTATCCTGTGGCGCACCAGCGAAGGCACGTCATAGGCAGAAGAGGCAGTTGCCTGGTGTGTTATCATCCTCGATGAAGAAGACATCCGTATGGGGCACTGGTGATGGTGCACACTGGCAACAGTGGCCACAGATGACAGCAACACCCAGGAGGGCAGGGAGTATTGCTCCACGGTCCGGCGATGCCAAAAAGGAGCCTTAGTGTAGGCATCGTCCATGAAAGTGTAAATGACAGCCACAATGAAGGCATCCTATGGTGCACTATCCACAGTGTACACTGGTGGTAGTGGCCATCGAGGAGTGCAGTCCGGAGGACGTAGTTATCATCAAAAATCCACTCCTGGGGTCATGCCCCCTGTTCCCACAGTGCCCAACCTTTAAGTGCGATTCGTGAACAGGGGACAAACAGGGACACCCTACTGTTTGTTTTGGGTCCGAGCACACTACCAGTCTTGAGCCTGGTGTTAATTATGAACCTTCTTAGCCAGCACACTCAGGTAACAGGGTCCAAATATCACAGTCTCTTTGGGGAAAGCAGCGTAATACTTCACTCAGTGAGCACACAAAAAACCTGGTTCACAACCCCTGGCCGACTCAATTGAGATGCTGGCATTTTTCTTACCGTGCTGAATCTTTACACAGATCCTTGTTAGCGTGGCTGCATATGGTGACATACTAAGCAATTTAACAGTTATGTCAGAATTAGCAATACTGTTCCACCATTCACACTCAAATGAGAAAATGTCTCCGGTAGATTTAACGAAAGCCAAATTTAGCTAGCCCAGTGGCGAGGAGGGCTGAGGCACTATACCTTATCTTCCTGCCATGCCGTTCGACCCATGTTTGCGGTGCGAGCGGGCCGCTAGGGGTCGGCTGGGGGAGGGAGAGGATCGAGTACCTGAGGGCCAGCTCTCCTTTCCTGGGGATGGTTGGGAACAGAGTCAGCTGACTGCCTGACCCCTAGTGGTGGCTGCGGGTTGGCACAGGGGTCCATATATAGGGGGTGGATGCAGGGCAGACACCCGGCGTGCCATGTACAGAAGCGTGTGCGGCTCGGCCATTGGCCTCACTGCATACCGGCGTGGTCGGGGAGTAGGGGGAAAATGGAGGACAGGATGAAGCCTGGCCACTCATAGACTCTGCATCCAGTTAGCTAGCACCTCTCTAGTCCAAGAGAGGGAAGTCCAGTGGACGCTGGGATGACGGGGGGCCCGGATGGAAGGGGGCTGGCGGCAGGAGCAGAAAAACAGTAAAAAAAAAAAAGAAAACTAAATTTACTAAACCTTGAAATTGTAAATAAATACAGTACATAACACAGAACATATATACATAATAATTACAGTCAGAAAAGAAATGAACAATTACAAAACAAAGTTCTTTGTAACTGAATTAACTAGTTCTAACTCAGTTTCAGTTGGCAAAGGTTCGCACTTGAATTACCAGACTCGACAGAAGTGATCTTTCTTGAGTCCAGAAACAGAGTGTCCATTTGAAGTCCTGAACAAAAAGTGTCTCTCCTCTCTGCTAGGCTTCACCAATATCAGAGATAAAGTCCCACCCTCCTTGTGATGTCACAGCACGAGGTCACTCTTAATACTCTAATTTGTAACATGGCCAGTGTATAACCAAATGTTTCAGCTTACTGCCTGTTTGAAATCTGCAAAGGAAGCAATATTTTAATTATAACAAGACAGACTGTCATCATCAGAGTATGGTTTACGGCAGGTTACAGCGCCCCTTTGATCTTTCAGAGAAACATCCTGGAAACACTGCTCATAGCTGGGTGAATTTTTATAGGAATCTGTCAGAAACTGCTTCCCTCTTGATACGCTGTAACAGGCAACATTTTACAACAAGCTGCCTGGGTTCAAAGCAGTGGTTTGTTTATAACCTTGGTTTTATTATAGTTTCAGGAAGTCAGATTTGGCTGTGACAGCAAGCAAGGCCAGAACATTTATTTTTTCTTTTAAAAATCCAATGTCCCATGATGCCTAGTGCAGACTGCCCTATGGGGAACCGTTGACTGTGTGCATTAGTAACAGTATCCATCGACGATAGCACATCTGAGAAGGGTGAGGAGTATCGCTCCACATCTTGCTGATCTTATGGTGCATTGTCGATGGTGTACTGGGAGTAGTGGTGTCGATGAGTGATAACAGTGTTGACGATAGTGCAAATGTCGTCGATGAAGAAGCTATGTGGAGCACAGTTGATGGTGTGCACTGGTAACAGTGGCCCGTCAATGAGAGCAGCCTAGAAGAATATGAGGAGTATTACTCCACGTCTAGCTAATGTAATGGTGCCCTGTAGACGGTTTACAATGGAATCAGTAGCTGTACACAAGAGCAACCTTGAGAAAGATGAGAATTATTCTACAGCTAGTTGATGTAGAGGTGTCCAGTCAATGATGTACACTGGAAACTGTGGCCATCAACAAGAGCATCCTTGAAGAAGATAAGTACTGCTCCACATTTAGATGATGTTATGGTGCCCCATGGACAGTTTACACTGGAAACAGTGGCCGCCGACGAGAGCAACCCTGAGGAAGATGAGAAGTATTGCTCCACATCAAGATGATATGATGTTACTTCGACGGTTTGCACTGGTAACAGTGGCAGTCTATGAGAGCAACCAGCTGGAAGACTAGGAGTACTGCTCCACATCTTGCTGGAGGAAAAAAGAAGAGGTAACTCACCTGTAAATACAGGTTTTGGTAGCCATTTCCTCTGCTAGACGTATCAGTGAATTGCAAGCCCTGTCAGTGAAACCTGATTTTATCTCCTTTCATAGAGACAAAGTGGTCCTTAGAACCAATAGGAGGTTGTTGCCGAAAGTGGTTTTCAGACTTCCACTTGGATCAGTCATCGTCTTTCTCTGTCTTCTTCACTGATCATTCTTCCTCAGCAGAGAGGAAGCTACACAGTTTAGATGTTAAAAGAGCCCTTAGCTACTACATAGAGCATACCAAGGGTCACAGGTTTGATTCCCTCCAGTTCCTCACTTATGGGGAGTGGGAAAGGGCAAACCTGCCACCAAGAGAACTGTTGCCAGGTGGATTGTTTCTTGTATACAGTTTTTGCTATGAGAAACTGGGAAAAATTCCACCCTCAGGCCTGAGGGCTCATTCCACAAGAGGTACAGCCGCTTCCCTGGCTGCTGCCAGGGACATCCCTCTGTTAGAAGTTTGTCAAGCAGCCACCTGGAAAACACACTATACTTTTACCAAGCATTACTCTCTGGATATCCAGTCTAGGAGTGATGCTCGGTTTGGCACAGCATTACTTCAGAGCCTATTCTCAAAGTAGGTTCTCTCTCTCCTCCATGGAGGTACTGCTTGGTAATCTGCACTTGTCAGAATACAGCAAGACTTCATGTTGTTTGAAGAAAGCATTACTCACCTTAGCAATTGTGTTTATTCTAATGGAGTCTTGATGTATTCTGACCTGCCTCCCCTCTCAGAACCTGTTTTTGGGAAGTGGGTAGGCAGGTGCTGTGTTGCACTCCGGGGGTGTTTTCAGCACACCCTCTTTTTTACTTGGGTGCTTATATTATAGTCTTCATTTGGATAGGTTTTTGATTTGGGGTTTCCTGACTTGAGTCTTCCTTTGGGAATCCAAAACTTTGTTGCCAGTTGGCTGGTTAAAAAATTGTACAATTTCCACATAATTAGTCTGTGAGTGTTTGCTCGTGAGAATCTGGCGGTTTGGTTTCAAGGTGCTGCAGACAGAAACCTCAGCCAAGCTCAAGGTTCTATGCACTGCATAGAAAATTATCCTATACTCTCTGGGCCAGTTTAAAGGATGGGGCAGATTGCAGATTGTCAAAATACAGCAAGACTCCATTAGAAGAAACACAATTACTAAGGTGAGTAATTTTTTTCTTCCCGATGGCTGGACGTACATCTCGGTCCATTCAAAACTCGAGGACAATGAGTCCCAGGCTCTGCTTCACTCTATGTAAATCTATTCAACATTAGAAAAATGTGGCTAGTCCTCCGGGGCCTTCCATCCATTCCCTAAAAACAGGGACTTTCTATGGCTGCCCTGTCCCGCCCTTGGTCAGGGCTCTATTTCTCTGTCATCCCTCCCTTTCCTGTCCTGCATAGTAAGCTAATTTAAGATCTTACTTTGAGTAGGAGCTCTTGCAGCAGGCTATAACAGTTGGGACTGTGCCGCAGGCACTAGGACCCTCCGGTGAAAACTTCAGCCAGCAGGGACCACCCCCGTCGCTGACCCCGCCCGACGTCTGTCCGGGTACAAAAGGGGGTGGACCCTGCTCCACCTCAGTTCTTTTCCTGCCGCGTCCCGTACGTGAACAAGAGAAGTACAGCTTCAGCTTGCCAGTTCAGCAAGAATTTACAATCAAAACCCGCTTTTGAACCGTTGTTTTTTCTCCAACTGTTTTCTTCGTACTTCACAGGCGTCGGACCACTGCCCGACTGACTCTTCAACCGTTGTCGGCGGTTTTTCTTGCAAAGTTACCGAAGTCGGTCCGTTGTTCGGTTTTTGTGCAGTACCGATGGATGTCTTCTCAGGCGTCTGCCTCGGCGGAACATCTTGACAAGTGCAAGTGTGGGAGGCAGATCCCAGCCAAGGACAGCCATCGCTGCTGTGTCTTCTGCCTAGGACCGGAAAATGACACCACGAACTGTTCCGCTTGCCAAGCCTTCACTAGCAGGACCCACATCCGCTGCCTTAAGGCCCTGAAAACCTTTCTCTTGGAGTAGAAGATGGATCTGCACTCCTCAGGGGAAACGCAAGGAGAAGAAACGGCACAGCAAAGACCATAGTCAGTCCCGGTCGCGGTCCCACTCTCACTCGCGGCCCTCTCCAAAGAAGGCCCGTCCCTCAGGATCAGGAGAGCACCCCAGATCTGCTCAGGCCAAGGCCGTCCTTCGGGGGAGAAGCCAGCTAAGCCTAAGGTAACCCCGCTTAGGATCACCACGAAGCTCTTGGAGGTGCATGCTTCGGCTCTGCCTCCCAAGGCACCGGCGCTGCCTGCTAAAGGCACGCCTCCAGAGCCCAAGGACTCTTCGGCGGCACCCTGTCGTCGGTACCAGCACCGACGCCAGTTGAGGGGGTGAGAGGTCGGCTGTGGAAGAACAGACGTCCCTGTCGCCCAAGTCCTCCTCCCCCGTGGGCCCCCAGGAGGGCTCTCCTTCGCGGGCTGATGTCCTGGATCCTTCTCCTCCAGGCAGGGTGGCAGATATTTTCACGAAGGACGAGTTACAGAAGCTGTGTTCCTTTTGGTGGGGGCAGGTCGACAAGCGGACCCCACCCCCATCGCCAACCCAGACACTGGATCCAGTGGGTAAACCACAGCCGGGAGGTGAGCCTTCTCCACGGAAGTCTCCTGAGCGCCAGGCTACACCTCCCTCTAGGGCTCGTTCCCGCACCTGGTCCGAGGACCACAGACATTGCTCCAGGGACTTTGGTGACCGTCGTTCATCTGGGTCACGTTCTAGGAGCCTTTCTCGGTCCTCTAGGCGAGAATGCTCCCAACGTCGGTCCTCTGACCAATGTTGGTCTCTGCTCTGTCACCGGTCCAGGGACCGGAGTCTGTCTTCGGACCGACATCGGTCCCCCAGCTACCAACAACAGCGGGAGTCTGGTCATAGGGCGAGGTCAGATTATTCAAAATCTTATAGTCGATCTCCCTCATCTTCCTCTCTGCAGCGCTCCCCGGGGGAGAAGGACCAGCCTTGCTCGCCTCCAGATGATCCTACCTTTATGGACGTCTTGAGGCATATCCAGGCCTGCAACGAGTGGGAGACTGAGGACCTGGACCCAGAAAGCTGGAGACTTGCAAAATACCTGAGGCAAAAGGAGCCTAAACCTTTGGTGGTCCATCCTTTGGTGGATACTTTCCAGGACCTCACCGGAACTACCTGGAAACATCCAGCTTCAATCCTGGCTGTCCCATAGAAGTCAGATAGGCTGTACAAGGCCCCGAGGGCAGAAGCTTTCCTTGCTGAACACCCTTAGGCAGATTCTTCGGTGATCACGGCTGCCTACGATAAGTCCAGGCAGCCGAAACACCTTGGCTCACAGCCTTCTGACCCGGAGTCTCGCTATTTGGATCAGGTGGGCAAGAAGGTCTATTCTGCCTCTACCTGTTCCATACGTTCCCTCAGCTTCTTAACGCATATGGTCCAGTACCAGAATGTGCTATGGGAAAGGGGACAAGAACTGTTGAAGGTCCTTCCAGACTCTGACCAGAACAAAAAGCTCCTGGATATTCTGAAATCGGGCTCAGACGTAGGCTCTCATGTTTTGAAAGCCTCGTATGATGCTGCAGATACGGTAGCCAGAGCAGCCACTTCCTGGGTGTGCCACTGGCGCCATGCTTGGTTGAGAGTCTCTGGCTTTCACCAGGATCTGCAGGATATCGTGCTCTTTGGGCAGGAGACAGAAGCCTTGATTTTGCATCTCCAGGAGTCTGGTAAGTCTATCTGGTCGGTCCGCCAGATGTACCGTGACGAGCAGTGTAGACAACGAAAATGGCCTTTTCGTAAGCCCTCGGGTGGCCAAGGTCATGCCCGTGGAAACCAGCATGGGCAGAGAGGCGGCTTTCGTAGGAGGTCTAGTAACCTACAGTTTGGTGGAGCTCCTACCTGTGGGTCTAAGTCCTCCCAGGGCTCTCTGCCCACACCCAGCTCTACCCAATAACTCCCTTCCGTCCCCCCCACTTCCGCTGGAAGACCCAGGGGAACTGGTCAGGGGCCGCTTCTCCCTTCACCTCGAAGGGTGGAAGTCAGTTACTGTGGACCAATGGGTCTTAGACATTATCAGGAGGGGACACACGCTGGAGTTCACGGAGTTTTCCCCGAACACTCCACCAGAGCTCTCCCGTTATCCTCCTTCTCACATCCCATTAATAGAAGGAGAGATTCAGACCCTCTTGTAAAAGAAGGCATTAGAATTACTCCCCTTACATCAGCGAGGAAAAAGGTTTTATTCACATTTCTTCCTGGTTCCAAAAAAGACACTGGATCGTCATCCCATTCTGGACCTATGCCCTCTAAATCTCTCTAGTGTACAAAAGGTTCAGGAAGGTGACACTCCAAGGCCTTCTTCCTCTACTGCACCAAGGAGACTGGCTCTGTTCCCTAGACATGCAAGATGCATACATGCACATTGGGGTCTTCCCTCCCCACCGGAAGTTTCTGAGGTTCTGCTTCCAAGGGGAGCACTATCAATGTTGAGTGCTTCCATTCGGCCTCTGTTCTGCTCCATGAGTCCTCACCAAATGCTTTGCAGTGGTGGCTGGGGCTTTAAGGGGCTTGGGACACTACGTGTTCCCCTACCTTGACGATTGGCTGCTTACAGCCCCGTCGCGGACAGCCCTGCTTCGCGCCCTCGGAGACACCTATACTCTATTCCAAAGGCTGGGGATCACCTTGAACCTACGAAAATCGTCCCCAGAGCCCAGTCAGAAGCTCTTCTTCATTGGAGCGGTCTTGGATTCCATCCAAGGCATGGCTTTCCTCCCCCCAGGACAAGGGAGATCGCCTGTGGGAGATTGCAGAACGGATTTCAATAACTCCTCAAGTTTCAGCTCAAAACTTTCTCAGGTTACTGAGGCATATGGCAGTGGCCATTCGTGTCACTCCCTTGGCTTATCTCCACATGAGGGTCCTGCAATGAATGCTCAGGGTACAGTGGGACCAAGGCTGCGACGATCTGGACTCAAAGGTCAAGATCTCTGGGCCAGTCAGGAGAACTTTGCTTTGGTGGTTGGACCCCAGGAACTTGAATAAAGAGGTCAGCTTCTGTCCGGAGCCACCAGGTCAGACTCTGACAACAGATGCTTCGGACCTGGGATGGGGGGGCGCGCACCTGGGTGATCATCGAACGCAAGGGGTTTGGTCACCCGAGGAGCAGTCCCTCCACATCAATGTACTGGAAATGCGAGCGGTTCTCTATGCCTTACAGGCCTTACAGGAGGACCTGGTACCGGGCTGTCTTCTGGTTCAAACGGACAACATCGCGGTCGTCTTTTACATCAACAAGCAAGGGGGCACTCACTTGTACCGCCTTAGCAGGGAGGCGATGAGAGTCTGGTACTGGGCACTGGAGCGAGGCATTCTGCTGTCCACAGTGCACGTTCCAGGCATCCTCAACGATCTGGCCGACAGCATACGTAGGTCGCGGTCCAGAGCGCATGAGTGGGAGCTGCTGCAGTCCGTAGCAGGCCAGCTTTTCCACATGTGGGGTCTTCCAGAGCTGGACCTTTTTGTGTCACTTCGCAGTGCCAAACTGACAGTGTTTTGCTCGTGAGAGCACGCGCCTGGAGCTTTCTGGCCAGACGTGTTATCCTTCTGCTGGGCAGGGAGGTTTCTCTATGCCTTCCCGCCCTTCCTTCTCATTCAGAGTCCTACTAAAGTTGCAGGCAGAAGGGGCCGCGCGAGTTCTGTAGCCCCAGATGGCCTCGGCAGATTTGGTTCCCACTCCTGCAGCGGTTATCCACGGAGCCTCCAGTTCCGCTGTCCATATGCTTGCAGTTACTGTCCCAGAATCAGGGTTCACTGGTCCATCTGGACCTTCGGTCCTTGCACCTATACGCCTGGCTCCTTCAGACATAGCTCAAAACAGATGCAGGGTCTCCCCGGAAGTGGCGGCAGTCCTAATTTCAGTGAGGAAGCCCTCCACCCGCTCCGCTTGTGCTATGAAGTGGTAGTGTTGTTGTCTGTGGGCCTTGTCACAACATTTGGACCCTGTTAATTGCCCAGTGAACTCAGCGTTGCAGTATCTCCTCTCCTTATATCAAACGGGCCTGAGTTACTCCTCTATCAAGGTGCATACGTGGGCTATTTCTGCCTATCATGCCCTTTTGGGAGATAAGGCATTGGCTCAATTGGATGTTGCCCACACCTTCCCTAGAGGAATTCTGCGTATGAGACCTCCCATTTGAGACCCTGTCCCACCCTGGGACCTCTTTTTTGTGTGTGAGAACTTACCCTTCCTCCTCTTGAACCGGCAGCAGTTTGTGAGCTGCGTTTCCTTTCTTGGTCTGTTTTTTAGTTGTGGTTACCTCAGCTCAAAGGGTTTCTGAGCTTCAGGCTCTGATGTGTAAAGAGCCATATTTAGTTTTCCACAGGGAAAGGGTTTCTCTCAGAACAAATCCTAAGTTTCTTCCGAAAGTGGTCTCAGAGTTGACCCTCAACCGGTCGGTTGATCTTCCTGTTTATTTTCCTTTCCCTTCTAATAGAGGGGAGGCTCTCCTTCTCACACTGGATGTCCACAGGACTTTGAGGTATTACCTCAAGAGGATGGCTACACACTATCAATTGAAGCAACTTTTCGTGGCCTTCGTGCCACAATGCTTGAGTAGACCAGTGACTCTCGAAGTGGATAGTTCACTGCATATCTTTCTGCTACGAGAAACACAATAAGCCCCTACTGGGCCCGGTCAGGGGTCACTCCACCAGAGGAGTGTCTGCTTCATTCGCCGCCCTGAGAAATGTCTCTATAAGGGACATATGTTTGGCTGCCACCTGGAACTCTGTGCATACCTTTGTCAAGCATTACAGCTTGGATATCGTCTCTAGACGCCGAGCTGGCTTCGGCTTAGCTGTTCTGCAAGGACTTCTGTCCTGAGGCCTCTAGAGTCAGTATATTCCACCTCCTGGGGTCATCTACCTCTTTGGCATGGAACTGCTTGATATTCAGTCCTAACTGTTCTAGCCTGCTGCAAGAGCTCCCACTCGAAGTAAGATAGTACAGTTACATAAGAACTTACCATAACAGTAGATTTTCGAGAGGAGCTCTTGCAGCAGGCGTTACTTCCCACCCACCTTCCCCCTCAAGGTGTGCAGATCCATCTTCATTTCCATCTCCATCTCCATTTTCATTTTCTACAGTAGCTTCGTCTCCTTCTCTTGTCAGGCCTTGTTGCGGGCCTTGGCGTGAGAACTGAGGTGAAGCTAGGTCCGCCCCCTTTGTACCCAGACCGACGGGGTGGGGGCGGTCCCTGCTGTGTACTGCTGGCCGAAGTTTTCACCGGAGTGTCCTAGTGCCTGTGGCTTAGTCCTAACTGTTATAGCCTGCTGCAAGAGCTCCTCTCGAAGATCTACTGTTACAGTAAGTTTTTAGGCAACTGTACTTTGCGCCTAGCACCGGCCCCGATGATGCTTATTGCTCCCTGTAGCCTGGAATGTTTGGCTCCCATTACTACAACACTTAATGGTGGCAGACCCACTGCTGTTACCCATCGGACCAGATCTGATACAGACAGGTTACACCACCCCACTCTGGATTCCTTCCATCTCCACGAGTGGCTTTTTTTTTTTTTTTGCATCTCGTCTCCAGGTCTTCTTGCAAATGGTGAACATTTCTGCTGGCATCTCGCAAACTGTCTACTAGACAAACCTACAGCTTAAAATGGTAATGTTTTTTCCATATGGGCTTCTTTTCGGCCAATGGACCCTTTTCTCCCCATGTCCAGTGCTACAAGTCTTGGAATGTTTATCCTCGCTCATGACTACGTGCCTGGGCTACTACTCCATTGGGGTTCGCCTGACATCCATCCCGGCCTTTCATGAACCACTTGAAGACCACTTGGTTTACCAACATCACTTGGCAACCGTGTTTTTTTTTTTTGGGAGGGGAATGTTACATCTTGAGCCCCAATTACACATCCTGCTCCATAGTGGTGCCCTTACTTGTCCTTCTGGATAATTTACTTTTACCAAGTGCGACCTTCGTTTTCTTTCACGAAAACCTCAGTTTATTATGGCAGTGACTTCTATCACACGTCTTTATAAACTTCAAAGTCTGAGATACAAATAACCCTACCTTATTTTATTCAATGACAGTTTCCTTGTGCCTCAACCCCTCCTTTTTCTAACAGTGATTTTGGAAGATATTCTGAGCTTACCTGTTATTGCCCCAAACTTTCCAATCTAGGGGTATCATATCTGCACACTTTCAATGCACACAGAGTGCTTAGATGATACTGCTCAAAACTTTACACCACTCAGAATGACAACATACTTCTTTGTTTCCTTCATCCAATCTGGGGAAAGGCTCTCTGTTGCAAAACACTACCTTTCCACATTGCTGGCTAATTGTCTTTGTGTTCAACAAGTACAACAAACTACCTGACCGTGTCCATGCACACTCTGCAAGAGCCATTGCTGCTATAGCTACTTGCTTTATGGGAGTGTCCCTTACAGATACACTGTATAGCAGTTTGAATTCTCACCCGATGTATTTAGCGGAGGCTCTGCTACTGCACTTATTCCCTCCTGCTAGTATTTGCGCTGTATTCACCGGCAAATACTGTAATAAGTGCGGCGGTACTAGTTAAAATGTGCATAGCAGGTAATCAAGATTTAGATCCCTAATTGATCACAGCAGGCTTGTTCCCGACACTTTAAGCTCTCCCCCGACACACCCTGTTCTGCATACTTGCTCAGTTGCCAGACTTAGCCTGTTGTTGAACATGTTACTGCTAAAATGGATAAGCTCCTCACAGCCCGTCAAACGAAAGTATCCTGTGGAGGCAAGCACTGTGTCCAGTTCTGATCTGGCCGAGAGTTCTGGTGTTGAGCTCTGAGTAGCAGCAGCAGTTGGGAAGGGGCTTGCAGTTGCTTGCCCCACCACAGACAAAGACCGCTTATGTGAATTACACCCCTGTTATTAGATTTCAAGTGGAGAAGTATGCGGCTGAGCAGGGAGTGATGGCTGCACTCTAGAAGGTGAAATGCTGCCGCCGCAATTGATTTATAAAGGACGCAGCCCTGCATCACACCCTTGGCACCAATCCCTTATTGAGTGGAACGTAACCCACAGTGAGAACCACTGGGCAAATATCAAAAGAACCCTAGAAATTATTGAGAAAGTGCTGGTGTCATGTGTAACAATTCAAAAAGGAAACTTCCCTGCCTGACGAGCAAAAGGCTCTCCTAGTCCTGGATTTGTAGAGAGCCCATACCACAGATGCAGTCCTGAAGCAGCTAGAAGCTAATGGCATCATACTGGTATACGTACCGGCCTCCTGCACCGATGCACTCCAGCCCCTCGATATTTCAGTCAACAAAATTTTTAAAGACTGCCTAAAAAAATGTTTCACAGCATGGTATGTGGGGCTTAGTTCTTCCCTTGTCAGTCTTCACCATTCATTGCAGCTGGGTACGAGCCAGATGCATGCACCCTCCACAGGAGCTCCTTTTTTTTTTTTTTTTAAATAGAGGAATCTGCGCCAAAATTGCAGCCCACAAGCTAGATGCACCACGTGGTGTGCAAGGGATGGCCGTTGGGCACCAAAGACTACTCCTCCATCCCAATTCTGTTTCTGCCACCGTCGAGGCCGCACCTGCTGTCGCTGCAGGAGTTGATAATGCCATTCGGCCTAAGTCGAAGTTGTCGACTCCGCTTCCTTATCCTTCATCCCGATTCTGCATCCCGACACAGTTGAACCTGGTAAGACTGTTGATGGTTTTTTTTTCGAACGGCACCGGGATCTTTTGCTGTGTTTTAGTTTATTTCGCATCATGTCCGGTTCGGGAGTTTAAACGCAAGTCGAAAGCGAGCTGTGCCCCATGCTTCTGTGCTCCTGTGGTCGGCACTTTCCCGTTACGGACTGAAATGATGATTGTCTACGATTCCTGGGACCCAACCACGATATGGATAGATGTGACGCCTGTTTTTCCATGGACCGACATGTTTTGGAAATCCGTGCGTTCAAATTCTGCAGGGCTGCCTACTCTCGGAGGACGACGTTGCCCTCGGGCCTCCCAGGCCAGGACACTAGACCATTCCTCCAGGTCCCCTTCTGGGCCTATACAGCCTGGTGAGGAGGAGGCCTCTTCAGCTTCTAGCCTTGCTGAGGAGGAGGCCTCTTGTGCAGTGTCGGTGGAGCACTCTGGCTCCTCCTGGAGTCATGTCACTGACACCGCCCCAGCAATCAGCTCTTTCGAGGTGCAGACTCCCCCAGTGTTGCAGCCCTCTGTTGCTAGGTCCGGCACTGACAGACCCTCACAGCACCAGTGCTGTGGGCGACTCTGGCAGTTTTGGCTTCCGGTGCCGGGTTGTCTCTGGGCTCTGTGGTTGTGAGCAGCGTGGTGGACCTGTCCACCCTGCCGGTGCTATTCGCAGTGCCGTCTCCAGAGAATCTCCAGGGGTCGCTAGCATTGAGGTCCTTCTGGTTGCCTCCTCTTCGGAGGGAGACGACTCAGACTTGTATCCAGACTGGGTACCCGTTTCTTTGGGATCCGCAGTCTCTGTGGGACTTGGTGTCAGGTGGACCAGCGTCTCCATCCCTGAGTCTCCAGAGCAGTATACTCCCTTGGCAGAAGGTGGCCTGGGGTCTCTTGAGGGTTGGGACTCTGAAACTGGGAGGGGTTTTCTCCCATGGGGGACTACGGCAGCTGCCAGTCTTGGTGCTGCTGCGCCTGCAGGGGGTGTTGGAGACCCTTGTTTCTGTCCGCCTCCTTGGGGTGGGGGCCTACAGACCAGGGGACTCCCTCGATGGTGTCAAGGAAGAGGGCTGCTGAGGGATTGAGAGGCCAGGCTAAGGGGCGACGGCGCTCTACTGCCACCCTGTGGGGCACAGGGAGAAGACGCAGCGCAGAATCTCGTTTGTCCTTCTCGGGCTTCAGGGTACCCTCGGATGGCAGCACTGAGGGTTGCCCTTCTGTACACGTGCAACTCTAGGTATGTCACGGAAAATTCCCCATCTGGGCTCTTCCGGAGTTCGCATCTTCAGATTTCCTCTCTGCAACCTGTTCTGATCGCTGGGACCTCTCCAGTACGGGCTTCGTTCCCTGGATTCCAGAGCCCTGGGAGAGGCCAGGCACTTCCCTGCAGGCGCCCATCTCCCATCCCTCTGCAGCCCCTCCCCCCCCCGTCATGTGGGTCCTACAGGGCCCTTAATCTGGGAGACATTGAGATCCACTGCAGTGGCCTTACCACCATATGTCAGGGCCATGGATGAGCGAGTCTTTTGCCTGTCCCCTCTGCCGCAGGAGTCTTCTGGACAGTTGAGTTCCTCATCCTCTTTGACTCCCTCTTCGGAGGTAGAGGAACCCAACATCCATTTATCTTCCGATGCTGATTTCACTGAATATCAGCATTTCCTTTCGAGGATGGTTCGGGATCTCCATATCTCCTATGTTCGCAGGGACAATACTGAACGGCAGACACATGAATTCCTCAGCGAGTTCAGTGCCTACTACGTGGTGGTGCCATCCTGGCCTATTCCCTTCCAGGAAGCTTCTATCTGCACCTGGCAGTCTCCAGCCGACCCTTTTCCAGCCCCAGCAGACGGCAGGAGGAGGTATTGTGCCCCTCTGTAGTCTCTCTAGATTCCCTCCCTCATCCTCCTGAGGGCTTGACATCCCTAGACACTCCATCCGGGGCGGGGACCTGATGCACGACTGACCACTGGATCCGTATTCCCTACAATTCGACTGGAGGGGCGAAGAGTTTTCTTTTCCACTCGTGCGTTGATATGTATCGCATCACATCAGGCACATGATGCTGCCTACAGCAGGCACTTGTGGTCAATGCTAGCTCAGGCGCTGGCATTACTGCCTAATTCGGAGCAATCTCGACAGGCCGTTGCCTTCTCCGCCACAGGTCTGGAACCGGCATGGCACCAAGCAAGGGCATCTTATGACACCAGTGAGGTGGCTTCCAGGCTTGCGGGGACTGTGATCTGTATCAGACAGACTGTATGGCTTTGTCTATCTAGATTGTCACCCCCTGGTCCGTCATAGGGTGATCCGCTCTGCCTTCCGGGGGTTCCGTCTTTTCTCCAGCAGGGCTGGGAGGCTTCTTCAGGGGCGTCCTCTGTCCCCTTGTCTTCAGAGGACACCTTCTAGCTCTCCTCAGCCTTAGACTCATCAGTCTAGTATGGCTAGGGTCTCCTCCTCCTCCTGTTTTCCACCAGCAGGAGGCTGAGGGTCCTGTTCCCTCAGGGCTGCGCTAGGCCCCCTTCAGGGGGCTTGGTACTCACCCGGCAGTAATGAGTGGTGAAGATTGACAAGAAAAGATATGAAAATGACGTACCTACCGTAATTCTTGATCTTCTGTTGTATCTTCACCATTCATTACTGAATCCCGACCACCTTCCCCTCATGGGCCTCATTTCTTGGGCGTCTCCCCCTCCCCCCTCGAGGCCAACTGGGGGCCAAGTCCTCCTGGTTCCTCAGGACCTTCTGTCTCTTCTCTGAAGCCACAGAGGGTTCAAACCGGGAGGAGGGCGAGGTGAGTGGGGCTTCGCCAGTACCTTCTGAGGGAACTCTTTCTGATTCTCTTGCTGTGGTGTCCCCAGAATTAGGGCTTTTCCATATTTTAGGGGTTCTTTCCATACAGCTTATGCTTCTCCTAGGGAGTCAGAAGAAGTTTCCTTCCCTGTCTTTCCGGAAATAGGTTGTACCCTTCTTTAAGGGACTCCTACACTAGTGTTTGGTTATGTGACTGTGTACTAATCTTTTTCCCTACACCTAGCTTGGGGCTCTTTCCTCTTTGGAGCAGATTTTTTTTCCCTTTGGGGACAATCTGTGAGCTCTCGGCTTATGTTGTGGGTAATTGGATGGCGGGGAGAGAAGGAGAATCTGCCTCTCGTAATGAGCTGTGCAGAGGGTTCAACTGAGCCATATAAAAGCAGTCATATCTGAGGGATCCTTGCTTCCTTGTCCTCAGTCCTTTGGGCTGGTAAGCTTTAAGCCAGTTTCTCCCAATTGTCATGGCAGACTTCCCCCTTCCTCCTCGTTATGCTTTTTCTTCTTTTTCTTTCAAACAACGTGAAGTCTTGCTGTATTCTGACAATTGCAGTGATTCCCAACCTTTGAACTGCCCTCTGGAGTGATTCAAACCTAAACAGTCAGATTCTTTATTCTACCTCACTGAACGGTCGCTCCGGAGATTTCTCCTTCAGCTTGGTTCAAAAGTCTGCTGAAGTTTTCAGTTTTCGTCGTTTTTTAAACCGAAAAAAAGTATCCACATAGTCTGTTCTGTCTGTCTGTGGTGCCGTACTAGATATGAATTGTTTTCCCTTTCTGTGTGGAACTTGTAAAAGTGCGGCTCGGTTCGGCTGAACCGGCCACTTGATAGTGAAATTTGTTTACTTAGTGAGTGGTTACCAGTTCTTATCGGTTCTAAACAAACCGTGTTTTTAACCGTGTTTTTCCAATACCCGTGACACGGTTAGGAACCGATAAGGGAGTCTTGCCTGGCGGTTGCCGAAAAAAAGGGTAAGTTTGGTTAGGTTGGCTGTGTCTGAAAAAACCAAGGAAAAAAACGGGTCCATTGGGTTTCAACACTGCAGTGATTGTGGGGAGGTCTTTGCTAAGGCCAAACTTCACACCACCTGTGTTTATTTTCTGGGGTTTGACCACCTCGGTTCAGACTGCCAAATATGTAAAAACTTTCCCAAATCTACCCTTGAGAAGAGATTAGGTAGACTGAGGGAAAAAGAGGCTGAGAAGTCCGCTGACTCGGATGGCCAGCCCGGTTTGGTTTCGACCAAACCAGAAGGAGTGCCCTCTGACCAAGGCAATACTTCTTCAGGCAAAAAGAGAGCCAATTCCGAGGAATCTGTACCAACAAAAAGAAAGCACAAAGATAAATCTACTGGTTCGGATCCAGAGGTTCATGTTCCGACCGCTGAAGAGATAGCCACGGCGATTCAGATTGTGGAATCGCTCCGTCCAGTTCTGACCAATCCAGCTCCTTCTGGCAGGGGTTTAGTTTGGTTGGTTCCCCCGGTTCAAGAGTATACACTTGAAGATTTTTATGAACCGGAATTTGAAGAGGAAGGGGAATTTGAGGAGGGTGATGATGTAAGTGAAGGTCTGGATGTGCCTGTGGAACCAGACATCTCCCCAGACAGACCTTCAGGTGTTTCCCCTACTAGGCTTTCCGAGTCCCCTTCTCACTTTGTTTTACAGAAAGGTGGCTGAAACCCTCCCGCTTCCTATGGAGGAAGCTGTGGAAGATCAAGAGGAGCCTGATGATGGACATCCCAGAGTCCAGGAGACTGTTTATTCTCCTCCATAAATCTTTTGGGAAACCGACACAAAAAATCTTAGTCTCTTAACATTATACCTCCTGTGGATAGAAAAATGGACAAGAGGTATACACTTTCAGGCTCAGACACGGAGTTCTTATATCAACAATGCAGCCATGTTGGGGTAGTGTAGGCTGCTGCCTGTGACAAGGCAAATATTCCCTTGGCTTCACACACCCCTGGCAAGGACTCCAGGAAGATTGATGCCATGGCAAAGAAGCAGTACATGGCATCTTCTTTGGGTCTCAGGCAGGCAAATTACATGGCCTATACAGCCAGGTACCAGAAGTCCAGGTGGGACACTGTACTGGCACTAGTTAAACAGGCCTCCCCCCAGCTAGCCAAGGAGTTGGAGGCGGTGGCTGCAGATGGGATTGAGGCATCTAAGGTTCAGTTTCATGCTGCTGTGGACTCTAATGATGTGTCAAGAGTCACGGCCACATCTGTGGCTCTTCGGAGGATGGCTTGGCTCGGATGTACTAGCCTTTCACAGGACACCCAGGCTAAGGCCATGGATTTTCCTGTAGTGGGTGATTCTCTGTTTGGGGAGTAGACAGAGAATTACATGAAGAAAGTAGATGAGTACAGGACCACTTACAGGAGTGCTCAGGCCAGGGAAAGTCAGGCAACTCCTCAGAGGCAGCAGTCTAGGGGCAGGGGCAGGCCTTTTCAAAGGCCTTTTTACCAAGCACAGGCCTCTTCTTCCTTTTCTCAGAGGGGGTTCTTCAGAGGGAGAGGCAGAAGGGGGATGAGCAGGGCTGCATCCACTCCTCAGCCTAAAGCCCCTGCCAAGCAGACACCCTGATGGGCCTTCCCAGGTCGACTCTCCTATTCCAGTAGGGGGGAAGGCTGGCTTACTTTGTCCTGGACTGGATGTCTTATTACATCAGACAAGTGGGTCCTGGAAGTAGTAAGCCAGGGACTGGTTCTCTGCTTCAAAGAATTTCCAAAGATGAGAGCCAGATCTTTTCCACCTGCAAATCTCTCAGAAACCCTTGCCCTAGAGGTAGAGGTTTCTTCTCTCCTAGCTTTAAGAGCTATAGAGAGAGAGAGTACCTACCCTACACTGGAGCAAAGGACTGTACTCAGGTACTTCCTGACCCCCCCCCCCCCAAAAAAAAAACAGGGGAGTGGCGACCCATCCTTGACCTAAGATAGCTAAACAAACATCTTTTAAAACCAAAGTTCAAGATGATAACTCTGGGAATAATCCTTCCCTCTCTAAGGCCAGGGGACTGGCTAGCCTCCCTGGACCTCAAATATGCCTACTTTCACATTCCCATCAGGTGCTCCCACAGAAAGTACCTCAGGTTCGAGTTTCCCTCAGGCCATTATCCGTTCAGAGCAATGCCCTTTGGCCTAACCTCAGCCCCAAGGGTTTTCACAAAGTGCCTGGCAGCAGTAGTTGCCTTTCTAAAACATAGAAACATAGACTTTGACGTCAGATAAGGACCGCTTGGCCACCTAGCCTGCCCATTTCCCTACCTAGAGGATAAGCTGCAGATCCTATTTAACCAACAGCCTATTTCTTCCTACCCCACAAAAATTGCTTATGTCTATCCCATGTATTCTTGAATTCTCCCACAGTTTTAGACCCGACAACCTCCTCAGGAAGGCTGTTCCATGCATCCACCACCCTCTCTGTGAAAAATACTTCCTCATTGCCCCCAGCTGTACCCCCATCTTCAAATTGTGTCCCCTTGTTCTTGCATATCTCTTTTCTGAAAGGTACCTTCTTGGACTTTGTTGATTCCACTGAGGTACTTAAACATTTCTATCATGTCCCCCCTCTCCCCATTTTCCTCCAGGGTATACTTATTAAGCTCCTTTAGTCTTTCCTTGTATGGCTTCTCTTGCAGACCCTGCACTGTTTTAGTTACCCTCCTGTGCACTGCCTCCATCCTGTCTATGTCCTTGCGGAGATGGGGTCTCCAGAACTGGACGTAGTATTCCAGATGGGGTTTCACCAACTGTCTGTACAGGGGGATAACAGCTTCCTGTTTTCTGCGGGTGATATCTCTCCCTATACATCCCAATATCCCCCCAGCCCTCCCTAACGCCTTCTCACATTGCTTGCCAACCTTAAGGTCATCTGAGATGATTACCCCCAGGTCTGTTTCAATTTTTGTTGTTGTTACTACCTCCCTCCACCCTCCACCCCCCCCCCATTTTGTAATCTTCCCCTGGGCTTTTGTTTCCAGGTGCATTACTTTGCACTTCTTTGCATTGAATCCAAGCTGCCATACTTCTTACCGTTCCTCCAACCTTGCCAAATCCCTTGTCATCCTTTCCACGCCTCCTTGTGTATCAACACTATTACAGATCTTTGTGTCATCTGCAAAGAGCCATACTTTTCCTTCCAGTCCCTCTGCAATGTCACTTATAAAGACATTAAAAAGGGTTGGACCCAGTACTGAACCCTGCGGTACCCCACTAGTAACCCCTCTTTCTTTAGAGTGAACTCCATTTACAATTACCTTCTGTTCAGCCAATGTTTTACCCAGGTATCCACTCCCAGGTTGGTTAATTTGACTACTAATCTTTTGTGTGGGACTGTGTCAGATGCCTTGCTAAAGTCTAGGTAGGTCATGTCCACAGCCCCTCTCTGGTCTACTACTTTGGTCACCCAGTCAAAGAAGTCAATTAGATTCATCTGACATGACCTTCCCACTGTGAACCCATGCTGCCTTGGGTCCTGTGCCCCACTGGCCTCTAGGTATTCAACAGTTCTTTCTTTCAGAAGTGATTACATCACTTTCCCTACCACAGAGGTCAAACTGACAGGTCTGTAGTTTCCTGCCTCTGTCTTGGTCCCACTTATGTGAGGGGGAATCACATCTGCCTTCTTCCAGTCCTCAGGGACCACACCATCCTCCTATGATTTGTTAAAAAGGGTAGTTAGTGGTGTCACTAGTTTTCTTCTTAATTCTTCTAGAATTCTGGGGTGAATTCCATTTGGCCCCATTGCTTTGTCCACCTTCAGTTTTAGGAGTTCTTTCAGAACCCTTTCTTCTGTGAAAGGACTGGGATCAACCCCTCTCTCCAGAGTGCTTCTGTTAATTGGTTTAGGTACCTCCCCCACTTTCTCTTTTGTGATTACTGAACAGAAGTATTCATTCAGTATCCCTGCTTTTTCACTGTCACTCTCTGCCCACCCACCATCCATTCTATTCAGCCTCACTATCCCTCCCTTTGTCTTGCTACGCTCCCTGATATACCTATAAAAGGTTTTATCCCCCTTCTTAACCAAGTTGGCTGTCTTTTCCTCAGTTTGTGCCTTTGCTGTTCTGACTACCCTCCCTGCTTCCTTCTGCCTTAACTGGTACAGTTCTCTGTCCTGCTCCTTCTGTGTTTCCTTATACTTCCTAAATGCTATCTTTTTCTCCCTGATCTTCACCGCCACCTCTTTTGAGAACCATAGTGGCTTTTTCTTTCATTTTGATTTATTTGCTTCACACAAAGGCTGGTTGCCTCTGTGATGGCAGTTCTGATATTTCCCCATTGTTGCTCCACCCCTCCTTCTAGCCTGTTTACTAGTACTTTTCTAAGGCACTCTCCCATCTTGCCAAAGTCAGCCCTCCTGAAGTCCAAAACCCTCACTTTTGTATGGCTTGACTCTGTAGCTGAGTTTATCCTGAACCACACTGTTTGGTGGTCACTTGTTCCCAAATGGCTACTCACTTCTAGATCTGAGATCCTCTCATTGTCCCTATTTGAGAGTACGAGGTCTAAGATTGCTCCCTCACAAGTAGGTTCCAAAACTAGCTGTTTGAGGCATGCCACCTGAAGGGCATCAAGAATGGCCCTGCTTTTGGATGTGGCTGCCGCAGAGGTGCTCCGGTTAACATCTTGCATGTTAAGGTCCCCCATCAACAGTATCTCCCCTTTCTCTGCCATCCTAAGTATGCCTTCTATCATATCCTTGTCCATTACCTCCCCCTGACATGGGGGTCTATATACAACCCCTGTGCGGATAGTGGTGCCATTTCCAGTCTCTAAGGTGACCCACAGTGCCTCCTCTCCTCCCTGTTTACTCTTTTGTTCAGTTGCCTTTATCCCTTCCCTTACATGAGAGCCCTCCCCCCGCCCTCCTTGTCTCTCCTGTAGGTTGTGTACCCTGATATGTTAACATCCCAGTCATGGTTCTCTGTGTACCATGTTTCTGTGACTGCTACAATATCCAGGCATCCCTCTTCCATCAAGGCCACCAGTTCAGGGAGCTTGTTGCCCAGACTACGGACGTTGGTACTCATTTAGGGTTACCACCTGTCCTGATTTTCGCAGGACAGTCCTGATTTGGGCAGCTGTGTCCTGCAAAACAACATGAAAAATACTACATGTCCTGATTTTATAGTAGAAAAGATATTTCTTAATTTTTCACTAAATGTTGCAGAAAACTACAATACCTTAACTAAAATACCTTAAAATGATAAGAAACAATATAAGCAATTATAAAACTACAATACTTAGCCTTAATACTGGTTATATAGAGAAAACAAGTCTGTTGCATTGGTCGAGGTTATGTACTGTCTTGCGAAACATCATGTTTCAGTAAGAAATGTCCCACTTTGGGCTTCTTAAAAGGTGGTAACCCTATACTCATTACCCTCCATTTTTTGATGGCCTTAGCCCTTTTTGTTCCATCCCTGCCAAATCCCTGAGTTCTGTCCTTATTGCATTTGTCACTTTCTCCATTTACCCCTGCGCTTCTCTCTATCGATATATCTATGTTGGTGTCTACCTCATTTAGCACCCTGATATTTTTTGGGGGGGGGGGTGCTAGGATTTCCCTGCTCCTTTCCAGTGCCTCCCCCCTTGGCTAGTTTAAATGCTTGTCAATGAAGTATTTAAACCTATCGCCTAGGATCCTGGTTCCCCTCCTGGACAGATTCAGACCATCATGCCAGTATAGGCCTGCATCCCTCCAGGTGGACCCCCAGTCCCCAATGAAGCCAAATCCCTGAGCTCTGCACCAGTTTTTCAACCACTGATTGAATCCCATGGTGTGGAGCACCCTAGCCTCACCCGTGCCATAGACAGGCAGCACCTCTGAGAAGGTTACCGTGTATGCTAGTTGTCTAAGTCCCCTCCCCATCTCCATAAACGCTTCTTGCACTGCTCTGACACCTTTCTTAGCCAGGTCATTTGTCCCTAGGTGGACAGTGACATCCAGCTCCCTGCCTTGTGCAGCTGCTCCTGCGATCCTGAGGATTCGCTCCCTGTCCCTTCAAGCCATGGCGCCAGGCAGGCACCTTACCTCCCTCTCCCCTTCCTCCCCCAGTTCTACCTTCCTAACAATGGAGTCCCCCACCAGGAGTTGTTTCCTTCCCCTGTGGGGTCCCATGCCACCCTCCTGTGGGTCTCCTTTGTGGAGGTTCCCAGTATCCTCCTTGGTCTCCACTGTGAGTGCCTCCACAGAGGAACCACACTTTTCCAGAACGGCATAGAAATTGTGGAGAGGTACAACTGAGGGATGTGCCTCTGTTACACCACCCTCACCCTCTCTGAGCACACTGTGGTCCAACCACTCCTCTTTCTTGGCAGCGCCTGAGGCAACAGCAGTGACCCTGGTGGTCCCTGGGTGGGAGAGGAGGTCCCACAAATCCTGGCCAACTCAGCCTGGAGATGAGCAACTTCCTCCCTCAGCCCAGAGAGGTGTCTGCAGATGGGACAACACTGCATCCTCCAGAACATCTCCCGGAAGACTGCTGCTCCACAGCCACTGCACTGTACCACTCCCATCATGTCTTTTTTCTGGCCCCCTAACTGTTATTTGGAGTCTACTCTTTCCTCTGTTTATTTCTTTTTTTTTTTTTTCTCTACTTACCTTACGCTTCTGAGCTTCCTGTTCTGAGACAAGAAGTTCCTGTATTTCTCAGTAGTCTCTTACTTGCTCAGAGTCAGACCTCCAGCAGCTGGGGGTGGGGGTGGGGGGCGGAGAGCTACTCTTGCCCTTCTAGGATGGTGAGTCTTTGGTGGCTCTGTGATCACTCACTTCCTGCTCCCAAACAGGAAGTTCCTGTTGTCAGTTAAATCCTGTGTCTATAAAAGTAGAACTGTTTTTTGGGGGGTGGGGGCAATATAGTCCCAGTAGAGAAGTTTTAGTTATACCACTAGCTCCTTCCTCCTGGTGTTCTGTCTGTTCCAAAAAGATTTCCATTTTTCCGTATCTGGACGACTGGCTAATAGTGGGTCAGTCTCCAGACCAAGTCAAGTCTCACCTGCAAGTGACCCAGCAAGTGTTCACTTCTCTAGGATTTCTTGTCAACCTTCCCAGTTCTCGAACCAGTCAAGCTTCTTACCTTTATAGGGGTAGAAATGGACACACTCCGAGCAAGAGCCTTTCTTTCTCTAGAAAGGGCAAGGGTTCTTCCTTCAGCCTTCAGGTATCTCGACCAGCAAGGCATTTCCTCCAGCTCTTGGGCCACATGGCAGCTTCAACAGAAGTGGTCCAACGGGCAAGATTCCAGATGAGGGATATTCAGTTCCACTTGAGAGCTTTCTGGTCTCAGAGAAAGGACTCCCTTACCAAACTGATCCCAGTAACTCTGACCTTGATCCAAGCCCTCCAGTAGTGGCAGGATCAGGACAATTTAAGACAAGGTGTTCTTTTTGTTGGTCAGCCTTGTTCAGTGGTCCTTACCACAGATGCTTCTCTCCTGGACTGGGGAGCCCACCTGGGGTCCCTTACTGCCCAGGGGCTGTGGTCCCCCCAAGAATCCCTTCTCCACATCAGTCTTCTAGAGCTCAGGGCAGTTTTTTTGGCTGTAAAAGCATTCTCACAGTCCGTACAGAACAAGGTGGTTCAAGTCAGAATGGACACCACCACCTCCATGTAGTACATCAACAGGCAGGGAGGCACTCGGTCCACGGCCTTATGCACAGGAGCCATGAAGTTGTGGTCCCTGGCTTATTCCCTGTAAATCTCTCTTGTAGCAGTTCACCTTCCAGGCAAGGACAATGTGCTAGCAGATGCACTGAGCAGGATTTCTCAGGGCCATCACGAATGGTCCCTGGACCCTCAGGTGTTGAAAGTGATATTTTCAAGGTGGGGCATTCCAGAGATTGATCTCTTTGCAGCCCAGACAATCACCAACTCCCTCTCTTTTCTTGCAGACCTCCAGTCCTGGGCTCAGTTCCTCTGGACGCCCTGATCCTGAATTGGGAGGGGAAGTTTCTAGGGACATGGATGTGTTGTTCAATCCACACTTATTGGCAGGTTCCTTGCCGCTTTAAATCTTGCCGGAAGGTCTTCAAGCTGGCTTCTTCCACCCACCCGGGTGGTAAAACTCTGTGCTCCGCCCCATGACGCCAGATCTTCCTTACCGCTTGGAAGCTCAGGTTCCCTCCTTAGCGCTCTGCATTTTAGACTGGATCCTAACTCTTCGGTTAGTCAGAAATTGGTTTTGAAGTTTTCTAAACTTCGGTCTTCATCTTCTCTCGCGGCTGCGATGGACAAATCTATTCCCGGCTTTCGGAGGTGCCCTTGGGGGCAGAAAATGTCCAGGACGGATCCGCACTCCACATGCGTCTACTGCCTAGGCCTAGATCACGACCTGTAGGCCTACGAGTTGTGCCGCTCTTTCTCGGCCAATGTCCTAGATGATCACGCTGCCAGATTGAAGCTTGTGCGCCCCGAGAAAAGTTTCCCGCCGGTAAAATCTAAAGAGGCTCATTGGGCGGCTGGCTTGGCTGAGCAGCTCGAGCAGATGATCGCCCTCGAGGAGGAGGCGGTCCAGGCCGCATCTTCCTCCTTCTTGGCCACGGCATTTATCCCGCTCTCTCTGAGTTTGTCGTATACGGCTTCATTCAAGGAGCTTTGTCAGTCCCTTTCCACGAAGGGAGAGGGACCATCGGGGCATTCTTCTCTGCCCAAGAAGGAGGAGTCGAAGGGTAAGTCCCACCGTCGGCGTTTGTGGGAGCAGGAGAGATCCCCTTCCCTGGACAGCCGACCGTCAACTTCGGTCAAGGTTGCAGCTGAGGACGCTGGCTTCACGGTGCCCCCATCAGGCCAGCCTGCCGAGACTCCCGTCGACGAAGTCGAGATTTTTCTCGATCCGTTAGACGGGCTGTCGACTGGAGAAGCCAACAACCCTCCTTCACCGGTTCCCCGGTGGATACCGAGGATCTGCCTGAGCCTTCTGGGCCGCAGTCCCTGGTTAAAGTGCCCGAGCCGAGGGAAGAGCAGGTGTTCCCCGGCCCTTCCCATACCCACTCTCGGTCTCGGACCTCTTCTCGGTCTAGCCGTTCCCGCCGACCCTGGCGGTCTCGGTCACGATACCGAAGTTAGCAGTGACACCGTTCCTCCTCATCCTCTTCCTCGGATGAGGGGAGGCTTCGGTGTAAATTACGCCGGCGCTACGAGGAGCTTATGTGGCAGCAGTTGCTGTTGTCCGGGCCTAAACCGACCCCGGTCATCAAGTGGCTGTCTCCTGAACGACCGAAGCAACCACTCGCCCAAGTCGAGTTGCCCGCTCCAGGGCCAGTTGCTCGGCCATAACCAGCTGCTCCACCGATTGTGGTGGAACCTCCGCCTCCACAACCGAAGTCCAGGGCACCGAATAAGGATTCTTGGTCAGGTCACGGCCTGCCCCACAGGTTGTCCGTCACCCTCACTCCCGACCGTCCTTGGCAGGTGGAAGGTGGCTCAGGGCCGAGGCAGCTCTTCGACGACTCCCTGTTCTCCAGGCAGGTCGACCTGGAGTCCTCCGGGGGCCAGTCATTGGACGATAGCCCATCGTCTTTCTTGGGTCTGCTTCGACTCATCTCAGAGTCCACCGGGATGCAGCTTGAGCCCGTGTCCAGATGGGCCAAGTATCCCCTGACGGAGATACTGGACCGAGGGGATTCCCCTACGGAGGCCTTTCTGGTGGCTGAGGCCATTGTCGACCCAGCCTTGGAGCTTTGTCAGCAGCCTGCTTCCTGTCCTGCGCCCTCGGCCAGGATGGCCAGGAAGTATGCGGTCCCTACCGGCTCTTTGCTCGGTTTCTCGGAGCACGCCTCTGCCGAGGGGTTAGTCACCGACAGCGTTTTCCGGCGTTCCGGTAACGCTCGGGATGTGGATAAGCCCCCCAACAAAGAGTCCAAAAAGCTGGACTTTGCCGGGCGCAGGGTGTACGCTGCATCCTCCCTTGGCCTCCGACAGGCCAGCTCGGCCATGCTGATGGCACACTTCTCCCACGCCCTCTTGGGCTCCCTGGATGAGGTTGTCCCTCATCTCCCGACTGACCTACAGACCACGGTCCGCCAGGTGCGGGACCAGGGTAGGGCAGTGGCGAAGCAGCAGCTTCAGACTGCTCTGGACTTAGGTGATTCCTGTGCCAGGTCAGTAGTGGCCGTGGTGGCAATGCGCTGCAGGGCGTAGCTGAGGATATCCACCTTCACGGCGGATACCCAGCACAAGTTGGTGGACGTCCCCTTCTTGGGGACTGACCTCTTCGGTCCTGGAGTAGAGGGATACCTCCAGCGGATCGAGAAGTCCAATGCCACCCTGGACTGTGTCACCTCCACCCAGAGGGACAAAGGCCGCCGTCAGCAGCAGAAGTCCTTTTGTCCTCCGGTCCCTGTATCTCAGCAGGGCCAGCAGGCTCGCGCTTGGCGTTCCAAACCCAAGCCAGTGGCTTCCTCCAGCAGGAAGCAAGGAGGTAAAGGCCCAGGAGGTCCCTCGGCCGGTCCCTCCTCCAAGCCTGCCCAGTGACTGGTTGAGGGGTGCCGCCCCCAGCTCCGTCACTCCCCCCTGGGTTCCTCCCGTGGGGGGACGGCTCCGCCACTTCCTTTCCGCCTGGTCCGCTATCACCACGGACCGCTGGGTGTTGGGGTGGTAGGAAAAGGCCTGCCTCTGGAGTTCAAGCAGGCTCCACCCTTTCGAGCCGTCGCCCCTCGGGGGGGCCCACGGGGTCCGCAGCCTTGCTGTCGGCCCACCGAGCCGATATTGCCCTGCTCCTCGAAAAAGAGGTGATCAGGAAGATGGCGGATTCTCCTCCAGACCCGGGGTTTGTGTCCAAGTATTTCCTGGTCCCAAAACGGACGGGGGGCTGGCGCCCCATTCTCGACCTGCACGACCTGAACAAGTTCCTAAGATCTCGGACCTTCAGGATGGTCGCTCTGCCTCAGATAATCCCATCCTTGGAACAAGGCGTGTGGTTCTGTTCCCTGGACCTCCAGGATGCGTGTTTTCACGTCCCAATCCGTCCGTCTCATCAGAGATTCCTCTGCTTCAGAGCGGAGGGATCCCTTTACGAGTTCCGGGCCATGCCCTTCGGCCTCTCCCTAGCTCCCAGGGTCTTCACCAAATCCATGGCAGTGGTGACAGCATTCCTGCGGCGCCAAAGGGTCCGAGTGTACCCCTACCTGGATGACTGGCTGATTGCAACCCCCTCCAGAGCGGAGGTGGAGCGGTCCAGAGATCTGGCCCTCCAGGTTTGCTCTCAGATTGGCCTCCTCATCAACGAGGCCAAGTCGGAACTCGTGCCAAAGCAGGTGATACAATTCATTGGGGCAGAGCTTGACTCTTTGCGAGCCAGAGCACGGCTCCCGGCGGACAGGGCCGAGGTTCTTTCCTCCTTTGCCCAGTCATTTCTGGTTGGGCAATTGCAGCCTGTCCGGGGCTTCCTGGGCCTCCTGGCGACCTGCACCAGCGTGGTCTGTTGGGCCCGTTGGTACATGCGTCCCCTTCAATGGGGACTGGCCAGCCAGTGGTCACAACTCTGCAATCCGTTGGACCAGCGCGTGACAGTGACCCAGGAGATGTGGAACGCTATCCAATGGTGGATCGTTCCAGCACATCTGCAGGAGGGCATCCCGTTCGTCCGCCCCGAGTCGATGGTCTCTCTATCGACCAATGCATCTCTGATGGGTTGGGGTGCCTATCTGGAGGAGCACCGAGCGCACGGCCTCTGGTCCCCTCAGGAGTCCCGATGCCATATCGACCTGCTGGAGCTCCGAGCGGTCCGTCTAGCTCTCACCGCCTTCGCTCCCTTTCTACGAGGTCAAGTGGTTCAGGTCCAGACGGACAATACCACAACCATGTACTATCTGAACCGCCAGGGCGGGACGCGCTTCATGCTGTTATGCAAGGAAGCTCTCCTCATATGGTCCCTCGTGCACAGCCTGGAGGCAGATCTCCTAGCCATTCACGTGGCAGGAGCCTCCAACACCCTGGCCGATGCCCTAAGCCGGATAGGGGCTGCGTCTCATGAGTGGTCTCTCCTGCCGGAGTTAGCACAAGACCTGTTCTCCCACTGGGACACACCTCAGGTGGACCTGTTTGCCTCCAAGGAGAATGCGAATTTGAGTCTGTTCCATGCTCACCCCCCCTCAGCAGGGCTCGCTGCAGGGGGACGCCTTCTCGAGGCCGTGGACCCCGGGCCTCTTCTTCGCCTTTCCCCCATTTCCCTTGGTCCACAAGGTGCTTCTCAAGGCCAGGAAGGACAAGGCGCAGGTGATTCTGGTAGCCCCAGACTGGCCCCGCCAGTTCTTGTATCCAGATCTCCTCAGCCTCAGCTCCAGGCTGCCGAGGTGGCTTCCAGCCCACCCGGACCTGATGTGAGTCAACCAGGGGAAGGTATTCCATCTGGACCTTCAATCCCTGCACCTAACGGCCTGGTTCCTGAGCGGCTAGAGTTCCAGGCCTTGGGTCTTTCCGACGAGGTCCTCAACGTTGTTGAGGCGTCCCATAAGGAGTCAGCCAGGAACTGCTATGCCTTTAAATGGAAGAGATTCTCCATTTGGTGTCAGGGGAAGGGCTTGGACCCTTATGCCTGTCCCTTGGCAAGCATTCTGGACTACCTGTGGTCCCTTTCTCAGCAAGGGCTTCGGTCGACGACCCTTAAGGTGCACCTGGCAGCCATCTCTGCTTACCGGGCATGGGCCTGGAAGCAGTCGGCGCAGGAGAAGGTGGTCGGGTGCTTTTTCGAAGGCCTTGATCACATTTCCCCTCCGGTGCGAGAACCTCCACCTCCGTGGGATCTACTGCTGGTATTGGCCAAGCTCATGGGCAAGCCATTCGAACCGATGCACAGGTGTGATATTTCCCACCTGTCATGGAAGACTGCCTTCTTGGTGGCTATCACGTGAGCCAGAAGGATGGGAGAGCTCCAGGTGCTTTCCATCGAGTCTCCTTATCTGGTCTTCCACAGGGACAAGGTTGTCCTGCACCCCCACCCAAAATTCCTTCCGAAGGTGGTATCGGAGTTTCACCTTAACCAGGTGATGACTCTGCTGGTGTTCTATCCCAGTCACACCTCGGAGGCTGAATATAGGCTGCAAACTTTGGACCCTAGACGGGCGCTCGCTTATTATAAGGAGCGGACGGCTGAAGTTCGGGGAGAGGTTTGCCAGCTGTTTGTCACCTACGCTGAAGCTGCACCTGGCAGACCTGCAGCCAAGCGGACGATAACTAGAGTGGGTCACCTCCTACATAGAGGCTCTGCTATAGGTTGGTGGGATGGAGCCTCCCAGAGGGATAAGAGCTCATTCTACCCGCCATACCGCTACATCGGTAGCTGCTTCCAGGGATGTCCCTATCCAGGATATCTGCAGGGCTGCTACCTGGAAGTCGGCACATACCTTTATTACCCACTACCACATCGACCTTGAGTCATGCCGGGATGCTGGTTTTGGGGCCTCGGTTCTCCAGTCTCTTTTTTCCCAAGTAAGTATCGGGGGTGTGCGCCTTGCCTCCCTCCTCCCGGACAACTGCTAGGAGTCTGCCAATAAGTGTGAATTGAACAACATATCCATGTCCCTAGAAATACAGGTTACTCACCTGTAACAGGAGTTCTAGGAATGGTATTTGTTGTTCATCTGCATGACCCACCCGACCTCCCCGGCTTCGACGCACAACCTGGCTTCCAGCGGGCTAGATCTGGCGTCATGGGGCGGAGCAGAGAGTTTTACCACCTGGGTGGGTGGGAGGAGCCAGCTTGAAGACATTCCGGCAAGATTTAAAGCGGCAAGAACCTGCCAATAAGTGTGGATGAACAACATATACCATTCCTAGAACTCCTGTTACAGGTGAGTAACCTGTTTTTCTGTATGCCTCCCTCTCCCTTCCCACTCCTGTGCAAAGGTTTGGTACAAAAATAAGGTCTCAACCTTGCAAGGTGATTCTGATTGCTCCAGATTGAGCCAGACAGCCCTGGCACTCCCCTGTTGCTGTCCCTAGCAGTCCATCTTCCCCGGTCTCTTCACAGGAATTCCAACCTGTTAACATCCTCTCAGGGAAGGATTTAGTACCCCAATCTTCAATCTCAAAGCATGGCTCTTGAAGAGTTACAGTTTGCAGATCTGCATCTTTCCCAACGGGTTCTGGATATCCTCAAGGCTTCTCGAAAGCCCTCCACCAGAAAGACTTACAACTCCAAATGGAAAAGATTCAGCATTTGGTGCTCTAAGAAGCTTGTTTCTCCAGACACTGCTGAATTGCCTACGGTTCTAGATTATATGGTCCATCTTAATGGCCTAGACCTCAGACCAGCTACTCTCAAGGTACACTTGTCAGCTGTTTCTGCGTTTTTGTCTGTGGGGAAGCCTTCCTCACCATCTTCCCATCCTGTGTTCTGTAAATGTTTTAAAGGATTGCTTCACACCAATCCTCCTTTTAGAGACCCTGCCCCTGCCTGGGATTTGAATGTTTGTATTGCTCAACTTATGCAACCCCCCTTTGAGCCTATATCTTCAGCAGAGCTTAAGTGCTTGACTTGGAAAACTGTGTTCTTGGTAACCATTACCTCTGCCAGGCATGTCAGTGAATTACAAGCACTGTCAGTGGAACCTGATTTTATCTCCTTTCACAGGGATAAAGTGGTACTTAGAACCAATAGAAGGTTCTTGCCCAAAAGTGGTTTCAGACTTCCATTTAAACCAGTCTGTCTCCCTCTGTTTCTTCACTGATCATTCTTCCTCAGGAGAGAGGAGGCTACACAGTTTAGATATCAAAAGAGCCCTTAGTTACTACATAGAGTGTACCAAGGTAACAGGTTTGACTCCCTTCAGTTGTTCCTCACTTATGGAGAAGTGGGAAAGGGCAAACCTGCCACCAAAAGATCTGTTGCCAGGTGGATTGTGACTTGTATGCAATTCTGCTATGAAAAGCTGGGAAAAACTCCATCCTCAGGCCTGAGGGCTCACTGCACAAGAGGTACAGTTGCTTCCCTGGCTGCTGCCAGGGATATCCCCCTCTTAGAAATTTGTCAAGCAGCCACCTGGAAAACAGTCCGTACCTTTACCAAACATTACTCTCTGGATATCCAGGCTGGGAGTGATGCTCAGTTTGGCACAGCAGTACTTCAGAGCCTGTTTCCAATGTAGGTTCTGTCCCTCCTCCATGGAGGTACTGCTTGGTAGTCTGCACTTGTCAGAATACAGCAAGACTTCAGGTTGTTTGGAGAAATAATTACTCACCTTAGTAATTATGTTTCTTGTATTGGAGTCTTGCTGTATTCTGACCCCCGGCCTTCTCTCAGAACCTGTTTTTGGGAAGTGGGTGGCAGGTGCAGTGTTGCACCCCAGGTGTGTTTTTTTGCATCCTCCTCCTTTTGGTTTGGGTGCTAATTTATTGTTATATTTAGTATTTGGGTTTTGTTTTTGGGTTTCCTGACTTGTGTCTTCCTTGGCAATCCAAAACTTTTTTCTGCCAGTTGGCTAGTAAGAATTTTTTCAATTTCTACATAGAATTTTTAATTTAGTTGGGCTTGTAAGAATCTGATGGTTTAGCTTTAAATCACTCCAGACAGAGACTTCAGCCAAGCTCAGCATTCTATGCCCTGCATAGAAAGTTAACTCTTTGTTCTCTGGGGCAGGTCAAAGGTGGGGAGTCGCTGCAATTGTCAGAGTACAGCAAGACTCCATTAGAAGAAACATAATTACTAAGGTGAGTAATTTTTTCTTCTCGACTATCTTTGGTCTTTGTCCAAAGGGGGTCTTCGGTCATCAACCCTTAGGGTACACCTGGCAGCAATCTCTGCTTTCTGGGTGCGGGCCAGTCAGCCGACGGCACAGGAGACAGTGGTCGGGCACTTTTTCAGAAGCCTGAGTCACATATCCCCTCGGTGCGTGAACCTCCACCTCCATGGGATCTACTGCTGGTATTGGCAAAGCTCATTGGCAAGCCATTCAAACCATTGCACAGGTGTGCGTTGTCACACTTGTCGTGGAAGATGGCCTTTCTGGTGTGTCTCACGTCTGCCAGAAGGACGGGGGAGCTTCAGGTGCTTTCGGTGTACTCTTCTTATCTGGTCTTCCACAAGGACAAGGTTGTCTATGCCCCCACCCTAAATTCCTTCTGAAGGTGGTGTCAGAATTTCACCTTAATCAGGTGTTAATTCTACTAGTATACTACCTTGATTACATCTCTGAGGCCGAATACAGGCTCCATACCTTGGAGCCGAGACGAGCCCTCTCCTGTTAGAAGGAGAGGACAGCGTAAATTCAGGGAGAGGTTTTCAGCTCCTTTTCCAGGATGGGAAATATGTACTTCTCTCTCGTCTTGTCTTTTGGCCTTTGGCGGGAAAGAACTGGAAGGCGGGCATGGGGGACTGCCCCTTTATACTGACGTCGGTCACCTGATGTGGGGGCGGTCCCCCACCAGAGACTGCTAGCTAGAAATATTTCTGTGCGGTCCTGACACCTGCCGGCTTCAGTCCTATATGAATTACCTACTGCAAAGAGCTTCTCTCGAAGATCTGCTGTTACGGCAAGTTCTTACGTAACTGTACTTTCTAGGAGTGGTATATGTTGTTCATCCACATGGACCCACCCGACCTCCCCGGCTGCGGACACACATACCTGGCTTCCAGCAGGCTAAGATCTGGTGTGATGGGGCGGAGCCGAGGGTTATACCACCCGGGTGGGTGGGAGGAGCCAGCTTGAAGATTTCCAGCGATCCTTAAAGGGAAAGGGGACATGCCAATAAGTGTAGATGAACAACATATTCCACTCCTAGAACTACTGTTACAGGTGATTAGCCTGTTTTTCTGGTGGCTGTAACTTCAGCTTGCCATATTTCTGAGCTTCCTGTCCTCATGTGTAGGGAACCCTGCTTGATTTTTCACAAGGACAGAGAGCAGTCCTTCGTGCCAACCCGTCCTTCCTCCCTATAGTAGTCTTCGAACATACTCTAAATCAGTCATTTGTGCTTCCGGTCTACTATCTTGAATACTCCTATCATGGTGACTATCTCTTACATACCCTAGATGTCTGACAAATACTACGCTATTACACTAATGGTACCCAGTCGATTTGGAGCACTTCTCAACTATTCATCACCTTTGCCTCTGGCAGAGAAGGGCTTCCAGTCTCTAAACGAACCCTTTCTTCATGGTTGGCGAACTGTAGTACCTTTCGTTACAAAACGAACAAGAAGGATTTACCTGGACCTGTCCAGGCCCATTCCACTAGAGCCATAGCCACTACTGTGGCTTGCTTTAAAGGAGCCTCAATTTCAGATATCTGCAATGCAGCTAACTGGACCACTATCCATAGTTTTACAAAGCATTACAATCTGGTTGTTGCCTCATGACGTAGAACGGCCTTTGGCCATGCAGTCTTACAAGGTCTGCTATCATAATTGTCCTCCCACATGGACGTAACTGCTGGGGATTCTCCCAGAACTAATTACCTACTGCAAGAGACCATTCCATGGAAGGTGGTACAGTTATGTAAAATCTCACTATAGCAGTAGATCTTCGCGGAATGTCTCTTGCAGTAGGTATGTTCCCACTCTCCGGTCCCCTCCTCTTTTAAGAGAGCAAATTCTGGTCCAGTGATTTTCTGTTGGGACTCCTTGGTACCTCAGTTTCTCCTCGGTCCTTGTTTTTGTGAGCTGAATCCGGTGGGGGGACTGAGGATACCAGGGACCACCCACACTTGTATAGGAAGCAGGAAGACGATGGAATGTGTGGGCGGTCCCTGGTACAAAACTGCTAGAAGAGCTGCCGTGTGACAGCACTCTTTACTGGAAACTCCTAGAAGTAATTACCTACTACAAAAGACATTCCTCGAAGAGCTACTGTTATGGTAAGATTTTACGTAACTATACTTTCTAGGATTGGTATATGGTGCACATCCACGAAACCCACCTGGTGACCTCCCCTGGCAAGGGGCTCACGGATCCCTGCTTCCAGCATGCAAGATCTGACGTCACGGTGGTGCGGAGTAGTATAACTCGTGAGTGGGTGGGAAGAGCTTAGCTTGAACACAGTCCGGCTTGAGTTAAAGGAAAGGAAGACCGCCTAAGTGTGAATGTGCACCATATATCAGTCCTAGAACTACGGTTACGGGTGAGCATCCCTCATGTTTGTTCTGGAACTTCAACAACTTATATATATCTTCTTCGGGGGTATCTCAGTCATCAGGTTACACTGTAGGAACCTTTACTGTCAGTGAATGGGACTCTACACAGAAGATTTTCAGCAGTACAGCTGGGGCCGCCCACGCTGTCGACATCAGCAGACGTCAGCAACCCTACGTAGGCATTCCGCTCCTTCCTGAGTTCTTTCCCGCCGTCTGCTTGCTCGCACAGTCTCCATGGCAGCTTCATTGCAGTGTTCTCGCCTTTTTCTGCTTTCGGTGCAATTTCCCTACTTTTTACCTAAATCTTTTTTTTTTTTTTTTTTAAGATTTCTTCTTTTTGTTTGTCGAGAGTTAATCCTTCATCTTGTCTTTTCCATCACTGCGGAAAGATCTCCTCTACAGATAAACACTCAGTTTGTGTCTAGTGTCTTGGGCCTGACCATAACGTTTCCAACTCTGAGCTCTGCCAGAAGTTTAACCAAACAACCCTGAGATGATTTTCAAGAAGTCTCTCAAAATGTTCCTGATGGAACAGCAGGTAGCGAGCTCCGGACGGGGGTCCTCCGGTGCTCCGGCTGCTCTGTCTCCAACTGACTCTGGTTCCTAAGCCTCCAAGGCCCGAGACAAGTCCTCGGGGGTGGGGGGGGTCACAAAAAAGAACAGGATTGTGACCACTCCTTCTGGCAGTGATCCCGTTTCCCCATCAACTTCACCTTCTTCGAGGGCTTGTCAGCTGCTGCTCCAACGAAAAGACCAGCTTTCAAGGTCTTGCCTACCAGACCCCCATACCAACAGCACCTCTGCCCGACACACAGAGCACCAGGCTGTCGACCTCCAAGTCGTCAGACCCTCCGTCTTTGACCATCCCGTCGAGGCCTACCCTTTCTCCATCCAGGGCTACAGGCTTGTTGAGTTCTCGGGACACAGCTGTACTATCGTCTGCACCTGTGCTGTCAAACCCCCTCCATCGACATCCACAATTGACCTGAATGAAGTACTGGTCAAGTTCATGAATGTACTTGTTAAACAGCTGGGTGCCTTGAATAGACCAGCTTCACCAACAGTGTCGACGGCAGCTGTGTTGCCGTTGTCTGTTAGTCAACCCCTGAAAGCCCCCTGTAGGTTGGTGGCGGCGAATTTAACGGCAGACCCAGATTGAGGATGAGGAGTAGCACCCTGATCTCATCCTCCCTGATGATGTAGTGGATATAGAGCAAGAGATACTGATCTCGGACAAGTCCACTGTCTCCTTGGGCAGTGAGGAATCTGTGCAACACACTCAAAAGTCTCCTGAGGATGCCACATTCTTTATTGTGATGTAGCAGTTGTCTGCCACCATGGGCTTCCATACTGAGGAAGAGGATGTCACCAGAAAAGACTGGTGGACTTTTTGGAGATCCCTTAATCTCCCCCTAAGATCATTTCTCCAATGATTCCAGCATTGAAGAATGCCACCGAAGCAGCCTGGCAGAGGCCAGGCATGGTGCCAGCTGTGCTGTGCTGGGCAGACAAACTTTATAACGCCCCTCAGGGTTTTTCTTATTTTGCTGCCCAGGCCAAAACTGACTCCATGGTTACCAAGGCAGCTCATGACAGATCTAAGGTGCCTAAATGCCTTTGCTTCTTTCCTCCAGACAAGGAATCTCGTGGGATTGACCTCTGGTGGAAAAGGGTTTATGCCATCTTCCACCTTTGGTCTGAGGATTGCAAATTATCTGTTACACATGGTTTAGAAAACCCACTAAGATTGGCCCCTGCACTCAACCCGAAAGCTGGCGCCAGTTTTACTATAATGGAGTGCTCCCCCATGCACTCCCTAGCATCTCATCACCACCCTAGTGAGTGTGGGGATGGAGCGTGGCGGCAAATAAAAATCTACGAAGTCCCTGGAACCCGGTTTAGTGCTTTTTACGAGTAAAATAACTTTTTTATGGATTACTTCTTGTGTGTAGCTTTAAATCATAGTAGTGCTGTGGAGGTAATGCACCTATACATGGGGTGCAGGGGTACTGCAAGGTATATTGGTGAGTCTCTTGAAATATCAAAATACCAGCTGGAGAAAGGGGAAAGCTGCCACTCTGACCCTTCCTGGTGGCTCCTACAAGTAGGAACTGCTTCATTGTTTCCAGACTGCTGAGGATGTTAGTAAACACCTCTTCAGAGCACTGTATGACATGGCCAATACAGTTGCCAGAGCAGCTACTATTGGCATATGCCTTCATAGATACTCATTTCTGTCATTGAGGCACAGGTCAGGAAGCATAGGAAAACCAGGAGCAGTTGTAGAATTCACAGAAAGTATTTGTTTGTACTAGCAGTAATATAAAATTAATTAATTTGTTCCATATAACTATTTACAAAGGCAGAATAAATAGAGAAGATCCATAGGAGTTTTCCTTCAATCTCTGTGTCACTGCGTTTTCTCTCTTGCAAGAAATTGGCACTTTTTTACAAGTCCTTGCAACCCCCAACAAGCATCCTGTTTTATTTATTTTTTCTAAAATGTTCTTGTAAATTTCAGGCAGCAAGAACACAATGTCCCACAACTGAGGCCCTTTTCCACAGCTTCAGCAAAAGGCTTAAAAATTGCATTTCAGGTTAACCCCTTGAGTTCCAAATAGCTTTGCAATGATCTCAAACTATAGTTATATACATTTCAACAGTAACACTATATAATTTCTAAACAAAGAGATCCCAATGTCAGCTACATATCCACATATGGGGAGCAGAACAGCAAGAGAGGGAAGAGAGACAGTGAGAGGCAAAGAATTGCGAGATTGTCGGGGTGATCAAATCCTTGGTGTTGCAGGAAAATTTGGTTGCACAACCAGCCAGACAAGAAACAGGAAAGAAAAGAACAGATCCCTGCATTCAGACTCTACAAAACAACTTGGACAGGGTCCTATTTAACCCTGCCACACTCTCTTAGAGTCTCTGGATTTGCAGCTGAAGTGCAGAACAAAATGCTTAATGCCGCTTTCAGTGGCGCTAAGCTCTTCGGACCTGACATTCAGGACCTTATCATTGATCTGCAGGCCTCGGGCAGAGCCTTTAAATCAGTCCATTCCCTCGACCACACTGAGCCAAGGGGCAGAGGTCTGCCTTTTTTTCATAGACAGGCCAGTAGGCCCAGGTCAGCTTCCTGTACCCAGGGAAAATGTAGAGCCCGGGCTCCCTTGCCCACCGCCTCCAATGCTGGTGCGGCAGCCATGAGATCCAGAAATGATGGACCAACCTCTGCAGTTGGCTCCACCTCAGCTTGACTCCTTGCCAGACCCCTCTTCTCCCTTTCAGACCCAGCAGGAGGTGGTTGGTTCTCCCTCCATGTGAATCAGTGGAGGACTACAACTTCAGACTCATAGATTCTGCAGATCATAGAAAAGGGTTATACCCTGGAGCTTATACACTAGCCCTCAGACACCCCCCTGCCACCCTCCAACTATCACCCAGCTCACTTGTCTGTTCTCTGGAAGTACAGTCTTTTTTTGTGCAAATAGGCCATCGAAACAGCCCTGGTGCCAGAGGAACCAGGTTTTTTTTCCCCAGGTTCTTTCTGGTCCCCAAAAGACCATAGATCTGAGGCCCATCTTGGATCTGAAGGAACTCTGTCTCTTTGTCCCGTACAAAAAGTTCCGCATGGTAACTTTGCCAGGCCTATTGCCCCTCCTCAAGACCGGAGATTGGCTGTGTTCTCTGGACATGCAGGATGCTTACCTGCATATCTCGTTCTTTCCTCTTCATAGGAGGTTTCTTAGTGTTGCATTTCATGGCAAGCATCATCAGTTCGGAGTGCTACCTTTTGGCTTGTCCTCTGTGCCGCAAGTCTTTACCAAGTGCTTGGCAACAGTCAGAGTAGCTGTCAGAAGAGAGGGACTGTATGTCTTCCCTCATCTGGACAATTTGCTTCTCAAGTCCCCATCCAGGGAACATCTTTGCTGAATCTGGAGCGTACCCTTCAGCTGTTCCACTCCCTGGGCATAACTGTCAGTCTGCCCAAGTTGGTCCTGGTTCTGTCCGAAGGGCTGCACTATATCGGGGCAGTTCTGGATTCCAAGCTTGGGAATGCCTTACTGCCCCCGAGACAGGGCAGAGTTCCTCATAGCCTAACTTCAGGAAGTCGCTCAGAGTTGGTACATTCCTGCCAGGGTGTACCTCAGGCTGTTGGGCCTCATGGCAGCGGCCATTCCCACCATTCCACTTGTCAGGCTTTACATGCGCACTTTTCAGTGGACTCTCAGGGTACAATGGGACCAGCGTACAGATGAGTTAGATCAACTAGTGCTGCTCTTCTCTCCAGTACACAAGGTACTGCAGTGGTAGATGGACCCCTTGAATCTTCTTCAAGGGGTTCCCTTACAGAATTTTTTCCCCACGTCAGATTTTATCCACTGATGCTTCGGGTCTCGTCTAGGGAGCACACCTGGGCCACTTTCAAACACAGGGCTCCTGGTCCCAATGGGAAGCCGCCCTGCATATCAATGTCCTGGAGATGAGTGGTGCTGTATGACATGCTGGCATTTCAGGAGCATCTTGCTCTAGGCGAACTGCGGTGCAGTTGGACAATTTGAGTGTTGTCTGCTACATCAATAAGCAGGGCTCTACTGAATCTTAACCCCTTTGCAGGGAGGCCATGAGAGTGTGTTGTTGGACACTGGAGCACAGTCTGAAACTCTCTGCAGTCCACATGCCAGGCATCCTAAACACACTGGCAGACAGTCTCAGCAGGACTCAGTCCAGCATGGGGGAATGGGAGCTTCTCTCATCCCTAGCAGAAGATCTGTTCGACAGATTGTCATCCAAAGTTGGTCGTTCTTGTGTACTCACTCAACGCAAAACTGCCTAGTTTCTGCTCACTAGATCCAGGGCCTGGAGTTTTCTAGCGAGACGTGTTGTCCCTCTCTTGGAGCTGGAGATTTATTCTGTACTCATTCCCTCTGATCCAGATTCCACAGGGTGCTGATAAAGCTTCAAATGGAGAGTGCCAGCATGATTCTGGTGGTTCTTTTCTGGCCTCTCCAGATATGGTTCCCCTTGCTTCAGCAGCTGGCAGAGGAACCTCCGGACTCTCTGCAGGTCAGTTCGCTTCATCTGCATGCCTGCCACCTGAGAACATCGCCAGGTTTGGGGTCTCTAACAGGTTGGCAGATGTCCTGGTGGCTGCACAGAAGCCTTCCACCCGCGCAACATATGATAAAGTGGAAAGGGGGTGTTGTTGAGCAGCTATCTGGCAGGACTTGCCTGAAGACAACTCTGCATATCCCATGGCTAAAATCATTTAAAAACACTCAACAAGCGGTATAAAAGTGGTTTGAAGTACCAGATTTGAACTGGCTAAAGTCTCTGGAGTTTGTAGATACCAAACTCACCTATGGGTCGGAATCAGAAAATGACTGTAAGTGGAGCGAAAACCTCGGCAGCTGTACCAGACCAGGTCGCAACTACCTAGTCAACATTGGGACCGGAGCCCCCCCTTGGAAGGCTCAACAGTCAGCTATGCAGGCTATCGATTTGAAAGTGGAGTCAGTACTCCAGTGTTTTGTAGAGCAAAATATTAAGATTGAGGTGGTTTCCAACACCGCGATGATGGAGAAATCTGCTACCTAAGCTTGACTACGACCTCCAAATTAATCCAGGAGAATTCCCAGTTACACTACAGGCTAGAGGCCTTGGAGAATTCTAATCGAGCTTCCCATGTGAGAATTAGTGGGCTTCCCGAGGAGGCTGAGTTATTGACTTTCCTGAAATCCTGGCTCCCAGAAGTACTGAAATTGCCAACGGATTTAATGGTGGGTTACCTTTGGAAAGCCTTCAGGATCACCCCTCTATCATCTGGTCCATGTGCGGATATGCTGCGGGAGATTCTGCTGATTACGGTCAACTCCATGACTAGGAACACAATTCTTCAAGCCCCAAGATCAGCTGAGGGGCTGTCTTTCGAGGGGGCGATGATCCATTTGTTCCCCGACCTTTCTTTTGCCACCCGCACAAGGAGAAAAAAATTCAACGCTGTTCGGGCCAGGCTGAGAGGCCTAGGGGTGTCTCTCTCCTGATGCCGGCCAGGCTCCAAATCTACTACGGAGGGCACACGTTCCAATTTAGTGACCCGGTTGAGGCCATAGCTCGAGAATTTCAAGTTTCGGAAGGACAACGGACCGAAGAATTGGAAGAGGAAACCTGAGCTGAAGTTGGTTTTGGATTTTCATGCCTCGTCTGAACTTAAATACCTTTTCAATCTGTTGCTTCCAGCTAAGTAAAAATGGGACAGAGTATTTCTGGGCTACATGGTATCTTATAATTAATATTTTTGCTGAGAGACTCCATAAGTTTTCTTCACACAAAGCTAACAATATGAAACCATATGTCGGAGTATTTTGTTAAATTTCCTGATTTCTTGTTGTAAATTGTTTGATAGGATGTGTAGCCAGTTTTCTTAGGCACTAAATATGCAAAGGCAACCATTTTGGACCTGGGGACATATCAACACTGGCTGCTGAGTTTTGAACATTATAGGCTGAAATATTTTGGACTTGTATCCCAAAAGCCTTAGATGGCTGTAGCCATTTAGTTTTTGCTAACAATTTTGATAAACCATATTTTGTTTTACCCCCACTGCCTAATACAATTCTGTATAGGTTTATCATTCCTATATACATTGGACGTATCTGTATGTCTGTTTTTATTGTGATGCCTTACAGACGAATGTACTCTGTCGTTGCTTTTATTAAATACAATAAACATAAAGTTTAAAAAAAAAAAAAAAAAGAAGATAAAGTGCAAATGGTTTGCCATCTGGGCTGCCAAACACTCCCTGGGCCCTTTCACCTGCCCAGTGAATCATATCTTGGACTACCTGATCTCTCTGTCTGACTCGGGCCTCTATTGTTCCTCGTTCATGGTCCACCAGTCGGCCTTTTTCTGCCTTTCATGAGCCTGTGAGTGACTGCATGCTTACTCAGCTGGATGTCTCCTGTACTTTTCTTAGGGGCATCCTGCTTCTGAAACCCCCAGTCCATTCCTCTGTCCCGGCTTGGGACTTCAGTTTTATTTTAGAGAAGTTGTCCCTGTCTCTTTTTGAATCAATCTCGATTTGCGCGTTCTTTTGGAAAACGCTCGTTTTAGTTGCAGTTACTTATGCTCATAGAATTTCAGAGCCAGGCCCTCTGGTGCGAGGAGCCTTCTTTGATTTTCCACAAAGACAGGGTATCTTGGTGCATAAATCCAAGTTTCTGCCTAAGGTGGTTTTTGAGTTCACACTAAATCAGTCTATCCACCTTCTTGTTTATTTTCCCGAGTGTGCCAATCCAGGGGAAGCACTGCTCAATCAGTCAATTTTTATTTAATCTGACGAAACACCATTGAGATAACTCATTTACAAGGTGGACCTGGATAAGGTCAAGACAACATTAATCAAAGAAGTAGTAGTAGGGTATGTACATGATGAGATAATTGAACAAAATACTATGAAGTAGGGGATACAGCTGGTACAAGCTAAAGCTGGTACCCCCTATAGCTATATACAAAATATACGCGTGCAAGTATGGTGGAAAAGTATCTATATGTAAGAGACTAAATATACAATATACACATATGAAGAATACCATGGATGTCTCAATACGTTAGATGTGCGCAGAACTATCTCCTTCGGACTAACGAGTTCAGAAAGTCTAAGCAGTTTTATGTTTTTTTCACCCCAGGTAGAGAAGGAGCTTCAGTTTCTAAGCAGTGTTTATCCATATGGTTGGCTAATTCCATTGTGTTCTGCTACAAGTACTGCAAAGAATTGCCTGGTGCTGTCTAAGCTCATTCCACCAGAGGCATGGCTTCCTCATTGGCTTGTTTCAAAGAGGTCTCGGCCACTGACATTTGCGCAGTGGCCACCTGGAGTACAGTTCACACTTTCACCAAGCATTACAGTCTGGACATTGCCTCAAGAGCCCGTGCAGGATTTGGCAGGGCTTTATTACAAGGACTTCTGTCTTAAGTTTATGGAGATACAGCCTCCCAGACTGTCTGTTGTACACTTGTCACTGCTTGGTACTCGTTCCTACGGTGTAACCTGATGACTGTGATACCCCCCAAAAAAGATGGAACAGTTACATAAGAACTTACTATAAAAGTAGATCTTCAAGGGGCTCTTAGTTATCTGGTATATTTTCCCTTCCACCATCCCCCTTCTTGGGGCTTCTGTCCAGGAATTAGCTATCTGGTGTATCCAGTCTTACTTAGAGCTGGGTACGTCTTTCTCCCCTTGGTTCCTCAGGGTGAGCCTTTCTCCCTTGTCTACGGGGGTAAGAACTGAGGAGGGAAGGTTGCCTGCACCTATATATAGGGTTGCTGACTTAGACTCTGGGTGGCCTTGGTTGAACTGCTGAAAATCTTCCATGTGACTTCCCCATCACAGACGGCGAAGGTTGGTAGGGTGTAACCTGATGACTAAGATCCTCTTGAAGATCTACTTTTACGTTAAGTTCTTGCGTAACTGTTCTTGCTTACTTCGAGAGGAAGCTGTTGCAGCAGGTAACATGTAGGACTGACACCACCCAGCGGCAGATCTCAGCAGTTCTTTTTTCTAGCAGTACCGACAAGGGACCGCCCACCCGGCGTCAGCTCCACCCCTGTCACCCAGTATAAAGGTATTATGCGGTCCCCATGTGCTCCAGTTCTTTCCCAATGTGGCAGCACATTAGATCAGCTCTCATCGGTTGCTCAGCTAAGAACAGTCATTTCTTCCTTGTATTTTCTCAGCGGAACTGCAACACTTTTCTTCAACTGGGCACCATAATAAGGTCTCTTGTGGAAAACAGATCCCTGCCAAGGACAGATATTCAGCTTGCCTCTTTTGCTTGGGCCCAGACCACGACACCTGTGCCTGTACCCATTGCCAGGCCTTCAACAGCGCACCAGGCTCCACAGGCAAAAGTCTCTTCAAGCTTGTTTGGCAGAAAAATGTTTGGCCCAGATGCAGCAGGAGACGTCCTCCGGGTGGGAATCTCATTCCCCTTTTCCACCCAGAAAACATTGGAAGGAGAAGCACCATCACCGGGCCTGCTTGCCCTCCAGGCCCAGGTCATCCAGCTCCCAGTCCACTGGTCGCTGAAGCTCCTCTGGACATGAGGCCTGGCTTACTTCCCTCAAGCCTTCCGCCTCGGCCCCTTTCTCCAAGGGGCCCGCCTTACAACCCATCAAGATCCAGGCACCGAACTCCGGCGTCACAGCGGCTCATGGGCCCTCAGACTCCGGTGCTACTGCTTAAGAGCTCTTGTACCCCAGCTCTTCGGCCCACAAGAGGCACTCTGCCACTGTCAATCCCCAGGAGGTCAAACAGACTTTGGGGTACTCTGCTTTCAGGGCTTCTTCCCTGCCAGGCAAGTCTAAGCCCGACCGGCGTCGGTCTGCTGACTTGGACAGACGCCACTCTGATAAGCACCATAAGTCATCAGACAGGCCATCTAAGGCCTCCTCTCGTTCCAGACAAGCCTTCAGCTGTGACGCTGGCTAAGGCAACTGTACCTCAGCCATTGTCAGGCCTTCCGATGTCTCCTGATGTCTCTCCTCAAGACCCTTCACCGGTTCACCCGACGCCAGAACCCAATGACGGTGCTCCGTAGGCATTACCAACATCGCCTATTCCACCGACGACAAACCTGACAGACGCTGGTGCGGATTCCAGACGTTCAGCGTCGCCTCCTAAGCCCGAGTCCCCCAAGTTGGATATGTCTCAGGTAAAGGAGCTCTTTACTTATTGGTGGGACACTGTTAAACAAGACCTGGTCTCCCCTACTACTCCTCAGCCTCCTCCAGTCCCTGAGCCAGATGCCCAGGTTTCTCCTGTCCCATCTGGGAATGATGGAGATAAGACTCCTGCCAGCCCCAGGAAACACAAGGAAAAGTGTAAGAGGACAAGAACTCCTTCATCCTCCCACTCTCCTTCACCCATTAAGCCTAGACACAAAAAGAGAACAACATTCTTCTTCCTCCAGTGCCTACAGGGAATTGGAACCTTCCCTTCCTGATTCCGACCCTGGCTCGCTTCCTGGCGACACAGAGGAACAGCCTAAATCTCTTGATGACCCCAACTTTATGGAAGTCATGCATCATATACAGGAGAATATGGGATACAGAGGCCCTGGACCCCGAACGCTTACGTCTGGCAGCATACCTACTCCAGAAGGACCCCAGGCCGGTTGTTATCCCCCCCATTAGTGGATACCTTCCAGGACGTCACTTTGGCAACCTGGAGGCACCCACGTGCTTCCTCTGCGGTGCCCAAAAAGGCCAATCGCTTGTACTGGCGCCCCCAAGGACCATTCTTACCTAGCTGGAACCCCCACAGCTGATCTGGTGGTTATTTCGGTTGCGCATGATCGTTCACAGAGGCCGAAGCACCTAAGTACCCAGCTGTCTGACGGGGAGTCTAAGCAGCTGGATTCCTTAGGTCGCTGGGTGTACTCGTCTGCCACTTGCAGCATATGGAGCCTTAATTTGTTTGACTTGTGTGGTCCAGTTCCAAAATGCCCTTTGGGATCAAGGACTGGACATCCTGCAAGGTGTGCTCGACTGCCCCCAGAACGCGGAGCTTGCAAAGCTCTTGCAAACGGGCTTGGATGTGGATACCCACGTCCTCTGAGCGGCGTATAACTCTTCGGACACCTCGGCGAGGGCGGTTACAACTGGAATTTGCCTTCGGCAGAGCTCCGGGTCTCAGAGTTCGATCCAGAGGTTCAAAGACTCTTCTGGACGCCCCTTTCAGAGGCTCTGTGCTCTTCAGGGAAGACACAGAGAAGGTCATTGTCAAACTGTAGGACTCCAGAAAGGCCATCCGTTCCATGCAGTCCATGTACCGCCTGAAACAGGAGCATTTTTGCAAGCCTTGTTTTCATGGCAGAGGGGTATCAGCCTCTGCATCCCGTGCTCCATCTGCGACAGCGGGAGGCTTTTGGCTCACAAGGGGGGTCCAGGCTGCCTCTAGACAGGCTAGACCTTCTGCCGCTGCCCTCCTCCCCCTTCTTCAATCTAACTATTCAGGCGACCCTCCTCCCAGACCTTTCATCGTGAGAGCCAGTGGGAGGTTGTTTTTCCCTTTACACCCAAGCCTGGAGAGAAGTGACCTCCGATCAGTGGGTACTCGACCTCGTGGAGTTTGGGCACTGCCTCAAGTTTGAACCCCACCACCAGACAGACCACCGCCCCCGTCTTATTATCCAACAGACCACAGGGCTCCTATCAGACTGGAAATCCAGTCTCTCCTAGACAAGGATGCCATAGAACGTGTCCCGGAGGCAGAGGTAGATTCTGGTTTCTACTCCACGCCTTCCTGGTTCCCAAGAAGTCGGGGGGCCTGAGACCCATCCTGGATCTCAGCTACCTCAACCGCTGGGTCTTCCTATCAGAGATTCCGCATGGTGTCGCTCCCAAATCTCCTCCCTTTGATGATCAGGGACTGGCTGGCATCTTTGGATATGCAAGATGCATATCTTCACATTCCCATATGCAAGAACCATCGGAGATTCCTGAAGTTCAGGTTTGAAGGTCCTTCCTTTCATCCTCTCCTCTGCCCCCAGGGTCTTTTCAAAGTGTCTTGCTGTTGTCAGAGCAACTCTGCACAGACATGGACATTTACTGTTCCCCTGTTTAGATGATTGGCTTCTTCTGGCCCCATCCAAGCTGCGCCTCTGGGAGACCATACTGGACACTCTCCCCCTCTGTCGACGTCTGGGGATCACAGTGAACCTCCAGAAATCTCAGCTCCTGCCTTCTCAACGTCTCCAATTCATAGGAGCTCTTTTGGATACTTCCCTAGGGAAGGCCTTCCTTCTTCCCGACAGAGCGGAGCGCCCCAGGGCTCTGAAAAGCCAGATCTGTTCAGTATCTGTCATACCCGCCAGATCCATTCTCAGGATTCTAGGCCACATGGCGGCCACCATAGTTTCAGTCCCATTCGCTAGGTTGCGTATGCACCAGTGGGACCAAACCAGGGACTAATTGGATTTGCCTGTCAAGATCTCTGAGCCAATCTGCCGGGAACTCCGCTGGTGGGGGTCTCCTCAGAATCTCTGCAAAGGCCTCCCTTTCCAGCCAGAGACTCCTACCCAGACTCTCTCAACAGTTGAGTCCAGGATGGAATGGGGGGCTCATCTGAGGACCCACAGGACTCGAGGGCTGTGGTCCCCTTTAGAGGAGAACCTGCATATCAATGTGCTCGAGCTCAGAGCCGTCCTGTATGCTTTACAGGCTTTGGCTCCATTCCTCCTGCCCGATCACCTTCGTGTTCAGACGAATAACACTTTGATGATGTTCTGGGTCAACAAGCAAGGGGGCACGCAGTCTTATCCCCTCTGTCAGGAAGCTGTGAGGGTGTGGGTCTGGGCGATGGAGCATCACATCACTCTTTCGGCAATTCACATTCTGGGTTCCCTCAACGTGATTGCAGATGCTCTCAGCTAGGCCAAGCCGTGCTCTTACGAGTGGTCCCTGCTACAGTCTGTGGCAGATGCACTGTTCGCCAGATGGTGATGCCAGAGTTGGATCTCTTTGCATCTCAATCCATTGCATAACTGCCCAATTTCTGCTTGCTGGGTCCCGAGCCTGGAGCTTTTTGGCAAGACGCATTGTCCCTATCCTGGAATGGGAGGTTCCTTTATGCATTTCCCACTTCCCCTGCTTGCAGCAGGTACTCCTCAAAGCCCAATCAGAGAGGGTGCTCATGATCAGACCCTCTATGATCCAGACAGATTTGGTTTCCACTGCTCAGGCGTCTGACAGTGGAGCTTCCATGGCCCCTTCCTCTTTCAGGTCAGTTACTTTCTCTGCAACAGGGAGCTCTGGTCCATCCCAGTCTACGCTCCCTCCATCTGTATGCTTGGCTCTTGTGGACCTAGCTAAGCTTAGATTCGGAGTATCTGACCAGATCGCCCAAATTTTGGTGGAGGAGCGGAAGCCTGCTTCCAGGGCCACTTACGCCATGAAATCGAAGCGCTTTTATCTTTGGGCCACAGCCAGGAGATTGGACCCTCTGGTCTGTCCGGCCAGCTCTATCCTTCAGTACCTGCTATCCCTGTCAGAGTCAGGTCTCGGCTACTCCTCCATTAAAGTACACCTGGCCGCTGTTTCTGCCTATCATGACTGCATCCAGGACAGGACAGTGGCTCAATTGGAGGTAGTTAAAACCTTTAAGGGGATTCTGCATCTCCGTCCGCTTGTCTGGGGCCCTGTTCCTCCCTGGGACTTATTATTCATTCTGGAAAGACTTGTGCTCCCCCACTTTGAACCGGCCATGAGTTGTGAGCTTCGCTACCTCTCCTAGAAGACGTTGCTCTTGGTGGCAGTCACCTGTACTTGACGTATTTCCGAGCTCCATGCCTTGATGTATAAAGAGCCTTATCTTATTTTTCATAAGGATAGGGTGGATCTATGCACAAATCCTAAATTCCTTCACAAGGTTGTTTCAGAGCTTACTCTGAATCAGGCGGTTCAACTTCCAGCTTATTACCTGGAACATTACAGTAGGAGTCACGCTGTTACACACCTTAGATGTTCATCGCGCTTTGCTTTGTTACTTGTCCAGAAGCAAGGAGGTCAGGAAATAGGATCAGCTTTTTGTGTGCTTTGCGGACAGGCCCTTGGGGCGCCCTGTCACCAAACAGACGCCATCATGTTGGTTGGTTCACTGCATTTCCTTTTGTTATGAAAATGGTGGGAAAACCCTTCCGGTTGTGAGGGCGTACTCCCCCAGAACGGTCGCTACTTCCTTTGCAGTGCTCAAGAGAGTGTCGGCGGCTGACATTGGTGCTGCCACCACTTGCCATTCTGTTCACACTTTCATCAGACACTTCAGTCTGGATGTTATTTCCAGGTGCCGAGCAGGTTTTGGCCTGGCAGTTCTCCAGGACTTTATTTCTTGAGAGGTCTCCCTTCCCTCCCCTCCCCTTGTGTGTCTGCCTCTCCTTTCTTCTCCCTTTAGTTGTCTTTAAGTTTTATACCATTTGGGAGTGTGTCTGTGTGTCAACTTCCCCTTCCCAAGGGTTATTTTAAGCTTCATACCATTTGGGTGCATTTCTGTATGTTCACTGTGCCACATAGAAGACTATTGCACAAACTGGGGAATATGGGTGTGGGCAGGACAGTAGTGTGGTGGGTAGGTAACTGGCTGGGCGGCAGGACACAGAGGGTGGTGGTAAATGGCTGTCACTCCACAGACGGAAGAGTGACCAGTGGGGTACCACAGGGATGAGTGCTGGGACCGGTCCTATTCAATATCTTCATCAGTGACATTGCGCAGGACCTAGAAGGCAAAATTTTACTGTTCGCTGATGACACAAAGCTCTGTAACAGAGTAGACACAATCACACAACAGAGGGTGTAGACAGAATGAGAAGGGACCTGCAGAAACTTGAAGAATGGTCAGGGGTTTGGCAGTTGAAATTCAGTGCAAGGAAGTGCAAGATAATGCATATGGGGGTGCAAGATAATGCATATGGGTCACAAAAACCCTGGCACAATATATCAGTTGGGGGGTGAGGATATAGCATGCACCAAGCAGGAAAGGGATCTTGGGGTTATCATCTCTGATGACCTCAAGACAGGAAACAGTATGACAAGGCAGCAGGTAAAGCAAATAGGATGCTGGGATGCATAGGCAGGGGCATTACCAGCAGGAAAAGGGAGGTCATAATTCCACTATACAAGACACTAGTGAGGCCCCACCTGGAGTACACTGTGCAGTTCTGGAGACCTTACCTACTTAAGGACATAGGGTAGAGAAGGTTCAGAGGAGGGCAGCAAAGATGGTGCATGGATTGCATCACAAGTCCTATGAGGACAGGTTGAAGGAACTGAACATGTACTCCCTGGAGGAGAGGAGGGAGAGAGGGGATATGATAGAGACATACAAGTATCTTACAGGGAGGAACAGGGTGCAGGAATACACTATTTTTAAACGAAAAAGATGTTCCAGGACTAGAGGGCATGGGATGAGGTTGGAGGAGGACGATTCAGAGGAAATGTGAGGAAGAATTTCTTCACAGAAGGGTGGTGGACAAGTGGAACACCCTGCCAGAGGAAGTGGTGGGGGCTGAAACAATCACAGGATTTAAGAATGCATGGAATAGGCGTAAAGAGATTCTGGAGGTCAGGGTGAGGGCAACAGACTTCTTGGAAATATAAACTGAACTTACAAGCTCAAATGGGCAGACTGGGTGGGCTATAGGCCCTTATCTGCCAACACTGTCTATGTATCTGTGTACCCCCAACCCTTCCCAAGGGTTGTCTTTAGTTTTATACTGCTTGGGAATCAGTCCTACGTGTGTTACCTGCTGCAAGAGCTTCCTCTCGAAGTAAGATAGTACAGTTACATAGAACTTACCATAACAGTAGATCTTCGAGAGAAGCTCCATGTCGATTTTGGCCTGTCATTGACATACAAGAACTGGAGCATGTGGGAACCGCTTACTACCTTTGTTCTGGCTGACATCGGGGGGTGGAGCAGACGGCAGGTGGTGGGGGAGGGTTCCACGTCGGTACTGCTAGAGAAAAGAATTGCCAAGATCTGCCGCCAGGTGGCATCAGTCCATGTGTTACCTGCTGCAAGAGCTTCTCTTGAAGATCTACTGTTACGGTAAGTTCTTACGTAACTGTACTTTCTGGTGCTGCTGTGGGATTTTAGCTATAGGCAGAAAAAGCACAGGAGGAATTCATCGGCATCTCCTTTGTTTAGGAGGCATTCAATCTGCAGGTTTGGGTTATTCGCTGAAGTGCCTTGCAGCGCTTCTTTTACTTAAATATGTCACAGCAGGAGCAGTGTAAACAGTCTTAAATAAACTTTACCTGAGTATAACAAGTAAATCTTGAGAAATTCTGCCTTCATATATCCACTGTCTAATTCCTTTAGGTTTTTTTTTTTTTTTCTTAGAAACAATTGATGGTGGTCGGGATGGATGTTTATCATGACCCAAGCAGGGGGATGCGGTCTGTAGTTGGATTTGCTGCTAGCATTAATAGGTAAGGATTTGTTATATGCTGACAGAACCTTAAGTTGTTGAGAGAGATCATTTTGTCACTTTATTTTCCCTTGTTTCTATTTCTTTAGCTATTTAGGATCACATAACTATTATAGTTATTTAGAAAGTTGATGAGTGCAATAACTTTCAATATGGACATATGCAAATAAATCCCTTTTTAAAATCTCAGATTCTGTATGAAGGTTTTTTTTTCTATTTTAATTTTATTTAATATGAATATGATTTTTTGGGTGCCAGTCCTCCCAAGAGCTCACTCCTCCAACCTCCGCCCACCCCTGGACGTGGTGCGGCAGGCAAGCCAGTCAGGCTTTCCCCCCTCTGGGCAGGGCCGATGGGCAGGCATGGCTCACACAGAAGACTGTGCAAGGTTCTCAATGGAAAGACCACCAGTATGCATCCCTGGCTTACTCTATCACAAAGGCAGGACGAGGCTGCACCAGTGGAGACTCGTCCTTAGTCGCCGGCCAAGCATCACAGAGGCTGGCATGAGGGCCGAAGACCCCCGGTGACCGCCATAGGTCAGTCATGTACCAGTCACTCCCTCGGAGGATGAGAGTAGTCCCAAGGGTGCTTAATCCTCCTGAACCCGAGTCGCCAGCATTGCAGATGGAAATTCAACCTCTGCGTCAGTGAGGCTGGCTCGTAAGAGTTAAAAATAATTATCTGAGTGGTAATTTAAATAATTATATAGATTGTGCCTTTATTTATTTATTTTGGTATTATTTTTATCTTCCTGGACATAAAGTCTTTACTCATTCACACTAATGGGAGTTCGCCAGAGGTGCTAGGCCCCAGCTGGAGCAAACTTTTTCAGGAGGGCCAGCTCCTGAGATGGAGCCACGAGGAAGTGGCACCGCAAGCCCTGACTCATGCGGTAATAACTATTTCTGCATCGACCCTCCAACTGCCTTAGTTTCTTTTTTCCCCACAGTCGAGTGCGCTTCAGTGATGTCGCTCGCCGGGAGTTGAACTTCACTAGCAGCAATAGTTCGGTTTCTTGTTTTGTAGATTATTTCAAATCCGTACAGATTATATTAATTTTAACAGTTCTGCAAGAAGTCGTCTTCAGCTTTGCGTTGACTGAGTCGACTATGAGTGGGTTAGGTGATGGTAGGGAGACTTCATGTGAAAGCTGTTCAGTCAGCCGGGTCCGGTCTGCTGCGCGTGCCCCCCCCCCCCCCCCCCCCGAGGGGGGTCTGACAACGAACGATCCAGAGCTCAGGGATGGGCAGTCCCCCCGAAAGCATAAAAGGAAACTGTCCCATTCTCTGCGCCGTTCGGCCTCGAGTTCTTGTTCGACACATTGGTCGAAGAAGAAAAGGCATCACTCGAGGTCACCCTGTAGTATGTCTGCGGATAGACGGCTGATTATTGGGGCCGGGTACTGGTCTCACCTGTGTCAGAGTTGCCGGTTTCGGTCTCTGGTAGCCAACCTCCTCGACACTGGCGCTCCTCCCTGCCTATTGGAGGTGCCTCCGATGAACAGTTTTACCAGTGGGGTGCTGTTATGGAGTAGTGGGCTCGGAGGTTGGTCCAGTTGCCCGAGCCGGTCACTCAAGACGCCAGAGCGGTTGGACTTTCCTAGTCGCATGGCACCTTCTTCTGTGCCGTCAACTCTGTGTTCCGGTGTTTATCCTCCTCACATGGCTGTGGCGCAGGGGTCCACACCAATGCCTCTATCTCCTGCTATTTTTCCCTCTCTTTCTTCAAATCGCAGTTTTCTGACCTCTTGGACATTCATGGCGCCGCTTCGGCTAGCACCTCCCTCCCTATTCTCGGCACAGTTTTCCTCTGCGGCGCCGACCAGTCTTCAGGGGTTCTCGACTCAGATTATTTCTTCTTCTGTTTTTCCTCCTGATTTTCAGTCCTTTCCTATCCATACTGTCCCCCCTGAACTATCAGGAGATGATTTTGAGTTTGACCCAGGTCTTCGCCTGGGTGATGATGTTGAAGACACTGCCCTGGGAGCAGGAATCAATCCTTCTGCAGAGCCTGTGGTTGAAGACCTTTCCTTTAAGTCCCTGCTCAAAAAATGTAAATTATACTCTTTCTCTCTAGACTACAGAAATTGATCCTGGGAAGCTTTTACAACTCCAGTATCTTCATGTTCTAGAAATCCCTATGGATTTTAACACCTTTGGTACAGCCTTCTTTCGAGACTCTCTCACAGATGGTGTGGAAGAATCCGGTTCTCATTCCTTCTGTGGCCAAGTCCATAGATAGGAAGTATGCCTTGTGATGTGGACAGCTAGATCTTACTTCGAGAGGGCTCTTGCAGTAGGTAATTACATATAGGACTGCAGGCGGCAGGACCCCTGGAAAAATTTCTAGCTAGCAGTCCTTGGCGAGGGACCGCCCCACGTCAGGCGACCGGTGTCAGGAAATGTCTGTATAAAGGGGCGGTCCCTCATGCCCGCCTTCCAGTTCTTTCCTGCCGTTAGCCTATGCCAGCGCCTCGCGGAAAAGTTCCTTGCTCGTCAGGCTCTTTCATCTGTTATTTTACCCAGTTTTTTTGCTTTTTTCTTAGTAATCGTCAATCATTCGTCGGTATATGTCGTCCCATTCACCCTCCGAGCACAAAAATAAATGCGACTCGTGTGGCTTCGATAAGCCGGACATTGGCTCCTCCATCTGCATGGAAAGGGTCGCCCAACCCTTCGGGGCGGCATGTGATCCCTCTTCCGCCAGACCAGGCTGCCCCTCCATCGCGGCCTGCCTCTGACGAAGGTTCCATTAAGTTGGACGCCGGCCCCTCCGGCGCCCGCCCGGATCCCACTGGCAAGACACACGTTGGTCCGTCCGACGTTCGCACAGCAGATGAGCCGACACCGGACCTTCCCAAGTCCGTCGTTCCTGGCTCCCCGCAGCCTTCGCTGCCCTCCGGGGACCCAGAGTCTCCTTAGCCCGACCCCAGGGATTTTTCCTCTCCATCCCCGGGTGACGCTGAGGTCCTTGTTCCACCTCCGTTGGACTAACCTCTTGCTGATCTGACATTGGTTCCACGGACGCCGGCACCGCCCCCAGGACATCAGGCAGGGCCATCTGCTCCGGCAGCTCTCCCGGGTACCCGACGCCGTCGTACCCGGGATCGCAGTATCCAACGATGCAGTACCCGACACCACAATACCAGACGCTGGGCTTCCTGCTGTCGGGTTATGGATACTCGCTCTATGGTTATAACCCATACTCTTATCCACCGCCCCCACAGCCGCCCGGTAGTTTTGCAGGAGACTCTAGCCTCCTGGTGGGCTGAGGACAAGGCTCAGTTCACCAGAGAGGTGTAGAGTCGTCTTCCGGCAACGGTACTGGTTCCCGTACGTCCACGACGACAAACTCCCTCCCTTCCTCCAGACACCAGGGCTAAACCCTCTGGGTCCAGAGAGGGGCAGGACACGCTTCCCAAGGAGTCCGTTCCTCCCCCTAGACGGGAAAGGGAGTTGTCGTCTTCTTTGGTGGTTTCTTCTTCTCGGACGCCTCGGATGCCTCAGACAACTGCTCCGAGAAGGACGACGAGCCTCCCTCTCTGTCAAAGCCCAGGCCAAGGACTTCTCCGGAGGATCCTTCCTTCATGGAGCTGCTACGTAAAATCCAGGCAGTGCATAAGTGGCAGTCCTTGGAGCCAGACCCACAGCGGTTGAAACTTGCTGAACATCTGGATCTGCCTGTGACAGCTCCCACCTTGGTGCCACCTTGGATCGAGCCTCATGCCCACCTTGTTACCACAATTTGGAAACAACCGTCAGCATTAGCCCCTCTTCCACGGAAGTCGAACAGCCTATACCAGGCTATAGAGGGTGTTGACTGTTTAGATTCCCATCCTCGAGCTGACTTGGTCGTGATTAGCGCCACTCACAGCCAGTCAGCTAATCCAAAACACCTTAGCTCATCGCCACCTGATAAAGAATCCTGCCTTCTGGACCAGTATGGCAAGAAGATTTTCGCTTCTTCCACGCTGGGGATCAGGGCCCTGAATTATGTTGGTCACATGGGGGATTACCAGAAGGCAATTCGGACTCCCTGCCGGACTCTCAAGTCAAGCAGGAACTGTCTGACCTTGTCCGCTTTGGACATTCGGCCAGTCAACACGTTTTGTGCAACTTACAATGCAGTGGACACTGCTGGACGGAGCTCAGCTTTCGCCGTAGGCTTACGACGTCATGCTTGGCTCCGTGTGTCAGGGTTGGTCCCGGAAGTGCAGTCTGCTATACAGGAAACACCCTTCCGGGGGTCGGTGCTCTTCGGGGGTGATGTCAAGGACATCATCACCGATCTGCAGGAGAAGGGGACAGCACTAAAGTCCGTCAACTCTGTGTGCCATCCCAATCAACCGCAGCGCCGTCCCTTTCGCAGACTGAACCAGCAAAGGTGAAACCTCCGGGAAAGCGGGCCACTAAACGCCGGGCCTGTACAGCTGCCAAGCCCCCTCCACCCAAAAAAACAGCAGGTGCTTCAGCTGCAGCGCTGCCCCACACCACCTGACTCCTTTTCTCTCCCACAGCCTCTGAGCTTCCCGGAGGAACCAGGAGGAGGGAGGTTCTCCCTCCACCTTCCGGACTGGGAGAGGATAACAATATTCCTGGGTGCTCCAGCTGATCGCAGAAGGACACTCAATAGAGTTTCTGCAGAAACCACCTCGTCACCCTCCCCATAGGTTGTCATACTCTCGGGAACATCATCTTCTGGTCCAGGAAAAGATTTCGGCACAAACAGGCGATAGAACCTGACCCCCTTACACTACAGGGAACGGGGTACTATTCCCACTTCCTTCTGGTGCCGAAGAAGACAGGAGATGTGAGACCTGTCCTACATCTCAGTTCCCTGAACCTATTCGTGGAATACAAGAGGTTCAGGATGCCCTCACTGCAGAGCCTTCTGCCCCTCTTCCGCTCGGGCCAGTGACTGTGCGCTCTGGATATGCAGGATGCCTACCTGCATATATCCATTCGCCCATCCCGACGCAAATATATCCGTTTTGCTTTCCAGGGGGACCACTACCAGTTCAAGGCACTTCCATTTGGCCTCTCCTCGGCTCCCCGAGTATTTACCAAATGCCTTGCGGTGGTGGCGGCCTACCTGCATACCCGGGGAGTGCAGGTTTTCTCGTACCTGGACGACTGGCTTCTGGCAGCCTCGTCCAGAGAGTAACTCCTGCTCTGCCTCTCCCTTACCCAACTGGTCTTTGCCTGCCTGGGTATTACCATCAACCATTCCAAGTCTCACTTGATCCCATCCCAGAAACTCCAGTTTATCGTGGCGGTACTGCACATGACCCTGGGCAGGGCCTTCCTGCCACCGGACAGGGCGGCCACTATTCAAACTCAGGTAAGCCTGTTCTCCGGCTGCAGGCGAGTCACTGCAAGGTCGGTTCTTCGCCTTCTCAGGCTCATGATGGCTGCTGTCCTGACAGTTCCTCACGCTCCGCTCCACATGAGGGTTTCTCAGTGGACGCTTCGCTCCCAATGGGATCAATTGGTGGACAAATTGGATCAGCTGGTCCTGGTCTCTTCTCCCATGGTTCGAGACTTGCAATGGTGGATGGTCAGAGAGAACTTGTTTTGGGGGGTTCCATTCTTCCTTCCTCCCCCCTTCCAGACTCTGACCACAGATGTCTCTGGTGAAGATTGGGGAGCCCATCTCGGTCCTCACCGGACCAGGGCTCTTGGTCCAGGCTCGAACAAACACTTCACATCAATGTGCTCGAGCTCCGAGTAGTGCTTTATGCACTCCAAGACCTCCATCTGTATCTCCTTCCAGGCCACCTAGCCGTCCAGATGGACAGTGTGTGTGTGTGTGTGTGTGGTATGGTACATCAACAAACAGGGGAGGGACTTGGTCCTACCCTCTTTGCAGGGAAGCAATGAGAGTGTGGGATTGGGCAACACAACATGACCTTCACCTTACAGCAACTCATGTTCCCGGAGTCGAGAAAGCCTTGGCAGACAAGCTGAGTCGCTCGTCCGCCCTTGCCCACGAGTGGGAACTGGATTAAGGGGTCCTAGACAGTATCTTCCTGCATTGGGGAACACCACAGGTCGACCTGTTCACTTCCCTTCAAAACGCAAAGCTGCCAGATTTCTGCTCGCTCATTCAAAAACGAGGCATTTCCTGGAGAGACGCTCTGTCTCTAGATTGGAAGGACAGATTCGTCTATGCCTTTCCCCCCTATTCCTCTAATCTCACGGGTCTTACAGAAACTAGGTTCAGAAGGAGCACTGATGATTCTGATTGCTCCATTTTGGCCCAGACAAGTTTGGTTCTCTCTTCTGCAACAATTCTCAGAGGAACCTTCACTCCTTCTTCCTCTGTCACGATGTTTACTGACCCAGGATTGGGGGACCCTGGTCCATCCAGGTCTCAAGTCCCTTCGGCTACATACCTGTAGACATAGCTCAAGCCCGCTTTGGAGTTTCTCCCCAGGTGGCGGAAATTCTGGTGGAGGCTAGGAAACCCTCCATTAGGTCTGCCTATGCCATGAAGTGGAAAAGGTTCACAATCTGGGCTGCTTCGGAAGACGTTGAGCCTTTCTCCTGCCCTGCAGGACGTCTGCTGGAGTACCTGCACCATCTCTTTGACCTAGGTCTTAGTTGCTCCTCTCTGAAAGTCCACACAGTGGCCGTTTTGGCCTATCACGTTCCCTTTGCAGACAGAACATTTGCTCAGCTAGAAGTCTCAAAGACTTTCCTCAGAGGGGTTCTCCACCTGAGACCTCCTATTAGAGTTCCCGCCCCTCCTTGGGATTTGAATTTTGTTCTTGAGAAACTAACTCTGCCTCCTTTTGAACCGACAGCCTCTGCAGACTTGAAGTTCCTTTTTTGGAAGACACTTTTTCTCGTGGCCATTACCTCTGCTCGGAGGATTTCCAAGCTCCAGGCCCTGATGTGTAAAATTCTATACTTGATTCTCCACAAGGAACGTTTGGCTCTACACACCAATCCTAAGTTTCTCCCCAAGGTGGTAGCGGAATCTACATTGAACTAGTCCATAGAGTTACCCGCTTTCTTTACGCAGTACTCCAGTCAAGGGGAGTATTTACTACATATTATGGATGCTCACTGGATTCTAAGATACTACACTAACAGGACAAAGGACCTCAGAAAGACTGATCAACTGTTAGTCTCCTTTGCACCCAAAAGAGAAGGCAATGCTGTTTCTAAGCAATGCCTATCCAAATGGTTGGCTCATTGCATCACTTTCTGTTATGACAAGTACAACAAGACCCTTCTGGGTCAAGTAAGAGGCCATTCCACCATAGGAGTCACTGCCTCAGCAGCTTGTTTCAAGAATGTGTCCGCGGCAGACATCTGTGCTGCTGCCACTTGGACTTCCGTCCATACCTTTACAAAACATTGCAGTTTGGATATTGCCTCTCGCTGTAGAGCAGGCTTCTGGTTGGCTGTCCTGCAAGGCCTCCTTTCGTAAGGCCTTCACAGCTAAAGGACCTACTCTGAGTAGCTTTCGTCCTCACGTGTGCTTCTTCTTGTTCCAGACTGCTTGGTACTCAGTCCTATATGTAATTACCTACTGCAAGAGCCCTCTCGGAGTAAGATAGTACAGTTACGCAAGAACTTACCGTAACAGTAGATCTTCGACAGAGGCTCTTACAGTAGGTAATACCTTCCCACCCTCCATCCCCCTAAGCTTTTTCAGCTCCTTTTCCAATTAGGGAAATATTCGCTTCTCTCTCATCCAGCCTCCTTTGGCAGGAAAGAACTGGAAGGCGGGCGTGAGGGACCGCCCCTTTATACCAACGTCACCTGACGCCGGTCACCTGATGTGGGGGTGGTCCCTCGCCAGGGACTGCTAGCTAGAAATTTTTCCGTGGGGTCCTGCCGCTTACCGGCGTCAGTCTTATATGTAATTACCTACTGCAAGAGCCTCTCTCGAAGATCTACTGTTACGGTAGGTTCTTACGTAACTGTACTTTCTGAGTGCTGTGTCATTTTGTTATTCAATATAAAATATGTAGGGAAGTGTCTGTCAAGAAGAAATTACTTGGTGGCTGAAATGACGCATCAATCCCCCCAACCCCCGGGCATAAGTTCAATGGACAGGACGTAGGTCAAACTACAGAGATCTGAGGTACAGTTAGCTTGTTAAATTTGCTTTGAAGCACCAGAAATAAAATATCCATTCATAACGTCCTCAGGGAAATCCTTTGATTTGCACTAGGTGTCATGAAAGGAGGAGAATATGCATGTTTGGGGTGTCTCCCAAGATAGCCAGAGAAATACATCAAAGAGTCTTTTGATGTCTATGTGAAGCAGGTCCCAGACTAAATTAGGAAGTCCAGTATGCATTTGCATAGGGTATTCAGTGGATTACGTCAAAGAGACTTTTGTTGTCTGGGTAAAGCAGACCACAGACCGGTTTGGACCAGTCATAAAGAGAGGCAATTCATTATGTCACCTATTATTTTTTTAAATATCTTAGTAGGACAGCCTGTATTATGAAATATAAATTTTAATACACCAAGGCGGAGTTAGGTGACCTCAGAGAGAAGGCCGGCTCAAGACTGCTTTAAATATACTGAGCAGACCTTACATTTTTTTTTTAATTTAGCTGGCTGAGAAAAGAGGAACAACAAAGCAGTGAAAGATTAAGAAGTGAGGAGACTTTAGACAAGACTAGTCTGAGTGTATGTATTGTAGGAATTTTTACTTTTAAACCTGTTTTGTTTAAGGCTGTATGTGTTGGGATATCTTGTTCTGTATTTTACTGTTTTTCTATTTTATCTATTTTAAAGTAAAGATATATATTTTAAAAACAGAAACTGCCTGGTGTGCCTTGAAACTTTTTTTATATAAGTGAAGCTTAGAGGGTTATAGTTGACACTGTGTATGTGCTTATTGTGATACCAAACTGGGAAACGGATAAGAGTTCTCCAAGTCTTGCATAGAGTTTTAAGGGTTAATTTTGCAGTACCTGGTTAGGTGCCCGTAGGCAAAGATATCTGGCGCCCCCCCCCCCAAAAAAAGACAGAATTATCTGAGCCTGATAATTGGGTACGCTAACAAGAAGTTTTCAGTTTGAATCCCTCCAGAACTTGGGACAAAGGTGACTCGAACCCACAAAACAGACAAGAGGATTACCTTGTTCTGTTCACAATTCTATACTCAGAGGTTGGCACTTTGGGAGTAGAGGGCCTGACCTGCTGATTGGGTTTGTGACATGCCCCTCCCAAGGATCGCCCCATATTGACCTCTCAAGCCTTTGATGATGCCATTGTAGTCTTCGCAGAGAATGATAAGGCTGTCCTTCCTCATGGATCTACAGCCCAGCCTATAAACAAAGAATCTCACAAGATGGACATCTTAGGTGAGGGAGGCTTTGCTGCCTTGACCCTGGGTATTCGCATTGCCAGCTACCAGGGCTATTTTTCTCAATGTGAGTATGTCCTTTGGCATTCGCTCAAAGAAATGGTAGAAGCTATGCCCGAATCGGATGTTAACTTAGAGCTACTTCAAACCATAACTAGGGGTATCGAGTCCAATAACCAGCAGGTTAAAGCTGCAATAGACGCTTTCAATACCGCCTCTCGGGTGGTGGCTGGCATCTGCACCCACTGCCACTCATGGCTGCGTACTTCGGGCTTCACGAATGAAGCCCAGCAGCAGGTTATGGCTTTACCTTTTGACGGTATGTATCTGTTTGGGCCCCAAGTGGAGCAAGCTCTGGAGGCCACACAGAAGACTAGGTCTGCCGTTAAGACTGCTAGATCTGCACCTACTCCTCCCGAGGGGGTGTGAAGAAGCATCAGTTTCACAACAGTCGTTCCTTTTGGGGCAGAGTAGGTTTTAACAAAAACTACAGCCCTTTGCCATGAAAGAATGCGCAGCAAAAGGCACAAGGGCCCAAAGCGCCCAGTACCACCTTCTGAGTTTCTGACCCAGGTCCTCCTCAGCTGTCCGAGGACGTCTGACTCAGTTATACAACCAGTGGAAATCTTATAACATCAGACAAATGGATCCTCCGGATAATCCGCGAGGGGTACTCCCCCAATCTTTCGGAAACCCCTCCGGATCATCCTCCCAAACGACAGCCCAGGCTGTCAGCAGATCACTAGGTACCCTACTACCTTTGCTTCATCAACACGATTGGCTAGCCTCCTTGGACGTGCAGGATGCCTACCAGCACATTCTCATACACCCAAAGCACTACATATACCTAAGGTCCGTGGCAGTGGGTCAGCACTTATCAGTTCAGAGTCCTGCCCTTTGGGCTATCCTCAGCACCTCGAGATTTTACAAAGTGTTGTGCAATTCTCGCGGCACATCTCAGGAAAATTGGAATACAAGTGTTTCCATAACCGGCTCCTGGCAAGTCCCTCCAGGCAAGAGACTCTGGAGGTCATGACCACAGCCTCAGACTTCCTCACGTCCATGGGAGTCCTGCTGAATCTCAACAAATTGCATTTGCAACCCTCCCAGAAGCTCCTCTTCATAGGAACTCTTCTGGACACCTCCTGTGCGAAGGCTTTTCTTCCAGAGGACAGAAGGAGCGATATCATATGGATGGCCCGATGCATCAGAGATCACAGCTCAATTCGAGCTATCTCGATGCAACAGATGCTGGGCCTCATGGCATCCTCGGTGTTCACTGTACCCTTGGCTCATTTCCACATGAGAACCTCTCAGTGGATGCTCAATACTCAGTGGTCCCCAACCAGTTACCCTCATTCCTTTCTTATCAAGGTGACGGAACCTCTGAAGAGGTCCCTCGCTTGGTGGTCACAAGAGGACAATCTTCTGGAAGGATACCCCTTTGCCCCTCCGGATCATCAGATCTCAATTACCATGGATGCATCCCTGATGGGTTGGGGAGCCCACTGCCAGGATCTCCACACCTAGGGTACATGGACTCGGTACAAGTCCAAACTCTACATAAACGTCTGGAAAGGAGAGCCGTCCTCTATGAAATCCAAGCATTGAAGGACATATTGTATCACAAGAACATTCTCCTTCAAAAGGACAACAAAGCAGTGAAGTACTACATCAGCAAACAGGGCAGCGCACACTCATACTCATGCAGGGAAGCTGTGAGAGTTGTGGATGGAACACAGGGCTCTGATTCAGGTGGTTTACCTGTCAGGAGTACAAAACGAGCTGGCAGACCGTCTCAGCAGAATGGAGATGGATCCTCACGAGTGGTCTCTCAACTTAACTGTCATTCAGTAATTCTTCAAAGAGTGGGGAACTCTAGACGTGGACTTTGAGTCCCCACTCAACACAAAACTGCCTCTGTTCTGCTCCAGAAATCCAGAACCTGGCATTTTTTGTCAGAATGTGTTCAGGCTGCGGTGGACAAGACGCTTTCTATATGCCTTCCTCCTCTTCCCCTAATTTATAGGGTACTACTCAAATTGGAGTCTCGAAGGGGGGGGGACAGAATGATTCTCATTGCTCCCTTCTGGCCTTGGCAAATATGGTTTCCACTGCTCAACAGTGTGTCGGAAACCCTCCCCGCCCCCGAAGACGCTTCCCCTTCAGACCCAGGGTCCCATGGTCCATCCCAATCCGAGGTCACTTCACCTTCACACTTGGCTCCTGAAGAGAGAGAGGTGAATAGATTCAATATTTCTCGTAGGGTTTCAGATATATTTTTGGCTGTGTGTAAGCCTGCACTTAGAAAAACCTACACAGCCAAATGGAAGAGTTTCTCTATCTGGTGTGCAGAATCCTCTTGGAACCCTTTTTCCTGCCCACCAAATAAGTCTTGGAGTACCTTTTAGTCCTCTCAAATACAGGTCTGCAGTACTGCACAGTCAGAATTCATCTTTGTGCCATTTCGGCCTATCATGAGCCAGTACTTTCCATGTCACTGGCTCAGTTACCTGTAGTTAAGAGGTTTCTTAGGGGCATTCTGCATACTAGACCTTCTATCAGATGTCCAATCACAACCTGGGACATTAACCTTGTGCTAGGCATGCTCACTCATAAACCTTTTGAGCCTCTAGCTAACTTGCGACTTGAAGTTCCTCACTTGGAAAACGGCCTTCTTGGTGGCCATCACTTTGACCCATAGAGTTTCTGAAATACATGCACTGGTCACAGACTCCCTGTACATTGTATTTCAGAAGGACAAAGTAGTTCTTAGGACTCACCCTAAGTTTCTTCCTAAAGTTGTCTCAGAATTCCATCTAAACCAACCTTTAGTCCTTCCTACCTACTTTGCAAACTTCCAGAGTGAGGGAGAGCGTACCCTACATTCCATGGATGTTAAGAGTGCTGCGATTCTATCTAGATAGAACAAAAGAAATTTGCAAGGCTCAACAACTGTTTGTTTCCTTCAGCGAGACCCAGCTGGGTCAACCTGTTGCTATTAGATGCATTTCAGCGTGACTGGTGGCATGCCTTCGTCACTGCTATTCTATGACACAGGTCAAGCTGGAAGGCAGAGTGTAAGCTCAGTCTACCAGAGCAGTCGTGGCATCTCTGATGGAAATCTGCAACATGCCCAATGCAGATAGATATTTGCAATGCGGCTACTTGGAGCTCAGTGCATACTTTCGTTAAGCACTATGCTTTGGATGTCCATGCAGTACCATTTTCAACAGACTTCTGTCCTAAGTATGTGAGCTCTTTATCTCCTGCCGCCCGTCTCAGGGAATATTAGCTCCGTAGTCTCCCATTAGTGTGAATGAGTGGTGGAGACTTTATGTCCAGGAAGATATGGAAATTACATACCTACCATAATTCTTAATCTTCTTGGACGAAGTCTCCACCACTCATTCACACTCCCAACCTCCATCCCCTGAGCTCACTTCTTTGTTTTTGGTCTTCACTCCCTCAGTGGCTGAGCTGTGAAGACTTTATTGTTGACCCTTCTTACACGGGTCATTCAGACTAGCTTATGTCCGATTTTTAGGTTAGTTATGCTGGACCTCCTTGTAAAAAAAAAAAAAAGTACTGAGGTGTTCAAGGGTCGATGCTGAGATAGTCATTACCGCTCGAGACGGGGCTCGCGGTGCCGCTGCCTCCTGGCTCCATCTCGGGCGCTGATCCTCTTGGAAAAGCTTTCTCCCACTGGGTCCTAGCGCCTCCGGCGAATTCCCAATGTTGTGAATGAGTGGTGGAGATTTCGTCCAAGAAGATCAAGAATTACGGTAGGTGCGTAATTTCCTTTTTCCCCTCCTACATGCTCCACGACCCACCTACTATCACCTCTCAAGCCTCCGACCTCATGTAGCAGCCACCGCCAGGGTAACTCTGCCTAACCCTTCACTGGTGGGGAAGGCCAGCGCAGCTGCTTGGCCCCGGGGTGTTGCTGAGGTGGACATGGCTCCTTCAGGGGCTTTGGACCAGCAGCTGCCATCCGGCCGGTCATGGAGCAGTTTCCGCCTTTCTGGTTGTTCCCTATTGCACCGCTCATGCACTGCTCTCAGTCTCCACCAGGGGCCGCTGCTGAGCAATGCTACCCCACTACCCACTCCAGGAGAGGAGAGCAGTCCCACGGACGCTCAATCCTCTTTCCCCTGCCAGCCCCTGGCATCCTGAGTCCATTCCTTAACTTGGGTCACGGGCATGGCGTCCAGCGCCTCAACCCTCAGAGCCACCGGGCCAGCTGATATAGATTTTCTGATATCTAAATGGTCATTTTTTTTTTACCAATTATTTTACCAGGTGAGACACACTAAGCTGAAAGCTTGTTTGCAGGTGCAACCTGGGAGCACAAGGAAGTTAAGTGACTTGCTCAGAGTCACACAGTATGCAAGCGGGGGCTGTGGGATTCAAACCCAGGTCTCCCAATTTGCAGCTCAGAGCCTTAAACCACTGCGCCATACTGCCTCCACTGATTTGCCTTGTAGCATATGGAAATATTGCACTTCAAATAGTTGTATATTTTAAGCTTAGACACAGAAATGAGACAACAGATCTGATCTATGTCATCATGCTGTTTGTTTTTTTCCTCCGATTATGGTGTCTAACCTTACTGTTTATTTCAAAATGGTAGAGTGAAGTAATTATCACTTACTAGATTTCAGATTGTCCATACAATTGATTATATATTGTACGACACGTATTCTAAAACATTAAGTATATATGCTCTTATTGCAGAATTTGATCAAAGGGAGGTGGTGTGGTCTAGCAGTTGGAAAACAATTTTGAACCCCAAGATGCAGGCATTGCCACAGACTTGCAATGTAATCATGCACAAGTTACATAATGTCTCTGATACTCATCAAGAATATCTTCTGCATTATGCCACATCTTTGAAACTGTTAGCAGTCACGTTTGGACCACATGGAAGCTTTTTGACAGCCGTGGTCCACCCACAGTGACATGCAGTGTCATTGCACATATAACATGCACACCCCTAACACTCCTATGTTATTTCTCCCGCTCTCTATTATCCTCATCTGACCTGCTGAAGGAGACAGCATCTTCCAAGCCATTGTCTTTTTGTTTCCTGTGCTTCAGTTTATCTTCTCTGCATGCTGCCAAAGAGCCTTTTTTTTTTTTTTTGTGGATATTGTGTCTGCGGTTATGAAATCTACAGAGACATGACACCCTGTTTGGGCCTTTCTCACCACGTGAGAGTCTGTGAGATTTTCTAGAGTTTCAACCAGGCTTTGAGGCAACGCCATCAGGAGGCTACAGAAACCTTCCTTGCTCAAAAAGCATGGAAAGCCTTGGAGAAGGACAGAGGTTCCAGACCTGCTTCTCCCTCGGGCTGCCATCTGAAAAACTGACATCAAAGCCGAAAGAAAAGGACAGAAACAGGCGTCATCTTGGACCTCCTCATTTGTTCGTTCATTAGCACACACATAAAGAAAAAGCTGCCTTGCCTGCAAGGTCCCGTGTGCTGTTGAAAGCAACTGTGTCCTTGTCAGTTTCTGCTCCAGCGGCATTGACAAATGCCCCTTGACTGTCATTGAGACTCCAAAGTCAGGGTTTTGCTCAGGCAGTGCCATACCTACTATGGACAGTACTTGGCCATCGTAATCAGGCTCTGGCCCTTTGACGCAGCTAGTCACAGACACTTTTTGGGGTGCTGTTGACTCCCAAGCTGAACTGGCTTTGTTTTAGGACAGAGAAGTTGTCTGCTACCGGGGTTGCTGCAGCAGGTAGCTTTGCCTCCAATGGGGCCATATGATCTTCCTGGACATAGTCTCCACCACACATTCACACTAATGGGATCTACAGCGGAGGCGCTAGGACCCAGCGGGGGCAAACTTTTTGCAGGAGGGTCAGCGCCAGAGATAGAGCTGCAAGGAGCGGCACCGTGAGCCTCGGCTCGTGCAGCAGTGACTGTCTCGGCATCGACCCTCCAACCCCCCCAGTTCCTTTTTTCCCCGCCGTCGAGTGCGCTTCAGTGATGACGCTGCTCGCCTGCTGGGAGTCAGACTTCAAACTAGCAGCATAGTTTGCAGTTTATTTGGTAGTATTTTTCGAATAATATACCGCTTAGGATAATTTATTCTTTTTAAAGAAAGAAGTCTTAGCCTACATTGACGGAGTCGACCATGAGCGGGTCAGGTGATGATAAGGAGACTTCGTATGAAAGCTGTTTAGTCAGCCGGGCTGGGTCTGGTCCGCCGCCTTCACCAGAGGAGGGGTCTGACAACGGAAGGTCCAGTGCCTGAGGGGAGGGGCAGTCCCGCCGGAAGCATAAAAGAAAATGGTTGCATTCTCTGTAGCGTTCGACCTCAAGTTCTTCTTTGGCCCGTAGGTCAAAAAAGAGAAGGCATCATTCGAGGTCACCCTCTTGATATTTCTGCGCGTCGATGGTCAGTCATTGGAGTCAGTTGTCTGTCTCCTCATTCAGAGTCGTTGGTTTCTGGTTCTGATCACAGACCTCTTCAACATCGGAGCCCTTCCCTGCCTTCTGGTAGGACTTCCAATGAGCAGTTTCATCAGTGGGCCACTCTGATGGAGCAGTGGGCTCAGAGGTTGGTCCAGCTGCCTGGCCCAGTCACTCCGGTGGATCGGGCAGGACGATTGGGCCTCCCTAGTCGCGAGGCGCCCTCTTCAGCGCCGTTGACTCCGCGCTCAGGTGTTTTCTCCCTCACATGGCTGCTGCGCAGGAGGCCACATCGATGCTTCTGTCTCCTGGTATTCTTCCTCCTTTTCCCCCAAATCCTAATTTTGGGGCCCTGGGTTGGTTTCAGCGCCATTAGCATCGGTGGGTCATTCGGCGCCATGCAGCTCTTAAGCACCCTGTTCTTTTTCAGCGCCATCTGCTTTGTCAGCGCTGTGTGGCCTTTCGGCGCCGAGGCCTGGCTTTACATCTACTATTCTTCAGGGCTTCTCCTCTCCGAATTCTTATCCCCTTCTCTTTTCCTGCTGATTTTCTTTTCTTTCCTGTCCTGTCCTGTCCATGCAGTCCCTCCTGAACTGTCAGATGATGATGATATTGAGCCTGACCCAGATCTTAGATTGGATGATGATGTGGAATGAGCAGGACCTAATCCTGTTGCAGAGCCTGTGGTCGAGGACCTGTCTTTTAAGTCTCTGCTGAAAAGTTTGAATTCCGCTCTTTCTCTCCAGACTATGGACATCGATCCTGGGAAGCTTTTAAGACTACAGTACCTTCATGTTCCGGACATCCCTATGGATTTAACTCCCCCAGTACAACCCTCCTTTGAGACACTTTCTCAAATGGTATGGAATAATCATGCTCTCATTCCTTCTATGGCTAAGTCCATAGATAGGAAGTATGCTGCTACCAAGGATCGACCTATTTTGGCCTCTCAAGCCTTTGCGGATCCTCTTGCAGTCTTGGCAGAGAATGGTAAGGTCGTCCTTCTTCAGACTACTGCAGCTCGACCTGTAAACAAAGAATCTCGTAAGATAGATACTTTAGATAAGAGAGTCTTTGCTGCATCTACCCTGGGTTTGCATATCGCCAACTACCATGGCTATTTCTCTCAATATGAGTATATTCTTTGGCATTCCCTCAAAGAAATGGTTGAGGCTCTACCAGAGTCAGACACTAATTCAGAGCTTCTTCAAACCATAACCAGGGGTATTGAATCCAACAACCAGCAAGTTAAAGCAGCTATGGACGCCTTTGATACTGCCTCCCGAGCAGCGGCAGGCATTTGTACCCGCCACCATTCCTGGCTGCGCACTTCAGGTTTCATGAATGATGCCCAGCAACAGGTCATGGCATTGCCCTTCAGTGGTGCGTATCTCTTCGGTCCTCAAGTAGAACAGGTTCTAGAGGCCACGCAAAAGACTAGGTCAGCCATTAAATTGGCTCGACCTCCTCCTGCTCCCTCTCGAGGGGGTATTAACAGACGCCAGTTTCATAACCATCAGTCCTTTTGAGGCAAAAGGCAGGGGAGGTTTTAATAAAAATCAAGCCCCTCAGCCTCAAAAGAAAACACAACAGAAAGCGCGAGGACCCAAAGCGCCCAGTGCCGCCTTCTGAGTTTCTGGCCCAAGTCCCACCTCAGCTGCCCGAGGGGGACTTCGTAGCGGTGGGAGGTCGTCTGACTCAATTCTACAACCAGTGGAAGTCCATAACATCGGAGAAATGGGTCCTTCGGATACTCTGCAAGGGATATTCCCTCAATTTTTCAGAGAACCCTCGAGATTGTCCCCACCAAACGGCAGCCCAAACTGCCAATTCTTCAGTCAGAGCTTCTCACCTCCCAAGATACAAGGCCTTCTGAGCAACAGGGCAGTAAAAGTAGTTCCCCTGAATCAACTGAACACAGGGTTCTACTCCCATTACTTTCTAGTTCCAAAGAAAACTGGGGCCATGCGCCCCATTTTGGACCTCAGAAAATTGAACAAATTTCTTCCCAAAGAGAAATCCAAAACGATATCGCTGGGAACCCTGTTACCGTTGCTTCATCAGCACGACTGGTTAGCCTCCCTGGATGTGCAGGATACTTACTAACATATTCCTAGTCACCCAAAGCATCGCAGATACCTAAGGTTCATTGCTTTGGGTCAGCACTACCAGTTCAGAGTCCTGCCCTTTGGGCTATCCTCGGTGCCGCTAGTTTTTATAAAGTGTTGTGCAACTCTCGTAGTGCATCTCAGAAAAATCTGAATACAAGTGTTCCCATATCTGGACGACTGGCTTCGAGCAAGCCCTTCTCAGCAAGGAACTCTCAACGCTGTAGCCATGGCCTCAGACTTTCTCGTGTCCATGGGAGTCCTGCTAAATCTCAAGAAATCGCAGTTGCAGCCCTCCCAGAGGCTCCTTTTCGTAGGAACTCTTCTGGACACCACCTGTGCAAAAGCTTTTCTACCAGAGGACAGAAGGAGCGATATCCTTCATATGGCCCAATACATCATGGAGAAAACAGCTCGATTCAAGCTATCTCGATGCAATGGATGCTTGGTTTCATGGCATCCTCTGTGTTCACTGTACCCCTAGCACGCCTCCACATGAGAACCTCTCAATGAATGCTCAGTACTCGGTGGTCTCCAACCACTCGCCCTCACTCCTTTCTCATCAAGGTGACAGAACCTCTGAAGAAGTCACTCACCTGGTGATCACAAGAGGACAGTCTTCTGGAAGGGGTATCCCTGTGCTCCTCTGGATCGTCAGATTTCCATTACTACGGACGCGTCCCTGATGGGGTGGGGAGCTCATTGTCAGAATCTCCACACTAAAGGTACGTGGACTCAGGACGAGTCCCAGCTTCACTTAAATGTCTTAGAAATGACAGCCGTCCTTCATGCAGTCCAGGCTTTGAAGGACATTCTCTGTCACAAGAACATTCTCCATCAAAAGGACAACAAAGCAGTGATGTATTACATCAACAAGCAGGGCACTGCTCACTCTTGCCCTTTATGCAGGGAAGCAATGAGAGTGTGGGAATGGTGCTTGGAGCACAAGGCTGTAATTCAAGCAGTCTACTTGCCGGGAGTGCAGAACGAACTGGCAGACCGTCTCAGCAGAACAGAAACAGATCCTTACAAACCGGTCTCTCAACTCAGCTGTAGTTCAGTCACTATTCGAAGAGTGGGGAACTCCAGACCTGGACCTTTTTGCATCCCCACTTAACACAAAACTGCCTCTCTTCTGCTCCAGAAATCCAGGGCCTGGCATTTTCAGTCAGGCTGCAGTGGACAGAACGCTTTCTATATGCCTTTCCTCCTCTTCCTCTAATTCAGAGGGGACTTCTCAAGTTCGAGTCCCGGGAGGGGGAGATGAGAGATGATCCTCATTACTCAACAGCATGTCGAAACCCTCTCCGAAAGTGCTTCTCCTTCAGACGAACCTTCTGACTTGGGCCTGTGGTCCATCCCAATCTGAGATCACTTCACCTTCACTCTTGGCTCCTGAAGAGATAGAAGTGAATAGGTTCAATATCTCTCGAAGAGTTTGATATTCTTCTGGCTGCGCGCAAGCCAGCCACTAGAAAAACTTAGCCAAATGGAAGCGTTTTTTCACTCTGGTGTGCAAAATCCTCTTTGAATCCTTTTTCCTGTCCACCCGATAAAGTTCTAGAGTACCTTTTGGACCTCTCAAATTCAGGTCTGCAATACTCTACAGTCAGGGTTCACCTTTGTGCCATTTCAGCTTATGAGCCAGTACTTTCCTTGTCTCTGGCTCAGTTACCTGTGGTTAAGAGGTTTCTTAAGGGAATTCTGCATACCAGACCTCCTATCCAACGTCCAGTCGCATCCTGAGATATTAATCTTGTACTAGACTTGCTTACTCGAGAACCCTTCGAGCCTCTAGCTACATGTGAGCTGAAATTTCTCACTTGGAAAACAGCCTTCCTGGTGGCCTTTACCTCGGCCCGCAGGGTCTCTGAGATACACGCCTTGGTCACAGACCCTCCGTATACTGTGTTTCATAAAGATAAAGTAGTTCTTAGGACACATCCTAAGTTTCTCCCTAAGGTTGTTTCAGAATTCCATCTAAACCAACCTTTGGTCCTACTTACTTACTTTACGAACTTCCAAAATGGAGAGCATACCCTTCATTCTTTGGATGTCAAAAGAGCTCTGCATTTCTATTTAGACAGAACAAAACAAATTTGCAAAGCTCAACAATTGTTTGTTTCAAACAACATGAAGTCTTGCTATATTATGACATATGCAGTGAGTCCCAACCTTCGAACTGCTCCGGAGGTGAAAGAGTTAACTTTCCATGCCAGGCATGGAACTTTGAGCACAAGCTCGGTTGAAAACTCTGTCTGTTGTTCTTCAAACTCAAACTGTCAGATTCTTTACTCCGCCTCACTGAACAGTCACTCCGGAGATTTCTCCTTCTGCTCGGTTCATTTTGTCGGTTAAAGTATAAATTTTTCGTTTTTTTAACCGAATTTAAACAGCAACTGGTCGGTTCAAGCTCTGTCTGTGGTATCGTAAGTACTAGATAGGTTTTACATTTATTTTCTGTGTGGAACTTGTAAACGGTATTATCGGTTTGGTTTGAACCGATCAGGTTGTTGTAAAATACATTAAATCTGTCTTTAGAGTGCGGTTCCCGATTCTTATCGGTTCTAAAAAAACGGATTTCATTACAGTTTTTTCCCCGACCCGTGACATGGTTGGGAACCGATAAGAGAGTCTTGCTTGGCGGATTGCCATAAACGGGCAAGTTTTGGTTAGGCTGGCACTATGTCTGAGAAACCCAAAAGAAAAACCGGGCCCACTGGGTTTCAACACTGCAGTGTTTGTGGGGAAGCCTTTGCCAAGGCTGACCCCCACACCACCTGTGTTTATTGTTTGGGGTTTGACCACCTCAATGCAGACTGCCAGATTTGCAAAAATTTTCCTGCAGCTACCCTGGATAAGAGAGTTGGTAGGCTCAGGGAAAGAGAGGTGAAGAAGTCCGCTGACCCAGATGGCCAGCCCGGTTCGGTTGTAACCGAACCGGAGGGAGTGCCCTCTGACCAGGGCGAGACTTCCTCGGGCAAAAGAAGAGCCGACTCGGAGGAGTCAGTTCCAGCAAAAAGGACTAAAAAATCAGCAAGTGTGGAGCCAAAATTTCCATCTCCAACCGCTGAAGAAATAGCCAAGCGATTAAAATTGTCCAGTCGCTTTCCCCGGTTCCGACCGAACCGGCACCATCAAGGTATGCATTGGTTCGGTTGGTTCCACCGGTTCAAGAATATGATTTAGAGGAATTTTATGAACCAGAGGAGGGGGAAGAAGAGCATGAGGAGAGTGAATGTGGATTTGAAAGTCTGGATGTGCCCATTGAACCGGACATCTCCCCAAACAGACCTTCAGGAGTGTTTTCCCCCTAGGCTTTCTGAGTCCCCCTCTCATTTTATGTTTTATAAAAAAGTGGCTGAAACCCTCCAGCTCCCTATGGAGGAAGCTGTGGATGATCAAGAGGAGCCTGACTATGTAGAAATGATGGATATCCCAGAGTCTAGGAGACTGTCTATTCCTTTGCACAAATCTTTTGGGAAACAGTAAAAATTCTAAAAACTCCTCACACTATACCTCCTGTGGATAAAAGAATGGACAAGAGGTACACATTGTCAGGCTGTGATACGGAGTTCCTTACATAACAATGCAGCCATGTTGGGGTAGTGCAGGCTGCAGCCTGTGACAAGGCAAATATTCCCTTGGCTTCATACCCCCCGACAAGTACTCCAGGAGGATTGATGCCATGGCAAAGAAACAGTACGTGGCAGCATCCTTGGGACTCAGACAAGCAAATTATATGGCTTATGTTGCTAGATATCAGAAATCCAGATGGGATACTGTTATGGCTCTAGCAAAACAGGTCCCTGGCCAGCTTGCCAAGGAGCTGGAGCAGGTGGCTGCTGATGGTATTGAGGCATCAAGGTGCAATTCCATGCTGCAGTGGACTCTAATGATGTGTCATCAAGAGTCATGGCTACATCTGTGGCACTTCGCAGAATGGCTTGGCTCAGCTGTACTAGCCTGTCACAGGATACCCAGACTAAGGCCATGGATTTTCCTGTTGTGGGTAATTCTCTGTTTGGGGAGCAGACAGAGAATTACATGAAGAAAATGGATGAGTATAGGACCACCTATAGGTGTGCACAGGCCAAGGAGAGGCAGGACACTCCTCAAAGGCAGCCTTCCAGGGGCAGGGGCAGACCTTTTCATAGTCCTTTTTACCAAGCCCAGGCCTCCTCTTCAGCTTATGCCCAGAGGGGGTTCTTTAGAGGGAGAGGCAGACGGGGTACAAGCAGACCTGCTTCCACCCCTCAGCCTAAAGCCCCTGCCAAGCAGGCACCCTGATGGGGTGGCCTGTGCCGATTCTCCACTACCTGTAGGGGGCAGGCTGGCTTTCTTTGTCCAGGACTGGAAGTCTTTAACATCAGACAAGTGGGTCCTGGAGGTAGTAAGCCAGGGACTGGTTCTCAGCTTCAAAAAATTTCCAAAGATGAGAACCAGGTCCTTTCCACCTGCAAATCCATCAGAGGTGCTTGCCCTAGAAATAGAAGTTCTAGGGACATGGATATGTTGTTCATCCACACTTATTGGCAGGTTCCTTGCCGCTTTAAATCTTGCCGGAAGGTCTTCAAGCTGGCTCCTCCCACCCACCCGGGTGGTAAAACTCTCAGCTCCGACCCATGACGCCAGATCTTCCTTACCGCTTGGAAGCTCAGGTTCCCTCCTTAACGCTCTGCGATTAAGACTGGTTCCTAATTCTTCCAAAGTTCGAAATCAAAAAGGTTTTTGCTAAAAAGACTTCGGTCTTCTTCTCCTCGCGGCTGTGATGGACAAATCGACTCCCGGTGCCCTTGCGGGCAGAAGATGTCTAGGACGGATCCGCACTCCACGTGCGTCTACTGCCTGGGCCTTGAGCACAACCCGCAGGCCTGCGACTTGTGCTCTTCTTTTTCGGCCTACGTCCTTGAAGACCGTGCTGCCCGATTACAACTGGGGCGCCCCGAGAAGAGGATTCCACCGGTGAAATCTAAAGAGGCCTGGTTGGCGGTGTCCACGGCGGCGGGTTCGGCGGATCAGCTCGAGCAGATGATCGCCCTCGAAGAGGAGGCGGCGCGGGCCGCTTCTACCTCTGCTGCGGCATTTGTCCCGCTCTCTCTCGGTGCCTTGTACTCTGCTTCTTTTAAGGAGCTTTGTCTGACCCTCTCGACGAAAGGTGAGGGTCCAACTTCTTCGGGACCTTTTTCCAGGTCCAAAAGAGCAAAGCAAGTCTCTCCGTCGGCGCTCTTGGGAGCGGGAAGAGCCCCTCCCTTGTCGACAGTCGACTTGGTCAACCTCAGCTTGACCACTGGCTCACGGTGTCCCGTCAGGTCAGTTGACCGAGACTCCCGATAGCGGTCGAGATTTTTTCGACCCGTTAGACGAGTTGTCGGCTGGAGAAGCTGAGAATCCCCTCCCCGTTCCCCGGTGAGAGTTGAGGATCCCGTCGGCTCGTCTGTGCCTCCGGTACGGAGCCTTGAGGTGGGATCGTCCGAGCCGAGGTGCGGTTTCCGACACTTCTCCCTCGCCTTCCTCGGCCTAGTCAGGACTCTCGGTCTCCGACAGCCTCAGAGTTCGACCCGATCCCGCCCGCCATAGGCAGTCTCGGTCTTGGCACTGTGGTAGCCAGGCGCCGCCGCTCTTCCCGGACGAGGGAGGCTTGGCGCCAAGTTGCGTCGGAGGTATGAGGAACTTATGTGGCAACAGCTCCTTTTGACCGGGAATAAGCCGACCCAGTCGTCTTCCCCGGCCATTAAGTGGCTGTCACCGGAGCGGCCGAAACAACCCCTCGTTGTAGCCGAGGAGCCTGTTCCCAGGCCGGTTGTTCGGCCAATTCCAGCTGCCCCACCGATTCTGGTGGAACCTCCGCCTCCACAGCCATTAGTTGGGGCTCCGACCAAAAATTCTCGGTCGGCTATGGGTTTGCCCCATAGGCTGTCTGTCACCCTCACTCCCGATAAACCTCGGCAGGTGGAGGGTGGCTCAGGCTCGAGGCAGCTCTTTGAGGACTCTTCCGGGTCCGAGGATGATTCCTCCCTTTTCTCCAAGCACATGGACTTGGAGTCCTCGGGAGGTCAGTCAGTGGACGATAGCCCTTCGTCCTTCTTAGGATTGCTTCGGCTCATCTCGGAGTCCACCGAGATGAAGCTCGAACCCGTTTCTAAACGGGCCAGGTATCCCCTCACGGAGATTCTGGACCGAGGGGATTCTCCTACGGAGGCCTTTCCGGTGGCCGAGGCCATAGTGGGTCCGTCCTTGGAACTTTGGCAGCGTCCTGCTTCCTGCCCTGCGCCTTCGGCCAGGAAGTATGCAGTCCCTACCAGTTCCCTGTCCGGTTCTTCGGAACACCCCTCGGCCGAGGGGTTGGTTACCAACAGAGTTTTTCGGCGTGCCGGGAACGCCAAGGATGTAGACAAACCTCCCGACAAGGAATCCAAGAAATTGGATTATGCCGGGCGAAAAGTCTACGCTGCGTCCTCTCTCGGCCTTCGTCAGGCCAGTTCGGCCGTCCTCATGGCACATTTTTCTCACGCCCTGTTGGGCTCCCTGGATGAGGTTGTCCCACATCTTCCCGCAGATCTGCAGACTACCGTCAGGCAGGTGCGGGACCAGGGCAGGGCAGTGGCTAAACAGCAGCTCCAGACTGCGTTAGACATCGGGGACTCATGTGCCAGGTCTGTGGCGGCCGCAGTGGCCATGCGTCGCCTGGCTTGGCTGAGGATATCCACCTTTACCGGATACCCAGCACAAGTTGGCGGATGTTCCTTTTGGGACTGACCTCTTGCCCTGGGGTGGAAGGTCACCTGCAGAGGATCGAGAAGTCCAATGCTACCTTGGACTCGGTCTCTTCCGCTCAGAAGGACAAAGGCCGCAAGCCTGGCCTAAGCCCTTCGTCCTTCTGCGCCCGCCGCGCGCCTGCCCAGCAACGCCAGGGCCAGCAGGCTCGACCTGTAACCCAAGCCCAAGCCGCCGGCTTCCTCCAACAGGAAGCAGGGAGGAAAGGCCCAGGAGGTCTCTTGGCGGTCCTCCTCCAAGCCTGCCCAGTGGCGGGCTGGGGGTGTCACCCCATCCCGTCACCTTACCCTGGTTCCCCGTGGGAGGACAGCTCAACACTTCCTTTCCGCCTGGTCCGCTGTTACCACGGACGGGTGGGTACTGAGAGTGGTGGGAAAAGGCTGCCTCTAGAATTCGAGCAGGCCCGCCCTTCAGAGCCGTCGCATCTCTGGGGGCTTGAGTCCACAGCCTCACTGGCGGCTCGTCGAGCCGACATCAGCTCTCCTCCTCAAGGAGGTGATCACGGAGTGGGGGACCACCCCTCAGACCTGGGGTTCGTGTCCAGGTATCTCCTGGTTCCGAAACGGACGGGGGGCGGACGCCCCATTCTCGACCTGCACGACCCGAACAAGTTCCTAAGGTCTCGAACCTTCAGAATGGTCACTCTGGCACAGATAATACCATCTCTGGAACACGGCGTGTGGTTCTGCTCTCTGGACCTACAGGACGCGTTCTTTCACGTCCCTATCCGTCCGTCACATCGGAGATTCCTTCACTTTCGAGCGGAGGGATCCCTCTTCGAGTTCCAAACCATGCCCTTCGGCTTATCTCCAGCTCCCAGGGTCTTCACCAAATGCATGGCAGTGGTGACAGCATTCCTGCGGTGCCGAGGGGTTCGGGTGTACCCTTACCTGGACGATTGGCTGATAGCAGCCCCCTCCAGACAGGAGGTGGAGCGGTCCAGAGATCTGGCCCTCCAGGTTTGCTCTCAAGTCAGCCTTCTTATCACGAGGCCAGTCGAAACTCGAGGCGAAGCAGGTGATCCTGTTCATCGGGCAGAGCTTGACTCTCTTCGAGCCAGAGCACGGCTCCCGGCGGACAGGGCCGAGGTTCTTACCTCCTTTGCCCAATCATTTCTGGTTGGGCAATCGTGCCCTGCCCGGGACTTCCTGCGCCTCCTGGGTCTCATGGCGGCCTGTACCAGCGTGGTCCGTTGGGCACGCTGGCACATGCGCACCCTTCAGTGGGGACTGGCCAGCCAGTGGTCATAACGCTGCGATCCATTGGACCAGCTAGTGATAGTGACCCAGGTGATGTGGAACGCTCTCCAGTGGTGGACCGTTCCATCTCGTCTGCAGGAGGGCATCCCGTTTGTCCGCCCCGAGCCGACGGTCTCTCTATCGACCGATGTCTCTCTGATGGGTTGGGGTGCCCATCTGGGGGAACACCGAGTGCACGGCCTCTGGTCCCCGCGGGAGTCCCGATGCCACATCAACCTGCTGGAGCTCCGAGCGGTCCGCCTAGCTCTCACCGCCTTTGCTCCGTTTCTCCGGGGTCAAGTGGTCCGAGTCCAGACGGACAATACCACGACCATGTACTACCTGAACCGCCAGGGCGGGACACGCTCCATGCTTCTATGCAAGGAAGCTCTCCGCATTTGGTGCACTGTATGCAGCCTGGGCGGATCTCCTGGCCATTCATGTGGCAGGGCCTCCAACACCTGGCCGATGCCCTGAGCGGATAGGGGCTGCTTCTCACAGTGGTCTCTCCTGCCGGAGGTAGTACAAGATCTGTTCTCCCACTGGGGCACCTCAGGTGGACCTGTTTGCCTCAGGAGAGCGAAGCTGAGTCTGTTTCATGCCCGCCCCTCAGCAGGGCTCGCTGCAGAGGATGCCTTCTCGAGCTCTGGACCCCGGGCCTCTTTTACGCCTTTCCCCATTTCCCTTGATTCACAAGGTGCTTCTCAAGGCAAGGAGGGACAAGGCACAGGTGATTCTGATAGCCCCAGACTGGCCCCGCCAGTTCTGGTACCCAGATCTCCTCAGCCTCAGCTCCAGGCTCCCGAGGCAGCTTCCAGCTCGCCCGGACCTGCTCTCAGTCAGTCAGGGGAAGGTGTTCCATCCGGACCTTCAATCCCTGCACCTGACGGCCTGGTTCCTGAGCGGCTAGAGTTCCAGGCCTTGGGTCTTTCCGACGAGGTCCTCAATGTTGTTGGGGCGTCCCGTAAGGAGTCGACCAGAAAATGCTACGCCTTCAAATGGAAGAGGTTTTCCATTTGGTGTCAGGGCAAGGGCTTGGACCCTTCCTCCTGTTCTGTGGCAAGCATTTTGGACTATTTATGGTCCCTTTCTAGTCAAGGGCTTAGGTCAACGACCCTAAAGGTGCACCTGGCAGCCATCTCTGCTTACGGGCGCGGGCCGGGGAGCAGTCGGTGGCGCAGGAAAGGTGGTGGGCGCTTTTTCAAAGGCCTTGATTACATTTCCTCCGTGCGAGAACCTCCACCTCCGTGGGATCTACTGCTGGTACTGGCAAAGCTCATGGGCAAGCCATTCGAACCAATGCACAGGTGTGAACTCTCTCACCTGTCGTGGAAGACCGCCTTCTTGGTGGCTATCACGTCAGCCAGAAGGATGGGAGAGCTCCAGGCGCTTTGCATCGAGTCTCCTTACCTGGTCTTCCACAGGGACAAGGTTGTCCTGCGCCCCACCCGAAATTCCTTCCGAAGGTGGTGTCGGAGTTTCACCTTAACCAGGTGCTGACTCTGCTGGTGTTCTACCCCAATCACACCTCGGAGGCCGAATATAGGCTCCATACTCTGGACCCTAGAAGGGCGCTCGCTTATTATAAGGAGCGCACGGCTGAAATTCGGGGAGAGGTTCGCCAGCTGTTTGTCACCTACGCTGAAGCCGCATCTGGCAGACCTGCAGCCAAGCGGACGATAGACAGGTGGGTCACCTCCTGCATAGATCGCTGCTATGAGTTGGCGGGCATGGAGCCTCCCAGAGGATAAAGAGCTCATTCTACCGTCATACTGCTGCATCGGTGGCTGCTTCCAGGGACGTCCCCTATCCAGGAAATCTGCAGAGCTGCTACCTGGAAGTCAGCACACCTTTATTACCCATTACCACATCGACCTTGAGTCACGCGGGATGCTGGTTTTGGGGCCTCGGTTCTCCAGTCCTTATTTCCCAAGTAAGTATTAAGGGGTGTCGCCTTGCCTCCCTCCTCCCGGAGAACTGCTAGAGAGTCTGCCAGTAAGTGTGGATGAACAACATATCCATGTCCCTAGAAATACAGGTTACTCACCTGTAACAGGAGTTCTAGGAATGGTATGTTGTTCATCACCACGACCACCCACCTCCGGCTCGGACGCACAACCTGAGCTTCCAGCGGGCCTGATCTGGCGCCATGGGGAGCCGAGTTTTACCACCGGGTGGGTGGGTGGGAGGACCAGCTTGAAGACCTTCCGGCAAGATTTAAAGCGGCAAGAAACCTGCCAATAAGTGTGGATGAACAACATATACCATTCCTAGAACTCCTGTTACAGGTGAGTAACTTGTATTTTCTACCCTCCTGGCTCTGAGCTGTGGAAAGGGTTCCACCCCTACACCAGGGCAAAGGGTTGTACTCCAGGTACTTCCTTACCCCAAAAAAGACAGAATGGTGGCCCATCCTGTATCTCAGATACCTGAACAAGCACCTTTTAAAACCAAAATTCAAAATGGTGACTCTGGGAATTATTTTACCCTCTCTAAGGCCAGGGGACTGGCTAGCATCCCTGGACCTCAAAGATGCCTGCTTCCATGTTCTTATCAGAAGCTCCCATCGAAAGTACCTCAGATTCGAACTGCCCTCAGGCTATTACCAGTTCAGAGCAATGCCCTTCGGCCTCACCTCTGCCCCGAGGTATTCACAAAATGCCTGGCAGTAGCAGTTGCCCACTTAAGAAGGCAAAAGATTGCCATCTTTCCTTACCTGGACGACTGGCTCATAGTAGGCCAGTCTCCAGACCAAGTCAAACTACACCTTCAGGTAACTCAGCAACTGCTCACATCTCTAGGTTTCCTTCTCAATCTTCCAAAGTCAGTTCTAGAGCCTGTCCAGCTTCTCACCTTCGAAGGCGTAGAACTGAACACAAAAGAGGCCAGAGCCTTCCTTCCTTCCTCTGGAAAGAGCAAGGACCATGGTCTCTGGCCTCCTCTTTCACCCTGCAGGTCTCTCGACCAGCAAGGTATTTTTTGCAGCTCCTGGGGCACATGGCTGCTTCTACAGCAGTAGTGCAGGGAGCAAGATTTCAGATGAGGGACATCCAGTTCCATTTGAGAGCCTTTTGGTCTCAAAGGAGAGACCTTCTAACCAAATTGATCCCAGTGACTCGAACCCTGATCCAAGCCCTTCAGTGGTGGCAGGACCAGAGCAATATGAGACGGGGGGGTTCCCTTCGGCCCTCAGTCTCACTCCTTAATCCTTACTACAGATGCATCCGTCTTGGGTTGGGGAGCTCACATGGGCGACCGCTCCACATCAATCTGTTGGAACTCAGAGCAGTTTTTCTAGCACTTCAAGTTTTTTCCACATCTGTTCAGATCAAAGTGGTACAGGTCAGAACAGACAACACTACTACAATGTGGTACATCAACAAGCAGGGAAGCACTCTGTCTACGGCCTTGTGCACCGAAGCAATGAAGTTGTGGTCTCTGGCTTATTCCCTGAACACCTCCCTTACGGCAGTTCACCTCCCAGGCAAGGACAATGTCCTGGCAGATGCTCTCAGCAGGATTTCCCAGGGTCATCACGAATGGTCACTGGATCCCCTAGTACTGGAGGTAGTATTTGCCAGATGGGGCACCCCGCAGATAGATCTTTTTGCAGCCCCTGACAATCACCAACTTCCCCTTTTTTGCTGCAGGCCCCCAGTCCCTCTGGATGCCTTCCTCCTCAGTTGGGAAGGGAAGTTTCTCTATGCTTTCCCCCCCTTCCCTCTTCTGTTCAAGGTGCTAGTCAAACTCGGATCTCAACCCTGCAAGATGATCCTTATTGCTCCAGATTGGGCCAGGCAGCCCTGGTACCCACTCCTTATGTCCTTAGCAGTCCACCTTCCCTTGTGTCTTCCCAGGAATCACAAACTGTTAACCTGTGCTCAGGGGAGAGTTTGGTACCCGAATCTCAAATCTCTCAATCTCAAGGCTTTGCTCTTGAAGAGCTAGTTTGCTGACCTACACCTTTCCCAAGGTGTATTGGATATCTTGAAGGCTTCTAGGAAGCCTTCCACCAGAGCTACGTATAATTCCAAATGGAAGAGATTTTCCATATTTAGCATATTTCCCCAGAATCTGCTGACTTACCCACAGTCCTGGATTATATGGTGCATTTGAATACTTTGGGGCTGAGACCAGCTACCCTAAAAGTGCACCTGGCAGCTGTGTCTGCTTTCTTATCAGCAGGTAAACCCTCTTTTCTTTCTGCTCATCCTGTATTCTCTTAAGTTTTTCCAGGGGTTGCTTCCCACCAACCCTCCATTCAGGGACCCTGCCCCTGCCTGGGATCTCAATATTTGCATTGCCCAGCTTATGCAACCCCCTTTTAAGCCCTTGTCTTCAGCAGAGCCTAAGTACTTGACTTGGAAAATTGTGTTTTTGGTAGCCATCACTTCTGCCAGGCGCATAAGTGAATTACAAGACATTGTCAGTGGAGCCTGATTTATCTCCTTTCATAGAGATAAGGTGGTCCTCAGGACTAACAGAAGTTCTTGCCTAAGGTGGTTTCAAACTTCCACCTTAATCAATCTATGTCTCTCCTGTGTACTTCACTGGCCGTTTCCACCTCTAGCGAGAGGAGACTGCACAGTTTAGATGTCAAAGAGCCCTTAGTTACTACATAGAATACCAAGGGTCACAGGTTTGACTCCCTCCAACTGTTCCTCATTTATGGTGAGGTTGGTAAAGGGAAACCTGCCACTAAAATATCCATTGCCAGGTGGATTGTCTCTTGTATCCAGTTTTGCTTTGAAAAACTAGGTAAGGTTCCTCCCTCAGGCCTGAGGGCTCACTCTACCAGAGGTACAGCTGCATCTCTGGCTGCTGCCAGGGACACCCCTGTCCTAGAGATATGTCAAGTAGCTACCTGGAAAACAGTTCACACTTTTACCAAGCATTACTCCCTGGACATCCAGGCTAGGAGTGATGCTCAGTTTGGCACAGCTGTGCTTCAGAGCCTGTTTCCTAAGTAGGTTCTGTCCCTCCTCCATGGAGGTACTGCTGCTGTAGTCTGCATATGTCATAATATAGCAAGACTTCATGTTGTTTGAAGAAAAATTACTCACCTTAGTAATGTTGTTTCTTCTAATGGAGTCTTGCTATATTATGACCTCCCCCCTGCCCTCTCAGAACCTCTGTTTTGGGATGTGGGTGGGCAGTGCAGTGTTGGCACTTAGTAGATGCCCACCTTGTTTTTTCACCCCTCCGTTTTGGGGTGTTTGCGTGTTGTGTCTTTCATTTTTTGGATCCCCTGACTTGAGTCTTTGGTTTGGGACCAAAAATGTGTTCTTATGTTTAGTAGCCAGTTGGCTAGTGTAGGTTTACAGCTTCCACACAGAACCTTAGTGAGTTTTGCTCGTAAAGATCTGACGGTTTGAGTTTGAAGAACAACAGACAGAGTTTTCAACCGAGCTCGTGCTCAAAGTTCCATGCCTGGCATGGAAAGTTAACTCTTTCACCTCCGGAGCAGTTCGAAGGTTGGGACTCGCTGCATATGTCATAATATAGCAAGACTCCATTAGAAGAAACAACATTACTAAGGTGAGTAATTTTTTCTTCCTTCAGCAAGACCCGGCTGGGTCAACCTGTCGCTATCAGATGCATTTCAGCATGGCTGGTGGCGTGCCTTCGCCACTGTTATTCCATGGCGCAGGTTAAGCTGGAAGGCAGAGTGTACACTCGCTCTACTAGAGCTGTCGCGGCATCTCTGGCGGAAATCCGCAACATGCCCATTTCAAATATTTGCAGTGCAGCTACCTGGAGCTCAGTGCGTTCTTTCGTCAAACACTATGCCCTAGATGTCCATGCCAGTCAACATATATATCGTCTGGCAGAACCATCCTTAAATGGGCTTCTGTCCTAAATTTGTGAGCTCTTGGTCTCTTCTGCTGCCCTCTCAGGGGGATTATTAGCTTGGTACTTCCCCATTCGTGTGAATGAGTGGTGGAGACTTAATGTCGAGGAAAATATGGAAATTACGGACCTACCGTAATTCTTAATCTTCTTGGACGAAGTCTCCACCACTCATTCACACACCCATCCACCATCCCCCGAGCACACCTCTGTTATTGGTCTTCACTCACTCAATATTTAGGTTGTGATGACTTCTTTATTGACCCTTCTTACACGGGTCTTCCGGACTATCTTATGTCTGGTTTTGTTAGGATATCCTACTAGTTTAGTTATGCTACACCTCCTCGGGAGGTTACTGAGGCGGTCGGAGGGTCGATGCCGAGATAGTCATTGCCACATGAGCCACGGCTCCATCTCTGGCACCGATCCTCCTGCAAAAAGTTTGCTCCTGCTGGGTCCTGGTGCCTGTGGTGTAGATCCCATTAGTGTGACTGCGTGGTGGAGACTTCGTCCAAGAAGATCAAGAATTACGGAAAGTACGTAATTTCCATTTCCAGGCCTTTCGACTTCTGCAAGCACACCACAGATTCCTGCTTCTCTACCACCAGCATCCCCGGCTCCATCTGTGGTTCTCATCGTTGTTTGTGATTACGAAGACCAAATGGAGTACAATCCTGACCTCATGGATCTTGAGGGGGATTTAGAAGAGGAACATTAGGGTGAAGTGCAATTTGAGGAACGAAACCTGCCCACCAGTTCACCCTGTCATCATGCAGTGAGGAATCTGTAATGCATACTCCACGGACTCCTTCAGAGGACCCCTCTTATAGGCCATGATGCAGGTAATGCAGTTTGCCATGGGTTTTACCGTAGAAAAGGAAGATTTCTCCAAGAGGAATCTGTTGGAATTTTTGTAGGGGCCGTGCTCTCCTTCCATTGTCATTTCCCCTTTATACCCTGCCTTAGAGGAAGCTAACTTTGCTGCTTGATATAGACCGAACACCCTGCCTGCAGTTCCAAGGAAGGCTGATAAGCAGTGCCCTGCTCCATCTGCGAAATCATGTGCTAATCAGTCTGAAACTGAGACTGCCGCCATCATGGTTTATCATGATCGGTCTAAAGCACCTAGACACATGAGATCTTCCCTGGACTAAGTCTCCATCACTCATTCACACTATTGGGACAGTGCCGGAGGCGCTAGGACCAAGGGGGAGCCAAAAGTTTTCAGAAGGATAGGTGCTGAGACAGGACCATGCATGTGTGGCACCGTGAGACTAGCTCGCACCTGTGTAGGCTATCTCGACGTCGACCCTCCAACTGCCTCAGTTCCTTTTCTCCCTCCGTCGAGTGCACTTGGATGTCAGCATTGCTAGTCTGCCTGAGTCAAAGTTTTCATGTATACTACAGCAGCTTTTAGTGTTTAACATTTTAGTGGTGTTAATTTCTTATTTTGATGAATGATGATGATGAAAACTTTATTTTTATACAGGAAATTCTAATCATTAGGATTATACAATCCTGTTCTCAAGATAGTCCTGTTCGTATTTCACTTAGTTACATCTAAGCATATAACATGTGACATTACTCAAATAAATACAAAATTTACACAATACACAACATTACAATATCCGACAATACGTTAAGACACAAATACAAAAAAGAAATACAAGGTTTCACAGTAAAAATTCCCCATACATAATCATATGCAACTACATTCTATTTTATGAAGTTTCAAAATTTCATTTTTAAAAGTCGTGTGGTCTTCTAGGAATCTTATTGGAGGGGGTAGAATATTCCATACTTTAGCTGCCTGACATGAAATGGAACCATTACCATATTTATTATGAATTTTTATGGGACAGACTCTGTCTATGCACTGATCTTAATAACTCATGCCTGCCTTTACTAACTTTAGGAAAAAGTGTGTGTGTGATGTAATGTTCGGGGTAAAATATATTTGTGTATCAGTATTAACCATTTTTTTAAAAAAATCATTTCTAAAGACTGCCAATTAATTTTATAAACATATTACAATGATGAGTTTGATATGAGCACTGCAGAACATATCTAGCTATTCTATGTTACACCCTATCCAATCTAATCAACTGATGTTTATTCGCTGTTCTATAAATTAAATCCCCATACGTCAGGGTTGGCATGATCAACTGTTCGGCCACTTTTTTCCTGTCCTTAATTTGTAAACATTTAGTAGTTCGTCTTAAGGATTCTAATTTCTTGGTCACCTTTTTTATATTATTTATGTGGGTGTCAAAGGTCAACAAAGAATCAAAAGTCATCCCCAAATAACAATAGCTATCCACCTGTTCTATAGGTTTGTTTGTATGTGTTACAATATGACTCTGTGATTTAGGCTTCTTATTTGAAAAATACACTAATTTTGTTTTTTTAACATTCATCAAGAGTCTCGACCTGGTGAGCCACTCCCCTACCCCGGCAAAATCTGTTTGAAGCTTTAGTTGAAGATCCAAAACAGAACTTCTGGTGGTGACGATCACAATATCATCAGCATACAGTCTCACGGCTGAATGCCTCACCACCTGGGGTAGATCATTATTAAACAAGAGGAATAACAATGGCCCTAAAATGGACCCTTGTGGAACTCCTCTACTAACATTTCTAAATGTAGATGTAACCCCTAGATGGCGCTATCCCAGGGGCTACTACCCCTGCCTGATTTGCCACTAACAGGTTGAGGGGCCTGGATCCAATGGCAGGTGCCTCCACCCAGAGGTCAGGGTTTGCAATAGTTAAACTAACTTGGTCACAGCCCTCTGGGACACTGCAACCCCCCTTTCTTCCCACTAGTGGCCCACACGATATATCAGAATTACCTTCACAGTACACACTTACCCCCCAGGTCTGGTTCCGCACTGGGACCTCCTGTGAAATGAGATACAGTGCAACAATCACAGTACAGTACTTTAACATAGACAAATACCTCAGGCAGTATAACTTTGCTGAAACAAGCAGCTCTGATTTATTTGGGGGATATAACAAGGACAGGGAAATCAGGTTAATTAGCTTATCACTCTAATAATCTACCTATGGCTCTGTGCACGAGGCTATCCCTATCAGTTACTGTCCCTGGGTACCCAAGCCCCAGTGGCTAGTCCAACCGTGGCAGCTTGGCAGGGGCCCTTTTAACAGAGAAAAGGAGAATTAAACAGTCAGCAGTACAGTAATTTCATTTGGATTTAATGTGGCAATTCAACAGGAGTGACCCTGAATTAGTACTCACGACCTCCAAATAAGATAAGGGTCCTTCAATGTCAGCAGGGGCTCACTTGAGGTACACAAACCTCTTCACACATCCATATAAAAGCACTATACCAGGCAGGCTGCATCTGTATCCGATCGCAATTACTGCACAATACCAGAGAACACACAGCAGATTCAGTTCCTGACAGACCGGTACAATTTTCAGCAATTCTTCCAGTCTTCTAGGGTGAGCCTGGTTTCTACTCTTCAGAGATCCTTTGATTCTTTTCACAGGGCCAGATTCAGTCCTAACAAGCTGTTACACAAGCTGCAGACCGGAACTCTGGGCCTTACACACGTTTTGACTAAAACTGCACACTGAAAAAGCACAGGGCTCCTTCCTTCTTCACTGCCAAAGCTCAACTGAAACCCCAACTGACAAAACGGGCACTTCCTTTGAGTTCCTCCCAGTTCTTGACTGGATTGGCTGTCATCACAATAGACTGCTGCTGTTGGTCCAAAAGGTGCTGAAGTCTAAACTACATCTCCCAGAGTCACTGCCCATACAATCCTCTTGTGGCTGGCTCAGATTATGAGTCCAAGTTCTGATTCGTCCAAGGCACCATTTTAGAGCTAGCTTACCCCACACTGATTGGTCCAGTTCAGCAGTTCAAAACTAGAATGGGAACTAGCAGACACAGTTCTGACTGCAAAGAAAGCAGGTTAGACAAACTGTAATTTCATTATTACTCTAAATAATTTCTGGCAGTTACATCTTTCAGATAGGTTCCTTTGCACTCCTAGTGACTGCAAAATGAAGTGAATTGGCAGCAGCTTGAGTGGTACTCAATCAAAGAAACACACAGTCCCCCATACAAACTAATTATGTCTGCAAGCAGACAGCTCTTAAAGAGACAGTACCAGAGGTTCTAAAAACACTCACTGATAAATGGCTTAAATGCCAAACACCATTCAGGCTTGGAGCATTCAAGCAAGCTCCTGGAAGTCTTTTGGGAACCCCCATTTGCAGGGGGGTTACACCCTTCCTGGCCTGGGAAAGCTTGACGTCCGCGTCAAGCAAGTACCCCCATAAGTTTCAACTGCAACCATATACATTTGCATTAGGCTCGCACATGTAATCATCAGTCAATATATCATTTTACCAAGAACACATTCTGAAACATTGCAGTACGTCACTCTTTACACAGTATTACATACACATTGTACCATAACTCAAGTTATTACCTCTTGTACATGAAACCTGAAGAGAGGGGGCCCTTCCCTATCAGTTACCTTGGGGCTGGATGGGGCAAGGGCACCATATAGAGGGCAACACAAGTAACTTGAGTTAGCACTGATGCTCAGTTTGGGCAATGAGCTCGGGGACACATACACTCCTTATGGACAACATTGAGAGGCAAGTCCACAGGCCTCCCAAGTGAATCATAACTGAGGTGCACCACAGGCTTTACAGCTCGACCAGTCTTTCTAGGGGAACTGTTATAGTCTCTGCACTCTGAGCCTCATTTTCAGCATTGTCCTCACTTGTCAGGAGTCTCCATGGGGTAGAGAGGCTAGAACTTGGGGCACTTTCAGCTCCAGGAGTTACAGTTTCTGAGTCCACAACATTTGGCTGCATGGAAGCTTTCGGACACTGGCAGTGGACTGTCAGGGCACTCAAAATACTCTTCTTGTTCGGTGTATCACCAGTCTGCCCCAATCTATCATTTTCCTCCTGAAAGCTCAAACAGTTCAACCATGCACAATGATTCCATTTCATCTGATCTGATGCTTTGCACTTCACTTTCTGGGAGCATTGGCTCCAGGGATGAAGCTGGGGGCTTAGACAGTCAGAAGGCCCAGCTTTGTCTCCAGTATTGACTAGAGATTGCCCGAAACAATTGACTCAGTTCGTAAGAAGGATAGTATTCAAAGTCACTCTCTTTCTTCCGATATGGACTGACAGTCATGCTCAACTGGGACTTGTGGAGGGGAACACTTAACTTTGGTTCTGTAGGTGCAGACTTTCTTGATCTTTTCTTAGCAGCAGCTCTAGTCACTGGTCCAGAGGGGCATCTTCTAGGGCTCAGACTCAATTAAGATTTGTCCAATGGGCAGTAAATGATTTCTATGCATTGTTTTACATCTTTGAATTATTCTCAGGCCTTACTTTGTACACTGGCAGATCATCTAGTTTGCCCACTACAATGTGAGGGAGATGGTGCCATCTGTCAGCAATCTTGTGCTTGCCATGCAGTCCCAGATTTCTTAACAATGCAGTCTCCCTCCTGGAGTTCCTGTGCTTTCACCTTTTATCATACCTTTCTTTGTTGGCCAGATTTCTTTTGGCAGCCATGGTTTGAGCCAGTTGATACGCATGAGTTAGCTGGGCCTTTAACTTTGCACATACTGTAAATAGTTGTCAGCTTGAACCCCATCAGGAGAGACCCCAAAACACACATCTACTGGTAGTCGAGCCTTCTTCCAAACATCAGGCGGTAGGGGAGAATCCAGTGGCATCACTTTTGGTGCAGTTATAAGCATGTACCAGGGTGCTAATTTGTTGGCTCCATCTAGGCTTGTCCTTTGGGTGCAGGTGCCTAGCATATCTAGCAAAGTGCGGTTGAAACGTTCAGGCTGTGGGTCCCCTGGGGGTGGTAAGGAGTGGTTCTGGACTTTGACTCCCACAGAGAAAGCATCTCTTTGATCAGACGACTCTCAAAGTCTCCCTTGATCAGAATGGATTCTTTGTGGAGCCCCATAGTGAACAAAAGTTTTCTACAAGTACTTTGGCCACAGTGGATGCTTTCTGGTCTTTGGTGGGGAAAGCTTGGGCATATCTCGTGAAATGGTCAGTGACCACCAGCACATTACTGATATTTCTTTGATCTGACTCCAAACTCAGAAAATCAATACAGACCAGCTCCATGGGTGCACTGGTGGTGATGTTAACAAGGGGCAGCCCTCTGGGGCAAAGCTTTCCTCTGTGTAAGCAGCGACTACAAGTTCGAATGTGTTGCTCCACATCAGCCCCCATCTTAGGCCAATAGAATCTGGATCTCACCAAGTCAAGTGTTCTATCTATACCAAGGTGCCCCATGTGGTTGTGCAAGGACCTCAGTACTGAGTCTCGAAAGGCAGTGGGCAGCACTAGTTGTTGTTTGTCTACTTGTCCCCCTCTGTCTACTGTTTCTCTGTATAACAGTTTATTGATCAGTTTCAACTTAGGACCTTCTTTGTATAACAGTGCAGTTCTCAAATCAGTGGAGCGTAATTTGGACACATCTTTTCCTGCATAGAGGGCTTCTAAAGCTGCTTTGATCATGGGATCGCGGGATTGAGCCCACGAATACTGTCATTGTCCAGCTGAGGCAGTGCACCAATGTCTATTGCAGAAAAGTGGCAATAAGCAGCGGGTATGCAATTCTCAGAGGGTCCCAAGCAATCCACCATGCAGTCCACTGCGTCCGTGGACATTTGTTCCTCCCTGTCAAACTTCGCAGAGTGCCCGAATGTCAGGTTCTGCCACGGACCCAATCATTCTGGGGAACAGGCCTCCGGAGAGAGCATCAGCATCTATGTGGTTCAGACCTGCCAGTATTGAGAGCATAGTCATATGTAGATAATGCAGAAAGCCACCTATGGCCAGTGGCATCCAACTAGCTGAGGTCTGCACATAGGTCAAAGGATTATTGTCAGTTTTACTAGTATTTTAGCCCCATACAAGTACTCATGGAATTGGTCAACAATAGCCCACTTCAAAGCTAGGAACTCTAACTTATGTACAGGATAGTTCTTTTCGGATGGGGTCAGGCATCTACTGGCAAAGGCCACTGGTCTCAGGCCATTCTCTTGCTCTTGGTACAACACAGCCCCCAACCCTTGCAAGCTAGCATCAGTGTGCAGGACGTAGGTTTTCTTGGATCGGCATAGGCCAGCAATGGAGCATGGGTAAGTTGATATATGATCTCTGAAAAGCAGTCTCACAATCAGAGTTCCAGCGGCCCCAAATACTTCACTCGGATGAAAATACACCTTTCAGTCTTGAGGACGCTTGACTTTTGGTATTTTTTGTGGGTTGGGGATACCCTTGAGTAAGGTTAAGTAAAGGCGGATCACTCTTGAATAGTCCTTGATGAAGCGCCGATAATAACCACAGAATCCCAGGAATCTTTGCAGTTCTTTTAGATTTTTGGCTGTGGCCAGGTGGTCAAGGCCTCAACTTTACTTGGTCGGTCTCTATTCCTCGGTGGATACTATGTGTCCCACATACTTTACTGATGTTTGAAGAATTGACATTATCAATAGACAGTTTAAGGCCAAAGTCCTCCAGTCGGTCCAATACCTTAAATAATCTGCTCTCATGTTCCTCCAGTGAGCTGCCAAACACAATAACATCATCTAGGTATACCAGGCACTCTAGTAAGTTCATGTCCCCACTGCACGCTCCATCAATCGTTGAAAAGTGGCTGGGGCACCTGAAATCCCTTGAGGCATCCTCATGAATTCATGAAGCCAAGCGGACAGATAAAGGCCGTCTTCTACGTCCTCTGGGGCCATCGGGATCTGGTAGTACCCACCGCGGAGATCCAGCACAGAGAACCACTTGCTCCGCTTAGGCAGTCCAAAGCATCCTGAATGCGGGCATTGTGTACTGATCAGGATAGTCCACCGGTTTAAGGTGCGATAATCCACACACATCCTTACTGTTCCATTCTTTTTCCTCACTACCACAATGGGGAAGCATAAGGGCTTCTGGATTCTTGTATTACACCAGCAGCTAACATCTCTTGCAGATGCCGCCTCACATCATCTATGTCAGCAGGTGCCAGGCGTCGAGACCTCTCCTGAAATGGTCTGTCATGCAGCGGATATTGTGCTCAGCTCCTTGCACGCATCCTACATCCCATTCCTTTAAAGAAACAACTGGTCTCTCTGGGCAAGCTTCTCACTGATCCTCACTTTCCATTCAGCTGGCAGCGGAGTCGCCAAATCAAACAAGTCAGCGTTACTCAGTCATTCTTCCTTGAACTCTTGCTGGGTAGCACTGCAGTGTCTGCACAATGCACATTAGCCAGGATGCAACCTCTGTTTTCTCGAATGTCTCTTTCAGACACATTATGAACTGGACCATTACCCTTCTGGCATAAGCATGGGCTCTAGCTGGCAAAATACTAGGCTTGACTAGCAGTCCTCTGGCAATTTTCCATCGCCTGGCATCCAACATTAATATTTTATTCTTAACATCCTTTCTGATACGGACCTCTCCTGTAAGGTACACTGGGCATTTGGCGCCAGGATCAGAGACTCAGGATCCTTCTTCCATACAATTCCGACCGGTTCCTCTGGTTCTGTTTTTTCAGCATCTCTCTGTGCCTCATAGGCCTTCTTAATTAAAGCCGAACTCTTAAAGCTCTACTAGTCTTTGACCCTGTTTTCATAACACAACTGTGCCAGCCTTCCAACATATGAGCATTTGTTCCAATCAACAAAGGGACACCATCATACAGTCCAGTGGGGGGGACACACTAAGGCTAGGGTCTCTACTTGTTCAGCCACTCCAGCCACGGAGGTGGGGAAGACAGCCAAATTGATATACCCGGAATAGGGTAGGCCTTCTCACTTAACCCCATACATGCAGTCCTTCTAATGGTTGTAAGGAGTACGCCTGACAAATGCTTCTGATACCAATCCTGGAACATAATTGTCACTTGGGAGCCACTGTCTAATACAGCTCTTGTAGACACTCCATTCACCTTACAGTGGTCTCCATGGAGGGACCCACTATTCTGGACCAGTCTGGAGAGGCGGTAGTGGGGCCTGGGCAACTGACCTTGCCACAAAGGACGTGAATTAGCATTTTGGTGCCCTCACTGGGATCATGTCGTGCACCTCTTAACCACTGATTTCTTCTCCAGCTCTCCTTGTAGCCTATATGCAACTTTGTCAGTGTCTTTTGGGGACTGGCATTCCCTTTTCATGTGCCCATCTTTCCCACAATTATAGCAAAAACATACTTTTCTGGAGTTTGAGCTGGCAGGCGCCACACTGGGAGCCAGGGTGGGGGTATTACTAACTGAAACCTGGGTGCCATCTCTGTCTGCGCGTGATAACATTTGGAGACATCTCGTCAGTTTCTCCACTTCCATGGTCAAGGAATTGAGTTTGGAGCTGTTATCAGCAGGAGATACATGGGTGGTACCCCCCCCACCAACAGATGCAGTCGGATATAGGTCAGGGCGCGACTTGCAGGCGTGGCCTTCATAAAGGACTGTTTTTGAATTCCCGGATCTCTCAACAGTTACGCCCCCATTGTGGCATATCTTTTCCTTGTCAGAGCACTCATTGACTGTCAACCTCTGCCCCAGAACTTCACTTGATGGGTCACCTCAGTCACTGGTCGTAGCACAGCTGTTGGTGCAGGTACCTCCAGGTGCCTTTTTTCTCAACTCCTCGAATTTCTCTCATTAACTCATCATAGGAGGTGTGGGGGATTCAGCCTATCACAGGCGTAATTGCCAAATACAGTTCTGGAGAAGGGGCAGACTCTAAGGATTCTGTCCAGTCTGGTTCGGTCCAGTTCAGTCGGCTGGCAAACTACCCTTTCTGAGGCATTCTTGCAACAATTTTCCAGCCGAGACATACACAGACAACAACTCCTTGGTACTGTTGTGCATTTCTTACCTCCACCATAGGTCCTCATCAGAATCTGGGCTCCATACACATTCTCAAGGCCTCAAGATAGGCCTGTGCAGTCGCTTCCAGGGTTACTGGCCCGTTTAGCACGGATGGTAGCCAGGCAGGACCTCGGAGGCTCTCACTAACCCTCTTTCGCTTCTTTCTGAGCATTGCCATTCTAGCACTTGGGGGCAACATAGTTCATCCAGGTCTCCCAGTCATCCTCCCCTTGGGGTGGGAGGGTGCCAGAGAAGATCCTCAACCTTGGTAAGAGTCGTGACTAATGGCAGGTGCAGAAATAGGAGTCTGCATTGGTTCAGCCACCATTACGGGCACTGGAGCAGGAGAGGGTGTTGGGGGAGGAACACCTCCAGGTGACAAGAATAGTTTCTTCAAGTCCTCCACAGTTTTCCCCTCTCCCAGCAACCATTCAGCAAATTTCTCCTCAAAAGTTTCAGATAGTGGTGGGGGCTGATTCCCCCCCGGGTCTTTACTGTCCTTAGTTATCACTCTCCAAGCAGTGAGGGCTCCCTCTGGGGTAATGGTCTGTGGCACTTTGGAGCTATCATGGATCACTAAACTCTACTGAGGCCAGGAAAGTGTGGGTGAGCAGATTAGCATGTCGACCCACCACCACAGGGTTTTGTAAACCTTCCACCTTGGAAAGTACTCCTGCACAGTGTCCGTATTGATACCCAGGGGATGTCCAGGATAAGCATAGCATTTTGGGGGTCGATCTCCTCCCAGTACACCACTCCACCAGCCGGGTGCACAGCTACTTCTGTCGGGGTACCCATTTTTTCTTAACAGTGGTTTGTAAATATGGCCACTAGAGGACACACACAACCCAGCGGTGAGCCTCCAAGATGTAACCCTAGATGGGCTATCCAGGGCTACTACCCTGCCTGATTTGCCACTAACAGGTTGAGGGGCCTGGATCCAATGGCGGGTGCCTCCACCCAGAGGTCAGGGTTTGCAATAGTTAAACTAACTTGGTCACAGCCCTCTGGGACACTGCAACCCCTTTCTTCCCACTAGTGGCCCACACGATATATCAGAATTACCTTCACAGTACACACTTACCCCAGGTCTGGTTCGGCACTGGGACCTCCTGTGAAATGAGATACAGTGCAACAATCACAGTACAGTACTTTAACATAGACAAATACCTCAGGCAGTATAACTTTGCTGAAACAAGCAGCTCTGATTTATTTAGGGATATAACAAGGACAGGGGAAATCAGGTTAATTAAGCTTATCACTCTAATAATCTACCTATGGCTCTGTGCACAGCCTATCCTATCAGTTACTGTCCCTGGGTACCCAAGCCCTAGTGGCTAGTCCAAACCGTGGCAGCTGGTAGGGGCCCTTTCACACAGAAAAGGAGATTTAAACAGTCAACAGTACAGTAATTTCATTTGGATTTAATGTGGCAATTCAACAGGAGCGACCCTGAATTAGTACTCACGACCTCCAAATAAGATAGGGTCCTTCAATGTCAGCAGGGCTCACTTGAGTGCACAAACCTCTTCACATCCATATAAAAGAAAGCACTATACCAGGCAGGCTGCATCTGTATCCATCTAATTACTGCACAATACCGGGAGAACACACAGCAGATTCAGTTCCTGACAGACCGAGTGCAATTTTCAGCAATTCTTCCAGTCTTCTACAGGGTGAGCCTGGTTTCTACTTTCAGAGATCCTTTGATTCTTTTCACAGGAACGGATTCAGTCCTAACAAGCTGTTACACAAGCTGCAGACCGGAACTCTGGGCCTTACACACGTTTTTGACTAAACTGCACACTGAAAAAGCACAGGGCTCCTTCCTTCTTCACTGCCAAAGCTCAACTGAAACCCCAACTGACAAAACCGAGCACTTCCTTTGAGTTCCTCCCAGTTCTTGACTGGATTGGCTGTCACTCACAATAGACTGCTGCTGTTGGTCCAAAAGGTGCTGAAGTCTAAACTACATCTCCCAAGTCACTGCCCATACAATCCTCTTGTGGCTGGCTCAGATTATGAGTCCAAGTTCTGATTCGTCCAAGGCACCATTTTAGAGCTAGCTACCCCACACTGATTGGTCCAGTTCAGCAGTTCAAAACTAGAATGGGGAACTAGCAGACACAGTTCTGACTGCAAAGAAAGCAGGTTAGACAAACTGTAATTTCATTATTACTCTAAATAATTTCTGGCAGTTACATCTTTCAGATAGGTTCCTTGCACCCTAGTGACTGCAAAATGAAGTGAATTGGCAGCAGCATGAGTGGTACTCAATCAAAGAAAACACAGTCCCCATACAAACTAATTATGTCTGCAAGCAGACAGCTCTTAAGGGACAGTACCAGAGGCTCTAAAAACACTCACTGATAAATGGCTTAAATGCCAAACACCATTCAGGCTTGGAGCATTCAAGCAAGCTCCTGGAAGTCTTTTGGGAACCCCCATTTGCAGGGGGGTTACATAGACAATGTCTATGAGACCTCTACCCTCTGGGTATGTCCTGTTAAATAAGATTTTATCCAATTTCTGGGCCCATCAACTATGTCTATATCTTTTAATTTATCCAGTAGAAGGGAGTGGCTCACCAGGTCAAATGTCTTGGACAAATCCACAAATACAACAGCAGTTTCCAAACCCAAATTTAAAGTAGTACAAACCAGATTTTTAAACTCTAACAATGCCGTAGTTGTAGAGTGACCCTTTCTGAACCCTGATTGACGGGGTGTCAACAATCCATATATATCCAAGTGTTCGGAAATCTGCCTGTTAACACATTTTTCCAGACACTTGGACAATATGGAGAGTAGGGCTATAGGCCGATAATTATTCAGTTCTGCAGTATCACCCCCTTTATGAATGGGGATGATCTTACTTTCTTTCCAAGATATAGGAAAGCATTCAGACTGTAAGCTCCAGTTGAAGATGTGAGTTACAATTGGAGCAATATAGTCTGACGCCAACTTAAGAAATCTACCCTCAATTTCATCTGGCCCTGCTGATTTATAGGCATTTATAGACCTCATTTCCCTACATACTTCTGATATTTTCAAGGCCTTAAATCTAAATGGTGGTGAACAAGATGAATTCTCTATTTGCATAGGCTTCATGTCTCCAAATATAGAACCTCCCAACTCATTACAACCTGGCAGATCTATAAAAAAAATATTCAGGGCCTCAGAAGTACTTTCTGGTTTATCAATTAGATTTGCCCCAATCTGTAAATTTAGATTTATTTGTGTTCCAGATTTACCAGGGTTTGTTAAATGATTAATACTATGCCAAAACTTGCATGGGTCAGAATTACAATTCATCTTATTTCTATAATAATGGGCCCTAGCCTTTCTTATAAGATATTTACATGCATTCCGCTTAACTTTAAACATCTCCCAGTCAGAGACTAATTTAGATTTTAAAGCCCTTTTCCACAACCTTTTTTTTTTACTCTGATATTTTTCAAAATCTTTTCATTAATCCATGGTAACCGAGTATGTTTATCACAAAATTTGGATTTTGGTGCATGGTAATCACAAATCATACGAAAAGTAGTAGAAAAATATTCTACTGCTTGATCCAGTTCTGGTACTAACCTGCATCTTTCCTAGTTTTCATTTGCTACACTCTGCAGGAATCTCTGTTCAGAGAAATTCCACATATCCCTTTTCTTGTTATTTGAACGTTCTAACAAACACCGGGCCTGTTTTGTTACCACGGCCCATATTGGATTATGGTCACCAAGACACGGTGGTAAAGTTCCTAAAGCCTCAATATCTATAAAAGAATTTGTAAATAACAGGTTCAGTATAGTTCCTTCTGTCCTGGTATTGGTATACAGAGGTAGATGTTTTAATATGCTGGGTTAGTCCCAGAGTTGAAGCTGTCTCCTTTAATTTCCTACCTCTAGGCTTAAACCAGTCACAATTCATGTCTCCGATTAGGATTAATGACCTATCCCCTATACAACCACAAATCTTATTTAGTACTTCTTCAGTAAATACCAGACTTGATTTTGGAGGAGAATAGACCGCAGCAAAAACTAATTTGAGTCTATCCACATATACTACCAAATATTCAATATTATTCTCACTCCCCTTTAAAAGAAGTTCCACATGGCCTACCACATTTTTAACATAGAACATTAACCCCCTTCCCGTTTATCTGATCTAAAAAGTTGGTAGTTTGGTAAAGTTAATTCACTATTCCCAATCTTATTTGATAACCAAGTCTTGCTCAGTCCTAATACAACTGGGTCATGTTCCGCTACCAATAAGACTAGTTGATCAGTTTTTGGTGCCACACTACGAGCATTATCATGCATTACTTTACATATATTATTCACTGGGCCAAGATTCAATTCTGTATCTCCTCCCATAACCATCAATATTATAAAACAAGTCCCCTTATAATCGGGTACTATCCTTACTAAGTTTACAATAGAAACCTTAATATTATTAAAATAATCAAATCTCCCCCAATTTCTAGTAAAAACATTCCTTCTTGCAGATTTCAGTTGCTTCTCTGAAACAGAATTTGGCCAATATGCTCCCAGTTTGTTTCTATTCACTCTAATAATAGAAGCAAACATCAGAAAACAAATACTAGACTACTTAGTACTTTAAATACAATCATTTTCAATGGCAGCAAGTGTAATTTAAACAAAACTGCCTTAGACTAAGCCCACTTAAAAACTTTCTGTACTTTAAGTATTGCAGGGCGGGGCAAGCGTGGTAAGTCCGGACCCAAACTAAACCAGCATAATAATTATGAGCAAAAAGGCAGCACTGTTTAATGCAATGCAGCCACTCTTACTTATGATAATGGAGCACTTACCATGCTTGTCCCAAGCCTCAAGCAGTAATCAAATATTCCTGCTACGAAATACACCCGGAGTTTTTCATAAAATATTTCTTCCGAGTTGCGCAGCCACTCATGCTCGCGCCACCGCTCGCGCTCTGCGAGTGGCGCAGACTTTTAAAATACGTTAGCCCCGCCTCTTCTGCTTGTTCACTGGCTGCCGACTCTCCCGAGCCCCCACACACCAGTATGCTCACACAGTCAGGAAATGACAGGCCTGCTTCTTATGATGTTGTGGAACTAGCAGGCAGCTCACAGAAAAGAAGATTATGAAGAAGAAAAAGAAATTCTCACCTGCCATCAACAGAGTAGTCATTAGACGGTAGCGGTGATGGTAGGAAGACTTTGGTTGAAAGTTGTTATGGCGGAGGGGCTGTGTCCGGTCCGCTGCCCCTTGATAAATGGGGGAGTCTGACTACGGACAGTCCCTTGATGAGGGGGTTGTACAGTCCGCCCGGCACGAATTAACAGATCTTACTTGAGATACAGCTCTTGCAGCAGGTTACACATTAGGACTGAAGCGGCGGCGTCAGGACCGCTGAAAAAAATTCTAGCTAGCCATCTTCAGCTGGGACCGCCCCGGCGTTGGCAGCCCCCGGCGTCAGGCGTGGTACATAAGAGGCGATCCCGGATTCCCAGTTCTTTCCGCCGTCGACTTGCATATACCGACCCGCTTCGGTTCGTTTTCCTAGCATGCGACGCATGGTTAAGTGGTTTTTCCTATGGGAAATTCGTTCTGTGGATTCAGCCTTCTCTGATGTCCTCTCCGACCTCCGGTCACTCCTCGAAGTGCGCCTGTGGGAAGCAGATCCCATTCAAGGACCCGCATTCGGCCTGTGTCCTCTGCCTGGGCCCAGACCATGACACCTGGTCCTGCTCCTTTTGCCGGGGCTTCAATAGCAGAACCCGGATCCGTCGTCAGAAGGCCCTTCAGCCCTTTTTGTTAGAGGAGCGCCTTAAGACCATGGCTTCCAAGGGGGATTCGTCGCAGAAGGCCCGTAAGCATGCCGAGAAGCACAAGGAGAAGGGCCCTTCCAGGTCCCCGTCTAGGGCCTCTGATTCACGCAGCTCTGGCTCCAGGTCCGACCGCTCTCCTTCCCGGGCCAGCTCTCAGCCTCCCCCCGCCGCGGTGAGCAAATCTTCTGCCTCTTCTCAGGCCAAGACTCCCAGGCCTTCCTCATCCTTCAAGGCCCTGGCTAAGTCGGGGGATCGCCACTATCACCATAGGTCGGGTTCCCGCCATCCTGAACCCGACGTCAGGTCTGCCTCCCTTCCTCCGCCGCTCCACAGGAAGACCCAGGAGCTTACCTCACTCAAAAAGCCGCGGGACCCGACGCTTGTTCGTCCATCGTCGGCCTCTCGCCACAGGTCCCCAGAGCCGTCGTCAGTCAAGAGACCGTTGCCGGCCAAGCAATCTCATCATCGGGCGCGCTAGGGGACCAGCACCGCTTCCTACGAAGAGGACTCCGATGCCTCCGATCGGCGTCGGTCAGGAAACCATCACAGAAGCGTTAACTCAGCCGAGACCAGGCCAGGCGACCCAGTCCTGTTGAGACTCCCAGGGCACCTTCGCCTCCATCCGAGCCCCCTGTGGAGCCGACGACCGTCCACCGGCGCCCGGGCCGTCGTCGGGATTTTCCTTTTCAGAGGTAAAGGAGCTGTTCACTCTCTGGTGGGATGCCGTCAAAAAGGACATGGTGCCCACGCCACCTCCGCTTCCTCCTCCTCCTCCTCCTACACCAGCTGCCCCTCCGGTTCCTGCGCCCCCTTCTCCATCTGGGTTGGCAGGCCGGTTACCTCCTCCCCGGGAGCCTAGGACCCCTCAGGGGAGATCAGAAAGAAGAGACCTCTGTCCAGATCCTCTTCTGGGTCACCCAGTCCCAAGAGACCCAGAGAGCGCGCCGCGCTCGCCCGACGGAGGACAGGGATCGGACTTCTCATCATCGAGATCCCTATCTCCCTTCTCCATCCCTTCACGGACACATGAGCTGCCGAATTCTCGGATGACGCTTCGTTCTCGGATATTATGAGGCACATCCAGGAGAACATGGGATGGGATCCGGAAGAAGTTGACCCGTAAGGCTGCGCCTCACAAAGTATCTTAGGCAGAAGGACCCCAAGCCTGTGGTGGTGCCACCCTTGGTAGAGACACTCGTGGACGTCACCAAGGCAGCGTAGAAGCGTCCACATTCGCTCCCGGCAATGCCAAAGAAGGCTGACCGCCTGTACAAGGCTCCAAGAGAAGACCAGTACTTGGCTCAGCACCCTCAGGCCAATTCTCTGGTCATCACAGCCTCTCATGACCGGTCCCAGAGACCACAACATCTGAGCACCCTGCCACCTGATCCAGAGTCCAAGCAGTTGGACTCCATGGGTTGGCGCACGTATGCATCTGCTACCTGCGCCATCAGATCCCTGAATTACTTAACCCACATGGTGCAGTTCCAAAATGCCTTGTGGGAACAGGGTCTGGAGGCGGCTGAAAAACTGCCGGAAGGTGAGCAGAAGGAGGAGATGCTACAGCTCCTCCATATGGGTTCAGACGTGGGAACCCAAGTACTACGAGCCGCGTACGACTCCGCAGACTCCTTGGCCAGAGCAGCAGCTTCAGGCGTGTGCCTTCGGAGACACTCTTGGCTCCGTGTCTCCGGTTTTACCCCAGACGTCCAGAAAAACATCCTGGACGCCCCATTCGAGGGAGAAGTTCTGTTTGGTAATGATCTTCTCTGAGGGTTTACCAAACTCCAAGAGGCCAGGAAGGCGGTGAGGTCGGTCCAGGCCATGTACCGACCCAAGCTTGGTTCCTTTCGTAGGAACCAAAGCCGATTTCGTGGACGGGCGCAAAAACAACAGTCCCTCCGTTCCACAACAGAGGGGCTCCGGTCTTCGCAGAGCCCAGGGGAAACAACCTGCAGGCCGAGGCCAGCGCACTCCTAAGCCGGTCCAGCCAGCGGGACCCTCAGCCACCACAGCCTGACTCCTTCCCGGCCCCCGCCCCTCAGGATCAACAGGACGTCATGGTCGGGGGTCGCACTGCGAATTTCCTGCCAGGATGGCAGACTATATCCACAGACAGGTGGGTTCTACAGTTGGTCACAAGAGGCCACTTTATAGAATTCGCGGAAAAGCCACCCTCGAGGCCTCCTTTGCTTTCCCGGTACCCGGGTCAGCACAAGTTATTGATCAGACAAGAAGTACTCACGCTCCTGCAAAAGGGAGCGATAGAGTACGTCCCAGAGAACCAGAGAGGACACGGATACTATTCTCACTTCTTCCTGGTTCCAAAGAAAACAGGGGACCTCCGTCCGATTCTGGATCTCAGCGACCTCAATTTGCTGGTCGTCTACAAAAGATTCCGCATGGTGACCCTTCCGGGTCTTATCCCCATGCTGAAGCAGGACGCCTTTTTAGCGTCCCTAGATATGCAGGACACTTACCTGCACATCCCCATTGCTCAAGCGCACAAGAGGTTCCTGCGCTCCGAGGTCCTCGGCCATCACTTTCAGTTCCGAGCTCTTCCATTCGGACTGTCATCGGCACCCAGGGTCTTTACCAAATGCATGGCAGTCGTGGCAGCGTCTCTAAGGAGACAGGGCCATTATGTGTTCCCGTACCTGGACGATTGGCTTCTCATGGCCGCCTCCAGAGAGGCGTTGTTACAGGCGATCCAGGACACCGAGGACCTGTTTCGCTCTCTAGGTATCCTAATCAACCACGAGAAGTCCCTCCTGGTACCATCGCAGAAGCTGCAGTTCATAGGAGCAGTACTGGACACTGTTCAGGGAAGAGCATTTCTTCCAGACGACAGAGCAGAGCGCATCAGATCCCTCATCAGGGAGCTTTAGGTCGATCAAGACCGCTGCCGGGCGGTCGAACCGCCTGCCCGGACACATGGCTGCGGCCATTCCCACTGTCCCTTTCGCAAGGCTCCACATGTGGGTAACTAGGTGGATGCTCAAGGTGCAATGAGACCAAAGGCAAGACCACATGCAGCATCCGGTCAGAATCACGAACACCGCGATTCGAGACTGGCAGTGGTGGCTAGACCCAGGGACACTCTCTGTGGGTGTCTTGTTCGTAGCGCCGTCCCTGGAGGTGATCCTCACTACAGACGCCTCAGGTCTAGGGTGGGGTGCGCACCTGGACGGGGTGAAGTCTCAGGGTACGTGGACCCCTTTGGAGGCCCATCTTCATATCAACGTCCTAGAGATGAGGGCGGTCCTTTATGCCCTGCAGGCATTTGAGTCAGAGATCCCGCTGAGCACTCTCCTGCTTCAGACAGACAACACGGCAGTGATGTATTACCTCAACAAACAAGGAGGCACACACTCTTATCCCCTTTGCAGGGAAGCCATGAGAGTGTAGGATTGGGTAATCAGGCACGGTGCGAACCTGATCACAGTACATGTTCCCGGGCTGGACAACGTTATTGCAGACAGCCTGAATCGCTCCCAGGCCAGAGTCCACGAGTGGGAACTTCTTCAAGAGGTAGCAGAGGATCTGTTTCTTCGGTGGGGAACTCCAGATTTGGACTTGTTCGCCTCCCCATCCAACACAAAACTGCCCAATTTTTGCTCGCTAGATCCACGGCCTGGTGTTTTCTGGCGAGACGCGTTGTCCCTCTCCTGGGCGGACAGATTCCTCTACGCTTTCCCTCCCCTCCCTTCCCGTTGATCCAGAGAGTTCTTCTCAAACTGCACAGGGAGCATGCATCAATGATCCTCGTGACCCCTTTCTGGCCCAGACAGATCTGGTTCCCCTTGCTAATTCAGCTGTCCCAGGAACCTCCGCTTCCGTTGCCATTCACCTCCCACCTCTTGTCTCAGGAGAAAGGTTCGCTGGTCCATCCGGACTTACGCTCTCTGAACGTGCATGCATGGCTCCTAGAGACATAGCCATCCTGCGTCACGGGGTCTCGCAAGAGGTTGCGGATGTTCTTGCTGCAGCCAGAAAGCCGGCAACATATGCCATGAAATGGCGCCGCTTCTGTTTGTGGTCACAAGCACGTGGTTTTTCCCCTTTAGGTTGTCCAGTGAAAGAGGTGTTAGACTACCTGCTTTCCCTTTTTCGTTCAGGCCTCGCCTACTCCTCTATTAAAGTGCACCTCTGTGCCATTTCAGCCTTTCACCTCCCAGTAGGTCAGCGCACAGTGGCACAGCTAGACGCCTGTCGTGAATTTTTGTGAGGGGTGTTGCACCTTAGGCCGCCCATTAAAGACCGGTGCCTCTATGGGTTGCTCTTTATCCTGGAGCAACTCACGCCCACCCTTGAACCTGCCGCGGATTGCGAGCTGCGTTTCTCTCGTGGAAACGTTATTTTTAGTTGCTGTTACGCCAGCGAGAAGAGTTCTGAGCTTCAGGCTCTCATGTGCAAGAGACCTTATTTAGTTTTCCACAGGGACAGAGTTTCCCTGAGGACGAATCCCAAATTCTTGCCTAAGGTGGTTTCCACACTCACTTTCAATCAGGATATTGACCTTCCGGTTTACTTTCCTAATTGTTCCAACAGAGGAGAGGCGATGCTTCACACGCTGGATGTTCACCGCAGCTTAAGATACTACCTGAGCAGAACTAAGCAGCTTCGGTCTTCGGAGCAACTTTTCGTTTCCTTTTCTGAAAGGATGATGGGCCATCCAGTTTCCAAACAGTCCCTGTCTCGCTGGCTTGTCCAGTGCATCTCATACTGTTATGATATCAAAAGAAAGCCCCTTCCCGGAGCAATCTGGGGACATTCCACTAGGGGTGTGGCCACTTCCTTTGCAGCTCTTCGAAACGTCTCCAGCGCTGCTATTTGTGCTGCTGCCACTTGAGTTCTGTTCATACCTTTATCAGGCATTATAGCCTGGACATCGCTTCAAAGTAGAAGGCGGGCTCAGCCTGGCAGTGCTGCAGGGTCTCCTGTCCTAGATTTGAGGCCTGGGACGTTCTTTCTAATTTCCTCCTCCCTGAGCATTTACAAGCGCTGTTGCTTGGGAATCAGTCCTAATGGTGTAACCTGCTGCAAGAGCTGCATCTCGAAGTAAGATAGTACAGTTATGCAAGAACTTACCGTAACAGTAGATCTTCGAGAACAGCTCTTGCAGCAGGTACTTTCCCGCCCACCTTCCCCCTTGGAGGAGGCATGGCTTAAGCCTTTTTCTAACAGGGATTTATTCCCTTATTGTCTTCTGACGGTGGATCCTCAGTCTCCCATTCTGATGTCATCCTGCGGCCGGAAGTCTCCGGCGGGAGAACTGGGGAATCTGGCGGGACCGCCCCCTTATGTACTACGCCTGACGTCGGGGGTGGGACCGACGTCGGGGAGCGGTCCCTGCTGAAGATAGCTAGCTAGAATTTTTCCGTGGGGTGCTGACGCCTGCCGGCTTCAGTCCTAATGGTGTAACCTGCTGCAAGAGCTGTTCTCGAAGATCTACTGTTATGGCAAGTTCTTACGTAACTGTACTTTCCTGGGATCCAGCTCTACTTAATCTCGTGCTTGTCTTCCTCTTTGGGGGAAGAAGAATCTGTGCAGCTTGAGGTTGCCATCTGGTACGTCTGCATGAAGGTTGTTAGTCGGGAGGGGCGATAGACCTGAACTGACTTTGGTTGGTTCCCCTTGGCCCCGCTCCTAATGGCTGCATTGTTCGACTCCAGACTCCATCTCTGTCCTCGTTGGAGCTCCAGTGAGCAGTTTCACCTCTGGGCCACTCCTGTGGAGAAGGGGGTTCGACTTCTATCCAGTTTTCCTGGCCACTGTTCCTGATATCGGAGCCGCTGGACCAGGGCCGGGTTGATTGGATCAGAATGAGCGCGGTGCCGTCTTGGTGCCTTCACCATCGTGTCAACCCCTCGTGCCTACCCCCCCCCCTTCCATGCAGGGGCCAGCACGGTCACCACCTTTTTCTTTCTCCCCTTCTTCTCAGCATTCTCCATTGGCATTCCCACGTTGGTGTTGTCCTGGCGCCATGCCTGGTGCCATGGGTGGCACTGCAGGTCCGGCGCCGGGGCCGCTGGTTTTGGCATCTGTGCCGTGGGCGGTGCCTGGAGTTGTTGCAGTGGTCAGCGACATGGCTCGGCGCAGTCTCTGTGTGGCGCTGCAGCTGCTGTTGGTGCCATTGGTTGCCAGTGCCGCGGGTACCCATGGGTGCCATGAGTATCATGGGTGCCATGAGTCCACGGGTGCCCTCGGGGGCCAGTGCTGCCATGGGTACCATGGTGCCATGGGTGTCACAAGTATCAATGGTGCTCGGGTGCCAGGGGTACCTGCGGGTACTGCCGTAGGTGTCCTCCAGTGTCACCCAGGTTGGCATAGGCACTGCTTGGTGCCCGCCTGTGCCACGAGTGATGTTAGTGCTGCAGGGGTGTCAGTTGGTGCTGTCCGGCAGAACTAGTGATGGATTTCCTTCTGCAGACCTCTTTTTCCGCAGAACTTGTGGCAAGATGTTTTCCACAGAATGAAGTCCTGTTCTGCGGATTATTTTTCCACACATTTTAGTGTGGCAGTCTGCGTGGGATCTTATGACGTACAGCAGTTTTCCGCTGATGGAACTCTTCTGTACTGTTCTGCCAGCAGAATCTCTAATTCTACTCAGCACTTTCTCGGCTCCCTGTGTGGTGCCGAGTTTCTCGACATCCTTCCTGGTGGCAGAGTCTCTAGTGGCTCTTACCTAGACCTCCCTTAGGGGTCCATCTGGAGTAGAAGTGCATCTAGAAGAGTTTCTCCTTGTACTTCTGGTCAGGGATAGAGCGGATGACTCATTTTATATACTAAGGGGCACGCAGTCTCTATCATGAGAGTCTGTGATGGAAGATCTTTTCAGTAGTTCCTCAGTGATGTCCACCATAGTATTCAGACTGCATCCGTGGATCAAACACCTCTGTGTCTAGACCCTTTCAGCCGTCAAGACAATTACTCTCTGTGGAACATTCTAATTCAAAGGTTGTATGCTGCACAGACTCTTCCGCTCCTTTGACAGGGGTGTATAACCCCCCCTTCTGATACTGCCCCTTCGGTGACTTCTTCGGCAGATGGCTAACATCTCTTCAGCTGTGATTATTAGTCTGGTCACGATTTCAGTTATTGATGCTCCAGCTCCTCCTGCCCCTCAGAGGGATTACATCTTCATCATTTTTGTATCAGGCAATCCTTGCGAGATAGCAGCCTGAAACCTTGTCAGGCTTGGACTAATGGTTAAAAAAGTAAAACTTACCACAGCACAGGACCTAGCCAAAATTACTCGATACCAGACTTTTGGATCTGGTCAGGTTCCGCCTCAGCCCCTGAGACGGTCGTCTCTAAACTACGGTAAAGAGTACCTGACTTCTTCTACCCCTAGGGGGAGTCCGATCCAGCGGAGGTATAGGTCATCTCTTTTCTCTGAGAGATTTCTTTTGTTCCGAGATATTTCTTAGAATAAAGAGACTGCATAGTCTGTTGGTCCCCCTTTTTTATATCAGGCTTTCTTCTCTTGAGCAGAACCTCACAGCAATAGATGTGACTTTTCAGTGAGTCGGAACTTAGGTTCCTACTAACTTGCTTGCTTCAACTTAACAGATGACATGCTCCTGTCTTGACCGTAGGTCAAGTAGGTCTTTTTCTGAGACGGCTTCTCAAATATTCACAACTTCGGTTCCTGCCAGTCGCATGCAAAGCTATCCTCTCCCAGTGCGTGATGGAGCTGTGATGTTTGTTTTTCTGCAAAGCAAACTAGAGTCCTTCCTACTCCCTTCAGGGAGGCCGGAGTGAGTGGTGCCTTACCACATTGAGTCACTTCTGCCGCTATTCAGTCACTTTCAACAAATGGGTTAGCCCTAACTTGGTCCTGCTGTGCCCTCCTCGACGTACATCTGCCTCTATTTGCCTTAGAAATCCAGCCCGGGGACTTCCGGTGACGTCACCAGCGGCATGGAAACCTAACCGAGGAGCTCTCTCCCTCACCATTCATAAAGATTGATTCCACACAGCTAAAATAATAGTAATAAACTCGAATATGCAGAAATCGCAAAGTGGAAATAAAACTACGAGAAGATCCCGATCTAAAAACACAAAATCGATGCGAGATCGACCTGGATTGAGCCCTGTAAGTTCTGCCGCGAGCGGGAGAGAGTCGCCTGTGAGTACGGCGGGAGGAGACACTGAGTCTGAAATGGACACTTTATCTAGGTCCAGATTTGAGACTCTCCTGGCCAAAATCAAACAATTTAGAATGGAGACAAAGCAGGAATTCAGTAAGCTGCATGCGGACTTGAATAAATTGGCAACCAGAGTTACGGTTACGAAGGATCGGATCTCGACGACTGAAGATGACCTAATACAGCTATCCAAAGCGATAGAATACCTAATACTACAGAATGAAAGCATATTGGCCGAATGTCTTGATTTAGAAGCACGATCGAGACGAGACAATCTCAGAATCTATGGTTTACCTGAATCGGCGGAGGTCGGTGACATGAATGAATTTGTAGAGGATCTCCTTCGCCATGTGTTAGACCTGCCACAGGCCTTCTCATTTAGAGTCGAGAGAGCACATCGTGCACTGGTGCCCAAACCTACTTCGGTGACAGCCAGGCCTCGTTCGATAGTAGCTAAATTTTCCAGTTTCAGAGAAAAGGAGAAGATCCAGAGAGCCGCATGGAAGCAGGGTCGGGTAGAATATAATGGCACCCGTCTGATGTTTGATCAGGATTACCCCCCAGTGATACAGCAGCAGCGACAGGCCTACGCACCTCTGTTGAGGAAATTAAAAGCTCTAAATGTTAAGTTTCAGACACCATACCCATCACGCCCTGGGTACACTGGGAAACTGGAACTGAAATGTACCATACGGTCGAAGAGGCCTCCAGACCTTCAGAAAGAAAGGGCACGAAAATTTAGAGGTCCCCAGGCATGAGAAAGTCACCCCACCCCACAGAACACTTGGTGCTCGACTGGTTCCCAAACCTCTAACCGAGCGGGGAAGAAGGCAGCCAATACAACCCTACAGGACATTAAAAGCATGCTGTACAAACGTACTCATTCCCAGAACCCCGAGGGGTCGCTGCTAGGAAAACAGACTGGTACCTGAAGAGGGGAGCGATTACTTAACTAGAATTACCTCCTGCTACTTCCCACCACTACTCCCCCCACAAGAACATATCGGATTTATGGTTCTCAACCGGACATTTGATTTATGTGACTGTTTGTTCAATCCATAAGATTTTGTCTACTTGAATTTAGAAAACACTGCCTTGGGATCTATAAATGTGTGTGTGTGGGGGGGAATGTGGATGGGAAGGACGGAGACGGGCTGTTATATGTAAGGTAGCCGACCTGGACCCCTACCTGCAGGCGGGGGGTGAGAGAAAGAGATGGGCCTTAAAAACAGAAATTTAAGATTGTTAGGAATTTTATAATGGGGCGGACACCTAACCCGAAGTTGAAGTGCAGCACTCCTAAGGGATCACTGGGAGGCGCGGTTGCGCTGTGCTGAGCCGTCGATCCCGGCGACTCCTCTCGTGGTGAAAAGAACATGTTCGCAAGGTCGTGTGTAGTTGTTAAAGGCCCATCTGAATCTAAACCACTATTATGGTACTTAAATATCTTGGGGTAAAATATGTAGGCAGAAGTGGGAGCTGAGACTTCGAGCAGATACAAATCTTAACGGATTCTTAGGAGAGAAAGAGTTTGATGAGGGTAAGGTGCACCCTCTTGTCAACGGTACCTCCACAACCTGAAATTTTGCAATGATAGACCATACAGGCATAGTAATACTCCCCATAAAATCACTTAAAGGGCAACAACGATGGAGTTTAGGGAAGTGAAATAGGATTGAATTGAGAAATAAATACGTGCCCGGGGGTTTCCGGTGGCGTGGTTTGTCTGGGGAAGCCTGGTTGGGGGGGAGGTCCTTGCTGATTGCCAGGGAATGCCCTTTGTGATCGATATTGGTGGGAATGGGGGCTAGGATTGGGTGCACAGGGCAGATTAGTCATCTAACTCACAAATGAAACCTCCTCTGCAGCGCTGGGTAAGAAGGCCTTTTTTTGGAAACAGCGGTGCTAATTTAAAAGAGAGGACAGACGGATGAACGAAGGGCTGTTACTGTCTGATTTGACGACGATATGGGCACATACAGGAGTTGCTTTATAGATGGGTGCTTTATTGAGGACTATGTCACCATTCATGATGGGGCAGACGAGATTCGATGTTGTTGTTCAAGGCTCTACATAACCATTTGTTAAAAGGGAAATGGTAGCAACAAGGAGGGCTACTTTGTGGAAGTTAAATATATCTACTGGGGGGGAACACCTGCTGCCGCAGCTGCGGGGCGCTCAGGCGATAATAACCTCCCGGGAATACAAGATAAGGCACACACCCACAGCAGGAAGCAAAAGAACAGTCCCCTTGAAGTAATAAACATACCCTTTGATTGTACATACGATTATAAGGGGATGTCCCAGCCTCAATATAAACAATGAAAGGGTGATGCTTGCTACTGAGACTTTATGTGGTCACATGCCCGGTCAGGGAGACAAAATGGTATGATGGGCTGTCCATCTGGAGGAACAATGCCTTCACTAATGGCATATAGTAAGAAGCTAGGATAAGCTATAAAAAGCCTTAGATCCCCTTGTGCTCTCTACTTCGGTCCTCTCAGGTCAATGTTTGGGGCTGGGAGGAGGTGAAGTGGAGGTACTTGTAAACAGCTGCAGTCGGGTACCTCCTATAGACTGACGTCCCTGGACTAATCAGATGTCCCCTAGTGGGGAGGCAGGGAATTTCCTTTATAATGACAATATTCTCAAAGGGCAAAAAAAAAAAAAGTGGGTCCCTGATTACAAATTTCATAGCAAGCTGACAGGGACTCTCGACATTCCAGATCTCAAGGTAGAAATAATGCTTGGTTTGAATGGGGGAATGGAAGGGAACATCGGACGCATTGTAAATGCTGCTTAGGCCTGTGGTGTTCTGCACAGCGTACATTCTGGTGGGAATGCTGTTGGTGACAACGAGCCATGCCATCTGGCAAGGACCCTTGAGTTTTAGGGTCTGGGAGGAACGAGTCATTGCTATGGCTCCCTTTCCTCCCATCCGAGTTCTGAGTACTCGTTCTTACAGGGAACAGAATACTCTGTTCCCCTACCTTGGGAGTCACGGTGTAAATAAATGTTACTGTTGGGTAAGGGCTGTTCAGTTAGCAGCCCTCCATAAGTTCTGTAAGTTTATATGTTTTGTGTGTGTTGATGTTTGGTCACATGACCTAGATATAGATAAACAGTTTTATAGGCAGGGTACATTTAAATATCAAGCGAGAAGGCAAAGCTTAATACGGTTATCAGAGAGACCATGGAATAACACAGAGGACAACTGGGGAGGGGTAATGTGGAAAAACTCAGGAAAGTGGCTAAGGAACCGGGAGTCTGTTCCCACAGGTTTAGGAATTTACGGTTCTTTTTATTTAAATGGGGGACAATAATGGTATCAAAATCGTTTCCCACAATGTTAACGGGTTAAACAATCCGGTAAAACGATACAAAGTTATGTCTGTTATTAAAAGAGAGAGCCCCTCATTTGTTGTACTACAGGAAACACACCTTAATAGATCTGAACACCAGAAGTTGAAGAAATTTGGTTATGACCAAGTGGTAGCGGCCTCCTATGGGAAAGGAAAAAGAAGGGGTTCTGCTATATTGGTCTCTAGAGGAATCCAGTTTCAAAAGACAGCTAGCTACACGGACCCAGAGGGACGTTTGGCCATACTTTCGGGTAACCTGGAGGGGGCTCCCATCATATTGGCCTCCTTGTATTTACCTCCGGGTTCAACAAAGGAGGTCATGTGTACCCTACTTCATAGGATCACTGAGCATCATACAGGATTGTTATTGATAGGGGGGATTTGAACCAGATATGGGATCAAAAAGACACTTCTAAGGTTAAATCCTTCAGACAGAACCCGGCTAGTAGACTAATTAGGAAGCATTTGAAAGGGGCTTTCTGGGTAGATGTCTGGAGAAGCCAGAACGCAGACAAAAAAGAATACACTCACTTCTCATATCCCCATGGCTCATATGCCAGGATTGACTATATGTTGATCTCGGGAGAACACCAGGATCAAATACTGGATTGCAGACATGTCCCATCTGTGTTCTCTGATCACGCTCAGTTGCTATTGAGATTAAACTGGAAGGTCAAAAAAGGTCAGTCTCTCTGGAAATTTAACAATTATTTTCTGAACCTAAGGGAGTTTACGGACATGGCTACTGCCAGACTAGCTCAAATTCAACAAGATAATGAGTCCCCAGAGATATTAGATACTGTGTTATGGGATACTATCAAAACTGTATTCAGGGGAGACTGTATCAAATTTGCTGCCCATTTTAAAAGACAACAAAATCAACAAATGGAAAATCTCCGAAAGCAATTGCAGACCTTACAGGAACAACATGCACAGGGGGTTAACAGGGTACAGAGGGATATTCAAAAAGTCAAACAACAAATTCAGAGATTGATTGATATAAAGACGGAACAGGCATTACAGAGTCTACGGCAGAGGTACTATGAGTCCGGTACTCGGGCTTCTCGCCTCTTAGCACACCGTCTCAGACGACAGACAGTGGAAAACACAGTAGCGCAGATCAGAGAACCCAAAACAGGGCATTTACTAACATCCCCAGAAAAGATTTTATCCGGCTTTAGGGAATTTTATACAAATTTATATAAATCGGAACAATCACCAGACAGGGAAAAAATAAAACTTATTTAGCTAAGCTAAAATTACCGAAATTGACTCAGGAAATTAGAGAATCCCTAGACACCCCTGTAACTTCTGTAGAATTGGCAACTGCAGTTGAGAGATTAAAAAAAAAAAAATCTCCCGGACCAGATGGGTACACCCCCGAATTCTTTAAATTCTTTGTAAAAGAGATAAATGACCCTCTACTGAGGGCCTGTAGGGTGGTACAATTAGGGGAAGCTCTTCCAGACACTTGGAATTACGCAGTTATCTCGAGTATCCCCAAACCAGGGAAAGATACTACACAATGTAGCTCCTATCGCTCTTTATCTGTCTTAAACATCGACTATAAACTATATGCCTCGATTTTGGCCAAACGCCTGGAGGGGCATCCTGCCTAGGCTAATTAACTATGATCAAACAGGCTTTATCCTGGGTAGGCAAACCCAGGACAACATTAAAAGATTTTTGCATGTGTTGTACCATGCTGCGCGGTTGAGGGCACCCTGCATGATCCTGAGCCTAGATGCTGAGAAGGCCTTCGACCGGGTGGCATGGAAATTTTTGAAATTGACCCTTGAACAGTTTGGATTCTCAGAATCCTTCATCAAGATCATAAATACTATATATACCAACCCAAGAGCCTATGTAAAGATTAATGGCAGAGTTTCCCACCCGATTACTCTACAACGAGGCACTAGGCAGGGCTGCCCTCTTTCCCCCCTTCTTTTTGCCTTATATCTCGAACCGCTAGCCCAGGCGTTGAGGCAAGATGAGACAATACAGGGATGGGACTTGGGAAGGGAGGCACACAAACTTGCCCTCTATGCAGATGACCTGTTAGCTTACCTTCAGAATCCAGAACAGTCACTAGAACATTTGTGGACATGCCTCACAGAATTCAGTCTTATGGCTGGGTATAAGGTGAATACATCTAAAGCTGAGGTATTAAAAATACATTATGAACCATCAGAACAAATTAGACAGAAGTATCCCTTTAGATGGGACCTAACCCATATTAAGTACCTAGGAATCCAGCTGAGTTTTCAGACAGATCAGCTATTAACACTAAATTTCACTCCAATCTTAAAAAACATTAAATTGGAATTAGAGCAATGGGCACCTATCCCCATCCCCTTATTACAAAGGGTGGAGGCGGTAAAAATGGTAATCCTCCCTAAATTTTTATATCTGGTCCAAACACTCCCTATACATGTCCCAGATACCTACTTTAGCTTGCTTAACAGGACAGTTTCACGCTTTCTATGGGGTTCGCATAAGCCTAGGGTCCGGATCTCAGTTCTTCAGATCCCGAAGAAGCAAGGGGGTCTATCATTACCTAATTTTAAACTATATTATCAGGCCGCACAGTTACGAACAATCTTTTATTGGTTGGATCGGGCCTACCAGTCTAAATAGAAAAACATGGAACTCAGAGAGGGGGCCCTTTCAAACTTGAACAACTCCCTCCTTAGACAGAGGGAGAGACTAAATATGGGTCAAGAAGGTAATCCATTTACAACTCTTACATTGAGTATGTGGTTTGGCAACTTGAGAGACAGAAAGGCAACCGGTTGGAGGTATCTGCTACTTTCTATCCCATATCTGGATTCCTTTTTCCCTGGTTTGTGGGATGCGGGGTTCAGAAGGTGGTAGGCAAGGGGCCTACACCTAATATGGCATTTCCTGGAGGAAGGGGAGATTGTTTCTTTTGAAACATTAGTCAACAATATGGAATCCTTGGAAGATAGATTCAGATACTTTCAAATTAGAAACTGTATTAGAAGCATCATTACAGGTTCAGGAATGAGATCTCAGGCCCTTCCCAGTTTGCAATTATTCTTAAAAAAGCAATAGAAGGTACACCTATCAGGACACACATTATCTCTAATATATACCAAGCTTTGTTAGCGTGGAAAGGTGACACTACTTCCACTATTAAAAGAGCGTGGGAACTGGATATGGGGAGTCAGATTTCAGAGGAAACTTGGGCATGGACTCAAACAAAAATTCATTGGGGCCTTTCATCATTCAGTTGGCAGGAATTTTCCTGGAAAATCTTTGCCAGATATTTCTGGTCTCCAGCAGTCTTGATGAAATATCAGGGAAACAACCTTGCAGCCTGTTGGAGAAACTGCGGACACTCCCCAGCGACATTGGTACACATGCTGTGGAGTTGCCCTATGTTATACACCTTCTTTCAGGATCTACAACAGGCTCTAAAGGCAATAATTGGCCCGGATTTGGTTTTAACTCCCTCTTGCTATTTTTTTCTAGAAATTCCAAAGGATTTCGGAGACCCCCTCACAATCAAGTTCCTGAAAATTTCATTTTTAGCAGCCCAGAAGGCTATAACTAAAAATTGGATGACTCAAACTCCTATTACATTAAATATATGGCAGGAGATTATGATCAACATTTATAGGATGGAGACAATAACAGCGTCCTTAAACGAAAGATTGCCCCAATTTGAAATTCTGTGGAGGCGTTGGATCCTGTATGTGGCAGAGATGAGATCTGACTTTATCCCATAATGAAGAAGATTCACAGGATATTGAGGGAGGTTATACGTGATGGGCCTTGGACCCCAGGAAACTTGATAGACCCCAACATATACAGATTCGGATTACTGCTAGTTAGATCAATTAATCAACAATTAAAAACAGCTTGTGGCAAAGTGAGCCTCCTCTGGTGAAGGTGTTGGGTCATATGCTTTGAGTGAGGTATAAGTTTAATGAAATGTTTAGGCATATAAGGTAATTATTAAATTAATTTTAGTAGCATAACAATTAATGAAGTAAGGTAATGTAATTTCAATAATTGGAAGACTTGACTGCCTTGGTAAATTGAGCAATATTTGTCAGACAATTAGATCAGGAAAAGAATTAATGGAACTGCCTATGAAAATACTGTAATTTATTGTACCTGTTACTTGTTTGTATGTAATTTGTCTGTCGTGTTCTACGGAACTAAAACTACAAATAAAGAAAGTTTTAAAAAAAAAAGAAATCCAGCCCTTTTTTTTTTTTTTCCTAATGTTTTTTCTGCAGTGGACACATCCTGCTGTACACTTTTCCTTTCTTCCCTGTGTTCAGAGACTGCTACTACAGTTGTACACACAGGGGCAGCATGATTCCTTTTTGGAATATGCAGTGGGTAGGATCTGGTTCTACTAGATCACCACAAGAGGCTTCTAAGTCTTGCTCGGCCTTCCATCAGGAAAGTTTCAGTGACTTAAGTGGAAACCATTCTCCTTGATGGGCTAATCCCTCCTGGACCTTCTTTGCTCACCAAATAAGGGATTGAAGTGCTCCTGTACCTGTTGTTTGCAGTCAGCCATATTTGGTAGTGAGGGTTCCATCTGAGCTTTTCGGTCTACTCTGAACTAGTAGACTTTACCTCTGGCTCTTTCAGTTATTGAGGTCCTTTTACATTTTTTTCCCCCAATTGTTTAACCAGGTGGGACACACCAAGCTGAAAGCTTGTTTACAGGTGCAACTTGGGAGCTCAGGGAAGTTGTGTCTTGCTCAGGGTCGCATAGTATGCAAGTGGGGGCTGTGGGACTCAAACCCAGGTCTCCAGAGTTGCAGCTTAGAGCCTTAAACCACTGCGCTATACTGCCTCCCATTACATTAGATTAGTTCATGTCTTTTGATACTATTAATTTTGGTCTTATACCAGTTTGTGAGGCCAGGTTCTCGCTGCTCTCCTAGAGTGGTTGCGGCTTCCTGGTAGTTTCATTTTGTGTCCATTGCAGTCGTCCGAAAAATGGTGAGTTACAACTCAAGCATTTATCTTTTAAGTACTATATTCTAGATACTCTTTCCAAGATGGCTCTTTTTATTAGCAGGAAGTCCTTGACCGTCCTTTCTGAGTGAACCCTGTCTCCTCCACCCTACTCAGGGTTGTTGATTTTAGCTCAGTACTCACCCAGTAGTGTGAATAAGTGACGGAGACGTAGTCCAGGAAGATATGGAAATTACGTACTTAACGTAATTGTTGATCTTCTTGGACAGTCTCCATCACTTATTCACACGCCCACCTGCCACCCCCTGGGTTCGCTCATTTTCTTTCCTGGTCCTATGGTTCAGGCTGTGAAGACATTGTTCTTTGACCTTTCTTGCAAGGGCCCAGAAACTCAGGATGTTATTTTCATTAGTTACGCTACACCTCCTCGGTCGAAAAGGTACTGAGGCAGTTGGAGGGTCGACACCGAGATAGCCTACACAGGCACGAGCTAGTCTCGCAGTGCCACGCATGCGTGGTCCTGTCTCAGCGTCGACCTTTCTGAAAAATGTTGGTTCCCGCTTGGTCCTAGTGCCTCTGGCACTGTCCCAATAGTGTGAATGAGGGATGGAGACTGTCCAAGAAAATCAACAATTACAGTAAATACCTAATTTCCAATCTTACTTCGAGATACAGCTCTTGCAGCAGGTAACACCATTAGAACTGAAGCCGGCAGGCGTCAGGACCACACGGAAATCTTCTAGCTAGCAGTCTTCAGCGGGGACCGCCTCCGACGTCTGTCCCGCCCCCGACATCAGACGTAGTACATAAGGAGGCGGTCCCGCCAGATTCCCCAGTTCTTTCCTGCCGCCGACGGTATGTTTCGACCCTTCAGTTCGTTTCTAGCGCGCAATGCCTGGTTAAGTTCTTCCTTTTAGGAAAAAGTTCGTTTCTACTGCATAGTTGCTGTCTGATGTCCTCTCCAACCTCTGTGGAAGGCCATCCGTCGAAGTACGCCTGTGGGAAGCAAATCCCGTTTAAAGACCCGCATTCGGCTTGCGTCTGGTGCCTAGGCCCAAACCATGACACCTGGGCCTGTACCTTCTGCCAGGGATTCAATAGCCGGACCCGGATCTGTCACCAGAAGGCCCTTCGGCCGTTCCTGCTCAAGGAAAAGGTTAAGGCCATGGACGCAGCCTCCAAGGGGGAATCATCTGATAAGGCCCGGAGACACCTTGAAAAGCACAGGGAGAGGGTGAGATCCAAGTCCCCGTCTAGGGCCTCCGACTCCCGTAGCTCCGGCTCCCGGTCCGACAGCTCCCCTTCCCGGGCCCGCTCTCAGCCTCCCCCTGCAGCGGTGAAGACTCATTCTGGTTCTTCCTCTCTTCCTCAGGCCAAGACCTCCAGGCCCTCCTCTTCTTCAGCTTCCAGGGCCCCGTCGAGGTCGGGGGACTGCCACCACCACCACAAGTCCGGTTCCCGCCATTTGGAGCCTGACGCCCAGTGAGTCTCCTTGCTTCCTCCTCCCCAGCGGAAGACCAAAGCTGACTTCCTCAAGAGATCGTCGGATCCAGCGTCAGCCACCCGGCGAAGCGGCCAAACACCATCGGTCCCAGAACCGGCGACCGCGGGCACCCGTCGCGGTTAGGCCTTCCCGCCACCATGGAGCGCTGGCTGGGGACCGATGGCTATATCTACAGAGAGGAGAACCCCACGCCCCACTGACGTCGGTCAGGAGGCGATCACGGAGGAGGAGCTGACCCAGCCTGAGGACCAGACGGGCGAACCCGGTTCTCTCGCACCCCCCAAGGAGCCCTCCCTGGAACCCAAGACCCCTGGGGAGCCGACGCCGGAACCCGACAACCGGCCATCGGCGCCCGGTCCGTCGTCGGGCCTCAGTATTTCTGAGGTTAAGGAGCTGTTCACCTACTGGTGGGATACCATAAAAAAGGATGTGGTTCCCACACCTCCTCTTCCTCCTCCTCCACCTGCAACTCCACTGGCCCCCGCCCCCCCACTCCATCCGGGGCTACAGGCCGAGTACCTTCCCCCCAGGAGCCTACGGATCCTCCTAGGGGTAGACCAGAAAAGAGGAAACCTCCGTCCAGATCCTCTTCAGGGTTACCCAGTCCCAAGAGACCCAGAAGATGCCGTCATTCGCCTTCGACGGAGGACATGGGATCGGACTTCTTGGACGGATCCAGATCCCCTTTTCCGATCAGCGTCCCCTCTCGGGACCCACGTGAGCTCCCAAGATCTCCTCCGGATGACCCATCGTTCTCGGAGATTATGAGACATATCCAGGAGAACATGGGCTGGGACGCAGAGGAACTCTTGCCTGATATCTTCGGCAAAAAGATCCAAAGCCTGTGGTGGTGCCACCCTTGGTGGACACCTTCGTGGACGTCACCAAGGCAGCTTGGAAACGTCTACACTCACCTCCGGCAATGCCGAAGAAAGCTGACCGCCTCTACAAGGCCCCTAGGGAGGACCAGTACTTGGCATCACATCCTCTGGCCAATTCTCTGGTCATTACAGCCTCTCATGACCGGTCCTAGAGGCCGCAACATTTGAGCACCCTGCCACCGGACCCAGAGTCCAAGCAGCTGGACGCTATGGGCAGGTGCACGTATGCATCCGCTACCTGCGCCTTCAGGTCCCTCAACTATTTAACCCACATGGTACAGTTTCAGAACGCCTTGTGGGAGCAGGGACTGGATCTGGCGGAAAAGATACCAGAAGGTGAGCAGAAGGAGGAGTTGCTTCAACTCCTTCGCACGGGTTCGGACATGGGAACCCAGGTGCTACGAGCCGCGTATGATTCCGCGGACTCCTCAGCCAGAGCGGCAGCTTCGGGCGTATGCCTCCAGAGACGCTCTTGGCTCCGTGTCTCCGGATTTACCCCGGACGTCCAGAAGAACATCCTGGACACCTCGTTTCATGGAGAAGTTCTTTTTGGTGAGTCCTCGGAGAAGGTCCTCACCAAACTTCAAGAGGCCAGGAAGGCGGTACGGTCTGTCCAGGCCATGTACAGACCCAAGCTTAGTTCCTTTCGTAGGAACCAAAGCTGTTTTCAAGGCTGGATGCAGAGACAGCAGTCCCACACCGGCCCACAACAGAGGGGCTCCTTCTTCCGCAGAGCCCATTGGAAGTCATCCGCGGGCCGAAGCCAACGCCCAGCTAAGTCGGCCCAGCCCGCAGGACCCTCAGCCGCCACAGCACGACTCCTTCCCGGCCCCCACCCCCCCAGGATCAATGGGACACCAAGGTCGGTGGGTAGTGCGGACCACCTGCCAGGGTGACAGTCCATAACCACCGACAGGTGGGTTCTTCAGTTGGTCAAAAGAGGCCACTTTATAGAATTCGTGGACAAGCCACCCACAAGGCCTCCTCTGCTCTCCCGTTACTCGGGTCAGCACAAATCACTGATCAGGCAAGAGGTACTCGCACTCCTGCAAAAGGGAGCGGTAGAGTATGTCCCAGAGAACCAGAAAGGATCCTGATACTATTCCCACTTCTTTCTGGTTCCGAAGAAAACAGGGAACCTCCGTCCAATCTTGGACCTCAACGACCTCAACATGACGGTCGCCTACAAACATTTTCGCATGGTGACCCTCCAAGGGCTCATTCCAATGCTGAAAAAGGACGCCTTCTTAGCATCCCTGGACATGCAGGACGCCTACCTGCGCATCCCAGTAGCTCAAGCGCACAGGAGGTTCCTGCGCTTCGAGTTTCTCGGCCACCACTTTCAGTTCCGGGCTCTTCCGTTTGGACTGTCATCAGCCCCCAAGGTCTTTACCAAGTGTATGGCAGTTGTGGCAGCATCTCTAAGAAGACAGGACCACTACGTGTTCCCGTACCTGGACGATTGGCTTCTCATGGCCGCCTCCAAAGAGGCGCTGTTGCTAGCTATTCAGAGCACCCAGGATCTGTTCCAGTCTCTGGGCATTCTTATCAACTACGAGAAGTCTCTCCTGGTACCATCCCAGAAGCTGCAGTTCATAGGCGCAGTTCTGGACACCGTCCAAGGGAAAGCCTTTCTTCCCGACGAAAGAGCGGAACACATCAGATCCCTCATCAGGGATCTCTGGGCGAAGAAGACTGTCCCCGCCAGGTTGTTCCTTCGCTTGCCCGGACACATGGCTGCGGCCATTCCAACCGTCCCTTTGCTAGGCTCCACATGCGGGTAACTCAGTGGATGCTCAGGGTGCAGTGGGACCAAAGGCAAGACCACATGCAGCATCCGGTCAGAATCCCGAGTGCCGTGATTCAAGACTGGCAATGGTGGCTAGACCCAGGGACACACTCTGCGGGGGTCCCGTTTACAGTGCCGTCCCCGGAGGCAATCCTCTCCACAGACGCCTCAGGGCTGGTGTGGGGAGCGCACCTGAACGGGGTGAGGTCCCAGAGAACATGGACCCCTCAGGAAGCCCACCTCCACATCAGTGTTCTGGAGATGAGGGCGGTCCTTTTCACCCTGCAGGCCTTTCAGTCAGAAATCCCGTCGAGTACTCTTCTGCTTCAGACAGACAACACGGCGGTGATGTATTACCTCAACAAACAGCGAGGCGCACACTCTTACCCCCTTTGCAGGGAAGCTATGAGAGTGTGGGATTGGGTAATCTGACACGGCGCGAGCCTGATTTCAGTTCACGTTCCCAGAGTGGACAACACAATCGCAGACAGCCTGAGTTGTTCCCAGGCCAGAGTCCACGAATGGGAACTTCTTCAGGAGGTAGTAGAGGATCTGTTTCTTCGATGGGGCACTCCAGAGTTGGACTTATTCGCTTCCCCATCCAACGAAAAACTGCCCAATTTTTGCTCGCTAGATCCAGGGCCTGGTGTTTTCTGGTGAGACGCGTTGTCCCTCTCCTGGGTGGACAGATTCCTCTCGCTTTCCCTCCTTCCGTTGATCCAGAAAGTTCTTCTCAAACTGCGCAGGGAGCACGCAGCAATGATCCTGGTAGCGCCTTTCTGGCCCAGGCAGATCTGGTTCCCCATGCTGACGCAATTTTCCCGGGAACCTCCAGTTCCGTTGCCTTTCAGCTCCCATCTATTGTCTCAGGAGGAGGGTTCACTAGTCCACCCGGACTTACGCTCACTGAACCTGCATGCCTGGCTTCTCGAGACATAGCCATTATGCAACACGGGGTCTCGCAAGAGGTGGCAGAAGTCCTTTCTGCGGCCAGAAAGCCGGCAACGCATGCGACGACGCTATGAAGTGGCGCCTGCTTGTTGTGGTCGACGCACGCCGACCTTTCCCTTTAGAATGCCCAGTGAAATTGGTTCTGGAATACCTACTTTCCCTCTTCCATTCGGGTCTCGCCTACTCCTCCATTAAAGTTCACCTCTGCGCGATTTTGGCCTGCCACTTCCTGGTAGGACAGCACACAGTGGCACAGCTAGATGCCTTTCGAGACTTCTTGAGAGGGGTGTTACACCTTAGACCACCCATCAAGGATCCTGTTCCTCCTTGGGGCTTACTCTTTGTCCTGGAACAACTCACGCTTCCCCCCATTTGAACCTGCCGCAGATTGCGAACTGTGTTTTCTGTCATGGAAAACGTTACTTTTAGTTGCTGTCACGTCAGCAAGGAGAGTTTCCGAGCTTCATGCTCTCATGTTTAAGGAGCCTTATTTAATTTTCCACCAGGACAGAGTGTCTCTGAGGACGAATCCTAAATTCCTGCCTAAGGTGGTCTCTGCCCTCACTCTCAACCAGGACATCGATCTGCCTGTGTATTTTCCCAAGTACTCTAATAGAGGAGAGGCGTTGCTTCACACCCTGGATGTTCACCGCTCCTTAAGGTACTACCTGAACAGAGCTAAACAGCTTCGCACGTCTGAGCAACTTTTTGTATCCTTCGCTGAGAGGATGCTGGGCCACCCAGTATCAAAGCAGACCCTTTCTCGCTGGCTTGTCCAGTGTATTTCATTTTGCTACAACAGCAAACAGAAGCCCAGAGGCCACTCGACAAGGGGGGGGGGTGGCTGCCTCCTTTGCAGCACTGCGCAACGTCTCCACCTCGGCCATTTGTGCTGCAGCTACTTGGAGGTCTGTGCACACATTTATTAGGCACTATAGCCTGGATATCACATCACGGCGGAGAGACTGTTTCGGCCTTGCCGTTCTACAGGGTCTCCTGTCCTAGAGTCAGGACTTGTTCAAGATCTTTCCTAATTTCCTCCTCCCAGAATGCTTAAAGGCGCTATTGCGTGGGAATCAGTCCTAATGGTGTTACCTGCTGCAAGAGCTGTATCTCGAAGTAAGATAGTACAGTTATGTAAGAACTTACGTGACAGTAGATCTTGAGAACAGCTCTTCACAACCAGGTACATCCATACACCATTCCCCTTGGAGGAGGTATGGCCTACCAGGCCTTGGCAGGAGCTTACGCTCTTTCTTCCTTTTTCTTCTGATGGCGGATCCTCGGTCTCCCCTTCTGATGTCATCCTGAGGCCGAGTTCTCATGCGGACATGGCCTTATGTACTACGCCTGATACTCGGGGCGGGACTGACATCGAGGGCGGTCCCCGCTGAAGAGTGCTAGCTAGAAGATTTCCATGGGGTCCTGACGCCTGCCGGCTTCTGTTCTAATGGTGTTACCTGCTGCAAGAGCTGTTCTCGAAGATCTGCTGTTACGGTAAGTTCTTACGTAACTGTACTTTTCTTTACTTTCAGATAATGAATCTGAGACTAGATGTTATGGTCAGGTGTACTTAGGCTTCAGCATCCTTGGGCCTTCAGATTGCAAACTACCAGCCCATATGATTAAGTATTAGAAAAGCCTGTGGAGGCCGCTAGAACTGCTGCCCAGGCTTTGCTTGATGGTTTTGCCAAGAATGATTTGATTAAAACTGTCTGCTGGAACTGAAGTTGCCGAACACTTGCTGCATTCATCTTATGATTTGGATGCATCTGCCATAGCTTCAGCCTCAGACATTTGTAAGAGAAAATCTTCTTGACTTGGTGTATCTGATTTTGTCACTGATGTGCAACAGGCAGTTTTAAATGCTCCTTTTATGGGCTACAGTCTGTTAGGTTATAATGTTGAAGAAGCCCTACGTGGCCTTCAGACTTCTAAGATAACTTTATGGTCTTTTAATCCCCTCTACCGCACTCCCACATGAGGGTGTGGTAAGGACTCTTTTGTAGGCCTGCAGTCAGGGGTACTCATCCATACAGTCACCAAGGCTGTGTGAGAGGTGGTGGTGTCCTCCTCCATGGTTCATATGCCAAAGCACCAAAAGGAATTTGTTCTAGTAGCCCTTTTAACCCTGGTTCCAGTTGTCTCTTTGCTCCCACCATGAGTGTGGGAGGACAGGATCTCGCTGCATTTAAAACAATGGCAGGAGAGCACCACAGATAAGTGGGTTGTGGAGATAATCGCAGGTTGACATGCTCTGGACTTAATGGAAATCTCTCCAGATCCTCCATAACCACCTTCCTTTTATCTTCCAGGCCCATGTATCCCTTTAAAAAAAAAAATGAGACTGGGACTCTCTTTTCAGAAGCGTGCTATAGAACCAGTCCCTCCTCAAGACAGGAACAAAGGGTCCTGCTCCAGATACTTCCTAGTCCCACAATTGACAGGTTATCTGCGTCCTGTATTAAATCTCGTGGATTTCAACCTGTACATTGAATGCTAAAAATTTCAAATGGTATCCCTGCGATCTTTGATTCTCCTCCTACAAACAGGTGACTGACTTTGTTCCCTGTATATAAAGGATGCATCCTCCATATAAAGATGAGAAAGTCCCACAGTCAGTACCTCTGCTTTATGCTCGAGGACAGACACTGTCAGCTCAAAGTATTGTCCCTTTAGCTTGTCCTCAGTGCCACATATCTTTACCAAATGCTTAGCATTAGTTGCAGCAGCCCTTCACAGGGTAGGTCTAGATGTATTCCCTTATCTGGACAATTGGCTTCTGAAAGCCAGTTCTAGGGCAGTTCTTGTACTTGCTCTGTCTGGAACATGGCAGCTGTTCGACCTGTAGTCAAAGTGAATGTGCCGAAGTCTGTGCTGACTCCATGCCAGAGACCGCAGTACATATGGACAGTCTTGGACACACAAAAGGGGTGTGCCTTTCTATCCCAGGACAGGCAGACACACTGATTGCTCAAGCACACTTAGTTCAGAGGAGTCACTGTCTCTCTGCACAGATAATATTACATCTCCTGGGACTCATGGCTGTGGCCATAGTTACTGTTACACTAGCCATACGGATACCCCTGTGGACACTGAGTGCAGTAGGATCAGTTGACGGTCAGATTGGAACAGATTGTTCTTGTTGCCTTTCTGCTTAGCAAAGTATTGTCATGGTAGATGGACCGCAACAGTCTACTCAAGGTACTCGAGGGGGATTCCATTCCTTATACCAGCTTGTGTACGGACCTCAGCGTGGATGCCTTGGGCATCGTTTGGGGTGCTCATCTCTGCCCTTACCAGACATAAGGGTCATGCACCAAGGTGGAATTCGAGCTGCACTTAAATATAATATTTAATTGATGCAGGCTGTCCTGTACAACCTCTAGGTATTTCACAGTCCTCTCTGTCCAGGTCCTCTATTAATCCAGGTGGACAGTATCATTGTGATGCTTTGCATCAGTATATTGTGGGGGGGCACTCCTATTCCCTGTGCAGAGAAGTGATGATAGTGTGGTACTGGACTCGTGACGATCTTCAGCTGTCAGCAGTGTTTCTCCACGGTCTCTAAAATGTCTTGGCATACAGGCTGCTGTCCTTATTCAGTGGTTCAAAAGGTAATTGCAGACCTCCATAGTAAACTACCTCTTCACAAGATGGGTGTCGTTCATAGTTGAATTTTTTTCAGATCCCCACACAGCGCAAAACTAATGTGTTTCTGCTCGCTCACTCCAGGCCTATAGTTTTCTTGCGAAATGCATAGTCTCCCTCTTGGAAAGAGAAGTTATATACGTAATTCTCCCACCCATTCCTGAAGTAGTGTTTGCTGCTGAAGCTGTGGGTAGAAAGTGCCACCCTTATCCTTATTGCTCCATTCTGGCCTCACGAGAGATGGTTTCCACCCCTGCAGCATCTGGCAGTGGAACATCCTGTTCCTTTACAGGCAAGGGGATCCTGGCACATCTGGACCTGAAGTCCCTACACCTGTATATGCCTGGCTCCTGACAACATAGCTGGCGCACAGTCTTCCTGGACATAAAGTCTCTACCACTTACTCACACTAGTGGTACTACGCCAGAGGCACTAGGACTGAGCAGGAGCCAAAAATCTTCAGGAGGGCCGACGCCAAGGTAGGACCGTGCATGCATGGCACCGCAAGGCTAGCTCACGCCATATAGGCTACCTCAGCGTCGACCCTCCAACCGCCTCAATTACTTTTTTCTTGCTGAGTGCACTTCGGTGACGACACTTGACCAGCACAAGCCAGATTTTCACGTCTATACAACAGTAGCATAGTCGTTCAGTATTGGATTAATTTTAGTATATTTATTTATTATTTAGTTTAAAAAAAAAAATGTATTGGCTGGTCCGGTGGCACTGAGTGTTGAGGTGCAGGACACCACACCTTGCATCATGCTGGCGACCCGGGTTCAGCTGCGAGCGATGGACAGGAGGCCGACCTCTGCTCTGTCTGGGTCACTGCGGCCACGATCCTCAACTCCAGAGTCCTTCCCCACCTCCTTGGGGGTCCTCCAGTGAGCAGTTTTATCATTGGCCGCTCTTATGGAGCAGTGGGTCTAACAGTTGTCCTGACGTCCTGGGCCTGAAGAGACAGCCCCCTGGGGCCTGAGGGCTACGAATGTGCAGGTAGGGTGGTTGGGGTCAACCTAGTCGCGCAGCCCCGCGCTCTTGTGCTTTCCCCCTCATACAGCTGTGGCGCAGGGGACCACACAGGTACTGCCTTCTCCTACTCCTCGTATTTTCAGGTCTCCAGCCTTGGGTGCCCTGGTGTTGGGGTTAAGGTCTCCAGGCACTTGTCCAGCGCCTTCTCGGGGGGCCGTGGTTTTCAACTCCAATTCGGGGAGCACCTCTCCCTGCTTTTTCCTCCCTTTCCTTTCTATACTATCCCTGCTGGGCTAGTAGGAGATAATATTGAGTCTGATCCTGATCTACGATTAGGGGACGATTTGGATGAGGATTCATCCTTTGGAATGGGAAGTAAGCCCTCTACTTCAGCAGAGTCCTTGGTAGAGAACCTTTCTTTTAAATCTCTTTTGAAGAATATGAATTTCACTCTTTCTCTCCAGACTTCTGAGGTGGATCCTGGGAAGCTGTTGCACCTTTAGTACCTGCATGTTGCTGAAATTCCTGTGGAATTGACACTTCCAGTACAGCCCTCTTTCGAAACGCTTTCACAGATGGTGTGGGACAGTCCAGCGCCTACTCCTGTGGCTAAGTCCATTGACTGGAAATACGCTCCCCCTAAGGATAGGCCAATCCTTGCCTCTCAAGCCTTTGTGGACTACATAGTGGTCTTGGCGGAGAATGACAAAGCCGTTCTTCCTCAAGAATCTACGGCTCATCCAGTGAATAAAGAATCCCATAATATCAACACTCTGGGTAAGCGAGGGTTTGCTGCTGCTGCCCTAGGAATGCATATTGCTAGCTACCAGGGCTGTTTCTCTCAGTATGAGTATTTACCCTCTGGCATTCGCTCAGAGCCACTGTGGAAGCTCTTCCAGAGTTGGACGTTAGTGCAGAGCTTCTCCAGGCCATTACTAGAGGCACCGAGTCCAACAGTCAGCAACCTCAGGCTGCTATGGACACCTTAGACACTGCTTCTATAGCTATAGCGGCCGGGATATACACCCAGCATCACTCATGGCTAAGGACTTAAGGGTTCACAAATGATGCTAAACAGAGTCATGAACTTTACATGTGATGGAGTTTATCTGTTTGGTTCATAGGTGGAGCAGGCACTGGAGGCCACTCTCAGAAAACTAGGACTGCTATTAAGACAGCCAGACCGGCCCTTGCTGCCCCTCAACGAGGCAGAACCCACCAGCAATTTCATAACCGTTGGTCCTTTCGTGGTAAAGTCCGAGGGGCCTTTAACAAAAACCAAGCCCCTCAGCCACAAAAGAAAGCACAGGACCCAAAGGCGCCTAGTGCCACCCTCTGAAGACCCAGCCCATGTTCCACCTCAACTCTCCAAGAAAGGCGATGGAAAGGACAGCACCATTCACCTGGTATTGGCAAAGTATAAACTTTAATACAAGTGAAATTGCAGAAAGTTCCTGTGACACACAGCAAAGGGGTACTCACACCATCCAGCAAACAGTCCAGTTGGTTTTGCTCAGCAGAGCCTCCTCAGGGATTGGTGCAGTACTGCGCACTAATGCCCCTTAAATAATACAGAACCTTAGTGACAGCGCTTAATACTTATCACCAATTTTAAATATCTTCAAACATTCAGTAGTTAAAGATTAAGGAAAAAAACTAATGAGCATGAAATACACATGTCTGAGTGCGTTGACTGATGTGCAGTCTTATTCTAGACAACAGACTCCTGTAGTACTTATGATCTTACTTCGAGAGGGCTCTTGCAGTAGGTAATTACATATAGGACTGACCCAGCAGGCGGCAAGACCCCACGGAAACATTTCTAGCTAGCAGTCTCTGTCTGGGGACCGCACCCACATCAGGTGACCAGTGTCATGCGATGTCAGTATAAAGTGGTGTTCCCCCAATCCCGCCTTCCAGATCTTCCTGGACTAAGTCTCCATCACTCATTGACACTAGTGGGATAGCGCCAGAGGTGCTAGGACCAAGCGGGAGCCAAAGATTTTCAGAAGGGTCGGCGCCGAGACAGGACCATACATGCGCGGCACCGCGAGACTAACTCGCTCCTGTGTAGGCTATCTCGGCGTCGACCCTCCATCCGCCTCAGTTCCTTTTCTTCCGCTATCGAGTGCGCTTGGATGTTGACGTCATTCATCTACTGGAGTCAAAGTTTTCATCTATACAACAGGTTTTAGTGTTTAATTTAACTTTTTAGTAGTAATTTCTTATTTTATGAACAAGAAGAGAAGATTATGAAGAAAAAGGAAAAAATTAATTTCTGCCATCAACAGAGTCGTCCTTAAACGGTAGCAAGACTTCGTTTGAAAGTTGTTATGACAGAGGTGCTGTGCCCGGTCCGCCGCCCTTGAGTAATGGGGGAGGGACTGACTACGGACAGTCCTGTGCTCGGGCGGGAGGACAGTCCACCGAAGCACATATCTAGCGGTTCCGGGGATCCAGCTCCAGCAACTTGAGCTCTTATTCCTCGTTGGGGGAAGAAGAATCTGTGCTGCTCAAGGTTGCCCTTTGGTATGTCTGCACGAGGATTGTTCGTCAGGAGGGGGCGATGGGCCTGAGCAGAATTTAGTGGGTTCCCCTTGGCCCCGCTCCTAATGGCTGCATTCTCGACTCAGAACTCCATCTCTGTCCTCGTTGGAGCTCCAGTGGGCAGTTTCACCTCTGGGCCGCTCTTGTGTAGCACTGTTCCTGATTTTGGGGCCTCCGGGCCTTGGAGCCAGGTCGATTGGATCACGATGGGTGAGGTGCCGTCTTGGTGCCTTTGCCATAGTGTCGACCCCTCGTGCCTACCCCCTCTCCCTTTTCCATGCAGGGGCCGGCACGGGCACCACCTTTTTCCTTCTCCCCTTATCTGGATTTCCATTGGCGTTTTCCTTCGATGCCTTGGTCGGTGCCGTGTCGTAGTTGGCACCGTGGGTCGGCGCCATCGCTTTGTGCGGCGCTGTGGGTGCTGTTCCTGCCATTAGTTGTCTGCACTGCCAGTGGTGCTGAGGGTGTCTAGGTGGCACTGAGCACCCATGGGTGACGCCATGGGCACCTGCGGGTGCCGTGGGTGGTGCCAGCGGCACCCATGGGTGCCACTTGTGTCCTCTGGTGCCATTCTTGTCATGGTTGTCGTGGTACCTTGAGTGTCGAGGGTGCTTTCGGGTGCTGTTGCTGCATGGGTGCCGGCGGGTACTGCCGCGAGTGCTCTTGGGTAGTGCCCAGGTTGGCATAGGCACTGCTTGGTGCCCTCCTGTGCCATGAGTGATGCTGGTGCCGCACGGGTGCTGTCTTGCAGAATTAGTGACACATGTTTCCTTTTTGGACTTCTTCACAGAACTGTGTGGTGGGATGTTTTCCGCAGAATGAAGTCCTGTTCTGCGGATTATTTTTCCACACATCTTAGTGAGTGGCGGTCCATGTGGGATATTGTGTCATACAATGGTTTTCTGCTGATGGAACTCTGCTGTACTGTTCTGCCTGCGGAATCTCTTTCCGCTCAGCACTTTCTCTGCTCCCTACGTGGTATCAAGCTCCTTGGCATCCTTCCTGGTGGCGGAGTCTCTAGTGGCTCTAACCTAGACCTCCCTTAGAGGTCCTTCTGGGTTGAAGTGCATCTAAATGGGTCTTTCTCTATCCTTCTGGTCAGTAATATAGCAGATGACTCATTTTATATACTGAAGAGAATATCCTCTCTATCTTCAGAGTCCGTGATGGAAGATCTTTTCAGTAGTTCCTCATTAATGCTGTCCGCTATAGTATTTCAGACTGCGTCCGTGGACCATACACTTTTGTGTCTAGATTTTTTCAGTCGTCCAGACAGTTATACTCTGTGGAACATTCTAATTTAATCATCGGGAGCTGCTCAGGCTCTTTCGCTGCTTTGATAGAGGTATATAGACCCCTTGTGATATTACACCTTTGGTGGCTTCTTCGGCACAGGTGGTTAATATCTCTCCAGCTGTGATTATTAGTTTGGTCATGATTTCATTATGGACGCTCAGGATCCTTCTGCACTCAGATGGAGAACATCTTCGTTATTTTGTATAAAGACAATCCTTGCGAAATAGCAGCCTCAAAGCCTTGTTAGGCTCAGACTAAAAAAAAAAAAAATTTATCACAGCACAGGGCCTAGCCGAAATTACCCGATAACCCCCCTTTTTTGGATCTGGTCAGGTTCCGCCGCAGACCCTGAGGTGCTCGTCTCCAGGGTATGGTAAAGAGTACCTGACTACTTCTTCCGCTGGGGGAGTCCAATCCAGCAGCAGTATGGGTCATCTCTTTCTCCAAGAGAGATTTCTTTCATTCGGAAATATTTCCTAGACCTAGGCGACTGCCCAGTCTGTTAATTCCCCTTTCTTTTTATCAGACTTTCTTCTCTTGAGCAGAGCCTCGCAGCAACAGAAGTGACTCTCCACCGAGTCAGAACTCGGGTTCCTACTTCCTTGCTTGCTTTAACTTAACAGGCAATATACTGCTTGACCGAAAGTCAAGTACATCTTTTTTCGGAGGTAGCTTCTCAAATATTCACACCTTCGGTTTCTGCGCACTGGTTCCATGCCGGTTGCTCAGGAAGCTATCCTCTCCAAGTGCGTGATGGAGCTGTGATGTTTGTTTTTCAGCAAACAAACTAGAATCCTTTCCTACTTCCTTCAGGGAGGCCAGAGTGAGTAGTGCCTCAACGCATTGAATCACTGCCGCTTTCAGTCACTTTCAACGAATGGGTTAGCCCTAACTTGGTTCTGCCGTGTCCCTCGACGCACATCTGCCTCCGTTTGCCTTAGAAATCCAACCCGTTTTTTTTTTTCTGTCGGAATGTTTTTTTCCTGCAGTGGACATGTCCTTCTGTACATTTTTCCTTTCTTCCCCGAATTCAGAGACTGCTACTACAGTTGTACACATGGAGGCAGGATGATTCCTTTTGGAAAATGCAGTGGATAGGATCTGGTTCTATTAGACCTCCACAAGAGGCTTCTAAATCGTGCTTGGCCTTCCATCAGGGAGGTCCCAGTGACTAAATGGAGACCATTCTCCTTGATAGGCTAACTCCACCTGTACCCCGTTTGGCTCACCACGTAAGGGGTTCAAGTGCTCCTGGACCTGTTGTTCACAGGTCAGCTACACTTGGTAGTGGGGGTTTCCATCTGCACTTTCCAGTCTACCCTGAACCAGTAGACTTTACCTCCAACTCTTTCAGTTCCTGAGATCCCTTTTCATTTCATTAGTACATGTCTTTGACACTATTAATTGTGGTCCTAGACCAAATTGTGAGGCCAGGTTCTTACTGCTCTCCTATAATGGTTGCGGCTTCCTGGTTGACTTTCTTTTTGTGCCTGTTGCAGTCGTCTGCAGAGTGGTGAGTTACAATTCGAGCGCTTATCTTGTAAGCACTATGTTCTAGATGCTCTTTACAAGTCAGCTCTTTTTATTAGCAGGACAGTCCTTGGCCGTCCTTTCTGAGTTGACCCTATCTCCTACCACCCTACTCAGGGTTGTTGGTTTTAGCTCGATACTCTCCCACTAGTGTGAATGAGTGATGGAGACTTAGTCCAGGAAGATATGGAAATTACATACTTACCGTAATTATTGATCTTCTTGGACAATCTCCATCACTCATTCACACCTCCACCCACCATCCCCTTGGTTGACTCATTTTCTTTCCTGGTCTTCATGATCCTATGGTTTGGACTGTGAAGACAGTGTTCAAACAACATGAAGTCTTGCTGTATTCTGACAATAGCAGTGAGTCCCAACCTTCGAACTGCCCCGGAGATGAGAGTTAACTTTCCATGCCAGGCATGGAACGCTGAGCTCGAGCTCGGTTGAGACTCTGTTGCTGTTTGAACTCAAACCATCAGATTCTTTACTCCGCCTCACTGAACAGTCGCTCAGGAGAATTCTCCTTTGCTCGGTTCAATTTGTCGGTTAAAGTACCGTTTTTCTCGGTTTTCAACCGAATTTAAACCGCAACCTGTCTGTTCAGTCTCTGTCTGTGGTATTCGTGAGTACTAGGTAGGTTTATATTGTTTTTCTATTCTGTGTGGAACTTGTAAATGGTTCATCGATTCGATTTGAACCGATCAGATTGTTTAAAAATCTTTATTTCTTCTTTTAGAGTGTGGTTACCGGTTCTTATCGGTTCTGAAAAAAAAACGGATTTTACTATGGCTTTTTCCACGACCCGTAACATGGTCAGGAACCGATAAGAGTGTCTTGCCTGGCGGATTGCCATTAAAAGGGTAAGTTTTGTTAGGACTGGCACTATGTCTGAGAAACCCAAAAGAAAAACCGGGCCCACTGGGTTTCAACACTGTAGTGTGTGTGGGGAAGTCTTTGCTAAGGCTGACCCCCACACCACCTGTGTTTAGTGTCTGGGGTTTGCCCACCTCGATTCAGACTGCCAGATTTGTAAAAATTTTCCTGCAGCTACCCTAGAAAAGAGAGTTGGTAGGCTCAGAGAAAGGGAGGCCAAAAAGTCCGCTGACCTGGATGGCCAGCCCGGTTCAGTTCAAACCAAACCAGAAGGAGTGTCCTCTGAACCAGGGTGAAACTTCCTCGGGCAAAAGGAGAACCAATTCTGAGGAGTCGGTTCCAGTTAAGAGAACAAGAAGGGATAAATCAGCTGGTGTGGATCCAAAAGTTTCTTCTCCAACCACTGATGAAATAGCCAAAGTGATAAAAATTGTTCATTCGCTATCGTCGGTTCCACCGGTTCCGGATTATGATTTTGAGGAATTTTATGAACCGGAGGAGGAGGAGGAAGGAGAGTATGAGGAAAGTGAATGTGATTATGAAAGTCTGGATGTGCTCATTGACCCGGACATCTCCCCAGACAGATCTTCAGGAGTGTCTCCTCCTAGGCTTTGAGTCCCCCTCCCATTTCATGTTTTACAAGAAAGTGGCCGAAACCTTTCAGCTTTCTATGGAAGAAGCTGTGGATGAGGAGGAAGAGCCTGACTATGTGGAAAAGATGGATATCCAGAGTCCAGGAGGCTGTCTATTCCCCTACACAAGTCTTTTGGGAAACAGACATTTAAGATTTTAAAGACTCCTAATTCTGTACCTCCTGTGGATAAAAGAATGGACAAGAGGTATACTCTGTCAGGCTCAGATATGGAGTTCCTTACCCAGCAATGCAGCCATGCTGGGGTAGTGCAGGCTGCAGCCTGTGATAAGGCTAATATACCCTTGGCTTCACACCCCCCAGATAAGGACTCCAGGAGGATTGATGCCATGGCAAAGAAACAGTACATGGCAGCATCCTTGGGACTCAGGCAGGCCAATTACATGGCCTATACTGCTAGATATCAGAAATCTGTATGGGACACTGTTTTGGCTTTAGCTAAACAGGTCCCTGGCCAGCTTGCCAAGGAGCTGGAGCAGGTGGCTGCTGATGGTATTGAGGCATCCAAGGTGCAATTCCATGCTGCAGTGGACTCCAGTGATGTTTTATTTAGAGTCATGGCTACATCTGTGGCCCTTCGTAGGATGGCTTGGCTCAGATGTACTAGCCTCTCGCAGGACACCCAGGCTAAGGCCATGGATTTTCCTGTAGTGGGTAATTCTTCTCTGTTGGGGAGCAGACAGAGAATTACATGAAGAAAATGGATGAGTACAGGACCACTTACAGGAGGGCTCAGGCCAAGGAGAGGCAGGCAGCTTCTCAAAGGCAGCAGTCTAGGGGCAGGGGCAGGCCTTTTCAAAGGCCTTTTTACCAAGCATAGGTCTCTTCTTCCTTTTTTCAGAGGGGGTTCTTCAGAGGGAGAGGCAGAAGGGGGATGAGCAGGGCTGCATCCACTCCTCAGCCTAAAGCCCCTGCCAAGGAGACACCCTGATGGGCCTGCCCTGGTCGACTGTCCAATTCCAGTAGGGGGCAGGCTGGCTTACATTGTCCAGGACTAGATGTCTATTACATCAGACAAGTGGGTCCTGGAAGTAGTAAGCCAGGGACTGGTTCTCAGCTTCAGAAAATTTCCAAAGATGAGAGCCAGGTCTTTTCCACCTGCAAATCTCTCGGAAACCCTTGTCCTAGAGGCAGAGGTTTCTTCTCTTCTAGCTTTAAGAGCCATAGAGAGAGAGAGTACCTGCCCTACACTGGGGCAAAGGACTGTACTCCAGGTACTTCCTGCCCCCCAAAAAGACAGGGGCATGGTGACCCATCCTAGACCTAAGATACCTAAACAAACATCTTTTAAAACCAAAATTCAAAATGGTAACTCTGGGAATTATTCTACCCTCTCTAAGGCCAGGGGACTGGCTAGCGTCCCTGGATCTCAAGGATGCCTACTTCCATATTCTCATCAGAAGCTCCCATCGAAAATACCTCGGGTTCGACCTGCCCTCGGGCCATTACCAGTTCAGAGCAATGCCCTTTGGCCTCACCTCTGCTCCAAGGGTATTCAAGAAATGCCTGGCAGTAGCAGTTGCCTACCTAAGAAGGCAAAAAATTGCTATCTTCCCTTACCTGGACGACTGGCTCATAGTAGGCCAGTCTCCAGACCAAGTCAAGTTACATCTTCAGATAACTCAGCAACTGCTTACCTCTCTAGGTTTCCTTCTGAATCTTCCAAAGTCAGTTCTAGAGCCTGTCCAACTCCTCACCTTCATAGGCGCAGAACTGAACACAGAGGAAGCCAGAGCCTGCCTTCCTTCCTTTGGACAGGGCAAGGACCCTGGTCTCTTTGGCCTCCTCATTCACCCTGCAGGTCTCTCAACCAGCAAGGCATTTTCTACAGCTCCTGGGGCACATGGCTGCTTCTACAGTAGTAGTGCAAGGAGCAAGATTTCAGATGAGGGACATCCAGTTCCATTTGAGAGTCTTTTGGTCTCAAAGAAAGGACCCTCTAACCAAGTTGATCCCAGTAACTCGAACCCTGATCCAAGCCCTACAGTGGTGGCAGGATCAGAGCAATCTGAGACAAGGGGTTCCCTTTGCCACTCAGTCTCACTCTTTAATCCTTACTACAGATGCATCCCTCTTGGGTTGGGGAGCTCACTTGGGCGACCTCACTACCCAGGGACTGTGGTCCCCTCAGGAATCTCTGCTCCACATCAACCTGTTGGAGCTCAGAGCAGTTTTTCTAGCACTTCAAGCTTTTTCCAAATCTGTTCAGAACAAAGTTGTACAGGTCAGAACAGACAACACCACTTCAATGTGGTACATCAACAAGCAGAGAGGCACTCTGTCTACGGCCTTGTGCACTGAAGCAATGAAGTTATGGTCTCTGGCTTACTCCCTGAACACCTCTCTTACGGCGGTTCACCTCCCAGGCAAGGACAATGTCCTGGCAGATGCTCTCAGCAGGATTTCCCAGGGCGATCACGAATGGTCACTGGATCCCCTGGTCCTGGAGGTAATATTTGCCAGATGGGGCACCCCGCAGATAGATCTTTTTGCAGCACCAGACAATCACCAACTTCCCCTTTTTTGCTGCAGGCCCCCAGTGTTGGGCTCAGTCCCTCTGGATGCCTTAGTTCTCAATTGGGAAGGGAAGTTTCTCTATGCTTTCCCCCCTTCTCTCTCCTGTTCAAAGTGTTAGTCAAAATCAGATCTCAATCCTGCAGAGTGATTCTGATTGCTCCAGATTAGAGCCAGACAACCCTGGTATCCACTCCTACTGTCCTTAGCAGTCCATCTTCCCCTGTGTCTTCCCAGGAATCACAATCTGTTAACCTGTGCTCAGGGAAGGGTTTGGTAACCGAACCTCACATCTCTCAATCTCAAGGCCTAGCTCTTGAAGAGTTAGAGTTTGCTGATCTACACCTCTCCCAAGGTGTAATGGATATATTGAAGGCTTCTAGGAAGCCTTCCACCAGGGCTACTTACAATTACAAATGGAAGAGGTTTTCCATATGGTGCTCTGGGAAGCATATTTCCCCAGAATCTGCTGATTTACCCACAGTCCTGGATTATATGGTCCATTTAAACACTTTGGGGCTGAGACCAGCTACCCTAAAGGTGCATTTGGCAGCTGTGTCTGCTTTGTTTCAGCAGGTAAACCCTCTTCTCTTTCAGCTCATCCTGTATTCTCTAAGTTTTTTAAGGGATTGCTTCACACCAGCCCTCCATTCAGGGACCCTGCCCCTGCCTGGGATCTTAATGTTTGCATTGCTCAGCTTATGCAACCTCCCTTTGAGCCCTTGTCTTCAGCAGAGCTTAAGTATTTGACTTGGAAGACAGTGTTTCTGGTAGCCATCACTTCTGCCAGATGCATAAGTTAATTACAAGCTTTGTCAGTGGAGCCTGATTTTTATCTCCATTCATAGAGATAAGGTGGTCCTCAGGACTAACAGGAAGTTCTTGCCTAAGGTGGTTTCAGATTTCCACCTTAATCAGTCTATATCTCTTCCAGTGTACTTCACTGACCATTCCTCCTCTGGCGAGAGGAGGCTGCACAGCTTAGAGGCAATGTGAGGAAGTATTATTTCACAGAGAGGGTAGTGGATGCATGGAACAGCCTTCCTGAGGAGGTTGTGGGGTCTAAAACTGTGGGAGAATTCAAGAATGCATGGGACAGACATAAGGCAATTCTTGTGGGGGGTCGGAAGAAATAGGCTATTGGTTAACTAGGATCTGCGGCCTATCCTGTAGGTAGGGAAATGGGCAGACTAGATGGGCCTAGCGGTCCTTATCTGCCATCAAAGTCTATGTTTCTATGTGAAGAGAGCCCTTAGTTACTACATTGAGCGTACCAAGGGTCACAGGTTTTTCTCCCTCCAACTGTTCCTCACTTATGGTGAGGTTGGTAAAGGGAAACCTGCCACTAAAAGATCCATTGCCAGGTGGATTGTCTCTTGTATCCAATTCTGTTATGAAAAGCTGGGTAAGGTTCCTCCCTCAGGCCTGAGGGCTCACTCTCAGAGGTACAGCTGCTTCCTGGCTGCTGCCAGGGACATCCCATTCTAGAGATTTGTCAAGCAGCTACCTGGAAAACAGTTCACACTTTTACCAAGCATTACTCCCTGGACATCCAGGCTAGGAGTGATGCTCGGTTTGGCATAGCTGTGCTTCAGAGCCTATTTCCTAAGTAGGTTCTGTCCCTCCTCCATGGAGGTACTGCTGTGTAGTCTGCATATGTCATGATATAGCAAGACTTCATGTTGTTTGAAGAAAAAATTACTCACCTTAATAATATTGTTTCTTGTAATGGAGTCTTGCTATATTATGACCTCCCCCCTGCCTGCCCCTCTCAGAACCTCTGTTTTTTGGATGTGGGTGGGCAGTGCAGTGTTGGCACTTAGTAGATGCCCACCTTGTTATTTTCACCCCTCCTTTTTTTGGGGTGACTGGGTGTTGTGTTTTTCATTTTTTGGGTCTCCTGACTTGAGTCTTTGTTTTGGGACCAAAAAATGTGTTCTTATATTTAGTAGCCAGTTGGCTAGTGTAGGTTTACAGCTTCCACACAGGACCTTAGTGAATTTAGTTTATAAAGATCTGACAGTTTGAGTTTGAAGAACAACAGACAGAGTCTCAACCGAGCTCGAGCTCAGCGTTCCATGCCTGGCATGGAAAGTTAACTCTTTCACCTCCAGAGCAGTTCGAAGGTTGGGACTCGCTGCATATGTCATAATATAGCAAGACTCCATTAGAAGAAACAACATTACTAAGGTGAGTAATTTTTTCATGTGGTACATCAATAAGCAGGGAGTCACTCGGTCCACGGCCTTGTGCACAGAAACCATGAAGTTGTGGTCCCTGGCTTATTCCCTGCAGACCTCTCTGGTAGCAGTTCACCTTCCAGGGAAGGACAGTGTGCTAGCAGATGCACTGAGCAGAATCTCTCAGGGCCATCTCGAATGGTCCCTGGACCCTCAGGTGTTGAAAGTGATTTTTTTCAAGGTGGGGCACTCCACAGATAGATCCTCTTTGCAGCACCAGATGATCACCAACTCCCTCTCTTTTGTTGCAGATATCCAGTCTTGGGCTCAGTCCCCCCTGGATGCCCTGATTCTGAATTGGGAAGGGAAGTTTCTGTATGCTTTCTCCCCTTCCCACTCCTGTTCAAAGTTTTAGTCAGAATGAGGTCTCAACCTTGCAAGGTGATTCTGATTGCTCCAGATTGGCCCAGACAGCCCTGGTACCCCTTGTTGCTGTCCCTGGCAGTCCATCTCGCAGTCTCTTCCCAGGAATTACAACCTGTTAACCTCGCAGGGGAGGATTTGGTACCCCAATCTTCAGTCTCTCTATCTCAAGGCATGGCTCTTGAAGAGTTAGAGTTTGCAGATCTGCATCTTTCCCAAGGGGTTCTGGATATCCTCTAGGCTTCTCGAAAGTCCTCCACCAGAATGACTTATAACTACAAATGGAAGAGATTCAGCATTTGGTGTTCTAAGAAGCATATTTCTCCAGACATTGCTGGATTACCTACGGTTCTGGATTATATGGTCCATCTTAATGGCCTAGGCCTCAGACCAGCTGCTGTCAAGGTACACTTGTCAGGTGTTTGTGCGTTTTTTGTCTGTGGGGAAGTCTTCCTCACTATCTTCTCATCCTGTGTTCTGTAAATTTTTTAAAGGATTGCTTCACACCAATCCTCCTTTTAGAAACCCTGCCCCTGCCTGGGATTTGAATGTGTGCATTGCTCAACTTATGCAACCCCCTTTTGAGCCTATGTCTTCAGCAGAGCTTAAGTACTTGACTTTGAAAACTGTGTTCTTGGTAGTCATTACCTCTGCCAGGCGTATCAGTGAATTGCAAGCCCTGTCAGTGGAACCTGATTTTGCCTCATTTCACAGGGATAAAGTGGTCCTTAGAACCAATAGAATGTTCTTGCCCAAATTGGTTTCAGACTTCCATTTAAACCACTCTGTATCTCTCCCCTGCTTTCTTCACTGATCAGTCTTCATCGGGAGGGAGAAGGCTACACAGTTTAGATGTTAAAAGAGCCATTAGTTACTACATAGAGCGTACCAAGGGTCACAGGTTTGACTCCCTCCAGTTGTTCCTCACTTATGGAGAAGTGGCAAAGGGCAAACCTGCCACCAAGAGATCTATTGCCAGGTGGATTGTGTCTTGTATACAGTTCTGCTATGAAAAAACTGGGAAAAATTCCACCTTCAGGCCTGAGGACTCATTCCACAAGAGGTACAGCTGCTTCCCTGGCTGCTGCAAGGGATATCCCTTTCTCAAAAATTTGTCAGGAAGCCACCTGAAAAACAGTCCATACCTTTACCAAGCATTACTCTCTGGATTTCCAGGCTAGGAGTGATGCTCGGTTTGGCACAGCAGTACTTCAGAGCCTATTTCCAAAGTAGGTTCTGTCCCATCTCCATGAAGGTACTGTTTGGTAGTCTGCAGTATGTCAGAATACAGCAAGACTTCATGTTTAAAGAAAAAATTACTCGCCTTAGTAATTGTTTCTTCTAATGGAGTCTTGCTGTATTCTGACCTGCCTCCCCTCTCAGTACCTGTTTTGGGGAAGTGGGTGGGAACGTGCAGTGTTGCACCACAGGGGAGTTTTTTGTTTGCACCCTCCTCCTCTTTGTTTGGGTGCTGATTTATTAGTGTCATTTGTATTAGATTGTTTTTTTGGGTTTCCTGACTTGAGTCTTCCTTGGGAATCCAAAACTTTTTTCCGCCAGTTGGCTACTAGAAATTGTTACAATTTCCACATAGAATTTTTAGTTAGTGGGCTCGTAGGAATCTGACTGTTTAAGTTTGAAACACTCCAGACAGGGACTTCAACCAAGCTCGATTTCAACATTGTATGCCCTGCATAGAAAGTTAACTCTTTGTTCTCCGGGGCGGTTCATAGGTTGGGAATCACTGCAGTATGTCAGAATACAGCAAGACTCCGTTAGAAGAAACATAATTACTAAGTTGAGTAATTTTTTCTTCTGTCCCGCCGTCAACTTGTCAGAGTGCCTCACGGTTAAGTTCCTTCGCTCACCAGTCTAACATCGGTCTGGTTTACAGAGTTTTTTCAACTTTAGCAGCCGTGTATGTTGTCCCCGACGCCCTCCGATTCGCATAAGAATAAGTGAGAATCTTATCTGTGTCAGTCTTCATCATTCATCACCTTTGGGTACTTGGCCGGAGGTCATGACCCTGCAGGAGCTCTTTTGATGGGTTGAGTCAGCGCACCATAGCGCTTGCAGTTTGGCTGTTAGGTGTTGTCTACTCCACCCTCCCGCCAGTTCTTCATCTCCCACTGTCGAGTTCACCTCGTGGGAAGCTCTCAGAAGAATTGTCAGAGACCTACTTACATAGAAACATAGACTTTGACGGCAGGTAAGGACCGCTTGGCCCACCTAGTCTGCCCATTTCCTTACCTAGAGGATAAGCTGCAGATCCTGTTTAACCAACGGCCTATTTCTTCCTACCCAGCACAAAAATTGCCTTATGTCTGTCCCATGCATTCTTGAATGCTCCCACAGTTTTAGACCCCATAACCACCTCAGGCGGGCTGTTCCATGCGTCCACCACCCTACTCTTCCATTGAAGCCTTCAACTGCATATTCCCGACTCCGTGTCACTTCATAGTCCGACAACTCAGAGTATCCTGCCGGTTCTTTTCGCTCAACTCGACGTCTCCTGGTAAGACTGTTCCTTATTTTATTTTGCAATGTCGGGTCTTGTTTTGGTGATTTTTCCCGTAGGTCATGTCTCGATTGGAGTGCAAGAAAACTTCTAAGACAGCCCGCCCCATGAGACTGTGCCCATCTGGCCGTAAGTACTCCATCACCGACCACCACGACTGTTGCCTTGCGTGTCTTGGCCCGCTTCATGACATGGATTTATGCGATGTCTGCTTCTCCATGGACCACCGGGTCATCGAGCAACATGCTTGTAAAGTGGAGCGAGTTCTGCCGACTTTCGAGGGACGGGCGTGCATTCGTTGGGCCAAGCCGTGTTCTCTTGTCCTTTCCTCCGGGTCCCCTCCCAGTTCTATATGGACCGGGGAGGAGGGGACCTCTGCCTCTTGTGGCGTAGCCGTGGCAGAGGCCCTTTCCATGGTGCAGGAGGCCGGTCTGTCCCCTCCGGCAGAGAGGTGGGAGGCATCATGGCAGTTGCCCTTCGCGGGAAGCCGGTGCTAGCGTCGGCTCATGGCGGAAGGCCTGGTCGGCGCCGTTCATAGTGCCTTGGGCCTGATTTCGCCGTCATCAGTGTCAGTCCGTCGCTCGATACCATTGCTGCTGTCAGTGCCATGGGAGGCTCTACAGTGCCGTCCCTGACTGTTTCTTGCCCCGACACTGTTCGCAGCACCATGGTTGAGCATGGCTCTGTGTCTAGTTCTGGTGCCGTTCACAGCTCCGAGCATGGGCACGGCAGCCGTGGGGGTTTTGGAGCCTGGCGCCGAGAGCGCTGTCTGGGCTGTCATCAGTGCTGTCTCTGTCCTCTGCGCAGCTCACGGCACAGTGGGGCGGGGCGGTGCTGTGGGGTCTCTGGCCTCGGCACCGAGAGCGTGGTCGGAGCCATCGTCAGCGCCGTTACTGGTCTTGATGCCGCTTGTGGCACTGTGGGTTGGGACGGTGCCATGACAGGCTCTGACTCAGAGGCTGCGGCCCTTGTTTGGGCCATTTCCTCTTCTGGCACCGTTCGTGGTGCAGAGGGTGGCACTGGCATCGACTCTGGTGTGGTCTCTGGTTCCGGTGCCCTGTTCAGGAGGGATGGCAGTGGGCATACGCGCACTGTTTGGAACAGGACTTCGATCACCACCTCTTCGGAGGAGGAGGAGGAGTTGAACTCTTGAGTCAGACACGCAGTCTGGCTCCTTGGAGTTGGCTGCTGGTGTGGACAACCCTGGTAGTCTCCTTGACAAACTGGAGTCAGCGCCCCTCTAAGGAGCAGATAGCGACTGCTAGGGCCAGGGTCAGGGGTTCTGACCAGCAGGCAGTGGTGCAGGTCACCATTGCCCTGCAATCTGGCCTCTGAGAGTTCTCTGATCCCTCATTGGTGGTACCCCCTCAGGTGGTGTGCCTGGATCGCTCAACTTTGGGGCCAATCAGAGCACCCACGGGAGGGGAGGATGCTGCTCCTTGGATAGCCCCTTTGTGGGCTGACCAGGGCTGCCTAGGCTGGCTCTCTCGAGGAGGAGGGCACTCTTGGATTCCGAGAGGTCAAGGAGCATGGGATCTCTGCGGCAGCCTTTTTCCAGAGCCACCCGGGCTCTGGGAGAAGCCGCAGTGCAGATCTCCACCCTTCCCTTTCAAATTCCTTGAGAGGACCCCGTTCTTTGGAGGTAGGGGCTGTCCTTCTAGACCTACACGGCCCCTGTCGCCTCACAGGGGGGGATTCTTCAGGGCGCAGCCTAGGCAGTTCCAGTTTGGTTGATCAGCTGTCAGCTGTGTAGTTTGCCGGAGCTCCTTCCTTCCCTTGGGCTCCTGTTGCACTCCATAGCCCAGGAGGAGTTCAGCCGATTCCAGTTGTCTGCTCTGCCCCCATCCCTCTGCCACATTCTCCTGCACTCCCAGGCATTCTTGGTCCTGGCGGGCCTCTCTCCTGGGAGCAGTTTAGAGCTCAGGCTGCTCAGTTTCCCGTTTATGTTAGGGCTGTGGACAGACAGGTTTTTCAACCTCCCCCTGAGCAGCCAGCTTCTGAACCTTCGAGGTCCTCTGACTCTTCATCCCCCTCTTCTGGGGGAGAGGAGCCATCTGTCCACACCTCTCCAGCTGCTGATCTCACTGAGTATCAGCGATTCGTCGTGAGGATGTTAGAGGACCTGCACATCACCCCTCCAACTCAACACAATCCAGAGCACTCGGCGCACACCTTTCTGAGCGATTTCAGTGTGGACGCCCTTGTGGTGCCCCCCCTGGCCTGCTCCCTTTCGGGACGCATCGTTGCGTTTCTGGCAGAGACCCTTTTCCAGAGTCTCAGCCCCTAGGGATCACCACCAGAGGTATTGTGTGCGCGCCCCCCCCCCCCCAAGTCTCCAGGTAGTCTGCCTTATCCTCAGTCAGGATTGACACAACTGGACACTCCAGATGGGCTTCACGCCCCTCACTTTGACCGGCCCCATATCAAGACTCCTTGGATTTTGACTTCTGGGGGAGGAGGACATTCTACTCTGCACGGTTGCTGCTCTCTATTGCAGCACATGAGGCCCACTATGCAACCTATGACAGGTTCTTGTAGTCTAGGCTGGGTGAGCTCTTAGCCTCCATGCCTGACACAGAGCAAACCAGACAAGCCATTGCACTCTCTGCACGTGGCCTGGAGCTAGCAAGGCACCAAGCAAGGGCATCGTATGATGCCAGTGAGGTAGCTACCAGGGTCGTAGGGACAGCGATCTGCACTAAGCGTACAGCATGGCTGCATCTTTCCCGGTTGTCACCCTTGGCCCGGCATAGGGTGATTAACTAAGCCCACCAGAGAACTACCTCTTCTCCCGTAGAGTGAGGCGGCGTTTGTCGAGGGAACTTCCTACCCCCTCCGTGGGGTCCCCGTCTCAGTCTCCCCACTCTCGGGCCTCTCCAGACCCATGAAAGTTCTCCCCCTTAGTGTGTCACCTACTGAGAGCTAAGGGATTCAGCCCCTTAGGGTTATAAACCCTCTTCTGGGGGGCGCGGCACTCACCCAAAGGTGATGAATGGTGAAGATTGACGCAGACAAGATAGGAAATTACTTACGTACCGTAATTCTGATCTTTCTGTGTATCTTCACCATTCATCACAGTCCCACCCTCCATCCCCCTGGGGCCTCAGTCTCTGGGTCCCCCTCCCTCTCTGTGCCCCCTGTCTTGTCTCCCTCTTCTGTTAGTCAGGAGCGGGGTAAACTGGGGCACATGGGATAGTTTTCTTTAGGGGTAGAGTGGTCAGGATTAGGGTCAGTGCTTCGGCTCCACCCCTGTGGGGTGGGGGTTGGCAGTTGCCCCCTTTTCTTTCCTTTTCCCCGTCAATCCTTGATTTCCTTGTCCTGTAGACATAACCTCAATTAATTTAAGAAACTAGGTTTCTTGCACCAAAATAGCCGATCCTGCTTGTAGGAGTTTTTGCCAGGAATTCTGTACTTGCAGTTCTAGCATTTAGCCTCTTGGCTACTCCTTCGCAGTTCCTATATAAACTGGAGACAGATCAAGGTTACAGGGTATGTTTCTCCTGTCTCTCTCTCCCCCCCCACCTCAATTTTTTTCCTTACTTCTAAAATCCTTAACCCTCCCTCTCCCTCCTCCTTTTCTACTTCCAGAGATTGGGGCCCCTACCCAAGCCCTCTTAGTCTTCGAACTTTTTATGTCCTCTGTCGTTTATTTCTCCTTTTAGTTTTATATCTTTACCTTTGTCTGTCCCGTGGACTTCCTTGTCCCACCCACCCAATCGTATTTCTAACCTCTACGGTGACTCAGAACTGGCGGGAGGGTGGAGTCGACAACACCTAACGGCCAACCCGCGAGCGCCATTTAGTTAGTCGCCTTGAGGATGGTGGCAATGGTAAGCGCCGACTTTGCCCATCCAAAAAAAAAAAAAACCTCCTGCGGGGTCATGACATCCGGCCAAGTACCCAAAGGTGATGAATGGTGAAGATGCACAGAAAGATCAGAATTACAGTAGGTACTTAATTTCTATTTCGTGCGGATCCCAGCTACCACCTAAGGATGGTCACTCCCTGTGCTGCTTTTGTCTAGGCCCGGATCACCCTGTGGAGAAGTCTCAGCAGTTCAGCACCGCCACCGGTAAACGGAGGCAGCAGTTTCTGGAGGCCCACGTTTTGAAGAATATGGCCTTCATGGATAGGGAGCTGAAGAAGCTAAGGCAAGCCCCCACTTCGCCCGAGTGACACTGAGACTCCACTTCCATGGCTTCTGCTACTCTGGATGGAGTCGCCGTTCTGCAGGTAACGTCCCCTCCAGGGGACCAACCCTCAATGGCCATCTTGGTGGTGCCCAGAATGGCATCTTCCTTCCTGTCGTGCTCGCGCCCCTCGGGTGCCTCCGGGACAAAGGAGGCAGCTGTTGTCAGGAAGGCCACTGCCCTCCGGGTTAAGCGGGTCTGGTAAACCCCTGCCGACGTCCTCTCGGACAGGGCCGATAAGACGCCAGCCCCTTTGGGGGGGTACACAACCTATCGTATGCCCGCCAAGGTCACTTCCCTTATGTGACCCTTGTCGGGCATCGGCTCAGATAAGTCAGACGCCGGCTCCTCTGACATCCGCCCGGTTCCCGTTGGTAAGCCAGACGTTGGCCCCTCCAATGTACACACAGCGAAAGAGCCTACGTCAGACCCTTTGGATAAGTTTGACGTCCCAGGCTTGCTGCTGTGGGCTGAGGCTTCCGCATCTTCCCTGTTGGACCCCAGGGATTTTAATCCTCCATCCCCAGGCGACACAGGATTTAAGTACGCTGCCATCAGGGCTCCTCCTTTTGGGCCCAGACCCTCCAATGCCGGCCTGCCGGACGCCGGGCCTGACGCCCGCGTGGCTTTCTTTACCTGGCCCGCCTGCTGGCCTTTCCCAGGGCCATCTGCTCCGTCAGAGCCCCTGGCTCCCAGGTACCCGACCCCGCTTGAACCGGTGCCATCCTATCCGGGACCGCAGTATCCGACGCAGGGCTTCCCGTCATCTGGTTACGGATACCCTCAGTATCCGTATCCCCCTCTTCCACCGCCCCCTTCACAGCTACCAGTGGATTTGAAGGAGACTCTGGCTGCCTGAGGCCAAGGCTCAGCTCACCAGGGAGGTGGAGAGCCATCTGTCTGCGCCGGATCTTTCACAGTATCCCCTATGCCGGAGGAGAGAGACTCCCTTCCCCTTACCCAACACCAGCGGTGAACCCTGTGGCGACAGGAGTGGGGAGGATATGCTTCCCCAAGGTCTTCTCAAGGGGACCGTTCCTCCCCCGCATCAGGAGGAGTCTTCCTCCTCTTCTTTGGAGACCTCTGACTCAGAGTCAGGAGGATGCTCTGATCTGGATGACGAGCCACGTACTCCAGACTGTCCCAGGCCTAGGACTCCTCCAAAGTCTCCTCTGGAAGATTCTTCATTTCTGGAGTTACTGAGAAAGGTCCTGGAGGTTCACCAGTAGCAATCGCTGGAGCCAGATCCACAGCGGAAGAAGCTCGCTGCTCACTTAGATCTGCCCGAAACCACTCCAACATTGATTCCGCCCTGGATTGAGCCTCACGCCGACCTCGTTTCCACTATTTGGAAGCAACCGTCGGCGTTAGTCCCCCTTTCGAGAAAGGCGGATCAGCTTTACGAGGCTCCTGAGGGTATGGATTCTAGGAATACACACCCCAAGGCCGACTCTGTCGTGATTAGCGCCACTTACGGTCGGTCAGCCAATCCAAAACATCTCGGCTCGTCTCCACCCGACAAAGAAACCCGTCTTCTGGACCAGTATGTGAAGAAGGTGTACGCTTCTTCCACCCTGGGTACTAGGGCCCTGAACTTTGTCGCACATATGGGGGACTACCAGAAAACTATCCTGAGTCAGGTGGAATCCAAATTGGACTCCCTTCCTGAGTCTCAGACTAAACAAGAGGTGGTCGATCTTGTCCGTTCTTCTCGTTCGGTCAGTCGGCACATGCTCCGTGCCACATATGATGCAGCTGGTCGGAGTTCAGCTTTCGCCATAGGTCTTTGCCGTCAGGATTGGTCCCTGAAGTGCAAGCTGCAGTTCAGGATGACGCCCTTCAGGGGTTCAGTGCTGTTAGGTGAGGATGTTAAGGACATCATCACCGACCTGCAAGAAAAGGACACTGCACTTAAGTCCATTGACTGTATGTACAGGCCCCCTCAGGGACAGCGTTGCCCCTTTTGCAGACGTTCTCTGCCTAAAGCAAAACCCCAGGGCAAGCGGGCCAACAAATGGGCCCCTCCGGCAGCCAGGCCTCCCACAGCCTCTGGATTCTCCAGAGAACCAGTAGGAGGGAGGTTCTCCTTCCATCTACCGGGTTGGGAGAGGATTACATTAGATGCTTGGGTGCGCCAACTGATAGCAGCAGGACACTCAATCGAGTTTCTTCAGAACCCCCACCAAGTTGTCTCAGGCTCATGGCGGCTGCTATTCAGACAGTCCCTCGCGCTCGGCTCCGTATGAAGATCTCTCAGTGGATACTTTGGTCTCAGTCGGACCAGACATTGGACGACCAAGACCAGGAAGTTCTGGTCTCCGATCCCATGGTCAGGGACTTGCAATGAGAACCTTTGCTGGGGAGTTCCATTCTGTACCGAACCCCCCTCCCAAACATTGACAACAGATGCCTCAGGAGAGGGCTGGGGAGCCCATCTAGGGTCTCACAGGACTCGGGGCTCCTGGTCTAGTCTCGAGCAGACTCTTCATATAAATGTGCTCGAGCTCAGAGCCATCTTACATGCTCTCCAGGTTCTAAACCCTTGCATTCTTCTTGGTCATCTAGCAATCCAGACTGACATGTGTGTAGTCTGGTACATCAGCAAGCAGGGAGGAACTCGTTCCTACTCTCTGTGCAGAGAAGCAATGAGAGTCTGGTGTTGGGCAGTTCAGCACAACCTTCTCCTGATGGCAGTCCATGTTCCGGGAGTAGAAAACACGCTGGCAGACCACTTCATTAGGTCTTCGGCCAAAGCCCATGAATGGGAACTGGATCAAGAGGTACTAGACAATATCTTACTGCGCTGAGGAACCCTTCAGGTAGACCTATTTGCGTCTCCTCAAAACGCAAAACTTCTGCCTTCTGCTCGCTCGCTCCAGGGCAAGGCATTTTCTGGTGAGATGCTCTGTCTCTCGACTGGAGGGACAGATTTGTCAATGCTTTCCCTCCAGTTCCCTTAATTTTGAGGGTGTTACACAAACTCTGTTCAGAAGGAGCCCAGATGATGCTCATTGCTCCATTCTGGCCCAGGCAAATTTGCTTGTCTGTCCTGCAACAGTTTTCAGAGGAACCTCCGCTTCCTCTTCCTCTGTCACAGCACTCACTGACCCAGGATCAGGGGACCTTGGTTCATCCAGATCTCAAATCCCTTCAGTTGCATGCGTGTCTCCTGCGGACGTAGCTCGAGCCCGGTTTGGAGTTTCTCCGCTTGTTGCAGATATCTTGGTGGAGGCCAGAAAGCTTTCCATTAGATCCACCTATGCCATGAAGTGGAAATGTTTTCGATATGGACTTCTTCAGAGGACTTTGAGCCTTTCTCTTTCCCTGTGGAGAGTGTCGACTACACGTGTCATCTCTTTGACCTGGGTCTCAGCCATTCCTCTTTGAAGATCCACATGGTGGCTATCTCGGCCTACCATGTCCCCTTTGGTGATACAATTTTCCTGCAGTTGGAAGTCTGTAAGTCTTTCCTCAGAGGGGTTTTCCATTTGAGACCCCTCCATCCGCATTCCTGCTCCTTCTTGGGATCTGAACTTTGTTCTCGAGAACCTTACCCTATCCCCTTTCAAACTGGCAGCTTCAGCAGACTTGAAGTTCTTGTCTTGGAAGACTCTCTTCCTAGTGGCCATTATTTCAACTCGACGAATTTTCGAGCTTCAGGCCCTGATGTGCAAAATCCCTTATCTGATTTTTCACAAGGAACGTGTGGCTCTGCACACCAACCCTAAGTTTCTCCCTAAGGTGGTGGCGGAATGAATCCATTGAGCTACCCCCTTTCTTTACGCAACACTCCAGTCAAGGGGAGTACCTCTTGCATACTTTGAATGTTCATAGGATCTTGAGATACTATACCACTAGGGCTAAGGATCTCAGGAAATCAGATCAGCTTTTTGTCTCTCTTGCTCACAAAAGAGGGGGCACTGCAGTTTCCAAGAATGCCTATCGAAGTGGTTGGCTCATTGTATCACCTTCTGTTATGACAAGTACCATAAGACCCTGCCTGGTCAAGTCAGAGGTCACTCCACCAGAGGAGTAGCTGCCTCTGTTGCTTGTTTCAAGAATGTGTCAGTGGCAGACATCTGCACAGCTGCAACTTGGACTTCTCTCCATACCTTTACAAAACACTACAGTTTGGACATTGCCTCTCGCCGTAGAGCAGGCTTCGGGTTGGCTGTTCTGCAAGGTCTTCTTTCTTAAGACCCTTACAGCCGGAGGTTCTATTAATTGGTAGTTTTCCTCCTCCTGACTGCTTTTCTTTGTTCTAGACTGCTTGGGATTCTGTCCTATATGTAATTACCTACTGCAAGAGCCCTCTTCAAGTAAGATAGTACAGTTGCATAAGAACTTAACCATAACAGTAGATCTTCGAGAGAGGCTCTTGCAGTAGGTATTGCCTTCCTGCCCTCCATCCCCCTTAGCTTTCTCATCTCCTTTTCCAGGAAGGGAAATATCTGCTTCTCTCTCATCTTGCCTTTTTTTGGAGGGCCCTTGGCGGGAAAGAACTGGAAGGCGGGCATGGGGGGACCGCCCCTTTATACTGATGTCGCATGACGTCGGTCACCTGATGTGGATACGGTCCCCACCAGAGACTGCTAGCTAGAAATTTCTCCGTGGGGTCCTGACGACTGCTGGGTCAGTCCTTATGTAATTACATACTGCATGAGCCTCTCTCGAAGATCTACTGTTACGGTAAGTTCTTGCGTAACTGTACTTTATATATTTTTCACCACAGTCAAAACCCATTAAAGCTGACATGGGACTACAACTTACAGTGCAGATATTTCTATCTCATATTTGAGGAACAAATCAATTAAACATCCTCAGTTTGGTAAAAATACCAAAACAGTATACTCATTTTCAAAGATCTCAGTGCAGCTGATTCATTTCATCTTATTTGGGTTGTACAGTTTTCATAAGGTTACTCAAAAAGGAAGTTCCTGAGTAAAAAAAAAAAAAAACGCATCAGTTTAACAGCAGTGTGAATCAGACATATCTCCCCCCCCTACACCGGAAGTCAGGTTTTTGGGATGGAATACAGTGGTGCTGTCAGCTCTCCCCTGCATATCATGGACTGCCAACTAATCCTGTATCACACTAACCTGCCCCTGTCCTGACAACACAGAGATTAGGAGGACAAATCCTGTTCCTAACACTGCTGTATCGGGTATCTACCTCAGTTCTAATTAACAACCCGCATGGAGTGAACGCCTCACAACACAGCGACTTTACCTTCTCCAACCAAATTGCCGAGACACAACATGTGCGTGCCCATGCCACCCTTATCTTTCAGCAGGGTTGTACCTACAACTCATTTCGCACGCTCAGAAAATACAAAATGTCACAACTGGTACATCTCCCATTCCACACTAATAAACTGTGGTTTCTCATTCTCATAGTCATCCTATTGTCAGGGGACGTGGAACTTAACCCTGGTTCCTCTGTTCACCTCTCTTCCGCTGACCTATCTACTATCCCAGGGAAAGGACTTCTCATTGCCCATTTGAATATTAGGAGCATTATCAGGCACCCCACCGATCTCGAGGCATGGATGAAAGTGCACAGTCCTGACCTACTCTGCCCATTGGAAACTTGGCTTAAGCCCCACATTCCAGACTCCTTATGTTCCTTATCCAGTTACTCCCTGATATGGAGAGATAGGCCCTTCCCAAAATGTGGAGGGGGGGGTTGCCCTTCTCTACAGAAAACATCTTAATATTACTGTATGCCCACCCACCGCCTCCCCTCAGTCTGCAAGTCCCTACACACAACCATTGCCCTTGGTGCAAAAAAACTTAACATTATCTGTGCCTACAATCCACCCACTGGAGGTATCACAGGTCTTCAGGACTTACTTAATCAAACCACTACGAGTGCCAAGCAAAACAAGGTCGTAATCTTACGAGATTTTAACCTAAACTGGCTGGGACCAACTCACGGCGCACTGCTGACACTAACACAGAGTTATGACTTTAACCAGCCCCTAACTCAGCCTACTAGAACCACCCCTTCTCTAGCTACATCCCCTCTCATAGATTGGGTACTGGTAAATCGCCTTGACCATGTGTAAACTACAGGCATTTTGGCAGATGCTATCACAGACCACTCGCCCACTTTGTGTGTATGGAGTCTGGAGACTGCTCCCCCACCACCTCCCCGCTACATCACTATTACCGGCTTTGCCAAACTGGACGTGGAAGCTTTTCTCTATGATGTTTCCTGTATCAACTGGTCTGACATCTATTGCTCCCATGATGCTCAAATTGCCCTTGATATCTTCATTAACAATTTCACAGCACTCCAGGATAAACATACTCCGAAGGTCACCAGAAGGGTCAGGTCTAAACAAACAAGATGGTTACACAAGGACCTGCTTGCTAACCTGCACACTCTGGACAAACTCCGGAAGAAGTATAGAGAGTCCAGACTACCAGTGGATCACAATACCTACAGGGCCTCTCGGAGCACCTGCAAAAAACAAATCAGAACTGCAAAGAGCATATACTGGAAGAAACTGCTCACTAACTCTGCTGGTGACCCTAGAAAATTCTGGACGCACATTAAGACCTTTCTTGGGGCTACCCAGTCATCGACCCCAGGGAATATGATCCTAAATGGTGTGCATTGCAACAACTCGAACACCATAGCGAATGCCTTTAACAGACTTTTCACGGACATGTCTAAGTATACCTTGTCTTTCGCTTCATCTCCACCTTACTGCACACCCATGAGATCTGCATCTGGTGCTGACCACTGCAAACTACCTACTCCCCCTCCCCACTTTAAAGTTATATCTAGGTCTGAGGTCAAAGGCTGTTGCAAAACATATCCGACAACACTAGCCCTGGCTCTGATTCACTCGGGCCACGACTCCTGAAGCTTGCGGCACCATTGACTGCCTCAGCTTTGGCCAAGATTTTCACTCTGTGTCTCTCTTGGCGTTGTTGCTGATCTCTGGAAGATTGCCCGAGTTACTCCCATCCTGAAAAAAGGTGACCCAAAGGATATTAACTACTACAGGCCCATAGCCATTCTCTCTGTGCAAAGCAAGCTACTGGAGAAGCTTGTTGCAACCCAAACACTTGCCTGTCTTACAAAGAATAACCTTCTCTCAGACACTCAGCATGGTTTCAGGAAAGGGCACAGTACCTCAACTGCCCTTCTCAAATTCACTACTTATGTCCTCTGCAACATGGACAAAGGCCTGCTCACTGGAGCAGTATTTATTGACCTTACTAAGGCTTTCGATCTTGTTGATCATCCCCTGCTTCTCTCAACCCTGCTTAGACTTAACTTCTCATCCTCAGTAGTTGACTGGTTTAACAACTACTTATCAAACAGATTACAACTTGTTAAATTCAACTCTGCTCTTTTGGATGTGACCAGCACTGACATCTGAGTACCCCAGGGCTCCATCCTGTGACCCCTTCTTTTCTTGCTTTACATTAACAACATAGATTCTACCATACTCTGCTGCTCAGCTATCCTATACACTGATGATCTCATCCTCTACTCCTGCGCAAACAAAGTCAACATCATCAACGAAAACTTCTCCTCGGATTTCAGGAATGTGCAAACATGGCTAAATACAAATAAGCTCATCCTCAACACTAAAAAGACACAAGCCATGCTACTTGGCACTGCCTCCAAACTTAGGGCCTGTAAGGAACCCCTGCTTGTCCGTGACTCTGGGGGGGTCTGATCGACTGTGTCACATCCTTCAAATACCTGGGAGTCCTCCTTGATTAATCCCTTGATTTCAGTCTGCACATACAGTCAGCATGCAAAGCTACAAGTGCCACACTTGGAATTGCCTACAAGACTAGTCACCTGCTAACACCATGCGCTAAACTGGCTATTGCCAAGGGTATTCTGCTTCCAGAGCTGACATATGGTGTCTCCACTTTTTATAATGCTCATAAAACTGCTCTCCATAAATGGGATGTCGCATATAACAACATATGTTGGTATGCCTCCTCTTCACATCGCCTCAAGCACCACTGCACACTGTATAACGAACTGGGCTGGCTCTCCCCTTCTGCCTATTGACTTTACTCACTAGTGACCCTCACAGACTCTGTAATCCGAAACCAAACACCTTCTTCCCTTGCAGGTCTACTTGTTCCACTGACACCTGCTTGCAGACTATGCTCGGCAAATAAATTTCTACTTACCATACCCAGGCTCTGGAGCTTTTCACAGCACCGCCCCGGCCACCTGGAACTCCCTTCCATCTGCCCTAAGACAGGCAAACTGCCACCCAATATTCAAAAAAGAACTATATTGTCACTTATGCCAGGACCCTTGCACATGCTTTGATCCCACTTGAGGCCTCACAGCTAGCCACCCAACTTCACCCAGGACACTGCTGCACTTCTGAACAAGCTTTGTCTTATTTTTATCTTAATAGCTGTCACTTAGCCCAGTCTCAGTTGTTATTTGCTTGTAGTACTGTCATCTTGTGTCATCTCTGCCTAGCCATATGTATAATCTCAAGTACTGTCTAAATTGATCTGTATTCTTCCCTACATCTACTATATACTATGTAATCATATATGATGTAATTGTATAATCTCATGTTTTTTATGTATGTATTCTCCTGGGTCATGCCTGAAAATAGTCAACTCTTGGCTAGCGCACTTAACCCGGTAACAAAAACTAAATAAATTATGTGCACAGGAAGGCTTGGAGATTCATCCTCTCCCTTGGATGTACATGAGCAATGTGGCCATATAGTTATTTATTCAGTACTTAGTTTTTTTGGTTTTTGTTTTTTTAAAAAGGGACAAGTCAAAGGTATCATTTAGGCCTGGGTACTTTGTAGCACCTAACTCGTAAATCCAAAATGCCTCCTTCTGTAATAATTGTTCAGTTTTCCTGTGGGTTGAAGAGAATGGACCAAATGGTCCCCCAGGTTTCTTCCCCTTTTATATACCTGATGTGTGTAAGTATCAGTCTCTTCATTCAATCCTGGTTCTGCCCTCAATATATGCCAGTTTTTTTTCTATGATCCACTTTACCTCTCTTGAAATGGGGCTAAGTGTGGTCACAAAATTCAGTGTTTCATTACTATGTTCAGTCTTATTTTTATACTGTAATAAATCACTCCTAGACATATTTTCAACTGAATTTGTAGCCTGACTTACTATATTTTTTGCATAACACCTGTGGTGAAATCTCCAAGCTATATCCTGTGCCCCCTTCCTGGAAATCAGAATCTGAACTACGGTTACACTTAAGATGCATAAATTGAGACTTGGGGATGTTACTGCTGGTCTGGTGGGGATGGCAACTCGAAGCATGTAAAATGGTGTTCCTATCCGGTGGTTTCGGGAACAGATCTTCCTGGACAGAAAGTCTCCACCACTCATTCACACTAATGGGATCTGCACTGGAGGCATTAGGACCCTGCGGGAGCAAACTTTTTTGCTAGAGGGTTGGCGCCAAAGATGGAGCCGCGAGGAGCAGCAGCGCAAGCCCCAGCTCGTGCAGTAATGACTATCTCGGTGTCTACCCTCCAATGGCCTCAGTTCTCCTTTTTTCCTGCTGTCAAGTGCACTTCAGTGACGATGTCGCTTGCCTGCCGGGAGTCAAACTTCAAACTAGCAGCTTAGTTTTTCAGTTTTATTGTTTTGTAGTAATATTTTGAATAAGTATCGCTTAGTTTATTTATTCTTGTCTAAAGAAGTCTCAGCCTACATTGACGGAGTCGACCATGAGCAGGTCAGGTGACAGTAGGGAGACTTTGTATGAAAGCTGTTCAGTAAGCTGGGCTGGGTCCGGTCTGCCGCCTTCTCCGGAGGCGGGGTCTGACAACAGACAGTCCAGTGCCTGAGGGGGTGGGCGGTCCCCTTGAAAGCATAAAAGTAAACTGTCTCATTCTCTGCACCATTCGGCCTCAAGCTCTTCTTCGGCCCACAGGTTGAGAAAGAGAAGGCATCACTCGAGGGCGCCCTCTGATATGTCTGCACATAGACTGTCAGTTATTGGGGCTAGTTGCCGGTCTCCTCCTTCAGAGTCGCCAGTTTCTGTTTCTGGTAGCAGACGTCTTCGACATCTGAGCCCTACCCTGTCCTCTGGTAGGTCTTCAGATGAACAGTTTCATCAGTGGGCTGCTCTTACGGAGCAGTGGGCTCAGAGGTTGGTCCAGCTGCCTGGCCCGGTCACTCTAGGGCCTTCGGGCTTTTTGGGAGATCAGGTAGGGCTGGTGAGCCTCCATAGTCACGCAGCGCCGTTGATTCTGCGCTTAGGTGTTTTCCCCCCTCACAGGGCTGCAGCGCAGGGGGCCACACCGATGCCTCTATCTCTTGGTATTCATCCTTCTTTCTCCCCGAATCCTGTTTTTCGGAGTCTTGGGATGTTTTTGATGCGCTCGGCGTCTTTGGAGTCGACATGTTTGTCGGCTCCGTTGATTTTCTCTGCGCCGTCCTCAGCGCCATATGACTTCTTTGCATCGTATGGCCTCTCAGCGTCCGGCTTTTGATGCCATTATGGGCGATCTGGCACCGCCTGGCCTCTCGGTGTCGCTTTGGCGCCTGCATGTATTTTTGGCCCGTGGCGCTTATTTGGCACAGAGACCTGTTAGGGCCTCATCCAGCCTTCAGGACTCCTCCTCTTTTAATCCTTTTCCTTCCTCATTTCCTTCTGAATTTCACTCCTTTCCTGTCCATACAGTCCCTCCTGGACTGTCAGGAGATGACATTGAGCCTGACCCAGACCTTAGGCTGGGTGATGATGTGGAAGGAACAGGATCCATTCCTGCTGCAGAGCCTGTGGTCGAGGACCTGTCTTTTAAGTCTCTGCTGAAAATCTTGAATTCCACTCTTTCTCTTCAAACTACAGATATCAATCCTGGGAAACTATTAAGATTCCAGTACCTCCATGTTCCGGAGAGCCCTATGGATTTGACTTCTCCGGTACAGCCCTCCCTCCTTTGAGATGCTGTCTCAAATGGTATGGAATAATCCTGCTCTCATTCCTTCGGTGGCTAAGTCCATAGATGGGAAATATGCTGCTCCCAAGGATCGACCCATTTTGGCATCCCAAGCCTTTGCGGATCCTGTTGTAGTCTTGGCAGAGAATGATAAGGTCATCCTTCCCCAGACTACTATAGCTCGACCTATTAACAAAGAATCTCGTAAGATAGACACTTTGGGTAAGAGAGTCTTTGCTGCTTCCACCCCAGGTATGCGTATTGCCAGCTACCAAGGCTATTTCTCTCAGTAAGAGTATATCCTTTGGCATTCGCTTAAACAAATGGTTGAAGCTCTAGCGGAGTCCAATACTAATTCAGAGCTTCTTCAAACCATAACCAGGGGTATCGAGTCCAACAACCAGCAGGTTAAAGCAGCTATGGACGCCTTCGATACTGCCTCCCGGGCGGCAGCGGGCATGTGTACCCGCCACTGTTCCTGGCTGCGCACTTCAGGTTTCACGAATGATGTACAGCAGCAGGTAATGGCGTTGCCTTTCGATGGTGTGTACCTCTTCAGCCCTCAAGTAGAACAAGCTCTAGAGGCTGCACAAAAGACTAGGTCAGCCATTAAATTGGCTCGATCTCCTCCCGCTCCCTCTCGAGGGGGTGTTAACAAACGCCAGTTTCCTAACCGTCAGTCATTTTGAGGCAAAAGCAGGGGAGGTTTTAATAAAAACCAAGCCCCTCAGCCTCAATAGAAAATGCAGCTGAAGGCGCAAGGACTCAACGCGCCCAGTGCCGCCTTCTGAGTTGTTGGCCCACGTCTCACCTCAGCTGCCCAAGGGGGACTCTTCCTCAGCGGTGGGAGGTCATCTGACTCACTTCTACTATCAGTGGAAGTCCATAACCTCAGAAAAATGGGTCCTCTGGATAATCCATGAGGGATATTCCCTCAATCTTTTGGACACCCCTCCAGATCGTCCCCCCCCCAGATGACAACCCGTGCTGTCAGTTCTTCAGTCAGAACTTCTCGCCTCCGAGATACAAGGCCTTCTGAACAACAGGGCAGTGGAAGTAGTTTCGCTGGATCAATGGAACACGGGGTTCTACTCCCATTACTTTCTGGTTCCAAAGGAAACCAGGGGCATGCACCCCATTTTAGACCTCAGAAAATTAAACAAATTCCTACCCAAAGAGAAATTCAAAATGATATCGCTAGGAACCCTGTTACCTTTTCTTCATCAACATGACTGGTTAGTCTCCCTGGACATGCAGAATGCTTACCAGCACATTCCTATTCACCTGAAGCATCATAAATACCTAAGGTTCGTGGCTTTGGGACAGCATTATCTATCAGTTCAGAGTCCTGCCCTTTAGGCCATCCTCGGCGCCGCAAGGTTTTACAAAGTGTTGTGCAATTCTTGCAGCGCATGTCAGGAAAAAAAAACATCCGGGTTCCAGAAGGATGCGTAGTGCATATCTCTGTCCTTCCTTTTCCTTTTCCTTGAGAGGGCCCCATTCTTTGGAGGTAGCGGACTGTCCTTTTGAACTTTCACGGTCCCGGTCACCTCACAGGGGGGATTCTTCAGGGTGCAGCCTAGGCAGTTCCAGTATGGTTGACCACCTGTCGGATGTTGTTTTCCAGAGCTCCCTCTTCCCTTGGGGCTGCAGGTGTGCTCTCTAGCCTAGGCGGAGAACAGCTGATTCCTGTTGTCGGCTCTGCCCCCCTCTCCTCTGCCACCTCCTCTCCCAGGTATTCTTGGGCCAAGTGACCCTCTCTCCTGGGAGCAGTTAAGAGCTGTGGCTGCTCAATTTCCCTCTTATGTTAGAGCCATGGACAGGCAGGTTTTTCAACCTCCCCCTGAGCAGCCAACCTCTGAACCTTTGAGGTCCTCTGATTCCTCTTCCAGGAGGTGAGGAACTGTCTGTCCACATCTCCCTAGCTGCTGATCTCGCTGAGTTTCAGCATTTCCTCATGAGGATGTTGGAGGACCTGCCTATCACCCCACCCACTTAGCACAGTCCGGAGCATCTGACGCGTGCCTTTTTGGGCAATTTCAGTGTAGACATTCATGTGGTGCCCCCCCTTAGCTGCTACCTTTCAGGAGGTGTCGGTGCACTTCTAGCAGAGACCCTTTTCCGGAGTCCCAGTCCCTAGGGATCTCCGCCAGCGGTATTGTGCCCCCACCCCCACCCCACCGGAGTATCCAGGTAGTCTGCCTCCACCTAGCTCAGGACTGATGCAGCTGGATAATCCCGATGGGCTTCGCGCCCTTCACAGTGACCAACCCCCAGATGCAGACTCCTTGGATTTTGACTTCTGGGGTAAAAGGGCTTTCTACTCTGCATGGTTGCTTCTCTCTATCTGCACATCAGGCCCACTACGCTACCTGTGACAGGTTCTTTGTGGTCCAGGCTAGGTCAGCTCCTAGCCTCGATGCCTGACATGGAGGAAACCAGACAAGCCATTGCACTCTCTGCACATGGCCTGGAGCTAGCAAGGCACCAAGCAAGGGCATCTTACAATGCCAACGAGGTAGCTTCCAGGGTTGTTGGGACGGTGATCTGCACTAGGTGGACAGCATGGTTGCGTCTCTTCTGGTTATCACCCATGGCTCAGCGTAGGGTGATTACCTCCGCTTACCAGAGAACCACATTTTCCCATACAGTTGTGCACTGGGGGACATCTGGGGGCCCTGTCTCACCTCCTTTCCCACTCTCAGGCCTCCAGACCTGTGAAAGTTCTCTCTGGTGTGCCACCCACTGAGAGCTAAGGGACTTAGTCCCTTAGGGTTAAAGCCTCCTTCGGGGGGGGCGCTCGGCACTCGCTCAAAGGTGATGAATGGTGAAGATTGACACAGATAAGATATGAAAATTACATCCCTACAGTTCATAGGTTCATAGAGAGATACGAACTCGGGAGGCAAAAAGATGCATTTAGTGAGCTCGACACCAAACTTGGTGGATAATCCTATTACAAGTATACTGTTTTATTGCCACCCATATAATTATCTGTTTTTTTTTTTAAATTTCAATGTCTCTGCTCTCCACCACTTCCCTTGGTAAAGCATTCCACAGTAGTACCACTCTTTGTGAAAACCATTTAGCCCTTTTATGTGTTTTAGAATTCTCTTAGTTTATAGCTGTGTGATCTTGTTAGAGTAATTTCTTATTAAACCAATAGTGTCAAATAGATATTGATCATTAATTGCCTTATATATTGTACAGTCCCCTCTAATTTGTCTGTAATGTAGGAAATAAAGGTCTAACTGTTGAAGTCTTGATTTATATTGAGAGAATTCCAAGCCTCTAATTTTTTTTATTTTCCTTTGAACCCCCTCCATTAATTTTTTACTTTTTTTCATAGTTGGTCCACAGAAGGATGAACAGTATTCTAATTGAGTCCTTACCAGACTTGTATAAAGTGGTAGTATTACTTTTTGGTCTCTACTCTTTATATGTTTAAGAATATACCCTAAGGCAAACCTATCTCAACCATACACAAAATCACTATCAGATCTCAGTTTAAACTATACTTGTCACAGGAATATTCTTTTAATGTTTCTATTACATAAAGACAGAAATCATTTCAAAAGTGCAATTTCAATCAAATATTTCTCAAAAGCTCCATCAATTCAAATTCCAGTAACATTTCGTTCCACCTGCGCTTGATTTATTGATGTGACAATATAATTTGTTTTCTTTGATTACTATATCGAAATATGTTTGTAAAGTATTATTTTTATTTTTATAGAAAAGCTCAACAGTCTGAAAAAGGAATATATTTTCCGAAACGTTACAATTATAATTATCCTTAGTTTTAGATGCTAGTTTTACTTCAAAATTAATCTTCGCTTTTCTAATATTGTTTTTAACTGTTTTTGTTTTTTCCTTAAATGAATTCCAGGTAATAGGAGAAGGTTTTTTTTTTATATTTCATATAATAGGCTTTTGTTTTTTATATAGCCCTTTTCATACTGTTATTCCACCAAGGGGGGGATTCTACTTCTATTGTGATATTTAGGTCTGTTTGGTACCCATGTATTCAAACAGTGATTGATTTTATTATTTATATTTTCCCAGATATGGCCTACTTCCAGATATGTAAGATTATTTTCCCAGTCATTTAGGTATCTTAATATCTCACTATAACTAGCTTTATTAAAGTCTTTTATAATGGTAACACTATTTTTGATGGTTTTGCATAGATTAAATTTAACTGATACCATATTATGGTCATTATCTCCAAGTGGAGTTTTGATAATTGGTGTAGACATTCTATTCTCCACATTAGTTAGTATGATATCGAGTATATTGTTCTGTCGAGTACCTTTGGTCACAATTTGAGTTAAGTTATGTTCAATAGAAAACTCAATAAATGCTTTTTCTACTTGTCCATATCCTTCCAGGTTAGTCCAATTTATTTTTGGGAAATTAAAATCTCCCATTAATATGTAATTATGTAATGTTTCTATCTTATTTAAGGTAGAAAGTAATTCAATATCTTCTGCCAAAGTTAAACTAGGAGGTCTATAGCCCAGAGCAATCACTAGTGGTTCATTTTGTAGGTTTACCTGAACCCAGATGACTTCATTTTTATCTCCTTCTACCTCAATTGGGGTTGTACTATAAGCTTTGTAGTTTGAACTATACAAGGCGACTCCCCCACCTTTACGATTACTTCTGTTTTTATAAAACTTGTTGTAACCCTGAATTTCGGTATTCCAATCCTGTTCAGTAAACCACGTTTCAGTGATTCCGCATATACTTACATTTTCTTTTATGAGAATATATTCTAATTCCTCAGTTGTTTTTTTTTTTTTGAGAGACTACGAGCATTAAGTAAGAGGATGTTAATAAATCCAGTATCTTTACTGTTCTGTTTTCCTTGGGAATCTTGTTTTTTAGTGGTCTTACTATCATTTTTAGTTCCTCTAGCTAATTTTACAGGAAGTATAACGATTTCAGAAGGGCATAATACAAATTCCCGATAAGTTAGTTTAAAGTATTGGCAATAAAGTCTGTTGTATGTTTTCCCAGTAAATAGTTCCCTTTCTACTTAAATGTAGACCATCCCATGAGTAAAGTTCTTCATGGTGAGTAAATTCTTCCCAATGTGTAATGCATGTTATTTCCTGTCTGTGTCCATTTTCTTATCCAGTTGTTTATATTCCTACTCTTCAATTCATAATAATGAGATGCTTTAGAAATTGGTAGCATTTCCGAAAGTACAGGAGTGCAGCCTAAATCTAAAAGCTTATTTATAAGTACAACAAAATCCTTTTTTATATACTCTCTTCCGAATCTCTATAGATGTTGTTCGCTCCAAGATGTATAATAACAATGGGGTTTATCCCAACATTATTTAGAATATTTTCTAGCATAAATACTATGTCCATTATTTTTGCTCCACTGAAACTTGACAAAACTCTTCAACTCTTATCAGGATTGCACACTGCTCTATCAAGATATCTGATCATTGAATCACCGAAGACTACTATATCCTGATTAGGAGACTCCATAGGTAGAGATACTGTTTGAAGAATGTTAACTTCAGTATCTATAGGAGCGCTAGGAAGCTCTGGTGCTAAAACTGCAGAGTCACAGTTTTCTGTAGATAAGGCCTCATAAGTATTGTATAGCGGGAGATGAAAAGTCTCCGCTTTCTTCCTTTTTTAGAAGCTTGTGAGTTTTGCACTGTAAACCAGTCCTCATTTAAGTATGAAGTAAAAGCCTCTTCTCTAGACTTTTTTTTTATTAGAGTGCATTGAAGAAGATACTATAGTAACTGGGTGATTTTGTATCTGACTACTACCAGATTGTGTTGTAATACTTGGAATGTCCAATCATTTACAAGTTTCAGTAGTTAATACATTTTGTCCCTCAGTAAGCCTAGAGGCCATTAGTTTTTGGCTAGTTTCCAAATGTTTAAGTCGCTCATTAAATAAACTAATTTCTTTAAGTAAGTCTATATTTTGTAGACACTTATTACAAGTGAATAAGTCTTTCGGGATAAATTCCATAATAAGGAACATTATTACAGTTTGAGCATTTAACTACCAAATTACTTTCCAAGGTCATAATAGTGTCCATAATGAACATTAAAGTTAGTTATTTTATTTTAGTAATGTGCGTATAAATTCTGTCAGGATCTTTAGGTAACAAATTAAGTATAAGCACCTACTCAAGTAGTTGCACAATCAAGTGAAATATATATATTTTTCTTTGTTTTTCAGTCCTAACACACCCGGCACATGCAAACATGCGCTGACGTGCGGCGTCCCGCTCGTGCTCGCCCCACTCGCAGAGGGGCTGAATTTAAAGAGGCAGACCCAGAAGTGTGCTCAGAAACTAGCGTTTACTGTGTTTTAGTAAAAATAACAATTTGTACTGTACATATTTAAAAGAAAAAGCAATAAAAAAAACAGGCACAATACCACTCATGTGTGGCTTAAGTTTTTAAACCCCTTGGTCAGTATTTCCCAGTATATCTTAATCACAGAGTTCGATAACAATAGTTGGAGATTTTGATCTTGTCACCTCACAACTACTACACATGTAAGTTTATACTTAAACAGGGCTCAAAAACAATGCAGAAGCAAGTAAAGCAATAGTTTAATTTATGAAAGAGTCGACCGCTGTGAAAACAGCAGAACAGCCCTTTGGTAAATGCAGAGACTCGTACAGTAATTCTGATCTTTCTGTGTATCTTCACCATTCATCACAATCCCACCCACCATCCCCAAGGGGCCTCAGTCTCTGGGGACCCCTTTCTCTCTGTGCCCTCTTCTCCACCTCCCTCCTTTCTGTCGGTCAGGAGTGGGGTGACCTTGGGCACATAGAGGGATGTTTTTCTCTAGGGGGAGAGTGGTCAGGATGGGGGTACTCGTTCCTCAGTGCCTTGGCTCCACCCCTGTGGGGTGGGCGTTGGTAGTTGCCCTCTCTTCTATTCTTTCTCCCTGTCAGCTTTCCTTTGATTTCTTTGTCCTTTGGACACAGCCTTAATTTAACTTAATAAACTAGTTTTCTTATACCAAAAATTTGATTGGGGGTGTATTCCCTGTATCCTGTCTTTTCTTCCAGAATAGCTGATTCTGCTTATGTTGGAGTTATTGCCAGTGATTCTGTGCCTTGAATTCTGGCAGTTTAGCCTTCTGGCTACTCCTTCGCAATTCCTTTACAATGTTTCTATACAGTTTGGAGACAGGTCAAGGTTCCAGGGTATGTTCTCTCTCTCTTCCTCTTCTATATCCAGAGATTGGGGCCCTTTCCCAATCCCCTTAGTTTTCCAGCTTATTCTGTCCTCTCAGTAGTTTATTTCTCCTTTTAGTTTGTATATCTTTTCCTTTATCTGTCTCTTGGACTCCCTTGTCCCCCCTCCCAGCCTTCTTACTCTACGGCGATGCAGAACTGGTGGGAGGGCGGGGTTGGCCACACCTAACTGCCAACCTGCAAGCACCACACAGTGCGTCAGCCTTGAGGGCGGCGCCAGTGGTGCGTAGATTCCCCCCATCCCCCAAAAAAGAAGAGCTCCCATGGGGTTCTGACCTCCGTCCACTATACCCAAAGGTGATGAATGGGGAAGATGCTCAGAAAGATCAGAATTACGGTAGGTACGTAATTTTCATTTCTTCAGATGGCTCGCTTCATCAAGTAGAACAACTCGATTCAAGCTGTCTCAATGCAGAGGATTTTATGTGTTGAAATGTTTCACCAGGAAGGCACACTGAACAAGTTGCTCGTCTCCCAGTGTGCCCTGGGGGAGGTGGAGTGGTACAGTAAGATGTCAAAATTTTGACATGCATGCAGTGAAATTAAGCCAGAATTGTGGAAAACATGTACAATATTACATAAAGGACATATGCATTATATAATTGGCACATCCAATTTATAAATTATAGAATTGATGCATACATTATATACTTGACACATACATTATATAACTGAAGAATTGACTTTACGGAGTTAGCAATTAAACCTGATTGAGGACTATTACATTCAGTAATATGCTATGCCCAGACTGTGCTGGAAGTGCAGTTTTCAGGCATGAGTGAAAAAATACCTATTTAAATGCTGAGAAGTAAGGAGTTTGGGGGAAGGGGAGTGAGGAAGTAGCCAGAGAGGGACAGGATTGGCTGTAGCTAGCCTTTCCTGGGTGCAGAGAACCCACCCAGGGACTGGCGCGCATGGAGTCGTTGAGGTAGTGAGGGGGAGGGGTGAAATAGATTTAGAGGGGGAGTGGAGAAAGGAGGATGGAGGTAGTGTTTGGGTGGGGAAGGGAGAGAAACTTGCCTAAAATAACTGGTCTCTCCAGGATGCTGAGAACCCTGCCAGAGGTCAGATTGGGAAGGGCAAGAGTTAGATTAAGAGCGGGGGAGGCAATAGCTCTGTACTAGACTCCACCAGGATGCCGAGAACCCTGCTAGGAGATAGAAGTACAGGCAAGTTGGAATGGGGTAGAAGGATAGAGGTATAAGCGGGGTGGAGGAGTAAGGAAGAAGGGAGTACTTCGAAGAAAGACTGTTTGGAAAGGGAGAGTCTGGTGGAAAGAGTATGGGGAGTATGGAAAAAGAGAGTGCTTGGTAGAAGGACTATAGGGAAAGGGAGTGCTGGGCTAATGGATTGTAGGGAGAGTGAGGATTTGACAGGAGCAAGTGGGGGGGTAAATGGAGTAGGCATGTAGGGGAAACATTAGATCTTCCATGGAGTGGTCTCTTATAGTAGGTAATACTTTTCGTTATCCAACAGAGGTAGCTGTGATGCATGGCAGCTCTTCTAGCCATTTTTCACCAGGGACTTGCCCGCACATAACATCAGCGTCCTGTTTCCTGTATAAGTGTGGTCCATCCCTGATGTCAGTTCATTTTCCCACCGTCTTCAGCTTGCCCAACAGCTAGTGCAACTTCTGTGTAGCAATCATTGACGTGAAATTTGGAACCAAGACAAATGTCTACAGATTCCTCAAAGAAGCAAGCTTTATTTAGTTCCTGCCATTGCGGTAGGAAGATGTACCGCTTTGACAATCACACACTTTGTGTAAGGTGTCTGGGACCCACGCATGACACCAGTTTCTGTGGTTTATGTCAGGAATTTAATCAACTTGTCGGCGACAGTTGCTTGAAATTCAGCACCCTTTGATGAGCAGAAAATATCTGTTAGAGAACCAGGGGGCTCGTACCAAGGGCTCACCCTCTACTGGTTCTCGTTCCAGGCAGAAAAAGGAGGAGGAGGAGAAGAAACCATCCTCACACACTCTGCCTCGTCGCCTGTCGACGGCCACCAGTTCTGGTGTCCCTCTCGTCGACAGGGCATCCTTTAAACAACACTTTGTTGACGGGGGCTCGTAACCTCTTGTCGACGGCGCTTTCTAGCACTTTAAATGCAGTTCAAACAGTAACTGCTCTATCGACAGAGGCTTATACCCTCTCGTCGACAGCGTTTTATATGCAGTTAAATGTACTGCTGCTCTGTCGACAGGGGGCTCCTCTCCCGTCGACTGCATCTGACAGTTTCAGTGAAAATAACTTCCCCCCCCCCCCAAAGCAGGCCCGCCGACGAGACCCCGTATTCCTTAAGTGAAACCTGTGGCTTATGCCCTATTGACTGGCCCTTCACCTACATGGGTGCCTTCTTATAGGGGTCAGGCGGACAGAGATCAGTACCCTAGTCTTTACCACCCAGGGGCAAGACCTTCTCATGCTACATGTCCCAGTCCTCTATCACCCCCCTTGTTTCCCAACTTGCCCCCCTTCTCACTCCACCTCCTTCTCAGGAAAGGGACCTCACCATCGTAGTCTGACAGGTCTTGCATGCCATGTGGCATTCTCAGTCTTCTGAAGGGCGCTGGGTGATCCTACCCGATCTCCTCTCCCTCCTCTGCCTAAATGATTTCATAGTGATATGGATACCATGCCACCCTGGTCGTCTCCTCCATTCACAGAGGACTGTTTGTCAGATGACCAAGATTTACAGACTAATTTCGCCAGTGCTCTTGAGGATGAAGAGTTTCAAGATTTGGATTTTCCTAATTCTGAATCCTCCTATTCAGAAATCTCTTCCCTGGACGAGGACCTGCCTCTGCCTTCGGCAGGCTCTGCCCCAGACGACCCGATCTTTAGTGAGATGATGGCTCAAATCCAAAAGGTCATGGGATTATCTTCTACTGAACATGGCAAACAACGTAAGGATATGGCAGAATATGCTTGAATTACATGAGGAGCCTGTTTTAGTGGTTCCTCCACTAATACCAACCTACCAGAATGCCATGCTGGCTGCTTGGCATCAATCTTCAGCTATTACAGCTGTCCCCCGCAAAGCGGACTGTCAATATCGGGCTCCTCTGGACCACCCATTTCTCTCTAATATTCCAGAGGCGGATTCTGTGGTCATTACTGCCACTCATGACCGTACCAAAAAACCTAAGTACATGAGCTCCTTACCCGCTGATGAGGAATCCCGAAAAATTGGCTATCTGGGGAAAAGGTATTTTCCTCAGGTGCTATGAATATCAGAATCTTGAACTATATGGGTCATATGATTAAATATCCACGTACCCTGAGGTCCTCTGCCATTGAGCTTATCAGTAAACTCCCTCCCTCACATGACAGGGATAAATTATTGGTTACAGTGACAACTAGTAATTCTATCTCCCAGCACCTTCTCAGGTCAGGATATGATACCTTAGATGCCTCAGCCCGACTATCAGCTCTGGTATCACTCTGCGTCGCCATGCCTGGCTTCGCACCTGATATACAACATAAAGTAGCTCATGCCGCCTTTAACGGGTCCAAGCTGTTCGGGCCAGGTAATCAAAACTTACTGGATGACTTGCAGGCATCAGGCAGAACCCTCCATACAATTAATGGCATGTATCATACTCCTAACTACAATTACCATACTTAACACTCCTCGTATTCCAAAAGAGGTGGAAGATACAGAGGTAATAATAAAGGCGGCTTCAGAGGTCGTGCTGAATCCTCCAGAGGCAACACCTCTATCGCCCAGGGTGCCCACTTCCACCCTTCAGGGGGAGGTGCGCAGCTCGCCACCCAGTGAACCACTGAGGGCCCCCCTTCCCCCCGCCTCCTTGACCAGGCCTCGGAGGTTGTGGGGAGTCATTTTGCCTTCTATCTGGAGGCCTGGCAAACGATCACTTCCGACAATTGGGTACTTCAGATTATACAGAAGGGTCATACTCTGGAGTTTCTCTCCACCCCGCCACCCTATGCCCTCCACAGAAGATTAAGTATCCCCCAGATCACATACCCATCTTACAGGAGGAATTGACTGCCCTTTTGACCAAACAGGCCGTTGTTCCAGTGCCTCTTCTGGAATAGCAAACTTGATTTTACTCACACTTCTTTCTGGTGCCCAAATGAACGGGAGGCCTCAGACCAATACTGGATCTCAGACAACTGAATCTTTACATTCAGTACAAACGTTTCTGCATGATCACTGTATTTGCCATTGTGCCAATCCTGAAACAGGGTGATTGGCTTTGCGCCTTAGACAATAAGGATGCTTACCTTCATATTCCCATCCATCCTGCCCATCACAGATATTTGCACTTCCACCTACTGGGTCAAAATTATCAGTTTAGAACACTCCCTTTCGGCCTCTCATAAACCCACAGTGTGTTCACCAAGTGCGTAACAGTGGTAGCAGCAGCCTTACGAATAGAAGGGCACGTTATCTTTTCATATCTAGATGATTGGCTAATAAAAGCAGACTCCAAAGCCACCCTGCTTGCCTCTCTAGATGCTACCTAGAAACTGTTCGCATATCTGGGAATCACTGTGAGTTCGCCAAAGACCAGTCCAAATCCGACAGAGTCTCTCCAATACATTGGAACTGTTCTAGATACAGTTACAGCCAGGGCTTACCTCCCGTCTGCCCGGCAGGACACACACACATAAAAAATGGTCACAGCCAGACAAATGCTGCGTTTTCTGGGTTACATGTCCGCTGCCATTCCTACGGTGACATTCACCCATCTCCACATGAGACCTGTCCAGTGAACCCTCCAGAATTAATGATCCCAAAAAACAGGACAGTTTAAAGACAAAATCAGGGTCACTCCATCTCTGAAGTCTACCCTGACATGGTGGAGAATATGAATCAAGCAGCGCCTTTCTGGTTTCCCCCCTCCCATGCAAACGTTGACCACAGATGCTTCTCTACAGGGCTGGAGAGCGCACTTCAGTCCTTATCAGACTCGGGGCCAATGGCCCGCGTCTCCCTATCAGTCTCGCATCATTCTCCTAGAGATGAAAGCAATCCGTCTCTCCCTCCAGGCGTTCCGGCCCTACATCGAGCCAGGATCATTACTGATCCAATCAGACAACACTGCAGTACTCTTCTACCTCAACAAGCAAGGAAGTATGAAGTCTCGCTTCCTATGCAGAGAGAACTTTGCAGTTTGGCAAGAAGCCATATGGCAACAATTGACGCTAGCAGCTGTCCATTTGCCAGGACATTGCATCCAGTTAGCTCACCGGCTGAGTCACCGGTCCACAATTCACAAATGAACACTTCACAAGCAAGTGCTCCAAGAAATCTTCAACTTATGGGGCACTCCACAGATGGATCTGTTTGCCTTCCCAGAGAAGTACTGTCTTCACAGGTATTTTTACATTATCCCGAACAAAAAGGGATGATCTATAAATGCCCTGTCCCAACCCTGGACAGGTCTCTTTTTGTACGATTTACCTCCCGTCCCTCTCCTTCAATGGACTCTACTGAAACTACAGTTGGAGCTGGCCACAATGATTCTTATAGCCCCACTGTGGCCTTGTCAGATGTGGTGACCTCTACCAACAGCCAGTACAGGACCCCGTCACATTGATAAGACTGGACCTCTTGACTCAGTGTCATAGGTCTCTCCTACACCCCAACCTGAAGGCTCTACACCTTCATGCTTGACTTATGAGAACACTTTCATAAATTGATTACAAGCGTCCTCTCCTGTTGCCAGTATACTCTTGGCCTTCTGTAAGCCAGCAACATACAATTCAAAATGGAAACTATCTTCCATATGGTCAACTTCTTGATCTTTGGACCCTTACTCTTGTCCACTGACAAAGGTTCTGGACTACCTGGCCTCACTACCTGAGTCCGGTTTAAGTTATTCTTCCATCAGAGTCCACTTGGCTGCCATCTCCACTTTCCATGAGCCTCTGGAAGGCAGGTGCTAGGGATATGGATATGTTGTTCTAGCCACACTGTTTGTCATTCTCCTTTCAGATCTTGCTGGAAGGTCTTGAAGTTGGCACCTTTCACCCACCCAGGTGGCATAACCCTTGGCTCTGCCCCATGACGCCACATCTTCCTTTCCACTGTAAGATACAGCTTCCCTCCTTACCACTGACGCGTTTAGTAGGCTCTGACTTCAAAATCTTGGGATTTGCTAAAACTAAAACTCATCAGAGTTAGCGATAATTGATTTGCGATCTCGACAGATAAGAAAGACCAGTCTTCCCCAGGTTTCTGACGCTGCCAATGCAGGCAAAAGATGTCTCTCACAGACCTGCGTGCCACGTGCATTTATTGCCTGGGTGTCGACCATGACACCCAGGCATGCTAAATGTATCGCACATTCCATCCAAACATCTTAGACGATCGTCTCGCACAGCTGAAATTGGGCAGACTGGAGAAACTGAATCTGCTAGTCAAATCTAAGGAGACCCAATGGGCGGTCTCCACGTCTGCGGGATCCGCCGAGCAGCTCTGGCCATGGATCGCTCTTCCAATGCTTTTTTTGTGGCGCTCAGTCTGGGCTCTACTTTCTCCAGTTCCTTTCTGGAGATGTGCCAGTCCCTTCCCACCAAGGGCGAGGGGCCTTCGGGGGCACATGTTTCTCAGACCCGTAAAAAGGACAAGCAACCAAGAGAATCTTAGTCTCATCGACCACGTTCCTGAGATCATGAGAGATCTCTGTCCCAGGAATTTGCTCTCTTAACTTTAGTCGAGGTTGCAGCCTCAGCCGCTGACTTCACAGTCCCACCGTCAGACCAGCCAGCTCAGGCACTGGATGATGATCCGGTCAAGATTGTTCTCGATCCTTTGTCACCCGATGAGGCCAACAGCTCCTTAGCCCAGACCCCGGTCCTGCCTCTCCTCAGTGAGGAGACCCAGCTCACTGGGAAACCCATCGAGGACCCAGACCAAGAAGTTCCACTGGTCTCCCCGGTGCCTTCCAGTCGACCCTGTCAGTCCCCCCGACGATCGAGGTCCAGGACTCCTTTGACCAATCAGCCGAAGAAGGTGCACAAGCACTCCAAAAAGAGGCGTCGCCGACATTATTCTTCTTACTCCTCAGACAGGGGGAGGCTTAGATGGAAACTCTTTCGACTTTATGAAGACCTAATGTTGCAACATCTAATTCTGTCTGGGCAAAAGCAGACTCTGGTTTCTACCCCGCCATTGCTTCGCTATCGCCTCCAAGGCCGAAGCTGACTCCCTTGGAGCCAGCACACACCATTTCTCCTCCTTCAGAGCTGGTAAAAACAGTTCAGCCAAAATCGACCTCTCCACCGATTCTGGTGGAGCTGCAACCTAAACAGCCCCCAGTGGGCTGGCCTACCAAAGAGTCTGTCTGTTCCAGGCCTCCCACGTAGACTCTGTTACCCTCACTCCTGACCGTCCTAGCTGGGTGGAGGGAGACTCAGGTGGCCAGTCGATTTATCCAGACTCCTCGGAGTCTGATGAGTCTGACCTTCTTTCACGTCCCTTGGACGAGGAATCTGTTGGTAGTCTCTCGACGGAGGAAAGCCCCTCTTACTTAATGGGCATTCTCCGGCTTATCTCCAAATCCATGGAGATGCCTCTTGAGCCTGTACAAAAATGGGCCTACTATCCCTTCACAGATATCCTTAAATGAGGGCATTCTCCGGTGAAAGCCTTTCCGGTGGCCGAGGCCATTAAAGGTCCAGATTTTTCTTCGAGACAGCTCTTGCAGCAGGTAACACCATTAGGAGTGAAGCCGGCAGGCGTCAGGACCCCACGGAAAACTTCTAGCTAGCTATCTTCAGCGGGGACCGCCCCCGACGTCCGTCCTGCCTCCGACGTCCGGCGTAGTACATAAGGGGGCGGTCCCACCAGATTCCCCAGTTCTAGGGTCATGGATATGTTGTTCATCCACACTTATTGGCAGGTTCCTTGCCACTTTAAATCTTGCCGGAAGGTCTTCAAGCTGGCTCCTCTCACCCACCCGGGTGGTAAAACACTCTGCTCCACCCCATGGCCAGATCTTCCTTACCGCTTGGAAGCTCAGGTTCCCTCCTTAACGCTCTGCGATTAAGACTGGTTCCTAATTCTTGAAAGTTCGAAATCAAAAAGTTTTTGCTAAAAAGACTTGGTGGTCTTCTCCTACGGCGGCTCACGTGGACCATCGACTCCCGGTTTCGGAGGTGCCCTTGCGGGCAGAAGATGTCTAGGACGGATCCGCACTCCACGTGCGTCTACTGCCTGGGCCTTGAGCACGACCCGCAGGCCTGCGACTTGTGCTCTTCCTTTTCAGCCTGAGTCCTTGAAGACCGTGCTGCCCAATTACAACTGGGGCGCCACCGGTGAAATCTAAAGAGGCCCGATTGGCGGTGTCTGCGGCGGCGGGCTCAGCGGATCAGCTCGAGCAGATGATCGCCCTCGAAGAGGAGGCGGCGCGGGCCGCTTCTACCTCGGCTGCGGCATTTGTCCCGCTCTCTCTCTCGGTGCCTCGTACTCGGCTTCTTTTAAGGAGCTTTGTCTGACCCTCTCGAGGAAAGGTGAGGGTCCAACTTCTTCGGGACCTTTTTCCAGGTCCAAAAAGAGCAAAAGTAAGTCTCTCCGTCAACGCTCTTGGGAGCGGGAAAGATCCCCCTTCCCTTGTCGACAGTCTACTTCGGTTGACCCCTCAGCTTCAGTCACTGGCTTCACGGTGTCCCCGTCAGGCCAGTTCACCGAGACTCCCGTCGATGCGGTCGAGATTTTTCTTGACCCGTTAGACGTGTTGTCGGCTGGAGAAGCTGAGAATCCCCTCTCCCCGGTGAGAGTTGAGGATCCCGTCGGCTTGTCTGTGCCTCCGGTTCCGGAGCCTTCGGTGGGATCGTCCGAGCCGAGGAGAGTGCCGATTTCCGACATTTCTCCTCGCCTTCCTCGGCCCAGTCGAGACTCTCGGTCTCGGTCTCGGACATCCTCGCTGTCCAACCGATCCTGCCGCCATAGGCGGTCTCGGCACCGCGGCAAGCGGCGCCGCCGCTCTTCCTCGGACGAGGGGAGGCTTCGGTGCAAGTTGCGTCGGAAGTACGAGGAACTTATGTGGCAACAGCTCCTTTTGACCGGGAATAAGCCGACCCAGTCGTCTTCCCCGGCCATTAAGTGGCTGTCACCGGAGCAGCCAAAACAACCCCTCGTTGTAGTCGAGGAGCCTGTTCTCAGACCGGTTGTTCGGCCAATTCCAGCTGCCCCACCGATTCTGGTGGAACCTCCGCCTCCACAGCCATTAGTTGGGGCTCCGACCAAAAATTCTCGGTCAGCCTTGGGTTTGCCCCATAGGCTGTCTGTCATCCTCACTCCCGATAAACCTCGGCAGGTGGAGGGTGGCTCAGGCCCGAGGCAGCTCTTTGAGGACTCTTCAGAGTCCGATGATGGTTCCTCCCTCTTCTCCAAGCGCATGGACTTGGAGTCCTCGGGAGGGCAGTCAATGGACGATAGCCTTCGTCCTTCTTAGGGTTGCTTCAACTCATCTCGGAGTCCACCGGGATGAAGCTCGAACCCGTTTCTAAACGGGCCAGGTATCCCCTCACGGAGATTCTGGACCGAGGGGATTCTCTGGAGGCCTTTCCGGTGGCCGAGGCCATAGTGGGTCCGGCCTTGGAACTTTGGCAGCGTCCTGCTTCCTGCCCTGCGCCTTCGGCCAGGTTGGCCAGGAAGTATGCGGTCCCTACCGGTTCCCTGTCCGGTTTTTCGGAACACCCCTCGGCCGAGGGGTTGGTTACCGACAGCGTTTTCCGGCGTGCCGGGAACTCCAAGGATGTGGACAAACCTCCCGACAAGGAATCCAAGAAATTGGATTATGCCGGGCGAAAAGTCTATGCTGCGTCCTCTCTCGGCCTTCGTCAGGCCAGTTCGGCCGTCCTCATGGCACATTTTTCTCACGCCCTGTTGGGCTCCCTGGATGAGGTTGTCCCTCATCTTCCCGCAGATCTGCAGACTACGGTCAGGCAGGTGCGGGACCAGGGCAGGGCAGTGGCTAAACAGCAGCTCCAGACTGCGTTAGACATCGGGGACTCATGTGCCAGGTCTGTGGCGGCCTCAGTGTCCATGCGTCGTTGGGCTTGGCTGAGGATATCCACCTTTACCTAGGATACCCAGCACAAGTTGGCGGATGTTCCCTTTTTGGGGACTGACCTCTTCGGCCCTGGGGTGGAAGGTCACCTGCAGAGGATCGAGAAGTCCAGTGCTACCTTGGACTCGGTCTCTTCCGCTCAGAAGGACAAAGGCCGCAAGCCACAGCCTAAGCCCTTTCTTCCTTCTGCGCCCGCGGCGCGCCCGGCCCAGCAACGTCAGGGCCAGCAGGCTCGAGCTTGGTATCCCAAACCCAAGCCGTCGGCTTCCTCCAACAGGAAGCAGGGAGGTAAAGGCCCAGGAGGTCCCTCGGCCGGTCCCTCCTCCAAGCCTGCCCAGTGACGGGCTGAGGGGTGTCGACCCCATCCCTGTCACCTCACCCCTGGTTCCCCATGGGGACAGCTCAGACACTTCCTTTCCGCCTGGTCCGCTGTTACCACGGACAGGTGGGTACTGGAGGTGGTGGGAAAAGGCCTACCTCTAGAATTCGAGCAGGCCCCGCCCTTCAGAGCCGTCGCACCTCGGGGGGCCTCGGGGTCCGCAGCCTCACTGGCGGCTCGTCGAGCCGACATCGCTCTCCTCCTCCAAAAGGAGGTGATCATGGAGGTAGAGGACCCCCTTTAGACCCGGGGTTCGTGTCCAGGTATTTCCTGGTTCTGAAACGGACGGGGGCTGGCGCCCCATTCTCGACCTACATGACCTGAACAAGTTCCTAAGGTCTCGGACCTTCAGAATGGTCACTCTGGCACAGATAATGCCATCTCTGGAACACGGCATGTGGTTCTGCTCTCTGGATCTGCAGGACGCGTTCTTTCACGTCCCTATCCGTCTGTCACATCGGAGATTCCTCCGCTTTCGAGCGGAAGGATCCCTCTTCGAGTTCTAAGCCATGCCGTTTGGCTTATCTTCAGCTCCCAGGGTCTTCACCAAATGCATGGCAGTGGTGACAGCATTCCTGCGGCGCCGAGGGGTCCGGGTGTACCCTTACCTGGACGATTGGCTGATAGCAACCTCCTCCAGACGGGAGGTGAAGCGGTCCAGAGATCTGGCCCTCCAGGTTTGCTCTCAAGTCGGCCTTCTCATCAACGAGGCCAAGTCGGAACTCGAGCCGAAGCAGGTGATCCTGTTCATCGGGGCAGAGCTCGACTCTCTTCAAGCCAGAGCACGGGTCCCGGCGGACAGGGCCGAGGTTCTTGCCTCCTTTGCCCAGTCATTTCTGGTTGGGCAATCGCGCCCTGCCCGGGACTTCCTGCGCCTCCTGGGTCTCATGGCGGCCTGTACCAGCATAGTCCATTGGGCACGCTGGCACATGCGCCCCCTTCAGTGGGGACTGGCCAGCCGGTGGTCACAACGCTGCGATCCATTGAACCAGCTAGTGACAGTGACCCAGGAGATGTGGAACGCTCTCCAGTGGTGGACCGTTCCATCTCATCTGCAGGAGGGCATCCCGTTTGTCCGCCCCGAGCCGACGGTCTCTCTATCGACCGATGCCTCTCTGATGGGTTGGGGTGCCCATCTGGGGGAACACCGAGTGCACGGCCTCTGGTCCCCGAGGGAGTCCCGATGCCACATCAACCTGCTGGAGCTCCGAGTGGTCCGCCTAGCTCTCACCGCCTTTGCTCCGTTCCTCCGGGGTCAAGTGGTCCGAGTCCAGACGGACAATACCACGACCATGTACTACCTGAACCGCCAGGGCGGGACACGCTCCATGCTTCTGTGCAAGGAAGCTCTCCGCATTTGGTCACTCGTGCGCAGCCTGGAGGCGGATCTCCTAGCCATTCATGTGGCAGGAGCCTCCGATGCCCTGAGCCGGATAGGGGCTGCATCTCACGAGTGGTCTGTACTGCCGGAGGTAGTACAAGATCTGTTCTCCCACTGGGGCACACCTCAGGTGGACCTGTTTGCCTCCAGGGAGAATGCGAAGCTGAGGCTGTTTCATGCCCGCCCCCCTCAGCAGGGCTCGCTGCAGGGGGATGCCTTCTCGAGGCTGTGGACCCCGGGCCTCTTTTACGCCTTTCCCCCATTTCCCTTGATTCACAAGGTGCTTCTCAAGACAAGGAGGGACAAGGCGCAGGTGATTCTGATAGCCCCAGACTGGCCCCGCCAGTTCTGGTACCCAGATCTCCTCAACCTCAGCTACAGGCTCCCGAGGCAGCTTCCAGCTCGCCCGGACCTGCTCTCAGTCAATCAGGGGAAGGTGTTCCATCCGGACCTTCAATCCCTGCACCTGACGGCCTGGTTCCTGAGCGGCTAGAGTTCCAGGCCTTGGGTCTTTCCGACGAGGTCCTCAGTGTTGTTAAGGCGACCCGTAAGGAGTCGACCAGGAAATGCTATGCCTTCAAATGGAAGAGGTTTTCCATTTGGTGTCAGAGTAAGGGTTTGGACCCTTCCTCCTGTTCCTTGGCAAGCATTTTGGACTATTTATGGTCCCTTTCTAGACAAGGGCTTAGGTCGACGACCCTAAAGGTGCACCTGGCAGCCATCTCTGCTTACCGGGCGCGGGCCGGGGAGCAGTCGGTGGGCAGGAGAAGGTGGTCTGGCGCTTTTTCCAAGGCCTTGATCACATTTCCCCTCCGGTGCGAGAACCTCCACCTCCGTGGGATTTACTGCTGGTACTGGCAAAGCTCATGGGCAAGCCATTCGAACCAATGCACAGGTGTGAACTCTCTCACCTGTCGTGGAAGACCACCTTCTTGGTGGCTATCACGTCAGCCAGAAGGATGGGAGAACTCCAGGCACTCTGCATTGAGTCTCCTTACCTGGTCTTCCACAGGGACAAGGTTGTCCTGCGCCCCCAACCGAAATTCCTTCCGAAGGTGGTGTCGGAGTTTCACCTTAACCAGGTGTTGACTCTGCCGGTGTTCTACCCCAATCACACCTCGGAGGCGAATACAGGCTCCATACTTTGACCTGAAGGGCGCTCGCTTATTATAAGGGAGCGACGGTTGAAATTCAGGAGAGATTCGCCAGCTGTTTGTCACCTACGCTGAAGCCGCACCTCGGTAGACCTGCAGCCAAGCGGACGTAGGCAGGTGGGTCACCTCCATAGATCTCTGCTATAAGTTGGCGGGCATGGAGCCTCCCAGAGGGATAAGAGCTCATTCTGCCCGGTCATACTGCTGCATCGGTGGCTGCTTCCAGGAGGTCCCTATCCAGGAAATCTGCAGGCTGCTACCTGGAAGTCAGCACACACCTTTATTACCCATTACCACATCGACCTTGAGTCACGCGGGATGCTGGTTTTGGGGCCTCGGTTCTCAGTCTTTATTCCCTAAGTAGGTGGTGTGCGCTAGCCTCCCTCCTTCCGGAGAACTGCTAGGAGTCTGCCAGACGGTGTGGATGAACAACATATCCATGTCCTAGAAATACAGGTTACTCACCTGTAACAGGAGTTCTAGGAGTGGTATATGTTGTTCATCTACGACCCGACCTCCCGGTTTGACGCACAACCTGGCTTCCAGCGGGCCAGATCTGGCGTCATGGGCGAACCGAGAGTTTTACCACCTGGGTGGGTGGGAGGAGCCAGCTTGAAGACCTTCTGGCAAGATTTAAGCTGCAAGGAACCTGCCAGTAAGTGTGGATGAACAACATATACCATTCCTAGAACTCCTGTTACAGGTGAGTAACCTGTATTTCTTTCCCGCCGTCGACTTGCAAGTCTCGACCCTTCGGTTCCAATTCTAGCGCACGACGCGTGGTAAAGTTTTTCCTTTTTTTCTTCAGGCAGTGGGACCAAAGGCAAGACCATATGCAGCATCCGGTCAGAATCATGAACGCCGTGATTCGAGACTGGCAACGGTGGCTAGACCCAGGGACACACTCTACGGGTGTCCCATTTATAGCGCCGTCCCCGGAGGTAATCCTCACCACAGACGCCTCAGGACTGGGGGGGGAGCACACCTAGATGGGGTGAAGTCCCTGGGAACATGGACCCCTTAGGACGCTCACCTTCATATCAACGTTCTAGAGATGAGGGCGATCCTTTATGCCCTGCAGGCATTTCAGTCAGAGATCCCGCCGAGTACTCTCCTGCTCCAGACAGACAACAGGGCGGTGATGTATTACCTCAACAAACAAGGAGGCGCACACTCTTACCCCCTTTGCAGGGAGGCTATGAGGTGTGGGATTGGTAATCCGACATGGCGCAAACCTGATCACAGTACATATTCCCGGGGTGGAGAACACAATTGCAGCGGCCTGAGTCGTTCCCAGGCCAGAGTCCACGAGTGGGAACTTCTTCAGGAGGTAGCAGAGGATCTGTTTCTTCGATGGGGAACTCCAGAATTAGACTTGTTCGCTTCCCCATCCAACGCAAAACTGCCCAATTTTTGCTTGCTAGATCCAGGGCCTGGTGTTTTCTGACGAGATGCGTTGTCCCTCTCCTGGGCAGACAGATTCCTCTATGCTTTCCCTCCCTTCCCGTTGATCCAGAAAGTTGTTCTCAAACTGCGCAGGGAGCATGCAACAATGATCCTGGTGGCCCCTTTCTGGCCCAGACAGATCTGGTTCCCTTTGCTAATACAGCTATCCCGGGAACCCCCGCTCCCGTTGCCATTCAGCTCCCATCTCTTGTCTCAGGAGGAGGGTTCACTGGTCCACCCGACTTACGCCACTGAACCTGCATGCATGGCTCAGGAGACATAGCCATTTTGCGACACGGGGTCTTCAAGAGGTTGCAGAAGTTCTTTCTGCAGCCAGAAAGCCGGCAACCTTGTCTGGCTTGTCATCATGAAATGGCACCATTTTGATCTATGGTAAATAGCTCGCGGCTTTTCCCCTTTGGGTTGTCCAATGAAAGCAGTGTTAGAGTACCTGCTCTCCCTCTTCCGTTCGGGTCTCGCCTACTCCTCTATTAAGGTGCACCTCTGTGCCATTTCAGCTTATCACCTTCCGGTGGGACAGCGCACAGTGGCACAATTAGATGCCTGTTGAGAATTCCTGAGAGGGGTGTTACATCTTAGGCCGCCCATTAAAGACCCAGTGCCTCCATGGGACTTACTCTTTGTCCTGGAGCAACTCACGCTCCCCCCCTTTGAACCTGCCGCGGATTGCAAGCTGCGTTTTCTGTCATGGAAAATGTTGTTTTTAGTTGCTGTTATGTCAGCGAGAAGAGTTTCGAGCTTCATGCTCTCATGTGTAAGGAGCCCTATTTGATTTTTCACCAGGACAGAGTATCCCTGAGGACGAATCCTAAATTCTTGCCTAAGGTGGTCTCCACACTCACTCTCAATCAGGACATTGACCTGCCTGTCTACTTCCCTAATTATTCTAATAGAGGAGAGGCGCTGCTCCACACCCTGGATGTTCACCGCAGCTTAAGGTACTACCTGAGCAGAAATAAGCAGCTTCGTAAGTCGGAGCAACTTTTCGTTTCCTTACTGAAAGGATGATGGACCAGCCAGTATCGAAACAGTCCCTTTCTCGCTGGCTTGTCCAGTGCATATCATGCTGCTATGATATCAAACAAAAGCCCCTCCTGAGATCAGTCCGGGGCCATTCCACTAGGGGAGTGGCCACCTCCTTTGCAGCACTTCGTAACGTCTCCACCTCTGCCATTTGTGCTACAGCCACTTGGAGCTCTGTACATACCTTTATCAGGCATTATAGCCTGGACATGCGCTTCACGGCGAAGAGCCGGCTCGCCTGGCTGTGCTACAGGGTCTCCTGTCCTAGAATCAGGACTTGGAATGAACTTTCAGTTTCCTCCTCCCAGAGTGTTTGCGGCGCCACTGCTTTGGAATCAGTCCTAATGGTGTTACCTGCTGCAAGAGCTGTGTCTCGAAGTAAGATAGTACAGTTACGCAAAACTTACCATAACAGTAGATCTTTGAGAACAGCTCTTGCAGCAGGTACCTTCCCGTCCACCTTCCCCCTTGGAGGAGGCATGGCTTCTCAAGTTTTTAACAGGGACTTATACCCCTTTGTCTTCTGACGGTGGATCCTCGGTCTCCCATTTTGATGTCATCCTGCGGCCGGAAGTCTCTGGCGGGAGAACTGGGGAATCTGGCAGGACTGCCCCCTTATGTACTACGCCTGACGTGGGAGGCGGGACCGACGTCGGGGGTGGTCCCCGCTGAAGATAGCTAGCTAGAAGTTTTCCGTGGGGTCCTGACGCCTGCCGGCTTCAGTCCTAATGGTGTAACCTGCTGCAAGAGCTGTTCTCGAAGATCTACTGTTACGGTAAGTTGTTACGTAACTGTACTTTTTGGAGCTTTGGCAGTATACTGCTTCCTGCCCTGCACCTTCTGCCCCCATGGCTCGCAAATATGCGGTGCCCATAGGGTTTCTTTCAGGGTTCACAGAGCAATCCTTGGCCGAGGGTTTAGAGATGGAGTCTGTGTTGAGATGCTCAGGCAATTTGGCACATACTGATAGACCTCCGGACAAAGAGTTAAAAAAACTGGACCATTCTGCCCGCCAAGTCTATGCCACCTCTGTTCTAGGCCTCAGTCAGGCAACCTCGGCCGTCGTCGTGGCGGCGCATTTCTCTCATTCCCTGCTGGGCTCCCTTGATGAGGTTCTTCCTCACCTACTCAAAGACCTCCAGACCATAGCCAAGCAGGTCCGGGACCAGGGTCGGGCTGTTGCCATGCAGCAACTCCAGACATCTCTGGACCTCTGGGATTTATGCGCCCGTTCGGTGGCAGCCATGGTTGCCGTGCACCACAGGGTGTGGTTGAGAGTCTCCACCTTCATGGCGGGTACCCAGCACAAACTAACGGACAATCTTACTTTGAGAAACAGCTCTTGCAGCAGGTTACACCATTAGAACTGAAGCCAGCAGGCACCAGGACCCCACAGAAATTTTCTAGCCAGCAGTATTCAGCGGGGACCTCCCCCAGTGTCTGTCCCGCCCCTGACGTCAGGCATAGTACATAAGGGGGTGGTCTCCCAGAATCCCCAGTTCTCTTCCTGCCATTGACTTGCCAGCATCGGCCTCTGTCTCTACCTAGCGCTTGACAACTTAGAACTTCAAATTTCTGCTTAACTAATGTTCTTTCCAACTCCTTCATTTGGGGGTCACCTTTCAGTGTGCCTGCGGAAAACAGATCCCTTTCAAAGATCCTTATTCTTCCTGCGTGCGGTGCTTAGGCCCGGACCACGATACCAAGGCCTGTACCTTTTGGCAAGGGTTCAACAGCTGCACCATGATCCACTGTCAGAAGGCACTTCAGGCTTACCTGCTAGAGGAAAAACTTAGTAGGATGGACAAAGAACCTTCCTCCAGGGCGATTCTTCCTCCAAGGTCCACAAAAAACCAGGACAAGCACCGGGAGAAGGCAAGGTCCAGATCCCCGAACCAGGCCTCGGATTCGCGGAGCTCAGGCTCCACCCGATCGGACCGCTCTCCCTCTAGGGCTAAGTCTCAGCCCCCTCCGGTGAAGGTCTGGGCTTCCAGCGGTTCTTCGACTGTTCAGCGTATCAAGACTTCCAGGCCCTCGGCTTCCTCTACTCCCTCTCAGGCCTCTTCAAAGTCCTCTGAACGCCACAAGTCTTCCTCTTCCACCTGAGTCGGGACCCCAACTCCAGGTCAGTCTCCCAGCCCCCCAGGGGCCCCGGATCCTCCACCCAGGAAGATGAAGGACCTGACGTACCTCAAGCGGACGACAGACCCAACGTCAGCCAAGCATCTGAAGTCGGCCAGGCGTTCACCGGTGCCGAGAACATCGGCCAATCACCAGACGTCGGCCAGGCGTTCACCGGACTCAAAGTCGTCAGCCAAACGACCAACGTCTGCTTCACCGGAGCCGAAGACCCCCAAGTCACCAGTAGACACCGGTCACAGGGACTCCACAGAGGAGGACACCACATTGTCCGAAGACCAGATGGGTGACACTGAGGATGTCGGGCTTCCAAGGGAACCTTCGCCCACCTCGGAGACATCTGAGGACCCAGCGACAGACCACCGGCACCAGGCCCGTCGGGCATGAATATTCAAGAAGTAAAGGATCTCTTTACTCCCTGGTGTGACACTATCCATAAAGATGTGGTCCCAATAAAGCCTCCTTCTAGGGACATGGATATGTTGTTCATCCACACTTTCTGGCAGGTTCCTTGCTGCTTTAAATCTTGCCGGAAGGTCTTCAAGCTGGCTCCCCCCACCCACCTGGGTGGTAAAACTCTCGGCTCTGCCCCATGATGCCGATCTTCCTTACCGCTTGGAAGCTCAGGTTCCCTCCTTAGCGCTCTGCGTTTTTGACTGGTTCCTGATTTTTCGGTTTCTCCGAATTTAGTTGGAAGTTTTCTAAAACTTCGGTCTTCTTCCCTCACCACTGCGATGGATATTTAGTTTCCCGGCTCTCGGAGGCGCCTGGGTAATACCTCCAGGAAGGACCCGCACTCCATGTGCGTTTACTGCCTTGACTTGGACCGTGATCCTCAAGTTTGCGATTTTTGCTATGCCCTTTCGACCAGCGTCCTGGAGGATCGTGCGGCTCGTTTGGGGCTCGGGCGACCTGAAATGTTTCCCGCGCTGGAAAAATCCTTGGAGGCTTGCTGGGCGGTGTCCGTGTTGGCTGTCTCGGCTGAGCAAACCCGATCTCTCTTCCTCCAGGGAGGAGGCGGTGACCAAGTCTGTTCCCTCCTCCTCGGTCGAGGCGCTTATCCCGCTCTTTGAGTTCTCCTCATTCAGCTTCATTCAAGGAGCTTCACCAGTCCCTTTCCTCGAAGGGAGAGGGACATTTGGGACCTGCCTCTCGGCCCAGGTCAAAGGAGTCGCAGGCTAAGTCCCATCATCGGCGGGAGCAGGAGAGTTCCCCCTCCCCTGTCTGCTGAATTTAGAGCTTGATCCGGTGCAGTTCAGGCCTCTGGCTTCACGGTGTCCCCGTCAGGTCAGTCGGCCATGATCTCGTTGGCGTTGTCGAGTCTTCTCTCGACCCATCCTGCAGGCGGTCTGCGGAAGCCGTCAACCCTTCTCCGGTTTCCCGGTGGAGGCGAGTTCTGCCTGCACCTTCGGGGCAACAGGCCTCGGCCTTTTTGTCCGAGCCGAGGGAAGAGCGGGCATCCCCCGCTCCTTCCCGGGCCCACCCTCGGTTTCCCCGAGGAGCTGGGTCTCGGTCCTCTTCTCGGTCAAGCCACTCCCGCCGACTTCGGTGTTCTCGGTCCGGGCACAGAGTTAAGTGGCATTACCGTTCCTCCTCGTCTCCCTCCTCGGATGAGGAGTGGCTTCAATGCAGATGGCGTCAACGTTATGAGGAGTTCATGTGGCAGCAGTTGCTTTTGTCCGGGAATCGATCGACTTGATTCATTCCCCGTCCAGCAAGCAGCTGCCGCCCGAACGGCCGATGCAACCACTCGCTGCAATCGAGGTGCCAACTTCAGGGCCGGTTGTTTGTCCGAACCTTGCTGCCCCACCGACTGGTGGAACCTCGGTCCAAAGGATGGACTACATCGGGCGCCAAAGGTTCGCCGTGTCTCCCTAGGCCTCCGACAGGCCAGCTCGGCCACACTGATGGCACATTTTTCCCACGCCTTTTGGGCTCCCTGGATGAGGTGCTCCTCATTTCCGGCTGACCTAGGACCACGGTCCGGGCGGGTACGGGACCAGGTAGGCGGTGTATACAGCAGCTTCAGACTGCTCTGGACTTGGGTGATCCCTGTGCCAGGTCGGTAGCGGTGGCCATGCACCGCAGGGCGTGGCTGAGGTTATCCTCTTTCTCACCGGATACCCAGCACAAGTTGGCGGACATCCCCTTCTTGGGGACTGACCTCGTCGGCCCTGGAGTGGAGGGACACCTCCAGGGGACCGAGAAGTCCGATGCCACTCCGGACTCAGTCACCCCCGCCCGGAGGGACAAGGGCCGCCGGCAGCCTTTGCGTAAGCCCCTTGGTCCCTCGACCCCTGCGGCTCTACCGGCCCATCAACACCAGCATGAGGGCCAGTAGGCTTGTGCTGGGCATCCTGACCCCAAGCCAGCGGCTTCCTCCAAAGGGAAGCAGGGAGGTAAAGGCCCAGGAGCTCCCTCGGCCAGTCCTTCCTCCAAGCCTGCTCAGTGACTGGCTGAGGGGCGCTGTCCCCTGCCCCGTCGCCCCTACCCGAGTTCCCCCCGGGAGGAGACAGCTCCGCCCCTCCTCCGCCTGGTCCGCTTTCTCGGACCTCTGGGTGTTGGAGGTGCTAGGGGAAGGTCCTGCCTCTGATTGCGAGCAGGCCCCAACCTTTCAAGACGTTGCCCCTCGGTGGGCCATGGGGTCCACGGCCTTGCTGTCGGCCCGCCAAGCCGACTTGCCTGGCCCCTCTAGATAGAGGTGATCAGGAAGGTGGCAGACCCTCTTCCAGACCCTGGGTTCGTGTCCAGGTATTCCTGGTCCCCAAACAGACGGGGGGCTTGTGCCCCATTCTCGACCCACACGACGGGATGTCTCTCTGACTCAGATATGCCATCCTCGGCACAAGGCATGCGGCTCTATTTCCTGGACCTCCAGGACGTACTTTATACTTCGATCCGTCTGTTTCTTGGGAGACTCCTCCGTTTCCAACGGGGGGATCTCTTTATGAGTTCCAGGCCATGCCCCTTGGTCTCTTCTCAGCAGCATTCCTGCGGCACCAAGGGGTTCGGGCATAACCCCACCTGGATGGCGGCCTGTTTGCAACCCCTCCAGGGCAGAAGGGGATGGTCCAGATTTCTGGCCCTGTAGTTGCTCTCAGACCGGTCTCCTCTCTAATAGAGCCATGTTGAAACTCGTGTCTAAGCGGGTGATCCTTCTTCGGGATGAAGCTTGACTCTTGAGTCTGAGCTCGGCTCCCTGCGGACAGGGCCGAGGTTCTTTCTCCCTTACCTAGTCATGTCTGACTGGACAACTGCCCCTGCCCGGGACTTCCTGCACCTCCTGGGCCTTGCGGCGGCCTGCACCAGTGCGGTCTGTTTGGACCCGCTGGTCCATGTGTTCCCTTAATGGGGGCTGGCCAGCCAGCAGTCACAACGCTGCGATCCTTTGGACCAGTCCTTGACATCAGCCCAGGGGTTGGGGAACGCTCTCCTTCAGACCGTTCCAGCTCATCTGCAGGAGAACATCCCATTCGTCCGCCCCGAGTCGACGGTCTTCTCCGACCAATGCATCTCGGATGGGTGGGGGTGCCCAACAAGGGGAGTACAGAGTGCACCGCCTCTGGTCCCCTCGGGAGTCCTGATATCTTTCCAACCTGCTGGAGCTCCAGGCGGTCTGCTTAGCTCGCAACGGTCGCTCCGTCTGTGCGGGGTCTAGTGGTTTAGGTCCAGGCGGACAATACCACGACCATGTGCTACCTAACCCGCCAGGGTCGGATGAGCCCCTTGCCTCTGCGTAAGGAGGTTATCCGCATTGGGTCTTTCGTACAGCTGGAAGGCGGTTTCTTAGCCATTTTGATGGCAGGAGCCTCCAGCACCCTGACCGATGCCCTAAGCTGGGTGAGGGCTGCGCCTCACGAGTGGTCTCCCTGCCGGAGGTAGCACAAGATCTTCTCCCTCTAGGTCACACCTCGGGCGGACCTTTGTTTTTCCCTCCAGGGAGAATTCGAGGCCGAGACTGTCTTATGCCCGCCCCCTCAGCAGGGCTCGCTGTAGGGGATGCCTTTGAGGCGCGGACCCCGGGCCTCTTCTACGCCTTTCCCCCATTTCCCTTGACCCACAGGCAAGGCGAGGAGGGACTAGGCGCAGGTGATTCTGGTAGCCCCAGACTGGTTTTGCCAGCTCTGGTATCCAGCTCTCCTCAGTCTCAGCCCCAGGCTCCCGAGGCAGCCTCCAGCCCGCCCGGTCCTGTTCTCTGTTATTAGGGGAAGGTACTCCATCCGGACCTTCAGTCCCTGCACCTGACGGCCTGGTCCCTGTGCGGCTAGTGGCCAGGCCTTGGGTCTTCCGGCAAGGTCCTCGACGTGGTTGAGGCATCCTGCCAGGAGTCGACCAGATATGCTACGTCTTCAAATGGGAAAGTTCTCCATTTGGTATTAGGATTGGGCCTGGTCCCCTCTCCTGTTCGTCGGCGAGCATTCCTGACTACCTGTGGTCCGTTCTTCTTTTTGAACAAGGGCTTCAGTCGACGACCCTTAAGGTGCTCCTGTTAGCCACTCCTGTCTTCCGGGCATGGGCCGGAAGGTAGTCGGTGGTGCAAGAAAGGTGGTCTGGCACTTCCAAGGCCTTGATCACACTTCCCCTCCGGGGAGAGTATCCCCATCTCTGTGGGATCTTACGCTGGTATGGGCTTAGCTCACTGGCAAGCCGTTCGAACCTTTGCACAGGTGCATTTTTCCCCCACCTGTTGTGGAAGAACACCTTCTTGGGGGCTACCACGCCAACCAGAAGGCCAGGAGAGCTCCAGGCGCTCCTTTGAGTCTCCCTACCTGGTCTTCCACAGGTACAGGGTTATCCTGCGCCCCAGAGTATTTTCCCTATCCGGGTATTGTCTGCCGGGGTTCAACCCCATTCACACCTCGGAGGCCGCATGTAGGATCTGTTGGGACCCTATTTTAGCGCTCGCCTTTCCCAGGGAGTGTAGGGCTGAAATTCGGGAGAGGTTCGCCAGCTGTTTGTCATCTACGCGGAAGCCGCACCTGGCAGACCTGCAGCCAAGCGGACGACAAACAGGTGGGTCACCTCCTGCATAGATCTCTGCCATAGGTGGATGGGCATGGAGCCTCCCAGAAGGATAAGTGCTCATTTTACCCACCCTTCCGCTGCATCGGTGGCTGCTTCCAAGGATACCCCTGTCCAGGATATCCGTAGGGCTCCTGCCTGGAAGCTGACATATACCGTTTTTCCCCCCTTTCCACATTGACCTTGGGTCACGCTGGGATGTTGGTCGGGGCCTCGGTTCTCCAGTCTTTTTCCCTAAGTAGGGGAGTGTGCGCCTTGCCTCCCTCTTCCCGGAGAACTGCTGGGAGTCTGCCAGAAAGTGTGGATGAACAACATATCCATGTCCCTAGAAATACAGGTTACTCACCTGTAACAGGAGTTCTAGGAATGGTATATGTTGTTCATCCACACAACCCACCCAGCCTCCCCGGCTTCGACGCACAACCTGGCTTCCAGCGGGCTAGATCTGGCTTCATGGGGCGGAGCCGAGAATTTTACCACCCGAGTGGGTGGGAGGAGCCAGCTTGAAGACCTTCCGGCAAGATTTAAAGCGGCAAGGAACCTGCCAGAAAGTGTGGATGAACAACATATACCATTCCTATAACTCCTGCTACAGGCGAGTAACCTGTATTTCTCCCCCTCCTCCACCACAGGGGCCAGCAGGACGACTACCAACCCCCAAGGAGCAGACTGCACCTCCTAGGGGTAGATCCCAGGATCAGAGAAGGCCTTCCTCAAGATCTCCATCCGGGTCTCCCAGCCCCAAGCGACCCAGACGTCGACGGTATACTGCGTCGGGGGAGAACTCCAGATTGGATACCTCGGATTACTCCAGATCATCTTCTCCACTCAGCATTTCATCACCTGACCCACATGACCTTCCCAGGTCTCCTCAGGATGTTCCCTCTTTCTCTGAGATCATGAGGTACATCCAGGACAACATGGGGTGGGATGCTGAAGACCTCGACCCCGAAAGGCAGCGCCTTGCCCGTTATCTTCAGCAGAAAGACCCAAAGCCTGTGTTAGTGCCACCCTTGGTGGACACCTTTGAGGATGTCACCAAGACTGCGTGGAAGCGTCCGCACTCTATTCCTGCGGTGCCGAAGAAATCTGACTGCCTGTACAAGGTCCTGAGAGAGGACCAGTACCTGGCTTAACAACCTCTGGCAGACTCCCTAGTCATTACGGCCTCACATGACTGGTCCCAAAGACCACAACACATGAACACACAGCCACCGGACCAGGAATCCAAACAATTGGATGCCCTGGGGAGACGCATGTATGCGGCTGCTACATGCTCCATCAGGTCCCCGAACTATCTAACCCACATGGTACAGTTTCAGAACGCCCTATGGGAACAGGGCCAGGACCTGGTTGATAAGTTTCAGGATGGCGATCAGAAGGCGGAGCTCCTAAACCTTCTCTGCACAGGGTCTGATGTGGGGACCCAAGTATTACAAGCCACATGATTCTGTGAACTCGTCTGCCTCCAGCGACACTCTTGGCTCCGTGTCTCCTACTTCACCCCAGACGTACAGAAGAACATTCTTGACGTCCCCTACATCGGCGAGGCACTCTTTGGTGAACCCTCGGAGAAGGTGATCACCAAACTCCAGGATGCTGGGAAGGCAGTCAGGTCTGTACAGGCCTAGGAACCAGAGCCATTTTTGCAGCCGACAACAAAGGCAGCAGCCATGTTCCGGCCAGCAACAGAGGGGCACCTTTCAGCAGAAAGCTCAGGCTAAGTCGTCCCCAGGCAGAGCCCAACACTACGCTAAACCAGCCCAGCCTGCAGGGACCAGTGCTGCCACAGCATGACTCCTTCCCAGCCCTCTCTGGATCTACGGGCGCAGAAGGTCAGGGGTCGCATCGCTCACCACTTTTTAGGGTGGCAGTTGGTTACCAACGACCTACGTGTTCTCCAGTTGGTCAAGAAAGGTCACTTCATAGAATTTCTCGACCACCCACCGGCAAGACCTTCCCTGCTTATACAGCAGGAGGTGCTCGCACTTCTGGAAAAAGAAGCGACAGAGCACATTCCACGGAACCAGTGGAGTACAGGATATTATTCTCACTTCTTTCTGGTTCCCAAGAAAATGGGGGACTTACATCCGATACTGGACCTTAGCGACCTCAATGAGTCGGTCCTGTACACGCGCTTTCGCATGGTGACCTTCCCAGATCTGGTTCCCATGCTCAAGCGGGGCACCTTTCTAGCGTCCTTGGACATGCAGGACGCTTACCTGTATATACTCATTGCTCAAGTGTACAGGAAGTTTATGCGCTTCGAGTTCCAGGACCACCATTATCAGTTCCGAGCACTCCCTTTCGGACTGTCTTCGGCACCTCGGGTATTCACAAAGTGTATGGCGGTCGTAGCAGCGATTCTGAGGCAAGGCCACTACGTGTTCCCTTTCCTGGATGACTGGCTTCTCATGGCGCCCTTTCGGGAGGCCTTGATGTCCGCCATTCATTATACCAGTTATGGTGGGCAGATGGCCTGTGCAGCCCGCGAGATTCATCCAATTCGGGCGGTGTTGTGCAATGCCAGGTCCATTAAAAACAAGACCGCAATTTTTGCTGATCTTGTTGGTATGGTAGACCTGGCTTGCATTACCGAGACCTGGCTGGATGATAACTCTGGCCCCATTTTGGAGGCTATGACTCCAGCCGGGTATTTGGTGTTACACCGCCAGAGATTGAATCGTGGGGGGGTGGTCTGTTTCAAGACCGAACTTGGCCTCACGGAGGTACTAGTTGGAACGGTTGAGTCCTTTGAGTGTATAGTTGTAGCAGGTGTAGGCATTTGAATCGTCCTCATTTACGGTCCACCCGGTGACGAGAAGCGATTCCTTCAGGAAGTGGTGGACTTCATCGTCGATATGACGTTTGACTTGCCTAGATTGATGGTTCTGGGCGATTTCAACGCCTGGGTCAACGACGAACTCTCGCAATTTGGTCAACATTTCCTCCAGTTAATGACAACGCTGGGCCTTACACAGGTGGTTTTCTCTGCTACACATAAATGTGGGCACTCTTTGGACTTACTCCCCCTTCTAGGGGTCGAGGCATCCGATGTGGGGGTGGAACCCCTTGGGTGGTCAGATCATTACACTGTGGGGTTTAGTTTTTGCTCCCCTTCTAGAAGGCCTGCCCCTATAGAGTTGGTTAGGTACCACCCTTTGCGGATATAGATCCCCAAGGCCTTGCAGCGGTACTTGACCTCTCATCTCCCGCGTTGGCAAGCAGTGATCCAGAGACCCTCGTGTCGGCTCACAATACAGCCTTTGCTGGGGCTCTGATCTCATTGCTCCAGTTCGTGTTCACCCCCTCTCCCTTCGCCTCAAGTCCCCTTGGTTTGATGGGACGTTGAGGGCTATGCGGAGACGGGTGAAGGTTAGAGTGCTGCTGGCGAAGGTCCACTCTTGATGCTGACGACCTTAGATTAATGGATCATTATGTGGTCTATCAATCCGCAGTCACCCGTAAGAAGGCATAGTTCCTGTCCAGGGAGATTGTGGTTGCTCAGAATCAACCAGCTCAGCTGTTTCGAACTGTGGACAGACTGTGCAACAGCCTGTCTTCAAGTTTGGAAAGTTTTTTCGCAGTTGTAGTGCGATGAGCTTGCTCAGTTCTTCGTAAATAAGGTGGCCAACATCAGGGCTGAGTTGTTGCCATCACACTCTATGAGGGGTGCTGTGAACCGGGGTGAGATCACAGTACCTTGGCTTTCCGGGAGTTCCTTCAGTCAGCTGGAGTTCATTGATGTCATGAGGATCATCCAGTATATGCGCCCTACGTGCTGTAGTTTGGATCCTGGACCAACCTCCCTAATTTTGGGTTGTATTGAAATCATTGGTCCAATCTTTTTTCAAATAGTCAGGTGCTCCCTGGAATCGGGTGAGTTTCCTAGCTCCCTGAAAGAGGCTGTGGTGACACCCTTCTTGAAGAAAGCTACCGCGGACCCTGACTGTCTGGAAAACTACAGACCTATCTCTAACATTCCCTTTGTTGGGATGGTGATTGAGAAAGTAGTGGCTGCACAACTGGAAGACCATTTGACCATCCATGACATCTATGAACCCCTCCAGTCCGGTTTTCGTAAAAAAACATAGTACCGAGACAGCGCTGGTGCTCAATGATCTCTTGATGGCTAGAGATCGAAAGAGTCGTTCCATTTTGGTTCTCCTCGACCTTTCTTCAGCGTTTGACACCATAGATCACATGGTGTTGATAGAACGCCTGAGGCTGTTCTGTGGAATATCTGGAACCGTCTTAAGATGGTTCTCATCATTCCTGACTGGAAGATCACATAGAGTTGTGTCCGGGGTTTTTTCCTCTGATTCAGCTGCTTTGTTTTGTGGGGTGCCCAGGGTTCAGTATTGTCACCCATGTTATTTGCGGTGTATATGCTACCCATCAGAGACATTGTGAGGAAGTATGAGCTGAGGTTTCACTCTTACGCAGATGATACCCAGCTCTATCTTTCTTTTGTCCCCGACCAGATTGGAGCTCTCTCGGTCTTTAATAGCTGTCTAACTAAAATCCAGGAGTGGATGAATTCTAGCTGGCTGAGGTTGAATTCTGATAAGACTGAGGTACTGGTTGTGGACCCGGGTCGTCTGATGGGGGGGTTGGGTGTTGATGCGCCTTCCGGAATTTTTCTTGGAGGCGTTTCTCTACCGACCTCTTAACGGGTGCGGAACCTTGGGGGTGGTTCTTGACGACGGGCTGTCACTGCATTCGCAGGTGTCGGCAGTCGTTAAGACTTCCTTTTACCACCTTAGGAACATTGCCAGGATCCGGCATCTTGTTCCATCTGCTGACCTGCCAACATTAGTTCATGCCTTCGTGTCCTCGCACTTGGATTATTGCAACTCCCTTTACCTAGGGCTTTCTGTGGTTGAAATCCATTGCCTGCAGCTAGTGCAGAACGCAGCAGCCCGGCTTTTGACAAGTTCAAGCAGATCCTGTCATATTACTCTGGTGCTGCGCGAACTGCACTGGCTGCCAGTTCGGTGCCGGATCACCTTTAAAGTTGGCTTGCTGACTTTCAAAACTCTGCACGATATGGGCCCAGGCTATCTGAAAGAACTTCTGGTTCCTTATCACCCGAATCGATCGCTCCACTCGGCCGAAGAGTGGTTGCTAGAGGTTCCAAGGGTAAATTTGAAATTTTCGGTTGCTCGGGCATTTGCTTATGTAGCCCCTACCCTTTGGAACTCTCTACCCCGTTGGTTATGGGAGTGCACTTCTGTGGAGGGCTTTAAGAGAGGTCTGAAGACTTTTTTTATGGGAAACTGCATTTTTAGAATACTGACTGTTATGATTGTTTTGTTTTAATTGTATATTTTAATGATTTTTCTTTTATTGTTCTGATTTGTTATTTATGTACGGCGCCTTGGTAATTGAAAGGCGCCTTATAAGTAAAATTATTATTATTATTATAATACTCTGTCTCTGTTCGAGACGCTGGGCATCTTGATCAATCAAGAGAAGTCATGTCTGGTTCTGTCTCAGACTGCAGTTCATAGGCGCAGTTCTGGACACCATCCAAGGGAAAGCCTTTCTTCCCCAAGACGGAGCAAAACTCATCAGATCCCTCATCAGGGACATTTTGGCAAAGAAGACCGTTCCTGCCAGATTGGTCCTTTGCCTGCTCGGACACATGGCTGCGGCCATTGAAACAGTCCCGCTTGCTCGTCTCCACATGCGGGTCACCCAGTGGATGTTACGGGTCCAATGGGATCAAGGGCAAGACCATCTGCAGCTTCCAGTCTGGATCACAAATACCGTAATCCAGGATTGGCAATAGTGGCTAGATCTGAAGAATCTGTTGGCAGGAGTCCCCTTCATTACGCCGTCTCCGATTGTGACACTCTCTACAGACTCCTCAGGGCACAGATGGGGAGCACATCTTGATGGTGTCCTGTCTCAGGGCCTGTGGACAGCCCAAGAGACTCCTCTCCACATAAACATCCTGGAAATGAGAGCAGTTCTTTACGCCCTGCAGGCCTTCCAGTCGGAGATTCCACCTGGTACTCTTTTGTTACAAATAGACAATTCCACGGTGATGTATTACCTCAACAAACCTACCTGCTTGACAGGGAGGCCATGAGGGTGTGGGATTGGGCTTTGCAACACGGCACAAACCTCATTGCTATTCACGTCCCAGGAGTGGACAACATCATCGCAGATGGCCTGAGCCTCTCTCAGGCCAGTGTCCACGAGTGGGAACTACTCCAGGAGGTAGTAGAGGATCAGTTTCACAGATGGGATACACCGCAGTTGGACCTTTTCGCGTCCCCATCGAACGCAAAACTGCCCAATTTTTGCTTGCTAGATCCAGGGCCTGGTGTTTTCTGGCGAGACGCGTTGTCCCTCTCCTGGACGAGCAGATTCCTCTATGCCTTCCCCCCTTTCCGTTGATCCAGAGGGTTCTTCTGAAACTTTGCAGATAGCAAGCGACGCTGATACTTATTACGCTGTTCTGGCCCAGGCAGATCTGATTCCCTCTACTACACCAGCTATCCCGGGAACCTCCAGTGCCTCTGCTAATCGGCTCTCACTTGTCTCAGGAGGAGGGCTCCTTGGTCCATCCGGGCCTTAGTTCGTTGAGCCTGCACGCTTGGCTCCTAGAGACATAAACATTTTGCGACACTGGGTCTCGCTAGAGGTAGGTGATATCCTGGTGGCTGCAAGAAAACTGGCCACTCGTGTCACTTACACCATGAAATGGCGCCGTTTTTGCCTATGGGCTCAAGCGCAGGGGTTTTCACCTCTAGACTGTCCAGAAAAGTCGATCTTGGACTATCTCCTGTCTATTTTCCAGACTGGCTTGGCCTACTCCTCGATCAAACTACAACTCTGTACCATATCAGCCTGTCATTGTCCAATAGGCCAACGCACCATATCCCAGTTGGACACAGTACGAACCTTTCTGAGAGGTATTCTCCACCTTAGACCTCCGATTAAGGATCCAATTCCACCATAGGATCTGCCCTTTGTCCTGGAGCAGCTTACACTGCCACCTTTTGAACCAGCCACGGATTGCGAGCTACTTTTTCTCACTTGGAAGACGTTGTTTTTAGTTGCCGTTACTTCGGCCAGAAGAATTTCTGAATTCCATGCACTCATGTGCAAAGAGCCTTATTTGTTTTTTCACCAAGACAGGGTATCCCTACTGACTAATCCCAAATTTCTACCTAAGGTGGTCTCAGCTCTCACCCTTAATCAAGACATCGATCTAGCAGTGTACTTTACCAACTATTCGAATCGAGGAGAGGCCCTGTTGCACACCCTAGATGTGCATAGGTGTCTCCGATACTGCCTGACCAGAACTAAACTCCACCGAAAATCGGACCAGCTTTTCATTTCCTTTACCCACAGGATGATGGGAGCTCCTGTTTCCAAACAGTCACTGTCCAGGTGGCTCATTCAGTGTATCATTTTCTGTTACCAGAAGTGCAACAAACCCTTACCGGGCGCGGTTAAGGGTCGTTCGGGGTGGCTACCTCCTTTGCGGCCCTTAAGAATGTGTCCACCTCGGCCATCTGTGCTGCAGCCACTTGGAAATCTGTGCACACTTTCATCGGGCATTATAGCCTGGATATCGCATCGAGGCGAAGAGCAGGTTTTGGTCCAGCAGTCCTTCAAGGACTTCTGTCCTAGGCTTTGGTTTCATTAAGGATTTCTACTTTCCCTCCTCCCAGTGGTGTGGGATTTCCATTATTGCTTGGGAATCGGTCCTAATGGTGTAACCTGCTGCAAGAGCTGTTTCTCGAAGTAAGATAGTACAGTTACGTAAGAACTTTCCGTAACAGTAGATTTTCATGAACAGCTCTTGCAGCAGGTACTTTCCCTCCCACCATCCCCACTGGAGGTAGATTCTAGTTCCAACATCCTTCTCCTAGGATCAGGTGTCTCAGCATTGCTCTGACTGCCATTTGATGGCGGATCCTCAGTCTCCTCCTCTTATGTCATCCAGCGGCCGGGAGTCTCCGACGGGAGAACTGGGGATTCAAACAACATGAAGTCTTGCTATATTATGACAATTGCAGTGAGTCCCCATCTTCGAACTGCTCCGGAGGTGAAATAGTTAACTTTCCATGCAGGCATGGAACTTTGAGTGCGAGCTCGGTTGGAAACTCTGTCTGTTGTTGCTCAAACACAAACTGTCAGATTCTTTACTCTGCCTCACTGAACAGTCGCTCCGGAGAGTTCTCCTTCTGCTCGGTTCATTTTTTCGTTTAAAAGTATTATTTTATCGTGTTTTTTGACCGAAATTAAACCACAACCGGTCGGTTCAAGCTCTGTCTGTGATAATATAAGTACTAGATAGGATTTACATTTTACTTTCTGTGTGGAACTTGTAAACGTATTATCTGTTCGGTTTGAACCAATCAGGTTGTTTTTAAAAACATTACTAGTCCTTTTAGAGTGCGGTTCCCGGTTCTTATCGGTTCTAAAAAAAAAACGGATTTCATTACGTTTTTTTTCATGACCCGTGACACGGTTGGGAACCAATAAGAGAGTCTTGCTTAGCGGAATGCTATAAAAGGGCAAGTTTGGTTAGGCTGGCACCATGTCTGAGAAACCCAAAAGAAAAAACCGGCCCACTGGGTTTCAGTACTGTAGTGTTTGTGGGGAAGCCTTTGCTAAGGTTGACCCCCACACCACCTGTGTTTATTGTCTGGGGTTTGACCACCTCAGTACAGACTGCCAGATTTGTAAGAATTACCCTGCTGCCACCATAGAAAAGAGAGTCGGTAGGCTCAGGGAAAGGGAGGCCAAAAAGTCCGTTGACCCGGATGGCCAGCCCGGTTTGGTTCCAACCGAACCGGAGGGAGTGCCCTCTGACCAGGGCGAGACTTCCTCGGGCAAACGAAGAGCCAGCTCTGAGGAGCCGGTTTCAGCGAAAAGGACTAGAAAGTCAGCTGGTTTGGAGCCAAAAGCCCTCTCTCCAACCGCTGAGGAAATAGCTAAAGCAATTCAAATTGTACAGTCTCTGTCCCCGGTTCCGACCGAACCGACACCATCAGGGAGACGCTCGGTTCGGCCGGTTCCACTGGTTCAAGATTGTGATTTTGAGGAATTTTTTGAACCGGAAGAGGGGGAAGAGGAAAATGAGGAGAGTGAGTGTGGCTTTGAAGGTCTGGATGTGTCCATTGAACCAGACATCTCTCCAGACAGACCTTTAGGGGTTTCTCCTCCCAGGCTCTCTGAGCCCCCTTCTCATTTCATGTTTTATATAAAAGTTGCTGAAACTCTCCAGCTCCCTGTTGAAGAAGCTGTTGACCAAGAGGAGCCTGATTATGTAGAAATGATGGATATTCCAGAGTCTAGGAGACTGTCTATTCCCTTGCATAAATCTTTTCGGAAGCAGACAGTAAAAGTTTTGCAAACTCCTAACACTATACCTCCTGTGGATAAAAGGATGGACTAGAGGTATACTTTATCAGGCTCTGATACGGAGTTCCTCTCACAATGCAGCCAGGTGGGGGGTAGTGCAGGCTGCAGCCTGTGACAAGGCAAATATTCCCCTAGCTTCACACCCCCCTGAAAAGGACTCCAGGAGGATTGATGCTGTGGCAAAGAAACAGTATATGGCAGCATCCTTGGGACTCAGACAGGCAAATTATATGACTTATGCTGCTAGGTACCAGAAATCCGGATGGGATACTGTGCTGGCTCTAGCAAAGCAGGTCCCTGACCAGTTTGCCAGGAGCTGGAACAGGTGGCTATGGATGGTATTGAGGCATCCAAGGTGCAATTTCATGCTGCAGTAGACTCTAATGATGTTTCATCAAGAGTCATGGCTACATCTGTGGCACTTCGCAGAATGGCTTGGCTCAGATGTACTAGCCTGTCACAGGATACCCAGTCTAAGGCCATGGATTTTCCTGTTGTGGGCAATTCTCTGTTTGGGTAGCAAACAGAGAATTACATGAAGAAGATGGATGAATATAGAACCACCTATAGGAGTGCACAGGCTAAGGAAAAGCAGGCCACTCCTCAAAATCAGCTACCCAAGGGCAGGGGCAGGCCTTTTCATAGGCCTTTTTACCAAGCCCAGGCCTCCTCTTCTGCCTATGCTCAGAGGGGGTTCTTTAGAGGGAGAGGCAGACGGGGTTCAAGCAGGCCTGCTTCTACCCCTCAGCCCAAAGTCCCTGCCAAACAGGCACCCTGATCGGGTAGCCAGGGCCGATTCTCATCTACCAGTAGGAGGCAGGCTGGCTTACTTTGTCCTGGACTGGAGGTCTCTAACATCAGACAAGTGGGTCGTGGAAGTAGTAAGCCAGGGACTGGTTCTCGGCTACAAAAAATTTCCGAAGATGAGAACCAGATCTTTTCCACCTGCAACTCCATCAGAGGCACTAGCCCTAGAGGCAGAGGTCTCTACCCTGCTGGCTCTCAGAGCCGTGGAAAGGGTTCCACCCCTACACCAGGGCAAAGATTTGTACTCCAGGTACTACCTTACCCCATAAAAGTCAGGAGAATGGCGGCCCATCCTGAATCTCAGATACTTAAACAAGCACCTTTTAAAACCAAAATTCAAAATGGTGACTCTGGGAATTATTCTACCCTCTCTAAGGCCAGGGGACTGGTTAGCATCCCTGGACCTCAAGGATGCCTACTTCCATATTCTCATCAGAAGCTCCCATCGAAAGTACCTCAGGTTCGTGCTGCCCTCAGGCCATTACCAGTTCAGAGCAATGCCTTTCGGCCTCACCTCTGCTCCAAGGGTATTCACCAAATGCCTGGCAGTAGCAGTTGCCTATCTAAGAAGGCAAAAGATTGCCATCTTTCCTTACCTGGACGACTGGCTCATAGTAGGCCAGTCCCCAGACCAGGTCAAATTACATCTTCAGATAACGCAGCAACTGCTTACCTCTCTAGGTTTCCTTCTGAATCTCTCAAAGTCAGTTCTAGAGCCTGTCCAGCTTCTCACGTTTATAGGCGCAGAGCTGAACACACAGGAAGCCAGGGCCTTCCTTCCCCTGGACAGGGCAAAGACCCTAGTCTCCCATGCTCCTCATTCACCCTGCAGATCTCTCGACCAGCAAGGCATTTTCTGCAGCTCCTAGGACACATGGCTGCTTCTACAGCAGTAGTGCAAGGAGCAAGATTTCAGATGAGGGACATCCAGTTCCATTTGAGAGCTTTTTGGTCTGAAAGAAGGGATCCTCTTACCAAGTTGATCCCAGTAACTCGAACCCTGATCCAAGCCTTACAGTGGTGGCAGGACCAGAGCAACCTGAGACAAAGGGTTCCTTTTCTCATTCAGTCTCACTCTTTAATCCTTACTACAGATGTATCCCTCTTGGGTTGGGGAGCTCACATGGGCGACCTCACTACCCAGGGACTGTGGTCCCCCCAGGAATCTCTACTCCACATCAACCTGTTGGAGCTCAGAGCAGTTTTTCTAGCACTTCAAGCCTTCTCCAAATCTGTTCAGAACAAGATTGTACAGGTCAGAACAGACAACATCACTACAATGTGGTACATCAAAAGCAAGGTGGCACTGCCCACGGCCTTGTGCACGCAAGGCATGAAGTTGTGGTCTCTGGTCACTTCCCCTGAACACTTCCCTACGGCAGTCTACCTCCCAGGCAAGGACAATGTCCTGGCAGATGCTCTCAGCAGGATTTCCCAGGGTCATCACGAGTGGTCACTGGATCGACTGGTCCTGGGAGGTAATATTTGTCAGATGGGGCACCCCGCAGATAGATCTTTTTGCAGCCCCAGACAATCACCAACTTCCCCTTTTTTGCTGCAGGCCCCCAGTGTTGGGCTCAGTTCCTCTGGATGCCCTAGTTCTCAATTGGGAAGGGAAGTTTCTATATGCCTTTCCTCCCTTCCCTCTCCTTTTCAAAGTGCTAGTCAAAATCAGATCCCAATCCTGCACGGTCATTCTGATTGCTCCAGATTGGGCCAGACAACCTTGGTATCCACTCTTGCTGTTCTTAGCAGTCCACCCTCCCCTCTGTCTTCCCAGGAATCACAATCTGTTAACCTGTGCCCAGAGGAGGGTTTGGTATCCGAATCTCAAGGCCTGTTTCTTGAAGAGTTAGAGTTTGCTGATCTGCTCCTCTCTCAAGGTGTAATGAATATATTGAAGGCTTCTAGGATGCCTTCCACCAGGGCTACTTACAATTCCAAATGGAAAAGGTTTTCCATATGGTGCTCGGAAAACCATATTTCTCCAGATTCTGCTGATTTACCCACAGTCCTGGCTTATATGGTCCATCTAAACACTTTGGGGCTAAGACCAGCTACCCTGAAGGTACATTTGGCAGCTGTGTCTGCTTTTATTTCAGCAGTTAAACCCTCTTCTCTTTCAGCTCATCCTGTATTTTCCAAGTTTTTTAAGGGGTTGCTTCATACCAACCCTCCATTCAGGGATCCTGCCCCTGCCTGGGATCTTAATGTTTGCATTGCTCAGCTTATGCACCGCCCATGACCCTTGTCTTCAGCTGAACTTAAGTACTTGACTTGGAAGACTGTGTTTCTGGTAGCCATCACCTCTGCCAGACAGCATAAGTGAATTACAGGCGTTGTCAGTGGAGCCGGATTTTATCTCTTTTCATAGAGATAAGGTGGTCCTCTGGACTAACAGGAAGTTTCTACCTAAGGTGGTTTCAGATTTCCACCTTAATCAATCTATTTCTCTTCCAGTGTACTTCACTGACCATTCCTTCTCTGGTGAGAGGAGGTTGCACAGCCTAGACATGAAGAGAACCCTTAGTTACTACATAGAGCGTACCAAGGGTCACAGGTTTGACTCCCTTCAACTGTTCCTCACTTATGGAGAGGTTGGTAAAGGAAGCCTGCCACTAAAAGATCCATTGCCAGGTGGATTGTCTCTTGTATCCAATTCTGTTATGAAAAGCTGGGAAAAGTTCCTCCCTCAGGCCTGAGGGCTCACTCTACAAGAGGTACAGCTGCTTCTCTGGCTGCTGCCAGGGACATACCTATTCTAGAGATATGTCAAGCAGCTGCTTGGAAAACAGTTCACATTTTTACCAAGCATTACTCCTTGGGCATCCATGCTAGGAGTGATGCTCGGTTTGGCACAGCCGTGCTTCAGAGCCTATTCCCTAAGTGGGTTCTGTCCGTCCTCCTTGGAGGTACTGCTGTGTAGTCTGCAATTGTCATAATATAGCAAGACTTCATGTTGTTTGAAAAAAAAATTACTCAACTTAGTAGTGTTGTTTCTTCTAATGGAGTCTTGCTATATTATGACCTCCCTCTCTGCCCCCCTCAGAACCTCTTTTTGGGACGTGGGTGGGCAGTACAGTTTGGCACTTCATTTATGCCCACTTGGTTGTTTTTCTTGCTTCCCTTTTTGGGGTGAATTAGTGTTGTGTTTTTCATTTTCTGAGTCTCCTGACTTGAGTTTTCGTGTTGAGACCAGAAAATGTGTGTTTGTTAGTAGCCAGTTGGCTAGTGTAGGTTTACAGCTTCCACACAGAGCCTTAGTGAGTTTTAGCTCGTAAAGATCTGACAGTTTGTGTTTGAGCAACAACGGACAGAGTTTCCAACCGAGCTCGCGCTCAAAGTTCCATGCCTGCTTGGAAAGTTAACTATTTCAACTCCGGAGCAGTTCGAAGATAGGGACTCACTGCAATTGTCATAATATAGCAAGACTCCATTAGAAGAAACAACATTACTAAGGTGAGTAATTTTTTCTTCTGGGGGACCGCCCCCTTATGTACTGTGGCTGACGTCAGGGGTGGGACCGACATCGGGGGGTGGTCCCTGCTGAATACTGCTAGTTAGAAAATTTCCTTGGGGTCCTGGTGCCTGCTGGCTTCAGTCCTAATGGTGTAACTTGCTGCAAGAGCTGTTCTCAAAGATCTACTGTTACGGTAAGTTCTTACGTAACTGTACTTTCCTTTCCTGAGCACCGACCTCTTCGGCCCAGGTGTGGACAGTCACCTCCAACGCATTGAGAAGTCCAGTGCCACCTTGGACTCCATGATTTCTGCACAGAACGAATCTCAGGGTTCCAAAATGCAGAAAAAGCCATTTCGGCACACTGCCTCTGAGGTCAAGCAGCCCCACTTCCAAGCAGGGCAGCAACAGCAGGCAAAACCATGCCACCTTCCGCCCAAGTCCGGTCCTCCGGTGGCTCGTAAGCCTGGGGTTGAGGCTCCAGTGGTCCTCACTCTGGAACTTCTTCTTTTAGGCCTGCCCAGTGACGGGATGGTGGTGGCCTCCCTTACACCTGTCACACAAGCTCTGGGTCCTCCCATGGAGGGTCTGGCTCTGCCACTTTCTTTCCGCCTGGTCCACGGACAGGTGGGTTTTAGAAGTGGGTGGGTCAGGGACTGCCTCTGGAAGTCGAGCAGTATCCTCCGAGCCAAGCCTGCACTCCACGGGAGGATTTGGTGTCCGTACACACTCAAGTCGGCTCTTCGAGATGACATTGCCCAACTCCTCCACGAGGAGGTGGTGGCAAGAGTCATGGACCCCACTCCCGGTCAACCCAGGGTACGTATCCAGGTACTTCCTTGTTCCGAAGCGGACGGTGGGCTGGTGCCCCTTTCTAGATCTGCACGACTTGAACCAGTTCCTCAGGTCCTGCACCTTCAGGATGGTAACTCTGTCCCAGATCATACCATCTCTGGAGCAGAACATGTGGTTCTAACCCCAGTAATGCTCAGGATATTCATAACTTTGTGCAGTCAGCCTGGTGGGTTGGACTGCCTGGAGAGATGGAACACATGCAAATGATGGAATTCTTTGCACGTGAGCATCTTTCAAATACTGCCTCTACCAACTGTAGTGTTCTAACCCCTTTAGATTTTTCTCTTCACCTGAAAGTCTGGTCGCTCGAAGTCTGTCACCCTCTTTCGCGTGAAGAAAGATAAATCATCAAAAACCATAAGTATGTTTCATTTCTTTTACTGCCTCTACTGATTGTCGGTTTAGAGCTAATTTATTATTAAAGTACTTGTTTTTTTCTCGGTTCCTCGCGGTTCGGCATAACCGTGAGGGATCAGAGTTAGTTTAGTTTAACTTGGGTTGTTTAACTTGGGTTCTCTGACTAAAGAACCTATATAATTATCGCTAAATTTTGGTCCTTACAAACTTTAATGTAACCGGTTTTTATTGGTTACAGAACCGCTGAACCGGTTCATATTTCATCTCCCTGCTCAGTTCCTTCAGTTCCGGAACTGACCGCAATAAAAAATAAAAATAATATACAGCTGTTTAAAGAACCGCAACAGTATCTATTATTTAGCGGTTGGTGTTTTTCCTCTTTGCTTTTCACCATGGCAGAGAAACCTAAGAAGAGAACCGTGGAGCCTGGGTTTAAAAACTGTTTCAAGTGTGGAGATGTGTTGCCAAGGCAGACAAGCACACCTTATGTGTAGCTTGTCTGGGTTTCGAACATTTGGACCAGGAATGTGAAATATGTAAAACTTTTCCAGATAAAACTGTGGAAAAGTGCCTTGAACGGCTCAGTAAAAAGGTTTCTTAGTGGTCCCTCAGTCTCTGACCAGCTGACACCCCAGTCTGTTGAGGCTGAACCCACAAGTGCTGCTACCCCTGCCCCTGATACGGGTGAAAAAGGTGCAAAAAGAGAAGAAGAACCGACTTACTCTCCGGTTCCCTCAAAGAAAACAAAGAAACTTAAACATGCAGAACCTTCTCCTGTTAACCCAGGGTCTTCTGCGCAAGTGTCTGCAATGCCTTCAGCTCAAGAGATAGCTCAGGCATTCAAAATTATTCAGGCTCTGCAGAGCATAATCCCTCAGCCTTCTGCCCCCTCACAGGGTCCCCAGGTTGCTAGTACTGTGTTGCCGTCTGCACCGGAGCAATTATTTTTTGAAGAGGCTGATGAGCCTTATGAGGAGGACAAACCTGTTCCTTCAGAGTGTTCCCTGAGCAGGATTTTGACTCGCTTCCCAGGGTGTCTGAGGATTTTTCCTCCCACCTTTCCTTTGTAAGGAAAATGGCAGATGCCTTAGATATCGCCACAACAGAACAAATGGAGGATGAGGAGGAAATTGAGTACCTTAGTATGATGGGTTTAACACCCACAAAGGTCCTCCTCCCAGTATATAAATTTAAGAAGGATGCTATGAAGCTCCTGCAGACCCTAATTCTATTCCTCCAGTCAACAGGAGAATATAGAAAAAGTACCAGTTGGATAGGGAGGGAGCTCACTTCCTCTTCTGCCGTCCTGACCATCAAGGGGTAATACAACAGGCAGCCTGTGATAAAGCTAAAGTCCCTCTCTCCTCACATCCACTGGACAAAGACTCCAGAAAATTGGACAGTATGGTCAAAAAAGGCTATTTGTCAACCTCACTGGCCATGAGACAGGCTACTTTCCAAGCTTATGCTGCCCAGTATCAGAAATCCCTGTGGCAATCGGTATTGGCAATGTCCATGAAAGCCACCTCACCCTTGTCAGATGACCTGGCTGAAACTGCCAGGTTTGAGCTAGAGGCGGCTAAGTACCAGTTCCAGATGGCTGCTGATTCGAATGACACTGCAGCCAGATGGATGGCTAACACAGTGGCTCAGAGGAGGTTTGCTTGGCTTAGGGCTACAAACCCTCACTCAGGATACCCAATTGAAGGCCCTGGATTTTCCATTAGAAAGAAATTCTCTTTTTGGAGAATCCACGGTGGCATATATAAAGAAGGTGGATGAATATAAGGCTACTTACAGAAGCAACTCTGCCAGAGACAGAGCTTCTTCTTCCACCAGGCCCTATGGAAGGGGGGGCAGAGGTCGCTCTTTCATGACAAGACTGTTTTTCCAGCCAGTAGCCATGCCCCAATACCTGCAGTACTCCCAACAGGGCTACTCTAGGGGTAGGGGTAGAAGGTCTACCTGTCGGAGGCAGACTGTCCCATTTCTTCCACCTTTGGTCAGCCATCACCACAGACAAGTGGGTGTTGGAGGTAGTGGGCAAAGGTTTGTCTCTCTACTTCAAATTTATTCCTGAAAAAATTCCAGGGTTTCCATCTCTCCTCCCCTAGCACAAACTTCATTGCTAGAGGCAGAGGTTCAAAAGTTGCTACAGCTCAGAGCAATGGAACCAGTTCCTACAACCCTGAGAGGAAGAGGTTTTTACTCCAGATACTTCCTAACAACGAAGAACAAGCATTTGTCAATGCTGAGTGTTTGCTTGCTGGCACTGGCATTGGTAGTGTAGAAGCTACAGAGCTGCATAATAGGAATGGCAGTGAAGTATTGAACTGAAGCCAACCCCACCACCACCCTACAGAGAGTGACAGGCATTGGGGTGTGCCTTTGGGTCGTCAGGCATAACGGCCTCGCCATTTCACAACGCCCCACCCTGTAGACACTGACAAGTGTCACGGTGTGCCTTGGGGTCTTTGGCCCTTATGCGCACCCCATTCCATCAGGAAATATGGTGAGGTGGGTGCAGTATAGGAGAATGGGGTGAACTTTGGGGCCGAAGAGTCCAAGGCATACCTCGATGCCTCTCACTGGCTGCAGGGTGTGGAATGGTATGAGCATTGGAGGCAAGAATCCCAAGTCACACGCCTGATGCCTGTCATTCTCTACAGGGTGGGGTGTTATGGTTGGAAACCCTAACACCTCAGGCATTCGTTGGTATTTTCACTCCAAATTTTCAACATGATCTTTTTGTGACCCCCACCTCATGAACAGTGGCAATATCAGTTTGTTAGCCGGAAGCTGTTTATGCACAGCGACTGCGGCATTTAGCACCACAGGTGCAAAAACACATTCCGAACAGGATGTGAAAAATGTCATCTGTACTGTTCATGGGGAGGTGTAAAAAACAAAAATGGCAGTGTTGCAAATCTGCAGTAAAAGTATTAAAAAAAAAAAAAAAACTGGTGAAGTCATGAGCGTGCATAGAAACTGTGCAGCGCACACCCGTAATGTAGTTAGTTTAGGGATTTTTTTACAGCAGATTGTCAACACAGGCATTTTGGGACCTCCGATCATGAACAGTGTCACTGTGATTTTCTTCATCTGTCCCGAACAATGATTTCCCACAGCGACCACGCATCTCTACACTGAAAATGTGAAAACACATTTCTGCCATGTGAAAAATGACAGCTGTACTGTTCATGAAGAAGTGTGGAAAATTGCCACTGGTGAAAATCTGGACTGAAAATATTACAAAGTCATGAACTTACGAGGGTGCGTGGAAACTGTGCAATGCTCACTCATAACACAGTCATTTTATGGACTTTTGTCACCAGATTTTCAACATAGCCATTTTGTGACCTCTGCTCATGAGCAGTGTCACTGTGATTTTCTTAATCTGTCCCAAACATTGCTTTCACACACCGACTGCGCCATTGTGCGCTACATGTGCGGAAACGCATTTTGGGTGACGTGAAAAATGGCAGCTGTACTGTTCATAAGAAAGTGTAATAAAATGGCAGTTTGGAAAATCTGTAGTGAAGATGTTGAAAACTTGCGAACTTACGAGCGTGTGTAGGAACTGCGCAACGCACGCTCGTAAAACAGTCATTTTTAGGAATTATTTCACCAAATTTTCAACATAGCCATTTTAAGACCTCTGCTCATGAACAGTGTCAGTGTGATTTTCTTAATGTGTCCCATAAATTGATTTCGCACACCGACTGCACCATTGTGCGCTACGTGGGCGGAAACACATTTTGGGCAAGATGTGAAAAATGACAGCTGTACTGCTCATAAGGAGGTGAGGTAAAATGGCAGTGTTGAAAATCTGGAGTGAAAATATTAAAAATTCGCAAACTTACGACCGTGCATAGGAACTGCGCAATGCACGCTCGTAAAACAGTCATTTTTTAGGAGTTTTTCCACCAAATTTTCAACATTGGCTTTTTAAGAGCCCACCTTATGAGTAGTGGCAGTGTCATTTCGTTACTCGGTCCTGAAAGGTGATTTCACGCAGTGACTGCGAAATCACCCTTCAGGCCCACTTAACGCCATGACAGTGAGAGCGTTCATGAGATGGGGTCCGAAAAACCCCACGTTGAAAATCTGGTGCAAAAATTCCAAAAAATGCCTGAGATATGCAGCAAAGTTGAAAAAACCCTATCTATCCCATTATACAGCTTACCGGCACTTCCTCAGTTCGCGGTCGGCTTTGAAGAGTGCAGACGTGTTCCTGGTTCACCGAAGATCGTTGTGCTGGAGTCCGGAGGCAAGTATGGGGGGGGGGCAGCAGGGTGTGCAGTGGGTGGGGGCAGAGACAGCAAGGGACCGTTTTTGTGTTTTGTTTTTTTTTTAAGGACGACAACGCGGGACATTTGCCACGCTGGGGTGGGCTCCCAGCGTGGCACAAGGACGGCTGTTTGGGGGCATGGAGCTGACGGCGGATTGGGCACCCCCGTTGGCGATAACATCTGTTTCCATGCTGGGGTGGGCTCCCAGCGTGGCACCCTGTACTCTCTGGGGGGGTGGGCAGTGGAGCCGACTGGGGATTGGGCACCCCCATCAGCTATACAGTGTGTAGCCATGCTGGGGTAGGCACCCATTGTGGCATGTGGAACTCTGGGGGGGCGCGCAGCACAGCCGACAGGGGATTGGGCACCCCCGTCAGCGATACAGTGTGTGTGGGGGGGCAAGCACGTAGTAAGCGTGTGTGTGTATGTAGGGGGAGCACGCATGAGCAGGCTATATCTTATCGCTGCTCACTGAAGCGTAGCTCCCCCTTTCAACTGTACTCCACTGCATTTTCGACTGCTGTCATAGACCGCTCCAGCAGCCATAGGAGAACTGCGGCTGTGCCTGCAAACACACTGACTGAATTGGAAGAGGGCTGCCACACCTTTGAAAACTTGGACGATGGCACTATGTTGCTTGCACATGCGTGCAAGCAAACATAAAAATGGGGAGTGGTGGCCAATTTTGGATCTCGGAGCTTTAAACATGCACCTGAAGAAGCCAAAGTTCAGAGTGGTAACTTTGGCTCGGATTCTGCCAACAAGCCAAAAAGGGAACTGGCTGGCTGGCATCTCTGGACTTACAAGATGCCTATTTTCACATCCCATAAAATAATCTTTCAGGAAATACCTCAGATTCAGACTCCCATCAAGTCATTATCAGTTTGCAACCTTGCCCATCGGCTTTTCCTCGGCACCAAGGGTATTTAAAAAATGCCTAGCAGCTGTGGTGGCATTTCTTCAAAGACAGGGAGTGACTGTTTTCCCATATCTGGACGACTGGCTGGTGGTGGGCAAGTCACCAGAACAAGTCAGAACCTTTCTAAAGCTCACACAGGATCTTTTGGAGTCCTTAGGTTTCATAATAAACCAGAAAAAAAGTCTGTCTTAACCCCTACACAGACTTTACAGTTCATAGGGGCAGAGATCAGTACTCTACAGACCAGGGCCTTTTTGCCATTGGACAGGGTGCAAAGCCTTCAGGCCATAGCAAATTCCTTCAAGTTGCACAGGCAAGAAACAGCCAGGCAATTCCTGCAGCTCTTGGGTCATATGGCTGCATCCACAGACACAGTACAGGGTTCCAGGTTTCACTTGAGAGACATCCAGTTTCATCTCAGGAATCATTGGAGTCAGAAAAAATATCCCTTTTCAAAACTCATTCCAGTGACAAGGGCACTGTTACAAGCCCTTTTGTGGTGGAAAAAGGAATCCAACCAAAGGCAAGGAGTCCCTTTTCAGAACGAGGATCCTTTACTAGTCCTCACAACAGATGCATTCCTTCTGGGCTGGGGAGCCCATCTGCGGGAGCACACAACTCGGGGTACCTGTACAGAAGCAGAGTCCCTTCAGCATATTAACTTGCTGGAACTCAGAGCAGTGTGGCTGTCACTAAAAGTTTTCTCTACACTGGTGATGGGCAAGGTGATACAGGTCAGAACAGACAATACCACCACTATGTACTACATAAACAAGCTGGGATGCACCAGATCAGGTCCCATATGCACAGAAGCCATGAAAATTTGGACTCTGGCATATTCTCTAAAGGTGTCCCTGCAAGCAGTCCATCTGCCAGGAAAGGACAATACCTTGGCAGACGCACTGAGTCGAATCAGCCAGTCCCATCACAAATGGACACTGAACAAGCAGGTGGTGCAGGTAATTTTCAGGAGGTGGGGCATTCCAAAGATTGACTTGTTCGCATCCCACCAGAACCATCAGTTGCCTCAGTATTGATGCAGACCACCAGCCCAGGGCACAGTCCCTCTGGATGCCCTGCTACTGGACTGGTCAGGCAAGTTTCTTTATGCCTTCCCCTCTTTTCCTCTGGTTTTCAGAGTGCTGCTGAAGCTCAGATCCCTCTCAGCTTCTCTGATCTTGATAGCTCTAGATTGGCCCAGGCAGCCATGGTACTCTCTTCTGCCCTCCATGTCAGTGAGCAGACCAATAAGTTTGCTTCTCAGGCACAATCTCCTGCCCTCCAATCAGGGAACACTGTTGTACCCAAATCTCATCCCTCCACCTCAAGGCATGGCTCTTGAGGAATTAGGGTATGCAGATTTAAACCTTTCCAAAGCTGTATTAACTATCTTGAAAGGTTATAGAAGCTCTCCACTAAGAAAACATATTCTGCTAAATGGAAGAGATTTTCTTTGTGGTGCTGTGGTAGGAATTTTTCCCCAAATGATGCAGGAGTCTCAGTGGTGTTGGATTATCTGACTCACTTAGATTCACAAGGTCTATAACCCAGTTCTTTAAGGGTTCATCTTGCAGCAGTGTCTGCATATCTTTCTGCTGGGACAAAGGTGTCAGTAGCATCGGATCCCATTTTTAAAAGATTTTTTAAAGGTCTGATAAATTTGCATCCTCCTCACAGGGCACCAGTGCCCGCTTGGGATCTTAATATATGTATAGCCAGATTAACGAAGGCTCCTTTTGAGCCCATGGCTACAGCCCATTTAAAATGTTACCTGGAAAACAGTTTTCTGGTAGCAGTTACCTCAGCAAGAAGAATCGGCGAGCTTCAGGCCCCCTGTGTTGACTAGGACTACATTTCCTTTCGCAGAGATAAGGTAGTCCTCAGAACAAACAGACCATTCCTTCCTAAGGTCGTTTCAGACTTTCATCTGAACCAATCGATCACTCTGCCTGTCCTTTTTACAGACCATACAAGCTCTGGTGAAAGAAGACTCCACAGTCTGGATGTGAAAAGAGCTCTCAGCTATTACATTATTTATTTTTTTTATTTGCTTTTGTTGACCAGGTGGGTACACTAGGCATAGGAATGCCTATTTTCAGGTACGACCCGGGAGGATACAAGTAAAATACAAAACAACAACATCAGTGTGACGCAGCACACATAAACCATACAATCCAGAGTTAGCCAGGAGAGTAAAGAACATCACAAACACTAGTAAGACTATAAAAATACATGGTCAAGTAAAGTGGGTAGTCAAAAACATGGATAACATGATCGTTGAGAAGAATGAGATAAGTGCAACACAAGTTAAGAGATTCGTGTAGGACATTACCATGAAACAGTGAGCAGTAAATGCCAGTTAGCAAGTCCGATATGCAACAGTATCTGGGGGAGGGGAGGGGGTAGAGGAGAAGTGGGTAGTTTGGGGTGTGTACAGGTAGGGTGGAAGTAGAGAAAGGGCAAGCAGAACAGGGGATGGGTTTATGGTGGCTGGAAACAGGTACAGGGATTTACTGTAAGTAGGTGTTGATGGTGGAGCTTCTTAAAGCCAGTATGTGTAGGGGCAAGACGAATAGCTTGAGGGATAGTATTCCAATATTTAGGGGCAGCATGGGAGAAAGCTTGTGTACCCATTGTGGTCCTACATCTAGAGATGTAAAGAGGGGTCTGGTCAACTGAACGGAGACCATAGGAAGGGGTTTGAGGATGTAGTAGCAAAGCAAGAGATTGAGGGAGGCTAGTTCTTATAGTTCCATCAGTTATGGCGCCATAAGATAGGAGGCGATGGGCCACAGGACTAGGCCAGTCTAGGTCAGCATAGAGCAGACAGTGATGTTTGAGCCGAGGAGAGGCAGAAGCATAACGGCAAATGTTTTTATATGTAGTGTCCCATGTATGGAGGGAGGTCTTAGGTGACAGAGCCATAAGCCAAAGATGGGAGCAGAAGACCTTGTGCCATGGCAAGCCTAGCTGATGGGATAAGGGCATAGTTAGTACGGTAGGCTCCTCCAATTTTGGCATTGACTGATTTACAAGTTGTAGTGATGTGGAGATCAAAGTCCAAGGATTCATCAAGAAGAATACCAAGGTATCTAAAGGATCTGGTGTTGACTAACAGAGAATTGTCAGAACAAGATATTTTGAGGGAGTTACGATTTAATTTAGCTGGAGAGCCAAAGAGCATAGCCTGAGTTTTCGTTTCATTAAGAACAAGATGGTTTGCAGTTAACCAGGATTGTATGTTTTGGAACTCCAAAGAGAGAGAGTTGTTAGTGTCTGATACATTGCTGGCACGATGGTAGAGTACAAGGTTGTCTGCATAGAGCAAGTAGACACTCGTGATGGGAGGTCGTTTATGAAGATCGAGAAGAGTAGTGGGCCAAGTATAGATCCCTGTGGGACACCAACATGTATGGATGATAGGTCTGACAGGGCCGAGTTAAAAGCAACAGCCTGCTGTCGATTGGATAGATAGCTACGGAACCAGTTCACTGATTCAGCTGAAAAACCAAGGGAGGTAAGCTTTGTAAGGAGAAAGGTGTGATCAACCAGATCAGAAGCCTTGGTGAGATCAATGAAAGTGGTACCTGTCAAAAGACCGGCGTCCATAATTGTGTAAATGTCATTGGTAAGTTTCAGAAGGGCAGTAGAAGTAATATGGCCTTTTCAAAATCCACGCTGGGAGCCGGAGAGGAGGTTGTATTTCAGGAGATACTCTATAGTTTGCCTTGCAACTAGTTTTTCAAGGATTTTACTGAGCACGGAGAGGATAGCAATAGGCCGATAATTGGCCATCTCTTTAGTATCACCTTTCTTAAGGATTGGTGTTACCCTAGCTGTCTTCCAAACATTAGGAACTACACCATGATATAGCGACAGGTTAAAGACTTTAGTTAGGGGGGAGGCTATGAGCGGGGCAGCAGCTTTCAGAAGCCTAGGTTCAAGACTGTCTGCGCCAGAGCTAGTATTGTCAGCAGCAGCTTAAGAACTTCAGATTTAGTGACAGTCCGGAATCTGAAGAGTGGACGGGAGAGCATCGGAACCTTGGCCACAGAAGAGGATGCCAGGTGGCTAGAGGGGAAGGAGGCTAAGTAGCATGATAGATCCAAGAAATGATGGTTGAAAGAGTTGGCAATGGTCACAGGGTTGTTACAATGTACGCCATTCAGCAACATATCATTTGAGGTAGATGGTTTATCAGTACCAAGGAGAGTTTTGATGACAGACCAAAATATTCATGAGTCTCCTCCAGCATTTAGTAGTGAATCTTTACAGAAAGAGCTTTTTGCTAGATGAGTGTTTCTTTTACAGGAGTTTCTCAAAGCCCTGTAGTGACTGTAATCTGCCTGTAGCTCTGAGGCCTTAAAACGACGCCAGCTTTTGTCCCTGTTACGAAGCTGGGCAAGGAGATCCTTGGTTAGCCACTTAGTTTGTGTACCTCTGATGCGGCGAGTGACACGAGGTGCGTGAAGGTCCTGAGAACCCCCAGATTTATCAAGGAAGTAGTCTAGGGCAGATTGGTCACCTATCTTTACCTCTCTTAATGCACAATCAATGAGTGAGAGATCATGCAAGAACTGTGTCGGGTTAAAATTAGCCAGGTTACGGAAAGTGATTAATTTCTGAGAGGGAGATGATTGTCTGGCATCTCGCCAGCTACAAAAAACTGGGGAGTGGTCACTAATTGAGTCAGCAAAGGTACTAGCTAAGACAATGTGGTCAAGATGGTTTGTGAGGGCCCAATCAATTAGGGAACTAGATCGGGAGAGTGGGGCCATGACCCTGGTTGGGTCAGCGATCAGTTGATGGAGGTCATAGTCTTGTACAATAGTATGGAGGTATTGGCTGGTTTTACCTGACCAGTTTAGATTTAGGTCCCCAAGGATGAGGACTTCATTTCGTCCAATGTACAAATGTACACCAGGACCGTGTTTGTTGCCTCATTTAGCACAATAAATACAACTTTAGTATCTCATGACAATGGTTGTTGCCATGCATGGGTAAATACAAATGCCATGCATTGTTCCCTAAGACACCCACATAACAGCCCAGAGCCTGTAAAGTTGTATTGTCCTTGAGATGCAAAGAGAGTATTAGTGACCAGTTTCGACTCCTATGAATAAAATTACAGAAATGTTCAGTATTTTCTTTGTTAGTTTTCATGGAAAAAGGAAGCAGTTCAGAGCCTAGTTGCTACCCCTCCCTTAAATAAAATTGCACACCATGGAGTGCTTGGAGTATGCCTGCCTACACCCATGTGTGTAGCCGCTTTGATCCGAGTTGAAGGGTAGCATGAATAGCTTCACAGTATAAGAGAGTGAAGGAGATATTCCGGTGTAACGAGAGGTAGGGTTTATATAGGGTTGCCACCCCACCCCCATGTTTAGATGAGGACCTATCTTCTCTTATCATTTTTTAGTTAGGCAGAAAGCATAAATGATCAGGTGTGGAGGGCTGTAGCCAGGTCTCTGTCAAACAAAGAATATCAGGATTGTATTGGGTGACCCAGGCCTCAAGTTCCGTTATGTTGTGGAGAAAGCTCCTGATATTCATATGAAGAATGCACAGATCCTTGGCACTATTCCAGTAAGTGTCAGAGATGGAGACGTTACATCCAGGTCCTGGATTCAGCTGAATATCACCAGCTAATAGTAGTGCCAAGAGGAGTAAGTACCACAGTTTACGGTGAGTACGTGTGGTAAGTAGGGGGGCAATGCAACGAGAGTGATTTTGCAGTGGATAGATGACATGGTAAATGATACGATTTGGGACAAAAAGTGGTGAGGTGGCTAGTGACATATGAGCCAGGATAAGCATATTAGAGAAAGTGTAATCTTTGGGGTGATGATGGTGACCATTTAGGGAGAGAGGGCTACTAACCATCGGGAGCCGCATAATGGTAACAAGAATTGAGGCTAGTAGCAATAGTACACCTGGGTCAAATGCCCAGGGATTTGAATGCAGGGAGGGCCTTTTACGTAGGTAAGTTGCAGTGAGGAGGAGAGGCAAGTGATAAGATTTTGAGCAGAACCCACTAAAAACAGCTAGGAATAAAGGCTAAAAAACAGGAGAGATGAGCAGGGTTTGTTAGGACTGTAGATGCCCTCTAGTGGTAAAGTAATATAAAGTGCGAATGAGAAAGTAGGGAGATAGTTAAAATAACACTCCCACTGGGCGTGGCCTCAGAATTGAAACAGTATATAAGTAATGCTGGACAAGGGTGGAGAGCAGCCGCACAGTGGCTGCGAGGAAGTCCTAGGATCCAAAGGCGCCCCTTATGCAGTCACCGAGAAGCGGAGTTAAGTCCCGAATACAAAGTTTAAACTGCGCCAACCCAGCTGGGCAGCCCGAGCTTGTGAGCAGTAATTACACTAGCTGGGCAGCCCGTACTTGAAACCACGAGTGCTGCTAGGGGAGAAAGTCGCCAAATTCCACAAGCACAGCAGCCTGTAGTTGTGGAGATCGAAAGTGCCCCAGCGGTAGCAGTCCCAGAAAAAGGCCCCAAGATTTGAACGCCACAAAGAACCACTGCGTTTCCTGCAAGTGTTCCGCCAGCAGAAACAAATTACCTTTGTTCCTTAGAGTTAAAAAACGGCTGCAGCGCGCTCCAGGGCAGGGTGCCCTTCAGGGGCAGGGGCTAGGAGAAAGGAAAGTACACAGTTAAATAGGTTCAGGGACTACAGGGGTCGGCAGTAATTGGAGAAGGCATTAGAGGAGGGGGCAGAGAGGAGAGGCGTGAGTGAGTAGGCGAGTGTGGGGGGGGAGAGAGAGAGGGAGAAGAGCACAGGGAAAGGATGAAAAGAAAACAGTAGTTTTACATTTAGGTTATACTAGCGATAATTTCCAGCTGCAGTCTCAAAAACAGTACCTTTTACAGCACAATCAAACTGAGAGGCTATAGTTTACAATTTCAGAGGCTAAGTTAAGAAAAAAAACATAATTCTCAGCAAAAATTCTGACTAGGAGGTTTTTGTAGGCAGATTACAGGGCTTAAGTAAAACCATTACAATTTGGCTTCCTAAACAACTGGCAAATATAGATCCTCTTTTTTATTTTTTCTGTGCTGCCCCACATTCTGGGAGTCCTAGGATCCAAAGGCGTCCCTTTTGCAGTCACCGAGAAGCGGAGGTGAGTCCCGAATACAAAGTTTAAACTGCGCTAACCCAGCTGAGCAGCCCAAGCTTTTGAGCAGTAATTACACTAGCTGGGCAGCCCATACTTGAAACCACGAGTGCTACTAGGGAGAAAGTCGCCAAATTCCACAAGCACAACAGTCCCATAGTTGTGGAGATCGAAAATCCCCCAGCGGTAGCAGTCCCAGAAAAAGGCGCCAAGATTTGAATGCCACAAAGAACCACTGCGTTTCCTACATGACAGCTACTAAGGGCCATAGGCAAGACAAAAAACAGCTTTCCCTTACATATGGGGATGTCGGATTGGGCAAACCTGCCTCAAAAAGATCCTTTTCTTGATGGATTGTCCAGTGTATTCAATTCTGCTACACTAGTGCAAGTAGGGAGTCCCCAGCTGGGCTGAGGGCACACTTGACAAGAGGAACAGCTGCCAGTCTTGCAGCTTCTAGGGAGGTTCCATTATTAGATATTTGTAAAGCAGCTACTTGGAAATCAGTACACACCTTTACAAAGCATTACAACTTGGATGTTTTGTCCAGAAGTGATGCCAGGTTTGGCACAGCATCCCTGCAAAGTCTGTTTCCAAAATAAGTTCTGTGCCCACCTTCAGGGGTACTGCTTAGTAGTCTGCAAAAACCTATGAATATCCTGAGCATTACTGAGATTAGAAGAAAAAAATACTTACCATAGTAATCTTTCCTCCCAGTGATGCTCAGATATTCATAACTCCCTCCCATCCTCCCCCCAACCTCCAGAACTTCAGCCTCTGCACTCCGCATGCTAGTGCCACATAGCCATACCCTTCTGGGTACACTTCTCTATAAGAAATAGATTTAAAGAGTTTTTCTCTCTAATAGTTTTCTCATGCTGTTTGGTGAACACCATAGTTTATTTGATGTAGTTCCTCCTTAAGAGTTTTTTTGGGTAAATTCTCAATTAGGGTAACCCTAAAAAAAAAAATGTTTTTATTAATTAGCTGTTGGATATTTTTTCGTAATGCCTGACTTCCAGGCTTTTTACAAATCTAAAGGGGTTAGAACAATACAGTTGGTAGAGGCAGTATTTGAAAGATGCTCACGTGCAAAGAATTCCATCGTTTGCATGTGTTCCATCTCTCCGGGCAGTCCAACCTACCAGGCAGACTGCACAAAGTTATGAATATCTGAGTATCACTGAGAAGAAAGAAGATAACTATGGTAAGTAATTTTTTCTTTTGCTCTCTGGATCTCCAGGATGCGTTCTTTCAGGTCCCGATACGTCCTCACTAGAGATTCCTTCGCTTCGGAGCAGAAGGAGCCCTATTTGAGTTCCGAGCCATGCCATTCAGCTTGTCATCGGCCCCACGGGTCTTCACCAAATGCATTGCAGTGGTGGCAGCCCATCTTCGGCATCGAGAGGTCAAGGTGTACCCATATCTCGACAATTGGTTCCTGGCGGGCTCCTCCAAGCAGAAGGTAGAGTGGTCCAGGGATCCGGTCCTCCAGACCTGCGCTAAACTAGGTCAAGTCTGAACACATGCCTTCGCAGGTGATCTGTGCTTCATCGGGGCAGAGCTAGACTCCTGCCAAGCCAGAGCCTGGTTCCCAATGGACAGGGTCGAGGTTCTCTCCTCCTTTGCCCTGTTATTTCTGGTTGGGCACTTGCACCCTGCCCAGGACTTTCTGTGCCTTCTGGGCTACATGACAGCCTGCACCACCGTGGTCCAATGGGCCCGGTGTGATATGCGTCCTATTAAATGGGAGCTGTCCAGCCAGTGGACTCAGCGTCATGGTCGATTCGACCAGCTAGTCACTGTAACCCGGAAGATGTGGGACACTCTCCAGTAGTGGACAGTCCTGGATCACTTACAGAAAGGGATCCACTTTGTCTGTCAGTCGTCCTTTTGACCGATGCCTTTATCATGGGCTGGGAAGCCCACATGGGGAACCACAGTGCCCACAAGTTCTGGACCCCCGAGGAATCCCAATATATCAATCTGCTGCAGCTCAGAGCAGTCAGACTGGCACTGTCAGTATTCGCTCAGCTCTTTCGGGGTCAGGTGGTACAATTCCAGATGGACAATGCCATGACCATGTACTGCCTTAACAAGCAGGGCAACACGCACTCCCAGCTGCTGTGCAGGGAAGCGTTTCACATCTGGACCCTCTTGAAACAACTGGATGCAGATCTCCTTGTCATCCATGTGGCAGGAGCCTCAAATCAACTGGCCGATGCTCTCAGCCGCCTAGGCAAGACATCCCACAAGTGGTCTCTCCATCCAGAGGTAGTACACAGCCTGTTCTCCCACTGAGGCAAACCTCAGCTGGATCTGTTCGCTTCCAGGGAGAACACAAAGCTGAGGCTGTTCTATGCCCGCCCCCTTCAGAGATTGCAGGGGGATGTCTTCTCGAGGTCATGGACCCCAGGTCTCTTCTGTTCTTTCCCCCCTCTTCCCTTAGTTCACAAGGTGATCTTCAAGGTCAGGAGGGACAAGGCACAGGTGAACCTGGTAGCCCCAGACTGGCCACACAAGTTCTGTTATTCCAGTCTCCTCAGCTTCCGCTCCAGGCCTCCACGGCATCTTCTAGTACGCCCAAACCTGTTATCTGTCACTCAGGGGAAGGTATTCCATCTGGACCTTCAGTCTCTGCACCTGACAGCCTGGTTCCTGTGCAGCTAGAATTCCAGGCTCTGGGTCTCTTTGAGGATGTACTCGCAGTAGTGGAAGCATCCAGGAAGGAGTCGACCCTTAAACTGTTTTCCATTTGGTGCCAGGGCAAAGGCCTGGACCCTTTGTCCTGTCCAGTGGCTCGCATCGTAGACTACCTTTAGTCTCTGTCCAAAGGGGTCTTTGGTCTATGACCCTTAAAGTGCACCTGGCAGCCATCGCTGCTTACCAGACGCAGGCCTGTCAACAGACTGTGGCACAGGAGAAGGTGATCTGGCTCTTTTTCATAGGCCTCGGCCACATTTCCTCTCCGGTGCATGAACCTCCACCTCTGTGGGATCTACTGCTGGTATTGGGCAAAGGTCATGGGCAAGCCATTCAAACCAAGTGTGAGATGTCACATTTGTCGTGGAAGACCACCTTCCTGGTGGCCGTTACATCAGCCAGAAGGACTGGGGAGCTCCAGGCGCTCACGATTGAGTCTCCTTACCTGGTCTTCCACAGGGACAAGGTTGTCCTGCGCCCCCACTCGATAGCCTTCTGAAGGTGGTGTTGGAGTTCTGCTTTAACTGGGTGTTGACCGTGCCGGTGTACTACCCCAGTTACACCTCGGAGGCAGAGTACAGGCTCCATACTTTGAACCTGAGATGAGCGCTGTCTTATTACAAGGAGCGGATGGCTGAAGTTCGGGGAGAGGTTCGCCAGCTGTTTGTCACCTATGCTGAAGCCGCAGCTGGCAGACCTGTAGCAAAGCGGATAGTTAACAGATGAATTACATCCTGCATTGGTCTGTGCTATAGGTTAGCAGATAAGGAGCCTCCCAGAAGGATAAGAGCTCATTCCAGCCGTTGTACCGCTGCATCAGTGTCTGCTTCCAGGGACATCCATATCCAGAAAATCTTCAGGGCTGCCACCTGGAAGTCGGCAAATGCCTTCACCACCATTACCACATCGACCTTGAATCATACTGGGATGCTGGTTTTGGGGCCACAGTTCTCCAATATCTGTTCCCCAAGTATCATCTAGATGGGGTGGTGTGCGCCTTGCCTCTCTCCTCCCGGAGAACTGCTAGGAGTCTGCCAAACAGTGTGGATAGAACAACACATCCATATACCTAAAAAGACAGGTTACTCACCTGTAACAGTAGTTCTAGGAGTGGTATATGTTCATTAACACGAACCCACCCGACCTCCCCGGCTTCAACGCACTACCTGAAATTCCAGCGAGCAAAGATCTGGCGTCATGGGGCGGAACCGAGGGATCTTCCTGGATATAAGTCTCCACCACTCATTCACACTAATGAGATCTGCGCCGGAGGCACTAGGACCCATCGGGAGCAAACTTTTTTGTTAGAATGTCGGCGCCTGAGATGGAGCTGCGAGGAATGGCACCACGAGCCTCGGCCTGTGCGGTAATGACTATCTCGGCATCGACCTTCCAACCACCTCAGTTCCTTTTTTCCCCGCCGTCGAGTGCACTTCAGTGACGACATCGCTCTCCCGCTTGGAGTCAAACTTCAAACTAGCAGCATAGTTTCTCAGTTTTGTAGTAATATCTTGAATAAAGTATTGCTTAGTTTATTATTCTTATTTAGCAAAGAAGTCTCCGCCTACATTGACAGTGTCAACCATGTGCAGGTCAGGTGACGGTAGAGAGACTTCGTATGAAAGCTGTTCAGTCAGCCAGACTGGGTCTGGTCCGCCGCCTTTTCCGGAAGGGGGGGTCTGACAACGGACAGTCCAGTGCCCGAGGGGGTGGGCGGTCCCCTCGAAAGCATAAAAGTAAATGGTCGCATTGTCGGCACCATTCGACCTCAAGCTCTTCTTCGGCCTGCAGGTCAAAAATGAGAAGGCGTCATTCGAGGTCGTCCTCTGATATGTCTGCACGTAGACGGTTAGTTATTGGGGCTAGTTGCCGGTCTCCTCCTTCGGAGTTGCCAGCTTCTGTTTCTGGTAGCCGACATCTTCGACATCGGTGCTGTACCCTGCCCTCTGGTAGGTCTTCAGATGAACAGTTTCATCACTGGGCTGCCCTTATGAAGCAATAGGCTCAGAGGTTGGTCCAACTGCCTGGCCCAGTCACTCAGAGGCCTTCGGGTTTTTCGGGAGATCAGGAGGGCGGTTGGGCCTCCCTAGTTGCGCGGCACCGCCTTCGAGGCCGTCAACTCCACGTTTAGGTATTCTCCCCCCACCCCATATGACTGCAACGCAGGGGGCCACACTGATGCCTCTATCTCCTGGTTGTCTTCTTTTTTTCTCCTTAAATCCTGTTTTTCGGAGTCTTGGGATGTTTTCGATGCCCTCAGTGTCGATGGCACATTCGGCACCGGTGTGTCTGTCGGCGCCGTTGAGTTTCTCGGCACCATGCGCTTCGTCAGCACCATCCACGGCGCGTGCGCCCTTGTCAGCACCATGCCCTTCATCGGCGCCGTGTGGCTTCTCAGTGCCATCCGGCCTCTCGGTGTTGTCTTCAGCGCTGTGTGGCTCCGCGGCGCCGAGGCTTGTTAGGGTGTCATCCACCCTTCAAGACTCCTCCTTTAACTCTCTTCCTTCCTCATTTCCCTCTGATTTTCACTCCTTTACTGTCCATACAGTCCCTTCTGGACTGTCAAGAGATGACATTGAGCTTGACCCAGACCTTAGGCTGGGTGATGATGTGGAAGAAACAGGATCTATTCCTGCTGCAGAGCCTGTGGTCGAGGACCTGTCTTTTAAGTCTCTGCTGAAAAACTTGATTTCCACTCTTTCTCTCCAAACTACAGATAACTATCTTGGGGAAACTGTTAAGACTCCAATGCCTCCGTGTTCCGGAGATCCCTGTGAATTTGACTCCTCCAGTACAGCCCTCCTTTGAGACACTGTCTCAAATGGTATGGAATAATCCTGCTCTCATTCCTTCGGTGGCTAAGCCCATAGATGGGAAATAGTCAGCCCCCAAGGATCGACCCATTTTGGCGTCCCAAGCTTTTGCGGATCCTATTGTAGTCTTGGCAGAGAATGATAAGGTCGTCCTTTTCCAGACTACTACAGCTCGACCTATTAACAAAGAATCTTGTAAGATAGACACTTTAGGTAAGAGAGTCTCTGCTGCTTCCACCCTAGGTATGCGTATAGCCAGCTACCAAGGCTATTTCTCTCAATATGAGTATATCCTGATCATAGGAGACTCCATGGTTCGGGGAGTTGATACCCATCTCCAGCCAGGGGTGATGGTCAGATGTCTCCCAGGTACATCAGCATGGAGAGACACTGACCGCATTGCTAAAATTGTTCACAAAGCAGGAGAAAACATTGATGTCCTAGTACACATAGGGACTAATGATCTCGCCAGCAGGTCAGTTGTGGAGACCAAGGAACACCTGACTAGGCTGGGTGACAAACTATCATCTATTTCGTCGGCATCTCCTTCTCTGAGATCCTGCCAGTCTGGGAGAGGGGAGCAGATGGACGGAAGGTCAGAGAAGGGGAGACAGGGGAGCTAAACACATGGCTCAAGGGCTGGTGCCAGGAAAAAGGACACAGATTTGTAGGGAACTGGCAACAGTTCTGGGAGCGAAAGTTCTTTAAATTTGATGGACTGCATCTGACTAAAGAGGGAGTCAGTGCATTGGGGCAGAAGTTTGACGTCTTTGCAGAATATTTAAACTAGCAAATGGGGAGAGGGGTGCAGCACCCCATACGTCGAATGGGAAGAACACCCCTCCCCCCTCAGCTAGTGGTCAAACAGGAATTCAGCATGTTTGCCGTTCATTTGCATCACCAGGTAAGAAAAAAGGTTTGTCTCCCCATATGACACACAGGGGTAATGCCAAACTTCACCCAACAACTAACACACCAAAATCTGGCCAATGGAAAATCATGTACACAATGCTCACAGCCTGGGAAATAAGATCCCAGACCTGCAGGCAATAATGTCAGAGGCTAAACTGGACATAGTAGCAATTAGTGAGAGCGTGGTTTGCCAGTAACCACACTTGGGAGACTTCAGTACCTGGCTATGTATTGTTCAGAAGAGACCGAGGTGCAAAAGGGGGGAGGAGGCCCTGTATGTCAATGAAAATATCAAAGCTACAGAAATTCAGAATACACATAAGAGCCAGAAGAACTGTGGGTCACCCTGAAACAGGAAATGGGACAGCCATAAGAACTGGGGTTGTCTACAGGCCCCAGCCCAGAGGGAGGACATAGACACATTACTGTTAGAAGATATACAAAACATGACAGCTAAAGGGAGGTTCTGATAATGGGAGACTTCAACATGCCGGATACAGATTGGTCAATACCAGCAGGAACATCTGCCAGAACTAGACTCGTAGTGGATTCCTGCAGGGAGGGCCTCAAACAACTGGTACAGCAACCCACAAGAGACAGGGCTATCCTAGATCTAGTACTGACTAACAAAGAAGGATCACAGATCTCCAGGTAGAAGGTCACCTGGGGCCAGTGACCATCACATGGTATGGTTCAATTTGGCTACTACATCTAAATCATCCATTCCAAGGCAAAAATATGGGACTTCAGAGGAGTTGACTTTGATAAGATGGCCAACAGAGTTAAGCTAGCCCTGGCAAAAGAAACACAGGTGAGGGGTACAGGCAAAGTGGGCAGCATTAGATGCAATACTTGAAGCAACATCCCATTGTGTTAGACAGAAAAGGAAGTGTAAAAGAAGAAGGAAACCACTTTGGTTCTCAAATACAGTAGCAGAAAAGGTCAGAGCCAAAAGTCTGGCCTTCAGGAAATACTAAGGGAACACAGCGGGATGAAGATGGGAGGCATACAAACTGCCCTAAGGGAAGCAGGTAAGGCAGTAAGGCAGGCAAAGTCCCAAACTGAGGAAACACTAGCACGAACAGTAAAGAAGGTGACAAGACTTTCTATAGATACATTAGTGAAAGGAGAAAGTCCAGAGGGTATTGCTAAGCTTAATGGAGAAATGGAGCATGTGAGGAGGAGGACCCGTAAAGGCATCTATCCTAAATAGATACTTTTGCTCAGTGTTTACTGAAGAGAAGGTAGGGCAGGGCCCACAGCTCAGCATCATGGACACAGGAGGGAGGGAGGTGAGCACTACTCCCTTCACAAAAGAAAGGGTCCTACAAGGGCTTGCTAAGCTCAGGGTGGATAAGGCAATGGAACCTGATGGCATACATCCCAGGGTACTTAAGGAGCTAAAGGAGGAACTAGCAGAGCCATTAGCAGAATTGTTTAGTGAGTCTCTGAGCACAGGAGAGGTCCCAGAAGACTGGAGAAGGACTCATGTGATCCCGCTCCACAAGAGTGGTAGCAGGAGGAGGCGGGAACTACAGACCGGTCAGTCTTACCTCAGTAGTGGGCAAGATTATGGAGGCACTCCTTAAGGAAAGGATAGTGCAACACCTGGAATCCATAGGGGCACAGGATCCAAGACAGCATGGGTTTACAAAGGAAGGTCCTGTCAAGCGAATCTCATAGATTTCTTTGACTGGGTAACCAAGTGGTGGACCAAGGGGAGCAGTTGATGTCGCCTACCTTGACTTCAGCAAAGCTTTTGACACTGTTCCACATAGAAGATTGATAAATAAGCTGGGTAGGCTCAGGGTGGGTCAGAAGTTAGTCAACTGGGTGGCAAACTGGTTGACGGGCAGAAAACAGAGAGTGGTAAATGGTATACAGTCAGAAGAGATGCAAGTCACAAGTGGGGTACCTCAGGGATCAGTCCTGGGGCCAGTCCTCTTCAACATCTTCATTAGTGACCTTGCAGATGGACTAGAGGGTTGTCTGTTTGCAGATGACACCAAGATCTGCAACAGAGTAGATGATCCAGATGGGGTGGGCAGAATGAGAAGAGATCTGGATAAACTAGCAGAATGGTCAGAAGAGTGGCAACTGGGATTTAATGCAAAGAAGTGCAAAATCATGCACATAGGGAAGAGAAACCCTGAAGCCACCTATAGGCTGGGAGGGGAGTTGCTAGCAGTCACAAAGGAAGAAAGAGACTTGGGCATCATCATCACTGATGACCTAAAATCATCCAAGCAGACCTCTAAAGCAGTAGGTAAGGCTAGGGGGTGTTAGGGTGTATTAGTAGGGGTATCACAAGTCGTAAGAGGGAGGTAATAATCCCTCTGTACAAGACACTGGTTAGGCCCCGTCTGGAGTACTGCGTGCAGTTGGAGGCCACACCTTCACAAGGACATTAACCAAATTGAGGCAGTCCAGAGAAGGGCAACCAAAATGGTGCAGGGACTGCATCAGAAGACATATGAGGACAGATTAACGGAGCTCAATATGTATACCCTTGAGCAAAGGAGGGAGAGAGGTGATATGATCAAGGCATTCAAACACCTTAAGGGCATAAACAAGGTGAAAGAGTCTAACATGTTTAAATATAAGAAAATAGCAGGACAAGAGGACACAGCTTGAGATTAGAGGAGGCCGATTAAGGGGAATGTGAGGAATTCTTTTCACAGAAAGGGTGGTAGATGCATGGAATGGCTTACCACAAGAAGTGGTGGCTATGAATACAGTGCAGGGCTTCAAACAGGCATGGGATAGGCATAAGGGAGCAATACAAATGACTATGAATAGATAGGCCACTGACAGATCAAAGGCCGATGGCACATTTATAAGGTAGAAAAAGAAATGGGCAGACTGGATGGGCCTTGCGGTCCTTATCTGCCATCAGCTTCTATGTTTCTATATCCTTTGGCATTCATTCAAACAAATGGTTGAAGCTGTACCGGAATTGGACACAAATTCAGAGCTTCTTCAAACCATAACCGGGGTATCGAATCCAACAACCAGCAGGTTAAAGCAGCTGTGGACGCTTTCGATACTGCTTCCCGAGCGGCGGCGGGCATTTGTACCCGCCGTCATTCCTGGCTGCGCACTTCAGGTTTCACGAATGACGCACAGCAACAGATAATGACGTTGCCCTTTGATAGTGTGTATCTCTTCAACCATCAAGTAGAACAGGCTCTAGAAGCTATACAAAACAATAGGTCAGCCATTAAATTGGCTCAACCTCCTCCTGTCCCCTCTAAAGGGGGTGTTAATAAATGCCAGTTTTGTAACCGTCAGTCCTTTCGAGACAAAGGCAGGGGACGTTTTAATAAAAGCCAAGCCCCTTCCTCCGCCTCAAAAGAAAACACAACAGAAGGCGCAGGGACTCAAAGCGCCCAGTGCCGCCTTCTGAGTTGTTGGCCCAAGTCCCACCTCAGCTGCCCAAGGTGGACTCTTTCTCAGTGGTGGGAGGTTGTCTTACACACTTCTACAATCAGTGGAAGTCCATAATCTCAGACAAATGGGTCCTCCGGATAATCCACGAAGGGTATTCACTCAATCTTTTGGAGACCCCTCCGGATCGTCCCCCCAGATGACAGCCCAGCCTGTCAGCTCTTCAGTCAGATCTTCTCGCCTCCGAGATACAGGGCCTTCTGAGCAACAGGGCAGTGGAAATAGTTCCGCTGGATCAACAGAACACAAGGTTCTACTCCCATTACTATCTGGTTCCAAAGAAAACCGGGGGCATGTGCCCCATTTTGGACCTCAGAATACTAAACAAATTCCTTCCCAAAGAGAAATTCAAAATATCACTAGGAACCTTGTTACCTTTGCTTCATCAACATGACTGGTTAGCCTACCTGGACATGCAGGATGCTTACTAGCACATTCCTATTCACCCAAAGTATCACACATTCCTAAGGTTTGTGGCTTTGGGATAGCATTATCAGTTCAGAGTCCTGCCCTTTGGGCTATCCTCAGCGCCACAAGTTTTTGCAAAGTGTTGTGCAGTTCTCGCAACGCATCTCAGAAAAATCAGAATATATGTGTTCCCTTATCTGGACGATTGGCTTCTAGCAAGCCCTTCCAGACAGAGAACTCTAGACGCCGTAGCCACAGCTTCACACGTTCTCACGTCCATGGGAGTCCTGCTAAACCTCAAAAAGTCACAGCTGCAGCCCTCCCAGAGGCTCCTTTTCATAGGAACTCTTCGGGGCACCTCCTGTGCGAAGGCTTTTCTTCCAGAGGACAGGAGGAGCGATATCCTTCAGATGGCCCGATACATCGGAGAGAGCAGCTTGGTTTCAGCTCTCTCGATGCAACGGATGCTAGGTCTCACGGCATCCTCGGTGTTCACTGTACCCCTAGCATGCTTCCACATGAGAACTTCTCAATGGATGCTCAGTACTCAGTGGTCCCCAGCCACTCACCCACAGTCCTTTCTTATCAAGGTGACAGAACCTCTAAAGAGATCACTCACCTGGTGGTTGCAAGAGGACAATCTTCTAGAAGGGTATCCCTTTGCTTCTCTGGATCATCAGATTTCCATTACCACAGACGCGTCCCTGATGGGATGGGGAGCTCACTTTCGGACTCTCCACACTCAAGTTACGTGGACTCAGGTCGAGTCCCAGCTTCGCATAAATGTCTTGGAGATGAGAGCCATCCTTTATGCAGTCCGGGCTTTGAAGGACATTCTCTGTCACAAGAACATTCTCCTTCAAACGGACAAGAAAGCAGTGATGTATTCCATCAACAAGCAGGGCGATGCTCACTCTTACCCCTTATGCAGAGAAGTGATGAGAGTGTGGGAATGGTGCTTGCAGCACAAGTCTCTAATTCAAGCGGTCTACCTTCCAGGGGTGCAGAACGAACTGGCAGATCGTCTCAGCAGAACAGAGACAGATCCTCCCGAATGGTCTCTCGACTCAGCCATAGTTCAGTCAATAATCGCAGAGTGGGGAACTCCAGACCTGGACCTTTTTGCAATCCCACTCAACACAAAACTGCCTCTCTTCTGCTCCAGAAATCCAGGGCCTGGCATTTTCTGTCAGGATGCATTCAGGCTGCAGTGGACAAAACGCTTTCTATACGCCTTTCCGCCTCTTCCTCTAATTCAGAGGGTACTTCTCAAGTTCGAGTTCCAGGGGGACAAAATGATCCTCATTGCTCCCTTCTGGCCTTGACAGATGTGGTTTCCACTACTCAACAGTATGTCAGAAGCTTCGCCGAAACCACTTCCTCTTCAGACGAACCTTCTGACTCAGGGGCCTGTGGTCCATCCCAACCTGAGGTCGCTTCACCTTCACGCTTGGCTCCTGAAGAGATGGAAGTGAACACGTTCAATGTCTCTCGCAGGGTTTCAGATATTCTTGTGGCTGCACCTAAGCTAGCCACTAGGAAAACTTACACAGCCAAATGGAAGCGTTTTTTTGCTCTGGTGTGCAAAATCCTCTTTAAATCCTTTTTCTTGCCCACCAGATAAAGTTTTAGAGTACCTCTTAGAACTCTCAAATTCAGGTCTGCAATACTCTAGTTAAGGTTCACCTTTGTGCCATTTCAGCTTATCATGAACCAGTGCTTTCCTTGTTGCTGGCTCAGTTACCTGTGGTTAAGAGGTTTCTTAAGAGAATTCTGCATACCAGACCTCCTATAAGACGTCCAGTCGCAGCCTGGGACATTAATCTGGTGCTAGACATGCTCACTCGAAAACAAGCCTCTAGCTACCTGTGAGCTAAAATTTCTCACTTGGAAAACGGCCTTTCCTAGTGGCCATTACCTCAGCCCACAGGGTCTCTGAGATGCATGCCTTGGTCACAGACCCTCCGTATACTTTGTTTCATAAAGACAAAGTTGTTCTTAGAACCCATTTTAAGTTTCTCCCTAAGGTTGTTTCAGAATTCCATTTAAACCAACCTTTGGTCCTTCCTCCTTACTTTGCGAACTTCCAAAATGGAGAGCGTTCTCTTCATTCCTTGGACATCAAAAGTGCTTTGCGTTTCTATCTGGATAGAACAAAAGACTTTTGCAAAGCTCAACAACTGTTTGTTTCCTTTAGCGAGACCCGGCTGGGTCAGTCTGTCGCAATCAGATGTATCAAAGCATGGCTGGTGGCATGCCTTCGCCACTGTTATTCCATGGCCCAGGTTAAGCAGGAGGGCAGAGTGTACGCTCACTCTACTAGAGCAGTCGCGGCATCTCTATCGGAAATCCGCAACGTGCCCATTGCAGATATTTGCAGTGGAGCTACCTGGAGCTCAGTGCATACTTTCGTCAAACACTATGCCCTGGATGTCCATGCCAGACGACATCGTTCTTTTGGCAGAACCATCCTTAATGGACTCCTGTCGTGAAACTGTGAGCTCTTGGTCTCTCCTGCCACCCTCTTGGGACATTGTTAGCTAAGTACTCTCCCATTAGTGTGAATGAGTGGTGGAGACTTATGTCCAGGAAGATATGGAAATTACGTACCTACTGTAATTCTTGATCTTCTTGAACGAGTCTCCACCACTCATTCACACACCCACCCTCCATCCCCTGAGCTCTCCTCTGTTGTTGGTCTTCACTCCCTCAATCCTTGGGCTGTGAAGACTTCTTTGTTGACCCTTCTTTTACGGGTCTTCCGGACTATTTTATGTCCGGTTTTTGGTTAGGCTTTCCTTCTAGGTTAAGTTACGTTGCACTTCCTCAGGGGAAAAAGGTACTGAGGCGGTTGGAAGGTCGACGCCGAGATAGTCATTACTGCACGAGCTGAGGCTCGAGGTGCCGTTCCTCGTGGCTCCGTCTCAGGCGCCGACCTTCTAACAAAAAAGTTTGTTCCCGATGGGTCCTTGTGCCTCCGTCGCAGATCCCATTAATGTGAATGAGTGGTGGAGACTCGTCCAAGAAGGTCAAGAATTACGGTAGGTACGTCATTTCTACTTATACCGCCCAGGTGGGTGGGAGAAGCTAGCTTCAAGACCTTCCAGCAAGATTTAAAGGGAAAGGACAATGCCAAACAGTGTGGATGAACAACATATGTCACTCCTAGAACTACTGTTACAGGTGAGTAACCTGTTTTAACTGTACCAACATCATCTAGCTAAGATGTTTTTGAAAGGAATGTTACACATTAAACCTCCTATTAGAAGACCCACTTCTCCATGTGATCTCAATTTTATGATAGAAAAATTTACCCTCTGGCGAACAGCTACTTGTGAACTCCATTTTCTTTCATGGAAAACCCTATTTCTGGTGGCTGTCACTTCCGCTCAACGTATTTTTAAGCTTCATGCCCTCATGTGTAAAGAACCCTTCTTGATTTTCCACAAAGACAGGGTGGTCCTTTGTACCAACCCATCCTTCCTAAAGTAGTCTCCAGACATACTTTAAATCAGTCCTTGGAGCTTCTGGTCCACTATCCTGACTACTCCAATCAGGGTGAACATTTACTACATACTTTAGATGTCCATCGTGTAGTACTTTACTATACTACTTGGACTCAATAGATTTAGAAAGATGCCTCAACTGTTTGTCTCTCTTGCCCTGGGTCATAAAGGCCTCCTGGTTGCGACATGTACTCTTTCATCCTGGTTGGCACATTGTATTTCATTTTGTTACAAAAAAAATACAACAAGCCTTTACAACAACCTGTTAAAGCCCGCTCCACTAGAGCTATGGCCACTACTTTGGCTTGCTTTAAAACAGTCTCCATTTCTGATATCTGCAGTACAGCTACCTGGTTCATGATCCATACATTCACAAGGCACTAGAATCTGGATATTGTCTCGCGATGTAGGACAGCCTTTGGCCGTGCAGTCCTACAAGGTCTCCTATCACAGTTGTCCTCCCACATGGGCATTACTGCTTGGGATTCATCCCAAAAGTATTACCTACTGCAAGAGACCACTCCGTGGAAGATAGTACAGTTAAGTAAAAACTTATCGTAACAGATCTTTGAGGAGTGTCTCTTGTAGTAGGTTTGTTCCCTTTCTCCATCCCCCTCCTTCTCTATAAGACAGCAAATTCTGGTCCACTGACTAGGGTTGGGACTCCTTTGGTACCTTGGCTTCCCCTCGGTCCTCGCTTTGTGAGCTGACTTCGGCGGGGGGAACTGAGGATACCAGGGGCTGCCCTCATTTATATAGGAAACAGGAAGCTGATGTCATGTGTGGCGGTCCATGGTGAAAAACTGCTAGAAGAGCTGCCGTGCACCACAGCAACCTCTGCTGGATGCCCAAAAGTACTACCTACCGCAAGAGACGCTCCTCAAACGTCTACTGTTATGGTAAGCTTTTACGTAACTGTATTTTACGGAGGGTTAAAACGGGAGCAGTTGACAGAAAGAAAGTTATGCAAGGCAGAGGCTAGGGAGTGAGGAGAGGAGGAGAAGGAGTGACGTATTTGGGGGTAAGAAGTTGCAGATTTTGGGGAATCTGTGGGAAAAGCCTGATTGTGACCGATAAGGATGGTACAACGTGGGACAAGGAGAGTGCCAGAGTTGGCAGATCAGAAGGAGGGGGAGAGGGAGTGAGAGAAGTAGGGAAGAAGTTCACCTAACTAGAACTTTAAAGTGGTTTTGGCATAATGAGCGAGGCATCTGTTTTCAAGCGGTGGATTTGACAAGGCATGGCAGAGGTCGCAGTGACGCATGCGGGGTGGCGCATCGAGGGCAAAGCGACAGGAGTTAGAGTCCAGTCTGATTAAGAATGTTTTGTGAGAGGCACCATAGACTACATGACAGTATTCAGATATGGGGAGGATCATCTTCTGGACCAGTTCATGCCGTGCAGTAGGAGGGATGCAGCTACAGTTTCAAAATAAGGCACCAGGCTGTGGGGCGCAGTTTTTTCAGAATGGCGTAAATGTGGCCAGAGAAGCTGAGGTGTTGATCCAGCCAGACCCCAAGATATCTGAAAGAGGAGGTGCCCTCAAGGGTTGTCCCGTCAAGGGTGTGGAAAGAGGGAAGGGAGAGGAGCCTAGAGAGTCTCTGCTTAATGTTGAAGGTCATGGAGAATGTCTTTTTGGCATTCAATAATAGCTGATGCGAGACAAACCAGAGCTGAACCTGGTGGAAGTCATGCTGAAGCGTGGTTGCTACATGAGTGGGGCATTTGACAGAGGTGAACAGGACAGTCTCATCGGCATATATGTGGATGGAAGTGGAGGGAGAGCATACTGTAGGAAGGTCGTTTAGGAAGATGGGAAAGAGAATGGGGCCGAGCATGGAGCCCTGGGGGATTGCTTTTGAGATGGGGGGAGGATTGCATCCTGAATCTTAATCGATTGAGTTCTGCTTGTGAAGTAGGCTCTAAGAGCAGGAGCAGATAGTCCAGCTGTCATAAGGGATTCAAGAAGCAGGGCATGGGAGACAGTGTTGAAGACCTTGGCAAGGTCGACAGAAATAGCAGCGATTATAAGGCTGTTTTTGTCCATCCCAGTAAGGATGGAGTCAGTGAGCCTAAGGAGGGAGGTGGTGGAGTGGTTCTTCCAAAAACCAGATTGGAACAGAGTGAAGAAGGAAGAGTCTGCAAGAAAGGTTAGTTGAGAGAAGACCAGGTGTCTTGGAGCTTAGGAAGGGCAGGGAGGAAGGATATTGGACAGTAGTTTGCAGGGGAGGAAGGGTCCTCCACCCTTAGGGGGAGAAACACCACATGTTTCCACAATGAAGGGACAGAGGAGGACTTAAAGGAGAGATTTAGAATAAGGGAGAGGGTGCAGGCAATAGCAGAGGCTGAGAGATATAGAAGTTTAGGATTAGGGTCGTCCAGTGAGGAGCTTTTGGAGGGGATGAGGGAGAGGAGTGCCTTCAATGTTTCCTCAGGAGAGATGGAAGTGAAGGGGGGAAGGGATTTTAGAAGGTTTGAGGCACAGGAGGTGTAGTCCTGCTGAGTCTCATGGTGTCACTGGTGTTCACAGTGCCCCCTGGCTCGTTTGCACATGAGAACCACACAATGGATGCTCAGTACTCAGTGGTCCCCGACCACACAGCCGCAGTCCTTTCACATCAAGGTGACAGGACCTTTAATGAGGTCACTCACCTAGTGGACTCTGGAGGACAACCTTCTCCAAGATTTTCCCTTTGCCCCACTAGAGACACAGACCGCCATCACCACAGATGCATCTCTCATCGATTGGGGAGCTCACTGTCAGGATCTCCACACCCAGGGCCTGTGGAGTCAGGACAAGTCTCAGCTACACATAAATGTCCTGGAAATGAGAGCCATCCTGTACGCTATCCTCTGTCTCAAAGTAATTCTCCTTTAGATGGACAGCAAAGCAGTGATGTATTACATCAACAAACAGAGTGTAGTACACTCTTACCCTCTGTGCAGAGAAGCCATGAGAGTGTGGCATGACAGGGTGGAATAGGACCCTGTCCCAGTTGTTAGAGAAAGTGTTTAAAATGCAAGGATCTTTCCTTTTCTGTCTCTTCTTTGTCTGGTTGTGCAACTCAGTTTTCCTGTGAGACTTGGGACTTGATCACCCCGACAATCTCGCAGTCCTTTTTCCCCTCACTATCTCTGTCATCCCTTGCATTTCTGCTGATATAAAAATGTGTGCAAATCATTGTATGAAAATGTAACTGATAATGGGATAACTTGTTTAGAAGATATATAGTGTTATTGAAATATATAATTATATTTTGAGATGATTGCAGAAAGCTGTTGTAAACTCTGGAGGTTACTTGAGTGCAGATCTTCCAGCCTTTTACAAAAGTTGCAAAAGGGGGCCTCTGAGCTCAAGCAGAGTGTTCTAGCAGCTCCTGCCCTGAAATATAAAAGAGCAGGATGGTTGGTAAGCACTGCAAAAAAGAGATTTTTAGGAGAACAGGTGACACAGACTGAAAGAAAACATTACCTTATTTTGCCTTTGTACATAGTTATTATGTACAAGTTTATTTTATGATACTGTTCGTGTAAATAAATAATTTTTGGTGATTTCTACAACTGCTCCTGGTTTTCCGGTGCTTCCTGACCTGTGCCTCGACGATGTGAGAATGGTGACTTGAGCACGAAGCCATGATTCAGCAGTCAACCTGCCAGGAATCCAGAACGATCTGGCAGATTGCCTCAGCAGAACGGAGGCAAATCTGCACTAGTGGTCTCTCGACTCAAACTTCATGCAGTCGCTCACTCTGGACCTGGAACTTTTTGGGTCCCCATTCAACGCAAAACTGCCTCTATTCTGCTCCAGAAATTCAGAACCTGATTTTTTCTGTCAGGATGCATTCAGGCTGCGGTGGACAAGATGCTTTCTGTATGCATTTGCTCCTCTTCCCTTAATTCAGACGGTGCTGCTAAAGCTGGAGGCACGGGTGGGGGGGGGTAGCATGATTCTCATCGCCTCATACTGACCTCATCAGATTTGGGTTTTGTTAATCAACAGATTATTGGGAGTTCCACTAGGACAACTACCACTTCAAACGGACCTTACTGACCCAGGGCCCAGTGGTCCATCCCAACCTGAGGTCCCTTCATCTCCATGCCTGGCTCCTGAAGAGACAGAAGTAGGTAGATTCAACGTCTCCTGTAGAATATCAGACTTTCTTCTAGCAGCGTGCAAGCCACCCTCTAGGAAAACCTACACGGGCAAAGTGGAAAAGATTCTCCATCTAGTGCGCAAAGTCCTCCCTGGACCCCTTTTCTTGCTCACCGAGCAAGGTGTTCAAGTACCTGCTAGGCCAGTCAAATGCAGGACTGCAATACTCGATGGTGAAAGTTCATCTGTGTGTGATTTCAGCGTACTAAGAGCCTATCCACAGCATGTCAGTGGATCAGTTGCTCTTGGTCAAGAGATTCCTCGAAGGTATCCTGCACACTAGGCAACCTTCAGGAGACTGGTAGCCACTTGGGATATCAACCTTCTGCTAGACATGCTCACCTGTAAACCTTTCGAACCTCTAGCAACCTGCGAGTTGAAGTTCCTGACAAGGAAGGCTGCCTTCCTTTTAGCCATTACTTCTGCTCGCAGGGTGTCATAAATGCGTGCCCTGGTCACAGACCCCACCGTATGCAGTGTTTCATAAGGACAGGGTGGTTCTCGGAACTCACCCTAAATTTCTTCCAAAAGTAGTCTTGGAATTCCACCTGAATCAGCCCTTGGTCTTTCTGACCAACCTTGCAAACTTTCAGAATAAAGGGGAGCGTACCCTCCATTCTCTGAATGTAAAACTGGTTTTACATTTCTACATCGATGGAACAAAGGAGATCCGCAAATCCAAGCAACTCTGTCTCATTCATCTTGGCCTGGCTGTGTCATCCTGTTGTCATCAGATGCATTTTTGCATGGCTGGTAGCATGTCTCCGCCATTGCTATTCACAGGTCAAGCTGGAAGACAGGATGTACGCCTATTGTACCAGAGCAGTCACGGCATCTCTGGCAGAAATTTGAAATGTGCCTATTGCAGACATCTGCAATGCGGCCACTTGTAGCTCAGTGCACACCTTTGTGAAGCACTATGCCTAGTATGTCCAGGCCAGACAGCATCCATCCTTTGGCAGGATAATCCTTAATGGACTTCTGTCCTGAGTAAGCGCCCTTCTCGGGGGATTATTTAGGCTTGGTACTGTCCCAGTAATGTGAATGAGTGGTGGAGACTTTATGTCCAGGAAGATATACGAATTACGTGCCTACTGTAATTCTTGATCTTCTTGGACGAAGTCTCCACCACTCATTCACATGCCCACCCACCATCCCCCGAGCTCACTCATCTTTTTTGGTCTTCACTCCCTCATTGGTTGGGCTATGAAGACACTGTTGAGTTGACCCTTCTTACATGGGTCACATGACTTTCTTATGTCCGGAATAGATTAGTTTACACTGTACTTCCTCAGTCAAAAAGGTACTGAGGTGGTTGGAGAATCGACTCCAATGTAGCTTATATGGCGCATGCCAGCCTGCGTGGCGCCTTACATGTGCTGTCCTACCTTGGTCCTGCTGAAGATTTTTGGCTCCCCCTGGGTCCCAGTGCATCCAGCTTAATCCCACTAGTGTGAATGAGTGGTGGGTACTTCGTCCAAGAGGATCAAGAATTATGATAGGTAAGTAATTTACATTTTTGGGGTATCCACTATGGTTGCTGATGTCCTGCTTGCAGCTTGGAAGCCTTCTACCAGGTATGCTTATTCCTGGAAATGGAAGCCCTTCACTCTGTGGTTTGCTTCCAGGCACATGGACACTTATACATGTCCTGTGAATTCTGTCTCTGAATATTTACTTTCCCTAACTGACTCAGGCCAGCAGTATTTCTCTGTTAAGGTGCATCTGGCTGCTATATCAGCTTTCCATGCCCCTCCTGGTGGTCATACAGTTATCCAGTTAGAGGTGTCCCATAGTTTTCTATGCAATACCTTGTTTATGAAAACTCCTCTTTGGAATCCAGTCCTGCCTTAGGGCTTGAATTTTGTACTTGAAAAATTATTGTTGGCTCCTTCTGAGCCTGTGGCAACTTGTGGCTTAAGTTACCTCTCATGGAAGACGTTATTTTTAGTTTGCTATGACTTCTGCTCAGAGCATTTCCAAGCATCTGGCTTTAATGTGTAAGCCTCCTTATTTGATATTTCAGAGTTTCTTTGTGTATGAATTCTAGGTTTCTACCAAAGGTTGTATCTGAATTTACACTGAACCAAATGATGCACCTTCCTGTTTATTATCCTGTGCATGCCAACTTGGGTGATGAGCTGCTCCATACTTAAGACGTACACAGAACTCTGAGATGCTGTGTGAATCACATGAAAGACCGCGCAGACAGTCCTCTCATTTTTTGTATTATTTGACCATGGGGAAGAAAGGTGCCACTGATTCTAAACAATGCCAATCCAGATGGCTGGTGAATTCTGTCATGTTCTGTTACAGGAATGCGGCAAAGAACTTCCTGGAGTAGTTCATGTCACTTCACTAGGGGTATGGCCACTTATATTATCTGCTTCAGAAATGTCGCTGCTGCTGGCATATGTGCTGTTGCCACATGGGCTGTTGCCACATGGGGCACTGTTCGCATTTCAGCTAAACATTCTGGACATCTTCTCTTGTAAATATGCTGGTTTTGGGCTTGCTGTACTGAGAACCTTTCAGACTCTGCCATCCTCCTGGGTTGCTTTGTACAGCTTGGGAGTCATTCCAAAGGTGTGGCCTAATAGAGGAGATATCCTTGATGAAATTAGAAGAATTACATAAAAACTAACCGAAACAGCAGATCTTCCTGGACTAAAAGTCTTCACCATTCATACAAACTAGTGGGACTATGCCGTAGGCGCTAGGACCCAGCAGGAGCCAAAAATCTTAAGCAGTGCCAGTGCCAAGGTAGGACCGCATGTGTGGCACCGCAAGACTGGCTCGCGCCATATAGGCCATCTTGGCATCGACCCTCCAGCCACCTCAGTTCTTTTTTTCCTCGCAGTCGAGTGCGCTTCAGTTCAGTGTCGCTCACCAGTGTGGGTCAAGTCTTGAAGTCTGTATGACAGCAGCATTCTGTTCAGTTCATTAGCTTAGTTTTTGTAATTTATTGTATTTATTTTCATTTATTTTTTTTATTTTTTTTACTTTTCGCAGCCATACCTTCAACGGAGTCAACCATGGACTGTGTCATGACGGTAGGGAGACTTCGCTTGAGAGTTCTGGCAGTGGGGCTGTGTCCAGTTGCCGCCCTTTTCAAAGAGGGGGTTCGACCACGGCAGTCCGGTGCGTGGGAGGGAGGACAGTCCTCCTGTAAGCACAAAAAGAAGCGGTCCCTATCAAGGTTGGGGTCCCAGCACTACTTGGCCTCGAGCTCTTCTTAGTCTCGACAGTTGAAGAAGAGGTACCGCTCGAGGTCTCCCTCTAGTGTGGCTGCGCGGGGTCTGTGGCTAGGTGGTGAGGACTTGACTCCGGTTGGGTCCCCGGTACTCTCCGTTCTTGGCGGCTACGTTTCTCGAACCAGGAGCTCCTTGTTCTCCATTGCCGCTTCTGGTGAGCAGTTCTGTCATTGGGCCGCTCTAATGGAGCAGTGGGTGCAACGTTTGTCATCTTCCCTTAGCAGTGGTTTCTGCTCTGGATCTCTCGGGATTCCGGGTTGTTGAGTCCTGGCTGGGATGTTAAGAGTCAAGAGGCGTGGGCTCCTCCCTCGGCACTAGTGTTGTCCTCCTACACCCAACGTTACTACCCCCACTCAACTGTTGTTCAAGCAGGGGATGGCACAGGTATCTATAACTTCTGCTAGGTCTGTCAGGACTTCTCAGTGGACAGCACAGGCCGCTTCAGGATAGAGTGTCCAACAGCCAGTCTCGGCGTCGCATGCAGCACCAGTGCCACAGCTGATGCTGAGGACCTTGACGTTAGTGGCGGCCTCTTCAATTCATCGTTTTTCCTGGCCCGAGCCTGCCATTGGTGACCCATCTGGCATGGAAGAAGACCTTTATGTCTGATCCAGACATGATCCTTTCTGACATTGATGCGGACGACTCAGTTTTTAGACAGGAGAGCAAGCCTTCAATGTCTGCCAAATCAATAGTGGAAGATTTTTCCAGTCTTAACTCAAGTATACGGGATCCGCCTTGGCTTTGCAAACCTCTTTGGTGGACCCAGGTAAGCTGTTTCAGTTAGAATTGCTGCATGTCCCTGAAATCCCAATGGATTTGACTCCTCAGATTCCTCCTCCTTTTGAAACTTTATCGGAGGTGACTTGGAACAAGTCAGCTCTAATTATCTGTGTCTAATGTCATTGGCAGGAAATATGCCCCGCCCAAGGATAGACCAATCCTGTCTTTTCAGGCTTTTGCAGATGCTTTGGTGGTGCTTGCTGAAAATGACACGGTCATCCTTACTCAGGAATCCTCGGCTCGACCTGTCCATAAGGAGTCTTGCAAGATCGAGTGTCTAGGTAAGCGGACATTCGCAGCTGCAACCTTGGGTATGCGTATTGCTAGCTACCAAGGGCATTTTTCACAGTACGAATATACTCTGTGGCACTTGCTTAAGGCTTTGGCTGAGAAGTTCTCTGAGTCTGACATCTCTCTGGAGCTACTACAGGCCATTACCAGAGGCATAGACTCCCAGTAACCAGCAGCTGAAGGTTGCAATGGATGCCTATGATACTGCTTCCAGGGCTGCTGCTGCGTGGATTTGTATATGGTGTCACTCCTGGCTCAACACATCAGGTTTTTTGCCTGATGCCCACCATAGGGTTATGAATGTTCCTTTTGATGGTGCCTACCTCCTCGGATCTCAAGTAGAGCAAGCACTAGAGACCGTAGAGAAGACTTAACCCTTAGGCTGCCGACAGATTTATAATGCATAAGAGATTTCGACTGATATGTCAGTCCGCGGCAGAGCAAGAGTTAAGTCTGCACTGAAAAGGCCAGACTGGCACCCCTTGCCCCTCAGAAAAATGGGAGCTGCCAGCAGTTTCACAGCAGACAGTCCTTTGGGGTAGTGGACGAGGAGCTGGTAATAAAAACACTGCTCTCCAGCTGCAGAAGAAAATGCAGTAAAAGACACAGACCCTGAAGGTGCCTAGCGCCACTCTGAGAATTCGGCCCAGGTCCCCCCTACGTTGCCCGAGGGGGACTCTTTCTTGGCAGTGGTAGGTCGTCTATCTCTTTTCTACAAGCAGTGGAAGCAAATCATGTCAGACAAGTGGGTCCTTAGAATTGTCAAGGAGGGCTACTCCCTCAGTCTTCTGGACACCCCTCCAGATCTTCAACCAAAATGGTAGACCAGCGTGTCTGCTGCTCAGTCAGACCTTCTTACTGCAGAGATCTAGGGCCTCCTGAAGAACAGAGCAATAAAATTAATTCCCCCTCACAGAGAACACCGGATTCAATTCCCATTACTTTCTGATTCCGAAGAAAACAAGCTGGCTGCACCCAATTCTTGACCTCAGAAAGTTAAACAATATCTTTTCAGGGAGAAATTCAAGATGATCTCCTTTACACTCACTCTACTAGAGTGGTAGCAGCTTCCCTAGCAGAAATTTGTAACATACCCATTGCAGACATCTGCTGAGCGGCTACTTGGAGTTCAGTGCACACCTTCATAAAGCACTGTGCTCTCGACATTCATGCCAGATAGCATACGTCCTTTGACAGATCTATCTTTAATGGACTTATGTCTGAGAGAACTCAATCTCCTGCCACTCTGCTTGGGGGATTAGTGTTTAACTTGGTACCCTCCCACTAGTGTGAATGAATGGTGAAGACTTAATCCAGGAAGATAGGAAAATTACGTACCTACCGTAATTCTTGATCTTCTTGGACAGAGTGTTCACCATTCATTCACATGCCACCCACCATCCCCTAGCTCACTCACTCTATTTTTGGTCTTCACTCCCTTGTTGGTTGGGCTGTGAAGACGTTATTGTGTTGATCCTTCTTAACACAGGTCATCTGGGCTATTTTATGCCTGGTTAAAATAGATTTTCCTGGATTAATTTATGCTGCACCTCCTCGGTCAAAAAGGTACTGAGGCAGCTGGAGGGTCGAAGCCGAGTTAGCCTATACGGCGCAAGTCAGTCTCGCGACACCCCTCATGTGTGGTCCTACCTCGGCACCAGCCCTCCTGAAGATTTTTGGCTCCCGCTGGGTCCTAGTGCCTCTGGCGTAGTCCCACTAGTGCGAATGAATGGTGAAGACTCCATCCAAGAAGATCAAGAATCACGGTTGGTACATAATTTCCATTTCTTTAGTGGCTCCCCTACTCCCACAGCACCACACCAAGGATTAAGTTCTGCCTGGTAGGGTCCTTAATAAGCTGCACCAGTAGACAGTCTTGGAAGGTGTCCAGTAATATCACACAGGAACCCCCTCACAAGCTACTTCACCACCCGTGGACACACACAAACAAGGAGCGAGTGCAGCATTCTGGGGAACAAAGGTAAAGGCTGGCTCACTTCTTGGGACTTTCTGGCAGAGCGTAATGGACTTCTCACCTTAAGACCGCCGACTGCAACTGATTGTTTCTATATATGGATGCTTTGCTACTTTGTGTTTATATTTGCACTGTTTAGCGTAAGAGCTGTAAGAACTTTGTGAGACCTGTGCACTATCGTGCAGTTGTGTGGGCTTATGGGGAAAGTAACTGTACCTGCTGATATGTCTTCTGTGCTGTCGGGCATTTTCTGCTAGATTCTGTCAACTCCACAGCAGTGAGGTGAGCCAGTATTGTGATCATTGAAATTCCCCACTCCCCCAGCCAGCAGTCATTCTCTCGACTGTCGCACATGCGCAGTCTGTTCTCTGGCCTTCCTGCCAGTGCTGCTGTTACCTGACTCCTCTTTTGTTCTCTCTCTCCCCTCTTCCCAGGCACCACACAGGAACCCTCTCACAAGCTGCTTCACCACCTGCGGGGACACAAGCAAGGAGCGAGCAGACTGTTCTTGGCAACAAAGGTAAAAGGCTGCCTCACTTCTAGGCTACCTGGCAGAGGTAGTTACCTGTCGACGCTTGCGCTCACTCCCGTCCCAGCTACCCACCTTCCCAAGGCCATCCTCAATTTAATGACATCGGTAACATGGCATGCCACGTTACCCAGCCCTCTTTTTTTCTTTTCTTTCTACGTGTCCATTTTTCCCCTTGCAGGTTATAGTATAAAGCCACTAGGAGTCAGTCTTGTGCTCTGTGTTACTGCTGCATCTTACCTGCTTCTCTAGCCCTCCCAAGCTGATCTCCGCCCACTCTGCAGTATTTTGAAACTTACCAGCCTCCCTCCCAGGGCTGGTTTCAAACCCTGTGCCTTTTGCACCAGAGGCAGCCACTTGTCCACTGCACCACTGTGCCTGCCCATATTGTTTCCTCCTGTTCTCATACTTCTCTAGTGCAGTGCCTACATATATCTCACTATGGTTCGTTTTTGGTGCTATTTACTCATACTAAGCTGCACACTTCCCCTTCTCACATCTCTCTGCATCCTGCAATCCTGTCAGCCGGAAACTCCGTGCACACACAACTCATCCCATATAACTCCAGGCACATCCTGTCTGACCTTGCGTATTCCCCACCCCATATTGCCAGCTTGCCAAACAACCCCCCCAAAGAAAACACCCTATTTACTACTTGCATACTCCTTGCGATCCCTCTCTATCCTCATGGTATCCACCAGTCCTCCCACTCCATGCTACACTAGTCACTCTAAACTTAAACTTATTAGGACTACCTTTCTGTGCCACACAGTCTTCCTTCTTCTTCGGTAACGCTCACCCCCCCGGCCCACCCCAATCTGCCCCTCCCCCACCAATAGCAGAAACTGGCATGGATTGTTTATCACCTCCATCAACATCTGCAGCCTGCAAAGAAAACTCTGCTCCTCCAGGCCTGGCTTGCACAATATTCTCCTGATATTCTGGCCTTGACTGAAACCTGGCTCTCGATAGATGCCCCAATTCAGCTGTAGCTTTGAACAGTTATTTGATTTTCCGAGCTAGCAGGCATGGCGGGGAGGGGGGGGGGGACTCCATACAAGCCCTCCCCGTGTCTCTTCCTAGCCCCTGCCCATGGTGCCCAAACCTTCACAGTCAAGTTAACATTGGGCAGCCTAGGTAAGAGAGATTATCTTATGGTAACCTACATCCCACCACGCAACCAAAGACCTGCATTTACAGAAATCATGTCCATTATCTCTCAGCTTCTCTCCAACAGTGAAATCATTGTTACTGGGGATTTCAATATTAATTGGATGTCCCCCTCTTCCTCCCCTTACAAGGACTCTGCCATGGCTCTCGCCTTCTCCCAGGTTGTCCAGATTCCCACCCCAGCTCAGTGGTAAAACAGGAACCTCTACACTGCTTGACCTTATTTTCACTAATCGCCCCAATCTGTCGCAGGTCAAAGTCCTCCCAGACACCCTCAGTGACCACTGTCCCGTTATCTGCTGGTGATCTAACAAGGCCCGTGCTACTTCCCCAGAAACTTCATACCAAAGGCACCGCAAAAAAGACTCCCTCCCCAAACTCGAGTCCTACCTCAGGGCCTGTGACTGGTCCCCCATGGAGTCTGCCCATAACATAGATACTGCCCTCTTCTGTGTCAATACTTTTAATACTGCCTGTGACATCTTTGCCCCTTTCTCTAAACAGTACGCAAAAAAACAAGACACCCTCTGAATCTCACAAGCACTACTCAACCTGATGCGCAACAAGGACAATCTCTGGTACAAGGCACTGGACTCCCGACTTCCTCGTGACAGACAGCTGTACAGGGAGGTTAGGAGTAAATGCACTTGTGCTATCCGAAAGCTAAGGTATCCCATTATCACCATGCCCTCACATCCACATGGAACTCGGGTCTTGATTTCTGGAAACATATTAGAGCTCAGTGGGGAAAATGGTATCCCCACCCACCCCCCAGCTTAACGTCAGTGGCTGCAATGTCCAGGACCCAGAGACAAAACTAAACCTTTTCTGACCTCGGCAGCGTCCTTCCACCCAGCTTCTTTGAACCCTCCCGGTATGCACACTTGCACATACCCAGTGGGATAATATCCACCCCCTTTTGTCTTCGGATCATCCCTACAAGTGCAGCCAGAAGATAGCTATCCAACTTTCTCAGCAGGTCCCAACATAGCGGTGACTCCCTGGACTTAAAACTCCTTTGCCTCACACTAGACGAGGTGCTCTCCGCTCTAACCAAAATTCTTAACAAGTCACTGTGCCTAGGACAGTTCCCTACGCCCTGGACCCCCATCCTGAAAGGAGGTGACTGCACTGCTCCCAACTACCACCCCATGTCTATCCCCCCCCCCCAAAAAGTAGGAACAAATAGTTTGGGATCAACCTACAGAAAATCTTTCCAAGCACAAGCTGCTATCCCGTGCATGATACTGTTTCTACTGGGATCACAGTACTACCACTGCTCTCCTCAAATATACATCCTTCACACATCACGCCCTCGACAACGGCCATTTGGTTGGTTCGATCTATATTGATCTGACCAAGGCGTTTGACAGTTAGTCATACTTTACTCCTACACACACTTCCCTCCTTCAGCCTCACCCAAGAGTCGATATCCTGGTTCTCAGACTAACAAGCTGGCAGAACCCAACAAGTTAAGATTGGCTCCACTAGGTGTCCCCCAAGGCTCGATACTTGTCCCCCTCCTTTTCAGTCTTTTTCTAAACTCTCTTCTCAACTCCTGCCCGGTAATCAGCTTCTCTATGCAGATTATGCCGCCATTTTCGTGAGCCCCCCACACACACACACACACACACACACACACTCGTTACACACCCTCCAGGATCTATTTAAAGAAGTAGAATCCTGGATTGTGGCCCACAGACTAATCCCAAGTACAAAAAAAAATCCATGCTCTTCACTCACTTCCAGAACCCAAACTGTGACTACCACTTGAACAGCCATAATTCTTTAAATGCCCCACTTCAGCAAGTCTCAACTTTCAAGTACCTGGATAATAATCTTTGACACATCTCTAACTTTCCGCTCCCATATTCAACATCTCTCCTTTGCCCTTAATTAATTCCAGGATTTGTCTCAAGCACTGTTTCACCCCTGAAGCTCTCTAAATTTGCAGTATCCTCTTCAGTCATTTTCCTCTTGGACTATGGCAAAATGATATATGGCACTGCTGACCCGACTACTCTCCGCCGTGTCACAACCAGTTTAAATAAAGCCTGTTGTCTTGTCAAAGATTTTGATATGCGCTCACACACCCCTGTGAGCTCTACAAATCCACAAACTGGCTAAACTTTGACAGGAGGCTAAAATGTCATACTTACCTCCTTGTTTAAAAAAAAAAAAAAAATCTCTCAGGCAAGCCCCACCTGGACTCCACTCGCTTATCACTCCAGCCCCTCCTACCAGAACATCCAGAAGCAACTCCAGGTCCTCCCTCTTTGTGCCACGCTGCAAGATCTCATTATGCCAAAGGACATTCCTTTATCGGGCACCTAAATGGCCTCCCCACCACCATATCCTTGGAACCAAAACTTGGCCTTTTTAAAATGTCCCTTAAAAGTCACCTCCTTGAATGTACTTCCTGTGACTGCCCTTAGCCCTGCCCGACACCTTTGAATCCCCTTGGGCTCTAATACTAGTGTATTGCTTCACCGCTTATGTTAGCGTATCTCTAGAGGGTACGTCACCTCCTGATGCTGGGTAATTACCTAGCCTAGATTGTGTTTTACTGTATGAACAACTGTGAATGCTGGGTCTGCCTGAGCTAAGATTTATTGTTTTTTTCTCCATATTATGCTAATGTTTTTTTGCTATTCTATTAATATGATCTTCACTTGTCAGTCTTCACCATTCATTACTGCTGGGTAAGCTGCTGGAAGCACGCGCCTGCACAGGAGATTTTTTTTGTTTGTTTTTTATTGGAGGGAGGAGTCTGCCCCAATGGCACCGCCGACACACTGCGTGGCGCATGAGGGTTGGCTGTTAGGCACCGCAGACTCCTGCTCCACCCCAGTTCTGTTTCTCCTGCCGTCAAGGTCACAACTGCTGCGCAAGTGAATAGTATTCTGTGTCATCGGGCCTACTCTAAAATTTGACACCATTCTGCCTCACCCGACACTGTTGGTTCTCAGTAAGACCGTTCCATTTATTTCTACTAACATGTCAGGTCTTTTTTCTGTACTTTGCTGTTTTATTTCACGTCATGTCTGGTTCTGGGGCTAAGAGAACATCCAAAGTGGGCCGTGTCCCCATGCATCGATGCCCTGGTGGACAATATTTTTTCGTTATGGACAGACATGACGTTTGCTTGCAATGCCTGGGTCTCAACCATGACATAGATAACTGACACCTGTTTCTCCATGGACCGTGTTTTGGAAATCCACGCGTTTAAAGTTGGCAGGGCTCTGACAACTTCCGGAGGACGGCATTGTTCTAGAGATAACATGGCAAGATCTCTTGTCCCCGCCTCCAGGTCCCCTCCCGGGTCTGTATGGCCCATTGAGGAGGTTTCTTCCGCAGTGCCAGAGGAACAGCTCTGTTCCCTACGGAGCCTGGTTGTGAGTACCGCCTCATCAGTCACCTCCACAGAGGTGCTGACTCTTCCATTGTTGAGGTCCACGGTTGCTGGGCTTGGCACCGACGGTCTTTTGGTGCCGATGATCGAGGCAGTACTGTGTCTCGCGACGGCGCCGTTGGTAAGGGAGCTCTCAGGGGTCACTAGTCTGGCGGTCTGCTTGGTTTCTTCTTCTCCGGAGGAGGATGACTTGTTAACCGATCCAGACTGGCGTCCTGGCTCCTCTTGGACATGGCACGAGGCGGCCCAGTGGTCATCTCCTGGACTCCCCGGAGTCTGGTCTCTCCGGCCCCCCACAGCAATGCCGGTCTTGGTGGCACTGTGGGTGACGGAAGTCTTAGGGTGCGTGGCAGGCTCGACTGTGGGGGCTGTGACAGCCGCCATTTCTGGTGCTGCTGTGGCCTTGGGGACAGAGACCCCCTCTTTTGTGACCTCTTTTGGGGGGCCTGCGGGATTGATGGTTCCCTTGGCACTGGGTTCGAGGAAGAGGGTGGCCTTGTAGTCTGAGGGATTGAGAGGCCGGGGTGAGGTGCAGAGGCCTTCTTCCACTACCCTGTGGGGAGGAGCTGAAGCGCTGAACCCGGCTTCTCCTCCTCTGAGACTTCAGGGGTGCCCTTAGTGGGCAGCGCTGAGAGTTGCATTTCTGGAACCATGTAACCTCAGTCACACCACAAGGGAGAGTCCCCCTCAGGGCTTGACCAGGATTTGTTTTCACATTTGCAGCATTTGCTGACTGGATGGACCTCCGGGTCCCCCTGCATGGGATGACCTACTGCAGGGAGAGCCCTGGCAAAGGCCAAGCACTTCCTAGGAGGTGCCCTTCGCAAATCCCTCTGCAGACACCTCCCAGGCCATGTGGGTCCTATTGGACCTTAAACTTGGGAAACATTCAGGGCCACTTTGGCGGCGTTCCCTAGGTACGCTAGAGCTGTGGATGAGCAGGCCTTTCCCGTCTCCCCCGCCGCAGGAGGACCCTGAACGTTCAAGCTCCCCTGCGTCCTTGACTTTCTCATCTGAGGAAGAGGAACATTCTGTCCACCTTTCCTCCGACACTGATTTCACTGAATATCAGTTGTTCATCTGAAAGCTAGTTCAGGAGCTTTGCATCTCCCATGTGGTAAGACACAGTACCGAGTGGGAGACACGCTCATTTCTGGGCAAATTCAGTGCCAACCACCTCGTGGTGCCTTCCTGGTCTGTCCCCTTCCAGGAAGTGTCTGTCCGCACCTGGCAGTCACCAGTCGCCTCACCCCCGGCGGACTGCAGGATGAGGTATTGCGCTCCCCAGGAGTCTCTAGGTTCTGTGTCTCACCAACTTTCAGGGCTGATGGCTTTAGATGCTCCTTCAGGGCTTCTTCACCTGGCACACAACTAACCACCAGATCCGGATTATGCCGAATTCGACCAATGGGGAAGAAGAGTTTTCTCTTCAGCTCATATTACTTTGTATCAGCTCACATCAGGCTCACAACGCTGCTTACAGCAGACACCTGTGGTCGATGCTGGCACAGGTTTTAGCATCCTTGCCTGATTTGAAGGGATCTAGGCAAGCCACTGTCCTCTATGCACAGGGTCTGGAGCTTGCAAGGCAGCAAGCAAGGGCATCGTATGATGCCAGTGAGGTGGCTTCCAGACTGGCAGGGACAGCGATCTGCATCAGGCGGACAGCATGACTTCGCCTATCTAGATGGTCACCCATTGCCCAGCGTAGGGTGATTTCCTCCACTTTCTGGGGAACCAGTCTTTTCTCCGGTAGGTTAAAGAGGAATCTTAAGGGGCATCCTCCTTTTCCACCCCCCAGCCACGGGGGACACCTCCTCAGCCTGACCAGCCATAGGCCATTGTTGCTCTGATATGGCTGTGGGAGGCTCTCCTTTCTACGTCTTCCCACAAGAGACCGGGGGGCTTGGTACTCACCCAGCAGTAATGAATGGTAAAGATTGACAAGGGAAGCTATGACAATTACATACCTACCATAATTCTTGATCTTCTTTTGCATCATCACAATTAATTACTGACTCCCACCCATCTTCCCCTTATGGGCCTCAGTTCTTAGGCATCACCTCCACCCTGCTCACCTTCCCCCTCTTCTATGCCAGTTGGGGGCAGAGTCCCCCTGGTACTTCAGGGTTCTCGGTTTCCTTCTCTAAAGTCACAGAGCACATAACCTAGAAGGGCGGCGAGTAGGGTCTTCACCCTAATCTCAGAGGGAACTCCCTGGAATTCTCACTGTGGTGCACTGTAGTGTCCTCCTTTGGCCTGGATGCTCCTCTTGTTTTTGTCATACCTTCTTGCAGTGGGGACTGTGTCAGTGTATTTCATGGGAGAGCCCGTAGGGATTTTCCCTCCCTCCTTCTCTCTTCTCGCTCATGGCACGGATGTCCCGTGGCTCTTCCTGGACATAAAGTCTCCGCCTCTCATTCACACTAATGGGACTACGCCGGAGGTGCTAGGACCTAGTGGGAGCCAAAAATTTTCAGTAGGACCGGCGCCTAGGCAGGGTCACGAGGAAGTGGCACCGCAAGCCCCGGCTCGCGCCATATAGATTACCTCAGCTTCAACCCTCCAACTGCCTCAGTTCCTTTTTTCCTGTCGTCAAGTGATGACATCGCTCGCCCGCCGGGAAAACTGCACATCTATACAACAGCAGCTATAGTCTTTCAGTTTTATTATTTCTTGTCAGTTTAAAATAGCAATAAATAATTTTTATTAAGCAGTTTTTGTCGTCAGAAGTCATCTTCAGCCCTCCTTCGATGGAGCCGACTGTGAATGGGGCAGGTGACGGTAGGGAGACTTGACATAAAAGCTGTATTGTCAGCAGGGTTGGGTCTGGTCTACTGCCCTCTGCGAAGGGGGGTCTGACTACAGGCAGTCCAGTGCTCAGGGTGGGGGGATGGGCGGTCTTCCCGGAAGCACAAAAAAAAGGCAGACCCGTTCTCAGTCTCCCGGTTGAAAAATAAACAGCACCACTCAAGGACACTTTCTGGTACGTCTGCATGTCGATCGTCGGTTACCGGCGGCAGAGGCCAGACTCCATCCCTTCCAGGGTCTTCTCTGGCTCCTGTTGCTGGTGACAGGCATCCTCTACTCCTGTGTCCCTTCCCGCCCCTTGGGGGAGGGTCATCCGGTAGCAGTTTCACCATTGTGCCGCCCTTATAGAGCAGTGGGTTCAGCGGTTGTCCTGTCTGCCCAAGCCGGGGCCTTCGGGCCTTTCAGTTTCGGACCTGCAGGCAGGGCGATTGAGGCTTCCTGGTTGCACAGCTCCTCCTTCGGCGCTGTCGACGCCGTACTCTGTTGTTTATCCCCCTCATACAGCTGTGGCTCAGGGGTCTACACCAGTGCCTTTATCTCCTACTGAATTTCTTGGTCTTTCCTCAGCAAGTCGAGGGTTGAGAACCTCTGATTCGGCTCAGCAGATGCCCACACTCGATGCTGCCTCCTGTTCACGATCGGAGCACCTCGATGCAGCCTCTGTTACAGGTCTTCTACTCGGTTTGTGGAGCTCCTCCTCCTTTTCCTCCCTTTCCTAGCTACACAGTCCCTCTAGGACTAGTAGGAAATGATGTTGAGCCTGATTCTGATCTTTGATTTGGGGACGACTTTGACAACGATTCCTCCCTAGGGGTAGGGAATAAACCTACTCTTAGAGCAGAGCCTCTGGTTGAAGACTTTTCTTTTAAGTCTTTGCTTAGAAATGTGAACTCTCTCTCTCTCTCTCTCTCTCTCTCTCCAGATTTCGGAGATCAAGCCTGGAAAATTCCTGCCTCTGCAGTACCTGCACATTCCAGACATTCCTGTGGAATTGACTTCACCCATGCAACCCTCTTTTAAGACTCTTTTACAAATGGTGTGGGATAATCTGGTGCTTATTCCCTCTTTGCCTCAATTCCATAGATGGAAAATATGCCTCTCCTAAGGATCTGCCCATTCTGGCCTAGCAAGCATTTGCTGATGCCATAGTTGTCCTGGCAGAGAATGACAAGGCCATTCTTATACAGGAATCTACGGAACGTCCAGTTAAACAAGGAATCTCACAAAAACGACACTTTAGGAAAGCGAGTCTTTGCTGCTTCCAGCCTGAGCATGAGCATTGCTAGCTACCAGGGCTACTTCTCTCAGTATGAGTATACACTCTGGCATTCGCTTAAGGTCACGGTAGATGCTCTCCCAGATTCGGATGTTAACACAGAGCTTCTTCAAACCATTGCTAGAGGCATCGAATCCAATAATCAGCAGCTTAAATTTGCCATGGATGCCTTTGACACTGCCTCCAGAGCAGCGGCAGCCGGTATATGCACCCATCGCCACTCTCGGTTACGCAGTTCAGGGTTCACAAATGATGCCCAACAGAGAGTTATGGCTTTGCTTTTTGATGGTACGTATCTGTTTGGTCCTTAGGTTGAGCAGGCGCTAGAGGCCACACAGAAGACTAGAACAGTTGTCAAAATGGCCAGATCACCGTCCTCGGACCCTCAAAGGGGTTGGAATCGGTGTCAAGTTTCATAACAGTCAGTCCTTTCGTGGTAAAGGCAGAGGGGGCTTTAACAGAAACCAAACCCTTCAGCCACAAAAGAAAATGCAGCAGAAGGCACAGAGTCCCAACGCGCCTAGTGCCACCCTCTGCGAATCCGACCCAAGTCCCACCTCAGCTGTCCGAGGGGGACTCTTCCTCGGCAGTAGGAGGGCATCTGATTCAGTTTTACGACCAGTTGAAGTCAGTCACATCAGATAAGTGGGTGCTCAGAATAATCCACGAGGGGTAGTCTCTAAATCTTTAAGAAACTCCTCCGGATCACCCCTCCCCCACCCCACCCCCAGTGACAGCCCAACCTGACTTGTCTCTCAGTCAGACCTTCTTGCTTCCAAGATTCAAGGCCTTCTCAACAACAGGGCAGTAGTAGTAGTCCCACTGGATCAGCGGAACACAGGATTCTACTTCCATTACTTCCTACTTCCAAAGAAAAGAGGCGGCATGAGCCCTATTCTTGATCTCAGGAAGTTAAACCGTTTCCTTTTCAAGGAGAAGTTCAGGATGATATCGCTTGGTAAACTTTTACCTCTGATTCATCAAAACAATTTGCTAGCCTCCCTGGAGAGGCAGGACGCCTATCAACATGTTCTCATACACCCAAACCACCACAAATACCTTAGATGGCGTTGGGTCAACACTACCAGTTCAGAGTCCTGCCCTTTGGGCTATCCTCGGTGCCTCGAGTTTTTACAAAGTGCTTTGCAGTTCTCACAGCGCATCTCAGACAGCTCGGCATTCAGGTGTTTCCATACCTGGACAGTTGGCTTCTAGCATGCCCCTCCAGACTAGAGATTTGGGGAAGCCATGGCTTCGGCTTCCAAATTCCTCACATCCATGGAGTACTGCTAAATTTGGGAAAGTCACAGCTACAGCCCTCCCAATGGCTCCTTTTCATAGGAGCTTTTCTGGATACCTCAATTGCAAAAGCCTTTCTTCCAGGGGACAGGAGGAACAACATCGTTTGGATGGCTCAATTTATCCCTTCTCCCCTCTGGAATCTCAGATTTCCATCACCACAGATGGGGAGCTCACTGCCAGGATCTCCACACCCAGGGCCGACTGAGTCAGGAAGAGTCTCAGCGTCACATAAATGTTCTAGAAATGAGAACCATCCTGTATGCAGTCTGATCCTTGAATGACATACTCTGTCACAAAATCATTCTCCTTTAAATGGACAACAAAGCAGTTATGTGCTACATCAACAAGCAGGGTGGAGCACACTCCTACCTCTTATGCAGGGGAAACGATGAGAGTGGCAGTGGTGCCTGGAGCACAAAGCTCTGATCCAGGTGGTCTACCTGCCTCGAGTGCTGAGCGATCTGGCGGATCGTCTCAGCAGAACGGAGACAGACCCTCACGAGTGGTCTCTCGACACAAACGTCGTGCAATCGCTCTTCGAAAAGTGGGGAACCCCAGACCTGGACCTTTTTCGTCCCCACTCAACGCAAAACTGTCTCTTCTGCTCCAGAAATCCAGAACCTGGCACTTTTTTTCAGGATGCATTCAGACTGCGGTGGACAAGACTCTTTCTGTGCACATTTCCTCCTCTTCCCCTAGTTTAGAAGGTGCTGCTCAAATTGGAGGTGCAAGGGAGCAGAATGATCCTCATCGCCCCATTCTGGCCTCGTCAGATCTGGTTTCCATTAATCAACAGATTGATGGAAACTTCATCGAGACAGCTTCCACTTTATACAAACCTACTGACCCAGGGTCCAGTGGTCCATCCCAGCCTGAAGTTCCTTCACCTCCATGCCTGGCTGCTAAAGAGATAGAGGTGAACAGGTTTAACGTTTCATGCAGTGTCTCAGACATTCTGTTAGCAGCACGCAAGCCAGCTACCCGAAAACTTACATGGCTAAGTGGAAGCGGTTCTCCATCTGGTGCGCAAAATCCTCCTGGAATCCTTTTTCCTGCCCACCTAACAAAGTCCTAGAGTATTTTCTAGATCTCTCGAACACAGGTCTGCAGTACTCAACCGTGAAGGTCCACCGTTGCGCGATCTCCGCATACCACGAGCCCATACACTCCGTGTCTCTGGCTCAGCTACCTGTGGTCAAGAGGTTTTTTAAGGGCATACTACGTACCAGGCCACCAGTCAGACGATTGGTAGCTGCCTGGGACATTAACCTTGTGCTAGACATGCTCACCCATAAACCTTTTCGAGACCCTAGCTACTTGTGAGCTGAAGTTTCTAACTTGTAGCCATTGCCTCCATTCGCAGAGTGTCTGAAATACACGTTCAAACGACATGAAGTCTTGCTGTATTCTGACAATAGCAGTGAGTCCCAACCTTCGAACTGCCCCGGAGATGAAAGAGTTAACTTTCCATGCCAGGCATGGAACGCTGAGCTCGAGCTCAGTTGAGACTCTGTCTGTTGCTGTCTGAACTCAAACTGTCAGATTCTTTACTCCGCCTCATTGAACAGTCGCTTCGGAGATTTCTCCTTCTGCTCGGTTCAGTTTGTCAGTTAAAGTACCGTTTTTCTCGGTTTTCGACCAAATTTAAACCGCAACCTGTCGGTTCAGTCTCTGTCTGTGGTATTCGTGAGTGCTAGATAGGTTTATATTATTTCTGTTCTGTGTGGAACTTGTAAATGGTTCATCGGTTCGGTTTGAACCGATCAAGTTGCTAAAAAATCTTTATTTGAACTTTTAGAGTGTGGTTACCGGTTCTTATCGGTTCTAAAAAAAACTGATTTTATTACGGTTTTTTCCACGACCTGTGACACGGTCAGGAACTGATAAGAGGGTCTTGCCTGGTGGATTGCCATTAAAAGGGTAAGTTTGGTTAGGACTGGCACAATGTCTGAGAAACCCGAAAGAAAACCGGCCCACTGGGTTTCAACGCTGCAGTGTGTGGGGAAGTCTTTGCCAAGGCTGATCCCCACACCACCTGTGTTTATTGTCTGGGGTTTGACCACCTCAATGCAGACTGCCAGATTTATAAAAATTTTCCTGCAGCTACCCTAGAAAAACGAGTTGGTAGGCTCAGGGAAAGGGAGGCCAAAAAGTCCGCTGAACCGGATGGCCAGCCCGGTTCGGTTCAAACCGAACCCGAAGGAGTGCCCTCTGACCAGGGCGAGACTTCTTCGGGCAAAAAGAGATCCGATTCTGAGGAGTCTGTTCCAGCTAAGAGAATAAGAAAGGAAAAATCAGCTGGTGTGGATCCAAAACTTTCTTCTCCAACCGCTGAAGAAATAGCCAAAGCGATAAAAATTGTGCGTTCGGTTCGGCCAGTTCCACCGGTTCAAGATTATGATTTAGAGGAATAGGCAGACTGGATGGGCCATGCGGTCCATATCTGCCGTCAACTTCAATGTTTCTATGAATATTATGAACCGGAGGAGGAGGAAGAGGAGCATGAGGACAGTGAATGTGGTTTTGAAAGTCTGGATGTGCTCATTGACCCAGACATCTCCCCAGACAGACCTTCAGGAGTGTCTCCTCCTAGGCTTTCTGAGTCCCCCTCCCATTTCATGTTTTATAAAAAAGTGGCTGAAACCCTTCAGCTTCCTGTGGAAGAAGCTGTGGATGACCAAGAGGAGCCTGACTATGTGGAAATGATGGATATCCCAGAGTCTCAGGAGGCTGTCTATTCCTTACACAAATCTTTTGGGAAACAGACATTTAAGATTTTAAAGACTCCTAACACCATACCTCCTCTGGATAAAAGAATGGACAAGAGGTATACATTGTCAGGCTCAGATACGGAGTTCTTACACAACAATGCAGCCATGTTGGGGTAGTGCAGGCTGCAGCCTGTGATAAGGCAAATATTCCCTTGGCTTCACGCCCCCCAGACAAGGACTCCAGGAGGATTGAGGCCATGGCAAAGAAACAATACATGGCAGCATCCTTGGGACTCAGACAGGCCAACTATATGGCCTATACTGCTAGGTATCAGAATTCCAAATGGGACACTGTCATGGCGTTAGCAAAACAGGTCCCTGGCCAGCTTGCCAAGGAGCTGGAGCAGGTGGCTGCTGATGGTATTGAGGCATCCAAGGTGCAATTCCATGCTGCAGTGGACTCTAGTGATGTGTCATCAGGAGTCATGGCTACATCTGTGGCACTTCGCAGAATGGCTTGGCTCAGATGTACTAGCCTGTCACAGGATACCCAGACTAAGGCCATGGATTTTCCTGTTGTGGGTAATTCCCTGTTTGGGGAGCAAACGGAGAATTACATGAAGAAAATGGACGAATATAGGACCACCTATAGGAGTGCCCAGGCCAAGGAAAGGCAGGCCACTCCTCAAAGGCAGCATCCCAGGGGCAGGGGCAGGCCTTTTCATAGGCCTTTCTACCAAGCCCAGGTCTCCTCTTCTGCCTATGCTCAGAGGGGGTTCTTTAGAGGGAGAGGCAGAAGAGGTACAAGCAGACCTGCTTCCACCCCTCAGCCAAAACCCCCTGCCAATCAGGCACCCTGATGGGTTTGCCAGGGCCGATTCTCCACCACCTGTAGGGGGCAGGCTGGCTTACTTTGTCCAGGACTGGAAGTCTCTGACATCAGACAAGTGGGTCCTGGAAGTAGTAAGCCAGGGACTGGTTCTCAGCTTCAAAAAATTTCCAAAGCTAAGAGCCAGATCTTTTCCACCTGCGAATCCCTCAGAGGCACTTGCCCTAGAGGCAGAGGTCTTCCCTTCTGGCTCTCAGAGCTGTGGAACAGGTTCCACCCCTACACCAGGGCAAAGGATTGTACTCCAGGTGCTTCCTTACCCCCAAAAAGACAGGAGAATGGCGGTCCATCCTGGATCTCAGATAGTTAAACAAGCACCTTTTAAAGCCAAAATTTAAAATGGTGACTCTGGGAATAATTCTACTCTCTCTAAGGCCAGGGGACTGGCGAAGGTCCCTGGACCTCAAGGATGCCTATTTCCATATTCTCATCAGAAGCTCCCATCGAAAGTACCTCAGGTTCGAACTGCCCTCAGGCCATTACCAGTTCAGAGCAATGCCCTTCGGACTAACCTTTGCTCCAAGGGTGTTCACAAAATGCCTGGCAGTAGTAGTTGCTTCTCTAAGAAGGCAAAGGATTTCCATTTTCCCATACTTGGACGACTGGCTCATGGTAGGTAAGTCTCCAGACCAAGTCATGTTACACCTACAGATAACTCGGCAACTGCTCACCTCTCTAGGTTTCCTTCTGAATCTTTCAAAGTCAGTTCTAGAGCCTGTTCAGCTCCTCACCTTCATAGGTGCAGAGCTAGATACAGAAAGGGCCAGAGCCTTCCTTCCCTTGGACAGGGCAAGGACCCTTATCACTCTAGCCTCCTCTTTCACCCTACAGGTGTCTCGACCAGCAAGGCATTTTCTGCAGCTCCTGGAGTACATGGCTGCTTCTACAGCAGTGGTGCAAGGAGCAAGATTTCAGATGAGGGACATTCCGTTCCATCTGAGAGCCTTTTGGTCTCAGAAAAAGGACCCTCTGACCAAACTGATGCCAGTGACTCGAACCCTGATCCAGGCCTTGCACTGGTGGCAGGATCTGGAAAATCTGAGACAAGGAGTTCCCTTTGTCACTCAGTAATCCTTACTACAGATGCCTCCCTCTTGGGGTGGGGGGCTCACTTGGGCGACCTGACCACCCAGGGGTTGTGGTCCCATCAGGAATCTCTGCTCCATATCAATTTGTTGGAACTCAGAGCAGTATTTCTAGCACTTCAAGTTTTTTCCAAGTCTGTTCAGAACAAAGTTGATCAGAACAGACAATACCACCACAATGTGGTACATCAGCAAGCAAGGAGGCACTCGTCTACGGCCTTGTGCACAGAAGCAATGAAGTTGTGGTCTCTGGCTTATTCCCTGAACACCTCCCTCACAGCAGTACACCTCCCAGGCAAGGACAATGTCCTGGCAGATGCTCTCAGCAGGATATCTCAGGGCCATCACGAATGGTCACTGGATACCCTGGTCTTGGAGGTGATATTCTCCAGATGGGCACTCCACAGATGGATCTTTTTGCAGCCCCAGAAAATCACCAACTTCCCCTTTTTTGCTGCAGATCTCCAGTGTTGGGCTCAGTCCCCCTGGATGCCTTAGTTCTCAATTGGGAAGGGAAGTTCCTGTATGCTTCCCCCCCTTCCCTCTCCTGTTCAAAGTGCTAGTCAAAATCAGGTCTCAACCCTGCAAAGTGATCCTGATTGCTCCAGACTGGGCCAGACAGCCCTGGTATCCTCTACTATTGTCCTTATCAGTCCATCTTCCCCTGGCTCTTCCCAGGAATTACAACCTGTTAACCTGTGCTCAGGGGAGAGTTTGGTACCCGAATCTCAAATCTCTCAATCTCAAGGCCTGGCTCTTGAAGAGTTAGAGTTTGCTGATCTGCACCTCTCCCAAGGTGTTATGGATATTCTGAAGGCTTCTAGGAAGCCTTCCACCAGAACTACTTATAATTCCAAGTGGAAAAGATTTTCCATATGGTGCTCTGGGAAGCATATTTCCCCAGTGTCTGCTGATCTGCCCACAGTACTTGACTATATGGTTCATCTCAATAGCTTGGGTCTCAGACCCGCTACACTAAGGGTGCATCTGGCAGCTGTTTCTGCTTTCATTACAACGGGTAAGCCCTCTTCTCTTTCAGCTCACCCTGTTTTCTCCAAGTTTTTCAAGGGATTGCTTCATACCAGTCCTCCATTCAGGGATCCTGCCCCTGCTTGGGATCTTAACGTTTGCATTGCTCAGCTTATGCAACCCCCTTTTGAGCCTTTGTCCTCAGCAGAGCTTAAGTACTTGACTTGGAAAACTGTGTTTCTGGTGGCCATCACTTCTGCCAGACGCATAAGTGAGCTACAAGCCCTGTCAGTGGAGCCTGACTTTATTTCCTTCCATAGGGATAAGGTGGTCCCAGGACTAACAGGAAGTTTTGCCTAAGGTGGTTCAGACTTCCACCTTAACCAATCTCTGTGCTTCCTGTGTACTTCACTGACCATTCCTCCTCTGGTGAGAGGAGACTGCACAGTCTAGATGTGAAAAGAGCCCTTAGCTACTATATAGAATGTACCAAGGGTCATAAGTTTGACTCCCTCCAACTGTTCCTCATTTATGGTGAGGTGGGCAAAGGAAAATCTGCCACTAAAAGATCCATTGCCAGGTGGATTGTCTCTTGCATCCAATTTTGCTATGAAAAATTGGGTAAGGTTCCACCGTCAGACCTGAGGGCTCACTCTACCAGAGGTACAGCTGCTTCCCTCGCTGCTGCCAGAGATATTCCTATGTTAGAGATATGTCAAGCAGCTACCTGGAAAACAGTTCACACTTTTACCAAGCATTACTCTGTGGATATCCAGGCTAGGAGTGATGCTCAGTTTGGCACAGCTGTGCTTCAGAGCCTATTTCCTAAGTAGGTTCTGTCCCTCCTCCATGGAGGTACTGCTTGGTAATCTGTTATTGTCAGAATACAGCAAGACTTCGTGTTGTTTGAAGAAAGAATTACTCACCTTAGTAATGTTGTCTCTTCTAATGGAGTCTTGCTGTATTCTGACCTACCCCCTCGCCTTCCCCTCTCAGAACCTTTGTTTCAAACATGAAGTCTTGCTATATTATGACATATGCAGTGAGTCCCAACCTTCGAACTGCTCCGGAGGTGAAAGAGTTAACTTTCCATGCCAGGCATGGAATGCTGAGCTTGAGCTCGGTTGAAAACTCTGTCTGTTGTTCTTCAAACTCAAACTGTCAGATTCTTTACTCCGCCTCACTGAACAGTCGCTCCGGAGATTTCTCCTTCTGCTCGGTTCATTTTGTCAGTTAAAAGTATTATTTTCTTGGTGTTTTGACCGAATTTAAACCACAACTGGTCGGTTCAAGCTCTGTCTGTGATATTGTAAGTACTAGATAGGATTTACATTTACTTTCTGTGTGGAACTTGTAAACGGTTTATCGGTTTGGTTTGAACCGATCAGGTTGTTTAAAATATATTAATCTGTACTTTAGAGTGTGGTTACCAGTTCTTATCGTTTAAAAAAAAAACGGATTTCATTACGTTTTTTTTCCACGACCCGTGACTCGGTTGGGAACCAATAAGAGAGTCTTGCTTGGCAGATTGCCATAAACGGGCAAGTTTGGTTAGGACTGGCACTATGTCTGAGAAACCCAAAGAAAAACCGGGCCCACTGGGTTTCAACACTGCAGTGTCTGTGGGGAAGTCTTTGCTAAGGCTGACCCCCACACCACCTGTGTTTATTGTCTGGGGTTTGACCACCTCAATGCAGACTGCCAGATTTGCAAAAATTTTCCTGCAGCTACCCTGGAAAAGAGAGTTGGTAGGCTCAGGGAAAGGGAGGCCAAAAAGTCCGCTGACCCGGATGGCCAGCCCGGTTCGGTTTCAACCGAACCGGAGGGAGTGCCCTCTGACCAGGGCGAGACTTCCTCGGGCCAAAGGAAAGCCGACTCGGAGGAGTCAGTTCCAGCAAAAAGGACTAGGAAATTGGCTGGTGTGGAGCCAAAACTTTCCTCTCCAACTGTTGAAGAAATAGCCAAAGCGATTAAAATTGTCCAGTCTCTTTCCCCGGTTCCGACCGAACCGGCACCATCAGGTAAGCATACGGTTCGGTCGGTTCCACCGGTTCAAGAGCATGATTTACAGGAATTTTATGAACCGGAGGAGGGGGAAGAGGAGTATGAGGAGAGTGAATGTGGATTTGAAAGTCTGGATGTGCCCATTGAACCGGACATCTCCCCAGATAGACCTTCAGGAGTGTCTCCTCCTAGGCTTTCTGAGTCCCCTTCTCATTTTATGTTTTATAAAAAAAGTAGCTGAAACCTTCCAGCTCCCTATGGAGGAAGCTGTGGATGATCAAGAGGAGCCTGACTATGTAGAAATGATGGATATCCCAGAGTGTAGGAGACTGTCTATTCCTTTGCATAAATCTTTTGGAAAACAGACAGTAAAAATTCTAAAAACTCCTCACACTATACCTCCTGTTGATAAAAGAATGGACAAGAGGTACACATTGTCAGGCTCCGATACGGAGTTCCTTACACAACAATGCAGCCATGTTGGGGTAGTGCAGGCTGCAGCCTGTGACAAGGCAAACATTCCCTTGGCTTCACACTCCTCTGACAAGGACTCCAGGAGGATTGATGCCATGGAAAGAAACAGTACATGACAGCATCCTTGGGACTCAGACAGGCAAATTATATGGCTTATGTTGCTAGATACCAGAAATCCAGATGGGATACTGTTATGACTCTAGCAAAACAGGTCCCTGGCCAGCTTGCCAAGGAGCTGGAACAGGTGGCTGCTGATGGAATTGAGGCATCTAAGGTGCAGTTCCATGCTGCAGTGGACTCTAATGATGTGTCATCAAGAGTCATGGCTACATCTGTGGCATTTCGCAGAATGGCTTGGCTCAGATGTACTAGCCTGTCACAGGATACCCAGACTAAGGCCATGGATTTTCCTGTTGTGGGTAATTGTGTGTTTGGGGAGCAGACAGAGAATTACATGAAGAAAATGGATGAGTATAGGACCACCTATAGGAGTGCACAGGCCAAGGAAAGGCAGCCTTCCAGGGGCAGGGGCTGGCCTTTTCATAGGCCTTCTTACCAAGCCCAGGCCTCCTCTTCAGCTTATGCCCAGAGGGGGTTCTTTAGAGGGAGAGGCAGACGGGGTACAAGCAGACCTGCTTCCACCCCTCAGCCTAAAGCCCCTGCCAGGCAGGCACCCTGATGGGGTAGCCAGGGCCGATTCTCCACTACCTGTAGGGGGCAGGCTGGCTTACTTTGTCCAGGACTGGAAGTCTCCAACATCAGACAAGTGGGTCCTGGAAGTAGTAAGCCAGGGACTGGTTCTCGGCTTCAAATAATTTCCAAAGATGAGAACCAGATCCTTTCCACCTGCAAATCCATCAGAGGCACTTGTCCTAGAGGCAGAAGTCTCTACCCTCCTGGCTCTCAGAGCCATGGAAAGGGTTCCACCCCTACACCAGGGCAAAGGACTGTACTCCAGGTACTTCCTTACCCCAAAAAAGACAGGAGAATGGTGGTCTATCCTGGATCTCAGATACCTAAACAAGCACCTTTTAAAACCCAAATTCAGAATGGTGACTCTGGGAATTATTTTACCCTCTCTAAGGCCAAGGGACTGGCTAGCATCCCTGGACCTCAAGGATGCCTACTTCCATATTCTCATCAGAAGCTCCCATCAAAAGTACCTCAGGTTCAAGCTGCCCTCAGGCCATTACCAGTTCAGAGCAATGCCCTTTGGCCTCACCTCTGCTCCAAGGGTATTCACAAAATGCCTGGCAGTAGCAGTTGCCTACCTAAGAAGGCAAAAAATTGCCATTTTTCCTTACCTGGACGACTGGCTCATAGTAGGCCAGTCTCCAGACCAAGTCAAGTTACATCTTCAGATAACCCAGCAACTGCTTACCTCTCTAGGTTTCCTTCTGAATCTTCCAAAGTCAGTTCTAAAGCCTGTCCAGCTTCTCACCTTCATAGGCGCAGAACTGAACACAGAGGAAGCCAGAGCCTTCCTTCCTTTGGACAGGGCAAGGACCCTGGTCTCTCTGGCCTCCTCATTCACCCTGCAGGTCTCTTGACCAGCAAAGCATTTTCTGCAGCTCATGGGACACATGGCTGCTTCTACAGCAGTAGTGCAAGGAGCCAGATTTCAGATGAGGGACATTCAGTTCCATTTGAGAGCCTTTTGGTCTCAAAGAAAGGACCCTCTAACCAAGTTGATCCCAGTAACTCGAACCCTGATCCAAGCCCTACAGTGGTGGCAGGATCAGAACAACCTGAGACAAGAGGTCCCCTTTGTCACTCAGTCTCACTCTTTAATCCTTACTACAGATGCATCCCTCTTGGGGTGGGGAGCTCACATGGGCGACCTCACTACGCAGGGACTGTGGTCCCCTCAGGAATCTCTGCTCCACATCAACCTGTTGGAGCTCAGAGCAGTTTTTCTAGCACTTCAAGCTTTTTCCAAATCTGTTCAGAACAAAGTTGTACAGGTCAGAACAGACAACACCACTACAATGTGGTACATCAACAAGCAAGGAGGCACTCGGTCTACGGCCTTGTGCACCGAAGCAATGAAGTTGTGCTCTCTGGCGTATTCCCTGAACACCTCCTTTACGGCAGTTCACCTCCCAGGCGAGGACAATGTCCTGGCAGATGCTCTCAGAAGGATTTCCCAGGGCCATCACAAATGGTCATTGGATCCCCTGGTCCTGGGGGTATTATTTGCCAGATGGGGCACCCCTCAGATAGATCTTTTTGCAGCCCCAGACAATCACCAACTTCCCCTTTTTTGCTGCAGGCCCCCAGTGTTGGGATCAGTCCCTCTGGATGCCTTACTTCTCAATTGGGAAGGGAAGTTTCTCTATGCTTTTCCCCCCTTCCCTCTCCTGTTCAAAGTGTTAGTCAAAATCAGATCTCAATCCTGCAAAGTGATTCTGATTGCTCCAGATTGGGCCAGACAACCATGGTATCCACTCCTACTGTCCTTAGCAGTCCATCTTCCCCTGTGTCTTCCCAAGAATCACAATCTGTTAACCTGTGCTCAGGGAAGGGTTTGGTACCCGAACCTCAAATCTCTAAATCTCAAGGCCTGGCTCTTGAAGAGTTAGTTTGCTGATCTACACCTCTCCCAAGGTGTAATGGATATATTGAAGGCTTCTAGGAAGCCTTCCACCAGGGCTACGTACAATTCCAAATGAAAGAGGTTTTCCATATGGTGCTCTAGGAAGCATATTTCCCCAGATTCTGCTGATTTACCCACAGTCCTGGATTATATGGTCCATTTAAACACTTTGGGGCCGAGACCAGCTACCCTTTAAGGTGCATTTGGCAGCTGTGTCTGCTTTTGTTTCAGCAGGTAAACCCTCTTCTCTTCCAGCTCATCCTTATTTTCTAAGTTTTTCCTGGGATTGCTTCACACCAACCCTCCATTCAGGGACCCTGCCCCTGCCTGGGATCTTAATGTTTGCATTGCTCAGCTTATGCAACCTCCCCTTGAGCCCTTGTCTTCAGCAGAGCTGAAGTATGTGACTTGGAAGACTGTGTTTCTGGTAGCCATTGCTTCTGCCAGACGCATAAGTGAATTACAAGCCTTGTCAGTGGAGCCTGATTTTATCTCCTTTCATAGAGACAAGGTGGTCCTCAGGACTAACAGGAAGTTCTTGCCTAAGGTGGTTTCAGATTTCCACCTTAATCAATCTGTTTCTCTTCCAGTGTACTTCACTGACTATTCCTTCTCTTGTGAGAGGAGGTTGCACAGCTTAGATGTGAAGAGAGCCCTTAGTTACTACATTGAGCGTACCAAGGGTCACAGGTTTGACTCCCTCCAACTGTTTCTCACTTATGGTGAGGTTGGTAAAGGGAACCCTGCCACTAAAAGATGCATTGCCAGGTGGATTGTCTTGTGTATCCAGTTCTGTTATGAAAAGCTGGGTAAGGTTCCTCCCTCAGGCCTGAGGGCTCACTCTACCAGAGGTACAGCTGCTTCCCTGGCTGCTGCCAGGGACATTCCCATCCTAGAGATTTGTCAAGCAGCTACCTGGAAAACAGTTCACATTTTTACCAAGCATTACTCCCTGGACATCCAGGCTAGGAGTGATGCTCAGTTTGACACAGCTGTGCTTCAGAGCCTATTTCCTAAGTAGATTCTGTCCCTCCTCCATGGAGGTACTGCTGTGTAGTCTGCATATGTCATAATATAGCAATACTTCATGTTGTTTGAAGAAAAAATTATTCACATTAGTAATGTTGTTTCTTCTAATGGAGTCTTGCTATATTATGACTTCCCCCCTGCCTGACCCTCTCAGAACCTCTGTTTTTGGGATGTGGGTGGGCAGTGCATTGTTGGCACTTAGTAGATGCCCACCTTGTTTTTCATCCCTCCCTTTTTTGGGGGTGACTGGGTGTTGTGTTTTTCATTTTTTGGGTCTCCTGACTTGAGTCTTTGTTTTGGGACCAAAAATTATATTTAGTAGCCAGTTGGCTAGTGTAGGTTTACAGCTTCCACACAGGACCTTGGTGTGTTTAGCTTGTAAAGATCTGACAATTTGAGTTTGAAGAACAACGGACAGAGTTTTCAACCGAGCTCGAGCTCAGCGTTCCATGCCTGGCATGGGAAGTTAACTCTTTCAACTCCAGAGCAGTTCGAAGGTTGGGACTCACTGCATATGTCCTAATATAGCATGACTCCATTAGAAAAAACAACATTACTAAGGTGAGTAATTTTTTCTTTTGGTCACAGACACTCCATGTACTGTATTTCATAAGGACAATGTGGTTCTTAGGACCCACCCTAAGTTTCTCCCCAGGATTGTTTCAGAAGTCCATCTGAATCGGCCCTTATTCCTTCCAGCCTACTTCTCGAACTTCCAGAATGAGGGACAGCGCACCCTACATTCTGTGGATGTTAATTTGCACGTCAGAACAACTATTAGTCTCCTTCGGCACGGCTCGGCTGGGTCAGCCTGTTGCTGTCGGATGCATCTCAGCATGGCTAGTGGTATGCCTTTGCTACTCCATGGCACAGGTTGAGCTGGAAGGCAGAGTGTAGGCGCATTCTACCAGAGCAGTCGCAGCATCTCTGGCAGAAATCCGAAATGTGCCCATTGTGGACATCTGCAATGCAGCCACTTAGAGCTCAGTGCACACGGCAGACAGCATCAGTTCTTTGGCAGGACAATCCTTAATAGACTTCTGTCCTAAGTGAGCTCCTCTCTACTGCCGCCCGTCTCAGGGGATTATTTTAGCTTGGTACTTTGCCATCAGTGTGAATGAGTGGTGGAGACTTTATGTCGAGGAAGATACAGAAATTATGTACCTACCATAATTCTTGATATTCTTGGACGAAGTCTTCACCACTCATTCACATGCCCACCCGCCATCCACCAAGCTCACTCATTCTGTTTTTGGTCTTCACCCTCTCGCTCACTTATCCTGTTTGTGGTCTTCACCCCCTCTTTGTTGGGCTGCGAAGACTGTCGAGTTGACCCTCATTACACGGGTCATTCACACCATCTTATGTCCGATATGCGTTAGTTTCACTAGGTTGGTTTACGCTGCACCTCCTCTGTAAAAAGGTACTGAGGCGGTTGGAGGGTAGAGCCGAGGGTAGTCTTTGTGGTGCGAGCCTGGGCTCATGGGGTGCCTTCGGTGGCCCACCCAGGCTACCGCCCTCCTGGAAAATTTTTGCCCCAGTAGGTCCCAGTGCCTCTGTCATAGTCCTGTTAGTGTGAATGAGTGGTGGAGACTTCATCCAAGAAGTTCAAGAATTGCGGTAGGTACATCATTTCCATTTCTCCTCTTCTTAAGTGAGGACTAAGTCGGTGCTTTCGTGGAAGAACATGGGGAGGGTCCCCCTTTTTTTCTCCCCATTGACTCCCCTCTACTTAGAGGTCAATCTGGACAGAGTCCTCTTCTGTTTAGAGGCTGTTCCCCTTGATTTGCCATGGGATAGCCTGTGGAGGGCCATGCTCCAGGACTTTTATTATGTATGTGGATAGGGGGTGGAAAGAGAGGTCTGTCTCCACCAATGGTTTGTATACCCAAGACCATTTCAAATTCTCTCTTCAAACAACATGAAGTCTTGCTGTATTCTGACAATCTGAGTTAGTTCCAGCCTTTAAACTGCTCTGGAGAGTACAGGGTTAATTTTATGTGCAGTGCATAGAACGTTGAGCTCACAGTCAGTTGAGTTCTCTTGTCTACAGCCCTTTGAAACCCAACCGTCAGATTCTTTACTCCGCCTCACTGAACAGTCGCTCCAGAGATTTCTCCTTCAGCTCAGTTCAAAAGTCTGTTAAAGTGTTGGTTTTAAGACAAAATTATTCCACAGTGTTGGTTTTAAGACAAAATTGTTCCACACTGTCTGTCCAGGCTCTGTCTGTGGTACCATGAGTACTAGATAGTTTTTCTGATTTGCTTTGTGGAAGTTGTAAGCTTTTTTGATTGGCTCGGCTGAACCGATCCTCTATATCGAATTATCTTATTCTAGGGACATGGATATGTTGTTCATCCACACTGTCTGGCAGGTTCCTTGCTGCTCTAAATCTTGCCGGAAGGTCTTCAAGCTGGCTCCTCCCACCCACCCGGGTGGTACAACTCTCGGCTCCGCCCCATGACGCCAGATCTTCCTTACCACTTGGAACCTCAGGTTCCCTCCTTAACGCTCTGCGTGGTAGACTGGATCCTAATTCTTCATTTCGCCTGAAACTTATTTTAACATTTTCAAGACTTCGGTTATCTTTCTTCCTCGCGGCTGCAATGGACAAATCGACTCCCGAATTTTGGCGGTGCCTTTGTGGGCAGAAGATGTCCAGGACGGACCCGCACTCCACATGTGTCTACTGCCTCGGCCCTAGAACACGACCATGAGCCTCACGAGTCATGGCGTTTGTTTTGGCTAGTCTGGAGACCACTGCCCAGTTGGGTGCCCAGGCACTACCCACCAGTTTAGTGGTGAAGGCCGTTGGGCGTTACCACGGGCGTCTGGCTCGGCTGAGCAACTTGAGCAGATGATCGCCCTCGAGGAGGAGGGCAGCCCATGCTGCATCATCCTCTTCCTCAGTCACGGCATTTATCCCGCTCTCTCTGGGTACCTCGTATTCAGTTTCGTTCAAGGAGCTTTGTCAGTCCCTTTCCATGAAGGGAGAGGGGCCATCGGGACATTCCTCTTGGTCCAAAAAGAAGGACTCATAGGGTAAGTCCCATCGTTGGCGTTCGTGGGAGCGGGAGAGGTCTCCTTCCCCGGACAGCCAAGTGTCAACTTCGGTCGAGGTTGCGGCTAAGTCCTCTGGCTTCATAGCGTCCCCGTCAGCCCAGCCGGCTGAGACACCCGTCAATGCAGTTGAGATTTTTCTCGACCCGTCGGACGGGCTGTCGACTGGTGAGACCGACAACCCTTCTTCACCAGTTCCCCTAGTGGAGACCGAGGATCTTCCTGCGCCCCCGGTGCAGCAGTCCCTGGTTAAGGCTTCCGAGCCGAGGGAAGAGCGGGTGTCTCCTGCTCCTTCCCAGACCACGTCCTTGACGCCAAGGATCTGGGTCACCAGGACCCGTCTCAGTCAGCCGTCCGACCGACATCAAGCGGTCGGTCTCAGCACCAGGAAGCGGTACGCCTGCCCGTCCTCGTCTTCCTCCTCGGAAGGAGAGGCTTCGCACAAATTCTGTCTGCTACGAGTACCTGATGTGGCAGCAGTTACTTCTGTCCCGGAACAAGTCGATGTTGTCGCCTTCCCTGACCATCAAGTGGCTGTCACCCGAGCAGCCGAAACAGCCCCTCACTGTAGTCAAGGTGCCCAAGCATGGGCCGGTTGTTCGGCCGAAGCCAGCTTCCCCACCAATTGTGGTGGAACCTCTGCCTTCACAACTAAAATCGGGGGTTCCGACCAAGGACTCTTGGTCGGGTCAAAGCCTGCCCCACAAGTTGTCGGTCACCCTCACTCCTGACCGTTCTTGGCAGGTGGAGGGTGGCTCAGGCCCCAGGCAGCTCTTCACGGACTCCTCTGAGTCTGACGAAAACTCCTCCCTGTCCTCCGGGGGCCAGTCGTTGGACGAAAGCCCATCGTCCTTCATGGGTTTTCATCGGCTCATCTCGGAGTCCACCGGGATGCAGCTCGAGCCCATATCCAAACGGGCCAAGTATCCCCTGACGGAGATACTGGACCGAGGGGAATCACCCCCGGAGGCGTTTCTGCTGGCTGAAGCCACTGTTGGCCCAGCCTTGGAGCTCTGGCAGCAGCCTGCTTCCTGCCCTGCGCCTTCGGCCATGATGGCCAGGAAGTGTGCGGTCCATACCGGCTCTTTGCCCGGTTTTTCGGAACACCCCTCTGCCGAGGGGTTGGTCACCAGCAGCGTTTTCCAGCATTCTGGGAACACTAGGGACGTGGACAAGCCCCCGACAAGGAGTCCATAAAGCTGGGCGCAAGTTGTACGCTGCATCCTCTCTTGGCTTCTGCCAGGCCAGCTCGGCCGTGCTGATGGCACACTTCTCCCACGCCCTCATGGGCTCCCTGTATGAGGTGATCCTTCATCCCCCGGCCGACCTGCAGACCACGGTTCGGCAGGTGCAGGACCAGGGTAGGGCAGTGGCTAAGCAGCAGCTCCAAACGGCTCTGGACATAGGAGACTCCTGTGCTAGATCGGTTGCAGCCGAGGTGGCCATGCACCGCAGAGTATGGCTGAGGATATCCACCTTCACAGCAGATACCCAGCACAAATTGGCGGATGTCTCCTTCCTGGGGACCGACCTCTTCGGCCCTGGAGTGAAAGGTCACCTCCAGCGGATCGAAAAGTACAGTGCCACTGTGGACTTGGTCACCTCTGCCCAGAAGGACAAAGGCCGCCGACAGCAGCAGCACAAGTCCTTTCGCCCTTCTGCACCTGCGACACGTCCATCCCAACAGCACCAGGGCCAGCAGGCTCATGCTTGGCATCCCAAACCCAAGCCCACGGCTTCCTCCAATAGGAAGCAGGGAGGTAAAGGCCTGGAGGTCCCTCGGCCGATCCCTACTCCAAGCCTGCCCAGTGACAGGTTGAGGGGTGTCTACCCCAGCCTCGTCGCTCCCCCTGGGTTCCTCCCGTGGGGGGATGGCTTCACCACTTCCTTTCTGCCTGGTCCGCTATCACCATGGACTGGTGGGTGTTGGAGGTGGTAGGAAAGGGCCTGCCTCTGGAGTTCGAGCAGGCCCCACCCTTCCGAGCCCTCGCCCCTCGAGGGGGCCTCGGGGTCTGCAGCCTGTGTCAGCCCGCCGAGCCGATATTGTCCTGCTCCTCGAAAAAGAGGTGATCAGGAAGGTGGCAGATCCTCCTCCAGACCCGGGATTTGTGTCCAGGTACTTCCTGGTCCCAAAACAGATGGGGGGCTGGCGCCCCATTCTCGACCTGAACAGGTTCCTAAGGTCTCGGACCTTCAGGATGGTCACTCTGGCTCAGATAATCCCGTCCTTGGAACGAGGCTTGTGGTTCTGTTCCCTGGACATTCAGGACGCGTTCTTTAACGTCCCAATCTGTCCATCCCAACAGAGATTCCTCCGCTTCAGAGCCGAGGAATCCCTTTACGAGTTCCGGGCCATGCCCTTCGGCCTTTCCCTAGCTCTCAGGGTCTTCACCAAATGCATGGCAGTGGTGACGGCATTCCTGCAGCACCGAAGGGTCCAGCTGTACCCCTACCTGGACGACTGGCTGATTGCAGCCCCCTCCACAGCGGAGGTGGAGCAGTCCAGAGATCTGGCCCTCCAGGTTTGCTCTCAGGTTGGCCTCCTCATCAACAAGACCAAGTCGGAACTCGTGCCAAAGCAGGTGATACAATTCCTCGAGGCAGAGCTCGAGACTCTACAAGCCAGAGCATGGCTCCCAACGGACAGGGCTGAGGTTCTTTCCTCCTTTGCCCAGTCATTTCAGGTTGGGCAATCGCACCCTGCCCGGAACTTCCTGCGCCTCCTGGGCCTCATGGCGGCCTGCAGCAGCGTGGTCCATTGGGCCCACTGGTACATGCGTCCCCTTCAATGGGGACTGGCCAGCCATTGGTCACAGCACTTCAATCCGCTGGATCAGCTAGTGACAGTGACCCTGGGGATGTGGAACACTCTCCAATGGTGGACTGTTCTAGCACATCTGCAGGAGGGCATCCTGTTTGTCCGCCTCGTGACGATGGTCTCTCTGTCGACCGATGCCTCTCTGATGGGTTGGGGTGCCCATCTGGGGGAGCACAGAGTGCACAGCCTCTGGTCCCCTCAGGAGTCCCGATGCCATATCAACCTTCTGGAGCTTCGAGCGGTTCGTCTAGCCCTCACCGCCTTCGCTCCATTTCTACGAGGTCAAGTGGTTCAGGTCCAGATGGACAATTCCATGACCATGTACTACCTAAGGCATCAGGGCGGGACGCGCTCCATGCCTCTGTGCAGGGAAGCTCTTCGCGTTTGGTCACTCGTACGCAGCCTGGAGGCTTATCTCCTCGCCATTCACATGGCAGGAGCCTCCAACACCCTGGCCGATGCCCTAAGGCAGATTTGGGCCGCATCTCACGAGTGATCTCTCCTGACGGAGGTAGTACAAGATCTCTTCTCCCACTGGGGCACGCCTCAGGCGGACCTGTTTGCCTCCAGGGAGAATGCGAAGTTGAGACTGTTTCATGCCAGCCCCCCTCAGCAGGGCTCACTGCAGGGGGATGCCTTCTCGAGGTCGTGGACCCCGGACCTCTTCTACACCTTTCCCCCATTTCTCTTGATCCACAAGGTGCTTCTCAAGGTGAGGAGGGACAAGGCGCAGGTGATTCTGGTAGTCCCAGACTGGCCCTGCCAGTTCTGGTATCCAGATCTCCTCCGTTTTAGCTCCAGGCTCCCGAGGCGGCTTCCAGCCCACCCGGACCTGATCTCAGTCAATCAGGGGAAGGTATTCCATCCGGACCTTCAATCCCTGCACCTGAAAGCCTGGTTCCTGAGCGGCTAGAGTTCCAGGCCTTGGGTCTTTCCGACGAGGTCCTCAACATCGTTGACACGTCCCGTAAGGAGTCAACCAGAAAATGCTACGCCTTCAAATGGAAGAGATTCTTCATTTGTTGTCAGGGCAAGGGTCTGGACCCTTTCTCCTGTTCCTTGGCAAGCATTCTGGGCTACCTGTGGTTCCTTTCTCAGCTAGGGCTTTGGTTGATGACCCTTAAGGTGCACCTGGCTGCCATCTCTGCTTACCGGGCGTGGGCTGGGAAGCACTCGGTGGCGCAGGAGAAGGTGGTCGGGCGCTTTTTCCAAGGCCTCGATCACATGTCCCCTCCGGTGCGAGAACCTCCACCTCCATGGGATCTACTGCCGATATTGGCTTAGCTCATGGGCAAGCCATTCGAACCGATGCACACGTGTGACATCTCTCACCTGTCGTGGAAGGCCGCCTCCTTGGTGGCTATCACGTCAGCCAGATGGATGGGAGAACTCCAGGCGCTTTCCATCGAGTCTCCTTTTCTGGTCTTCCACAGGGTCAAGGTTGTCCTGCGCCCCCAACCGAAATTCCTTCCGAAGGTGGTGTCGGAGTTTCACCTTAACAAGGTGTTGACTCTGCCGGTGTTCTACCCCAGTCACACCTTGGAGGCCGAGTATAGGCTCCATACTTTGGACCCCATAAGAGTGCTCTCTTATTATAAGGAGCGGACGGCTGAAGTTCAGGGGGAGGTTCGCCAGCTGTTTGTCATGTACGCTGAAGCCGCACCTGGCAGACCTGCAGCCAAACGGATGATAGGGAGGTGGGTCACCTCCTGCATAGACCTCTGCTATATGTTGGCGGGCATGGAGACTCCCAGAGGGGTAAGAGCTCATTCTACCCGCCATACTGCTGCATTGGTGGCTGCTTCCGGGGACATCCCTATGCAGGAAATCTGAAGGGCTGCCACCTGGAAGTCAGCACACACCTTCATTACTCACTACCACATCGACCTTGAGTCACACCGGGATGCTGGTTTTGGGTCCTCGGTTCTCCAGTCTCTATTTCCCAAGTAGGGGGTGTGCACCTTGCCTCCCTCCTCCCGGAGAACTGCTTGGAGTCTGCCAGACAGTGTGGATGAACAACGTATCCGTGTCCAACCTGTCTTCCAGCGTGGGCTAGATCTGGCGTCATGGGGAAGAGCCGAGAGTTCTACCACCCGGGTGGGTGGGAGGAGCCAGCTTGAAGACCTTCTGGCAAGATTTAAAGCGGCAAGGAACCTGCCAGACAGTGTGGATGAACAACATATACCATTCCTAGAGCTCCTGTTACAGGCGAGTAACCTGTATTTTTGCTTTAGTGTGTGGTTACAGGTCCTTATCAATTCTAAAAAAAGACGTGATTTAAACGTTTTTTTTTCCAATACCCGTGACACGGTTAGAAACCGATAAGGGAGTCTTGCCTGGCGGTTGCCCAAAAAAGGGTAAGTTTGCTTAGGTTGGCCATGTCTGAGATACTCAAGAAAAAAAACTGAGCTCACTGGGTTTCAGCACAGCAGTGAGTGTGGGGAAGTCTTTGCTAAGGCCGATTCCCCACATCACCTGTGTTTATTGTCTGGGGTTTGAACACCTTGATACAAGCTGCCAAATTTGTAAACATTTTCCTAAGTCTACCCTGGAAAAGAGATTAGGTAGACTTAGGGAAAAGGAGGCCGAGAAGTCCACTGACCCGGATGACCAGCCCGGTTCGGTTCTGACCGAACCAGGAGGAGTACCCTCTGACCAGGGCGATACTTCGGGCAAGAGGAGAGCCGATCCTGAGGATTGGTTCCTACAAAAAGGAACAGGAAAACAAATCAGCGGTTCCAGATCCAGAAGTTCATATTCCGACCACTGATTAGAGATTGGCTGACTGATTAGTTGTTGAATCGCATCGCCCGGTTCCATCCAATCCGGCTCCGTTGGCTAGGGGCTCGGTTCGGTCGGTTCCACCAGTTCAGGAATATGCCCCTGAAGATTTTTATGAACCGGAATTTGAGGAGGAGGGGGATTATGAACAAGAAGATGACTGTGATGGAGCAGAAAGTCTGGATGTCCCCATCTCCCCAGACAGACCTTCTGGTGTTTCCCCTCCTAGGCTCTCAGAGTCCCTTCCCCACTATATGTTTTACAGGAAAGTGGCTGAAACTCTTCAGCTTCCTATGGAGGAAGCTACAGAGGGTCAAGTGGAGCCTGATTTTGTAGAGATGATGGACATCTCAGAGTCCAGGAGGCTGTCTATTCCTTGCACAAATTATTTGGGAAACAGACCCAACAAATTTTAAAGTCTCCTAATTCTGTACCTCCTGTTGATAGAAGAATGGATAAAAGGTGCTCCTTATCAGTCTCGGACACTGAGTTTTTCTACCAGCAGTGCAGCCATGTTGTCATTGTGCAGTCTGCAGCCTGTGACAGGGCTAATGTTCCCAAAGACTCCAGGAAGATAGATGCCTTGGCAAAGAAGAGGGAGAGGAAAAAGGGGGATGAGCAAGGCTGCATCCACTCCTCAGCCTAAGGCCCCTGCCAAGCAGACACCCTGATGGGTCTGCCCAGGTCGACTCTCCTATCCCTGTAGGGGCAGGCTGACGTACTTCGTCCAGGACTGGGTGTCTGTTACTTAAGTGGGTCCTGGAAGTAGTAAGCCAGGGACTTGTTCTCAGCTTCAAAAAATTTCCGAAGATGAGAGCCAGATCTTTTCCACCTGCAAGTCTCTCCAAAACTCCTGCCCTAGAGGCAGAGGTTTAATCTCTTCTTACCTTGGAAGCCATAGAGAGATTTCCTACCCTGCACTGGGGCAAAGGTCTATACTCCAGGTACTTCCTTACCCCAAAAAAGACACTGGAGTGGTGACCTATCCTAGATCTAAGATACCTGGACAAACATTTTAAAACCAAGGTTCAAGATGGTGACTTTGGGAATAATTCTTACCTCTCTAAGACCAGGGGAGTGGCTAGCCTCCGTGGACCTCAAAGATGCCTACTTTCACATCCCCATCGGGTGCTCCCACAGAAGGTACCTCAGGTTCAAGTTGTCTTCAGGCCATTACCAGTTCAAAGCAATGCCCTTTGACCTTACATCAGCTCCTAAGTGCCTGCCAGTAGTAGTGGCCTTTTTAAGAAGGCAGAAGATTTCCATTTTCCATATGTGGACGACTGGCTCTTAGTGGGTCAGTGTCCAGGCCAAGTCATTTCAGACCTGCAAGTGACCCAGCAAGTGCTCTCTTCCCTGGGGTTTCTTCTCAGCCTCCCCAAGTCAGTCCTCAAGCCAGTACAGCTCCTTGCCTTTATAGGGGCAGAGTTAGATACTGTCAAAGCAGGATCCTTTCTTTCCCTGGAAAGGGCAAGAGTTCTTATAGAACTGGTTTTTTCCTTCAGCCTTAAAGTGTCCCGACCAGGAAGGCACTTCCTTCAGCTCTTGGGCCACATGGCAGCTTCTACAGCAGTGGTCCAAGGGGCAAGGTTCCAGATGAGGGACATTCAGTTCCATTTGAGGGCCTTTTGGTCCCAAAAGAAAGACTCTCTTACCAAGCTGTTTCCAGTGACTCTGGCACTAATCCAAGCTCTTCAGTGGTGGCAGGATCAGGACAATTTAAGGCAAAGGATCCCATTTGTCACTCAGTCTCACTTGGTGGTCCTTACCACGGATGCTTCTGTTTTGAGGTGGGGAGCTCATCTGGGGGCTCTCACAGCCCAGGGACTGTGGTCCCCTCAGGAGTCCCTTCTTCATATCAATCTCCTGGAACTCAGGGCAGTTTTTCTGGCCCTGCAAGCTTTCTCTGTGCAGAACAAGGTGGTTCAGGTCAGAATAGACACCACCACCCTCTGGTACATCAACAAGCAGGGAGGCACTCTGTCTACGGCCTTGTGCACAGAGGCCATGAAATTGTGGTCCCTGGCTTATTCCCTGCAGACCTCCCTGATAGCGGTCCACCTTCCTAGAAAGGACAATGTGCTAGCAGATGCACTAAGCAGTATTTCCCTGGGCCATCACGAATGGTCCCTGGACCCCTATTGTTGAAAGTGAATTATTCAAGGTGGGGCACTCCAGAGATAGATCTCTTTGCAGCCCCAGACAATGATTGACTTCCTCTGTTTTGTTGCAGACCCCCGGTCCTGGGTTCAGTCCCTCTGGATGCTTTGATTTTGAACTGGGAAGGGAAAATTCTGTATGCCTTCCCTCCCTTTCCTCTACTGTTCAAAGTTCTAGTCAAGATAAGGTCACAACCTTGCAGAGTGATTCTGATTGCTCCAGACTGGGCCAGACAACCTTGGTACCCCCTGTTGCTGTCTCTTGCAGTCCATCTCCCCTATCTCTTCCCAGGAATTACAACCTGATAACCTCCTCTTGAGGGAGGATTTGGTACTCCAATCTTCAGTCTCTCAATCTCAAGGCATGGCTTTTGAAGAGTTAGAGTATGCAGATTTGCATCTGTCTCAGGTGGTTCTGGATATTCTCAAAGCTTCTCGAAAGCCCTCCACCACAAAGACTTACAACTCCAAATGGAAAAGATTCAGCATTTGGTGTCCCAAGAAGCATATTTCCCCAGACACTGCTGAATTGCCTACAGTTCTGGATTATATGATCCATCTTATGGCCTAGGCCTCAGACCAGCTACTCTCAAGGTACACTTGTCAGCTGTTTCTGCTATTCTGTCAGTGGGGGAAGTCTTCCTCACTATCATCTCATCCTGTGTTCTGTAAATTTTTCAAGGGATTGCTTCATACCAATCCTCCCTTTAGGGATTCTGCCCCTGCCTGGGACTTAAATGTTTGCTCAACTTATGCAACCTCCTTTTGAGCCTATGTCCTCAGCAGAGCTTAACTACTTGACTCGGAAAGCTGTGATCTTACTTCGAGAGGGCTTTTGCAGTAGGTAATTACATATAGGACTGACGTCGGCAGGCGGCAGGACCCCACAGAAACAGTTCTAGCTAGCAGTCTCTGGCGAGGGACCGCCCCCACATCAGGTGACCAGCATCAGGAGACGTCGGTATAAAGGGGCAGTCCCTCACGCCCGCCTTCCAGTTCTTTCCCACTGTTTGCTCATGCCAGCGCCTCGCAGAAAAGTTCCCTGCTCGTCATGCTCTTTTCGTCTGTATTTTAACCGAGTATTTTCGATGTTTTCCTATCATCTGTCAGGCATTCGTTGGTGTATGTGTTATCCCCTACACCCTCCAAGCATAAAAACGAGTGCAACTTGTGCGGCGCCCAGCTCCCGCACAAAGATGGGCATTCCCTGTGCCTTTTTTGCCTAGGCCCCGACCATCCAATAAAGAAGTGCCAGCACTGCCTTAGTTTTAACACGGCCAACTGGAGAAGGCAGCAGCAGTCCCTGGAGGCCCATATTTTGAAAAAGAAAATGAGCTCCATGGAGAAAGAATTGAAAAAACTTTGGCAGGTGTCAACTTCCCCTGAAGGCCATCGCAAGAAAAAGGACAAAGAAAAGCACCGGGACAAGGCCTCCTCTCCCACCGTGACTTCCTCGGGAGTCGCCAGTGCTAAAGGTAACATCCCGTCTGGGAGACCGCTCCACGACGTCCGCCTTAGAGACTTCTAAGGCGGCGGCCCGCCATCTGGCTCGGGCCTTTCAGGCGTCTCCGGGCTTTTGGAGGTCTCCGCTCCCGGTAAAGCTGTGGTTTCGCGGCCTGCTGGTGTGAGCGGCTCCGATAAGCCGGACATCTCCTCCGACGCCCGCACGGAGAAAGTCGGTAAGTCGCCCGACCCTTTGGGGCGGCGAACGTCTCCCATTCTGCCTGACCAGGTCACCCCTCCATCGCAGCCTCTCTCCAGCGATGGGTCCGTTAAGCTGGACACCGGCCCCTCCGGCACCTTCCTGGATCCCGCTGCTAAGTCGCACATCGGTTCGCCCGACGTCAGCAGAGCGGATGAGCAGATGCCGGACCACCCCACATCCGTCATTCCCGGCTCCCCGCAGCCTTTGCTGCCCTCCAGAGACCCTGAGTCTCCTCAGCTCGACCCAGAGGATTTCTCCTCTCTCCCCCCCAAATCCCCAGGCAACGCTGAGGTTCCTGTTCCACCTCCGTCAGACCGTCCACTTGCTGGTCCAACCGATCTGACGTCGGCTTCCCGGACGCCGGCTCTGACGCCGGTGTTGCCAACTCCAGGCGACATCCCACTTTCGGATGCCGCCCCGACGCTGGGCCCTCCATCTCCTGGGCCTTCTGCTCCAAAACTGCCTGTGGGGCCTCCAGACAGGCCATCTGCTCCGGCAGCCGCCACCCCCCACCCCCAGTTCCCGGGTACCCAATCCCATCATATCCGATGCAGTTATACCCGGGAACATAGTATCTGGTGCCAGCCTATCCAACGCCGCAGTACCCGGCGCCTCAATACCCGATGTCGGGCTTCCCGTCATTGGGTCATGGATACGTGCCTTATGGGTATAGTCCATACCCGTATCCCCCTCCTCCTTCGCCACCACCCCAGGCGCCGGTGGACCTACAAGAGACTCTGGCCTTTTGGTTGGCTGAGGCCAAGGCTCAGCTCACCAGAGAGGTGGAGAGTAGTCTCCCGATGACAGTGCTGGTGCTGGTTCCCGTACGTCCACAACGACAAACTCCCTTCCCACCTCTGGACACCAGGTTTATACCCTCTGGGTCCAGAGAGTGGCAGGACACGCTTCCCTGAGGGCTTCCTAAGGGGTCCGTTCCTCCCCCTCGTCGGGAGAGGGAGTCTACCCATTTCTCATCATCATCTTCTTTGGATGCTTCCGACTGTTGTTCCGAGCAAGATGACTAGCCACACTCTCCGTCCAAGCCCCAGCCAAGGACTCCTCCAGAGGATCCTTCCTTCACAGAGTTGCTACGAAAGATCCAGGCAGTACATAAGTGGCAATCCTTGGAGCCAGACCCCCAGCATAAAAAACTTGCTGTGCCCTATCTGGATCTGCCCGTGACAGCTCCCACTTTGGTGCCACCCTGGATTGAGACTCATGCCGACCTTATTACCACTGTATGGAAAAAGCCAGCAGCCTTAGCCCCACTTCCCAGGAAGTTGAACAGGCTATACCAGGCTCCCGTGGGTGTTCACTGTTGAGACTCCCACCCTTGAGCTGACTCGGTTGTGATTAGTGCCGCTCATGGCCCGGCGGCTCAACCCAGATACCTTAGTTTGTTTTCACCTGACAAGGAATCCCGCATTCTGGACCAGTATGGCAAGAAGATTTTTGCTTCTTCCTCTCTGGGTATTAGGGCCCTGAACTATGTTGGCCACATGAGGGATTACCCGAAGGCGATTCTCAGTGAGTTTGAATCTAATCTGGACTCCCTTCCGGACTCTCAGGTCAAGCAGGAAGTGGCTGACCTTGTCTGCTCGGCACGTTCAGCCAGTCGGCACATTCTTCGTGCGACCTACGATGCAGTGGACACTGCTGGTAGGAGCTCGGCTTTCTCCGTAGGCCTGTGGCGTCGTGCTTGGCTCCGAGTGTCAGGGTTGGTCCTGGAAGTGCAGTCCACCATCCAGGAAGCGCCTTTCCAGGGTTCGGTGCTGTTCGGGGGTGATGTCAAGGACATCATCACCAACCTGCAGGAGAAGGGGACGGCACTAAAGTCTGTGAACTCTATGTATCATCCCCATCAATTGCAGTGCCGTCCTTTTTGCAGACGGAATCAGCCCAAAGTGAGACCACAGGGAAAGAGGGCCGCTAAACATCGGGCCCCCCCCCAGCTGGCAAGCCCCCCTCCTCGCCCCAGAAAAGCAGCGGGCACTTCAGCTGCGGTGCTGCCACATACCACCTGGCTCCTTCCCTCTCCCACAGCCTCCGGGCTTCCCGGAGGAACCGGTTGGAGGGAGATTTTCCTCCACCTTCTGGGCTAGGAGAGGATAACATCAGATTCAGGGGTGCTCCAACTAATCGCAGGACGACATTCAATCGTTTTTCTCCAGAAACCACCTCGTCACCTTCCCCCAATGTCGTCGTACTCTCGGGAACATCATTTTCTGGTCCAGGAAGAAATTTCAGCACTTTTGCTGAAAGAAGCGATAGAACCTGTCCCCCTTCCCCTGCAAGGAGCGGGTAACTATTTCTACTTCTTCCTGGTCCTGAAGAAGACAAGAGATTCAAGACCTATTCTAGATCTCAGTTCCCCGAACATTTTCGTGGAGTACAAGAGGTTCAGGATACTCTCACTGCAGGGCCTTCTGCCCCTCCTCTGTTCGGACCAGTGGCTGTGTGCTCTTTATATGCAGGACGCTTACCTGCACATATCTCTCCGCCCATCTCACCACAGATATCTTCGTTTTGCTTTCCAGGGGGACCACTACCAGTTCAAGGCACTTCCATTTGGCCTATCCTCGGCTCTCCAAGTATTTACCAAATGCCTTGCGGTGGTGGCAGCCTACCTGCGTACCCGAGGGGTACAGGTTTTCCTGTTCTTGGACGATTGGCTTCTGGCGGCCTCGTCCAGAGAGGAACTCCTGCACTGCCTCTTCCTCACCCAGCAGGTCTTTGTCTGTCTGGGTATTACCATCAACCATTCCAAGTCTCATTTGATCCCATCCCAGAGGCTCCAGTTTATCGGGGCAATACTGGACCACATACCGGACAGGGCGACCACACTCCAGACTCCGGTAAGCCTGTTGTCCAGTCGCAGACGGGTCAGTGCAAGGTCGGTTCTTCACCTCCTCAGGCTTATGGCAGCTGCTATCCCAACAGTGTAGCGCACTCTGCTCCACATGAGGGTCTCTCAGTGGACGCTTCGCTCTCAATGGGATCAGTTGTTAGATGACTTGGACCAGTTGGTCCTAGTCTCCTCTCCCATGGTTCGAGACTTGCAGTGGTGGATGGTTCAAGAGAACTTTCTTCGGGGAGTTCCATTCTTCCTTCCTCCTCCCTCCAAGATTCTGACCACAGACGCTTCGGGCGAAGGTTGGGGAGCCCATCTCGGTCCACATCGGACCCAGGGTTCTTGGTCCAAGCTCGAACAATCCCTGCACATCAGTATGCTCGAGCTTTGGGTGGTGCTCTTTGCTCTCCAGGCTCTCCACCTGCATCTTCTTCCAGGCCACCTAGCCGTCCAGGTGGACAATGTGTGTGTGATATGGTACATCAACAAACAGGGCGGGACTCTGTCCTACCCTCTTTGCAGAGGAAGCGATGAGAGTTTGGGATTGGGCAACACAACACGACCTTCACTTCACGGCAGTTCATGTTCTGGGGGTCGAGAACTCCTTAGTGGACAGACTAAGTCACTCGTCTGCTCAAGTTCATGAGTGGGAACTGGATCAGGGGGTCCTAGACGATATCTTCCTACGTTGAGGAATACCTCAGGTAGACCTGTTCGCCTCCTCTCTAAACGCAAAGCTTCCCGACTTCTGCTCGCTCGTTCAAGAGCATGGCATTTTCTGGAGAGACGCTCTGTCTCTAGATTGGAAGGACAGATTTGTTTATGTCTCTCCCCGATTCCTCTGATCCCGCGTGTCTTGCAGAAACTCAGCTCAGAAGGAGCACGAATGATTCTGATTGCTCCTTTCTGGCCCAGGCACGTTTGGTTCTCTCTTCTGAACCAATACTCAGTGGAACCTCCTCTTCCTCTTCTGCTGTCATGAATTTTACTGACCCAAGATCAGGGGACCCTGGTTCATCCAGGTCTCGGGTCCCTTCAGCTACCTGCGTGACTCCTGCAGACATAGCTCAAGCCTGCTTTGGGGTTTCTCCCTAGGTGGCTGAGATCTTGGTGGAGGCTAGGAACCCTCCACTACATCTACTTATGCCATGAAGTGGAAACTGTTCTCAATCTGGGCCGCTTCAAGAGGCTTTGAGCCTTTCTTCTGCTCGGCTGGACGACTGCTGGAGTACCTGCACTATCTCTTTGACCTGGGTCTTAGTCACTCGTCTCTGAAGGTACACATGGCGGCCATTTCGGCCTACCATGTTCCCTTCGCAGATAGGACGTTTGCTCAACTGGAAGTCTATACAGTAAGACTTTCCTCCATTTGGTTCTTCACTTGAGACCCCCCATCCGAGTTCCCGTCCCTTCTTGAGATTTGAACTTCGTTCTTGAGAAACTTACTTTGCCTCCTTTTGAACCGGCAGCCACAGCAGACATGAAGTTCCTTTCATGGAAGACGCTCTTCCTAGCGGCCATTACCTCTGCTCGGAGGATTTCCAAGCTCCAGGTCCTGATGTGTAAAATCCCGTACTTGATTTTTCACAAGGAACGTGTGGCTCTGCGCACCAATCCTGAGTTTCTCCCCAAGGTGGTAACGGAATCTACATTGAACCAGTCCATCGAGTTACCTACTTCCTTTATGCAGTACTCCAGTCAGGGGGAGTATATACTTCACATTATGGACATTCCCCAGATCCTGAGATACTACCCTAACAGAACAAAGGATCTCAGAAAGACTGATCAACTGTATGTCTCTTTTGCACCCAAAAGAGAAGGCAATGCTGTTTCTAAGCAATGCCTGTCTAAATTGTTGGCTCTTTGCATCACCTTCTGTTATGACAAGTACAACTAGACCCTTCCGGGTCAAGTAAGAGGACACTCCACCACAGGGGTCGCTGCCTCGGCGGCATGTTTCAAGAACGTGTCAACAGCAGACATCTGTGCTGCCACCACTTGGGCTTCTGTCCATACATTTACAAAACATTACAGTTTGGATATTACCTCTCGCTGTAGAGCAGGCTTCGGGCTCACGGTTCTGCAAGGCCTCCTTTCTTAAGGCCTTTACAGCTAGAGTATCTGCTTCGAGTAGATTTCCTCGTCCCTTGTGCTTCTTCTTGTTCTAGACTGCTTGGGACTCAGTCCTATATGTAATTACCTACTGCAAGAACCCTCTCGAAGTAAGATAGTACAGTTACGTAATAACTTACCATAACAGTAGATCTTTGAGAGCTGCTCTTGCAGTAGGTAATACCTTCCCGCCCTCCATCCCCCTAAGCTTTTTCAGCTCCTTTTCCAGTGAGGGAAATATCTGCTTCTCTCTCTCGTACAGCCTCTTGTGGCCTGTGGCGGGAAGGAACTGGAAGGCGGGCGTGAGGGACCGCCCCTTTATACCAACGTGTCCTGACACTGGTCACCTGACGCAGGGGCGGTCCTTCACCAGAGACTGCTAGCTAGAAATTTTTCTGTGGGGTCCTGCTGACGTCGGTCCTATATGTAGTTACCTACTGCAAGAGCCTCTCTCGAAGATGTACTGTTATGGTAAGTTCTTACGTAACTGTATTTTTTTTGATAGCCATTACCTCTGCCAGATGTGTCAGTGGAACCTGATTTTACTCTGTCTCCTTTCAAAGAGATAAAGTGGTCCTTAGAACCAGTAGGAGGTTCTTGCCCAAAGTGGTTTCAGACTTCCACTTGAATCAGTCTGTCTCTTCCTGTCTTCTTCATTGATCATTCTTCCTCAGGAGAAAGGAGGCTACACTGTTTAGATGTTAAAAGAGCCCTTCGCTACTACGTAGAACGTACCAAGGGTCATAGGTTTGACTCCCTCCAGTTGTTCCTTACTTATGGGGAAGTGGGAAAGGGCAAACCTGCCACCAAGAGAACTATTGCCAGGTGGATTATGTCTTGTATACAATTCTGCTATGAGAAACTAGGAAAGATTCCACCCTCAGGCCTGAGGGCTCACTCTATAAGAGGTACAGCTGCTTCCCTGGCTGCTGCCAGGGGTATCCCTCTCTTAGAAATTTGTCAAGCAGCCACTTGGAAAACAGTCCATACCTTTACCAAGCGTTACTCTCTGGCTATCCAGGCTTGGAGTGATGCTCGGTTTGGCACAGCACTACTTCAGAGCCTTTTCCCAAAGTAGGTTCTGTCCCTCCTCCATGGAGGTATTGCTTGGTAGTCTTCAGATTGTCAGAATACAGCATGACTTCATGTTGTTTGAAGAAAAAAATTACCCTAGCAATTGTGTTTCTTCTAATGGAGTCTTGCTGTATTCTGACCTTCCCCCTGCCTCCCCTCTCAGAACCTGGTATTTGGGAAGTGGGTGGGCAGGTGCAGTGCTGCAACCCAGGGGTGCTTCGTGCACGCCTTCCTTTTATTTGGGTGTTTTTGTATTATTATCCTTATTTTAGATTGGGTTTTGGTTTTGGGTTTCCTGACTTGAGTCTTCCTTTGGGAATCCAAAAGTTTCTGTTGCCAGTTGGCTAGTTAAACATTTTACAGTTTCCACATAGTATAGTTAGTGAGTTTTTGCTCGTAAGAATCTGACGGTTGAGTTTGAAAGGGCTGCAGAGACCTCAACCGAACTCGAGCTCAACGTTCTATGCACTGCATAGAAAATTAACCGTATACTCTCCGGGGCAGTTTAAAGGCTGGAGCTAACTGCAGATTGTCAGAATACAGCAAGACTCCATTAGAAGAAACACAATTACTAGGGTGAGTATTTTTTTCTTCTGGGCCTTGGTCCAACGGTCCCTGAAACTGGCGGGATCCTTGCCCCCTTGTTTTCATACCTTCAGGGTTTTGAGGCTATTATAAGCCAGCGGTCTTCTGTCTGACATGGCGGAGAGCCCTCCTCCCCCGCCCCTTTTTTTTTTTCCCTCACATATTGTCTTTTCTCTCTTCTTTTTCTCCCTTTCTCTGTCTCCCTCTTCTTTCCTGTGCGACCGCTCAAGGATCGGAGCCCTATGGCCACTTAGGACAAGAAGTCTAACCCCTTTGTCCTCTACTTGGCATATTCCTTTTTCAGTTTATATCCTTTCCTTTTTCCTATGCCTTGGCTCTTGCTTCACCTTAGTTTTTTCTGTCCTCCTCATTTCACCCTGTCCGGCAAAACAAAACTGTGGTGGAGGAGGAGGAGTCTGCAGCACCTAACGGCCAACCCTCATGCACCATGCAGTAAGTCGACCTCATAGGCGGCGCCATCGGCCCCTACTCCTCCCCCCAAAGAAACCTGTGGTGCGAATGCACGCTTCCGGCAACTTACCCAGCAGTAATGAATGGAGAAGATCAAGAATTATGGTAGGTACGTAATTTTTATTTGTTGTGTATCTCACTGTACCACTATGTACTCTTCTTACCTCTGCACTGTTGACATGGAGCCTTTGCAGAGGAGTCTGACTCAAAGGCTATAATTCCGATTATCTATTAAATAAATTAAAATAAAATATCTGACTCTTGGCCTCCAGGACCTCCCAGTGTTCCACGTGCTTAGTTGTTGCGAAACTCCCCTTGATAAAAGATGTATTGAGGCAGTGGAAGGCGGGCGCCGTTTTATACCAGCAGGCATGTGTAGGTGATGTGTGTGCAGTGGCACCCCTATACGTGCGCTGCTGTTACCTAAAATGTTCCAGCTCATGCTGGATCCTGTCGCCATCCTGCTCAGACCCATAATTGGTACCGTATGAAGATGATCAGGAAGATCTTCAGATATGATAAATACATAACTCCTACCGAAACTCCTTTTGCAAGACTTAATCAGACTCCTGCTTTCAGCATGCAGATCTGGCATCAAGCCAGGTGGAGCCTGAGGATGACGCCATGGGTGGGAGTAGTCGGGCTTGAAGACTGTTGTTGTGATAAAGCATAGCCCAACATAGTTAGTATGGATGTGAACTGAATACTAGTAGAACTGTGGTTACAGTTGAGTAGTTGTTCTCCACACAAGTGGTTAACACCTTCATAACTTACTTCTGTCTTGGCCACTCGTCGGTTATAGGTCTTAATACCTATGGGAGATGTATTATTTCATGCAACCCATTCTTTATGCTTTGGGGCTGGCAGTATAGGCTAGAGGTTTGGGTAATGAAGATATTAATGAAGATATGAATGAGCTTGGTACATCCAGCAGACTGGAGTTTGATTCCCACAGCCTACACTTGCATACTGTGTGACTCTGAGCAAGTCACTTAACCACCCAAGTGCTTCCAGGTCACCCCTGAAAAGAAGCACTGATGCCTAGTGGGCTTTACCCGGTTACCAAAGAATAAAGAAAAAATGTATGCCTTGTATTTATCCACACGTATATTTGGAGCTAATTTCTTGAATTTGTGTTCCTGGCAGTACCCTGACGAGGTGGTATTCTCGAGTTGTGTTTCAGTTACCGCATCAAGAGATTATGGATAGCCTGAAACTATGCTTTCTGGCATCGTTGCAGAAATTCTATGAGGTGAGAATACAAATTACTATTGAGGGCCATTGTTTTAAGAATATCTAGGATTTAAATGCTAAATATTTAGATGAGATGAAATGTTAAATGTTTTTATTTAAATAGGATCTTGTATTGTAGGCTTGTAATGAATGCTCAGTGTTGCAATTGTTTACTTTGTTACAGAGGATCCAGTAGTGGTTTGGAAACTGACCTGGTATTCAAGCCCCAGGGACTATCTTTAAATATTGATATTTCTAACTCTCTAGATTCAGTTCACTGTCCACACTTGGGCAGTCTTCCACTGAGCATACTTTGCCACCAGAATAATCTTGAAGCAAAACTCCTATCACTCAATCATATGGTCCTCTCCCCATATGGTCCTCTCACCTAGTCGCTGAGGGTACCAGTGACTGCTACCAGTAAGACTGCCTCCCTGCTCCATAAGTGCGCCTTATGTCTCGCACTCTACCCGCACTGCCCTACTGTACCATCACCCTTTCAGCACTTACTCTCTGCTACCCCTCCCCTGCTTATCCCCACCTATCCCTTTCCTCCCACATCGTTCCCTCATCCACCTCCCCTCTCCACTTTTGACCATACCTTCCTTCTCATAGTATGCTAGATAGTACCTGACTCAGGCATACCTTGTACACTGCTTCCGCTGTTTAAATGAATTGTACTGTCTGTTTGGAGTGTATTTGTTTGAAACCCCTTGTCTCTGTCATTTACATATCCCAATGTGTCTCGTTCCACCTCATTTTTTATCTGTATTTGTTTCAGTGAACCTACGGCAGTTGCTGTAGTCTACCTAGATGTATTCATGCCTCGTGACACTTGCAATGTACCTGTTACTGTAATTGTTATTCTAATGAGGTTTTTTTGTATGCTTAGTGGGAGACTGCCCAGATGTGGACAGTGAACTGAATCTAGCCCAGTGTGTGCTTACCCGGTCAACAAAATTCAATAAATAAAATAAATAATAAATGTAAAAAAGCTGTTGCTTAGAGGTTTTAATCCAAAATTTCAATAAATAAAATATAGTCCTCTGGTTCTGCCCCCTTTTTGTTTTTAATCTTTTAAGATTTTGCTGCTGTTTTTGACTCTGTTATCTACCATCACCTTTGGTTTTTATTTAATCACATTTTGCCATTGACGAGTGGAAGCAGTCATGATTTACGAGATGCATTGTTTGCAGGTACCCGATGTCTGCTACTGGACACGATGGCCTGCGTATATTGTTTGTCCCTTTTCCACAACATGGTGCTGTGCACCTATTGGCCTCCGAGGAGTGACCAGCTGCCAGTGCTCCAGGACAAAGCAGTGAAAGTATGCGTGCCTTCCACAGGATCGTTGGCACAGTCACATGCACAAGAGGGAGAGAAGGCCAGCAAGTACCACACACAAGATTAATAAACAAGTTAGCCAGCCTGGGAGTGGATCCCAGGGTGATAGCTTGGGTAACAAATTTGCCGGACAACAGGATGCAGAGGGTTATAGTAAATTTATCACACTCTGGAGAAAGGGGAGATCTCACTTCGAGGGGGAGCTCTTGCAGCAGGTAATACCATTAGGACTAAGCCGCCAGGCGTTAGGACCACATGGAAAACTTCTAGCTAGCTTCTATGGTGGGGGACCACCCCATATGGCTCCTCCCCAATGTCCGACATATAAAGGGGGTGGTTCCCCGACACCATCTCCGTTCTGTTCCCTCCGTCGACCCGCTAATGTTGGCTCCACGGATGCCATCTTCACAGTCGACCGCCATTTTGTGCCTCACGCAGTTTATAGTTCGTTTTCTTTTCGGTTGCTTTTTTTTTCTCTGTCAAGTGCATGTCTTCATCGTCCTCCCAGAGGCGCAAGTTGAAGTGTGCATGCGGTAAGCAGGTTCCAGCAAGGGATGGCCACTCCGCCAGCTTGATCTGCCTAGGCCCCTACCACTGGCCTGACTACTGCCTGCACTACCAAAAAGAGACTCCAAGGCCTGCCTGCTGGAGCAACAAGTGGCCGCCATGCAGAGGACCCAGTCGGGACAAAGTTCTTCCTCCTCAGCCAGGGAGTATTTCCCCCAAGGAGAAAAGATCGGGCGGGGAAGCACCATCAGAGGAATAAGGAGAGAAGCTGGTCGGAATCCCACCCAAAGTCTCCTCACAGGACTTTGGGGGGTTTCCTCCAAGCAGACTACCACCTAGTCCCACTCCAAAGGTAAGGAGTCTTCTCTCAAGAGCATTCGTCTGCCCAAGTCCCATTAATGCATCGGCCCCACAAGCATATGCATGGGTCGACACAAGAGGGACAGTTGTCTGCTTAGGGCAGAATGTCCGACCCCGTCGCCCAAAAGCATTTCTGGTCATCCGACAGATACAAGGGGTCGGACGAGACTAGGAGGTCATCGGGTACTGGACGCCTCCTCCGCCCGAGGAAAGAGTGGTGTTGGCTTCTGAAGGCCGACAGACTACCGGCAGCTCTGATTTCGTGTTGGAAAGTGGACCAGACACCGCCGGCCAAAGAGCTATCGTCGACCCAGGTACCCAAGGCCCCCAAAGGATGAGACAACCGGGGCCTGTGGATTCCCAAACGCTTCCACTGCCTCTTCCCAAGGAGCTGGATGCCAAACCACAGTGGGGCTCGGCACTGCCGGATAAAACCCCATTGGACCTGACGCCCGAGGCACCCATGGACAAGGTGCCTCAGGACCAGATGTCAGTACCCAGAGAGCCACAGGGTCCAACGCCAGGCCCCTCTGATGTACCAAACCAGACGCCTCCAGTCGTCCCACTAGCGGAAATGGGGGCACTTTTCAATGCATGGTGAAACACTATTAAACGGGACTTGCTCACAAAGCCCAGGGACCATCCCTGGTCCAGCCACCACCCAGGGAACAGTCGCTCCAGAGGCCCAGGCGACCTTCCCCACTGACAGAGTATCCGTCGCCCAATGATGACGATCGGCAGCCACCAGGTATAAGCGGCAGGAGGAGTCACCCGTCATCCATCCCGTCTTCCAGCAGACGTCCACTCTCTTCTTCAGGACAAGGAGACTCTTCAGAGTACTCCTCTGATGACTAGCTATCCCTACTTTCCCAGGATCTGAGAAGGGACTCGCCACTGTCATCTCCAGATGACCCGTCCTTCTTGGACATCATGAGACATATCCAGGCCATGTATTAGTGGGATACAGAGGAGATGAATCCCGAACACTGCCGTCTGGCAAAATTCCTGGTGCTATTGACCCAAAACCCTTGGTTATCTCTCCTCCCACTGGCGGAACCCTTCCAGGACGTTGAGAAATTGACCTGGAAGCATCCGGCTACCACTGTGACTGTGCCAAGGAAGGCAGATAGGCTCTCTAAGACACCCAAAGGGAGCCTTACATAAGCGAACAACCAAAAACCCGACTCCATGTTGCTCACGGCTGCAAATGGCAGAGTACAGCAGCCAAGACACATGAGCGCTCAACCCCCAGATCCAGAGTCTAAAAAGCTGGGCCAGATGGGGCCGCAAGGTCTGTTCTTCAGCAACCTACATGATCAGTTTGCTGAATTTCCGGGTTCATATGGTCACGTACCAGAAGTCACTTTGGTCAGAAGCTATGGATCTATCTAAAACATAACCAGACTCTAAGGGCAAGGCAGAACTCCTAGCTGTCATCCAGTCAGGCATGGTTGTGGACAGACACGTGCTGAGGAGTTGTGACTCCACAGACATGGCAGCAAGGGCAGCAGCAATAAGTATCTGTATGAGGAGGCATAACTGGCTGAGGGTTTCTGGTTTCTGCAAGGATTTGCAGGATGCCGTCTTGGATGCACCCTTTCAGGGACCCATCCTCTTTGGCATGGAAACAGAAAAACTCATAACATGGCTACAAGATTCGGGCTAGGCAGTGTTTGACGTTCATCGCATGTACAGATCAGAACCACAGGTAACACAGCGCCATCCCTTTCGGAAGAACCAGAGACCGCAGGGAAGATGCCAACCATAGCACAACAGGACTTTAAAAGAGGCCCACTTGTTCCTTCTGGTGCCCAGGGCCCCAAAAATGCCAAGGTGCCCAGACCTCTCCTGCCCACCCCCTCAGCAACAGCATGACTCGCTACTGCCACCACCACCCCGGAAGCACGGGGAGGCAGTAGGAGGGAGATTCTCCCTTTACCAATCAGGATGGTCCAGCATCACTTCACACCAATGGCTCCTCCAGATAGTCGAGAGGGGATACTCTGGAGTTTGCCCAGATTCCGCCAAACAATCCACTTGTCCCCTCATACGTATCTCTCCTACAGGCAGAGATGCAGACCTTGCTCGAAAAAAGTTATCCAGGAGGTACCCCACACCCAAAGAGGCAAAGGGTATTACTCCCACTTCTTCCTAGTTCCGAAGAAGACGGGAGACCTCCGTCCCATTCTAGATCTGAGCCAGTTGAACTCCTTCATCGCTTATCCTATAGGTAGGGAAATGGGCAGACTAGGGCCACGCGATCCTTATCTGCAGTCAAAGTCTGTTTTTATGAGTTTGCTCTGGTCCTGGACTTTGTGTGTGGGAGATGGTGAGTTTGCTCAGGAGCTACTGACTCATGAGGATGAAGGGTTTAAAAATTTCTTCTAGGGGCATGCATTTGGTACACTAGCCACACTGTGGCAGTTCCAGTGGAAGGCGATGATTGGCCGGAACATTTGCAAGCTAAGCTCCTCCCACAACCCAGACAGGTATGTCCCAGACTCCACCCTATGATGTCAGATTGATCTTTCGACTGGAAAAACAGGTCATCTCTTTAACGCTCTGCAAAGGATTTGCTCTGTGCCATAGTAGTTAGTGTGTATTTAGCGAGTTCCTTGACTCTGTTTCATCTTAGCGATTCATTGTAAGAAGCCCAGATTCAAGTTTTGCTTTGGTGCTGCCTGGAAATGTCAGTCTCCGATCTTCACGACATGTGCATGTACTGCCTGAGTAGGCAACACGATGTGCATGGGTGCAGCCTTTGTCTCTTCATGCTCCTGAGTCCCTCAAGACAGGAAGCTGTGGCTCGCCCTGGGCTAGCCTTCAGAATGGGATCCAAAGGACTGCTCAAAGGGTGGCAAAAAGGCCTCTGCGTCTGCCAGGTCTGCAACTCTGCTTGTCGCTTTTGAAGCAGCTGCGACCAATGTCAGTGGAGCCTTCATGGGCCATTTCCATTAATTGTGTTGAACCCTCCAGACCATGGGGGAGAGACTTGCCCCCCATGGCACCTGGTCGAAGACATGTCTAAGAAGTCTTCTCATCGCTGGTCATGGGACAGGGAGAGATCTCAGTCCTCCCAGTCTCTAGACTCACCTGTCCAGCAGAGGTTTAGTGCCCCTTGGTTGTTGGGCAGGTTGAGAGCTGTTTCTGCTTTGCCAATGAGTCTGTTGACTTCGACTTCAGTCGACCAGCTGCCCCAGATTTTTCTTGACCCGGTCGATCCACTGTCAAATGAGTCTGAAGAATCAGTGTCTTAGACCTTGATACTCCCAGTCATCACCCAGGAGGAGATGGCTTGATGGTGTCCCCAGTCAGCCCTGTTTGGGAGAAGCTTCCGGCCAAGGTTGGCTCTTCCATGACCATGTTCAATACTGTAGGCCAGCACGTGATATATGGCCAGCCAAAGGACAATCCTGTCTGTTATAGACTAGGAGGTTGACGGTTGAGGTCGTGGTCGAGGCATTCATGCTTTGTTTCACTCAGCTGGGTGGCACCGCTGTTGACGGTTCTCATCCTTGGGTGAGGAGAGGCACCACCACACAGTGCCGTTGCTGTGAGATCTTACTTCAGCGATATTTCTTACATCAGGCCACACTTATGGGACTGTATCCGTCAGGCGATGGGACCACACCGAAACTTTTTCAGCAGCAATCTATTAGGGGGTGCCCATGATAACATCGACCTTAGATGTCCTCCCTGTGTAAACATGTGTAACCCCACGCTTTTCTCAGTTCTTTTCCCACCATCTGTCATCGCGCATCGGCCTCCACAGAGAAATCGCTGCTTGTCACCTGCCAAATCTTGGATTTTATTCTTTCTAGGATCGTGGTTATGTTTTATCCACACTAGTTGGCATGTCCCTTTCCTCTTTAAATCTTGCCAGAAGGTCTTAAGTGTTGGCTCCTCCCACCCACCCAGGTGGTATATGCCTCTGCTCCACCCCTTGATGCCAGATCTTCCTTTCTGCTGGAAGATTCAGGTTCCCTCCTTACTGCTCCCGCGTTGAGTAGGTCCTGGTGCCTAATTCTTTGGACAAATTACCTAAAATTAAACTCGTTAAGAGTTTCTCTGCGTAAATTCGCAATAGCGACCGTGATGTAGGACAGGTCCTCGGGCGGGTTCCATTGGCATCCCTGCGGGCAGAAGATGCCCCGGACTGACCCACATGCCACTTGCGTTTACTGCCTGAGCCATGTGCATGATACCCAGACTTGCAACTTCTGTCGCACGTTCCATCCTGCAGTTCTGAATGATCACCTCGCACGTTTGAAGCTTAGACAACTGGAAAAAATGGTACCCGCTGGTCAAATACAAAGTCGCTCATCGTGTGGTCTCCGCTGCTGCGGGATCTGCCAACCAACTGGAGCAAATGAAGGCCTTCGAGGAGGAGGCGGCTCATGCCGCTGAGCATTCCTCTTCAGTCTTGGTCTTTGTTCTGCTCAAACTGGGCTCTTCCTTTTCCGGATCCTTCAAGGAGATGTGCCAGTCACTCCCGACAGAAGGAGAGGACCCATCCGGTTCACACACCTCCCGGTCCCGAAAAAAATGGTAAAGGATCAGGAGAAGATTCGTTGCATCGACAACACTCTTGGGTCAGAGAGAGATCTTGGTCCCAGGAGTCTCTCATCTCAACTTCAGTCAAAATTGCGACCTCGGCCACTGGCTTCACGGTACCCCCGTCAGGCCAGCCAGCTCGGACACGGGACAACGACCAGGTTGAAATTGTTCTCTACCCCGTCGACCCGTTGTCGGCTGATGAGGCCGCACCTACTGGCCACCAAGGAGAAGACCTAGCTCACTGGGGCTCCACCCGTGGTCTCTGTCCCTGACCTGGAGGAGCCTCGGTTCTTCCTGGCCCCTTCCCAGAGTTTCCGTCGCCCACACACACACACACCCCGCCGGTCAAAGTCTTGGACACCCTCGACTAGTAATGTGGCAACAGCTCATGCTGTCCAGTCAGAAGTTGACCCCAGCTTCCACTGTGGCCATCACTTGGCTGTCGCCTTCTAGGCTGATATCAACTCCTCCGGAGCCGGTCAACACCCACAGAGCCAGTGAAGACCCTCCAGGCTTGGCTGAAGTTGACCTTTCCACCTATATTGGTGGAGCTGCCACCTAAGCAGCCTCCCTCAGGGGCTCCTGCTAAGGAGTCTCTGCCCATTCAGGGCCTCCCACACAGGCTGTCTGTCACCCTCATTCCTGACCGTCCACGGTGGTTTGAAAGTGACTCAGGTGGTCGACCACCCTGTCTAGACTGTGGGTCTGAGGATTTAGACCTGAATTCGTATCCATGTGACGATGATTCCATGAGTCTCTCGGAGTAAGGTCCCATGTCCTTCCTGGACATCCTCCGTTTCATCTCCAAATCAACTGGATGCCCTTGGCGCTTGTTGAAAAACTGGCCGAATATCCCCGAACTGATATCCTCAGAAAAGGGTATTCTCTGTCAGAGGCCTTCCTAGGGGCCAAAGCCGTAGTTGGCCCCGCCTTGGAGCTCTGGCATCACACAGCCTCCTGCTCTGTGCCTTCAGCCCAGACGGCCCGCAAGTATGTGGTTACCATCGACTCCCCTTTGGGATTTACACAGCACCCTTCGGCTTAGAGATTGGTGACAGTCTGTGTTTCGGCACTTGGGCAACTCAGGAGACATGAATGGACCTCCGGACAGAGTCCAAGAAGTTGGACCATTCAGCCAGAAACGTCTATGTTGCCTCTTCACTTGGTCTCCGAAAGACAAGCTCAGCCATCATTATGGCACACTTCTCCCATTCCTCTTGGGCTCTCTGGATGAGGTGCTTCCTCATCTCCCACAAACCTTCAGACCATGGTCGGGCAGGTCCGTGACCAGGGTCGGGCTATTGCTAAACAGCAACTCCAGAAGACACTGTACATCGGGGGATTCTTGTGCCCATTCAGTGGCAGCCACAGTCGCCATGCACCACAGGGCCTGGCTGAGAGTCTCAACCTTTACAGCAGACACCCAGCACAAACTAGTGGATGTTCCTTTCCTGTGTACAGACTTGTTCGGTCCAGGAGTTGAAGTTCACTTCCAGCATATTGAGGAGTCCAGTGCCACCTTGGACTTGCGTACTTCTGCCCAGAAGGAACCCCAGCGTTCAAAGAAGCAGAAAAGAAAGCCCTTTCGGTCTTCTGCCCCGCGGCCATGCAGCCCCAGTACCAAACTGGGCAGCAGCAGTAGGCTCAGCCTTGGCGCCCTCGGCCCAAGTCAGGGGCTTCAGCCTGTATGCCAGAAAGGAAGGGCCCCAGTGGTCCCCCCGCCGGATCCTCCTTCTCCAAGCCTGCACAGTGACGGGATGTGGGTTGCCAGCCCCATGCCTGTCCCGACCACTCTGGGTCCTCCCGTGGGGGGCCAGCTCCGCTACTTCCTTTCCACCTGGTCCACTGTCACAGCGGACAGGTGGGTCTTGGATATGGTTGGCTGGGGACTACCTCTGGAATTCGAGCAGTACCCACCAAGTCAAGCCCGCACCCCACGAGAGGAGAAAGGTATCCACCCACATTTAGTCAGCTCTGTGATGACATCGTCCAACTCCTCCACAAGGAGGTAGTTGTCAGAGTCGCGAATCCCCCTGTCAACCCAGGTTTTGTTTCCAGGTACTTCCTGGTCCCGAAACGGACAGGGGGCTGGCACCCCATTCTAGATCTGCGCGACCTGAACCAGTTTCCCAGATCTCGCACCTTCAGGATGGTAACTGTGTCCCCAGTCATACCATTTCTTGAGCAGAACATGCGGTTCTGCTGTCTGGATTTTCAGGATGCATTCTTTCACGTCCCAGTTCGTCCGTCTCAGTGTAGGTTCCTCCGCTTCAGGGTGGAGGGAACCCTGTACCAGTTCCGAGCCATGCCGTTCACCCTGTCATTGGCCCCCAGGGTCTTCAAATGCATAGCAGTGGTTGCTGGCCATCTTCGGTGTCAAGGGGTCAAAGTTTACCCCTATCTCGACGGTTTGCTCATAGCGGGTCCCTTCAGACTGGAGGTAAAGAGGTCCAGGGATCTTGCCCTCCATACCTGCCTCAGCCATGGCCTCCTGATCAACGAGGCCAAGTCGGAACTTGTGCCTTCGCAGGTGTGATGTGCTCCCTCTGAGCAGAGCTCATCTCTTGCCAAGCCAGACTCCCAGTGGACAGGGCACGAAGTTCTCTCCTCCTTTGCCCGATCATTTCTGTTGGGCAGTTGCACCCTACCCGGGACTTCCTGCAATGTCTGGGTTACATGGCGGCCAGCACTTCCGTGGTCCAGTTGACCTGATAGTATATGCACCCCCTTCAGTGGTAGCTGGCCAGCCAGTGGTCACAGCGTCTAGGTTATTTCCACCAGCTGGTCATGGTCACCCAGAAGATGTGGGATGCTCTGTAGTGGTGGACCGTCCTGGAACATCTGTAGGGAGGAATCCTCACGACCGATGCCTCTCTCACGGGCTGGGGTGTCCACATGGGGAATCTGAGTCCACGGGCTCTGGACCCCCAAAGAATCCTGATGCCATATCAACCTGCTGGCACTGGCTGCATTTGCTCTGTTCCTTCGGGGTCAAGCGGTTCGTGTCCAAATAGACAACACCACGACCATGTACTGCCTCAACAAACAGGGCAGTACGCACTCCCGGTCTCTCTGTATGGGACCGCTCAACATCTGGACCATCGTGAGCCAACTGGAGGCAGACCTTCTAGCCATCCATGTGGTAGGAGCCTCGAATCATTTGGCAGATGCCCTCGGACGTGTGGTCAAGGTGTCCCACGAGTGGTCTCCCCATCCAGAGGTAGTGCACAGCCTATTGTCCCAGTGGGGCAACCCTCAGGTGGACCTGTTCACGTCTGGGGAGAACACAAAGCTGAGGCTGTTCTATGCCCACCCCACTCATCAGGGATCGCTGCATGGAGATGCCTTCTTGAGGCCTTGGACCCCATATCTCTTCTATACCTTCTCTCCACTTCCCTTGATCCACAGAGTGCTCCTCAAGGTCAAGAGCGACACGGCACAGATGATCCTGGTCACCACAGACCGGCCCCGCTAATTCTGTCTTCCAGATCTCCTCAGCACTAGGCTCCCGAGGTGCCTTCCAGCATGCCCAGACCTGCTGTCGATCAATATGGGGAAGGTATTCCATCCAGACCTTCAGTTCCTGCACCTGACATCCTGGTTCCTGAGCAGCTAGAGTTCCAGGTTTTGTGTCTCTCCATTGATGTCCTCAATGTAGTCGAGGTATCTAGGAAAGGGTTGACCAGGAGGTGCTATGCCTTCACATGGAAGAGATTTTCCATTTGGTGCCAGGGCAAGGGCCTGGACCCTTCGTCCTGTCCAGTGATTACCATCCTCGACTACCTTTGTTCTCTGTCCAAAGGAGGTCTTCGGTCTACGACCCTTAAGGGGCACCTGGCAGCCATCTCTGCTTATCAGGCGTAGGCCGGTCAGCAGATGGTGGCACAGGAGAAGGTGGTCTGGTGTTTCTTTAAGGGCCTTGACCATATTTCCCTTCCTGTGCGTGAGCCACCATCACCGTGGGATCTACTGCTGGTACCGGCAAAACTCATGGGCAAGCCATTCGAATTGATGTACAGGTGTGAGATGTTACATCTGTCGTGGAAGACCGCCTTCTTGGTGGCTATCATGTCAGCCAGAAGGACAGGGGAGCTCCATGCACTCTGTTGAGTATCCCTATCTGGTCTTCCGCAAGCACAAGGTTGTCCTATGCTCCAACGCAGAGTTCCTTCTGAAAAGGGTGTCTGGACTTTACCAGTGTACTATCCCAGTTACACCTTGGAGGCTGAGTACAGGCTCCATACCTTGGATCTGAGATGAGCGCTGTCTTATTACAAAGAGCATACAGCTGAAGTTCAGGGAGAGGTTCGCCAGCTGTTTGTCACCTGCATGGAAGCTACACCTGGCAGACCTGCAGCAAAGCAGATGGATTACATCTTGCATTTATCTCTATCGGTTGATTGGTAAGGAGCCTCCTGTAGGGATAAGAGCTCATTCCACCTGCCATACTGCTGTGTCGGTGGCTGCTTCTGGGGACGTCCCCATCAAGGATATCTGCAGGGCTGCTACCTGGAAGTCAGCAAACACCTTCATTTCCCATTGCCACATAAACCTAGTCACGTTGGGATGCTGGTTTGGGGGTCTCAGTTTTCCAGTCTTTGTTCCCCAAGTGAGTATTAAGTGATGTGCGCCTTGCCTTCCTCTTCCCGGAGAACTGCTAGGAATCTGCCAGCTAGTGTGGATAGAACAACATATCCACGATTTTAGAAAAAACAGGCTGCTCACCTCTAACAGTAAATCTTTCACAGGATGGTCTCTTAAAGCAGGTAATACACTTGGGTAGTCGCCAGAGGTCGCTGTGGTGCACGGCAACTCTTCTAGCAGTCTTTCACCAGGGGCCACGCACTGATGACATCATTCTGCTTCTATATGAATGGGTGATCCTAGGTATCCTCGGTTCATTTTCCCGCCATCTTCAGCTTGCACGCAGCACCTAGTGCAAAATGTAAGCAGTCATCAACGAGAACCTGAGCTACGAGAACTTTTTTTTTCCTTATTCCCACTCCTTCATCGACTGATGTCAGGAGGATCTTCAAGAAAATCACTTTTATTTCATTGCTGTCGTTGCGGTAGAAATATCTGCTGTTTCAACAATTATACGGTCTGTGTCCGTTGTTTGGGACCCACACACGACTCATCCTCCTGCGAACTTTGTCAGGAGTTTACTCAAGCAACTCGACAACTGCTTGATATTCAGGCTTACCTCATGGAACAAAAAGTTGCTCTTTTATAGAAGCAGGGGACCCGTCCCAAGGACCCCCAGCCAGTACTTCACATATGAGGCACAGGCATGAGGAGGCTCCCAGTTCAGCATCCTGCTCCAAGCATTTGTCGACGACGTCCTTCAGAATTGCCACCTTGTCAACAGGGGTTTACTCTGTCGTGGACGGCGTTTTCTAGCTGTTAATCAGCAATTTAAATAAAATCCTATGCTATTGCCATTGGTGCCTCATCGACGATGACTTATCTGTCATCGACAACAATGGCTATCAGACATGTGAAATCTTCCTCTATTTCTGCCTTGTTGACGACTGGCCAGGGAGCGTTGGGAAACACCATGGATTTCACTTTTTTAACTGCCCCTTCTCCTTCAAGGTCTTTTGTGCATTGGGGCCAGCCTGAGTGGGACTGTGACACCGGGCTGTTTCATCCAGGTTCCAGGCCAGCTTATACTTCACGTCCACTCTTCTCTGTCATTCCCTTGGTTTCACAGAAACCTGCCCTTCCCCCACTACAACTTCAATGGACGTGGATACAGTAGGTTCTGAATGTAATGAGACATTCACAGCCTCCGGCTCCTGGTGATGAGGGTCATCCACCCTGGTCGCCCACATCCCCACCAAAACATTTTTTTTGGTGAGGGACCAAGTTCTACACTTTTTTTCCCATCTGACTGTGAGGAAGAATACTATTCCGAGGATCTAGAGGACTTTGAGAATATTGAGTTCCAAGAATGGAACTCCTGTCTTCCGTCCTCCCTCTCCACTATGTCTTCTCTGCACGAGGAACCTTCCCACCATGCAGCGGCCTCTCCCCCGATGACCCGTCGTTTTACGACATGATGGTCCAGATTAAAAAAAATTGTGGGTTTTCTACCACTGAACATGATAAGCAGAGAAAAGACATGGTAGACTGTCTTGAACTGTGGGAGGACTCGGCAGTTGTGGTGCCCCCTCTCATCCAAACCCACCAAAATGCAGTACTAGTCACCTGGGATCAGCCTTCGGCTCTTCCTCTGAAGGCAGATTGCGTATACTAGGCTCCCCTGATCACTCCTTCTTCTCATTTAACCCAGAGGCAGATTCAACGGTCATTGTCCCCACTCATGATTATACTAAACATCCCTGACACATGAACTCCTTACCTCCAGATAAGGAATCCCGCCACCTAGACTATGTAGGGAAGAAAGTCTTCCAGTTGGGCACACTGAATCTGAGATTCTTAAACTATATGGGACATATGGTGAAATACCATCGTACCCTCTGGTCCTTGGCTATTGATGATGTCAATAAAATAGAAACATAGAATTTGACGGCAGATAAGGACCGCTTGGCCCACCTAGTCTGCCCATTTCCCTACCTAACGGATAAGCTGCAGATCGTAGTTAACCAACAGCCTACTTCCTCCTACCTCCTACTAGAATTACCTTATATCTGTCCCATGCATTCTTGAATTCCCCCACTGTTTTTTGACTCTACGACCTCCTCCGGAAGGCTATTCCATGTATCCACAACCCTCTCTGTGAAGAAATACTTCCTCACATTATCTCTGACCCGTCCCCCCTCTATCTTCAAAGTGTGGCCCCTTGTTTTCGCACATCTCTTTTTCTGAAAGATGCTACCCTCTTGGACTTTGTTGATTCCTTTGAGGTATTTGAAAGTTTGTCGTGTCTCTTCTCCCCCCCAACCCCTTCCTCAAGACTATACATCTTTAGTTCCTTTAGTCTTTCTTCATATGTCTTCTGATTAAGACCCTGCATCATTTTGGTTGTCCTCCTCTGGACAGCCTCCACCCTGTCTATGTCTTTGCGGAGATGAGGTCTCCAGAACTGTACACAGTACTCCAGATTTGGTCTTAACAACTGTCTGTGCAGAGGGCCAACAACTTCCTGTTTTCTACTGGTGATGCCTCTCCCTGTGCATCCCAGTATCCCCCCCAGCCCTTTTTACTGCCTTCTCACATTGCTGGCCCACCTTTAGGTCGTCTGATATGACTACCCCCGGGTTCCTTTCCATTTTTGTTGCCAGTATCTCACCCCGGCCCCCCAGGTTTTTGTTTCCCATGTGCATTACTTTGCACCTCCATCACAGGAGAAAGATATTTTACTCGCTATATCTACAGGAAATTCCATATACCTGACGTCTCCTTTGCTCTGGATATGATGCAGTGGATAAGTCAGCTTGGGCAGTGACTGTGGTCGTCACCCTCCTCTGTCATGCCTGGCTGCATGTGTCCGGTCTACAGCCTGATATACAACAGAAACTGGTCAATGCCCCATTTAATGGCTCTAAGCTCTTTGGCCCAGGCACTCAAACGCTCTTGGATGATCTCCAAGCGTCAGGCTGCACTCTCCGTACGGTGCATGATATGTACCACACACCACAGCCCTCATACCAGTTCCGTTCTCAAACTTTTCAAGCTAAACGGAGAGGCAAGAATAGAGGAACCTATTGAGGTGGCTCTTGCGGTCATTCTCACAGCTGCTCCAGGACCGCCACCCCCACCTCAAAGGACCCTCGTTCCCACCCTGAGGGTGAGATGTGCCAGGCCCAGTGAGCCGTTGGGCTTACCCCCCGCTTCCTTGTTCAGGCCTTGGAAGCTGTGGGGGGTCGCTTTGCCCTTCATCTGGAGGCCTAGAAAGCCATTACTTTGGATGAGTGGGTACTCCAAATCATACGTACCGGGCACACGCTGGAAATTTTATTTCCACCTCCCTCGCACCCACCCCACTCAGTCCATTACTCATTCAGCCATATTCCTGTCCTCCAAGAGGAATTTCAGACAATTCTACACAAAAAGCCCATTTATCCTGTTCCTCCTTCGGAGTTGCATCAGGGATTCTACTTCCATTTCTGTCTGGTCCCCAAACATACGGGAGACCTCAGACCTATGTTAGACCCAAGACAACTGAATTTATACATTCAGTACAAAAGGTTCCGGATGGTTGACTTCCTGGGACGTCACAGAACTGGTAGCAGCACACTAGAAAGAGCTCCCCTCCTAAAAGCCCTATAATTCTTTAAAGGAAAAGGCACCAAAATCGCTCAGATCGCAAGCACTAAACTTACAAAGGATAACTGGGGTTTATCCAAAATGAAAGGAACCGCTCAACGCTTCGATGCAGCGGGATTAAAACCGCCACCTCAAGAAGACAGTAGGAGCCCATCTCCTGAAAGCATATTAGACATGGATGCAGAGAACGACCAGCTTTTGCGATCCCACTTCGAGAAGCTCTTTTATGAATTAAAGGAGATGAGAGCTGAGAATCGAGCAGAGTTTAAGTAGCTAAATCATCATCTAGCAGGGCTGGAGAAGAGAGTTGGGGAAGCAGAGAACCTCATTAGCAACACAGAGGATGACGCATCTAAGATGGGCCTAGTAATGCAAGCTCTTTTACAACACACCGAACAGCTTCAGAACAAATGCACCGACCTTGAAAGCCATTGTAGGCGAGAGAATATACGGATACACGGGCTGCTTGAGAATCAGAAACCGGCCGAATGACTGATTTTTATGACAATCTAATAGCTGACGTCTTCCAGTTACCCCCGGGATATCAACTCGGAATTGAGAGAGCACATAGAGCCCTACAAATGAAACCACCTGCGGATGCTAAACTCCATTCAATAATCCTTAAGTTTGAGTTATAAAGTTAAGGAAGATATCCTCATGAGGGCCTGGCAGCAGAAGGAGGTAAAGTACCATGCAAATCGACTTTATTTTGACCACGAGTATCCCACAGAAATACAGAAACAGAAGTTACAAAATGCTCCTATTCTGAAAATTCTTCATGCCAAAAGCATACGTTTCAGTACTCCTTACCCAGCTCGAATATGGATTTTCTGGCCAGAGGAAAGCGAGATGTATGAATAGGCGGGAAAGGCCCTGGTGGAGAAGGGCCTACTGGAAACCTCATCAGAAATTTCTCAGGATCCAGCTTCCCAGACTACTACCCGGGCCTCCTCTGATTGGCTCATCACACTTAATAAGAAGCGACGAGGCTGCGGACCCCAGGCATCATCGTCATTACTGCCGGTTGCGGCAATTCGAGCAGCATTATTGAAAGCCCAGGAGGTTAAAAGATCGAGAGTTGCAGACACAAGGGACTGAAGTGAATATAATGATCACAACGCCTACACTAATTATCAGTGATGAGCCCATTTATTATCTACGATTGAAGCAATCAAGAAAGTGCTACTTTTCTGCCTTTTTTTTTATTTTTTATTTTTGGACTCTCGATGCTCTCCAACCTTGTGCATATAAAGAACTGAAGAACTTGAAAGTTTAAGGACCTATTATTCCTCCTTATTCCAAATGCAAAGGTTCATCCTTCTAGTTCAAGTGCAGCGGTAAAAGTGAAGCATTATAGTTACTTGACATATGGTGCTTTAGCCAATTAGTTGGTTTAAAAAAAAGGGGGGTTTGTTTGGTGTTTAATTAATCTTAAAATGGTTGGAGCAGGGGGGTAATTTGGCTCAGAGTGCAACTGGTGTGTTGAAGAGAGCTGCAGTGTGTCTGCTATGATTCTTGCACCTGGATTAAGGCGGTTGAATTGTTCAGCCCAGCCTAGTTACTGGTGTCACTACATAGCTCTTTTTTAGCTAAAGGAGCCGAATTTGCCCATCGTAGGCTCATTGGGAAAGCTACTGACAAGTGGCCAGGAGCTTTTTGCTTCAACTCCCACACCTGGTTTTCTTCCCTAGATTTGGGGAGACATAATGGACGAATAGAAATCTCTTGGATATATGCTAGATCTCCACCTTGGAAGTCAAACAATGTATAAAGTTACTATTACATTACAGGTTATGCTGTTAAATCTAGTTTATTGTTTGTGTTGAGGGAGAGATTTTAACTGTCATGTGGAATTATGTAGAGGAGAGTTATTTGTGGAACGAGTACATCAAAGGGACTGAACCACCAGTCCTGTACAGTTTATCAATATATAACAATGGCTAACTCAGACTTATCGTACAGCTTATAATGTAAACGGGTTAGCGCACCCTATCAAAAGATCCCAGACTATGTTCTTTTTAAAGAAATTAGGAGCGGATATTATTCTACTCCAAGAAACCCATATTAATAAGATCGAACATGGAAAATTAAGATTTGGGTACAAAAAGGTGGTCCCGTCTGAGCATGGTAAAGGCCGACAGAGGGGAACTGCCATATTTATCCCCCATTCCACTCATTTGAGCTTAGAGATAGTATGGTGGACAAGCAGGGCAGGTTTGCAGCTATTAAAGGAAGCATTGATGGTAATATGATTACCCTAGTCTCCCTGTATGCCCCACATGTCACAGAGTTCTCCTTTTATTGGGATTTTTTTTCCTCAAGATCATGGCCTCGACGGAAGGACATTTAGTAATGGGGAGGATTTAAACCTAAGACTTAACCCAATGTTGGATTCTACAACACAACCTGCTAAAGGAGAAGGGAGGAGTTCCCGAAGAGTAGCTAAACTGTTAGGGGAACTTGGCCTGATGGATGTCTGGCGCTTTTTACTGCTAAAACTAGACAATACACTTACTTCTCACCTCCACATCAAACTTTTTCTAGATTAGATTACTTCCTCACCCCAAAGGAATCACTGGGAATTTGTAGGTGATCTGATATTGGAATGAGCCCGCTTTCTGACCACTCACCAATATATTTAAAACTAGCAAAGGCCCACCAAAGCACTCCACCTTCTGGAGACTTAATATTTCGCTCCAACAAATGGAGGAAAATCGAGAGATAATAGCTCAGACTATAGAACAAGCAGTCCAATTAAATCAGCACCCTGACACATCTCCCAGGATTTTATGGGTTACGATAAAAGCTGTTATCAGAGGGAAGTTTATAGAGATCTCTTCTAGATAAAAAAAAAAAGGAACTAAATGAGCAAATACAGGAGTTAGTGAGACAGCAGCAACAGAGAATTAATAGAGATGGAGGAAAACAAACTGGTAAAATTAAAGGCAGAGTATTTAAAAATCTTGGACTACCAAGTGGAACAAAGACTTATTTACTTAAGACAGAGATTTTATGAAGGAGGGCCTAGAGCCCTTAAATTACTAACTAGTTAACTGCGTTAATGTAGAAGTAGAGCAGTTATAGCTAAGATCAAGGACCCGATAAAATAGATACTACAATATAAAACGGAAGAAATGGCAGAGGCCTTTAAAAAATATTATGAAAAATTATACAGTGGGGGACCCACACCTATTGTACAGGAAGTTAGACTTTTTAGATCCGCTAAGGCTACCCGGATTGACTCAGACCCAGGGGGAAACACTGAGTAAGCCCTTTACGGAACGAGAAATTCTAGCAGAAATAGAGAATTAAAACAGTTAAGTGTCCGGGGTCAGATGGCCTGCCCAGTGAATTTTTTAAACAATTTAAAGAAATGGTCACTCCTTTACTCTGTAAAGCATTTAATTATTTGCACGTGGACGAGGGTAGGATGCCTCCCTCTTGGACACAAACAATCATATCCATAATACCGAAGCCGGCCAGGGACACCACTAACTGTGCATCCTACTGCCCTATTTCCATCTTGAATACAAACTATAAAATAATGGCAGGAATCTTAGCTAAGAAGGTGGAGCAGATCCTACCGGGATTTATACATGGGGACCAGGCTGGATTTGTCCCAGGGCAACAGACCTTGGATAATGTTCGAAGAACAGTCATCATTATTGAATGACTACAAACAGAGCAGTCAGCTTGTATTATGAGTTTGGATGCAGAAAAAGCTTTTGATCAGGTGTCTTGGGGAATTTTTACAGACCTCTCTGGCAAGCTTCGGTTTCCCTAAAACCTTTCTCCACATCCTATCTAGAATGTACACCAACCTGGTGGCATATATGAGAGCTAATGGTTGCATATCTCCACCCCTTGGGCTCACTAGGGGTATGCACCAGGGTTGCCCCCTGACACCGCTTCTGTTTGCCCTCTATAGTGAGCCCTTGGCCAGAGTATAAGGCTAAATGAAGAGATTGGGGGGAGGGTGTTATGGGGTAACTCCACACATAAAATCGCATTATATGCGGATGATGTTTTATTATATCTAACAGAACCGGAAAGCTCCCTACCTAAGGTTTTTCAGCAAATAGAGTTTTTTTTCCCCAGACTATCAGGGTACAAGCTGAATTGGGCTAAGACAGAAGTGTTGGTACTAAATGCACGGGCACCCCGGGGGCTTAAACTCAAAATAGCCAATGAAATGGGATTGCTCTAATATTAAATATTTAGGAGTCTGTCTTGGTAGGTCTCCTGTATATCTTCTTAGGGATAATTACCCCCCCCGGTGAAAACAGTCTGGGCTGACCTGCGGAGATGGTCTCTCTTACCCCTCCCTTTTTACTCGCGGCTGCAAACTCTCAACACAGATGTGCTGCCTAGATTCCTTTATCTATTTCAAGCAGTACCCTGCCCAATACCCCAGAAGGATCTTGTGGATTGGCAGAAGAAGATTATGGCATTCTTATGGGCCCATACACACCCAATTGTTTATTTAAAAAAAAAAAATCATCATTTTTACTTAGACAGGAGGGAGGGTGCACCCCAGTCTACAAGAATACTGGTTAGCGGCACAAATGAAGATGGCCCTGTTGTGGTCTCACCCTCAGTATACAGCCCATTGGCAGCAAATGGAATTAGCTACTGTATCCAACCTTCCTCAACAGGCAATCATCTTTAACCCTCCTTCGCAGATAGATATACATTCCTATCAAACTTGTACAATACGCACAACATTAATGGGGTGGGTTCAGGGAACTAAGAGAGGATGCTCTGCTAAGAACCTATGGAGGTACAGATGGTGGTGCTATGATTCTGAATTTCGACCAGCTGCCACTCATGTGGTATACAAGACAGATGAGATGGGGACTCCGTGCGGCCTGGCAGGTTCTCAGGGGTCCAGATATGGTACCCTTTGAGACTGTCAAAACCAGAAATAATTGGGCATCAACGGATTGCCTATATTATCAGGTATGGGACTATATATCTGCCTAAATAAGGCAAACCATGACTTGGCAAGATGAGACCCTTCTCTCAAGTCGTAGAAACAGTTTGGGGGGAAATGCATGGCAAGGGGGGCGATTACCATGCTTTATGGGAACCTAATTGCTGACAAAGCACGCAACATACAGCATGTGCATAGAAAGTGGGAAGAGGAATTGTGTGTGGTGCTGGGCTCCCAGACATGGATTACAATTTTTAGAAATGTCTGGAGGACATCTTCTTCAACAAATAGGCGTGAATATGCCTGGAATATCAAGATTCAGTACTTTTACACTCTGGTGAAATTATGTAAAGCAGGTGCACAAACACAAGGAATCTGTTGGAAGAAATGTGGAAGTACCCTAGTGGGCCAGTTGCATGTATTCTGGTGGTGCCTAAGATTCGGGGTTACTGGTCCCAGATAACCACTCATTTATCTGAAATGTTTAGTTTAACATCAGACATTACCCCCGAGCATTGTGCTGGCCCTATACCCAGTTGAAATTAAGGATAAGGCAGCACAGTATTTGTGGGCTGTTCTAACTGGCTGCATTAAAAGCTATAACAAAACAAGCATTTGTCAATGCCAAATGTTTGCTTACTGGCATTGGTATTGGTAGTGTAGGAGTTACAGAGCTGCATAATAGGAATGGCAGTGAAGTATTGAACTGAAGTCAACCCCATCACCACCCTGCAGATAGTGACAGGCATTGGGGTGTGCCTTTGGGTCGTCAGGCATAATGGCCACGTTATTTCACCACACCCTACTCTGCAGACACCGACAAGTGTCACTGTGTGCCTTGGGGTCTTTGGCCCTTATGCGCACCCCATTCCACCAGGAAATATGGTGAGATAGGTGCGATATTGGAGAATGGGGTAAACTTTGGGTCTGAAGAGTCCAAGACACACCTCGATGTCTCTCAGTGGCTGCAGGGTGTGGGTGGGGATGGAATGGTATGAGCATTGCAGGCGACAATCCCAAGTCACACCCCTGATGCCTGTCATTCTCTACAGGGAGGGGCGTTATGGTAGGAAACCCTAACGCCTCAGGCATTCGTTGGTATTTTCACTCCAAATTTTCATCATGGTTTTGTGTGACCCCCACCTCATGAACAGTGGCAATATCAGTTTGTTAGTCGAAAGCTGCTTTTGCATAGCGACTACGGCATTTGTCACCACAGGTGCAAAACACATTCCGAACAGGATATGTAAAAAGACAGGTGTACTGTTCATGGGGAGGTGTTAAAAAAACACATTTTGGCCATGTTGTGAAAAAGGACAGCTGTACTGTTCATATGGAAGTGTGGAAAAATGCCACTGGTGAAAATCTGGACTGAAAATATTACAAATTCATGAACTTACGAGGGTGCATGGAAACTGAGCAGTGCTCACTCGTAACAGTCATTTTATGGATTTTTGTCACCAAATTTTCAACATAGCCATTTTAAGACGTCTGTTCATGACCAGTGTCACTGTGATTTTCTTAATCTATCCCAAATGTTGCTTTCGCACACCAACTGCACCATTGTGCGCTACATGTGCGGGAACGCATTTTGGGCGAGATGTGAAACATGGCAGCTGTACTGCTCATAAGGAAGTGTGGTAAAATGGCAGTGTTGAAAATCTGGCGTGCAGATATTAAAAGTTCGCAAACTTGTGAGCATACATAGAAACTGCAACGTGCGCTCCTAAAACGATCTTTTTGGGGAATTTTTTTACCAGCTTTTCAACATAGCCATTTTAAGACCTTTGCTCATGAACAGTGTCACTATGATTTTCTTAATCTGTCCCAAACATTGATTGCGCACACCGACTGCACCATTGTGCGCTACATGCATGCAAACGCACTTTGGGCGACGTGAAAACTGACAGCTGTACTGCTCATCAGGAGGTGTGGTAAAATGGCAGTGTTGAAAATCTGGAGTGCATATATTAAAAATTTGTGCACTTACGAGCGTACGTAGGAACTGCACAATGCAGACTCGTAAAACAGTCATTTTTAGGAATTTTTTTCACAAAATTTGCAACATAGGCTTTTTGACAGCCCAACTTATGAACACTGGCACTGCCGTTTCCTTAATCTGTCCCGAATGGTGATTTTGCGCAGTGACCGCGAAATCACCCTTCGGGCCCGAATAACACCATGACAGTGACATCATTCATGAGAAGGGGTCCCAAAAACCCCAAGTTGAAAACTTGGTCCAAAAATTCCAAAAAATGCCTGAGATATGCATCAAAGTCGAAACCCCCCTATTTATTACATTATACAGCTTACCGGCATTTCCTCAGTTCGCGGTCGGCATTGAAGAGTGCAGACGTGTTCCCAGTCCACTGAAGAGCGTCACGCCGGACTCCGGAGGTAAGTATGGGGTGTGGGGAGGTAGGGTGCGCAGTGGGTGGTCGCGGGTGGGCAGGGAGGCAGCGAGGAAAGTTTTCTGTTTAAGGTTTTTTTTTTTTTTGGGGGAAGGCGATGCGGGGCGTTTGCCATGCTGGGGTGAGCTCCCAGCGTGGCAGCTGGAAAACTGTTTTTTGGGGGCGCCTAGAGACGGCGGGGGATTGGGCACCCCCATCGGCACCTAACAGTTTTTGCCACGCTGGGGTGGGCTCCCAGCGTGGCAGTAAAACTTTTTCTTGGGGGAGGCGTGAAGCCAGCGGGTTTTGGGCACTCCAGTCAGCCATACAGTGTGTGCGTGGGAGGAGGCGCATGAAGCGCACAATATCGCGTCTTCTGCGTTTGTGTGTGTGGGGGAGGGAAGCGGTGCTCTCCCTTTCAACTGTATTCACTGCATTTTGTATCACCGCACTATGTTTCTTGCACATGCGTGGAAGCAAACCTAAAAATGGCTCCAGCAGATCCACCCAACACTACAGGAGTGGCTGGAAATAATCACCCAAATTCAACATATGGCAGGAATAATATATGATGTAAACCACCAAAGAGAAAATTATAATAATAGATGGGAACTGTATAAAGATAAAGTGCAATAGTTCTTCCCTGCCCTATACCCTACCCATTTCTACTAAGATTTGTTTCCTTGGATATTGAAACACTTCTCCTCAATCTCTCTAGCTATACTATTTATGCTTAAATCAAATGACAGTACTTGTTGTTATTAATTGTTCACTCTCCCAACAAGTTATCTTTTTTGTTCTGTATTCTTAACTTTTTTTTTTTTAAATAGGCTAAGAATAAGTAAACCAGCTAGACCTGATATAGATTATCAGGCTGATATGTACTCTTCTTTTTCTTTATTTAATCAGATGGAAATCAAGTTGCAAATGTTCAAACTTGAACTTGTTTTAGAAGCTTATATATGGTAAAAATGTGTATGCAAGTTGTACTTGAATAAACAAACAAGTATATAATAAAAAAAAAAAAAGGTTCCGGGTGGTCACACGAACATCCATACTACCGATGTTAAAGAAGTGGGATTGGCTATGCGCCCTGGACCTGAAGGATGCATACCTGCATATCCCTATCCACCCCGCCCACCACTTGTTCCTACGCTTTTACTGCCTAGGACACCACTACCAGTTTTGAGCATTCCCTTTTGGACTCTCGTCTGCTCTGAGTCTTCACCAAGTGCCTTGCCGTAGTGGCGGCAGCTGTGAGAAAAGACTGGCATTTAGTCTTCCCATACCTAGGCAGTTGGCTGATAACAGTAAATTCCAAAGAGGCTTTGCTTTTCTCCCTCCAGGCCACCCTTACCCTATTCCAAAATCTGGGCATTACCATCAATTGGCCCAAGTCCAACCCGAAGCCTTCCCAGTCACTCCAGTATATAGGAGCAATTCTGGACACTGTCTCCGCCAGGGCTTACCTCCCTGTCGACCGATAAGACAAACTCCTCTCTTTGGCTCCGCACACTCAAACACAGCAGTACATAAGATCCAGAAGTTTCTTGCATCTTCTGGGGCATATAGCAGCTGCCATCCCATGTGAGACCAATACAGTGGGTGCTACAGAACCAGTGGCACCAGCAGTCTGGCAACTTCAACGAAAATATCAGTCACCCTCTCCCTACGCTCCATTCTGGACTGGTGGACACACTGACACCACCTAACACAGGGTATGCCCTTTCAAGCACCCCCTCTCCAGCAAACGTTGAACACGGATGCTTCCCTGGATGGCTAGGGAGCTCACCTTGGCCCTTGTGGGGCACAGGACAAATGGCCTCAATTTGCCATTTTGCCACACATAAATCTGTTGGAAATGAGGGCTGTTCGCTTTGCCCTTCGGGTTTTTCACCCCCACCTTCATCCCGGATCCTTATCCAATCAGACAACACCTCCGTAGTGTTGTGTCTGAACAAACAAGGGGGCACCAGATCTCATGCTCTCTGCAGGGAGATGCTACGGGTCTGTCAAGAAGCTACACTCAAACAACTCATTTCCATCTACCACAATACCCTGGCAGACGTTCTCAGCTGCCAGTCTTCCACGTACAAGTGGACTGTTCATCACAGAGTTCTTCAGACGATTTTCCAATTATGGGGGATCCCACAACTGGAACTGTTTGCATCTGCCAAAAATCATCGACTGCCCATATACTTTTCCGTTACCCCAAATAGAAGAGGACTGTCTACCGATGTTGTGTCCCAACCATGGCCAGGACTCTTCTTATATCTCTCCCAAAATCCCACTCATGCAACAAACTTGAACTTGCCACGATGATCCTCATAGCCCCCTTGTGGCCCAGGCAGGTGTGGTTTCCCCTACTCCAACAACTATCTATGGCAGATCCCATTCTGTTGTCAAACAGACCAGATCTCCTGACTCCGGAGTGGGGCACCCTTCTTCACCCCAACCTGAAGTTTTCTACACCTTCACGCTTGGCTCATGAGGACGCGTTCATAACACATCTTTCTCGCCTGTGGCAGACATTATCTTGGCCTCACGAAAACCATCAACCAGGGAAATGTATAACGCTAAATGGAAACGCTTTTTCCATATGGGCTGCTTCCCTTTCTCTAAATCCATTTTCCTATCCTTTACCCAAGACTTTGGACTGCTTGGCTTCACTTGCCAAGAAAGGCCTCAGCCATTTCTCTATCAAAGTTCATCTGGCCTCCATTTTGGCCTTTCACAAACCCTGTGAAGGGAAATTACTGTACCCACATCATCTTGCCAAGATGTTCTTAAGAGGCACGCTTCATATCAACCTTCCCGCCCCAACCCCAGGATCTGAATTTCACATTACAGAAACTCACCCTAGCACCCTTTGAGCTAATAGGTACCATGGATTTCCACTTCCTCCCTTGGAAGACCATGTTTCTAGTAGCCGTCACTTTGGCTCACCGAATCTCCAAGCTTCAGGCTCTGATGTGTAGAGCCTTACCTATTCTTCCACAAAGATAGAGTGGTTCTCCGCACCAGTCCCTCCTTTCTGCCGAAAGTGGTTTCAGAACATACCTTAAACCAGACCGTGGAATTGCCCGTATACTACCCTGAACGTTCTAATCCAGGAAAACATATTTTCTAGAATCGTGGATATGTTGTTCTATCCACACTTTTTGGCATGTCCTTTCCCTTTAAGAGTCTTACTGGACAGTCTAAAAGCTGGCTCCTTCCACCCACCCAGGTGGTATATGCCTCGGCTCCGCCCCTTGACGCCAGATCTTTCCACTGGAAGATTCAGGTTCCCCCCCTTATCGCTCACGCGATACTGTAGGCCCTGATGCTTAAATCTACAGATTCACCCAAACTCCCAACTTGTTAGAGTTTCTCCCAGTCGTTTTGTGATCTCGGCCGTGATGGAGGACAAGTCCTCGCCCCGGTTTCACCACTGCCCATGCGAGCAAAGATGTCCCGCACCGACCCGCATGCCTCATATGTTTATTGTCTGGGTATCTGTCATGACACCCAGGCATGCGAAATGTGTTGCGCTTTTCATCAAAACAACTTAGACGATCGTCTTACACGACTGCAACTGGGCAGACTGGAAAAATGGAGTCTGTCAGTCAAATCCATGGAAGTCCGTTGGGCGGTCTCCGCTACTTTGGGGTCCGCCGAGTAGCTTGAACAGATTAAGACCTTCGAAGAGGAGACAGCTTGGTCCGTGGCACGGTCCTCTTCCTTGTCCAACTTTGTCCCACTCAATCTGGGCTCCACCTTCTCAGGCTCCTTGTCGTCAAGGCACAGGTCAGGAAGCATAGGAAAAAACAGGAGCAGTTGTAAAATTCGCAACAAGAGTTTTATTTGTACTAGCAGTTGTATAAAAAAATGATATTGTTCAGTATAGCTACAGTATTTGCAAAGGCCAAATAAACAGAAAAAGTCCATCTGAGTTTTTCTTCGATCTCTGTCCATCTAACATGCCATTGCAGCTCAGGTCTCTTATAAGTTCTTCCAACCCCCATTCTTAACAAGCATCCTGTTTCTTCCAAAGTGTTCTTGTAAGTTTCAGGCAGGTGCCGGTAGGAACACAGTGTCCCTGAACTGAGGCTCCTTTTCCACAACTCTTCTACAAAAGGCTTAAAAATTGCACTCTGGTAACTTCTTGAGTTTCAAATAGCTTTTTGTAATCATCTCAAGCTATAATTATATACATTTCAAAAGTTAACACCATTTCATTTCTAAACAGAGGGATCCCAATATCAGTTACATTTCCACATAATAATTTGCATACATTTTTTTATCCACAGATAGGCAGGGAAGGAAAAGACAGAGCAGCAAGTGAAGGTAGACAGTGAGAGGCAAATAACTGCAAGACTGTCTAGGTGATCAGATCCTAGGTCTCACAGGAAAATTTGGTTGCACAACCTGACAGAAAAGAGACAGAAAAGGAGAGAATACAAACAGATCCCTGCATTCAAACTCTTTCCATAACAACTGGGACAGGGTCCTTTTTCCACTCTGTCACATACACCCCCCTCCTTAAGAGGAAACTTGTTTGATCAAACAGGTTTCCAAAACTTTAATTCTCTAATAATATTAGCTTCAAATTTTCAGAAATTAAGCACGTGCATTATCCGGTTTTTACGGTTGCGTAGGCGGAGCCTACAGCCATTTTGCAACAGCTCAGAAAAACGAGCTACCGGAACAGGCTTTGGAACACTTCCGTAGTGGCATTTCGGAATGATCCTTCCAAAACTGCACAATGGTTGGTAGTGGTCTGCCACGGCCACTCACGCCACTGCTCCATCGGCTAAAAACGTCGCTCCTCACAGTGAAGCCTTCCATTGACTTTGGAAATATCCTTCCGAAAGCCCAACAGAGCTTAAACCCCTCAGCTGCCACGATCGGGATATGAAATAACAGCTGCACTATTTCGGCTGTTACTTCCTTATTCTGGTGCATGCGCAGAACTCGTGCAGTTCTATGGGTACCACCATGTTGGGAATGGCACAGTGCCATTCCCTGTAGCCAACAACCCCCCCCCCCCAAATTGATGTAGGTCTTTGAAAAGTAGAAAATGGTCCCTCATTGTCCTGTTGGCTACACCCCTCCCCACAATATGCCCGACATCAGGGTGCCCAATCCCTATGTTAGCATTGTGTCCAGCCTCCTTCTCCATTCATGTGGCACACTGGGAGCCCACCCCAGTATGCCGAAATGTATGGTTTGTTCTTTACTCCTGAAAATTTAGAAAACGGTCCCTCGTTTCGGGTTTTTTTTTTTATCCCTGTAAAACTGAAAACAATCCCTCGTCGTCGTCACCACAGTCCCCCGCCACCCTCCCACTGAGCACCCACCTCCCCTCCTCCCTTACCCCATATTTACCTCTGGAGGGTGGCGCTGTCATCTCCTGTCGACCAGGACACGTCTGCACTCTTCAAAGCCCAACCGCGAACTGAAGAATTAAAGGTAAGCGTGCTGTGCAGACATTCAATGGGATTTTCAATTTATGCTGATATCTCAGCCATTTTTGAGAATTTTTGGCCCAAATTTTCAACATGGGGTTCTTGGTCCCCACTTCATGGAAACTGTCACTGTCAGTTTGGTACTCTGTCTTCAAAGGTGATTTCGCAGTCACTGCACAGAATCACCTTTCGGGACCAATTCATGAAATGACAGTGCCACTGTTCATGAGGTGGGGTCCCAAAACACCTGTGTTGCAGATTTGGTGTCAAAATTCCAACAGATAACTGCGTTACGAGCATGCATTGCAGTTTCTACACACATTACTAACGCTACTACTTTTTACTTTTTTCAATCCATATTTGTACTACTGCCATTTTTGCACACCTCTTTCAAACCAGTACAGCTGTCATTTTCCACAACCTGCTCAAAACGTGTTTTTGCATCTCTGGCGCACAGTAGCACATTTGCTCTGCGCAGTCACCTTTCCAAACAGTTGAACAAAAAGACACCGGCACTGTTCATGAGGAGAGGTCGACAAAAGGCCATGGTGAAACTTTGGTGCAACACCTCCGACATATGGCTGTTACACCTGGGCGTTGACTGATTCCTATGCACATGTGTAACTTACCTTACTTGGTAGTGCTTCACAGCCCTATCTATTCTGGCCACCATATTGCGTGTGGCATTCACACGCTTTCGTTGGCAGTTGTACCTCAGCGGCAGCAGTACTGCTAGAAGCTCGCCTCAGCCGTATCAGCTCTGGCTAGAGTTTGTTTCTGTAACAGTACAGCAAACAGTAAAGTCTAAACTCGTACATTTGTTTTTCTATCTTCAGAACCCTCAAGTCTAGGGACATGGATATGTTGTTCATCCACACTTATTGGCAGATATCCTTGCCGCTTTAAATCTTGCCGGAAGGTCTTCAAGCTGGCTCCTCCCACCCACCTGGGTGGTAAAACTCTCGGCTCCGCCCCAGGACGCCAGATCTTCCTTACCGCTTGGAAGCTCAGGTTCCCTCCTTAACGCTCTGCGTATAAAACTGGTTCCTATTTCTTCGGTTTACGCGAAATTACTTTTAAGGTTTTCAAGACTTCAGTCACTTACTTCCCTCGCGGCTGCGATGGACGAATCGACTCCCAGTTTTCGGAGGTGCCCATGTGGGCAGAAGATGTCTCAGACGGACCCACACTCCACGTGCGTCTACTGCGTGGGCCTCGAGCACGACCCGCAGGCTTGCGACCTGTGCTCTTCTTTCTCAGCCTACGTCCTGGAAGACCATGCTGCCCGTTTACAACTTGGGCGACCCGAAAAACGTTACCCTCCGGTAAAGTCGAAGGAGGCCCAGCTGGCGGTTTCCGCGGTGGGCTCGGCGGAACAGCTTGAGCAGATGATCGCCCTCGAGGAGGAGGTGGCGCAGGCCACATCTTCGTCTTTCTCGGCTGTGGCATTTATCCCGCTCTCCCTGGGATCCTCCTATTCAGCTTCTTTCAAGGAGTTCTGTTTCTCCCTCTCCACTAAGGGAGAGGGACCAACATCTTCAGGGCCTTCCTCTCAGTCCAAGAAAAAGGACCACAAAGGTAAGTCCCTCCGTCGACGCTCTTGGGAGCGGGAGAGGTCCCCCTCACCGAGTAGTTGACCATCGACTTTGGTCGATCCTTCGGCTTTGGCCACTGGCTTCTCACGGTGTCCCTGTCAGGCCAGTTGACCGAAGCTCCCGTCGATGCAGTCGAGATTTTTCTCGACCAGTTCGACGGGCTGTCGACCCGTGAAGCCGAAAACCCTCACTCCCCGGTTCCCCCGGCGGCAGTTGAAGAGTCTGTGGACTTTTCCGTGCCTCCTGTTCCGGAGTCCACGGTTGAGCCTTCCGAGCCGAGGGGAAGGCGGGTTTCCCCCGCACTACCCCCCGGAAAAGCCGAGGTTCGAGGTCTCGGTCTCGGACTTCTTCTCGGTCCAGCCGATCCGCCGTCTGGCGGTCTCGGTCTCGGACACGCGTGGCGAGCGCCACCGCTCGTCCTCATCCTCCGGGGAAGCTTGGCGCAAGTGCGTCGGCGATCACGAGGACCTCATGTGGCAACAACTTCTTCTGTCCGGAGCAACTTGACCCGTCGCCTTCCCGGCTATTAAATGGCTGTCACGGGCGGCGAAGCAACCCCTCGCCTTAGCGGGCGCCTACTTCCAGGCCTCTTGTTCGGAAACAGGCTGCCCACGATTCGGTGGAACCTCCGCCTCCACAGCCATTGTTTGGGGCTCCGACCAAAATTCTCGGTCGGCCCAAGGTCTGCCCATAGGCTGTCTGTCACCTCACTCCCGATCGCCCTCAGCAGGTGGAGGGTGGCTCAGGTCAAAGGCAGCTCTTTGCGGACTCCTCCGAGTCTGACGATTCCTCCCTGTTCTCCAGGCGGGTCGACTTGGAGTCCTCGGGAGGTCAGTCACTGGACGATAGCCCTTCGTCCTTCATGGGTTTGCTTAGGCTCATCTCGGAATCCACCGGGATGCAGCTCGAGTCTGTATCCAAGCGGGCCAAGTATCCCCTCATGGCGATATTGGACCGAGGGGATTCTCCTATGGAGGCCTTTCCGGTGGCGGAAGCCATTGTAGGCCCAGCCTTGGAGCTCTGTCAGCGTCCTGCTTCCTGCCCTGCGCCTTCGGCCAGGATGGCAAGGAAGTATGCCGTCCCTACCGGTTCCCTGTCCGGTTTCTCGGAACACCCCTCAGCCGAGGGGTTAGTTACCGACAGCGTCTTCGGCGTGCGAAGCGCTAGGGGCGTGGACAAACCTCCCGACAAGGAGTCCAAGAAGTTGGACTACGCCGGGCGAAAAGTCTACACTGCGTCCTCCCTTGGCCTTCGTCAGGCCAGCTTGGCCGTACTGATGGCACATTTTTCTCATGCCCTGTTGGGCTCCCTGGACAAGGTAGTCCCTCATCTCCCAGCTGACCTGCAGACCACGGTTAAGCAGGTGCGGGACCAGGGCAGGGCAGTGGCCAAGCAGAAACTTCAGACTGCTTTGGATATTGGGTACTCATGCGCCAGGTCAGTAGCGGCTGCAGTGGCTATGCGCCGTCGAGCATGGCTGAGGATATCCACCTTCATAGCGGATACCCAGCACAAATTGGCGGATGTCCCCTTCCTTGGGACCAACCTCTTCGGCCCTGGAGTGGAAGGCCACCTCCAGAGGATCGAAAAGTCCAATGCCACTTTGGACTCTGTCTCATCCGCTCAGAGGGACAAGGGCCACAGACCGCAACCCAAGCCCTTTCGTCCGTCTGCACCCGCGGCACGTCCGGCCCAGCAGCATTAGGGCCAGCAGGCTCGCGCTTGGCATCCCAAACCCAAGCCCGCGGCTTCCTCCTCCAGGAAGCAAGGAGGTAAAGGCCCAGGAGGTCCCTCGGCCGGTCCCTCCTCCAAGTCTGCACAGTGATGGGTTGTGGGGTGTCGCCCCCAACCTCTACACCTCACCCCAGGTTCCTCCCGTGGGGGGACGGCTCCGGTACTTCCTTTCCGCCTGGTCTGCTATAACCACAGACCGGTGGGTGTTGGAAGTGGTAGGAAAGGGCCTGCCTCTGGAGTTCGAGCAGGCCCTGCCCTTCCGAGCCGTCGCCCCCATGGGGGCCTCGGGGTCCGCAGCCTCGCTGTCGCTCTGCTCCTCAAGAAAGAGGTGATCAGAGAGGTGGTGGACCCTCCCTCAGACCCGGGGTTTGTGTCTTGGTACTTCCTGGTCCCAAAATGGACGGGGGGGCTGGCGCCCCATTCTCGACCTGCATGACCTAAACAAGTTCCTAAGGTCTCGGACCTTCAGGATGGTCACTCTGGCTCAGATAATGCCATCCTTGGAATGCGGCATGTGGTTCTGCTCCCTGGACCTGCAGGACGCGTTTTTTCATGTCCCTATCTGTCCGTCTCATCGGAGATTCCTTCGCTTTCAAGCAGAAGGATCCCTTTTCGAGTTCCGAGCCATGCCCTTTGGCCTGTCTCTTGCACCCAGAGTCTTCACCAAATGCATGGCAGTGGTGACAGCATTCCTGCGGCGCTGAGGGGTCCGGGTGTACCCTTACCTGGACAATTGGCTGATAGCAGCCCTGTCCAGACAGGAGGTGGAGCGGTCCAGAGATCTGGCCCTCCAGGTTTGATCTCAGGTCGGCCTCCTCATCAACGAGGCCAAGTCAGAACTCGAACCGAAGCAGGTGATTCTCTTCATCGGGGCAGAGCTCGACTCTCTTCGAGCCAGAGCACGGCTCCCGGTGGACAGGGCCGAGGTTCTTTCCTCCTTTGCTCAGTCATTTCTGGTTGGGCAATCGTGCCCTGCCCGGGACTTCCTGCGCCTCCTGGGTCTCATGGTGGCCTGCACCAGCGTGGTGTGTTGGGCCCGCTGGAACATGCGCCCCCTTCAATGGGGGCTGGCCAGCCAGTGGTCTCAATGCTGCGATCCATTGGACCAGCTAGTGACGGTGACCCAGGGGATGTGGAATGCTCTCCAGTGGTGGATCGTTCCAGCTCATCTGCAGGACGGCATCCCATTTGTCCGCTCCGAGCCGACGGTCTCTCTATCGACCGCCTCTCTGATGGGTTGGGGTGCCCATCTGGGGGAGCACAGAGTGCACGGCCTCAGGTCCCCTTGGGAGTCCCAATGCCATATCAACCTGCTGGAGCTCCGAGCGGTCCGTCTAGCTCTCACCGCCTTCGCTCCGTTTCTACGGGGTCAAGTGGTTCAGGTCCAGATGGACAATACCACGACCATGTACTACCTAAACCGCCAGGGCGGGCCGCGCTCCATGCCTCTGTGCAAGGAAGCTCTCCGCATTTGGTCACTCGTGCGCAGCCTGGAGGCGGATCTCCTAGCCATTCATGTGGCAGGAGCCTCCAACACCCTAGCCGATGCACTAAGCCGGATAGGGGCTGTATCCCACAAGTGGTCTCTCCTGCGGAGGTAGTACAGATCTGTTCTCCCTTTGGGGCACACCTCAGGTGGATCTGTTTGCCTCCAGGGAGGCGATGCTGAGCTGTTCCATGCCGCCCCCTCAGCAGGGCTCACTGCAGGAGGATGCCTTCTCGGGGCCGTGGACTTTGGGCCTCTTCTACGCCTTTCCCCATTTCCCTTGATCCACAAGGTGTTTCTCAAGGCGAAGAGGGACAAGGCGCAGGTGATTCTGGTAGCCCCAGACTGGCCCCGCCATTGCTGGTATCCAGATCTTCTCAGCCTCAGCTCCAGGCTCCCAAGGCAGCTTCCAGCTCGCCCGGACCTGCTTTCAGTCAATCAGGGGAAGGTGTTCCATCCGGACCTTCAATCCCTGCACCTGACGGCCTGGTTCCTGAGCAGCTAGAGTTCCAGGCCTTGGGTCTTTCTGACGAGGTCCTCAATGTAGTTGAGGCGTCCCGTAAGAGTTGACCAGGAAATGCTATGCCTTCAAATGGAAGAGTTTTCCATTTGGTGTCAGAGCAAGGGCCTGGACCCTTCCTCCTGTTCCTTGGCAAGCATCTTGGACTATTTATGGTCCCTTTCTCAGCAAGGGCTTGATGCGACAACCCTAAGGGTGCACCTGGCAGCCATCTCTGCTACAGGCGCGGGCGGGAAGCAGTCGATGTAACACAGGAGAAGGTGGTCTGGCGCTTTTTCAAGGCCTTGATCACATTTCCCCTCGGTCAGAAACCTCCACCTCCGTGGGATCTACTGCTGGTACTGGCAAAGCTCATGGGCAAGCCATTCGAACCAATGCACAGGTGTGATCTCTCTCACCTGTAAGTAGGAAGACACGCCTTCTTGGTGGCTATTCGTCCAGCCAGAAGGATGGGAGAGCTCCAGGCGCTTCCATCGAGTCTCCTTACCTGGTCTTCCACAGAGACAAGGTTGTCCTGCACCCCACCGAAATTCCTTCCGAAGGTGGTGTCAGAGTTTCACCTTAACCAGGTGTTGACTCTGCCGGTGTTCTACCCCAATCACACCTCGGAGGCCGAATATTGGCTCCATACTCTGGACCCTAGAAGGGCGCTCGCTTACTATAAGGAGCGCACGGCTGAAATTCGGGGAGAGGTTCGCCAGCTGTTTGTCACCTACGCTGAAGCAGCACCTGGCAGACCTGCGGCCAAGCGGATGATAAGCAGGTGGGTCAACTCCTGCATAGATCTCTGCTATAAGTTGGCGGGCATGGAGCCTCCCAGAGGGATAAGAGCTCATTCTACCCGCCATACTGCTGCAACGGTGGCTGCTTCCAGGGACGTCCCTATCCAGGAAATCTGCAGGGCTGCTACCTGGAAGTCAGCAAACACCTTCATTACCCATTACCACATCGACCTTGAGTCACGCCGGGATGCTGGTTTTGGGGCCTCGGTTCTCCAGTCTCTTTTCCCTAAGTAGGGGGTGTGCGTCTTGCCTCCCTCCTCCTGGAGAACTGCTAGGAGTCTGCCAGTAAGTGTGGATGAACAACATATCCATGTCCCTAAATACAGGTTACTCACCTGTAACAGGAGTTCTAGGAATGGTATATGTTGTTCATCTGCAGCTCCACAAACCTCCGGCTTGACGCACAACCCTGAGCTTCCAAGCGGGCCAGATCTGGCGTCATGGGGCGGAGCCGAGAGTTTTACCACCCGGGTGGGTGGGAGGAGCCCGCTTGAAGACCTTCCGGCAAGATTTAAAGTGGCAAGGATACCTGCCAATAAGTGTGGATGAACAACATATACCATTCCTAGAACTTCTGTTACAGGTGAGTAACCTGTATTTCCTGATCCATATCTTGACAGAATATCAGCATTGCTATTCTCTTTACCAGATGTGTGCATCATCTTGAATTTAAAGTGCCAGGTACCACCTTGTGATTATGGAATTTTTATCTTTCTTTAGGTTAAGCCAACAGAGAGGATTGTGATCTGTTATAAGTACAAAGTCAGTTCCTGCCAAATAAAACTTAAGGGACTCCATGGCCCACTTTGCTGCTAAACATTCCTTTTCAGTGGTGGAGTACCCTTTCTTTCTATCATGCAACTTCCTACTTATGTACAGAATAGGATTTTCCAAACTGAAAAAACTATTGCAGTCTCTGCAACTAGCTAACAAAATTCAACAAGATCTGGGGCCCACTGGACTCTCTGTATCCCTTGCAACCCACCTAAAATTGCTTCCTGCCAATAGTACTCTCCTTTTATTAGTGTGTGTTTTCCACTGTGCTGGGATTTTTGGGGGAGGGGCAGATCTACCAAAAAAAAATATGAACGTTTCTTGTATTTCATGTATGATGTGGATCTGTTTTTTGTGATGAAAAATTGACAATAAACTTTGACGGGGGGGATAAGGTGTTCCTTCCCATCTATGGTTGCTCAAAGTCTGGGCTTCTTATAACAGGAACTGAACATAATGCAGCCTTAATGGCTTAAAAAGCTTTATCACCCTCTGGGATCCATTTCACATTATTTGGATAACATGAGTTCAGTGGGGAGAGTAGCTAACTCTGCAAAGTTGGGAACAAATCTCCGGTAATAACCAACCAGCCCTGAAAGTGACCTGACCTGTTTCTTTGTTTTAGGGACATGGTTGTTGGCTACAGCTTCTATTTTAGAAATTTCTGGCTTAATTCTCCATTTACCCAACACATAGCCCAAATATTTGGTTTCCTGCATGCCCAATGCACATTTGATAGGATTAATAGTGAGACCTGCATTTTTGATAGCTTAGAGAACTGCTCATAGGTGTTCCAGGTGACTTTTCCAGTCTGGACTGTACACCACATCATCATCCAGGTTCGCAGCACAATAACCAGTGTGAGGTGTTAAAATTACATCCATGTACTGCTGGAATGTAGCCGCACACCATGTAAACCAAATGGCATGGTGGTGAACTGATAGAATCCAACAGGAGTGGCAAATGCAGTTTTATCTCTGGATTCTTTAGCCAGAGGGATTTGCCAGTAACCCTTGGTGAGATAGAGGGTACTGATATACTTTGCACTCCCTAGTCTGTCCACCAAATCATCTATTCTGGGCATAGGATAACTCAAATTCTGACACTTGATTGTTTCCTAAAATCAAAGCAGATTCTAACACCCCCTTCTTTTTTGTTTACAGTTACCATTGGAGATGACCAAGCGCTCTTCGACTTCTCTATGATACCCAATTCTTTCATTTTTATGTTTGCTTGTATGCATGTGCAAGAAACATAGTGCCATCATCCGAGTGTTTTGGAGGTGTGTCAGCATCTTCCAGTTCAGTCAGTGTGTTTGCAGGCACAGTCGCAGTTCTCCAATCACTGCTGGAGCTGTCTTTGACAGCAGTTGAAAATGCGGTGGCATACAGTTTAAAGAGGGAGCTACGCTTCAGTGAGCAGCGGTAAGATATCACTTGCTCATGCGTGCTCCCCCCTTAAACACACGCGCACGCATACTGTGTGCTCGCGCCCCCACCACGCACACACTGTGTAGCCGATGGGGGTGCCCAATCCCCGTCAGCTGTGCTGCGCTCTCTCCCCCTCCCAGAGTTCCAGGTGCCACTCTTGGGTGCCCACCCCAGCATGGCAACACATCCGTATGGGTGACGGGGGGGTGCCCAATCTCCCATCGGCTCCAGCCCCCCCCCCAAACAGCCTTCTAACTGCCATGCTGGGAGCCCACCCCAGCGTGGTAAATGTCCTGCGTCGTCTTCCTGTTAAAAAAAAAAAAAAAAACCTGTAAACAAGAAAACGTTCCCTCAGCGTTCACCCAGCCACCGTGCCCACCCTGCGCACCCCTGCCTCCCCACCCCATACTTACCTCCGGAGTCCAGCGCAATGATCTTGTGTGGACCGGGAACCGTCTGCACTCTTCAAAGCCGACTGCGAACTGAGGAAATGCCAGTAAGCTGTATAATGGGATAGATAGGATTTTTTCAACTTTGCTGCATATCTCAGGCATTTTTGGGAATTTTTGGACCAACTTTTCAACATGGAGTTTTTGGGACCTCTTCTCATGAATGCTCTCACTGTTATGGTGTTAATTGAGCCCGAAGGGTGGTTTCACAGTCACTGCACGAAATCACATTACAGGACCAAGTAACGAAACGACACTGCCACTGTTCATAAGGTGGGCTCTCAAAAACCCTATGTTGAAAATTTGGTGGAAAAATTCCTTAAAATGACTGTTTTACAAGCATGCGTTGCGCTGTTCCTACGCATGCTCGTAAGTTTGCGGATGTTAAATGTTTTCACTCCAGATTTTCAACATTGCCATTTTATTACATTTCCTTATGAACAGTACAGCTGCCATTTTTCACGTCGCCCAAAATGTGTTTCCGCACATGTAGCGCACAATGGTGCAGTCGGTGTGCAATTGCAATGTTTGGGACAGATTAAGAAAATCACAGTTACACTGTTCATGAGCAGATGTCTTAAAATGGCTGTGGTGAAAATTTGGTGACAAAAGTCCATAAAATGACTGTTACAAGTGGCCGTTGCGCAGTTTCCACGCACCCTCATAAGTTCATGACTTTGTAATATTTTCAGTTCAGATTTTCACCAGTGGCATTTTTCCACACTTCCTTATGAACAGTACAGCTGTCATTTTTCACAACATGGTCGAAATGTGTTTTCACACTTTCAGCGCAGAGATGCGTGGTCGCTGTGGAAATCATTGTTCGGGACAGATAAAGAAAATCACAGTGATACTGTTCATGATCGGAGGTCCCAAAATGCCTGTGTTGACAATCTGCTGTAAAAAAAAAAAAAAACCTAACTAATTACATTAGGGGTGTGCATTGCACAGTTTCTATGCCCGCTCGTGACTTCACCAGTTTCTTAATATTTTTACTGCAGATTTGCAACATTGCCATTTTTTACACCTCCCCATGAACAGTACAGCTGTCATTTTTCACATCTTGTTCGGAATGTGTTTTTGCACCTGTGGTGCGAAATGCCATAGTCTCTATGCGTAAGCGGCTTTTGGCTAACAAACTGATATTGCCACTGTTCATGAAGTGGTGGTCACAAAAAAAACATGTTGAAAATTTGAAGTGAAAATACCAACGAATGCCTGAGGTGTTAGGGTTTCCAACCATAACGCCCCACCCTGTATAGAATGACAGGCATCAGGGGTATGACTTGGGATTCTTGCCTGTAATGCTCATACCATTCCACACCCTACAGCCAGTGAGAGGCATCGAGGTATGCCTTGGACTTTTCGTCCCCAAAGTTCACCCCATTCTCCTATACTGCACCTACCTCACCGTATTTTCTGATGGAATGGGGTGCGCATATGGGCCAAAGACCCAAGGCACACCGTGACACTTCTCAGAGTCTACAGGGTGGGGCGTTGTGAAATGGCGTGGCCGTTATGCCTGACGACCCAAAGGCACACCCCAATGCCTGTCACTCTCTGCAGGGTGGTGGTGGGGTTGGCTTCAGTTCAGTACTTCACTGCCATTCCTATTATGCAGCTCTGTAACTTCTACACTACCAATGCCAGCAAGCAAACATTCGTCATTGACAAATGCTTGTCTGTATTTCCTTAACCACGTCATCTCTTAACCTCTCTGGTAACCTCAAGCATTCCTTGTCCCTATAACATGCTTATTAACCCCTTTTGCTCAGCATGGTACTGTGGTAAAAGTACTGTTGAATGTCTTTAGCACATTATGAATGTCTGCAGTTTGTTTTGAGGTTAAGGAAACATTCATCTTTCTAGGGACATGGATATGTTGTTCATCCACACTCATTGGCAGGTTCCTTGCCGCTTTAAATCTTGCCGGAAGGTCTTCAAGCTTGCTCCTCCCACCCACCCGGGTGGTATAACTCTCGGCTCCGCCCCATGATGCCAGATCTTCCTTACCGCTTGGAAGCTCAGGTTCCCTCCTTAACGCTCTGCGTTTGAGACTGGTTCCTATTTCTCCGTTTGCGGATTTAAAAAATAAATTTTGCAAAAAAGACTTCAGTCTTCTATCCCTCATGCGGCTGCGATGGACAGATCGACTCGGTTCGGAGATGCCCATGCGGGCAGAAGATGTCTCGGACGGATCCACACTCCACGTGTGTCTACTGCTTAGGCCTTGAGCACGACCCGCAGGCTTGCGACCTGTGCTCATCTTTCTCGGCCTACGTCCTCGAAGACCGTGCTGCCCGATTGCAACTGGGCCGTCCCGAGAAGCGTTTCCCTCGGTGAAGTCAAGGAGGCGGTTGGCGGTGTCATGACGGCGGGCTTTCGGCGGATCAGCTCGGCGGATGGTCGCCCTCGAAGAGGCGGCGCGGGCGTATCTTCCTCGGCGCGGCATTTATCCCGCTCTCTCTGGGCTCTTCTTACGGCTTCTTTTAAGGAGCTTTGTCTGTCCCTCTCACTAAGGAGAAGGGCCTCGTTGCGGGACCTTATTCTCGGTCAAAAAGAGGACAAAGGTAAGTCCCTCCGTCGGCGCTCTTGGGGCGGGAAAGGTCCCTCTCCCGGGCCGTCGACCGTCGGCTTGATGCGACCGCTCGGCTTGACCACTGGCCTCACCGGTGTCCCGTCAGGTCAGTTGGCCGAGACTCCACCGATGAGTCGAGATTTTCTCGACCCATTGGACGAGCTGTCGCCTTTAGCGGCGAGATTCCCTCTCCCGGTTCCCGGGAGGAGTTGAGATCCCGTGGGCTGCCTGTGCCTCGGTTCCGGGCCCTCGGATGCACCATCCGAGCGAAGAGTGCGGTTCCGGCGACACCTCCCGCACCGACCTTGAAATTCCGGGACTCTCGGTCTCGGTCCGGACCTCTTGGCGGTCCAGCGATCCCACCGTCATAGGCGGTCTCGGTCTCGGCACTTGCTGACCGTAGCGTCGCCGCTCGGCCTCGTCCTCCTCGGATGAGGGAGGCCCGGCGTAAGTGCGTCGGCGATGCGAGGACCTTATGTTGCAACAGCTCCTCCTGGCGGAGTAAGCCGACCCGTCGCCTTCCCGGCCATTAAGTAACTGTCACGGGCGGCCAACACAACCTCGACTTATCCGAGGCCTACCCAGGCGGTTGTTCGGCCAAAACCAGCTGCTCCACGATTCCGGTGGAACCTCCGCCTCCACAGCCACCAATTGGGGCTCCGACCAAGATTCTCGGTCGGCTAAGGTCTACCCATCGGCTGTCAGTTACCCTCACTCCCGACCGACCTCGGCAGGTGAAGGGTGGCTCAGGCCAGAGGCAGCTCTTGAGGACTCTTCCGAGTCGAAGATGATTCCTCCTTTTTCTCCAAGCGACTGGACTTGGAGTCTTCAGGAGGTCAGTCAATGGACGATAGCCGTCGTCCTTCCTAGGACTACACCGGCTCATCTCGGAGTCCACCGGGATGGAGCTCGAACCCGTTTCCAAGCAGCCGGGTATCCCCTCACAGAGATTCTGGACCGAGGGATTCTCCGGCAGGAGCCTTTCGGTGGCCGAGGCCATAGTGGGTCGGCACTGGAGCTTTGGCAGCGCCCTGCTTCCTGCCCTGCGCCTTGACCAGGATGGCCAGGAAGTATCGTCCCTACTGGTTCCTTGTCGGTTTTGGAACACCCCTCTGCTGAGGGGTTGGTTACCGACAGCGTTTTCGGTAGCGCCCGGCTAGCGCCAGGGATTGGACAAACCTCCTGACAAGAGTCCAAGAAATTGGACTATGTCGGCGAAAAGTCTACGCTGCGTCCTCTCGGCCTTCGTCAGGCCAGTTGACGTCCTCATGGCACATTTTCTCATGCCCTGTTGGGCTCCTGGATGAGTCATCCCTCATCTTCCGCCGATCTGCAGACTACGGTTAAGCAGGTGCGGGACCAGGGCAGAGCAGTGGCCAAACAGCAGCTCAGACTGCTTTGGATATAGGGGACTCATGTGCCAGATCGGTGGCGGCCGCGGTGGCTATCGTCGGCAGGCTTGGCTGAGGATATCCACCTTTACTTGGATACCCAGCACAAGTTGGCGGATGTTCCCTTTTGGGGACTGACCTCTTGACCCTGGGGTGGAAGGTCACCTGCAGAGGATCGAGAAGTCAATGCTACCTTGGACTCGGTCTCTTCCGCTCAGAAGGACAAGGCGCAAAACCACAGCCTAAGCCCTTTAGTCCTTCTGTGCCCCGGCGTGCCCGGCCCAGCAGCGTCAGGGCCAGCAGGCTCGGCCTTGGCATCCCAAACCCAAGCCGCGGCTTCCTCTAACAGGAGGCAGGAGAAAAGGCCCAGGAGGTCCCTCGGCGGTCCCTCCTCAAGCCTGCCCAGTAGCCAGGCTGAGGTGTCGCCCCATTCCCGTCACCTTATCCCTGGGTCCTCCCGTGGGGCGGCTCCGGCACTTCCGTTCCGCCTGGTCCGCTGTTTCCACGGACAGGTGGGTCTTGAAGTGGTGGAAGAGGCCTGCCTCTGGGTCGAGCAGGCACCCTTCAGCCGTCGCCCCTCGGGAGCCAGGATCCCAGCCTCACTGGCGGCTCGTCGAGCCGACGCCGCTCCTCCTCCAGAAGGAGGTGATAAGAGGTGGTGGACCCTCCTTCAGACCCAGGGTTTGTGTCCAGGTACTTCCTGGTTCCGAGCCAGACGGGGGCTGGCGCCCCATTCTCGACCTACACGACCTAAACAAGTTCCTAAGGTCTCGAACCTTCAGGATGGTCACTCTGGCTCAGATAATACCATCCTTGGGCAGCGGCGTGTGGTTCTGCTCTCTGGACTTGCAGGGACAGCGTTTTTCCGTCTCTATCCGTCCGTCTCCAGAGATTCCTTCGCTTCAGCGGAAGGATCCCTCTTGAGTTCCAAGCCATGCCCTTGGCTTGTCTCCAGCTCCCAGGGTCTTCACCAAATGCATGGCAGTGGTGACAGCATTCCCTGCGGCGCCGAGGGGTCGGTGTACCCTTACCTGGACGACTGGCTGATAGCAGCTCCCTCCAGGAAGGAGGCAGTGGTCAGAGATCTGGCCCTCAGGTGTGCTCTCAACTGGGCCTCCTTATCAAGCGAGGCCAAGTCAGACTCGAGGCGAAGCAGGTGATTCTATTCATCGGGCGCTCGACTCTCTTCGAGCCAGAATGGCTTCCGGACAGGGCCGGTTCTTTCCTCCTGTGCCCGATCATTTCTGGTTGGCAGTGCATCTGCCGGGACTTCCTGCGCCTCCTGGGTCTCATGGCGGCCTGCACCAGCGTGGTCCGTTGGGCCGCGCTGGAACATCGTCCTTCAGTGGGGACTGGCCAGCCAGTGGTCTGGCGCTGCGATCCTTTGGACCAGCAGCCGGTGACACAGGGGATGTGGAAGCAGCTCTCAGTGGTGGACCGTTCCAGATCATTTGCAGGAGGGCATCCCGTTAAATCCGCCCCAAGCCGGCGGTCTCTCTATCGACCGATGCCTCTCTGATGGGTTGGGGTGCCCATCTGGGGAACACCGGGCTCATGGCCTCTGGTCCCAGGAGTCCGATGCCACATCAACCTGCTGGAGCTCCAGCGGTCCGCCTAGCTCTCACCGCCTTTGCTCCGTTCCTCCGGGGTCAAGTGGTCCGAGTCCAGGCGGACAATACCACGACCATGTACTATCTAAACCGCCAGGGCGGGTGGCGTCCATGCTTCTATGCAAGAGCTCTCCGCTTTGGTCACTCGTGCGCAGCCTGGGCGCGGATCTCCTAGCCATTCACGTGGCAGGGCCTCCAACACCCTGGCCGATGCCCTGAGCCGGATAGGGGCTGCATCCCCAGTGGTCTCTCCTGCCGGAGGTAGTACAGCATCTGTTCTCCCATTGGGGCACACCTCAGGTGGACCCGTTTGCCTCAGGGAGGAGGCAGGCTGAGTCTGTTCCATGCCCCCCCCCTCAGCAGGGCTCGCTGCAGGGGGATGCCTTCTCGAGGCAGTGGACCCCGGGCCTCTTTTACGCCTTTCCCCCATTTCCCTTGATCCACAAGGTGCTTCTCAAGGCGAGGAGGGACAAGGCGCAGGTGATTCTGATAGCCCCAGACTGGCCTCGCCAGTTCTGGTACCCAGATCTCCTCAGTCTCAGCTCCAGGACTCCGCGGCAGCTTCCAGCTCGCCCGGACCTGCTCTCAGTCAATCAGGGGAAGGTGTTCCATCCGGACCTTCAATCCCTGCACCTGATGGCCTGGTTCCTGAGCGGCTAGAGTTCCAGGCCTTGGGTCTTTCCGACGAGGTCCTCAATGTAGTTGAGGCGTCCCGTAAGGAGTCGACCAGGAAATGCTATGCCTTCAAATGGAAGAGGTTTTCCATTTGGTGTCAGGACAAGGGCTTGGACCCTTCCTCCTGTTCCTTGGCAAGCATCTTGGACTATTTATGGTCCCTTTCTGAGTCAAGGGCTTAGGTCGGCGACCTAAGGTGCACCTGGCAGCCATCTCTGCTTGCAGGCGGCGGGCGGGAAGCGGTCAGTGGCGCAGGAGAAGGTGGTCTGGCGCTTTTCAAAGGCCTTGATCACATTTCCTCCAGTCGGGAACCCCCACCTCCGTGGGATCTACTGCTGGTACTGGCAAAGCTCATGGGCAAGCCATTCGAACCTATGCACAGGTGTGCTCTCTCTCACCTGTCGTGGGAAGACCGCCTTCTTGGTGGCTGTCCGTCAGCCAGAAGGATGGGAGAGCTCAGGCGCTTTCATCGAGTCTCCTTACCTGGTCTTCCACAGGGACAAGTTGTCCTGCCCCCCCGAAATTCCTTCCGAAGGTGGTGTCGAGTTTCACCTTAACCAGGTGTTGACTCTGCCGGTGTTCTGCCAACCAATCACCTCGGAGGCCGAATATGAGCTCCATACTCTGGACCCTAGAAGGCGCTCGCTTATTATAAGGCGCACGGCTGAAATCCCGAGGAGGTTCGCCAGCTGTTTGTCACCTAAGCTGAAGCCGCATCTGGCAGACCTGCAGCCAAGCGGACGTATAGCAGGTGGGTAACCTCCTGCATAGATCTCTGCTATAAGCTGGCGGGCATGGAGCCTCCCAGAGGATAAGAGCTCATTCTACCCGCCATACTGCTGCAGTGGCTGCTTCCAGGGACGTCCCTATCCAGGAAATCTGCAGGGCTGCTACCTGGAAGTCAGCAAACACCTTCATTACCCATTACCACATCGACCTTGAGTCACGCCGGGATGCTGGTTTTGGGGCCTCGGTTCTCCAGTCTCTCTTTCCCAAGTAAGTATTGGGGGTGTGCGTCTTGCCTCCCTCCTCCCGGAGAACTGCTAGGAGTCTGCCAGTGAGTGTGGATGAACAACATATCCATGTCCTAAATACAGGTTACTCACCTGTAACAGGAGTCTAGGAATGGTATATGTTGGTACATCCCTACAATCCCTGTTTCTCGGCGACGCACAACCTGAGCTTCCAGCGGGCAGATCTGGCGTCATGGGGCGGAGCCGAGAGTTATACCACCCGGGTGGGTGGGAGGAGCAAGCTTGAAGACCTTCCGGCAAGATTTAAAGCGGCAAGGATACCTGCCAATGAGTGTGGATGAACAACATATACCATTCCTAGAACTCCTGTTACAGGTGAGTAACCTGTATTTACAGCATCAGCATTTATAGTTTGTTCCAGTCTCTCCTAAGTTACATCAGTATCTTTATCAGTTTCTGGTAAAACTAGCAAAGCAGCTTTTGGCATTTTATCAACACATTTCTTGAGGAGGTTAGCATGGTATATCTTACTAGGATTTTTCCTGTTAGGGGTCTCAGTCTCATAGTTAACAGTGCCAGTATGTCCAAGCACTTTATAAGGCACTTCCACTGCCCATCCCCCCCTTCTCGTGAACAACTCCCCCCACAGGATGTCACCACTGCTTTCAACACATACTTCTCCTCCTGTGCCTCAGCTCTCCTCTCTTCCATGCCCACCTCTGTGCCACCCAGTCCCCCTCCCATATGCCCTACCTCCAGTGGGCCCCCCACCTTCACCTTCAGAGCAATCCTGCCAGCTGACGTCCTCGTAGCGCTTCAGGCCCTCGACACAACAAAAGGTAAATCCCCCGATAGCCTTGACTGCAGTCTCCTCCCCACTTCTCCGCCCCAGCTATTGGAACCCCCGCCTCCCTCTTTAACTTCTCCTCTTTCTCTGTCCCCCTGGTCTGGCAGCAGGCCTAGTCATCCCCTCCACAAAGGCGTTACCATCTCCCCTCAAATTACCATCCTATCCCCCTCCTCCCTGCACTCGCAAAGCTGCAAGAACGCTTAGTGCTCAATCAACTCACCTCCTTCCTCGCCGACACCAACTTCTTCACGCCGTTCCAGTCTGGATTTAGGAAGGGCTATTCCACAGCCTTCTCCCTGGTTAGGTTCACGAACTCCATCCTCTCAGGCATGGACAAAGGGTTGATCTCTTCGGCCATTTTCATAGACCTTGCCAAAGCTTTCGATATGGTCTCCCACCCTCTGCTACCAGTGTCTCTCGGAAGCGGGCGTAGCTAGCTCAGCTACCAACTGGTTCAAAGCCTACTCGCTAACAGAACTCAATCAGTAAGAATCAACGACATCACCTCCCCACCCCTCCTTATTGCCACCGGAGTTCCCCAGGGATCTGTACTTGGCCCTATCTTGTTCTCCATCTTTCTAAATAACCTCCCTCTGGTGTGCTTATCCACATCTATTCAGATGTACGCAGACGATACTGTCCTCTTTGCCTCAGGCTCCTCCCCAGAAGAGGTAACAGCCATCCTCCAGGCTGACTTCAGTAAGGTTCAGTTATGGTTTAGCTCTCAGCAGCTCTCTAAATGCCAACAAAACCACCACCATGACCTTCGGCACTCAGCAATGTCTAACCAGGCTTCCTTCCCTCCCAACCTTCCACACCCTTGATGGGACAGTACTGGATGATATCATCTCCTTCTGCTACCTCGAAGTTTGGCTCGACAGTCACCTGTCCTTCTCCGCCCACGTTGATGCCATCATAAAAAAACTGCGTCCCAAGCTCGAAGCCCTTTACAGGAACCGCAACTGCCTCCCTCTTATGGCCAGGCGGGAGCTGTTGCACAAGATGATCCTCCCCTCTTTTGACTACTGCGACATAGTATACAGTGTCGCTCCCAAATCTACCTTACTCAGACTGGACTCACTTTTCCATGCCTTCTGTCTTTTTGCCCTCGATGCCACCCCCCGCACCCATCACTGCAGCCTCTACTACGCCCTCGTACTCCCTTCCCACGAAAACCGTCACCATCTGCACTGCGCTAAATTCGAAGCCAATTTCTGGCATGACGCCCTGCCCTCATACCTCTCTACCGTACTTGCTCCAGCTCCCTCCACTTCTCATGCCCTCAGGATCACTTGATGATCGTTAGCTTCAAATTCCTAGGCGGAAAACCACTATTGGTCAATCTGCCTTCTCCTACCGCTTCCCCAACCTCTGAAATCAACTCCCTCCCCAAATTCGACACTCCTCCTCTACCCACTTCTTGTCTTCAGTACTAGCAAACTACCTCTCGGTAAACTGCTCCTGCACTTAAATCACAATGCGTCCAGTTTGCCCCCCCCCCCCAGCTGCCTGATCAGCGGCACCAAGCTCATGCCATGTAAGCTAGCTTATCTATACCAACTACAGCAGTTCTAGAACACAGGCTTTACCCTGTCCTAACTACTCCTTGTTACTGCCTGACCCTCACATCTCTCCAATCAGTGTCGTATCTCTCCACTCAGTGTTTCACCTCAGCCATCCAATACTATGCCATTCAGGAATATAAGCTTGCCTGCTAAGCAAGCTGGCTTATCTACACCAACTTCAGCACTTCTAGCACACAGGCTTTACCCTGTCCTAAACGCTCCTTGATACTGCCTGATCCACTGAGTGTCACACCTCATCTATCCAAATACTGTGCCATTCAGTAATATAATCTAATGCCTGCATTCTGTTGTTGTTGTACTGTATTGACGTCTTGTCCCCTAGCCCACACACAACTGCATAACTGAATCTTTGCTGTAACTGTTCATCTGATTCTGCCTTCTGTATTGCTGTAATTGTGCTCAGTTATGTTCTACTGTTTTTCCTCGTATATGTAACTCTTGATAACCTGCGAGTTATCTCGCACTACCCCCACCACCCCAGGCCGCACTGGGAGACGAGGCATATTTTTGCTCAGCATGTAATCCTAGTGAAACAATTTCAATAAAATAAACTTGATTAACAGTTTATTTTCTGTTGTGGGTGACAGTAGCAAAACCTTTTCACCTGGCTCGAGAACTTTCTTTTACCCCATGGTCATAATATATAGATTCTGCTGGTTTGGGGCCTCTTCCTGATTACTATGGGCAATTTCAACATCTTTCTTGGGGCACACATATAAGACATTATAGATTGTTTAGAGTGGAGTCATCTTCCCACGTTTCTTTTATCACATGCAGTGGCTCTCTTGGCTGCCTACTATACAGTATTTCAAATGGTGGAAACCCTGTTGATGCTTGAGGCACTTCTCTATAAGCAAAAAGTAGGTAAGGCAAGTATTGGTCCCAGTCTTGCCCTTCCCATTTTATAAACCTTTCTAACATGCATTTTAGGGTTTGGTTAAAATGCTCAACAAGACCATCTGTCTGAGGGTGATAGGGGGAGATTCGTATGGCAGTGATACCTAGTAGTCTGTACAGCTCCTTAAGTAATACAGCACCAAAATTACTACCCTGATCTGTAATAATTTCTTTAGGTATGCCCACTCTGCTGAAAGTTTTTGCAAGCTCTGCTGCAACTTTTGAAGCTGTGACAGTATGCATTGGAACTGCTTCTGGGTATCGAGTAGCATAGTCGCATACTACCAGGATAAATATGTTACCCTTTTTACCTTTGTCTAAAAGACCAACCACTTCCATTGCAGTTCTCTCAAAAGGCACATCCATCAACGGTAGGGGCACCTTGTCTTTTCTATTGACTGGGGCTACTTTGTGACACTCAGCACAGGATTTACAATAGGTAGCAACATCTTAATAAATTCCAGGCCAGTAAAATATATACAGCAATCTGGCAAGGGTGCAGTCCCTCCCTGAGTGACTAGCCATAGGACTATCATGTGCTATCTGTAACAATTCTGTTCTATACTTCTGTGGTGTAACCAATTGTTCTGTCTGTTCCTGTGTCTGAGGTTTAGCCAAAACTCTGTACAGTACCCCATTACATTTCCACCCTGTTTTGGCTTCACCTCCAGATGCTTAAAATAACCCTGGAGAGAAACATCATTAGCTTTTTCTGTAAGAAAATCACAGTCTGTTAGCAGTTTAGCTTCAGCATTTTCATATTTTAACCCTTTATGTCCATTGGTCATTTGTTGCCATAGTTTCTTCAGGCATCATCTTTCTTTCCTGGATCTCTGGATCTTGGCGCTGTGCTCAAACAAGTTCGAATCAAAATCACTGAAAGGAACCCCACCATCTGAGATTTTCTTTGCCTGAGCTCTTGACACCACAGCTGCTGGAACATCAGGATTTACTCCCTCCTTGATTAACTCAGCAAATCCTGGAAAGTCATTTCCAGTAATCACAGGTAACTTGGGTATTACCCTCACTTTCATTTAGTGCGACACACCCTTAATGGTCAGTCACTTGGGTGGGATAGTATCGAATGCCCCCATAGATGCAGATGACACCAGTACGTGGTCATTTTGCACAGTGTTTTCCCAGCACTTCAACATGCATTAGGGTCTGTCACCTTCCCGAATCAATGAGTCCCTTTACAGTCTTCTCCCCCACCTTCACATCTGTTATATACTTGCCCAAATTTGCCACGGACAAATCTGCTCCAGTGCCACTCTCCTTACTACGGCAGTTTCTTGCAGTATGGCCTGGCTTATTACAGTTATAGCAAATAACGTCTTTGGGCACAGATTTGCTACTCCCACCAGAGTTCTTATCAGGCTTGGATTTTAAATGGCCAAAATGTCTTACCGATGATTGGCTGTTACCTCGCTGCAGTGGCTTCTGTCTGGTCATTTGGTAGTCCATGGCCAAAGAAACGGCCTTATCCCCTACTGTCTAGTCAAGGTTCCTTTACCCAGAGCTGCACATCTGTAGGCAAGATGTTGATGAATTCCTCCGTGGCATATATGTTGATGCTCTGTGGGACTGTTATGCTCTCTGGTTGGAGCCATTTTATCAGAAGTTCTCCGGAGTCTGGTGAAGGCTTCTCAGGGATTGTCGACCAACTTGTACCTCAGAGATTGAAATCTCTGCCTATAGGTCTCTCCGGAGATATCATAATCATACATTTTCAGGATTTCGCTTTTCATCTGGTCATAGTTATGACTGTAAAGTGTCCATATTGCTATAGGCAAGTTGGGCTTTTCCTATCAGGTGGGGTACCAGTCTGATTGTCCATTGCTGCTTTGGTCATTGGCAGGCTGTGGCAGCTCTTTCAGAAGTTGTCAGGTATGCTTCGATATCATCCAAGGGACACAACTTTGTAAGTTTAATGGCTTTTAAGTTGCTTTCATTTTGTTGCTCGTCTGGATCTGTGCCAGATCCTCTGCCTTTGATAGCTTGCAAGGCATCCAACCATTGCTGCTCCTGTCGCTGCATCTCTTCTCTGATCTGCTACTTCTGTTGTTGCGTTTCTTCTTTTCGCTGTGCTTCTAAACGTTGAAGTTCTTTTTCTCTCTGCTTCTCTCTCTTTTTGTTGTATAGCACATTTGAAAAAGTCCACTAGGCTTTCGGGTTCTATCGATGCCTGTTCTTTTTCCATAACTTGTGCTGGCTGTACAATCTCAGGTTGGACTTTTGTCCATGCTAGTTTGGCTGCCATTCTCCTGGTAACCACTGCTGGACTGCTGCTTCAGAATCCATACATTTCTACTGTGCTTCCCTGGTACTAAGTCCAGTACCCACACACAAAACTCCTGGCTTAGAGTATGCACGGCGTAAATCCCACTTAGGCTGACACCATCTGTTGTTGACGCACAGGTCAGGAAGCATAGGAAAAACTAGGAGCAATTGTAAAATTCGCAACAAGAGTTTTATTTGTACTAACAGTTACATAAAAAAATAATATTGTTCAGTATAACTATTTATAAAGGTCAAATAAACAGAAAAAGTCCTTCTGAGTTTTTCTTCAATCACTGTGTCCATCTAACATGCAGCTGCAGCGCAGCTCTCTTATAAGTCCTTCCATCCCCCTTTCTTAACAAGCATCCTGTTTCTTCCAGTCTCCCTGAACTGAGGCCCCTTTTCCACAGCTCTTCTGCAAAAGCCTTAAAAATTGCACTCTGGTAACCTCTTGAGTTTCAATAGCATTTTACAGTCATCTCAAACTATTATATACATTTGAAAAGTTAACACTATATAATTTCTAAAGAAAGGGATCCCAATATCAGTTACATTTCCACATAATGATTTGTAAATATTTTTATATCGGCTGATATGTAAGGGAGGAGAAGAGACAGAAGAGCAAGTGAAGGTAGAGAGACAGTGAGAGGCAAATAACTGCAAAACTTTCGGGGTGATCAAATCCTAGGTCTCACAGGAAAATTTGGTTGCGCAACCAGACAGACAAGAGAAAGAAATGGAGAGAATACAAGAGATGCCTGCATTCAAACTCTTTCCATAACGACTGGGACAGGGTCCTTTTCCACCCTGTCACACTCCTTTCGGGAGTTGTGCCAGTCCCTCCCTACCAAGGGAGAGGGACCTTCCAGTGCACATGTCTCTCGGTCCCGTAAGAAGGTCAAGTTGCTTAAGAAGTCTTTGTCTCGCCGACGACACACCTGGAATCATGCAAGATCTCGGTCCCAGGAATCTGCTGTCTCGATTTCAGTCGAGGTTGTGGCCTCAGCCGCTGGCTTCACAGTATTCCCGTCAGGCCAGCCAGCTAAGATGCAGGACGACGATCTGGTTGAGATTATCCTCGACCCCGTTGTCGTTCGATGAGGCTGACAACTCCTTATTCAGGACTCCAGTCCTGCGGGCCACCGATGAGGAGACCCAGCCCGCTGGAATCTCTCCCCCCCCCCCGTGGCCCAGATCCCTGACCAAGAAGAGCCATGGTTCTCCCCGGCACCTTCCGGGCAAGCCAGTCAGCCCCCCTTCCCCACCGACTGTCCCAAGTAGAGGTCTCTGACACCTTTGACTGACAGGCCGAAGAAGGCGCATAAGCGCTCTAAGATGCGACACCACCTCCACTCTTCTTCGTTGTCCTCGGATGAGGAAAGGCTTAGATGGAAACACTATCCACTCTACGAGGATTTAATGTGGCAACTGCTCATTTTGTCTGGCCAGAAGTATGCTCCGGCTGCTACCCTAGCCATTACTTGGCTGTCACCCTCGAGGACGACGCCTGCTCCTCAGGATCTAGTCTGCACTGTTCCTCCGCCCACGGAGTCAGTTAAGACCATTCCAGCTCGGATAAAACCGGTTTCACCACTGATTGTGATGGAGTCACCACCAAAGCAGCCTCCTTCTGGGGCTTCTTCTAAGGAGTCTCTGCTCATTCCGGGCCTACCGCATAGGCTGTCAGTCATCCTCACGCCTGACAGTCCCAGGAGGGTACCGGGAGAATCTGGTGGGCAGCCGATTTATCCAGACTCTTCAGAGTCAGAGAACTGCAACCGACATTCTCTCCTTTTGGATGAGGAATCAGTCGGTAGTCTTTCTTTGGAGGAAGGCCCTTCTTCCTTCAAGGGCATCCTCTGCCTCCTCTCTGAATCCACATGGATGCCCTTAGAACCTGTTCAGAAACGGGCCGGACACTTTCTCACTGATGTACTAAAATGAGGGGATTCACCGACTGAGGCCTTCCCAGTGGCCAGGGCCATTGTCAGCCCGGCTTTGGAGCTGTGGCAGCACCCTGCCTCGCGCCTTTTGCCCGCATGGCCTGTGAGTATGCAGTGCCCATTAGGTCCCTTTCGGGATTCTCAGAACATCCCTCTGCCGAGGGACTGATGACTGGGTCTGTGTTCACGCGCTCGGATAATACGGAAGACACCGATAGACCTCCGGACAAGGAGTCAAAAAAAAAATTGGACCATTATAATTTCTGCCCATATCGTCTGTGCCGCCTCTGCGCTAGGCCTCTGTCAGGCAAGCTCGGCCGTCATCATGACGCATTTCTCTCATGCCCTTCTGAGCTCCCTTGATGAGGTTCTACTTCACCTCCCCGCGGAACTTCAGACCACAGTCAAGCAGGTCCAGGATCACGGTCGGGCAGTTGCAAAACAGCAACTTCAGACTGCTCTGGACCTTGGGGATTCTTGCACCCATTCGGTGGCAGCCGCAGGGCTTGGTTAAGGGTCTCCTCCTTCACGGCGGACACCCATCACAAGCTAATGAACGTCCCTTTCCTGGGTACCATCCTCTTCAGCTCAGGTGTGAACAGTCATCTCCAATGCATTGAGAAGTTCATTGCCACTTTGGACTCTGTTTCTTCTGCTCAAAACGAATTTCAGGTTTCCAAGAAACAGAAAAAGAAGCCATTTCAGCATTCTGCCCCTTCGGCCAAGCAGCCCCCTTTCCAACAGTAGGCACAACCTTGGCGCTCTCTGCCCAAGTCCGGGCCTCCAGCAGCCCAAAAGCCTGGAGGACAGGGCTCAGGCAGTCCCCAATCTGGACCGTATTCCTCCAAGCCTGCTCAGGGATTGGGGTAGGCACCCTCATTCTTGCAGTGCAAACTCTGGGTCCTCCAATGGGGCACTGGCTCTGCCACTTCCTTTCTGCCTGGTCCGCTGTTACCATGGACAGGTGGGTTGTAGAAGTGGTGGGCCAGGGTCTGCCTCTGGAATTCGAGCAGTACCCTCCAAGCCGAGCCTGCGCCCCATGGGAGGATTTGGTGTCCGAACACACTCAAGTCGTCACTTCGGGACTACACTGCCCAACTCATCTGCAAGGAGGTGGTGACCAGAGTCACGGATCCCCGGGCAACCCAGAGTTCATATCCAGGTACTTCCTGGTTTCAAAGCGGATGGGGGCTGACACCCCTTTTTAGATCTGCACAGTTTGAACCAGTTCCTCAGGTCCCACACCTTCAGGATGGTAACTCTGTCCCAGATCGTACTGTCTCTGAGCAGAATATGTGGTTCTAGGGACGTGGATATGTTGCTCATCCGCACTTCTTGGCACATCCCTTTCACCTTTAAAACTCACCGGAAGTGCCGGCCCGGTGGCGCTGAGGGTTGGCGCTGGGCGCCACACCTCGCGCTTCGCCCGGCGGCCCGGGTTCGAGGACGGACTCGGGCAGCTGGAGGCTCGATGAGGGAGGGAGGATCAGCGTCCCAGCGGATGCTCTCCTCCCTCAGGGGTTGGTGACCAAGAACGCTCTGCGTTCTGCATCCTTCCATAGCCGGTGGAAGCTACCGACAGTAGGAAGGGATGGAGTAACCGCTCGTCGGAACGGGGAGGGGCGTCGCGGCGCGTGAGGCTGGCGTGCGTCAGCGCGTAGCCACTGGGACATCGTCCCAAAGCGCCGCGGCGTCCCAGAGGCGTGGGCGTAAGAAAACGGAAAAACACCTCCGGCTGCCCTAGATGAAGTCCGCCCTAAGTCTACCCGGACCACCTACAAGGACAGACCCCAATGTGCCAGGGAGAGGAGGAAGGGCACTCTAGGGGCAGATCCCTAAGGGGGGTGTCGGGGGACATGAGCGGATGGAAGGAGGGGGCACCGGGGTAGGGAAGGAGGATAAAGATGAAAAATAAAAAAAAAAAAAAAAACTCACCGGAAGGTCTTCAAGCTGGCTTCTTCCACCCACCTGGGTGGTATAACCCTCGGCTCCGCCCCATGACGCCAGAACTTCCTTTCCACTGGAAGGATCAGGCTGCCTCCTCTCCGCTACTGTGTTTTATAGGCCCTGGCTTCAAATTCTTCTGATTCTTTGATGATTTGGCTTATTCGAGCTAGCGATTATAAATTGTGCTATTTGATCATGGAAGATCACTCTTCCACCTGCCCGTACGGCCAGAAAATGTGCACTGACCCACATATTGCGTGAGTTTACTGCTTGGGTGTCAGCCATGACACTCAGGCTTGCGAGATGTGTCTCGCCTTTCATTTGAATGTCCTCAATAATCTCTCATGTCTCAAGTTAGGCAGGCCTGAGAAACTGAACCCTCTGGTGAAATCCAAAGAGGCCTGGTGGGCGGTCTCCGTGGCTGCGGGGTCTGCCGAGCAGTTGGAACAAATGCAGGCCTTTGAAGAACAAGCGGCACGGGCCGCAGCACGCTCTACTCCGCCTATCTTTGTTCCCCTCAATCTGGGCTCCATGTTCTTGGATTCCTTCAGGGAGTTGTGCCAGCCTCTCCCCACTAAGGACGAGGGACCTTCAGCCTCGCATATCTCCCGGTCCCGTAAAAAGAAAAAACCGAGAGATTCTTCATCTCGGTGGAGACGTTCTTGGGATCATGAGCGATCTCTGCCCCAGGAAACTGCAGTCTTGACTTTGGTCGAGATTGCTTCATCGACTGCTTGCTTCTCGGCTTTGCAGTCTGGTCAGTCTGCCAAGGCCTTGATCGATGATGTGGTTGAGATCACTCTCGATCCCATCGATCTGTTGTCGCCCCATGAGGCCGACAAGTGTTTGACTAGGTCTCCGATCCTGCCTCTTCCTAGTGAGACCCAGCCAGCTGGGAATCCCTTCAAGGAACCGGTCCCCGAACCGGGAAGTTCCCCAGTTCCCCCAGTGTCTCCCTAGCGATCGATTCGGCCAGTCCGATTGAGGTCGAGATCTTGGCCTCCTCAACTGACAGGCCAAGGAAGGCACATAAACACGCTAAAAGGCAACGTCACCGTTCATCATCGTCGTCCTCGCATGAGCAGAGGCTTCGGCAGAAACTCCAACGCTACGAGGATTTAATGTGCCAACAGCGGATTCTGTCCGGGCAGAAGCCTTCCACGGTTTCTACCCTGGTCATTACTTAGCTTTCACCTCCTAGGCTGAAGCAGACTCCATTGGAACCAGTTACCCCACCTGCGGAGCCGGTAAAACCTACCCTGGTTCGGCCAAAATGTCTCTCTCCACCGATAGTGGTGGAGCCACCACCTAAACAGCCTTCAAGAGGGGCTCCTTCAAAGTAGGCTTGGACAACTCCAGGTCTTCCACGCAGGATATCTGACACCCTCACGCCTGATCGCCCCAGGCATGTGGGGGGGCCTTGGTGGCCGACCAGTTTATCCTGATACTTCGGATTCTGTCGACACCGTCATTCGCTGTCATCCGCTGGATGAGGAGTCAGTGGGTAGTCTGTTGATGGAGGAGGGCCCTTCGTCATTCTTGGGAATTCTGCGCCTTATCTCCGAATCTATGGGGATGCACCTGGAACCTATCCAGAACAGGGCAGAGTACCCTCTTACAGATATTCTTAAAAGAAGGGATACCCCCACGAAGGCCTTCCCAGTGGCCGAGGTCATTGTCGGCCCGGCTTTGGAGCTCTGGCAGCATCCTGCTTCCTGCCCAGCGCCATCTGCTTGCATGGCCCACAAGTATGCGGTGCTCATTGGGTTCCTCTCAGGGTTCACAGTACATCCCTCGGCGGAGGGATTAGTGACCGCTTCTGTGTTCAGATGCACAGGCAATTTTGCTGTCACTGATAGACCTCCGGACAAGGAATAAAAAAAAAAAAAAACTGGACCACACTGCCAGAAAGTTCTGTGCAGCCTCCTCTCTAGGCCTCAAGCTCAGCCGTTATCATGTCTCACTTTTCCTACACCCTCTTAGGTTCCTTGGACGAAGTTCTCACGCACCTTGCTGCAGACCTTCAGACTACAGTCAAGCAGGTCCGGGACCAGGGCCAAGCCGTAGCCAAGCAGCAACTTCAGACGGCCTTGGACCTTTAGGACTCTTGCGCCCGTTTGGTGGCAGCCGTGGTTGTCATTCACCGTAGTGCTTGGCTGAGGCTTTCCACCTTCATGGCGGATACCCAGCACAAACTCACTGTTGCTCCTTTCCTGGGTACTCATCATTTCAGCCCTGGTGTGTTTGGTCACCTTCAGCGAATCAAGCCGTCCAGTGCCACCATGGACAGCTACTTCTACCTAAAAAGACGCCCTTGGCTCTAAAAAGCAGCAGAAGAAGCCTTTTTGGCACCCTGCTCCTGCAGCCAAGCAGCCCTCCTTTCAGGCTGGGCAGCAACAGCAGACACAGTTTTGCGCCCTCGGCTCAAGTCCGGGCCTCCAGCAGCCTGTAGACAGGGAGGTCGGGGTTCAGTTGGCTATCAGTCTAGAGCCTCTTCCTCCAAGCCTGCCCAGTGACAGTATAGGGGCTGCTACCCCTATTCCCATCACGCCAGCTCTCGGTCCTCCTGTGGGGGGCCAGCTTCGCTACTTTCTTTCCGCCTGGTCCGCTGTTACCAAGGACAGGTGGGTCTTAGAAGTGGTCACCCAGGGTCTGCCTCTATAATTCGATCAGTACCCTCCCTGCCAAGCCCACGCCCCACAGGAGGAGAGATTATCAGCCCACACTCGGTCGGCTTTGAGAGATGATGTATTCCAGCTCCACCTCAAGGAGGAAGTGGTTCGAGTGGCAGATCCTCCAGTCAACCCAGGGTTCATTTCCAGGTACTTTCTGGTCCTGAAGCAGATGGGGGGTGGCTGGCACCCCATTCTAGATCTGCACAACCTGAATCAGTATCTCAGGTCACGCACCTTCGGGATGGTAACTCTGTCCCAGATCATACCATCGCAGGAGCAAAACATGTGGTTCTGCTCACTGCATCTCAAGGACACGTTCTTTCATGTCCCAATCCGTCCATCCCACCAGTGGTTCCTCCGCTTGAGAGCAGAGGGAAACCTAAACGAGTTCCGAGGCATGCTATTCGGCCTGTCATCGACCCCACAGCTCTTCACCAAATGCAGTGCAGTGGTGGCAGCCCACCTTCAGCATCGAGTAGTCAGAGTGTGCCTGTACCTCGACGACTGGCTCTTAGCAGGTTTCACCCAGCAAGAGGTGGTTGGGTCCAGGGACCTGGCACTCCAGACCTACTCTCAGCTTGGCCTCCTGATCAACGAGACCAAGTCGGAGCTCGTGCCGTCTTGGGTGATGTGCGTCATTGGTGCAAAGCTCGACTCTTGCCGAGCCAGAGCATGGCTCCCAGCGGACATGGCAGAGGTTCTCTCCTCCTTTGCCCAATCATTTCTGGTTGGGCACTTGCGCCATGCCCAGGAATTTATGTGCCTTCTGGGTTACATGGCCTGCACCACCATGATCCGCTGGGCCCGGTGGCATATGCAGACCTTTCCTTGGAACTGGCCGCCCAGTGGACTCAGTGCCCAGGTCATTTCAACCAGCTGATCACTGTGACCCAGAAGATGTGGGATGCTCTCCAGTGGTGGACCATCCTCGACCATCTGCAGGAACAGATCCCATTTGTCTGCCCTTAGCCAATGGTCATCCTCACGACCGATGCCTCCCTCACGGGCTGGGGAGCCCACGAGGGGAACCACAGAGCCCACGGATTCTGGACCCTGAGGAATCCCAATACCATACCAACCTGTTGGAGCTCAGAGTGGTCAGACTGGCATTGTCAACATTTGCTCAGCAGCTTCAGGGTTAAGTGATTCAAGTCCAGATGGACAATACCACGACCATGTACTACCTCAATAAGCAGGGCGGCAAGCACTCCCGGCTGCTGTGCTGGGAAGCGTTATGCATCTGGACACTCATGAGCCGACTGGAGGCAGATCTTACAGCCATTCATGTGGCAGGAGCCACGAAACAACTAGCAGATGCTCTCAGCCACGTAGGCGAGACATCCCACGAGTGATATCTCTATCCAGAGGTAGTTCACAGCCTGTTCTCCCACTGCGGCAAACCGATGTGGACCTGTTTGCCTCCAAGGAAAACACCAAGCTGAGGCTGTTTCATGCCGCCTCCTCAGTGGGGATCGCTACAGAGGGATGCCTTTTAGAAGCTGTGGACCCCAGGCCTCTTCTATGCCTTCCCTCCATTTCCCTTGAGGGACAAGGCGCAGGTGATCCTAGTAGCCCCAGATTGGCCCCGTCAGTTCTGGTAACCAGATCGCCTCAGCCTCAGCAACAGGCTCCCGAGGTGTCTTCCAGCACTCCTGGACCTGATATCAGTCAGTCGGGGGAAAGTATTCCATCCGGACCTTCAATCCCTGCACCTGACAGCCTGATACCTGAGTGGCTAGAGTTCCAGGCTTTGGGTCTCTCTGAGGATGTACTCACAGTAGTGGAAACATCCAGAAACCTAGGAGCTCTAAGAGCAAGGAAGTGATTCTGCCACTGTACAATGGTCTGGTTAGACCACACCTTGAGTACTGTGCACAGTACTGGAGACCACACTTGAAGAGGGACATACAGCTCCTGGAGAGGGTACAGAGGAGGGCAACTAAGATGATACGAGGGCTAGGGGATTTGAAGTATGAGGACAGACTTGAGGAGCTCTGCCTGTTTTCATTGGAGGAGAGACGAGGGGACATGATTGAGGTCTTCAAGTACCTCAAGGGAATAATAGGGTAAACATGGAGGGGATCTTTAGACTAAAGCAGGGAGGTATCACCAGAGGGCATGGTTTGAAGTTGGAAGGTGGAAGGGTGGGGGGGGAGAAGAGGAGGTTTTTCACTGAGAGGGTGGTGGACCCTTGGAATGCACTGCCTGGCGAGCTGGTTCAGAGATCCACAGTGGAGGGCTTCAAGAGAGGGTGGGACAGACCCAGAAAGTGGATGTATCAGATGATGGCCTGTCCCAGGGGGGTTGGGGATGGATGATAGGGGTTTCTGGAGCACAAGTGATGGGAGGGCCTCGGCACCCAACTAAGGATCTAAGGTTCGAGCAGACTCGATGGACCGTAAGGCCTAATCTGCTGGCAAATAGTATATTAGTATGTAAAAGGAGTCGACCAGGATATGCTATGTCTTCAAGTGGAAACTGTTTTCCATTTGGTTACAGGTCAAGGGCCTGGACCCTCTGTCGTGTGGCTAGCATTTTAAACTACCTTTGGTTTCTGTCCAAAGGGGGTCTACGGTCTTTGACCCTTAAGGTGCACCTGGCAGCTATTTCTGCTTACCAGGTGCAGGCCGTTCAGCAGACAGTGGCACAGGAGAAGGAGATCTGGTGCTTTTTCAAGGGCCTAGATCACATATCTCCTCCGATGCGTGAACCTCCACCTCCGTGGGATTTACTGCTGGTTTTGGCTAAACTCATGGGCAAGCCATTAGAACCAGTGCATAAGTGTGAGCTGTCACAATTGTGGAAGACGGCCTTCCTGTTGGCTGTCACGTCAGCCAGAAGGACTGGGGAGCTCTAGGAGTTTTCGGTGGCGCCTCCTTATCTGGTCTTCCACAGGGACAAGATTGTCCTGCGCCCCCACCCGAAATTCCTCCCGAAGGTGGTGTCAGAGTTTCACCTTAATCAGGTTTCGACTCTGCTTGTGTTATAACCAAGCTACACCTCGAATGCAGAGTACAGGCTCCATACCTTGGACCTGAGACAAGCTCTCTCCTGTTATAGGAAGAGGACGGCAGAAATTCGGGAAGAGGTTCGCCAGCTCTTTGTCACCTACACTGAAGCCACACCTGGCAGTCCTGCAGCAAAGTGGATGATTGGTAGATGGATTATATCTTACATTGATCTCTGCTGTAGGTTAACGGGTAGGAAGTCTCCTGTAGGGCTAAGAGCTTATTCCACTTGCCATACCGCTGTGTTGGTGGCTGCTTCCAGGAACATTCCTATCCAAGAAATCTGTCTGACTGCTACCTGGAAGACAGTAATCACCTTCATCACCCATTACCACATCAAGCTTGAGTCGCACTGGAATGCTGATTTTGGGGCCTAAGTTCTCCAGCCTCTGTTCTCTAAATAGGGGGTGGGTACCTTGCCTCCCTCCTGCCGGAGAACTGCTAGGAGTCTGCCAACAAGTGTGGATGAACAACATATCTACGTCCCTAGGAAAACAGGTTACTCGCCTGTAACAGTAGATCTTCTATGGAATGGTCTTTTGTAGTAGGTTATTACTCTTGGGAGGTTCCAGCAGAGGGCACTGTCATACGGCAGCTTCTTCTAGCAGTCTTCTACCAGGGACCACCACACATGACATCACTTCCTTGCTGCCTGTATAAGTGTGGGCGGTCCCTGGTGTCCTCTGTTAACTTTCCCGTCAGCTTCAGCTCGCACAGCAGCTAGCTCTATCTTCTGTGAAGCAGTCATTGATGAGAATTGAACAAACGAGTGTCAAGGAAGTCATCTTTATTTCATTCCTTCACTTGTGGCAGGAAAATCTACCAACTTGACAATTATTTATACTGCCTGAGGTGCCTAGGCTCCACACATGGCACCACTACCTGTGCTTTCTGCCAGAAATTTAACCTTGCAACCAAAAAAAGATGGTTGTAGCAAACGTAACCTTATTTCATGGAAGAACAAATTTATTTGTTTCAGACTCTGGGCTCGTACCAAGGGCTCCACATCCACTGGGTCAACTTCCAGAAGTGGAAATTACGTACCTATCGTAATTCTTGATCTTCTTGGACGAAGTCTCCACCACTCATTCACACTGATGGAGATCTACGCTGGAAGCGCTAGGACCCAGCAGGAGCAAATTTTTCACAAGAGGGCCGGTGCCAAAGATGGAGCCGCGAGCCTCGGCTTGTACGGCATTGACTATCTCTGCGTCGACCCTCCCACCACCTCAGTACCCCCCCCAAAGGAGGTGCTGAGTAACTAACCCAGAAAGATAGCCTAACAAAAAAATGGACATAAGATACTCCGACCGAACCATATAAGAAGGGTCAACAAAGAAGTCGTCACAGCCTAAAGATTGAGCGAGTGAAGACCAACAACAGAAGTGAGCTCAGGAAATGGTGGCTGGACATGTAAATGAGTGGTGGAGGCTTCATCCAGGAAGATCAAGAATTACGGTAGGTACGTAATTTCCATATCTTCCTGGACATAAAGTCTCCACCACTCATTCACACAGATGGGAGAGTACCGAGCTAATAATCCCCTGAGAGGGTGGCAGGAGAGACCAAGAGCTCACAAATGTAGGACAGAAGTCTGTTAAGGTTAGTCCTGCCAAACAAAAGATGTCGCCTGGCATGGACATCCAGGGCATAGTGCTTGACGAAAGTATGCACTGAGCTCCAGGTAGCCGCATTGCAAATGTCTGCAATGGGCACGTTGCAAATTTCCGCTAGGGATGCCGCGACTGCTCTAGTAGAGTGAGCGTACACTCTGCCCTCCAGCTTAACCTGCACCGTGGAATAGCAGTGGTGAAGGCATGCCACCAGCATGCCGAAATGCATCTGATAGCGAGAGGTTGACCCAACCGGGTCTCGCTGAAGGAAAGAAACAGATCTTACTTCGAGAGGGCTCTTGCAGTAGGTAATTACATATAGGACTGAAGCCAGCAGGCGTCAGGACCTCACGGAAAAATTTCTAGCTAGCAGTCTCTGGCGGGGGACCGCCCCCACGATCGGTGACCGTCATATGATGTCAGTATAAATTGGGGGTCCCCCGCCCGCCTTCAGTTTTTCCGCTGTTAGCTTGTGAAAGCGGCCATGATTAAGTTCCACTAGCCGTTGAGTCGTTCTGTAGTTTACGCCGTGTTTTCTTCAATTTCTTTGAATTTTTGTCAGGTTTTGTGCAGTGTATGTTGCCCCGACTCCCTTCAAGCACAAAAACAAGTGTAACTCGTGCAGCGCCCAACTCCCGCATAAGGACAGACTCTCTCAGTGCCTCTTCTGTCTGGGCCCGGATCACCCCGTGGTGCCAGCATTGCCTGAATTTCAACGCCACCACCTGTAGACGGAGGCAGCAGTCTCTGGAGCCCATATACTTAAGAGGAAAATGACATTCATGGAAAAGGAGCTGTAGAAGCTTCGTCAGGCCTTAACTTTGCCTGAGGGTCATCGTAAAAAGGAGAAGCACCGGAACTCCTCTTCCTCGGCCACCACAACTTCGGCTGGAGTCGCCGTCCTAAAGGTAACGGGACCGTTCCACAACGGCTGACTTGGAGGTGTCCAAGATGGTGTCGACTCTCCCATTTGGCTCGCTCTTGAGGCGTCCTGGTTAAAGAGACTTCCCACTCCCAGCAGGCGCCGCCATGCGACACTTCCAGGCTCTGATAGCTGCGGTAAGCCGGATGTCGGCTCCTCTGGCGCCCGCACGGAGAAGAACGCTAAGTTGCTCGACCCTTCGGGGCAGCGCACGGTATCTCAGCCGCCCGACAAGGCCGCCCCTCCTTCACGGCCTTCCTCGGGCGCCGGTTCTGCTAAGTCGGACGATTGCTCGTCCACCCGGACCCCGCCGGTTAGGTGTGGGTTGACCTGTCTGACGGTCACACGGCGTTGGAGCCGACACCTGACCCTGTCATCCAGTCCACCGTTCCTGGTTCTCCGCAGCATTTGCTGCTGCCTTCCGAGGCTCCAGCATCTCCTAAGTTAGACCCCGGGGATTTTAATCCTCCTTCCCCGGGCGATATGGAGGATGCAGGCACACTCCTGTCAGGTCTGGCTCCCGCAGGGCTAGATGGCCTGATGTCGGTCCCTTGGACACCGGCACCGACGCTGGCCTTCATTCCCCTCCCAGATGCCGCCCGTACATCGGATCCGATGCCCACTGGGCCTCCTATTCCCGGCTGTCCTGCGGGGGCGTTTCCAGGGCCTTCCACCCTGTCTGAGCCCCTGGCACCCGGGTATATGTCGTCTTATCTGACGCTGTCTTACCTGGGTCCGCAGTATCCAGCACCTCAATACCCAACGCTGGGCTTCCCGCCATCAAGGTATGGATAGTCGCCATGTGGATATCCTCAATATCCGTATCCCCCTCCTCCACCGCCCCCTTCCTCCCCCCCCCATCTGCCAGTGGACCTGAGGGAGACTCCGGCTTCCTGGTAGGTTGAGGCCTAGGTTCAGCTCGCTAAGGAAGTAGAGAGCCGCCTTCCGACGCCAGAACCTGTTCCGGACCCCTGTCGTCGAGGGCGAGAGCCCCCCTTCATGTTACCAGAGGGTTCCCTTCAAACAACATGAAGTCTTGCTATATTATGACATATGCAGTGAGTCCCAACCTTTGAACTGCTCCGGAGGTGAAAGAGTTAACTTTCCATGCCAGGCATGGAACTTTGAGCGTGAGCTCGGTTGAAAACACTGTCTGTTGTTAATCAAACTCAAACTGTCAGATTCTTTGCTCCGCCTCACTGAACAGTCGCTCCTGAGATTTCTCCTTCTGCTTGGTTCATTTTGTCGGTTAAAGTGTTATTTTATCGTTTTTTTGACCGAAATTAAACTGCAACCAGTCGGTTCAAGCTCTGTCCGTGGCATTGTAAGTAATAGATCGGCTTACATTTATTTTATTCTGTGTGGAACTTGTAAACGTCTTTCGGTTCGGTTTGAACCGATCAGGTTGTTCTAAAACTTTACTAGTCCTTGTTTAGAGTGCGGTTCCCGGTTCTTATCGGTTCTAAAAAAAAACAGATTTCATTACGTTTTTTTCCACGACCCGTGGCACGGTTGGGAACCGATAAGGGAGTCTTGCTTGGCGGATTGCCATAAACGGACAAGTTGATTAGGCTGGCACTATGTCTGAGAAACCCAAAAGAAAAACCGGGCCCACTGGGTTTCAGCACTGTAGTGTTTGTGAGAAAGCCTTTGCTAAGGCTGACCCACATGCCACTTGTGTGTATTGTCTGGGGTTTGACCACCTCAGTGCAGACTGCCAGATATGTAGTAATTTTCCTGCTGCCACCATTGAGAAGAGAGTTGGTAGGCTCAGGGAAAGGGAGGCTAAAAAAGTCCCGCTGACCCGGGATAGCCCGTTCCGGGTTCCAACCGAATCGAGGGAGTGCCCTCTGACCAAGGCGATACTTCCTCGGGCAAAATAAAAGCCAGCTCTGAGGAGCCAGTTCCAACTAAAAGGACTAGAAAGTCAGCTAGTGTGCCAAAAGTTTTTTCTCCAACCACTGAGGAAATAGCTAAAGCAATTCAAATTGTGCAGTCACTTTCCCCGGTTCCGACCGAACCAATACCGTCAGGGAAGAGCTCGGTTCGGCCGGTTCCACCGGTTCAAGATTATGATTTTGAGGATTTTTATGAACCGGAAGAGGGGGAAGAGGAGTATGAGGAGAATGAATGTGGGTTTGAAAGTCTGGATGTGCCCACTGAACCGGACATCTCTCCAGACAGACCGTCAGGGGTTTCTCCTCCTAGGCTATCTGAGTCCCCTTCTCATCTTATGTTTTATAAGAAAGTTGCTGAAACTCTCCAGCTTCCTGTTGAGGAAGCTGTTGATGACCAAGAGGAGCCTGATTATGTAGAAATGATGGATATTCCAGAGTCTAGGAGACTGTCTATTCCTCTGCATAAATCTTTTAGGAAACAGACAGTAAAATTCTAAAACTCCTCACCTATACTTCCTGTTGATAAAAGGATGGACAAGAGGTATACATTATCAGGCTCTGATACGGAGTTCCTCACACAGCAATGCAGCCATGTGGGGGTAGTGCAGGCTGCAGCCTGTGACAAGGCAAATATTCCTCTAGCTTCGCACCCCCCTGAAAAGGACTCCAGGAGGGTTGATGCCATGGCAAAGAAACGGTACATGGCAGCATCCTTGGGACTCAGACAGGCAAATTATATGGCTTATGCTGTTAGATGCCACAAATCCAGATGGGATACTGTGCTGGCTCTAGCAAAACAGGTCCCTGACCAGCTTGCAAGGGAGCTGGAACAGGTGGCTGCGGATGGTATTGAGGCATCTAAGGTGCAATTTCATGCTGCAGTAGACTCTAATGATGTGTCATCAAGGGTTATGGCTACATCTGTGGCACTTCGCAGAATGGCTTGGCTCAGATGTACTACCCTGTCACAGGATACTCAGTCTAAGGCCATGGATTTTCCTGTTGTGGGCAATTCTCTGTTTGGGAAGCAGACAGAGAATTACATGAAGAAAATGGATGAATATAGGACCACCTATAGGAGTGCACAGGCCAAGGAAAGGCAGGCCACTCCTCAAAGGCAGCATCCCAGGGGCAGGGGCAGGCCTTTTCATAGGCCTTTTTACCAAGTCAGGCCTCCTCTTCTGCTTATGCCCAGAGGGGGTTCTTTAGAGGGAGAGGCAGACAGGGCGCAAGCAAGCCTGCTTCCACCCCTCAGCCCAAAGCCCCTGCCAAGCAGGCACCCTGATGGGGTAGCCAGGGCCGATTCTCCTCTACCTGTAGGGGGCAGGCTGGTTTACTTTGTCCAGGACTGGAGGTCTCTAACATCAGACAAGTGGGTCCTGGAAGTAGTAAGCCAGGGACTGGTTCTCAGCTTCAAAAAATTTCCGAAGATGAGAGCCAGGTCCTTTCCACCTGCAAATCCATCAGAGGCACTTGCCCTAGAAACAGAAGTTTCTACCCTCCTGGCTCTCAGAGCTGTGGAAAGGGTTCCACCCCTACACCAGGGCAAAGGGTTGTACTCCAGGTACCTCCTTACCCCAAAAAAGACAGGAGAATGGCGGCCCATCCTGGATCTCAGATACATAAACAAGCACCTTTTAAAACCAAAATTCAAAATGGTGACTCTTGGAGTTATTTTACCCTCTCTAAGGCCAGGGGACTGGCTAGCGTCCCTGGACCTCAAGGATGCCTACTTCCATGTTCTTATCAGAAGCTCCCATCGAAAGTACCTCAGATTCGAACTGCCCTCAGGGCATTACCAGTTCAGAGCAATGCCCTTCGGCCTCACCTCTGCCCCGAGGGTATTCACAAAATGCCTGGCAGTAGCAGTTGCCCACTTAAGAAGGCAAAAGATTGCCATTTTTCCTTACCTGGACGACTGGCTCATAGTAGGCCAGTCTCCAGAACAAGTCAGACTACACCTTTGGGTAACTCAGCAACTGCTCACATCTCTAGGTTTCCTTCTCAATCTTCCGAAGTCCGTTCTAGAGCCTGTCCGGCTTCTCACCTTCATAGGTGCAGAACTGAACTCAAAAGAGGCCAGAGCCTTCCTTCCTTCCTCTGGAAAGAGCAAGGGCCTTGGTCTCTCTGGCCTCCTCCTTCACCTTGCAGGTCTCTCGACCAGCAAGGCATTTTCTGCAGCTCCTGGGGCACATGGCTGCTTCTACAGCAGTAGTGCAGGGAGCAAGATTTCAGATGAGGGACATCCAGTTCCATTTGAGAGCCTTTTGGTCTCAAAGGAGAGACCCTCTGATCAAATTGATCCCAGTGACTCGAACCCTGATCCAAGCCCTTCAGTGGTGGCAGGACCAGAGCAATCTGAGACAGGGGGTTCCCTTCATCCCTCAGTCTCACTCCCTAATCCTTCCTACAGATTCATCCCTCTTGGGGTGGGGAGCTCACATGGGCGACCTCACTACCCAGGGATTGTGGTCCCCTCAGGAATCTCTGCTCCACATCAATATGTTGGAACTCAGAGCAGTTTTTCTAGCACTTCAAGTTTTTTCCACCTCTGTTCAGAACAAAGTTGTACAGATCAGAACAGACAACACCACTACAATGTGGTACATCAACAAGCAAGGAGGCACTCGGTCTGTGGCCTTGTGCACCGAAGTAATGAAGTTGTGGTCTCTGGCGTATTCCCTGAACACCTCCCTTACAGCAGTTCACCTCCCAGGCAAGGACAATGTCCGGGCAGATGCTCTCAGCAGGATTTCCCAGGGCCATCACGAATGGTCACTGGATCCCCTAGTATTGGAGGTAGTATTTGCCAGATGGGGCACCCCGCAGATAGATCTTTTTGCAGCACCAGACAATCACCAACTTCCCCTTTTTTGCTACAGATCCCCAGTGTTGGGCTCAGTCCCTCTGGATGCCATCCTTATCAGTTGGGAAGGGAAGTTTCTCTATGCCTTCCCCCCCTTCCCTCTTCTGTTCAAGGTACTAGTCAAAATCAGATCTCAACCCTGCAAGATGATCCTGATTGCACCAGATTGGGCCAGACAGCCCTGGTACCCACTCCTTATGTCCTTAGCAGTCCACCTTCCCCTGTGTCTTCCCAGGAATCACAACCTGTTAACCTGTGCTCAGGGGAGGGTTTAGTACCCGAATCTCAGATCTCTCAATCTCAAGGCCTGGTTCTTGAGGAGTTAGAGTTTGCTGACCTACACCTCTCCCAAGGTGTATTAGATATATTGAAGGCTTCTAGGAAGCCATCCACCAGGGCTACTTATAATTCCAAATGGAAGAGATTTTCCATTTGGTGCTCTGACAAGCATATCTCCCCAGAATCTGCTGACTTACCCACAGTCCTGGATTACATAGAAACATAGAATTTGACAGCAGATAAGGACCGCTTGGCCCACCTAGTCTGCCAGTTTTCCTACCTAACAGATAAGCTGCAGATTCTAGTTAACCAACAGCTTAATTCCTCCTACCCCCCACTAGGACTGCCCTATGCCTGTACCATGCATTCTTGAAGTCCCCCACTGTTCATGACCCCACGACCTCTTCAGGGAGGCTGTTCCATGCATCCACAACCCTCTCAGTGAAAAAATACTTCCTCACCTTACCTCTGAGCCATCCCCCTTCTATCTTCAAATTGTGCCCCCTTGTTCTTGCACATCTCTTTCTCTGGAAGATGCTACCCTCTTGGACTTTGTTAATTCCCTTGAGGTACTTGAAAGTTTCTATCATGTCCCCTCTCTCCCTTCTTTCCTCAAGGGTATACATATTAAGCTCCTTTAGTCTTTCTTCATATGTCTTCTGGTGCAGACCCTGCACCATTTTGATGCCCTCCTCTGGACACCTCCACTCTGTGTCTTTGGGAGATGGGGTCTCCAGAACTGCACACAGTACTCCAGATGGGGTCTCACCAACTGTCTGTACAGAGGGATAACAACTTCCTGTTTTCTACTATTGATGCCTCTTCCTATACATCCCAGTATCCCCCAGCCTTCCTTACTGCCTTCTCACATTGCTTGCCCACCTTTAGGTCATCTGATATAATTACCCCCAGGTCCCTTTCTATTTTTACTGTTGTCAGTATCTCACCCCCCATTGTGTACGCTTCCCCAGGGTTTTTGTTCCCCATGTGCATTACCTTGCACTTCTTTGCATTGAATCTGAGCTGCCATACATTTGACCATTCCTTCAACCTTGCCAAGTCCTTTCTCATCCTTTCCACTCTATCTTGTGTATCAACCCTGTTGCAGATCTTTGTGTCATCTACAAAGAGACATACTTTTCCTTCCAGTTCCTCTGCAATGTCACTTATAAAGACATTAAAAAGGACCGGTCCCAGTACTGAACCCTGCGGTACCCCGCTAGTAACCCTCCTTTCGTCACTGTGTACTCCATTTACTACTACCCTTTGAGTCCTGTTGTCTAGCCAATTTTTTATCCAGGCTACCACCTTGGGACCCACTCCAAGGCTGGCTATCTTGTGTATTAATCTTTGTGTGGGACTGTATCAAATGCCTTGCTAAAATCTAGGTAGGCCATGTCCACAGCCGCCCCTGGTCTACTACTTTGGTAACCCAGTCAAAGAAATCTATTAGATTCGGCTTCAACACGACCTTCCCATCGTGAATCCATGCTGCCTTGGGTCCTGTGCCCCACTGGCCTCTAGGTACTCAACAATTCTTTCCTTCAGAAGTGATTCCATCATTTTCCTACCACTGAGGTCAAACTAACTGGTCTGTAGTTTCCTGCCTCTGTCTTGCTCCCACTTTTGTGAAGAGGAATCACATCTGCCCTCCTCCAGTCCTCGGGTACCACCCCATCCTCCCATGATTTGTTAAACAGAGTAGTCAGGTGTCACTAGTTCTACCTTAGTTCTTTAGAATTCTTGAGTGAACCCCATCAGGCCCCATTGCTTTGTCCACCTTCAATTTTATTAGTTCTTTCAGAACCCTTTCTTCTGTAAATGGACTGTTATCGAGCCCCGTCTTCAGAGTGTTTCTCTTGTTTGGTTTAGGTAACTCCCCCTTCTCTTCCTTTGTGAATACTGAGCAGAAATATTCGTTCAGTATCCCTGCTTTTTCACTGTCACCCTCTACCCACATTCCCTCCGCTTTATTAAGCTTCAGTATCCCTCCTTTGGTCTTTCTTCGCTCCCTAATGTACCTATAAAAGGTCTTATCCCCCTTCTTAACAGAATTGGCTATCCTTTCCTCGGTTTGAGCCTTTGCTGTTCTGACTGCCTTCCCAGCCTCTTTCTGCTTTAACTGATAAAGTTCTCTGTCCTGCTCCTTCTGTGTTTCCTTATATTTCCTGAATGCTGTCCTTTTCTCCTTAACCTTCCCTGCCACCTCTTTTGAGAACCATAACGTTTTTTTTCCTTTGTTGTGTTTTATTGATTTGTTTTACACAAAGGCTTGTTGCTTCTGTGATGGCTGTTTTGATCACTCCTCATTGTTCCTCAACCCCTCCTTCTTGCCTGTTTGCTAGTGCTTTTCTTTATATGGTGCATTTTTATTATATGGTGCATTTGAATACTTTGGGGCTGAGGCCAGCTACCCTAAAAGTGCACCTGGCAGCCGTGTCTGCTTTCTTATCAGCAGGTAAACCCTCTTCTCTTTTGGCTCATCCTGTATTCTCCAAGTTTTTCAAGGGGTTGCTTCACACCAGCCCTCCATTCAGGGACCCTGCCCCTGCCTGGGATCTTAATATTTGCATTGCTGAGCTTATGCAGCCTCCTTTTGAGCCCTTGTCTTCAGCAGAGCTTAAGTACCTGACTTGGAAAACTGTGTTTTTGGCAGCCATCACTTCTGCCAGGCGCATAAGTGAGTTACAAGCATTGTCAGTGGAACCTGATTTTATCTCCTTTCATAGAGATAAGGTGGTCCTCCGGACTAACAGAAAGTTCTTGCCTAAGATGGTTTCAGACTTCCACCTTAATCAATCTATGTCTCTCCCTGTGTACTTCACTGACCATTCCTCCTCTGGTGAGAGGAGACTACACAGTTTAGATGTCAAAAGAGCCCTTAGTTACTACATAGAACGTACTAAGGGTCACAGCTTTGACTCCTCTCAACTGTTCCTCACTTATGGTGAGGTTGGTAAAGGAACCTGCCAAAAGATCCATTGCCAGGTGGATTGTCTCTTGTATCCAATTTGCTATGAAAACTGGGTAAGGTTCCCCTTCAGGCCTGAGGGCTCACTCTACCAGAGGTACAGCTGCATCTCTGGCTGCTGCCAGGGACATTCCTATCCTAGAGATATGTCAAGCAGCTATCTGGAAAACAATTCACACTTTTACCAAGCATTACTCCCTGGACATCCAGGCTAGGAGTGATGCTCGGTTTGGCACAGCTGTGCTTCAGAGCCTATTTCCAAAGTAGGTTCTGTCCCTCCTCCATGGAGGTACTGCTGTGTAGTCTGCATATGTCATAATATAGCAAGACTTCATGTTGTTTGAAGAAAAAATTACTCACCTTAGTAATGTTGTTTCTTCTAATGGAGTCTTGCTATATTATGACCTCCGCCTGCCCCTCTCAGAACCTCTACTTTTGGGATGTGGGTGGGCAGTGCAGTGTTGGCACTTAGTAGATGCCCACCTTATTTTCTTCACCCCTTCTTTTTGGGGTGTTTGGGTGTTATGTTTTTGATTTTTTTGGATCCCCTGACTTGAGTCTTTGTTTTGGGACCAAGAAAAATGTGTTCTTATATTTAGTAGCCAGTTGGCTAGTGTAGGTTTACGGCTTCCACACAGAACCTTAGTGAGTTTTGTTCGTAAAGATCTGACAGTTTGAGTTTGATTAACAACTGACAGAGTTTTCAACCGAGCTCGCGCTCAAAGTTCCATGCCTGGCATGGAAAGTTAACTATTTCACCTCCGGAGCAGTTCGAAGGTTGGGACTCACTGCATATGTCATAATATAGCAAGACTCCATTAGAAGAAACAGCATCACTAAGGTGAGTAATTTTTTTCTTCTGTTTCCACGACAGGGTGGCACATTACCACAGGAGCTCCCCAAGGGGTCCGTTCCTCCCCAGAGCGGGGAGGGGTCTTCATCTCCTTCATCTTCCTCGGACGATTATGACGGACGTTCCGACTTTGATGATGAGCCACGAACTCCAGACAAGCCCCGGCCTAGGACTCCTCCGAAGTCTCCTATGGTGGTTCTTTCCTTCACAGAGTTGCTACGCAAGATCCAGTAGTTGCATCAGTGGAAATCTTTGGAGCCAGATCCACAGCGGCAGAAACTAGCTGCACATCTGGATCTGCCTGAGGTCGCTCCTACCTTGGTTCCACCCTGGATCGAGCCTCACACGGACCTTGTTTCCACCATCTTTAATCAACCATCCACCATAGCCCCCCTTCCGAGGAAGGCGGAAAGGCTGTTTCAGGCTCCGGAGGGTGTTGTTTGTTATGTCACACCCCAAGGCTGACTCGGTCATGATCAGCGCCACCCACGGCTGTACAGCCAACCCAAAGCGTTTGAGCTCGTCTCCACCTGATGAGGAGTCCGGCCTTCTGGACCAGTATGGGAAGAAGGTCTTCGCTTCTTCTACTCTGGGTATTAGGGCCATGAACTATGTCACTCACATTGGGGATTACCAGAAGGCCATCCTTTGCGAGATGGAAGCTAAATTGGACTCCCTTCCTGAGTCGCAGACCAAAGAGGAAGCGGCAGACCTGGTCTGTTCTGCTCGTTTGGCCAGTAGGCACATGCTACACGCTACTTACGATGCAGTGGATGCTGCTGGAAGGAGCTCGGCATTCGCCGTAGGTTTGCAGCGTCATGCCTGGCTCAGAGTGTCGGGTTTGGTCCCTGAAGTGCAGTCCGCTATTCGGGACACGCCCTTCAGGGGTTCGGTGCTGTTCGGTGATGATGTCAAGGATATCGTCACCAGCCTGCGAGAGACGGGCACTGCTCTCAAGGAAGTTGACTCCTTGTACAGAGCCCCTCAGCCTCAGCGCCGTCCCTTTCGCAAGTGTGCATGGGACAAGGCAAAACCCCAAGGGAAGCAGGCCAACAAACGTCAGGCCCCTCCGGCTTCGAAGCGCCCCCCCGCCGCCCAAATGAGCAGCGGGAGCTCCAACTGCAGCGCTGCCTCACACCACCTGACTCCTTTCCTCTCCCACAGCCTCTGGGCTTCCCAGAGGAACCGGTAGGATGAAGGTTCTCCCTGCATCTGCTGGGTTGGGAGAGGATCATTTCAGACATTTGAGTGCTCCAGCTGATAGCGGAAGGACACTCAATAGAGTTTCTTCAGAAAACCCCCTCCAAGGTCGTCTTACTCCCCGGAACACCTTCTTCAGTTTCAGGAAGAAATTTCCGCCCTTCTTCTGAAGGCGGTGATAGAACCCGTCCTTCCCCATCTCCAGGGGACGGTTTACTATTCCCATTTCTTCCTGGTTCCGAAGAAATCAGGCGACGTGAGGCCAGTCCTAGACCTCAGCTCCCTGAACCTGTTTGTGGAGTACAAGAGGTTCAGAATGCTCTCTCTGCAGGGTCTTCTGCCCCTCCTTCGGCCGGGACAATGTCTGTGCACTCTGGACATGCAGGATGCCTAACTCTGTATCCCTATCTGCCCGTCCCACCACAAATACCTTCAGTTTTCTTTTCAGGAAGACCACTACCAGTTCAAGGCCCTCCCATTTGGGGTCTCTTGAGTATTTACCAGATGCCTTTCTGTGGTAGCGGCCCACCTGCGTACCCAGAGGGTTCGGGTTTTCCTGTACCTGGACGACTGGCTCCTGGCAGCCCTGTCCAGGGAGGACCTCCTGTGCTCCCTTTCCCTTAACCTGGAGGTTTTCACCAGCCTGGGTATTACCATCAATCAGCTAGAGTCCCATTTGATCCCATCCCAAAGACTCCTTTTTATCGGGGCAATCCTGGATACGACCTCTGGTATGGCCTTCCTTTCTTTGGACAGGGTAGCCACCCTTCAGGCTCAGGAAAGCATGTTGTCCACCCGCAGATGGGTCTCTGCTAGGTCAGTCCTTCGCCTCCTCTGGCTCATGTCAGCTGCCATTCCAACCGTGCCTCGCGCTCGGCTTCACATGAGAATTTTTAAGTGGACGCTTCAGTCTCAGTGGGTTCAATTGGTGCCCTACCTAGATCGGAAGATCTTGGTCTCCTCTTCGATGGTTCAGGACTTGCAATGGTGGATGTTTCAGGAGAACTTTTGCCTGGGAGTTCCCTTCTGTCTTTCTCCCCCTCCCAAACTTTGACAACAGACACCTCGGGCAAGGGTTGGGGAGCCTACTTGGGATCTCAGTGGACCCAGGGCTCTTGGTCCAGACTCGAGCAGGCTCTCCACATAAATGTGCTTGAGCTACAGGCCGTTCTATATGCCTTGCAGCTCTTCATCTGTATCTGCTTCCCGGTCATCTGGCTGTCCAGACCGACAACCTGTACGTAGTGTGGTACATCAACAAACGGGCAGAAACTCGTTCCTACCCTCTTTGCAGGGAAGCGATGCGGATTTGGGATTGGGCAGTACTTCACAACCTTCACCTCACAGCGGTTCATGTTCTGGGGGTCGAGAACACATTGGCAGACCACCTCAGCCGGTCGTCTGCCCAAGCTGTTTGCCTCTCCTGTCAACGCAAAACTTCCCGTCTTCTGCTCGCTCGCTCCAGTTCACGGAGTGTTTTGGAGAGATAGTCTGTCTCTAAACTGGAAGGGCAGATTCATGTATGCCTGCTCTCTGATCCCATTGATTCAGAGGGTCTTACACAGACTCTGCTCAGAAGGAGCTTGCATGATCCTCATCGCTCCGTTCTGGCCCAGTCAAGTTTGGTTCTCTGTTCTGCAACAGTATTCAGAGGAACCTCCACTTCCTCTTCCCTGTCGCAGCTCTTGTTGACCCAGGATCAGGGGACCCTGGTCCATCCAGGACTCAAATCCCTTCAGCTGCATGTGTGGCTTCTGTAGACATAGTTCCAACCCGGTTCGGGGTTTCGTCGTGGGTGGCGGAGATTCTAGTGGAGACCAGGAAGCCTTCCACTTACACCATGAAATGGAAAAGATTCTGCATTTGGGCCTCTTCCAGAGCTTTCGAGCTATTCTCCTGCCCTGTCGGGAGGCTCCTGGATTACTTGAGTCACCTCTTCGACCTAGCTCTTAGCCACTCCTCTTTAAAGGTTCACATGGCAGCCATTTCCGCTTACCATGTTCCTTTTGGGGACACGTCTTTTGCACAGCTGGAAGTTGCTAAGACCTTCCTTAAAGGGGTTCTTCACTTGAGACCCCCTATTCGTGCACCTGCCCTTCCTTGGGACTTAAATGTCATTCTCGAGAAGCTTACCCTGCCTCCTTTTGAGCCGGCAGCATCAGCAGACCTAAATTTCTTTCCTGGAAGACGCTCTTCCTGGTGGCCATTACCTCTGCTCAATAAATTTCTGAGCTTCAGGCCTTAATGTGTAAAATCCCGTACTTGATTTTCCATAAGGAAAGTGTGGCTCTGCGTACCAACCCTAGGTTTCTCCCTAAAGTGGTAGCGGAATCTACGCTAAATCAATCCATGGAACTGCCTGCGTGTTTTTTACGCAACATTCCGATCAAGGAGAGTACTTCTTACATACTTTGGATGCTCACCAGATTCTGAGATACCACACCAACAGGACAAAGGATCTCAGAAAGACTTTTCACCCGTTTGTCTCTCTTGTTCACAAAGGAGAATGCAATGCTGTTTCTAAGCAATGCCTTTCAAAATGGTTGGCTCATTGTATCACTTTCTGTTATGACAAGTATCACAAGACCTTGCCAGGTCAAGTCAGAGGTCACTTCACTAGGGGTGTCGCTGCCTCTGCTGCTTGTTTCAAGAACGTGTCAGCGGCTGGCATCTGTGTAGCCACTGGACTTCTGTCCATACTTATACGAAACATTACAGTTTGGACATTACCTCTTGGCGTAGAACTGGCTTCGGATTGGCTGTTCTCTAAGGTTTTCTTTCTTAAGACCTTCACAGCCAGAGGATCTGTGTAAGAGTAGTTTCCTCCTCCCGTGAGCTTCTCTTTGTTCCAGACTGCTTGGGACTCAGTCCTATATGTAATTATCTACTGTAAGAGCCCTGTCGAAGTAAGATAGTACAGTTACGTAAGAACTTGCCGTAACAGTAAAACTTCAAGAGAGGCTTTTGCAGTAGGAAATACCTTCCTGCCCTCCATTCCCCTTAGCTTTTTCAGCTCCTTTTCCAGGATGGGAAATATCCGCTTCTCTCTCATCTTGCCTTTTTGGCCTTTGGCGGGAAAGAACTGGAAGGCGGGCATGGGGGACCACCCCTTTATACTGATGTCGGTCACCTGACATGGGGGCAGTCACCCGCCAGAGACTGCTAGCTAGAAATTTTTCCCTGAGGTGCTGATGCCTGCCGGCTTCAGTCCTATATGTAATGAGCTACTGCAAAAGTCTCTCTCGAAGATCTACTGTTACAGTAAGTTCTTTTGTAACTACTTTGTTGAGCTTTGCAAATTTCCTTTGTTCTAGCCAAATAAAAATGCAGAGTTCTTATGACATCTAAAGGATGAAGGGTACGCTCTTCTTCAGTTTGGAAGTTCGCAAAGTAAGTAGGTAGGACCAAAGGTTGGTTTAGATGAAATTCTGAAACAACCTTGGGGAGAAACTTAAGATGGGTCCTAAGAACTACTTTGTCCTTATGAAACGCAGTATACGGAGGATCTGTGACCAAGGCATGTATTTCAGAAACCCTGCGGGCCGAGGTAATGGCCACCAAGATGACCGTTTTCCAAGTGAGAAATTTCAGCTCACAGGTGGCTGGAGGCTCGAAAGGCTTGAGCATGTCTAGCACAAGATTAAAGTACCAGGCTGTGACTGGACGTCTGATAGGAGGTCTGGTGTGCAGAATACCCTTAAGAAGCCTCTTAACTACTGGTAACTGAGCCAGTGATGAGGAAAGTACTGGTTCGTGATAAGCTGAAATGGCACAAAGGTGGACTTTGACCGTAGAGTATTGCAGACCTGAATTTGATAGGTCTAAAAGGTACTCTAGAACTTTATTTGGTGGACAGGAAAAAGGATTCAAAGAGGATTTCACACACCAGAGAGAAAAACGCCTTCATTTGGCTGTGTAAGTTTTTCTAGTGGCTGGCCTGCGCGGAGCCAAAAGAAAATCTGAAACTCTCTGAGAGACGTTGAACCTGTTAACTTCTGTCTTTTCAGGAGCCAAGTGTGAAGGTGAAGAGACCTCACATTGGGATGGACCACAGGCCCCTGACTCAGAAGGTTCGTCTGAAGGGGAAGCGCTTTCGGAGAGGTTTCCGACATACTGTTGAGTAACGGAAACAATATTTGTCAAGGCCAGAAGAGAGCAATGAGGATCATTTTGTCACCTGGGAATTGAACTTGAGAAGTACCCTCTGAATTAGAAGAAGAGGTGGAAAGGCGTATAGAAAGCGTTTTGTCCACTGTAGCTTGAACGCATCCTGACAGAAAATGCCAGGCCCTGGATTTCTGGAGCAGAAGAGAGGCAGTTTTGTGTTGAGTGGGGATGCAAAAAGGTCCAGATCTGGAGTTCCCCACTCTGCGAATAGTGACTGAACTACGGTTGAGTCTAGAGACCACTCGTGAGGATCTGTCTACTGTCTGCCAGTTCGTTCTGCACTCATGGCAGGTACACTGCCTAAATTAGAGTCTTGTGCTCTAGGCACCATTCCCACACACTCATAGCTTCCCTGCCTATAGGGTAAGAGTATGCACCGCCCTGCTTGTTGATGTAATACATCACTGCTTTGTTGTCTGTTTGAAGGAGAATGCTCTTGTGGCAGAGAATGTCCTTCAAAGCCCGGACTGCATAAAGGACGACTCTCATTTGCAGGACATTTATGTGAAGCTGGGACTCAACCTGAGTCCGCGTACCTTGGGTATGGAGATTCTGACAGTGAGCTCCCCACTCCATCAGGGACGCATCCATGGTAATGGAAATCTGATGATCTGGTGGAGCAAAGGGATACCCTTCCAGAAGGTTGACCTCTTGTGACCACCAGGTGAGTGACCTCTTCAGAGGTTCTGTCACCTTGATGAGAAAGGACTGAGGGTGAGTGGTTGGGGACCACTGAGTACTGAGCATCCATTGAGAGGTTCTCATGTGGAGGTGTGCTAGGGGTACAGTGAATACCGAGGATGCCATGAGACGAAGCATCCATTGCATCGAGATAGCTCGAACTGAGCTTTTCTCCCTGATGTATCTGGCCATCTGTAGGATATCGCTCTTTCTGTCCTCTGGAAGAAAAGCTTTCACACAGGAGGTGTCTGGAAGAGTTCCTATGACAAGCAGCTTCTGGGAGGGCTGCAACTATGATTTCTTGAGGCTTAGCAGGACTGCCGTGGACATGAGAAAACTTGATTCCGTGGCTACAGCATTGAGAGTTCCTTGCCTGGAGGGGCTTGCTAGGAGCCAGCTGTCCAGATACGGGAACACTTAGATTCTGACCTTTCTGAGATGCGCTGCGAGAATTGCACAAACACTTTGTAAAAACACGTGGCGCCTAGGATGGCCCAAAGGGCAGGACTCCGAACTGATAATGCTGTCCCAGAGCTGCAACCTGTAGGTATTTGTGATGCTTTGGGTGTGTAGGGATATGTTGGTAAGCGTCCCGCATGCCCAGGGAAGCTAGCCAATCGTGTTGATGAAGCAAGGGTAACAGGGTCCCGAGCGCTTTCATCTCGAACTTTTCTTTGAAAAGAAATTTGTTTTACTTCCTGAGGTCCAGAATGCCACCAGTCTTTTTCGGGACCAGGAAGTAATGGGAGTAGAAACCTGTGTTTCGTTGATCCAGCAGAACTATTTCTACTGCCCTGTTGTTCAGAAGGCCTTGTATCTCGGAGGCACGAAGTTCTGACACGGCTGTCGTTTGGGAGGACGATACAGAGGGGTTTCTGAAAGGTTGTGGGAGTACCCCTCGCGGATTATCCAGAGGACCCATTTGTCTGATGTTATAGACTTCCACTGGTTGTAGAACTGAGTCAGATGTCTTCCCACTGCTGAGGAGGAGTCCCACTCGGGCAGTTGAGGTAGGACCCGGGCCAGAAACTCAGAAGGTGGCACTGGGTTCTTTGAGCCCTAGTGCCTTCTGTTATGTTTTCTTTTGACGCTAAGGGGCTTGTTTTTTGTTGAAACCTCCCCTGCCCTTGTCCCGAAAGGAGTGATTGTTGTGAAACTGACACTTAACATGCCCCCAACCCACCCCAAGAAGCAGTGGGAGCAGGTCGAGCCGTTTTAATGGCCAACCTAGTCTACTGTGTGGCTTCCAGAGCTTGCTGTACTTGAGGTCTGAACAGATACATACAGTCAAAGGGTAATGCCATGACCTGTCGGGCATCATTCGTGAAGCCCGAAGTGCGTAGCCAGGAATGACAGCAGGTGCAAATGACCGCCACCACTCAGGAAGCAGTATTGAAAGTGTCCGTAGCTGCTTTAACTTGCTGGTTCTTGGACTCGATACCCCTGGTTATGGTTTGAAGTAGCTCTGAACTAGTGTCCGACTCGGGCAGAGCTTCTACCATCTGTTTGAGCGAATGCCAAAGAACATACTCATATTAAGAAAAGTAGCCCTGGTAGCTGGCAGTACAAATACCCAGGGTGGTGGCAGCAAAGACCGCCTTACCTAAGGTGTCTGTCTTACGAGATTCTTTGTTTATAGGCCGGGCTGTAGATGCCTGAGGAAGAGCGGCCTTATCATTCTCTGCCAAGACTAGTGGGGTGTGCAGTGGCCTGGGAAGCCAAAATGGGTCGATCCTTGGGAGCAGCATGCTTTCTATCTGTGGACATAGCCACAGAAGGAACGAGAGCGGGATTATTCCATATCATTTGAGAGAGTGTCTCAAAGGAAGGTTGTACCAGGGGGTGTTAAGTCCATAGGGATCTCTGGACAAGAAGATATTGGAGCCTTAAGAGCTTCCCAGGATCGATGTCTGTAGTCTGGAGAGAGAAGGTAGAATTCAAAATTTTCAGCAGAGACTTAAATAATAGATCCTCGACCACAGGCTCTACGACAAGATTAGGTCCTGTTCCTTCTATGTCATCACCCAGCCGAAGGTCTGGGTCAGGCTCAGTATCATCTCCTGACAGTCAAGGAGGGACTGTATGGACAGGAAGGGAGTGAAAAGCAGAAGGAAATGAGGAAAGAAAAGGGTTCGGAGTCGAGAAGCCCTGAAAGCTGGAAGGCGTCATACCAAGCCTCTGTGCTGACATGACACCCGGTGCCATAAAGCTGCATGGCTCCGACGATCCCAACAGCGCCGAGGATGGCGTCGACAATCTCAACAGTGCCGAGGATGGCGCCAACAGACATATCGATGCAGAGGACGGCACGAGCGACCCATCAACGGCGCTGAAACCAACCCAGGGCTCCGAAAAATAGGATTTGAGGAGAAAAAAGGAAGGAGACCAGGAGATGGAGGCATCGGTGTGGCCCTTTGTGCCGCAGCCATGTGAAGGGGGAAAACACCTGGACATGGAGTCGAGTGCGCCAAAGGAGGTGCGGTGCGACTAGGGAGGCCCAACTGCCGTACCCGATCCCCCAGAGTGACTGGACCAGGCAGCTGGACCAACCTCCAAGCCCATTGCTCTATAAGAGCGGCCCACGGATGAAACTGCTCATCTGAAGCCCTACCAGAAGGCAGGGAAGGCCTCCGATGTCAAAGAGGTTGGTGACTGGAAACAGAAACCAGCAGTTCCGAAGGAGGAGACCGGCAGCTGACCCCAATGACTGACTGTCGACACGCAGACATACCAGAGGGCGACCTCGAGTGATGCCTTCTCTTTCTTAATCTGTGGGCTGAAGAAGAAGAGGTCGAGGCCAAACGGTGCCGAGAATGCGACCATTTTCTTTTATGCTTTCAGGGGGACCACCCATCTTCTCGGGCATTAGACTGTCCGTTGTCAGACCATCCCTCCGGAGAGGGCAGCGGACCAGACCCAGCCCAGCTGACTGAACAGCTTTCATACAAGGTCTTCCTACCGTCACCTGACCTGCTCATGGTTGACTCTGTCAGTGTAGGCTGAGACTTTTTCTTGAATAAGAAAAATTTTATATTAGTCGATACTTATTTGAGATATACTACAAACCAATAAACTGAAAACTATTGCTGCTAGTTTAACGTTTAACTCCCTGCGGGCGAGCGACGTCGTCACTGAAGTGCACTCGACGGTGGGGGGAAAAAAAGGAACTGAGGCAGTTGAAGGGTCGACACCAAGATAGTCATTGCTGCACGAGTCAAGGCTCACAGCACCAGCCCTCTTCCGAAAAGTTTACTCCTGCTGGGTCCTAGCGCCTCCGACGTAGATCCCCATCAGTGTGAAGTGGAGACTTTATGTCCAGGAAGATCATAAAAGGACAAGGAAAAACCTTCCTCTCAAGTCCTTCCACGCAGCACTTTAACAAAAACTGTCTCATCAACCAGACGTTTGTCGTCGACGACAGGATACCCTCCCATCAATGACTATCATTGCTCTGCCTTCATCATCGACAGGGCACAAGATTATATATAGGATAGTGCATGGGGAACAGTTGACAACAGGGCTATTCTTTCACCGAGTTGGCACTGTGATGACGGATTACCTCGAGAGCGCAGCTCAAGAGGTAATCCATCATCCTAGTGCCAACGAGATAAAAGATGCCCCGTTGTCAACTGTTCCCCATGTACTTTTCTTTATAGTGTATGGTGGAACGTCGTTTTTGGGATCACTACAGCATGTTTCTGCTTCAAAACATTTTTACTGGGTTACCAGAAGGAAAAAAGAACTTTACATTTTGAACGTTTTAACACTAAACATTAGTACTGCCACCGACATTGCTGCTTTCGCTGTGTGTCCTGTCTATGGAGTGAGCCGTAACTGTCAAATGCTGCTCGAGGACACAGTGTGTGACATTCGCAGTGCAGTAGAAAAAAATGTTCTGCTGCACTGCGAACGTCACTAGCGTGTGACTACAAGGTTTCGACAATGATGGATTGCGGTGGAGAACGACGTTCCACCGTACACTATAGCCTCCTCATCCATGGAAGTGCTTCCCTCATCGACGGCAATTACTGTCTCTTCGACGGAGTGTCTTTTCTCTGCTGCCTTGTTGACATTTATCCATCCATTGACCGGCCACATTTCCCTGTCGATGGAGCAGGTTTTGTGCCATAAAACAGCACATTTAAAGACTTTTTTCCATCTGTGGAGATCACTGCCTTGACATCGACCCCCAGGGCCCCTGACTTTCACCAAAAAAGCATCTTATTTTCTTCTGCTTATTCTTATGGGGACACTGCACTGCAAATTGCGGGGTCACACCCCAGGCTGGAGAGGGGCAAACCAGCCTCATTTACCCTAATGAATGCCCCCTCCCCTTCCCTCTCCATCCCAGACTTCATCATATAGGGGAGAACCCCCTCATCAAGTGAACCCAGAACTATAGTTCCCAAGGGCACAACCTGACCCCCCACAGCGTCCACTGCCATCCATTAACCAATTATTATGGGTTCACAAACTAAAACTGTTGACCTGCCACCCTCGCAGGTACCCAACATACAGAGCACATTATAAATGCAGTTTTGCAATCTTTGGGATTCTATCATCCACCTGATCCACCTACCCCTCATTCCTTTCAGATTATATTTCCGCCTCCCCATAAGAAAGCATCTCTTGATTTGGACGTCTCTCCCTCTTTACCCCCTCCTGAATCTATGGGGGAGTACTATTCAGATAATGAACCAGACATAATGGAGGACCTTTATTATGAGGAATTCCCTGCTATGGACTTTCAGGAGGCGGACTCTACCTTTTCCATCCTGTCCTCCCTTGACTGGGATATGGCCCAACCTTCCAGGGCTGTCTCACCTCCTGATGACCCTTCTTTTGTAGACATGATGATGCAGATACAAAAAGTAATGGAGTTCTCTACCACTGAACAAGATAAAGAAAGGACATGGCGGAGTATCTCGAACTCCCAGAGGAGCCGGTCCTGGTCATACCTCCCCTGAGCTCTACATACCAAAATGCGATTGCAGATTCCTGGTGCCAACCTACAGCTGCCCCTGCTTTACCCTGCAAAGGGGACGGACTTTATCAGACTCCATTAAACCATCAATATTTGTCTAATATGCTGGCTGCCAATTCAGTGGTTATCACAGTGGCCCGTGATCGCACTAATAAACCTAAACATACAAGCTCCTTGCCCCTGGACAAAGACGCTAGACGCTTTGATTACATGGGGAAGAACGTGTTTGCCTCCAGTACTCTGAATATTCGAATACTGAACTATATGGGCCATATGCTAAAGTGCCAACGTACTTTGAGCACTTCTGCCTTGGAACTTATTGCAAACTACCTCCTCCTAAAAGGAGCAACTGACCCCGATAGTTAACACTATTACATCCCTGTCCTGCCATCTTTTAAGATCGGGCTATGATGTGGTTGAAACTTTGGCCAAACTTTCGGCCATAGGCATTGCTATCCGCCGTCAGGCCTGGCTTAGAGTTTCGGACTTCGAACATGACATACAATATAAGGTGGCTAACGCCCCATTCTCGGGCGATAAACTGTTTGGTCCCAGAACATAAACCATTCTGGATGACCTGCAAGCCTCAGGCAGGCAGTTACGCACAGTACAAAGCATGTACTACAAAGAGCGCAACAAATATAAATATTTCAACGGGAGAGGAAATTATTATAACCAAGGGGATCCCTTTCGGGATAGGGGTCAAACAGTAAGAGGTATACCCACTACCTCCAGACCTCCCCAGGCCCGTCCTTCTGGCGGCACCAATACCGCCACCTCTCAGTGACTCCCCATGGCTGGCCCCCCATCTCCTCAATCAGGCCACAGAGGCGGTTGGGGGCCGTTTTGCCTTACATCCAGAGGCCTGGAAAAAGATCACAAAAAAAGATTTTTGGGTACTTCAGATAATTTAGACTGGACATAAATGGCACCTAACAGATACACCACCGTATTACCCTCCAAGATTGGTTCATCATCCCCTGGACCATATTGTTATCCTACAGGAGGAAGTGCAAGCCCTACTAACAAAAAGGGCTATTATACAAGTCCTCACATACCAACAGAGACCAATATCTTATTCCCAAAAGTTTCTGATACCCATAAAAACTGGGGATCTCCGTCAGGTTTGGACCGTCATCCACTAAACAACATTCCCCTTCTCGCCCAGCCGCTCCTAAACTTAGGAATCACCCTGGAAACGACAATAGCCAAAGCCTTTCCCCCACTGACATACCAAGAGGCTTTAATGCAACAGGCTACTCAGATTGTCACAAAAGTTAGCTTCAGAGAGATACATGATCTGCCTTCTAGGGCTCAGGGTGGCATTCATTCAAACAGTGGCATTGGCACGCCAAAAAATGCATCCCATACAGTGGGCACTTCAAGGACAATGGTGTCAGGGCATGGGTCAGTTAGGCAATCACATCCGGATCACTCCTGCCCTTCCTTGCACGCTAACAGAGTTGATGCACAAGGTGGGGTGGAAAGGATGAGAGGAGACTTGGCAAGGTTAGAGGAATGGTCAAATGTATGGCAGCTTAGATTCAGTTCTAAGAAGTGCAAGGTAATGCACCTGGGAAACAAAAACCCAGGGGAAGAGTACACAATGGGGAGTGAGATACTAACAACAACAAAAATGGAAAGGGACCTGGGGGTAGTCATATCAGATGACCTAAAGGTGGGCAAGCAATGTGAGAGGGCAGCAAGGAGGGTTGGGGGGATACTGGGATGCATAGGAGAGGCATCACCAGTAGAAAACAGGAAGTTATTGTCCCTCTGTACAGACAGTTGGTGAGACCCCATCTGGAGTACTGTGTGCAGTTCTGGAACCCAATCTCGCAAAAGACATAGACAGGATGTTGGCTGTCCAGAGAACCTTCTAAAATGGTGCAGGGTCTGCACGGAGACATACTGAAGAGAGACTTAAGGAGCTAAATATGTATAGCCTCGAGGAAAGGGGGAGAGACATGATAGAAACTTTCAAGTACCTCAAGGGAATCAGCAAAGTCCAAAGTCAAAAAAAGAGGTGTGCAAGAACAAGGGGGCACAATTTGAAGATAGAAGGGGGGCAGCTCAGAGGTAATTTAAGGAAGTATTTTTTCACGGAGAGGGTTGTAGATGCATGGAACGGCCTTCCGGAGGAGGTTGTGGAGTCAAAAACAGTGGTGGAATTCAAGCATGCATGGGACAGTCATAAGGCAATTCTAGGGGGTAGGGGTAGGAAGAAGTAGGCTGCTGGTTAACTAGGATCTGCGGCTTATCCATTAGTTAGGGAAATGGGCAGACTGGGTGGGCCAAGCGGTCCTTATCTGCTGTCAAAATCTATGTTTCCGTTGTGGACACTTTGTTCCAACCTCAACCAGGGGCTACCATGCCAACAGGTTCTAACAGATGTGTCTTTAGCAGGCTAAGGGGCTCATCTAGGCCCACATTGGGCTTATGGCACTTGGACTGCGCCTCCCGTCCGGCGCCACGTCAGTCTATTACACATGGGTGTAGTCCTGCAGACTCACATGCCTTCCACCCACATCTCCTACTGGGTAATCTGTTGATCAAGACACACAAGGAGACGCTCATTCCCATTCCCTATACAGGGTGGCAATCAAGGTTTGAACTATAGCCATACAACAGAATTAGTCTGTTAAAAGATTACCTTAGTTGACAATCCAGGTCACACGAATGGACACTACACCACTCAGTCCTAAACAACCTCTTTCAGCACTGGGGCACCCCTCTTATATTTCGGTTTGCCTCCCCAGTCGACCACAAACTCCCCAAATACTTCTCTATTATCCCAAAAATAAAGGGAAGCTCTATCAATGCCCTTCCCAACCTTGAACAGGACCCTTATTATCTGCCTTCCCTCCACTGCCACTACTGCCCAGAGTATTACTGAAACTCCTGATGAAGCTGGCCACTCTGCTTGTCATAGCCCTCATGTGCCCTCGACAGCTCTGGTCTCCTCTGCTACAGCAACTCTTAGTAGCAGTTCATGTCCGATTGATGTTCAGACCATATCTTCTGACAGAATACTAAGGCTCCTTGAGACACCACAACCTGAAATCCCTACTACTTCAGGCCTGGCTCCTGAAGACATCCTTATAAATAGACTACAAGTATCTAACAAGGTAACAGATATTCTTCTTGCTGCCCGCAAGAAGGCTACCAGAAAAACATAAAACTTTAAATGGAAAAGCTTCTCCATTTGGTCAGCATCCCAGTCGTTGGATCCATATTCTTGCCTTCTTACACGGATCTTAAACTATTTGGCCAGCCTATTTGCTGAGGGCCTCAGCTATTCCTCCTTTAAAGTCCACATGGCCGTTGCTTCTGCTTTCCACGTGCCATTGGATGGCCATCTAGTATATCAGCATACTGCACTTGAAACCTCCTATTCGCAGACCCATTCCACCTTAGGATCTGGATTTTATGATTGAAAAACTAATGGGAACTGTTTGAACAAGCGGCCACTTGTAATCTTCGATCTTACTTCGAGAGGAAGCTCTTGCAGCAGGTAACACATGTAGGACTGTCACCACCTGGCATTTCTTTTTCTCTAGCAGTATCGACATGGGACCACCTACCCGACGTCTGCCCCACCCCTGACATCACATAGTATAAAGGGCGTAGGCAGTCCCCACATGCTCCAGTTCTTTCCCGTCGTGGCACTTGCTAGTACAGCTCCTGGCTCGCCTATGGGTTCCTCAGCTCTAGAACAGTTCTTCAGTAATTACTTTCTTTTTTTGATGACATATGTCCACCATTTCGACTGGGCACCGTAACAAGTGCTCTTGCGGACGGCAGATCCCTGCCAAGGATGGTCACTCTACCTGCCTCTTCTGTCTGGGCCTGGACCATGACACCGACGCCTGTACCCACTGCCAGGCCTTCAACAGTCGGACCAGGATCAGAAGGCAAAGATCGCTACAGGCCCATCTAGCGCAGTAGCAGCTGGCTCAGATGCAGCAGGACACGTCCTCCGGGAGGGAGTCTCGCTCCCCTACTCACCAGAAAGGAAAGGAGAAGCTTCCGCCACTGGGATCGAGACTGTTTGCCTTCCAGGCCCAGGTCTTCCAGCTCTGCTGGTCATTCCGGCTTCTCCGGACATGAGGCCCAGCTTACATCCCTCATGCCTCCTACCTCTCTTTCCAAGGCGCTTGCCTTGCAACCTATTAGGATCTGGACAGATTCCATTTCCACGGCGGTGTCTAGGCCTGCAGACGTTGGAGCATCTGCCACAAAGCCGTACGGTTTGGGCTCCTCTGGTCTCAAGAGGCACTCCGACTCAGACTCGGTGCCTCCTTCAGGTAAGCAATACTCCCGCTCTGCTTCGGCCAACCCCTGGGAGGCCAAGCAGCCCTCGGGCCAGTCTGCTTCTCGGGCCTCTTCTTTGTCATAAAAAGAACAAGCATGACCGGTGTCCTTCCATTGAGTCTGACCAACGCCACTCTGAGAAGCACAAGGCTGATAGGCCTTCTAATCCCTCTTCTTCCAACCACCCCCATCCTCCTCCGGCTAGGGGACGTGCATTGGACGTGGCTTCAGTACCTACACCGGTCGCTTCACCGCCTCCACTGGTGCCAGATAAAGCTGCTCCGCAACCGTCATCGGTCCCTCCATCACCTTGTGACCGTTCACCAGTTGCCCCGACACCAGAGCTGCCTGACATCACTGAGTTATCACTGGCCCCACCGACGCCGGTCCTCCTTCTGGTTGACTAACGTCACCTCAGAGACCGGATTCTCCAAAACTGGGGATGTCCCAGGTCAAACAGCTTTTTTGCTCGCTGGTGGAAGACAATTAAGCAGGACATTGTGGGCCCTGCTCCTCCCGCCCTCAGCCTGGCGAGCAAGCTTTGCCTGTCCCTTCCGGAACTGAGGGTGATAAGTCACCAGCCAGCCCTAGGAAGCACAGGGACAAGCACAAGAGGACTAGGTCTCCTTCCTCCTCTCACTCTCCTAAACTGCTCAGGCACAAGAGGAGACGTCGACGGATTTTCATCTTCCTCCGCCTATGGCGAATCGGACTCCTCCCGATTCGGACCTGGGGTTCACTCCCTGGGGACACTGAGGACCAACCCAAGTCTCCTCCCAACGACCCGTTTCCTTGAGGTCATGTGGCACTTTCAGGAGAATATGGGCTGGGATACGGAGGTCCTGGACCCCGAACATTGCGCTTGGTGAAATACCTGTGCCAGAAGGATCCCAGGCTGGTGGTCATCCTCCCTTGGTGAACACCTTCTAGGACGTTACTCTAGCTACCTGGAGGCTTCCACATGCGTCCTCAGCGGTCCCCAAGAAGGTTTACCACTTGTTCCAGGCCCCAAGGACCATGCTTACTTGGCTGAGCATCCCACGGACGATTTACGTGGTCATCTCGACCGCGCACGATCATTCGCAGAGGTTGAAACACCTAAGTACCCAGCTGCCAGACAGGGAGTCTAAGCAGCTGGACTTGTTAGGTCATAGGGTGTACTCATCTGCCACTTGCAGTATCTGTAGTCTAAATTTCTTGACTCATATGATCCAATTCCAGAACGCCCTCTGGTACCAAGGATTGGACATTCTGCAAGGGTCGTCTGACTGTCCTCAGCGGACAGAGCTTGCTAAACGTTTACCGACTGGCTAGGATGTGGGTACCCACGTTCTTCGAGCTGCATACAACTCTGCAGATGCTTCGGCAAGGGCGTCCGCTACTGGAATTTTCCTTCAGCAACACCCCTGTCTCCAGGTCTTAGGGTTCGACCCAGAGGTGCAGACCACGCTTCTGGATGCCCCTTTCAAGGGCTCTGTGCTCTTCAGTGAGGACACAGAGAAGGTTATTGTTAGACTGCAGGACTCTGGCAAAACGGTCCATATGGTGCAGTGTATCTATCGCCCGAAGCAGGAGCTTTTTCGTTGGCCCCATTTTCGTGGCAGAGGGAAATACCAGCTTCTGCAACCCTGTGCTCAGCCTCACACACAGCGGGGTGGCTTTGGTCGATGAGGGGGTCACTGAGGCGCTGCCTCCGCCCCTTCTAGACAGGCTAGACCTCCAACAGCTGCCCTCCCGGCCCCCTTCCACCTGACTATGTAAATGACACCCCCCTCCCCAACCTGACGTCGGGAGAGCGGGTCGGAGGTCCTTTCTCTCTCTAGCATCTGGAATGGAGAGAAGTGACCTTCGACAGATAGGTCCTCGACCTCGTGGAGTTCGGGCACTCCATAGAGTTCGAGTCTCTTCTCCCGGGCAGACCACCACCCCGTCTTACTACCCGAAAGACCACAGGCCTCCCATCGGGCGGGAGATCCTGTCTCTCCTAGACAAGGATGCCATAGAGTGCGTCCCAGAGATGGAAAGAAACTCTTGGTTTTACTCCCGCATCTTCCTGGTTCCCAAGAAGTCGAGGGACCTGCAACCGATCTTGGACCTCAGCAACCTCAGCCAATGGGTCGCTTACTGCTGATTCCGTACGGTGTCGCTGGCGTCTCTGGACATGCAGGATGTCTGCCTTTACGTTCCTATTTGCCACAGTCATCGGAGATTCCTGAGGTTCAAGTTCGAGGGCCAGGGCTATCCTTTCAAGGTCCTCCCTTTCGGCCTCTCCTCCACTCCCAGAGTTTTCACCAAGTGCCTCGCCATCGTGGCAGCAGCCCTGTGTCAAGATGGCCACTTTTTGTTCCCTTATCTCGACGATTGGCTCCTCCTGGCTCGTCCAGGTCTCATCTTTGGGATACCATCCTGGCTGTGCTCTCCCTCTGTCAGCGCCTGGGATCACAGTAAATCCTGAAAAATCTCAGCTTTGTCCCTTCCAGCGTGTTCAATTTATAGGCGCTCTGTTAGACACCACCTTTGGAAAGCCTTTTTCCCTTCAGACAGAGCTGAGCGCATCCAGGCTGTGGCGTCCCAAAGCTTTTCAGCCTCCGTGGTTCCTGCTAGATCCATCCCCAGGCTTCTGGGACACATGGCGGCCGCCATAGTCTCGGTCCCTTTTGCCAGACTGCGCATGCACGCCATTCAGTTTGCTCTTAAAGTCCAATGGGACCAGACCAGGAACGACTTGGACTTGCCTGTCAGGATCTTGGAGGCTGCTCGCAAACTCCGCTAGTGGGCGTCTCCCCAGTATCTCTGCTGAGGACTCCCCTTCCAACCATAAAGTCCTGTCCAGACGCTCACCACAGATGCGTCTGGAATGGGTTGGGGAAGGGCTCATCTGGGGATCCACAGGACTCTAGGGCTGTGGTCTGCACTAGAGGAGAACCTGCATATCAACATGCTCGAGCTCAGAGCAGTCCTGTACTCCCTGCAGTCTCTGTCTCCTTTTCTTTTGCCCAGTCACCACCTTGTCCAGACAGACAGCTCTTCGGTAGTGTTCTACATCAACAAGCAGGAGGTACACACTCTTGTCCCCTTTGTCGGGAGGCTATGAGGATGTGGGACTGGGCGGTGGAGTACCATCTTCTTTCTGCAGTCCACGTTCCGGGGTCCATGAACGTGGTCGCAGATGCCCTCAGCAGGGCAAGACTGCTCTGTCACGAGTGTTCCTTGAGACATTCCGTGGCAGATGAGCTATTTGCAAGATGAGGGACACTGGGTTTGGACCTTTTGCGTCTCGCTGCTACGTAAAACTGCCCGGTTTTTGCTCGCTCGATCCAGAGCCTGGAGCGTTCTGACAAGATGCATTGTCCTTCTCTTGGAGCAGGAGGTTTCTTTATGCCTTCCCTTCCTTTCCCCTCTTGCAACAGGTCCTCCTCAAAGCCCAATCAGAGAGGGTCCCCATGATCCTGATAGCCCCCCTCTGGCCTAGACAGATTTGGTTACCGCTTCTCCGGCATTTGACGGTGCAAGCTCCATGGCCTCTCTTCATTTCAGGTCAGTTACTCTCACAACAGCAGGGGACTTGGTTCATCCCAACCTATGCTCCCTTCACCTGCATGCTTGGCTCCTGCAGACCTAGCAATGCTTCGTTTTGGAGTTTCTAATGATATTGCCCGGATTTTGGTAGAGGCTCGGAAGCTGGTTACCAGGGCCACTTATGCCATGCAGTGGAAACGCTTTTGCCAGTGGACCGCAGCCAGGAGGCTTGACCCTCTGGTCTGTCCGGTTAACTCGGTCTTACAGTACCTGTTGTCCCTGTCGGAGTCAGGTCTCAGCTACTTCTCCATTAAAGTACACCTGGCCGTTGTCTCTGCCCATCACTTTTTGGTTCAGGACAGAACAATGCCTCAGTTGGAGGTGGTCAGGACTTTCCAGAAAGAAATTTTACATCTCTGGTGCGGGATCTGGTTCCTCCTTGGGAAATGTTATTTGTTCTGGAGAGGCTTACGCTTCCTCCCTTCGAACCAGCTATGTCTTGTGAGCTCCACTATTTTTCCTGTAAGACATTGCTTCTGGTGGCGGTCACCTCTACTCGACGCATCTCTGAGCTTCGTGCTGTTACGTGTCGAGAGCCCTGCCTTATTTTTCACAAGGATAGGGTAGACCTCTGAACTAATCCAAAATTTCTTCCTAAGGTAGTGTCAGAGCTTACGCTTAATCAGTCAGTTTAGCTTCCAGTTTATTATCCAGAGCAGCTAATATTCTTCAAATGAAACTATCTCTGCCTGGAAGCTGCAATACTGAACATAGGATTTGCAAGAAAGTGAGTTGTGCTCACAACAGAGGGAGGTGAACCTTACAATTGCCTTTGGTTTGTAGCAGATATTCTGCAAGTGGAGGCTACTTCTAACTGAAAGGTGAAATAAGGAACTTAGAATTATCAGGAAAAGACGGTCTTTCAAGCAACAGAGGGAGGTGGCTCTAGCTTTACGTTTGTTACAATTCTTAAGATTTTCAGTGCAGGAAGAGTTTAAAGCACAGCAGACTTATTTTGGGGCTGACTGCTTTCAGAGCACAAACCACCAGGCTGTTTTGGGGCTGGAGAGGTTTACCTGGGTCTGACTTGAATGTCTGGATTTTTCTCTGTTTGATTAGCAGGGTATTTTCTTTGTCAAATTGTTGTGTAGGGCGTCTTGCTGACAGGAAGGCACTCATCGCAGCAGTGGGTCAGAGCTCTTAGCTGATTGTTTTGTGAGGGCACAGTTTAGGCCCAACCCTTCCCACCCTCACCCCACCCACCCCTGGAAATAGTTCCTTTATACCTGGGGTTCTGACATAATTCCTCAAGAGTGCAAGGTGCATATCACTGTCATATCCTCTCTACCACACTGCACTAACAATATAAGCATACACATTGTATAATATATATATTTCTATATAACAAACCAATCACACACACAAAAAAAAGGAGATAAACGTGGGTAGTAGTGCAATGTAATGGCTGTGGGGCAGCGGTCTTCTGGGAGTCTTTCTGGAGGCTGAGATGCTGCCCTATTTGCAGACAACTCTCTGCCCTGAGGGAGGAAGTTGCCTGTCTTCAGGCCACACTGGACAGTAGTAAGGGAACCTTCCCCCAGGCCACACTGGACGGTAGGAAGGGAACCTCCCCCATCCAGGGAGCACCAGAGCCACCACCACTACCTCAGAGGTTGTGAAGAAAGCACAGCAGTTGGACCACAGTGGGCTTAGGGAGGGTGAGGATGGTGGAATACAGGCACACCCAGTCAGTTGTTCCACTCCACAATCCATACACCATTCTGGGGGAGCATAGCTCCCCTATGGATGCACCCGCAGAAGAAACTAAGGAGGCTGAGGACAACTGTCACAAGGGAGGCCCACAGGAAGGAGGCAGAGGACACCACAAGGAAAGGAAGCAGCTCCTGGGGGGACTCAGTTATTAAGGGGATAGAACTGGGGGGGGGGCAGGGAAAACTGAAGTAAGGTGCCTGCCTGGTGCCATGGCTTAGAGGGACAGGAAGCGCATCCTCAGGATCACGAGAACAGCTGCATGGGAGTCTGAGCTGGACGTCATTGTTCACCTAGGGACAAATGACTTGGCTCAACATGAGATTAGAGCAGTGCAGAAGGACTTTGTAGAATTGGGATGGGGCCTAAGACAAGTAGCACACACAGTATCCTTCTCAGAGGTGCTGCCTGTCAATGACATGAGTGAGGTGAGGGTACTTTGCACCATGCAGTTTAATGAATGGTTGAAAAAAAATGGTGTGGAGCACAGGGGTTTGGCTTCATTGGGGGACTGGGGTTCCACCTGGAGGGACACCAGCCTATACTGGCAGGATGGTCTGCATCTGTCCAGGAAGGGAACAAGTCTTTTGAGCAGTCGGTTTAAATGCTTCATTGGCAAGCTTTTAAACTAGTCAAGGGGGGAGGCACTGATAAGCAGCAGGAAAATCCCAGCCTCACTATAAAACAGGGTACTAAATGAGAAAAAGACTGAGGTAGAAAGGTCAGTGGGGGTTGCTGCAACAGAAGCTAGAGCCATCAAAAAATGGAGAGCAATGAGTACCAGTGCCCATAGTCTGAGTAACAAGCTTCCTGAATTAGTGGCCTTGATGATGGAGGAACATCTGGATATCGTGGAGTCACAGAAACATGGTACACACAAAACCATGATTGGGACGTAAACATACCAGGATACACTACCTACAGGAGGCACAGGGAGGGTAAAAGAGGAGGAGGAGTAGCTCTTTACATAAGGGAAGGAATCAAAGCAACAGAACAAAAGGGTAAACAGGGAGGAGAAGAAGCACTGTGGGTAAATTTGGAGACCGGCAATGGCACCACAATCCGCACAGGGGTTGTATGCAGACCCCCTTCTCAGGGGGAGGAAATGGACAAGGAAATGATAGAAAGTATACTTAGAATGGCATAAAAAGGGGAGATATTGCTGATCGATGGTCTGAATATTCCAGATATTAACTGGAGTGCAGTTGCAGCAGCCACTTCGAAGAGTGGGGTTATTCTAAATGCCCTACAGGGGGCATGCCTTAGACAACTAGTATTGGAGCCCGCTCGAGAGGGAGCAATCTTAGACCTGGTTCTCTCAAATGGAGATGAAGAGAGGATCACAGATGTAGAAGTGGGTAGCCATCAGGAACTAGTGACCATCTGAACAGTGTGGTTCACAATAAACACAGCGATAGAGTCAAGCTCATACAAAGGCAAAAGTACTGGACTTTAGGAGGGCTGACTTGCTAAATGGGTGAGTGCCTCAAGGAATGCACTAGCAAATGGGCAGGAAGGAGGGTGGAAGAACAATGGGGAATAATAAAACTGCCATCACAGAGGTAACAAGCCTTGTGTGAAGCAAATAAACGAACGATGTAAGAAACCACTATGGTTCTCAAAGGAAGTGGCAGTGAAGGTTCAAGAGAAAAAGAAAGCATTCAGGAAGTACAAGGAATCACAGAAGTAGCAGGACAGAGAACTGTATCAGTTAAAGCAAAAGGAAGCTGGGAAGGCAGTCAGAACAGCAAAGGCCCAAACCGAGGAAAAGATAGCCAACTCAGTTAAGAAGGGGGATAAAACCTTTTACAGGTACATCAGGGAGCAAAGGAAGACCAAGGAGGGATAATGAGGCTTAATAATGGGGAGGGAGGGAGGGTGGGCAGAGGCGATCAGAGAAAGGCAGAAATACTAAACAAATATTTTGCTCAGTATTTACACAGTAAGAGGGGGCGGTACCTAAAACAAACAGTAGAAACACTCTGGATACAGAAGCTGATACCAGCCCATTTACAGAAGAAAGGGTTCTGAAAGAACTCTTAAAACTGAAGGTGGACAAAGCAATGGGGCCTGATGGAATTCATCCCAGAATTCTAAAAGAACTAAGGGTAGAACTAGTGACACCACTGACTACCCTCTTTAACAAATCATGGGAGGATGGGGTGGTACCCAAGGACTGGAGGAGGGCAGATGCGATCTCCTTCACAAAAGTGGGAGCAAGGCAGAAGCAGGAAACTACAGACCTGTTAGTTTAACCTCTGTGATAGGGAAAATGATGGAATCACTCTGAAGGAAAGAATTGTCAGTATCTAGAGGCCAGAGGGGCACAGGACCCAAGGCAGCATGGATTCACAGCAGGAAGGTCATGCCAGACGAATCTGATAGATTTCTTGACTGGGTGACCAAAGTAGTAGATCAAGGAGGGGCTGTGGACATGGCTTACCTAGACTTTTTGCAAGGCATTTGACACAGTCCCACACAAAAGATTAATATGCAAGTTAGCCAGCCTGGGAGTGGATCCCAAGATGACAGCCTGGGTAAAGAATTGGCTGGAGAATAAGACACAGAGAGTAATAGTAAATGGAGTCCACTCTGAAGAAAGGGGTTACTAGTGGGTACCGCGAGGGTTCAGTAGTTAGGACCTGTCCTCTCAATGTCTTTATAAGCTACATTGTAGAGGGACTGGAAGGAAAGTATGTCTCTTTGCAGATGACACAAAGATCTGCAACAGAGTTGATGCACAACGGGGTGGAAAGGATAAGGACTTGGCAAGGTTAGAGAAATGGTCAAATGTATGGCAGCTTAGATTCAGTGCTAAGAAGTGCAGGTAATGCACCTGGGAAAACAAACCCAGGGAAGAGTACACAATGGGGGTGAGATACTAACAACCACAAAAATGGAAAGGGTCCTGGGGGTAGTCATATCAGATGACCTAAAGGTGGGCAAGCAATGTGAGCGGGCAGCAAGGAGGGCTGGGGGGATACTGGGATGCATAGGGAGAGGCATCACCAGTAGAAAACAGGAAGTTATTATTCCTCTGCACAGACAGCTGGTGAGACCCCATCTGGAGTACTGCGTGCAGTTCTGGAGACCCAGTCTCCGCAAAGACATAGACAGGATGGAAGCTGTCCAGAGGAGGGCAACTAAATGGTGCAGGGTCTGCACCAGAAGACATATGAAGAGAGACTTAAGGAGCTTAATATGTATAGCCTTGAGGAAAGGAGGGAGAGGGGGGACATGATAGAAACTTTCAAGTACCTCAAGGGAATCAGCAAAGTCCAGGAGGGTAGCATCTTTCAAAAAAAGAGGTGTGCAAGAACAAGGGGGCACAATTTGAAGATGGGGTGGGGCTCAGAGGTAATTTAAGGAAGTATTTTTTCACAGAGAGGGTTGTGGATGCATGGAACGGCCTTCCGGAGGAGGTTGTGGAGTCAAAAACAGTGGGGGAATTCAAGCATGCATGGGACAGTCATAAGGCAATTCTAGGGAGTGGGGGTAGGAAGAAGTAGGCTGCTGGTTAACTAGGATCTGCAGCTTATCCAGTAGGTAGGGAAATGGGCAGATTGGGTGGGCCAAATAGTCCTTATCTGCCATCAAATTCTATGAGCATTCTAATAAGGGGGAAGCGCTCTTGCACACACTTGATGTGCACTGTGCTCTGCAGTGTTTTTTTTTTGTCCAGAACAAAGGGTATCCGGAAATCGGATCAACTGTTTGTATCCTTCACAGATCGGTCCTTGTGGTGCCTGATTACAAAACAAACGCTCTCGCGTTGGCTGTTAAATTGTATATCCTTCTGTTATTGGCAGGCTAACAAGACCTTGCCGGGCTCAGTTAGGGCTCATTCCACCAGAGCGGTGGATACCTCCTTCGCAGCCCTTAGGAGAGTTTCGGCGGCGGACATATGTGCTGCCACCACCTAGCACTTGGTTTGCACCTTCATCAGACATTATAGTCTAGACATTGTTTCTAGGCGTTGCACAGGTTTTGGCTTGGTGGTCCTCCAGGGCCATGTTTCCTGAGAGGTCTTGTCTCCCAAGGATTTCCTGCCTCTCCGTTCCTTCCCATTCAGGGTTGTCTTTAAGTTTAGTCCTTGAATGTCGCATGTGTTTGTTTGACCCTTTTTTTCTTAGGGGTTGTCTTAAGTTTATACCTCTGGGAGATGTTTCTGATCTTTTCTTCCCCCGCCCTTTCCTAACGGTTGTCTTTAGTTTATACTGCTAGGAATCAGTCCTACATATGAGTTACTTGCTGCAAGAGCTGCCTCTCAAAGTAAGATAGTAGTTACGTAACAACTTACCGTAACAGTAGATCTTCAAGAGAAGCTGTTGCAGCAGGTATGATGTCCCTCCCTCCTCCTCCTCCCGGGATTGGACCTTTCTGCTCTGGATCAGTGTTCTGCTTCTTTTGCAGGCCTAGCCCGGTTTTGTGGGGGTTTCTCTGTCGAATGTTTTTTTTTAGCTCCACACGGTGGTTGTTTGGCCTGTCTTTGGCATGCAAGAACTGAAGCACATGGGGACCGCCAACACCCTTTATACTACATGAAGGGGGCAGGGCTAACGTCGGGTAGGCAGTCCCACATCGATACTGCTACAGAAAAAGAAATGCCGAGATCTGCCACCAGGTGGAGACAGTCCTACATATATGTTACCTGTTGCAAGAGCTTCTCTCGAAGATATACTGTTACGGTAAGTTCTTATGTAACTGTACCTTTTCTTTCATGGAAAACATTATTTCTAGGGGCGTGGGTATGTTGTTCAAGCCACACTTATTGGCAGGTTCCTTGCCGTTTTAAATCTTGCCGGAAGGTCTTCAAGCTGGCTCCTCCCACGCACCTGGGTGGTAAAACTCTCGGCTCCGCCCCATGACGCCAGATCTTCCTTACTGCTTGGAAGCTCAGGTTCCCTCCTTAGCGCTCTGCATTTTAGGCCTGGATCCACACTCTTCGGTCAATCTGAAACTCATTCTTAAATTTAAAAGACGTCGGTCTTCTCTTTCCCTTGCGGCTGCAATGGACAAATCGACTCCCGGCTTTCGTCGGTGCCCCTGTGAGCAGATGATGTCCCGGACCGATCCGCACTCCACATGTGTTTATTGCCTTGGACTCTGCCATGACTCGCAGGCTTGAGTTATGCAAATCCTTTTCAGCTTCGATCTTGGAGGACCGCGCTGCCCAATTGCTGTTGGGGCAACCCGAGAAACGTTCTCCAATCCAGTTGTAGGAGGCCCGCTGGGCGGTGTCCGCAGCTCAGGGCTCGGCTGAACAGCTGGAGCAGATGATCGCCCTCGAGGAGGAGCCGCCTCTTCATTATCTTCGGTCGCTGCATTTATCCCGCTCTCATTGGGCTCCTCCTACACAGCTTCTTTCAAGGAGCTTTGCCAGTTCCTCTCCACCAAGGGAGAAGGGCCTTCGGGACATTCCTCTCTGTCTAAAAAGGACTCCAAAAAGTCCCACTGTTGACGTTCCTGGGAGCGGGAGAGTTCCCCTTCCCCAGATAGTAGAAACTCGACTTCGGTCGAGGTTGCGTCCAAGGCCGCTGGCTTCACAGTATCCCCATCAGGTCAGCCAGCCGAGACAACCGTCGACGCGGTCGAGATTTTTCTTGAGCCGTCGGATAGTTTGTCTACTGGAGAAGCAGACAGCTCTTCTTCACCAGTTCTTCCGGTGGAAACCGAGGACTTGTCTGTGCCTCCTGTGCCGGAGTCCCCAGTTAAGGTCCCTGAACCGAAGGAATTGTGGGTTTCCCCCTTCCCCTCTCAGACCCACCCTTGTAATCCCTGAAGGTCTCGGTCTCGGACCTCTTCCAGGTCCAGCGGTCCCATCAACGGTCTCGGTCTTGGCACCATGGAAAGTGGCGGCGCCGCTCATCGTCCTCTTCAGAGTATAGACGCCGGCGTAAGTTGTGTCGGCGCTATGAGGATCTAATGTGGCAGCAGCTCTTATTGTCTGGGAATAAGCCAACTCCGTCTCCTTCTCTGGCCATTAATTGACTGTCACTGGAGCGGCTGAAACGACCCCTCGTAGTAGTCGAGGAGCCGAAGCCGGCACCGGTTCTTCGGCCGAAACCAGCTGCGCCACCCATTGTGGTGGAACCTCCACCTCCACACCGAAAATTGGGGCCTCGACCAAGGATTCTTGGTCGGGTCAGGGCTTGCCTCATAGGTTGTCGGTCACCCTCACTCCCGATCGACTTAGGCAAGTGGAGCGTGGCTCAGGCACTCTGCTGCTGTTCGCAGACTCCTCGGAGTCTGACAATGATGGCTCCTTGTTCTCTAGGTCACTTGACTTGGAGTCCACTGGGAGTCAGTCGGTAGATGAGAGCCCATCCTCGTTCCTTGGAATGCTTCGGCTCATCTCAGAGTCCACTGGGATAAAGCTCAAATTTCTAAACAAGCCAAGTATCCTCTCACGGAGATACTGGACCGAGGGGAGAGGCTATTGTTGGCCCGGCCCTGGAGCTGTGGCAGCGGCCAGCTTCTTATCCAGCACCTTCAGCCAGGATGGCTTGGAAGCATGCTGTCTCTACCGGTTTCTCAGAGCGCCCCTCTGCGGAGGGGTTAGTGACTGATAGCATTTTCTGGCATTCTGGGAACGCTCGGGATGTGGACAAGCCATCCGAAAAGGAGTCCAAGAAATTGGATTACTCCGGGTGGAAAGTCTGTGCTGCTTCCTCCCAGGCCTTCATCAGGCTAGCTCTGCTGTCCTGATGGCACACTTTTCACGCGCCCTTTTGGGCTCCCTGGATGAGGTGATTCCTCATCTCCTGGCTGACCTTCAAATGACGGTCAAGCAGGTGCGGGATCAGGGAAGGGTGGTGGCCAAACAGCAGCTCCAAACCTAATTGGACATCGCTGACTCATGTGCCCGGTCAGTAGTGGCTGCAGTGGCCATGTGCCACAGAGCTTGGCTGCGGATCTCCACCTTTACGGCGGATACCCAGCACACGCTGGCAGATGTTCCCTTCCTGGGCGGCGACTTGTTCGGTCCTGGGGTGGAGGGTCATCTGCAATGGATCGATAAGTCCAACACCACCTTGGACTCTGTCACGTCTGACCAGAGGGACAAAGGCCGCCAGCAGCAGCATAAGCCCTTCTGTCCTTCAGACCCTGCGGCACGTCCGTCCCAGCAACACCAGCATCAGGGCCAGCAGGCTCGCACTTGGCACCCCAAAGCCAAGCCTGCTGCTTCCTTCAGCAGGAAGCCAGGAGGGAAAGGTTCAGGCAGCTCCTCAGCCGGCCCTTCCTCCAAGCCTGCCCAGTGACTGGTTGAGGGATGTCTCCCCCAACCTCGGCACTCCTCCCTGCGTTCCCGCCATGGGGGGACGGCTCTGCCACTTCCTTTTTGACTGGTCCGACATCACCACGGACCGCTGGGTGTTGGAAGTGGTAGGCAGGGGTCTGCCTCTGGAATTCGAGCAGTCCCCACCTTATCAAGCCGTCACCCCACGGGGCTACGGGTTCCACAGCGCCTCTGTCAGGTCGTCGAGCTGACATTGCCCTGCTCCTCCAGAAGGAGGTGATCAGGGAGGTGGCGGATCCTCCTCCAGACCCAGGGTTTGTGTCCAGGTACTTCCTGGTCCCAAAACGATGGGGGGGCTGGCGCCCCATTCACGACCTGAACACGTTCCTAAGGTCTCAATCCTTCAGGATGGTCACTCTGGCTTAGATCATCCCATCCTTGGAACGAGGCGTGTGGTTCTCTTCTCTGGACCTCCAGGACGCATTCTTTCACGTCCCAATTTGTCCGTATCACCAGTGATTCCTCCTCTTCAGGGCAGAGGGATCCCTTTAAGAGTTCCGGGCCATGCCCTTTGGCCTCTCTCCAGCTCCCAGGGTCTTCACCAAATGCATGGCAGTGGCGACAGCATTCCTGCGATGCCGAAGGGTCCGGGGGTACCCTTACCTGGACAACTGGCTGATTGCAGCTCCCTCCAAGTTGGAGTTGGAGCAGCCCAGGGATTTGGCCCTCCAGGTCTGCTCTCAGATTGGCCTCCTCATCAGTGAGGCCAAATCGGAACTCGTGCCATCGTGGGTGATTCAGTTCATCTGGGCAGAGCTCGACTCTCTTCGAGCCAGAGCACGACTCCCGTCAGACAGAGTAGAGGTCCTTTCCTCCTTTGCCCAGTCATTTCTGGTTGGGCAATTCCGCCCTGCCCGAGACTTCCTTGGCATCATGGTGGCCTGTACCAGCATGGTCCATTGGGCCCGCTGGCACATGTGTCCCCTGCAGTGGGGGTTGGCCCACCAGTGGTCACAGCGCTCCAGTACTCTGGACCAGCCAGTGACAGTGACCCAGGAGATATGGAACGACCTCCAGTGGTGGCTCGTTCCAGCTTATCTGCAGGAGGGTATCCCGTCCTGAGCCGACGGTCACTCTGACGACCGACGCCTCTTTGATGGGTTGGGGTGCCTCTGGGGAGCTCAGAGCCATGGACCCTGCCCCTCAGGAGTCTCGCGGTACATCAACCTGCTGGAGCTTTGAGCGATCCGACAGCCCTCACCGCCTTCGCTCCGTTTGTCTGGGATCAAGTGGTCCAGGTCCAGACGGACAACACCACGACCATCTACTACCTAAACCGTCAGGGCGGGACGCACTCCATGCCTCTGTGCAAGGAGGCTCTCTGCACTTGGTCTATCGTGAGTAGACTGGAGGCGGATCTCATAGCCATCCATGTGGCAGGAGCCTCCAACACTCTGGCCGATGCCCTCAGACTGACAGGTGCTGCATCTCATGAGTGTTCTGTCCTGCCGGAGGTAGTACAAGATCTGTTCTCCACTGGGCACTCCTCAGGTGAACCTGTTTGCCTCCAGGGAGAATGCGAAGCTGAGGCTGTTTCATGCCTGCCCCCCTCAGCAGGACTCGCTGCAGGGGGATGCCTTCTCGAGGCCGTGGACTCCGGGCCTCTTCTACGCCTTCCCTCCATTTCCCTTGATCCACAAGGTGCTTCTCAAGGCAAAGAGGGACAAGGTGCAGGTGATCCTGGTAGCCCCAGACTGGCCCCGCCAGTTCTGGTATCCAGATCTCCTCAACCTCAACTCCAGGCTCCCGAAGCGGCTTCCAGCACGCCCGGACCTGATCTCAGTCAGCAAGGGGAAGGTACTCCACTTGGACCTTCAATCCCTGCACTTGACGGCCTGGTTCCTAAGATGCTAGAGTTCCAGGCCTTGAGTCTTTCCAACAAGGTCCTCAACGTTGTTGAGGCATCCCGTAAGGAGTCGACCAGAAAATGCTATGCCTTCAAATGGAAGAAATTCTCCATTTGGTGTCAGGATAAGGGGTTGGACCCGTCCTCCTGTTCCTTGGCTAGCATTCTGGACTACCTGTGGTCCCTTTCTCAGCTATGGCTTCAGTCGACGACCCTTAAGGTGCACCGGACAGCCATCTCTGCTTGCCGGGCGTGGGCAGAGAAGCCGTCAGTGGTGCAGGAGAAGGTGGTTGGGCGCTTTTTCAAAGGCCTTGATCACATATCCCCTCCGGAGCGAGAACCTCCACCTCCGTGGGATCTACTGCTGGTATTAGCTAAGCTCATGGGCAAGCCATTCGAACCGATGCACAGGTGTGACATCTCTCGCCTGTCGTGGAAGACCGCATTCTTGGTGGCTGTCACATCAGCCAGAAGGATGGGAGAGCTCCAGGCGCTTTCCATCGAGTCTTCTTGTCTGGTCTTCCACAGGGACAAGGTTGTCCTGCGCCCCCACCTGAAATTCCTTCCGAAGGTGGTGTCAGAGTTTCACCTTAACCAGGTGTTGACTCTGCCGGTGTTCTACCCCAATCACACCTCGGAGGCCGAATATAGGCTCCATACTTTGGACCCTAGAGGAGCGCTCTCTTATAAGGAGTGGACGGCTGAAGTTCGGGGAGAGGTTCGCCAGCTGTTTGTCACCTACACTGAAGCAGCACCTGGCACACCTGCAGCCAAGCGGACGATGGGCAGGTGTGTCACCTCCTGCATAGATCTCTGTTATAGGTTGGTGGATATGGAGCCTCCCAAAGGAATAAGAGCTCATTCTGCCCGCCATACCACTGCTTTAGTGGCTGCTTCCAGGGACGTCCCTATCCCGGAAATCTGCAGGGCTGCTACCTGGAAGTCAGCACACACCTTCATTACCCACTACCACATCAACCTTGAGTCATGCCAGGATGCTGGTTCTGGGACCTCGGTTCTCCAGTCCTTATTTCCCAAGTAAATATAGGGGATGCGCGCCTTGCCTCCCTCCTCCCGGAGAACTGTTAGAGTTCGTTAGTAGTAGTATTGAATATATCCATGTCCCTAGAAATACAGGTTCTAGGACATGGATATGATGTTCAATCCACACTTATTGGCAGGTTCCTGCCGCTTAAATCTTGCCGGAAGGTCTTCAGGCTGGCTCCTCCCACCCACCCGAGTGGTAAAACCCTCGGCTCGCCCATGACACCAGATCTTCCTTACTGCTTGGAAGCTCAGGTTCCTCCCTTGCCTGCATTTTAGACTGGATCCTAACTTTGTTCGTCCGAAATTGGTTTTGAAGTTTTCAAAACTTCGTCTTCATCTTCCCCTGCCGCGGCGTGGACAAATCTATTCCTGGCTGAGGTGCCCTGTGGGCAGAAAATGTCCAGGACAGATCGCCACCCACGGTGTCCACCGCCTTGCCTAGATCATGACCCGCAGGGCCTGCGAGCTGTGCCGTCTCGGCCAACGCCTTGGATGATCGCTACGCTCATCAGCTCGAATACCTCGGCAGCCGCTTTCCGCTGGTAAAATCTAAAGAGGCTCAAGGCGGTGTCCCATGCTGGCTCGATGAGCAGCTCGAGTAGATGTTCGCTTTTGAGGAGGAGGCGCCCCAGGTCCGCATTTTCCTCCTCCTCGGCCGCGGCATTTATCCTGCTCTCTCTGTGTTCCTCGTATACGGCTTCGTTCAAGGAGTTTTGTCAGTTCCTTTCCACAAAGGGAGAGTGGCCATCGGGACATTCTTCTCGGCCCAAGAAGAAGGAGTCAAAGGGTAAGTCCCACCGTTGGTGTTCGTGGGAGCGAGAGAGGTCCCCTTCCCCGGACAGCCGACCGTCCACTTCAGTCGAGGTTGCGGCTGAGGCCGCTGGCTTCATCGGTGTCCCCGCAGGCCAGCCTGCCAAGACTTCCTGATGCAGTCAGATTTTTCTCGATCCGCTAGACAGGCTGTCGACTGGTGAAGCCAACAACCCTCCTTCACCGGGTTCCCCGGTGGATTCCGGAGATCTGCCTGTAGCCCTTCGGGCTGCAGTCTCCAGTTAAAGTGTTCGAGCCGAGGAAGAGCGAGCCCCCCGCTTCTTCCTAGATACACCTTCGTCCCCTCTGAGGGTCTCGGGTCTCGGACTTCATTTCGGTCTAACAGTTCCCGCTGACATCGACGGTCTCGATACCGAAGTAAGCGGCGACACCGTTCCTCCTCTTCCTCGGATGAGGGGAGGCTTCGTCGAAAATTACGCCAGCGCTATGAGGAGCTTATGTGGCAGCAGTTGCAGTTGTCCGGGCCTAAGCCGACTCCGTTCCAGACCCCGGCCATCAAGTGGCTGTCGCCCAAATGACCGAGGCAACCACTCACCACAGTCGAGTTTGCCCGCTGCAGGGCCGGTTGCTCGGCTAAAACCAGCAGCTCTACCGATTGTGGTGGAACCTCCGCCTCCACAACTGAAGTCTGGGGCACCGACCAAGGATTCTCAGTCGGGTCACGGCCTGCCCCACAGGTTGTCGGTCACCCTCACTCTCGACCGTCTTCGGCAGGTAGAGGGTGGCTCAGGGCCGAGGCAGCTCTTCACAGGCTCTTCGGAATCCGACGACTCCTCCCTATTCTCCAGGCAGGTCACCTGGAGTCTTCCGGGCTAGTCATTGGACGAGAGCAGCCCATCGTCATTCTTGGGTCTGCTTCGACTCATCTCAGAGTCCACCAGGATGCAGCCCAGCCCCGTGGTCCAAATGGGCCAAGTATCCCTGATGGATATACTGACCGAGGTGTGACATCTCTCACCTGTCGTGGAAGACCGCCTTCTTGGTGGCTATCATGTCAGCCAGAAGGATGGGAGAGCTCCAGGCGCTTTCCATCGAGTCTCCTTACCTGGTCTTCCATAGGGACAAGGTTGTCCTGTGCCCCCACCCGAAAGAGGCCGAATATAGGCTCCATACTTTGGACCCTAGACGAGCGCTCGCTGCTTATAAGGAGTGGACGGCTAAAGTTCGGGGAGAGGTTTGCCAGCTGTTTGTCACCTACGCTGAAGCCACACCTGGCGGACCTGCAGCCAAGCGGACGATAAGCAGGTGGGTCACCTCCTGCATAGAGTTCTGCTATGGATTGGCAGGCATGGAGCCTCCCAGAGGGATAAGAGCTCATTCTACCCACCATGTCACTGCTTGGTAGCTGCTTCCAGGGATGTCCCTATCCAGGATATCTGCAGGGCTGCCACCTGGAAGTCTGCACATACCTTTATTACCCACTAGCACATTGACCTTGAGTCACACCAGGATGCTGGTTTTGGGGCCTCGGTTCTCCAGTCTCTATTTCCCAAGTAAGTATCAGGGTGTGCACCTTGTCTCCCTCCTCCCGGAGAACTGCTAGGAGTCTGCCAATAAGTGTGGATTGAACAACATATCCATGTCCCTAGAATATAGAATATTTCTCAATAGAGCTTGAGAATGAGAGGCGTTGTTCATCCACACGACCCACCCGCCTCCCCTGGCTTCGACAGAGCACCTGGGCATCCAGCATTTCTAGATCTGGAGTCATGGGCGGAGCCGAGTTTTACCACCTGGTGGTGGAGGAGCCAGCTTGAAGACCTTCCGGCAAGATTTAAAGCGGCAAGGAACCTGCCAATAAGTGTGGATGAACAACGTATACCATTCCTAGAACTCCTGTTACAGGTGAGTAACCTGTATTTACTCACCTGTAATAGGAATTCTAGGAGTGGTATATGTTCATCCACACAACCCACCCAACCTCCCCAGCTTCGACGTGTAACCTAGCTTCCAGCGGGCTTGATCTGGCATCATGGGGCAGAGCTGAGAGTTTTACCAACCATTTGGATGGGAGGAGCCAGCTTGAAGACCTTCCGGCAAGATTTAAAGTGGCAAGGAACCTGCCAGTAAGTGTGGATGAACAACATATACCACTCTTAGAACTCCTGTTACAGGTGAGTGACCTGTGTTTTTGGTAGCTATTATGCCTGCAAGACGCATACCCGAGCTTCATGCTCTCATGTGCAGAGAACCTTACTTTATATTTCATAAGACGCAGGTTGTGCTTCGCACGAATCCCTCTTTTCTCCCTAAAGTGGTCTTAGAACAGACCCTTAATCAGACCCTGGAACTACCTGTCTTTTTTTCAGAGTACTCCAATCCTGGATAACATCTCTTACATACGATATATGTCCACCGTATCCTACGATATTATACGGATCAGACGAAGGACATTCAAAAAACTTCTCTACTCTTCGTCCCTTTTGCCCTGGGTCGTCAAGGCCTACCGGTCGCTAAACGCACCCTATCATGTTGGTTAGCCCATTGCATAATCTATTGTTATGACTAATAGAACAAACCCTTACTGGGTCAAGTTCAAGCACACACTACTAGGGCCATAGCAGCCACTGCAGCTTGTTTCAAAAGTTCCTCTATCGCCAACATTTGCAATGCGGCCACCTGGTCTGCCATTCATACCTTTACCAGGCATTACAACCTAGATATTGCCTCACGGCGCCGTGCAGCCTTCGGCCACGCTGTGCTCCAGGGCATAATGCTATAAATGTCCTCCCACATGGACAAAACTGCTTGGTAATCTCCCAAGAGTAATAACCTACTGCAAGAGACTATTCTGTGGAAAATTGTGCAGTTATGTAAGAACTTAAACAGAACAGTAGATCTTCGAGGAATGTCTCATGCAGTAGTTACCATCCCACCCTCCGTCCCCTTGCCTTCTCTAACAGGGAAAAATCCTGTTCTAAGGACTTAGGGTTGGGACTCGTTGGTACCTCTTGTTTCCCTCGGTCCTCGCTTTAGCGAGCTGAAACCGGCAAGGAACAGAGGATACCAGGGACTGCCCACACTTGTATAGGCAGTAAGGAAGTGATGTCATATGTGGGTGATCCCTGGTAGAATACTGATAGAAGAAGCTGCCGCTGACAGCGCCCTCCTCTGGAACCTCCCAAGAGTAATAACCTACTGCAAGAGACATTCCTTGAAGATCTACTGTTACGGTAAGTTCTTGCGTAACCGCACTTTCTAGGAGTGGTATATGTTGTTCATCCATGCTGACCCACCCAACCTCCTTAGTTGCGACGCACAAATCTGTCTTCCAACGGGCTAAAATCTTGTGTCCTGGGGTGGAGTCTAGGGTTATACCACCCAGGTGGGTGGGAGAAGCCAGTTTGAAGACCTTCCGTTGAGTTTTAAAGTGGAAAGGGACACGCCAAGAAGTGTGAATGAACAACATATACCACTCCTAGAACTGCTGTTACAGGTGAGTAACCTGTTGTTTTTTTTTTTTGCTTTCTGTATCTCAGGATGCGTTCTTTCATGTCCTGACCCATCCGTCTCACCGAAGGTTCCTTCACTTCCGAGCAGAAGGATCCCTTTTCGAATTCCGAGCCATGCCATTCGGCCTGTCATTGGCCCCATGGATCTTCACCAAATACACTGCAGTGGTGGCAGCCCATCTTTGGCATTGAGGGGTCGGGGTTACCCATATCTCGACAAATGGCTCCTGGCAGTATCTTCCATGCAGGAGGTAGAGAGGTCCAGTGATCTGACCCTCCAGATCTGCACCGAACTTGGTCTCCTGTTCAACGAGGCCAAGTCGGAACTTGTACCTTAGCAGGTGATATGCTTCATTGGGGCCGAGCTCGACTCTTGCCGAGCCAGCGCCCGGCTCCCGACGGACAGGGCAGAGGTTCTCTGCTCCTTTGCCCATTCTTTTCTGGTTGGGCACTTGCGCCCTGCCCTGGACTTTCTGCACCTTCTCGTGTACATGGCAGCTTACACCACCATGGTCCGATGGGCCCGGTGGCATATGTGCCCCTTCAGTGGGAGCTGGCCAGCCAGTGGACTCAGCGTCGTGGTTAATTTGACCAGCTGGTCACTGTGACCCAGAAGATGTGGGACACTCTCTAATGGTGGACTGTCCTGGATCATTAGCAGGAAGGGATCCTGTTTGTCCATCCCGAGCCGACGATCGTTCTCACAACCGATGCCCCTCTCATGGGCTGGGGAGCCCACATGGGGAACCCCAGCTCCCATGGGTTCTGGACCTCGAGGAATCCCGACATCGTATCAACCTGCTGGAGCTCAGAGCAGTCAGACTGGCACAGTCAGCATTCGCTCAGCTCCTTTGGGGTCAAATGGTGCAAGTCCAGATGGAAAATACCACAACACCATGTACTACCTCAATAAACAGGGTGGCATGCACCCCCAGCTGCTGTGCAGGGAAGCATTCTGCATCTGGACCCTCATGAGTCGACTGGAGGCAGATCTCCCAGCCATTCATGTGGCAGAAGCTTTAAATCACCTGGCGGATGCTCTCAGCCGTGTGGGTGAGACGTCCCACGAGTGGCCTCTTCATCCAGAGGTAGTTCACAGCCTGTTCTCCCAGAGGCAAACCTCAGGTGGATCTGTTTGCCTCTAGGGAGAATACCAAGCTGAGGCTGTTTCATGGCTGCCGCCCCCGGGCTCACTGCAGGGTGATGCCTTCTCAAGGCTGTGGACCCCAGGCTTTTTCTGTGCCTTCTCTCCACTTCCCTTGGTTCACAAGGTGATCCTCAAGGTCAGGAGTGACAAGGCACAGGTGATCCTGGTAGCCCCAAACTGGCCGTGCCAGTTCTGGTATCCAGATCTCCTCAGCCTCCGTTCCAGGCCTCCGAGGCATCTTCCAGTATGCAGAGACCTGTTACCTGTCAGTCAGTGAAAGGTATTCCATCTGGACCTGACAGCCTGGATCCTGAGGTGGCCAGAGTTCCAGGTTCTGGTCTCTCTGAAGATGTACTCACAGTAGTGGAAGCATCCAAGAAGGAGTCGACCAGGAGGTGCTACGCCTTCAAATGGAAACGGTTTTCCATTTAGTGTCAGGATGAGAACCTGGACCCTTTGTACTGTCCAGTGGCTAGCATTCTAGACTACCTTTGGTCTCTGTCCACAGGGAGTCTCTGGTCTACGACCCATAAGGTGCATCTGGCAACCATCTCTGCTTACCGGGCGCGCGCCGGTCAGGAGAAGGTGGTCTGGTGTTTATTTAAAGGCCTCGACCACATATCCCCTCCAGTGCTTGAACCTCCACCTCCATGGGATGTACTGCTGATACTGGCAAAGCTCATGGGCAAGTCATTCGAACCAATTCACAAGTGTGAAAATGTCACATTTGTTGTGGATGACCGCCTTCCTGGTGGCTATCATGTCAGCCAGAAGGACTGGGGTGCTCCAGGTGCTTTCGGTGTAGTCTCCTTACCTGGTCTTCCACCGGGACAAGGTTGTCCTGTGTTCCCACCCAAAATTCCTTCTGAAGGTGGTGTCGGAATTCCATCTTAACCAGGTGTTGACTCTGCCTGTGTTTTACCCAAACTACATTCGGAAGCCGAGTACAGGCTCCATACTCTAGACCTGAGACGAGCAGTCACTTATTATAAGGAGTATACAGCGGAAGTTCAGGGAGAGGTTTGCCAACTGTTTGTCACCTACACTGAATTCGCACCTAGCAGACCTGCAGCAAGGCGGACGATTGGCTAATGGATTGCATCCTGCATTGATCTCTGCTGTAGGTTGGTGGGCAAAGAGTCTTCCAGAGGGATAAGAGCTCATTCTACCCGCTGTACTGCTGCATCGGTCGCAGCTTCCAGGGACATCCCTATCCATGAAATCTGCAGGGCTGCTCCCTGGAAGACAGCAAACACCTTCATTACCCACTACCGCATCAACCTAGAGTCGTGCCTGTATGCTGGTTTTGGGGCCTCAGTTTTCCAATCTCTGTTCCCCAAGTATGTATGTCAGAGGGGGGTGCGCCTTCCCTCCCTCCCTCCTCCCGGAGAAGTTCTTGGAGTCTGCCAAACAGTGTGGATAGAACATATCCACGGTCCCAGAAAGTGAGTGGTATATGTTTTATATCCACACGAACCTACCCGACCTCCCCGACTTCACTGCACAATCTGAGCCTCCAGCAGGCAAAGATCTGGCATCATGAGGCGGAGCCAAGGGTTATGCCTCCTGGGTGGGTGGGAGGAGCCAGCTTCAAGACCTTCCGGCAAGATTCTTAAAGGGAAGGGACATTCCAAACAGTGTGGATGAACAACATATACCACTGCTAGAACTACTGCTACAGGTGAGTAACCTGTTTTTCTATTCTCAGTACTTTCTGGTTCCGAAGAAAACAGGCGGGATATGCCCAGTGCTCGACCTCAGAAAGTTAAACAAGTATCTTTTCATAGAGAAATTCAGGATGGTCTCCCTGGGACGCTGCTTCCATTGATTCATCAGTTTGACAGGCTCACATTCCTCGACATGCAGGACACTTACCAGCATGTTCCAATGTACCAAGATCTCTGCATATATCTCCACTTTGTGGTTCTGGGTCAGCACTACCAGTCCCAAGTATTGCGTTTGGTCTGTCCTTGGCACCTCGAATCTTCACAAAGTGCATCGCAGTATTCACTGTGCACCTCAGAAATCAAGGTATTCAAGCCTTCCCCTTTCTGGACGACTAGCTCCTAGCAAGCCCCTCCGAAGGGGAGACAAAGCGGTGATCGAGGCCTCCCAGTTCCTTGCATTCATGGGAGTCCTCTCGAATCTAGAGAAGTCCCAACTTCAACCTTCTCAACAACTCTTCTTCATAGGTGCTATACTGGATACCACCCAGGTGCAAGCCTTCCTCCCAGAGGACATAAAGAACTACATTCTCCAGACGGCCCACTTCATTAGGCAGAACACATTAGTTCAAGCCATTACGATGCAGCCGATGTTGGGCCTCTTGGCATCATCCATTCTTAAGGTACCCTTGGCATGATTGCATATGAGGATCACTCAGTGGATGCTTAGTACACAGTGGTCTCTGACCAATCACCCGCATTGTTTTCACATAAGAGTGACACAGCCTCTGGCACAGTCCCTTCTGTGGTGGTCGCAGGAAATCAACTTGCAACAGGGTCTCCCCTTTCCCCTGCTGGAGCTGCAGATCACTGTCGCCACTGATGCTTCTTTGGTGGGTTGGGGGCTCACTGTCAGGACCTCCACACTCTGAGAGTTTGGAATCAGGATGAGTCTCGCCTTTACATAAATTTTCTGGAGACTAGGGTGGTCTTGTATGTTGTCCAAGCCCTGAGGGATGTCCTCTGTCAGAAAGTAATCCTACTCCAGACAGACAGCAAAGCTGTGATGTATTACATCAACAAGCAGGACGGAGCACACTCCTACCCCCTATGCAGGGAAGTGATGAGAGTGTGGGAATGGTGTCTCGAGAAAGAGGCATCCAGGCAGCCTACCTCCCGGGAGTACATAACAACCTGGCTGACCACCTCAGCAGAACAGAGGCGGATCCTCACAAATGGTCACTTGCAGTAGGCTTCGTGCAATCTATGTTCGACGAGTGGAGCACTCCAGACCTGGACCTTTTTGCGTCCCCACTCAACAAGAAACTGCCTCGATTCTGCTCCAGAAATCCAGAACCTGACGTTTTCTGTCAGGATGCATTCAGACTGCAGTGGACAAGTCACTTTCTGTACGTATTTCGTCCTCTTCGGTTGGTTCAGAGGGTACTTCTCAAATTGGAAGCACAAGGGGGTAGAATGATTATAATAGCCCCATGCTGGTCTCAACAGATTGTCAGAGGTTCCTCCGAAGCAGCTGCCTCTGCAAACGGACCTCCTGACACAGTAACCCCTGGTCCATCCCAACCTTCGTTCACTCCATCTCTGTGAATGGCTCCTGAGGAGATAGAAGTGAGTAGGTTCAGGGTCTCCAGGCGGATCTCTGAAATCCTGTTAGCGGCTCGTAAACCTTCACTAGGAAGACTTGCACAGCAAAGTGGAAGTATTTCTTGATTTGGTGTGCAAAGTCCTGTCTGGGTCCTTTCTGTTGCTCACCAAACAGGGTGTTGGAGTACTTTCTAAACCTGTCGAATGCAGGGCTGCAATATTCCACACTGAAGGTGCACCTCTGCACTATTTCTGCCTGCCATGAGCCAGTGCATAACCTGATGTTGGCTCAGCTTCCTCTGGTCAGAAGGTTCCTTAAAGGCATTCTTCTCACCAGGCCCCTGGTCAGAAGACTGGTACCTACATGGGATATCAACCTTGTGCTAGATATGCTCACTCGCAAGCCAGTCGAACCACTAGCCACTTGTGATTTCAAGTTCCTGACCTGGAAGATGGCTTTCTTGAGGGCCGTTACTTCCCCGCATGTAGGATCTCTGAGATCCACGCATTGGTCACAGACCCTCCATACATGGTGTTTCACAAGGATAAGGTGGCTCTTACTTAGAGAGGATTATTACTGCAGTAGGTCATTACAGATAGGTCTGTGCCCCCTGGCATCAGGACTGCATGGTAAACTTCTAGCTAGCAATCCATAGCGTGGGACAGTCCTCGGCATCACCTGACGGGATGTTAGCCTGACACTATAGAGGGGGTGGTCCCCATACCCGCCCACCAGTTCTTTCCCCCCGCTGACCCAAGTCCGTTGAACCTCACGGAGACGTTTGCTTCAGTCGACCATCATTTTTCTGGGTAACAGTTTTATTTTCTTCCTTTATAGTTCTGTTTCCATCGTTGCATGCCTTCTTCATCGCATTGCCCAAACAAGTGCAGCGCTCAGATCCTGCACATGGACGACCACTTTTGCTGCGTCTTCTGTCTAGGCCCAGGACTACTCGATCTGCCTATTCTTCAGCATGGCCACACGAGTCAGATGCCAATAAGCCCATCTGCTCAAGAAGCACCTAGCTTCCATGGAAAAGGAGCTGTGGGAATGTTCTTCCTCTCCCACCACTGAGTGAAAGAAGCGCCGGGACCGGATCGCGCCCCAATGCCGCCAGACCAAAGAAGCAGCCTCAGAAGAGGCATCAGCTTCGTAGGCACCCTCCTGCCTTGTCTCCATCCGCCTCAGCAGATCAATCCCCCAGTTGTCAGGCGAAAGGGCGTTCTTCTCAAGAGGGTACATCTTCTGGGACTGTAAGCAGCACCCGACCAATAAGTCGCCCTCCAGTGCCACCAAAGAGCGCATGATCACGGTCGATAAGCCGGACTGCAGCTCCTCTTCCATCCACCCAACCAATAAATCTCCAGCTCCTGTGACGCCCGCTCGGACACAGCTGATCAGTCGGTCGCCAGCTTGCCCAGCAACCCCACAGTTGAGGCTCCCCCGTCGGATCTTGGGGATATCCCCGACATTGATCTGAACCAGCTGCCAGACCCTGTTTCTTTCCTTGAGGGTTCTCCCTCCAGGGATTCTGTGCCTCTGACTCAGCCCAACCACTCTCTCTCCCTTGATTCCCTGCAGGAGATGAGCGATGTGCCTTTGGGGATTTCTTCCCCTACGTCGGGTACCTTGCTGGCTGGGTCTTCTGCTGTTCCAGTGGACCTGTTGACTAGGGTCACCTGTCCCAGATCCCCCTGGCATACATCAAACTAGCCTTTGGAATTGCTGGTCCCTCTGACACCTGACCCCCTGATACTAAAGGGGAACCTCTAACTCGGAGCTCCTCACCGGTCGACCTTCCCGATCCAGTGTGGCCGGCATGCTGCTTGACCTCCCGCTACCTGACTGCTCTTCTCGCGCCCTGCCTATACGTTGTGCTCAGACGCCTGAGCCGCCACCAGGTCCCTCCACTGTCCCAACATCTCAGGGCTTGCCATTGGATCCCTCACTTTGCGGTCCCTCGCTGCCCCACGCCACAATATCAGCACTGGCCTGCGACTGGGTACCCACAGCAGAATCAGGTTTTTTCAGGGGTAAAACCCACAGAGCTACCCTTTTGGCTACCATTACCCTCATTCGGGAACCCATGGTTCCAGCCTCCTCCACCACCCACTCTCGTCTCCTACTTGACAGCCTCTGGCTCCAGATGGCTCTCAGGGCATCAAGCTATTGTCCATTCCCTCCTGGTGGAAGGACACAAAATCACAACTCGTTAACAGGAGATCTTACTTCGAGTGGGAGCTCTTGCAGCAGGCTATAACCTTCAGGACTATGCCGCAGACACTAGGACCATCCGGAAAACTTCTCAGCCAGCAGTATACAGCAGGGACTGCCGGCTCCACCCCGGCGTCAGCCCTGGTACAAAAAGGGGCGGACCCAGCTCCACCTCAGTTCTTTTCCCGCTGCATCCCACACATGAAGAGATCTACAATCAGCTTGCCAGAAAACAGGAAGAATTTTTCTACAATCCTGCTTTCTTACCATTTTTCAATGGTTCCTTTTTCTCGTTTACCGACGTCAGACCGTTTCCAACGGTTTTTGAAGTCTCCCGACAGATGTCTTCACCATCGTCAGCCTCGCCCAAACACCACCAAAATAAGTGCGAGTACGGGAGGCAGATCCCGGCCAAGGACGGCCATCGACGCTGCATATTCTACCTTGGGCCGGACCATGACACCACAGCCTGCTCCGCCTGCCAGGCTTTTACTAGCCGGACCCGCATCAGTCGTCTCAAGGCCCTGAAGGCTTTCCTTCTGGAGCAGAAGATGGATCTGCACTCCTCCGAGGGGAAACGCAAAGAGAAGAAGCATCACGGTAAAGATCGTAGTATCACTCGCGGCCCTCTCCCAAGAAGGTCCGCCCTTCGGGATCAGGAGAGCGTCCGAAGTCATCTCAGGCCAAGGCCAGTCCTTCGGGGGATAAGCCAGCCAAGCCGAAGGTAACCCCGCTAAGGGTACCACCGAGCCCTTGGAAGTGAAAGCTGCGGCCCCACCTCCCAAGGCACCGTGCCGCCTGCTGAAGGTGCGCCTCCGGAGCTCAAGGACTCTCTGGCGGCACCCTGTCGTCAGTACCACCACCGACGCCGTCAAGGGGCAAGGTGAGAGATTGGCCGGGAGGAGCCGATGTCCCCGCTGCCCAAGTCCTACTTCCTGGGCCTCCAGGAGGGCTCCTCTTCACGCCGACATCCCGGATACTCCCTTCCGGCAGGGCGACAGAACTTTTCAAGAAGGAGCTGCAGGAGCTGTTCTCCTTTGGTGGGCAGATCCAGAAGCGGACCCCACTGCCGCCAGCCCCGACACCGGTACCGGACCCGGCGGGCAAACCACAGCCGGGAGGTGAGTCTTCCCCGTGGAAGTCTTTGGAGTGGCCACCTGCACCTTCTTCTAGGGCTTGTTTCCGCACCCGGTCTGGAGACCAACGACGTCACTCCAGGGATTCTGGAGATGGTCGTCGGTCTAGGTCACGTTCTCGGAGTCTTTCTCTGTCTTCTAGACAAGAATGCTCCTGACGTCGGTCCTCTGCTCCGTCGCTGGTCTCGGGACCGGAGCCGGTCACCCAGTTACCGATGATAGCGGAAATCTGGTCACAAGGAGAGGTCAGACTATTCGAGATCTTATAGTCGATTTCCCTCATCCTCTTCTGTGTCATCTTCCTCTCTCAGCTTGCATCAGTCCCTGGGAGAGAAGGACCAGCCTCGCTCGCCTTCAGACGATCCAACCTTCATGGATGTCATGAGGCATATCCAGGCCTCCAACAAGTGGGAGACGGAGGACCTGGATCCGGAACGCCGGAGACTGGCAAAGTACCTGAGGCAGAAGGCGCCGAAACCACTGGTGATCCCTCCTTTGGTGGATACTTTCCAGGACCTTAACCGGACTACCTGGAAGCATCCAGCTTCAGTCCCAGCTGTTCCAGAGAAGTCAGATAGGCTGTACAAAGCCCCGAGGACAGAATCTTTCCTAGCTGAACACCCTCAGGTGAACTCCTCGGTGATCATGGCTGCCCATGATAAATCCAGACAGACGAAGCATCTCAGCTCACAGCCTCCCGACCCAGAGTCTCGCTATTTGGACCAGGTGAGGCAAGAAGGTTTATTCTGCCTCCACCTGCTCCATACGGTCCCTCAGTTTCTTGACGCATATGGTCCAGTACCAGAATGCGCTATGGGAATGAGGACAAGAACTTTTTAAGGCCATTCCAGATTCTGATCAGAAGACAGAGCTTCTGGACATTTTGAAATCGGGCTCAGACGTAGGCTCCCATGTCCTGAGAGCCTCGTGTGACACCACAGATGCGGCAGCCAGGGCAGCCGCTTCCAGGGTGTGCCTACGGCGCCACGCCTGGTTGAGAGTCTCTGGCTTTCACCAGGATCTGGAGGCTGGTATCAAGGACTTACCCTTCCAGGGTACTGTGTTTTTTGGGCAGGAGACGGAAACTTTGATTTCTCGTATCCAGGAGTCTGGCAAGTCTATCTGGTTGGTCCACTAGATGTATCGCTGAGACCAGCACAAGCAGCCATTTCGCAAGCCCTCAGGTGGCCAAGGTCATGCCCGTGGTAACCAGCAGGGGCAGAGAGGCGGCTCCGTAGGACATGCGGTAACCAGCAGCCTGGAGGCACTCCTACTCGAGGGCCCAAGTGTCCTCCCAGGCCTCTCTGCCTACACCCGGCTCAGCCCAGTGACTCCCTGCCACCCCCCCTTCCACAGGAAGACCCAGGGGAGACGGTCGGGTGCCGCTTCTCCCTTCGTCTCGAAGGGTAGAAGTCGATTACTGCAGACCAGTGGGTCCTAGATATCATCAGGAGAGGACACATGCTGGAGTTCACGGAGTTCCCCCAAATGCTCTGCCAGAGTACTCCCGTTATCCTCCTTCTAACATCCCAGTAATAGAAAGAGAGATTGAGACCCTCTTGCAAAAAAGGGCAATAGAGGTAGTCCCCTGGCATCAGCGGGGAATGGGGTTTTACTCCCATTTCTTCCTGGTCCCAAAAAAGGCACAGGATCTTCGTCCCATTCTGGATCTCAGCTCTCTAAATCTCTCTTATAGAATACAAAAGGTTCAGGATGGTGACCCCCCCCCCCCGGGTCTTCTTCCTCTGCTGCACCAAGGGGACTGGTTCTGCTCCCTAGACATGCAAGATGCATATATGCATATCGGTGTCTTTCCTCCCCACAGGAAGTTTCTGAGGTTCCACTTCCAAGGGGAGCACTACCAGTTTCGAGTTCTTCCATTCGGCCTCTCTTCCGCTCCACGAGTCTTTACAAAATATTTGCAGTAGTGGCTGCGGCTCTAAGGCGCATGGGACACTACGTTTTCCCATACCTAGACGACTGGCTACTTACAGCCCCATCAAGGGCAGGCCTACTTCACGCCCTCTGAGACACCTATACTCTATTCCGAGAGCTGGGGATCACCCTAAATCTACAAAAATCATCCCCGGAGCCCAGTCAGAAGCTCATTTTCATTGGAGCGGTACTGGATTCTATCCAGGGCATGGCCTTCCTCCCCCAGGACAGGGGCAGTCGCCTGTGAGAGATTGCTGAAGGGATCTCAATAACTCCTCAAGTTCCAGCACGGAACTTCCTCAGGTTGGCTGGGGCACAGGACGGCGGCCATTCCGGTCACTCCCTTGGCATGCCTCCACATGCGGATCCCACAGTGGATGCTCAGGGTACAGTGGGACCAAGGCTACGACGATCTAGACTTCATGGTCAGGAGCACTGAGCCAGTCAAGAGAACTTTACATTGGTGGATGGACCCCCGGAACTTCGAGAAAGGGGTCAGCTTTCATCCAGAGCCACCAGGTCAGACTCTTACAAACAGATGCATCAGACCTGGGATGGGGGGGCGCACCTGGGTGCTCATCGAACGCAAGGGGTTTGGTCACCCAAGGAGCGGTCCCTTCATATCAGTGTACTGGAGATGCAAGCAGTTCTCTGCGCCTTACAGGCCTTTCAGGAGGACCTGGTGCCAGGCTGTCTTCTGGTTCAAACAGACAATATGGCAGTCGTCTTCTACATCAAGCAAGGGGGCACTTATTCATACCCCCTTTGCAGCGAGGTGATGAGAGTCTAGCACTGGGCGCTGGAGCGGCACATTCTGCTGTCCACAGTGCACGTTCCAGGCGTCCTCAGCGATCTGGCCGACAGCCTAAGCTGGTCTCGATCCAGAGTGCATGAGTGGGAGCTGCTACAGTCCATGGCAGATCAGCTCTTCGACAAGTGGGAGCATCCAGAGCTGGACTTCTTTGCGCCACCATGCAACGCCAAACTGCCAATGTTTTGCTCATGAGAGCACGCGCCTGGAGTTTTCTGGCCAGACGCATTATCCCTTTGCTTAGCAGGGAGATTCGGAGATTTCTCTATGCCTTCCCTCTCTTCAGAGTCTTCTACTGAAGTTACAGGCAGAAGGGGCCTGAATGATTCTCATAGCCCCCAGTTGGCCTTGGCAGATTTGGTTCCCACTCCTGCAGCAGTTATCCACGGAGCCTCCAGTTCCACTGCCTATATGCTCGCAGTTGCTGGTCCATCCGGACCTTGAGTACTTACACCTACATGCTTGGCTCCTTCAGACGTAGCTCAACACAGATACGGGGTTTACCCAGAAGTGGCAGCAGTCCTAGTTTCAGCGAGGAAGTTCTCCACCCGCTCCACTTACGCTATGAAGTGGAAGCGTTTTTGTCTGTGGGCCTCCTCACAGCATTTGGACCCCGTCACTTGCCCAGTGAACTCAGCGTTGCAGTATCTCCTCTCCTTGTATCAAAATGGGCTGAGTTACTCCTCTGTCAAGATGCATATATGGGCTGTCTCCGCCTATCATGCTGTCTTTGGAGATAGGGCGTTGGCACAGTTGGATGCTGCCCACACCTTTTTAAGAGAAATTTTGCATATGAGACCTCCCATTCGGGACCCTATCCCACCCTGGGATCTCCTTAATGTGTTGGAGAAGCTCACCCTCCTTCCCTTTGAACTGGCAGTGGATTGTGAGCTGCGTTACCTTTCTTGGAAGGTCTGTTTTTTGGTTACTTATACTTCAGCTCGAAGAGTTTCCAAGCTTCAGGCTCTGATGTGTAAAGAGCCGTATTTGATTTTCCACAGGGAAAGGATTTCCCTTAGAGCAAATCCTAAGTTTCGTCCGAAAGTGGTCTCGGAGTTGACCCTCAACCAGTCGGTTGACCTTCCAGTTTATTTTCCTTCCCCATCCAATAGAGGGGAGGCTCTCCTTCACACACTGGATGTCCACAGGACTTTGAGGTGTTGCCTCAAGTGGACGGCTGCACACTGTCAATCGGAGCAACTTTTTGTGGCCTTTGCACCACAATGCTTGGGTAAACCGGTGACCAAGCAGACGATATCGAAGTGGATAGTCCACTGCGTTTTCTTCTGCTACGAGAAACACAATAAGCCCCTGCTGGGCCCGGTTAGGGGTCACTCCACCAGAGAAGTGTCTGCTTCATTCGCTGCCCTGAGAAATGTCTCTATCAGGGACATGGGTGCGTCCGCTACCTGGAACTCTGTGCATACCTTTGTCAAGCATTACAGCTTGGATATCATTTCCAGACGCTAAGCTAGCTTGTGCTTGGTTGTTTTGCAAGGACTTCTGTCCTGAGGCCTCTGGAGTCTGCATATTCCACCTCCCGGGGTCGTCTACCTCTTTGGCGTGGACTGCTTGGTATTCAGTCCTGAAGGTTATAGCCTGCTGCAAGAGCTCCCACTCGAAGTAAGATAGTACAGTTACGTAAAGAACTTACCGTAACGGTAGATCTTCAAGAGGAGCTCTTGCAGCAGGCGATACTTTCCCACCCGCCTTCCCCTGCGAGGTGTGCAGATCCTTCTTCATTTACATCTCCTATATTCACTTCGTCTCCTTCTCTTGTCAGGGCTTGTTGTGGGCCTTGGTGGCGGAACTGAGGTGGAGCTGGGTCCGACGACTTTTGTACCAGGGCCGATGTCAGGTCAGGGGGCGGTCCTTGCTGTATACTTCTGGCTGAGAAGTTTTCTGGGTGGTCCTAGTGCCTGCGGCATAGTCCTGAAGGTTATAGCCTGCTGCAAGAGCTCCTCTCGAAGATCTGCTGTTACGGTAAGTTCTTACGTAACTGTACTTTGTCTCGGCCGGAGCCGATACCAATCCCTACATCTGCTCCCAGGAGTTTTTCCCCTGCCGACCCTGGATGTTGGACAGGGAGCCTCCTAGATGCCCTCCCAAAGACTCACCTGATGACAGACCCAGAGGGGGTGTCTTGGTACTTGGTAGTTTGGACAAAAGAAGGCCGAGGCCCATCGAGGATGTCCTCCACACAGTGTGGATCATTAATGAATTATGTTCTATCCAGAAGCCATTTATCAAGTTTGAATTTAAAGATGCTTATATTCTGGCAGTCAACAATTTCCTGTAGCAAGGAATTCCAAATTTTTGGGGCTTTGACAGTAAAAAACTGCTGTCTTTTGTTTGTTCTTGTTTTATCGATTCCAGTTTGTTTGGTGTGTATTCTAGCTACTGTTTTTCTGGATGTAAAGTATAATCCACATTGGCTCATTAATGTAGCTGATTGTAAGATTTTAAATAACTGAAGGAGATCGCCCCTTAGTCTTCTGAATTCGAGTGAGTACAGCCTTGTTTTATGAAGCCTAGTTTCATAACTGAAGCGAGAAAGATGGGGTATATTTTTGTGGCCCTTCTTTGAACTTTTTCAATTTTTGTAATGTCCTTGGCTAAATAGGGACTCCATAACGGTAAACCATAGTCTAAGTGAGGTCTAACATGGGTTTTATACAAGGCCATAGTGCACTCCTCGATTTTAAGGATGAAAGTATTATTAATTCTATGTAAGAGGGCATTTGCATGATTAGCAACCTTATTATAATGATTTGAAAAAGACAACTTGTTGTCAACCAGTATACCCAAATATTTTTCCACGCAGGATTCCCTAAGTATTGTGTTGTTAAGATGGTATGTTTGATTGGGGTTCTTTTTACCTATATGTAACACTGAACACTTAGACACATTAAATGACATTCTGTTCGTTACTGCCCATGATTCAATTTTTTTGAGATCGTTTATAAGAATACTCCTGTTGGTTTCATTATCAACTGGTCCTCCTAATTTGGTATCGTCTGCAAATTTTGATAAAATATTGTTTGATGAGATGGCAAGGTCGCTAATGAAGATGCTGAACAGAGTGGGACCTAACACCGAGCCCTGGAGGACACCACTTGACACCAATCTCTCATCTGATAATTCCCCGTTCACCCTAACGGTTTGGGTTCTATTATGCAGCCAGCTATTAACCTGACACATAATACAGTTAGAGAAACCTAGTGCTACTAATTTATTTATTAATATGAAATGTGAGACTTTATCGAAGGCTTTACTATAGTCAAGCAGAATAACATCCACTGGAATGTTTAGATCGAGATTTCTGCTGACTGAATTATAAAATGATAGCAAGTTTGTTGTACATGAGTGCCCAGATTTAAATCCACGTTGTGTAATGTCGTTTAGGTTTAATGCCAGCATTTCTTCTTCTATTAAGTATTTAATACGTTTTTCTAATAATTTGCATGGAGTGGAAGTAAGGCTGATAGGTCTGTAATTTTCAGCTTTGTGGTGTACCCCTTTTTTAAAGATTGGCGTGACGGTGGCTGTTTTCCAGTCTACAGGGACATTAGACTCACTAAGATTTATTAAAAATAATGGTAAGTGGAATGGCGATATTATTGCATGTTCCCATAAGAAATTTAGGGGTTATACTATCGGGACCTGGACTTGTTGTTAACTTCAAAGTTTTTAAGAGTTTGCGGGTATCAGAGATGGTGATGGTATGACTAGGAGATGTAATAACGTTGGCGTATGTTAAGGGTGCATTGTCCTGTTCAAAAACAGAGCAGAAGTATTTATTAAACTCAATTGCAGTAACCTTATCTGAGAGGGTGGTTGTATTATCTATAATTAATGGGCCTATTTTTTTTGTATCTCCCTTTTTATTATTTAGATATGAGTGTAGACTTTTGTATGAGTCCTTAGTGTGGGCAATTCTGAATTCTAGGTTCCTTTTAGATAGTACAATTGATGTTTTAAGATCCTTGACTGCTTTTCTGTATGTTGTTAGTTTTCCCTGTAATTGTTCAGGTTGACACTTCTTTTAAAGATGAGAACAGTTTACGTTTATGAATGCTGAATTTTTTAATTTTGTTGTTGCACCAGGCGGGAACCTTGCCCTTATTGTTGTATTTTTTTCTTTCTAGCACATGTTGTTTTTCTAGATTGTGCACAGTTTCTTTAAAGATGTTCCATGCATCATCAATGTTAAGAAATGAAAGTATTGAGTCCCAAGGTATAGCTGCAAGATGCTCATTAATTTTTGAGAAATTTGCCTTCTCATATTGTTTAATCATACAGCTATTTGTAGAATTTTTATGTACCAGGAGAATGGAAAATTGGATTGTCATGTGATCGCTATTACTCAATGGGTCCAAAACTCGTAGGTTAGACAAGGAGGCCTCCATGTTGGTTATTACTAGATCCAGTATGTTATTCCCACGTGTGGGTTCTCTAACTAGTTGAGTAAGGCCAAGATCGGTGATAGTTGAGATTAACTGTAAATCATACTGACTGGTTCCAGATAGTGTGTCCCAGTTTATGGTTGGAAGATTAAAGTCCCCTAGGATAATTACTGACCTCTTATCCGCGATTTGTATAATTTCAGAGGATAGTTGTTTAAGATATACAATATCTGAGGAAGGGGGACGATAGCAGGTGCCGACCAAAATCTGAGGGTGACCTTTAGTTTGCAAGTAAACCCAGATACTTTCAGTTTGTGTTGGTAAGGAGGATTCGAAGGATGGGATGTTATTGGCAACATAAAGACTTACACCTCCGCCTTTATGATCATCAGCTCTATTTTTACAGTAGAGTTTGAACCCTGGAATGTTTATTAACCACTGTTTGTCCGAGTTTCCCCATGTTTCAGTAATGGCAATTAATCCTATGTTGAATTCATGAATCTTCAACTCTAGTTCAGCCATTTTGATTTTGTTAAGTGCCCTTGCATTAAATGACAGGACGTTCAACTTGTGTAAAGTATTAAGAGATGACTTTACAGGCCTGGTCTCCCCCTTGTGTTTTAGTTTAAATGTTTGTTAATGAATGACAAAAACTGACGACCAAGAAGAGAACTTCCCCTTCTGCTGAGGTGCCAGCAGAAGAGGGAAGGATTGTCATTGAATTCCTCCCAATGTGTGAGACAAGCAATGCCTTGCCTAAAACACCATTTTCGGAGCCATTCATTTAGTGTTTTGATTTTTTTAAGGGTGTAGTATGAGGCTCGGGGTACGGGTAGGATTTCAGAAATACCAATATTACATCCCCTTTCATTTAGTATGTTACAAAGAGAAACAATATCTTGTTTAAGTTGTTGTAGTGGGATTTTAGTAATATCATTAGTCCCAGCATGGACTATGACTAGCAGATTATTGCCTGCTGCTGATAAGGCAGTTTTAGTTATAGAGGTTATATCGGAGACCCTAGCTCCCCTATAACTTGAGCAGGTCCTGTTTTCTGCATGTCAGATAAGGTCTCGTCACCCAGCAGACCAGTATCCTTGGAGTTGGACTTTGACTATTTTGTAAGTTCGGGTCTCATCCCCCATAGAACCTCAGCCAAAGGAGCATCTCCCCAAGACCCTTCACATTCGCTGACCTACTTTTCAGACCGTTTGTGGATGGACTACTCAAGAATTGGATCCCAAAAGAAACAGCCTCACTGAGCACCTGGACATTTCTGATGTGGACCCCTTACTCATTCCTCCTTGGACGGGTCTGCACGAAAACTTAATATACATTATGTCAGCAACCGTCCTCTATCCCTGTGATATCTTAAAAAGGCCGACAGGACTTATCACCCCCCCAGAAAGACGTTTCTCATCTCACTATGCAGCCCAGGGCGGACTCCATCGTGATCACCACAGCCCACTACAGATCGGCTAAGGCAAAGCATCTCAGTGCCTCTCTGCCAGTTGAGGAGTCCAAACAAATGGACCAATATAGCTGCAAAGTGTACTCTTCCTCCAGTTGCACCTGAATGTCTTTGAATTATGTGGTCCACATGATTTCCTTCCCAGAAATCTTCTCTATCAAATCTGGAATCAGACATTCTGGCTATCCCAGACCCAAGATCTCGGGGACAGATTCCTTAAAAAGATAGTTTAACAAGTCTTCCTGTCGCTATACACTTCGTGCCACCTATGATTCTGTAGACTTGGTGGCACGTAGCACTGCCTCTGGCATTTGCCTTAGAAGGCTTGCATGGCTATGCTTGGCACTGGCTGTCCAATCTACTCTCCTAGACTCCCCCTACCAGGGTCCCGTCTTGTTTGTGGGGGATGTTAAGGCAATCATCATGGAGCTGTAGGACAATGGTAGGTCCCTCTGAGACGTCCACTCCCTCTATTGCTCCGGCACCAAACCCAAGCAGCCTTTTTGCTGCCAACAGCGAAAAAGGGACAGACCACCCCTTGGCCAGAGGTCTGTGCAAACATCGCACCATGGACTCTGGGGCACCAACACCCCCCACCCCAGCCAAATCCCACAGGGCAGCTGGAGGCCATTAGCTAGCTCTCCCCTCTGCTTTCTGACTTGAGAGACATCCCTCCACTTCCTCCAACTCTGCCGATGGAACCGGTGGGGGGAAGGTTCGCCCTCCACCTCCTAGAGTGGGAGGCCATCACCTCAGGCAATTGGGTGTTGTACATGATCGCAAGAGGACACTCAGTTACTGGACAGACCCCGGGCAACCCCCCGGCCAGCTCACATTACCCGTCAAGCCACCGTACAGTGGTGTGGGAAAAATTTCAGGCTCTTCCGTCAAAATCGACCATAGAGTCAGTTCCTCGGGCTCAGGAAGGAAGAGGGTATTAGACTTCTTCCTGGTACCAAAAATGATGGGAGATCTAGAACCCATCTTGGATCTCAGCTTGCTGAACAACTTCGTAGAATACAAGAGGTTCTGCATGTGGATCCTCTAGGGACTCTTACCCCTGCTTCTCAAAGGTTAGTGGCTATGCTCGCTGGACATGCAGGATGCATACCTGCATATTCCTGTCCTCCTGTCCCACCGCCGCTTTCTCAGGTTCTTGTTCCAGGGGAACCATTTCCAGTTCAAGGCTCTTCCCTTTGGCCTGTCTTCGGCACCTCAGGTTTTTACTAAGTGCCTAGTGGCAGCGGCCTTACCCCGCCAGGGGATCTATGTGTTCCCATACCTGGACGACTGGCTTTTGTCAACCCTGTCTCGAGACAGTCTGAAGAAATCTCTCTCCTTCACCCTGGACTTGTTTTTCCAACTTGGCATTACGGTGAATTACCCCAAGTCCAACCTTTCGCCCTCCTAGCAGCTCCAATTTATTGGAGTGGTGCTGGACACGGTCCAGGGCAGGGCCTTCCTCTCCTCAGACAGAGTGGATACTCTGAAACTGCAGGCTTCTGCTATAGCCAACTCTCGTTGGACTACAGCTCGCTCTGTTCTTCGACTGTTGGGTCTGATGACTGCTGCCGATTCCCATAATGCTGATGGCCCGACTGCTCATAAGGGTGACTCAGTGGACACTCTGGGTCCAGTGGAATCAACTCTTGGATGACTACCAGAGAGTCATGGTCTCCAACAGCATGAAGAGGGATCTGCTCTGGTGGCAGGAGACGCCCCATCTCTCCTTGGGGGTTCCCTTTCATGGCCCTTAAGACAGATGCCTTGGGTTAGGATTATGGCACAGATCTTATATGTGTCAATCTTCATTCAGCACCTTTGGATAATGTTGCCAGAGGTCACGACCCCACAGTAGTGTTTTTTTTTTTGGATGGGCAGAGTCGACGCACCATCGGCGCTGCCTTCGAGGCCGACGCACTGCGTGGCGTTCGCAGGTTGGCCATTAGGTGTCCTCCCCGCTTTCCCACCAGTTCTTTATCTCCCACCGTAGATATCGCACCTCGTGGGAAGCTAGCTGCGCAAGAGGCCTACTTCGTTAAGAAAAGCCTTCGACGCCGAATCCTTCGCTGAGAAACCATCGACGAAATATCTTCGACGACATCTCTCTATCCTGCCGGTTCCGTTTTCACCACCACTCGACGCCGCCGGTAAGATTGTTCCTTTTCTTTACTTAGCAACGTCGAGTCTTTTGTTTGGTTTGTTTTACCGTAGGTCATGTCTCGGTTGGGGGGCAAGAAATCATTAGATAGGGTGGCCCCCTATGCAACGGTGCCTGTGCTGCCGCAAGTACTCCCATCACCGACCAACATGACCATTGCCTCACTTGTCTTGGTCCGCTACACAACATAGATTCGTGTGATGCCTGCTTCTTCATGGACCATCGTGTGATCGAGCAATGCGTGTGTAAAGTTGGACGAGCTCTCCCAACGTTCAGGGGATGGGCACGCACTCTGGCCAAGCCGCGGTCTCTCGGCCTTTTCTCCAGGTCCCCGACTGGTTCTGTACAGGCTGTGGAGGAGGGGGCTTCTGCTCCTAGTAGCCTTGCTGTTGCAGAAGCCCCTTCTGCGGTGCAGGAGGCACAGTTCATTCCCCCAAGGGGATGTGAGGGAGGTACCACATTGGCAGTCGTCCCTTCGGGGGTGAAGGCTCTCCCAGTGTCATCCCCTCGGGCTGGGAAGCTTGAGTCTGCACCATCGACTGTTTCTCGCCTCGGCACCAAGACTGAGCATGGTGCCATGTCTGATTCTGGTGCTGCTTGCGGCGTGGCGTGGACGCGGCGCTGGCCGGGGGCTGGCTCTCTGCGCCCGAGGGGCTGTCGGTGCTGTCGTCCGTCCATCCCTGAGCTCCATGCCATGGATCGGGACAGCTCCATGGCAGGCGCCGGCTCCAATACTGCTGCTGCCCTCTGCGCTGTGTCTTCTTCGCACACCGTTCGCGGTGCGGTTGGGGGCTTTGGCGCTGACTCCAGTGCAGTCACTCAGACTGGTGCCTCTTTCAGTTGGATGGCAACAAGTGTCCACGTACTGTCTGGCATCGGACTTTGGTCTCCACCTCCTCGGAGTCAGTCTCTAAACCAGACAAGCTGTCTGACTCTTTGGAGTGGACCTCTCATGTGGACACCCTGATAGTTTTCTTGACTGACTGGAACCAGACTCCCCCCCAGGTGCGGACAATTGGTACCGGTCCAGGTTCAGGAGTGCTGACCAGCAGGCAGTGGTGCAGGCCACTATTGCTCTGCAACCTGTCCTCGGAGGGTTTTCTGACTGCTCAGTGGTGGTACCCCCTCAGGTGGTGTGCCTGGATCACCCAACTTTGGGGCTGATCGGAGCACCCACAGATGGGGAGGGTGCTACTCCCTGGGTAGTCCCTTCGGGGAGTGACCAGACTTGTCAGCTGCCTGGGCTGGCGTTTGTGAGGAGGAGGGCTCTTTTGAACTGCGAGGGGTCGAGGGGTAGTGGGTCGACGTGGCGACCCTTTTCTGTGACCCACCTGGGTTTGGGAAGGAGTCGTAGTGCGGACCTTCGCCCTTCCTTCTCAGTCTCCTTGAGAGGGCCTTGTTCTTTGGAGGTAGGAGACCGTCCTCTTGGAGTTCCATAGCCCCGGTCAGCTCACAGGGGGGAATCTTCACGGTGCAGCCTAGGCAGTTCCAGTATGGTTGATCAGCTGTCGGCTGTTGAGTTTTCCGGAGCTCCCTCTTCCCTTGGGGCTCCAGGTGCGCTCTTTTGCCCAGGCAGAGGGCAATCGATTACTGTTGTCAGCTCTGCCCTCACTCTTCTGCCACCTTCTCCTGCTCTCCGAGGCATTCTTGGCCTTAGCGGACCTCTGTCCTGGGAGCAATTCAGGGCTGTGGCTGCTTATTTCCCTTCTTATGTTAGGGCCATGGAACAGGCAGGTGCTCCAACCTTCCCCTGAGCAACCAGCCACTGAATCTACGAGGTTCTCCGCTTCTTCATCCTCCTCTTCGGGAGGAGAGGAACCCACTGTCCACATCTCCCCTGCTGCTGATCTCGCGGAGTATCAGCGTTTCCTCTTGAGGATGTTGGGAAGACCTGCATATCACCCCACCCACTCAGCACAATCCCAAGCACTCAACGCGTACCTTCCTATGCGATTTCAGTACAGACACCTTCTGCTTATGTTGGAGTTATTGCCAGTGATTCTGTGCCTTGAATTCTGGAAGTGTAGCCTTCTGGCTACTCCTTCAGAGTTCCTTTACAATTTGAAGACAAGTCAAGGGTTCAGGGTATGTTCTCTCTCTCCCCCCCCCCCACATCCTTACTTCTAACTCTTCTCTGCCTCCCTCCCTCTTCTACTGCTTCCAGAGATTGGGACCCCTTCCCATTCCCCTTAGATTTCCAACTATCTTTCTGTCCTCTCAGTTGTTTATTTCTCCTTTTAGTTGTATATCTTTTCCTTTATCTGTCCCTTAGACTACCTTGTCCCTCCCTCCCAACCTTTTCTTACTCTATGGCGACTCAGAAGTGGGCGGAGGCGGGTCGACAACACCTAACAGCCAACCCGCGGGCACCACGCCATAATGTGTCGGCCTCGGGGCGGTGCCAATGGTGTGTCGATTCACCCATCCCGAAAAGAAGCTTCAGAGGGTCGTGACCTCCGCCACATTACCAAAAGGTGATGAATGGTGAAGATGCACAGAAAGATCAGGAATTACGGTAGGTACGTAATTTTCATATCTGGTAGACCACCGCACCCAAGACAGGTTGGTCCCAGCAGGAAATGCATTTGCATATCAGTGTTCTGGAGATGAGAGCGGTGCTTTATGCTCTCCAGGTCTTTCAGACCACCTTGTGCCCGGGAACAGTCCTGGTTCAGACTGACAGCACTGCCACACTCTGGTACATCAACAAACAGGGAGGCACCTGCTCGTAGCCCCTCTGCAGGGAAGCGATTCGGGTGTGGTACTGGGCAGTCCATCACAATCTGCACTTGATAGCATTCCACGTCCTGGGCGTTCACAGCGTCCTGGCGGACAGTCTCAGCCGCACCATCGTGCAGGCTCACAAGTACGAACTGAAGCAAGATGTGGTAGAAGGTCTGTTTGACCTGTGGGGCTGTCCAGAATTGGACCATTTTGCCTCCTTGCTCAATGCAAAACTACCCAATTTTTGCTCGCTCATTCCTGGGTATGGTGTTTTTTGGCAAGACATGCTGTCACTTTGTTGGACAGGGAGGTTTCTGAATGCCTCCCCTCCCTTCCCAATTTTGCAAAAAGTCTTGCTGAAGCTTAAACGGAGGGTGCACACCTAATTCTCATTGCCCCTCTTAGGCCTCTGTTTCCCCTGCTGCAACAGCTGATGGAACCCCCAGTACCTCTTCCTGTCCTACACCCACCTTTCTCAGGAGCAGGGCAGCCTGGTGCATCCGGGATTCAAATCTCTCCACCTGCATGCATGGTACCTCTGGATGTAGCGGTGTCACATTTCGGGGTTTTCTCCCAAGTAACCCAAGTTTTGGTGGAAGCCAGAAAACCTGCCACCAGAACTAAGTATGCTATGAAGTGGAAGAGTCACCATCTGGAGGCGACTTCCAGGGGTGTGGATCCCTTTTCTTGCCCAGCGTTCCAGGTCCTTGAGTACCACTAGCATCTTTCTGATTTGGGCCTCATCTGTTCCTTACTGAAGGTCCATCTTTCAGCAATATCTGCCTAACATGTTCCTGTGGAAGGCAAGAATATTGCTCAGTTGGAGCTCTCCAGAACCTTTCTTAAAGGAATCTTTTACTTGAAACCTCTGGTCCATAGTCCAGTTCCCTCCTGGGATTTGAATTTTATTTTAGAGAAGTTTACTTTGACCCCTTTTGAGCCAGCAGCAAGTTGTGATATGTGCTAGCTGTCCTGGAAGGTGCTGTTTTTAGTTGCTATTACCGCAGCCTGAAGGATTTCCAAGCTTCAGGCCCTAATTTATAAGAAGCCTTATTTAATTTTCCACAGAGACAGGGTGGTTCTGAGGACTAATCCTTAATTTCTCCCATAGGTGGTATCCGAGGTGACTGTAAACCAGGATATCCAACTTACGGTCTACTATCCTGAATATTCCAATAGAGGGAAACACCTCTTGCACCCTCTGGATGTGATAGAGTACTACGCTACTACATTTCTCTAAGGAGGTGTGCGAATCAGACTAATTGTTTGTTTCCTTCACGCCCAAATGTCAGGGCAATGCTGTGTCCAAGCAGTGCCTTTCCGGGTGGTTGGCTAACTGCATTACCTTTATCTACCAGAAGTACAAGAAACCACTTCCAGGGGAGGTCAAGGGACATTCGACCCGTGGCATGGCCGCATCTACTGCATTTTTGAGAAATGTGTCTGCATCTAGCTGGCCCAGTGGCATGGAGGGTTGAGACATCATGCCTTACCTCCTTCCACTCCAGCGACCCATATTCGCGGTGCGAGCGGGTCCCTGGGGAGGGAGAGGATCAAGTGTGCAAAGGACAGCTTTCCTCTCCCGGGGAAGGGTAGGGACAGAGTCCGCTGCTTGACTGGATCCTTGCGGTGGCTAGGGGCCAGTGCAACTGACCTACACAAGGAGGGGGCAGAGCTGAGCAAGACATCTGGCGTGTTGCGTATGGAACCATGTGCTGCTTGGCCATTGGCATCATTGCACACCTTGGCTCTGTGCTCGTGGGCGGAAAAAAAACCTGGAGAAGAAAACACGCTGACCGGCGGGATGAAGCCGGTCTCCACGCCACACTGGGCCAGCTGGCGCCTCAAATTGGTGAGAGGTGATGGCCGGCATGTCACCCTGTGATGGTGTTGGGGGTTGCCGATGGAAGGGGGCCAGTCTGCGGGGAGACAAATAAATGGGGGGCCGCATCTGACATTTGTGCTGCAGCCATGTGGAGGACCGTCTACACTTTTAATGAAAAAAACAGTCTGGATATTGCCTCTTGGCGCAGAGCCAGTTTTGGACTGGCCGTTCTTCAGGTCCTTTTGTCCTAGCTTGTGTCATGCTCTGCAGACCTTTTCCACCTCCCGGACCTCAGTCTGACTGTTCCTTCTTGACTGCTTGGAATTCAGTCCTATTTGTAATGATTTACTACAGGAACCCTCTCGAAGTAGGATATAACAGTTACATAAGAACTTTAACTGTAACAGTAGATCTTTGAGAGAGGTTTCTGCAGTAGGTCATATTTTTCCATCCCACCTTCCTCTAACTTTTGCTTACTCTTTCCTTTCCCATGGTGCTTTTTTAGCAGCTCAGGGCTCAAGGAGATTTCTCCTTTCTCCCATTTACCTTCCAGAGTTCTTACGGTGGGAGACCTGGAGGGCAGGCATGGGGACCACCCCCTATAAAGTGTCACGCTGATGTCCCATCAGGTGACGCCGTGGGTGGTCCTATGCTATGGATTGCTAGCTAGAAGTTTGCCATATGGTCCTGCTGCCAGGGGGCACAGTCCTACCTGTAATGACCTACTGCAGGAACCTCTCTTGAAGATCTGCTGTTACGATAAGTTCTTACGTAACGCTTATTTCTTCGCACACACACAAAGTTTCTTCCAAAGGTGGTTTCGGAATTCCATCTTAACCAGACTTTGGTTCTTCGTACTTGCTTCACCAGCTTTCAGAATGAAGGGGAACGCACCCTTCGCTCCCTCGATGTGAAAATAGCTTTGCAGTTCTACATTGACAGAACTAAGGAGATATGCCAATCCAAACCGCTCTTCGTTTCCTTCAGTGCGACCCAGCTGGGTCAGCCTGTCTCCATTCGATGCACCTCTGCGTGGCTAGTTGCCCATCTCCATTACTGCTACTTGATGATGCAGGTCAAGCTGGAAAGCCAGGTTTACACCCACTCTTCTAGAGCAGTAGCAGCTTCCCTGGCAGAGATTCATAATGTACCCATTGCAGACATCTGCAGAGTGGCTACTTGGAGTTCTGTGCACATCTTCGTAAAGCACTATGCTTTTGATGTTCATGCCAGATAGCACACGTCCTTCAGCAGATCTATCCTTAATGGACTTCTGTCTAGAGCGAGCTCAATCTCCTGCCGCCCTGCTTGGGGGATTGATGTTTAGTTCATTACTCTCCCTCTAGTGTGAATGAATGGTGAAGACTTTTAGTCCAGGAAGATATGGAAGTTGCGTACCTACCGTACTTATTGATCTTCTTGGACATAGTCTTCACCTTTCATTAACCCACCTACCATCCCCCGAGCTTATTTACTCTGTTTTTGGTCTTCACTCCCTTGTTGGTTGAGCTGTGAAGATGATGTTGTGTTGACCATTCTTGCACATGTTATTCGGGCTGTCTTGTGCCTGGCTTAGGTTAGATTTCCTAGGATAGTTTACACTGCACCTCCTCGGTCAAAAAGGTACTGAGGCAGTTGGAGAGTCTACACTGAGATAGTCTATATGGCATGAACCAGTCCTACTTTGGCGCCGGCCCTCCTGAAGATTTTTGTCTCCCACTGCATCCTAACACCTATGGCGTAGTCCCACTGGTGTGAATGAATGGTGAAGACTATGTCCAAGAGGATCAAGAATTACGGTAGGTTCATAATTTTCATTTATGTACTGGAAAACCAAATTCCATTACTCTTTGACCCTTTTTTTGGGGTGTTCCAATTATTAATACATGCTCCTTCTAAATTATCCTCTACTTTTCTCTGCCTTTTGGAACTACATTCCCCATGGTGCGTTTCGGGTTCCTTAACATGATTATTGTGTGCTGAAAGACTCTTTACACATTTTAATTCAAGCTCTAAACCTAGAATTTGCCTTGAGGTTTTTAATTTCAGTACACTGCTAGCGTATATATGGATCACCTCAATACTAAACTTACCACACGTACTATATTTAATACCCAGTCGTCCCCCCGCCCCCTTCCCTGGTAACAAAACTAGATTACATTTGTCTACTTACAAGGCCCTTGGCCCAGCAGACACTGCTGGCCTCTGTCCACGTCTCCTCCACGCTGGACTCCGCTTGCTGGAGCCGAGCTCTTTATGGCACCTGGCAGTAACGCCTGGTTGCTATGGGAAGACTCGCCAACAGCGGAGTGCACTTGGCAGACTTTGCGGGTAACCTGCCCTTAAAGGATCAAGTTATACCCCACTTGGCAGCCCATAATGACTGCTCCAAAACACCTGTAAATGGGAGTCAGCCTAGTTGTAGAGACCCTCTAGGAGCAGGGGTCAGTGTAGTGCCAAAAGTGCCCTTAGCAGTATAAGCATAGAGCAGACAGACTGCTGCCTTCCCCTGCAGCGTTTTAACTAAAACCAGAGTTAAAAATGTGCTGGCTTCCACCTGCAGCACTCGGTTCTTAGCGGCAACTGCTGACTGCCTTCATCTGCAGCTGCAGACGATGGGAGCTTCACTACTGCCCCATTCTCTATCACAAGCTTGCTGGAGCTGAGCTCTTTATGGTGCCTAGCGGTGACGTTGCCTGGTTGCTGTGGCAGTGCTCACTGACTGCAGAGTGCACTTTGCATACTTTAAGGGTAGCCTGCCCTTAAAAGATCGGGTTATTACCCCCACTTGGTAGCCCAAAACGGCATCTCCAAAACACCTTTAAATAGGTGTCTAGCTGCAGAGACCCTCGAGGAGTGGGTTTCGGTGTAGTGCCAAAAGTGCCCACAGCAGTGTAAACACACAGCAGCATTGTAACTAAAACCAGAGTTAAAAATGTCCTGGCTTCCACTGGCAGCACTCCGTTCTTAGTGACAACTGCTGACTGCTTTCACCTGCAGCCACAGACAGCGGAAGCTTCACTGCAGCCCCAGTCTCTTAGCCTAAAGGTGTTACCTGCTGCAAGAGCTCCTCTCGAAGATCTACTATTACAGAAAGTTCTTACATAACTGTACTTTGTAGTAGGCCTGTATGGTACATAACCCACCTGGCCTCCCTGGAAAGTGGCACATGATCCTGCGTCCAGCATACAAGATATGTTGTTTTGGGGCAAAGTTAGGGGATATGTTCGCCCGGGTGGTGGTAGGAGGTTAGCTTGCAGACATTTAGTCAATCACTGTCTTCCAGTGGAACTGCCAGAGTGTGGAGGCGTACCATATACCACTCCTGAAACAGTGGTTACAGGTGAGTAACCTATTGTGATACACACCTTTGAATTTTATGTACCTTCCTGTCCTCCCAAGTTAGCTGAAGCAGTTTACTACAGGAACACTCTGAATGGTGCACCCTTATCTTAGCAATGTTCTGGGATGTTTTTTTTCAGGTCAACCACTGTCTCCCAGAAAAGATTGCAGTTTACCGCGATGGTGTATCAGATGGGCAGCTGCCGGCTGTGGCTGATTATGAGGTCCCACAATTGCAGAAGTGTTTTGAGACATTTGAGAACTACCATCCAAAGATGATGGTGATCGTGGTGCAGAAAAGAATCAGTACTAACCTGTACTTTGCCGAAGGAGGCCGTCTTGAAACTCCTCCACCTGGGACTGTGATCGACCACACAGTTACCAATAAGGACTGGTGAGTTAAAACTAGAAACAAACCTTTTGTAGCATTGGGATTTATAGCGTGTAATGTTGACACCATTACTTAAGTGTTGCCAGGCGTTAGGACCACACAGAAATCTACTAGCTAGCTGTATATAGCAGGGGACCACCCCCAGTGTTGACGTCAGCCAGTAGTATAAAAGTGGAAGTCACCCAGTTCTTGACTCAAGTTTATTTATAAAGCACTATTCTCTCTAATCATTGTGCTCAACAATGAAACAAAATTAATCTTATATTAAAGCATGATAACACTTGCAGTTAATCCAGCCATCATACAGCAGAAATCAATACCCTGGAAAAGCCAGGTCAAACAGGTGCGTCTTTAAAGCAATTTTAAAGCTCTCCACAGTCTGGCACTCACATATCCGACGAGGTAGAGTTCCGCAGGGTAAGGTCCACAGATGGAAAAGCTTGGACCCCAGATGTCTTCAACCGAACCCTGGGAACCTCTTGCAGTCCCTCGTTGGTGGAATGGAGTGGTCGGAGGGGACAGTAGGGACACAAGACCTCTTGCAGGTTAACTCTTTCCCTGTCTGTGCAAGGCCTTAAAGGTCAGCAAACCAACCTTAAAGGTGATCCACCACTGAACTGGCAGCCATTGCAAGCCACAGAGCACAGGCATGACAATGTCTAAATTGAGACAGCCCTGTCGGCAGCCTGGCTGCTGTGTTCTACACCAGCTGCAAGCGACGGATATCAACCCCAGGTAATCCTAGCTACAGGGAGTTACAGTAGTCAAGGCAGGAGGTCACAAAAGCATGGACCGGAGTAGGAAGGTTGCCAGGAGGAACAAGGTGCTTAATCCGGGCGATATTCCTCAGATGGCAAAAAGAGGACTTGACGACAGCCGACACCTAAGAGCGAAGTGTCAGCCCATCATGAAGAATAATGCCTAGATTCTGCAACCATTGGCGGTCAACAGCTGACTACCACTAAGTCAGAATCCCGAGGCAGAACCAGCTGCCAGCCCCTCTACCTGATGACCTGGGTCCACCACTAGACCCTCGGTCTTGTCCGAATTCAGCCTCAGCCAGTTAGGATTCATCTAGTCCTGGGTCTCAGCGAGGCAGCTGTTAAACACAGAGACCGTACTGTCCTCAGTTACAAAGGACAGGTAGAGTTGGATATCATCTGTATAGCAGTGAAAACCCAACCTGTACCGCCTTACAGTGTCTCCCAATGGCAGCATATACACCGCAAGCAACATGGATGACAGCACAGGGCCCTGCGGAACCACACATGGCAGAGAGAATGAGTTGGAGGAATAAATCCCTAACACCACCCTCTGAGATCTGCCAGTGAGAAAAGAATGGAACCATCGTAGGACTGTACCAGACAGGCCGCAGATCATCCACAGGTGATCTAGCAGCACCACAAGGTCCACGATATCAGATGCTGCAGAGGGAGCGAGAAGAACCAAGATGGAACGGCTCTTCTGATCCCTCGCTAATGGAAGATCATTGAGCACCTAAACATGGGCAGTCTCCATGCTATACCACTTCCGAAATCCTGACTGGAGAGGATCATGGATGGTAAGATGATTCTCCAGCTGCAGGTCCACTGCCTTCTCGATAACCTTCCTCACAAAGGGGACAGGACAGTCTGGATTAAGAGAAGATTTTTCTAAGGGTGGGGGGGGGTCACCACCGCCTCCTTCAGGAGTTATGGAAACTCACCAGTCTCAAATGTTGTTGTTATTGTTGTTTTTTAACCAGGTATAGCACACTAAGCTGAAAGCTTTTTTACAGGAGCGACCTGGGAGCACAAGGAGGTTAAGTGACTTGCTCAGGGTCACACAGTATGCAAGTGGAAGCTGTGGGATTCAAACCCAGGTCTGGTCTGCTGGATGTCACTAGATTTGCAGCTCAGAGCCTTAGACCACTGCGCTATACTGCCTCCTCAGTTCAAATGAACATCGGACAATCTCTGCTAGGACCGGGCTGATGACTTCCAACACACCCCAAGAGACAGGTTGGGCCTGGGTCCAAACCAAAGCAGGTCGGCCGCATACTTTTGACAATCTGCATGACATCTACAATCTCCAACCAGTCGAAGTCAGACCATTCAAACTGAGGAACTTAAACCGACCACCGCCACCCCCATTGGAGCTAGCCAGTTGAATCTCGGACCTGATGTCAGCCACCGTATCACAAAGAATCAAGCAAACTCCTCACACTTGTCCTGTGAAAATGCTCTCCGAATTTGCAGACAGGCTGGATTGCACAATCTTTCCACTGTTCAGAAGAGCTGGGCTGATTGATTCTGTGCTGTGGCTAACTCCCTGGACAGGAATTCTGCCTTCTTACAAGAGATAGCCAGTTGATACTCCTGATAATGGTCCATCAATCTAAGTCTATCGGCACCAAGGCCCAATTTTCACCAGCAATGCTCCAGCCTTCGTCCCACTCACCGCAACTCCATCAGATTCCCATCAAACCAAGGGTGAGGGGCAAACATGGACAGGAGCATTAGAATCCAGAGCCTCCATCACAGCCCTATTATAGGCTAGCAGCAGATTGTCTGGACCCACACTTGCATTTGGTAATCCCGATAGATCCAGCATAGTCATCAGACCATCTGGGGTCAAACCCCTCAAAGGACAGTACCGGGCCATCTCTGCTGGGACAGGTCTACTGGGGGAGCTCAGAAATTAAATCTTAGTGTGATGGTCCGACCACCTGACTGGTTCAACCACCATATCGGGGCTCTGCATACCCAGTAGAAAGACCAGGTCCAGTGAGTGACCACTGTTATGTCACAGAGGCAACAACCTGTGTGAGGCCCAACAAATTCGTAAGTCAGAGGAAGTTCTGACCAAATTGCAAGCATTCATCTCGACCCAGGCATTGTTGTCACCCAGAACCATCAGTCTGGGAGACTCCAACACCATGTCAACAACGAAGTCGGTGACTTCCTGCAGAAATTGCGTCTCACTCCTGGGTGGACAGTAGATGAGAAGAATCCTGCACCCCACACCTGCGACATTACATTAAGGATCGGGTCTCCCCAACTGACTCAACTACAAGACCCAATTCCATTCTAAAACACCGTCAACCCGCACAGTTTGGATCTCCACGGATTCCTGCTTCTAGCCAACTGCCATTTTCATCGTGATTTATTTTCATAATTTAGTTTATATTTTAATTTTCTTCACGTTCCTGTACGTCTTCTTCTCCAGTAACGTCTTCTGACCAACAGACAAAGTATGCCTGTGGCAAGCAGATCCTCGCTAGGGATAACCACTCCTCATGCCTTCTCTGCCTAGGCTCTAACCACGACACAGGCCTGCCAGCACTGCCAGGAGTTTAAACAGGCCACATGGAGACACTGCTCTAAGACCTTTCAGTCTTTCCTTCTGCCGCAGAAGTTAGCGATGATGGAGAAGGATCTCCAGGGCAAAAGCACTTTTTCCTCCCCAGTCTCCATGGCTTCAACAACTACTACTTCCATCAAAGAAAAGTCGAGCGGGAAGCATAAGCACATGGGGACAAGAATAGGGATCGATCCCAGTTGACTTTCTGCTCCAGGCCACCGCACAAGTCAGCGGCTGCTTTTGGACCTTCCTCCCATGGGAGGGTCGGTCCCTCTTTCACCAGCAGCCCTCACTCCCTTGGGGCTGCCAGTGTCCTCCCCTCCCACCCTCATTACCATCTCGAGCAAAGGCTGATTTGGGCTTCGGATGTTTTCCCCAGCCCCTGAAGCTCGAGCCCGTTTTCCCTGCGGGTTCTCGGCCGAGTGGCTTGACAAACTCTTTGGACAGTGAGTCTCAGCCCTCTGCCTCTCCAGTCTTGGCATTGCCTACATCGGTCCCGCAATCGGGAACTGATGCCTCCAAGTGATGCCCAGAGCATACTGTCGCCTCTTCCTCTAAGGCAATGCCACTGTCTCTGAAGGGGGCTGCTACCCCTATGCGGGCTTTCTCGCCTGAGCGATGCCAGTCACTTCTCCAGGACAGCCCCAACTGAGGGCTGCTACACCGACACCAGGTCCGTCAAGATAGATGCCGGTTAGCCCTTTGTAACAGAAGCCGTCATCCAGCCACTTGGTTCTCCGGGGACCGACGCTGGATCCTGAAAAGCCCCAGGGGATCCTACACTTTACCAACAGGCGCTGCCTCCCCTTCCACCGCCCTTGGAACAACACCGCCCTGTTTACGGCCTGGTGGGAGTTCATACAGGCTCTGGAATTGGTACAAACCCTGCCAGACGATGCCACTAAGTTTGTTGACCCAGCTCCTGAAGTCTAGGTCCGCCACTGGGGAAATCATATACTTGGAGCGCCCTGTGATACTGCCGACTTGGGCGGGCTGCGGCCATGAGCATTTGTATTCGCCGACATTCCTGGCTAAGGGGGTCCAGCTTTCCCCCAGGTGGGCAGACCAAAATCCATGCTGCTCTTTTCAGGAAGTCGGTTCTCTTCGACGAGGATGTCCAGAGCATTATCTCCTACTTGCAGGAATCTGGCCAGGTTCTGAAGATGGTGCACTTACTATACAGATCTCAGCCTAAACTCCAACAGTGTCAGCTCTTTTGGAAGAACCAACGTCTGCAGTCTCGGGGACAGCAGCCCAGAGGAGCCTTCAGACGTAAAGACCCCTCCCAGGTGACAGGAGCCTCAGCCCCTAGGGCCGTCCTGCCCATCCCATGTACTTCATCATGACTCCTCCAGCAGAGGCTTTGGGGGAGGCAGCCTTGGTTGGGGGGGGGGGTCGCTTCTCCCTTTACCTGGACGATTGGCACAGAATTATCTCTGACCAGTGGGTGCTTTAGCTGGTAGAAAAGGGGAACACTCTCGAGTTACAAGAGACACTCCTGGACAACCCTTTGTTGCACTCCCAATATGCTCCAGATCACACTGCCCTTATATCCTGGAGGAGAGCTGTGCACTGCTGAGCAAAAGTCATAGGACCTGTTCCTGAAAAACAGAGGGGAAAAGGGGTTCTATTCCCCCTTTTTTTTTTTTTTATTTAAATTTTTATTAGAGAATAAATCACTGAGAGTAGTACATAGGATTAATACAGGTGGTTAGTAAATAAACAGTACAGATATACAATGTTATTTTTGTAACACAAATTGGAAATACGTCATTGTTCAATTTAACCAGATAACTTGATATACACCTTGGTCCATCTATCCTTTTCCAGCTGCTGTGTAAGTTTACCTCCCTGGACTGGGTTTTTACTAATGTTTCTCCTTGTTGTTAAATTAATTTTTGACGTTTAAATAAATCCTGTCCATTCTTTATCGGGACCCAGGAGTGCCACTGTGACTGTAGTGATAAAATTCCATTATTTCAGCCTTCCCGACCTCCCCCCGACCGACAACACCCCATGTCACCTAACCTTATAAATACCTCCCATGCTTCCCAACCATGTCCATCCCCCTAAGGATTAAATTAAATTCATGGCACAAAGTCCAGGGTATCTGTACTATTCCCATTTCTTCCTGTTCCCAAAGACCACCAGTGATTTGAGACCATTCTTGGATTTCAGCCATCTGAATCTGTTTATAGAATACAAGCGCTTCAGGATGGTTACCCTTCAAGGTCTTCTACTCCTCTTATATCAAGGAGATTGGATCTGCTCCCTAGGTGTGCAGGATGCCTATTCCACATCCAAGTGTTCCATCCTCACAGGAGGTTCCTACGTTTTTGCTTCCAGGGGAACCATTGCCGGTTCAGGGCCCTTCCCTTCAGTCTCTCCTCAGCATCTCTGGTCTTCACCAAGTGCCTGTGACCCTCAGGAGACGGGGGTCTTTACGTCTTGCCCTACGTCAGCGATTGGCTACTCTCAGTCCCCTCCAGAAGTCAGCTGCTCCGGACCATTGAGATCACCTTTGAATTGTTTCGGATGCTGGGAATCACCCTGAACTTTCCCAAGTCCTCCCTCTTGTCAAGTCAGACTGCAGTTCATTGGTTCAGTCTTAGACTCCGCTAAGGGTAAGGTCTTCCTGCCTTCAGACAGAGCAGAATGCCTGGGAGCACAGGCCCACTTGGTGTCCTCGTGGCGACAAGTTCTGGCCAGGTCTCTTAGGACACATGGCGGCAGCCATTGTCACTGTTCCGCTTGCCCGTATGTACATGAGGGTTCCTCGGTGGACCCTATGGATTCAATGGGACCAATGCACGGACAGTTTGGAACAGGGAGTTCTAGTTTCCAGCCCTGTCTGCCAGACACTGTCTTGGTGGATGAACCCCTCCAACCTCCTCATAGGAAGCTCCCCCGAGCGGAATCTTCCTCTGAGATTCTCACGACAAACTCATCCTGTCTGGACTGGGGCGCTCACTTGGCAGACTGTCAGATCCAGGGATCCTGGTCTCAGCAGGAGCAGCATCTCCATATCAGTGTGCTTGAGATGCACGCAGTCGTTCAGGCCTTTCAGACCCATCTCCTTCCAGGTCCTCTCTTGATTCAGACAGACAACATGTCGGTAGTCTGTTAAATCAGCGAGTAAGGGGGGACTCGTTCATACCCCGTATGCAGGGAGGCCAAGAGAGTCTGACATCGGATCATAGAATGCGCCCTTGTTCTAACGGCAGTTCATGTTCTAGGCGTCCAAAACGTCCTGGCCAACAGCCTAAGTTGATCCAGGTTGAAAACACATGAGTGGGAACTCCTATCCTCCGTAGTCAAGGATCTCTTCAACAGATGGGGTCGTCCTGGGTTAGACCTCTTTGTGTCCCCATTTAACACCAAACTGCCCAGTTTCAAACCCCAGGATATCTTACTGTATTCTGACAAATGCAGTATGGTCTCGCCATAGGACTGCACCGGAGCCAAAATAGTTGGTAGAACCTATGCTAATAATGGAATGTTAATCTCAAGCTTATTTTTCAAACCACTGTCCCTGGTTGCACTTCTTGCAACAGACAGTTTCTTTACTCTGCTTGCCTCACTCAGTAAGACGTCTCTGGAGAGCTCTCCTTCACTTTCTTGAAGAATTTTTTTTTTATCTCGGTTTATCAAAGTCCGTTTAACTATTTCGATTTTTTTAAAGCACTGTCCTTGGTTCACCAATAGACTTAGTCTAGATTAGAGTGAATTTTGGTAAGTTTTCTCGGCTCCTTGTCGGTTCTGTTAACCGGTAAGGAACCGATAGTATTTACTGTAATTTTACTTCGAGATACAGCTCTTGCAGCAGGTTACACCATTAGGACTGAAGCCAGCAGGCGCCAGGACCCCACGGAAATTTTCTAGCTAGCAGTGTTCAGCGGGGACCGCCTCAGACGTTGGCCCTGCCCCCGACGTCGGGCATAGTACATAAAGAGGTGGTCCCCCATAATCCTCAGTTCTTGTCCCGCCGGCAACTCGCCAGTATCGGCCTCTCGGTCTCCTTTCTAGTGTGTGATGGCTGCAGAACTAAGACAAATTTCGTCTCTTTTGGCTCTGATCAACTGATGTCCTCTCCAACTCATCTTTAGAGGGTCACCACTCGAAGTGCGCCTGCGGCAAACAGATCCCCTTCAGGGATCCCCATTCATCCTCCGTGCGCTGCCTAGGCCCGGACCATGACACCAAGGCCTGCTCCTTTTGCCAGGGTTTTAACAGCCGCACCAGGATCCGCCATCAGAAGACACTTCAAGCGTTTCTCCTCATAGAGAAGCTGAAAAGCATGGACCAGGAACCTTCCTTCCGGGAGAACCTTCAAGCAAATCCCATAAACACCTGGAAAAGGCGAGGTCCAGGTCTCCTGCAGGGGCCTCAGACTCCCGAAGTTCCAGCTCCAAATCGGACCGTTATCCCTCCAGGGCTTGGTCGCAACCTCCCCCGGTCCAGGTCAGGTCCTCTATCGGTTCTTCTTCACTCCAGCCTCTGAAGACTTCGAGACCCTCGGCTTCCTCAGCACCTTCCGAGGCCTCTTCAAAGTCGGGTGAGCACTACAAATCGTTCTCCCATCGCCGGGATACCGATGCCAGGTCAGTCTCCCAGCCACCCTGAGGTCCAGATCCGGCGCCCAGCAAAACCAAGGACCTGACGTCCCTCAAACGGACGTCGAACCTGACGTCGGCCCACCTGTCAGCCAAACATCACCGGCGCTCACAGGAGCTGACACCCGTTACCGACCAGTATTCACCTCCGGAGACGTCGGCCAGGGGACCGACGTCAGCTACCTCGGAGCGGAAGACCGCACCCCCATCGCCAGCAGACGGCGGTCAGAGGGACTCCACTGAGGAGGACGCCACACAGCCTGAAGACCAGGCGGGCGACATCGGGGACACCGGGCTCCCAAGGGAACCCGACCCCCAGCTCCAGGCCAGTCGTCAGGTATGAATCTTGCGGAGGTAAAGGAGCTTTTTACCTTCTGGTGGGACACCATCAAGAAAGATGTGGTCCCCGCACGTCCTCCTCCTACTACACCTGCTACTCCTCCTCCTCCTCCTACTCCTTCACCGCCTACGCTCCCTCCTCCACCTACGGGGCCCGTAGGACGACCTCCATCCCCCAAGGAGCAAACACCACCTCCTAGGGGTAGATCTTGAGACAGGAGAAGGCCTCCCTCCAGATCCCCCTCAGGGTCACCCAGCCCCAAGAGACCCAGACGACGCCGGTACGCTCCGTCTGGGGAGGATTCCAGGTCGGATACATCAGAGTATTCCAGATCATCATCTCCTCTCAGCATTCTCTCTCCTGACCCGCACAACCTACCTAGGTCTCCTCCGGATGATCCCTCCTTCGCGGAGATCATGAGGCACATCCAGGAGAACATGGGGTGGAATGCTGAGGAGCTTGACTCCGAGCGACAACGCCTTGCCTGCTACCTTCGGCAAAAAGACCCGAAGCCTGTGGTAGTGCGCCCTTGGTTGATACCTTCATGGACGTCACCAACACTGCATGGAAACATCCGCATTCCACTCCTGCGGTGCCGAAGAAGGCTGATCGCCCATACAGGGCCCCTAAGGAGGACCAGTATTTGGCGAACCACCCTCTGGCTGATTCCCTGGTCATCACTGCTTCACATGACCGGTCTCAGAGACCTCAGCATATGAGCACCCAGCCACCGGACCAGAATCCAAGCAATTGGATGCCCTGGGAAGGCGCACATACGTGGCTGCTACTTGTGCCATCAGGTCACTGAACTATCTGACCCATATGGTTCAGTTCCAGAACGCCCTGTGGGAACAGGGTCAGGACCTGGTTGAGAAGCTGCCCGATGGCGACCAGAAAGCGGAGCTCTTGAACCTTCTCTGCACCGGTTCAGATGTGGGGACCCAAGTGCTCAAAGCCGCATACGATTCTGCGGACTCTTCAGCCAGAGCTGCAGCCTCAGGTGTTTGTCTCCGGAGACACTCTTGGCTCCATGTCTTCGGATTTACCCCGGACGTCCAGAAAAACATTCTAGAAGTCCCATATAACGGCGAGGTCCTGTTTGGTGAAGCCTCTGAGAGAGTAATCGCCAAACTCCATGACGCAGGGAAGGCAGTCCGATTTGTACAAGCTATGTACAGGTCTCGGCCTAGTTCCTTTAGTAGGAACCAGAGCCGTTTTCGCAGCCGGCTACAAAGACAACAGCAACGTTCCGGCCAGCAGCAGAGGGGCACTTTCTCACACAAGGCCCAGGCCAAGTTATCCCCAGGCAGAGGCCAACATTTGTCAAAGTCGGCCCAGCCCACATGGACAAACACTACCGTAGCATGACTCCTTCCCGGCCCCCTTCCCTCCTCAGGATCAACAGGCAAAGAAAGTCTGGAGTCGCATCGCACTCCACTTTCCAGGGTGGCAGTCGATCACCAACAGTTGGGTTCTACAGCTGGTCAAAAAGGGCCATTACATAGAGTCTGTAGGCAGCCCACCTACAAGACTTCCCCTGCTTTCCCATTATTCATGTCAGCATGCCCTGCTCATACAGCAGGAAGTGTTCACGCTTCTGGAAAAGGAAGCCTTAGAGCATGTTCCAGGGAACCAGAGAGGACTAGGGTACTATTCTCACTTCTTCCTGGTTCCAAAGAAAACAGGGGACCTCCGTCCAATACTGGACCTCAGCGACCTCAACCTTTCAGTCACTTACAAACGCTTCCGCATGGTGACCCTCCCGGGCCTAATCCCCATGCTGAAGCAAGGTGCCTTTCTGGCGTCCCTGAACATGCAGGACGCCTACCTGCACATTCCCATTGCTCAGGTACAGCAGAGGTTCCTGCGCTTCGAGTTTCAGAGCCGCCATTATCAGTTCTGAGCTCTTCCCTTCGGGCTGTCATCTGCACCTCGCGAGTTCACGAAGTGCATGGCGGTCGTAGCCGTGTCTCTGAGGAGACTGGGCCACTATGTGTTCCCATACCTGGGCGACTGGCTCCTCATGGCACCCTCCCAGGAGGCCTTGATGGCTGCCATCCACTGCACCCAGTCTCTGTTCGAAACTCTGGGCATTCTCATCAATTAAGATAAGTCACGCCTGGTTCCATCCCAGAAGCTGCCATTTATCGGAGCAGTTCTGGACACCGTCAGAGGGAAAGTTTTCCTTTCCACGGACAGAGCAGAACACATCAGATCCCTCTTCAGGGAGTTGTCGGCGAAGAAGACCGTCCCAGCCAGACTGGTCCTTTGCCTGCTCAGACACGTGGCTGCGCCATTGCAACAGTTCCGCTAGCCTGTCTCCACATGCGGGTAACCCATTGCATGTTACGGGTACAGTGGGACCAAAGGCAAGACCATCTGCAGCATCCAATCCGAATCACGAAGACCGTAATTCGAGATTGGCAATGGTGGCTACATCCAGGGAACCTCTTGGCTGGAGTCCCCTTCACAGCGCCGTCCCCGACTATGACTCTCCACAGACGCCTCAGGGCTGTGGTGGGGAGCACACCTCGATGGTGTTCGGTCTCAGGGCCTGTGGACAGCCCAGGAGTCTAATCTCCACATAAACATACTAGAAATGAGGGCAGTCCTTTACGCTCTGCAGGCCTTCCAGTCGGAGATTCCACCGGGTACAGTTCTGTTACAAACAGACAATTCTGCGGTGATGTATTGCCTCAACGAACAAGGAGGCACCCACTGCTACCCGCTTTGCAGGGAGGCCATGAGAGTGTGGGATTGGGTCTTGCAACACGGCGCAAACCTTATTGCAGTTCATGTTAACGGAGTGGACAACATCATCGCACACAGCCTGAGCCGCTCTCAGGCCAGAGTCCACGAATGGGAACTGCTGCAGGAGGAAGCAGAGGATCTGTTTCACAGATGGGGTACTCCAGAATTAGACTTTTTCGCATCCCCATCCAACGCAAAACTGCCCAATTTTTGCTTGCTAGATCCAGGGCCTGGTGTTTTTTCTGGTGAGATGCGTTGTCCCTCTCCTGGGCGGGCAGATTCCTCTATGCCTTTCCTCCTTTCCCGCTGATCCAGAGAGTTCTTTTAAAACTTCGCAGGGAGCAAGCGACGCTCATCCTGATCACACCCTTCTGGCCCAGACAGATCTGGTTCCCTCCCTTGCACCAGCTGTCCCAGGAACCTCCAGTGCCTTTGCCAATCAGCTCCCATCTATTGTCTCAGGAGGCGGGTTCCTTAGTCCATCCGGACCTACGTTCATTGAACCTGCACGCTTGGCTCCTAGAGACAGCCATGATGCGATACGGGGTCTCGCAAGAAGTGGCAGATGTGCTTTCTGCCGCTAGAAAACAGTCTGCCCACGCAACTTAAGCCATGAAATGTCGTAGGTTCTGCTTGTGGGCTCAAGCGCATGGCTTTCCGCCTTTGGACTGTCCAGAAAAGCTGGTACTGGACTACCTGCTTTCCCTTTTCCACTCCGGCCTGGCTTACTCCTCGATTAAAGTGCACCTTTGTGCCATTTCAGCCTACCATGCCCCCGTAGGCCATCGGACTGTGGCCCAACTGGACAGTACTCGTGCCTTTTTAAGGGGCATCCTCATCTTAGGCCTCCAATTAAGGATCCAATCCCTGCATGGTATTTGACCTTTTGTCCTGGAGCAACTCACACTGCCACCCTTTGAACCAGCCATGGATTGCGAGCTACGTTTTCTCTCTTGGAAAACGTTATTTTTAGTTGCAGTTACTTCCATCCGAAGAATTTCGGAAAATGTACGCTCTTATGTGCAAAGAGCCTTATTTGGTTTTCCACCAGGACAGGGTATCCCTAAGGACAAACCCAAAATTTTTGCCTAAGGTGGTCTCAGCTCTCTTCCCTTAATCAGGACATCGATCTACCAGTGTATTTTCCAAAATACTCTAATCGAGGAGAAGCCCTTCTGCACACACTAGACGTACACAGGTGCCTCGGATACTACCTGACCAGAACCAAACAGCACCAAAAGTCAGACCAACTTTTTGTCTCCTTTGCCCACAGGATTAAGGGAGCGCCTGTCTCTAAGCAGTCACTATCTAGGTGGCTCATCCAGTGCATTACTTTCTGTTATCAGAAGCGCAGTAAACCCTTACCGGGCGCGGTCAAGGGTCATTCCACTAGAGGGGTGGCTACTTCCTTTCCGGCATTAAAGAACATCTCCACCTCCGCTATTTGCGCTGCAGCTACTTGGAGCTCTGTGCATACCTTTATCAGGCATTACAGTCTGGACATTGCATCGAGGTGAAGAGCGGGGTTCGGTCTAGCTGTCCTTCAGGGACTTCTGTCCTAGGCTCAAGTTATCTCAAGGTCTCTACCTTTCCTCCTTCTGATGGTGCATAATTGCCATTACTGCTTGGAAATCAGTCCTAATGGTGTAACCTGCTGCAAGAGCTGTATCTCAAAGTAAGATAGTACAGTTACATAAGAACTTCCCGTAACAGTAGATCTTCGAGAATAGTTTTTGCAGCAGATACTTTCCTTCCCACCATCCCCGCTAGAGGGAGGTAGGTAGGAGTCGAGCTCCCATCTCATTAGATGGGACATTCCTATTTCCTTGTTTTTGCCATCTGATGGCGGATCCTCGGTCACCCCAACTGATGTCATCCAGCGGCCAGGAGTCTGCTGTGGGAGAACTGAGGATTATGGGGGGGAGCGCCTCTTTATGTACTACGCCCGACATCGGGGATCGGGAGCGACGTCGGAGGCGGTCCCCGATGAAGAATGCTAGCTAGAAAATTTCTGTGGGGTCCTGGCGCCTGCCGTCTTCAGTCTTAATGGTGTAACCTGCTGCAAGAGCTGTTCTCGAAGAACTACTCTTATGGTAAGTTTTTGAGTAACTGTACTCTTTAAGTTATAAATTTAAATCAGTTTTTCTACTATCCGGTAAGGCTGTGTGTGTGTATATGTGTGTGTGTGTGTGTGTGTGTGTGTGTGTATGTGTGTATATGTATATGTATATGATATATATATATATATATATATATATATATATATATATAATATGTATATTATTTAATTGCTAAATTTCTTAAGAATGTTACCGGTTGATTCTTAGTTCATCGGTTGAACTGACTGATAAATGTCACAGACTAAGAAACGAATGGGCCCCACAGGTTTCCAGCATTGTGCAGAGTGGGGGGAATCATTTGGTAAAGCAGATCCTCATTTAATTTGTGTTTTTGTTTGGGGTTTGACCACCTCAAGGAGGACTGTGAAATCTGTAAAACTTTCCTCAGTTGACACTTGAGAAGCAACTTAAGTGATTGCAGGAGAAGATGTCTGAGAAAGCTGCTGACCCAGCTACAGACATACCAGCTACCAGCCAAAAAGAACCGGAGTACTGGCCTTCTGACAAGGGCGACAGTTCCTCTTCTAAGAAATGTCCTGCTGACGCTAACCCGGCAACCTCAAGGAAAAGAAAAAAGGAAAACATACAGCAGTTGAACCTGTGACTTGTACGCACAACCAAAGAAAGCATCTGTTCTGACCACTGAAGAGATGGTGAATGCTATTAGGATCATTCAGGTGCTCCAGCCAAGTACTCCAGTCCCGGTTGAGAAGTGGTGTGGTTAAGTACCTCTGGCTCTACTCTGGTTCCCAGTTCCTTGAAACACTGAGAGCTTTTTGCAGAGGATGCTGTTGATAATGACTGTGGGGAACAGATTGAACCAGATATTTCCCCAGATCCTCACCATCCTGACTCCCCTGACAAAGGGACAGAGGACTACACATCACATTTTGCTTTTATTAAGCAAGTAGCTCACTCCCTGGACCTCCCTACTCAAGAATCTACCGATGAGGAGGAGGAACAGGATTACATGGAGATGATGGATGTGCCAGTCTCTCAAAGACTGCTACTGCTCATCCATAAATCCTTGAAAATGCAGGTTAGCAAAGTCCTGCATGCCCCTACTTCTGTGCCACCGATTAACAGAAAGGTGGACAAGAAGTACTGGGTGTCTAGGGGTGAAGCAAAGTTCCTTTTTGGACACCCAAGCCACAAGGGAGTGGTGCAGGCTGTAGCCTGTGATAAAGCAGGCATACGCTTGGCATCTCACCCTCCAGACAAGGATTCCAGGAAGATGGATTCCATTGCCATGAAGGTGTACTTGGGATCCTCCCTGATCATCAGGCAGGCATCATACATGGCTTATGTTGCCAGATATCAGAGAACACTGTGATGGAAATCACAAAATCTGTCCTAGCCCCTATGGCAGCTGATTTGGAGGAGGCTGCAAAAAGGGGTATAGAGGCTTCTGAAACCCAATTTAGGATGGCTGTGGACAACAGTGACACTGCAGCCAGACAAATGGCTTCTACTCTCTTGTCACTCAGGAGGTTCGCTTGGCTCAGGGCTATTAACCTGACCCACGATACTCGGTCCCAGGCCTTGGACTTTCTGTGTGAGCCTATGTCTCTGTTTAGGGAACAGACATGGATTTATATAAAGAAAATGGATGAGTACAAGGCAGCATATAAGAGCGCTGCTGCTAAAGAAAAGATATCTACTCCCCAAAAGCGACAAGCCAGGGGAAGTAGGGGCAGGAGCTATAGACCATTCTTTCAGCTTCAGGCTTATCCCCAGTATCAACAGCAGAGAGGCTACTTCAGACGCAGGGGCAGGAGAGATGGCAACCAAACTAGCCCCAGCACTCAGTCAGCATCCCAACCCAAGCAGACACCCTGAGGTGTCTGCTTGGGTTGCCTCCCCAACCCCGATAGGGGGCAGGCTGGCCCACTGCCTACAGGAATGGCACTCCCATCACCACAGACAAGTGGGTCCTAGAGGTAGTGGGCCAAGGTCTGGCTCTCGGCTTCAAGCTCAGACCAAAGCTGAGAGCAATGGTCTTCAGACTTTCTTCCCCATCAGAAACCGTGTTACTGGAAGGGGAAGTATTAAATCTCCTATCCCTAGGAGCAATAGAGCCAGTTCCTCTGGCACAGAGAGGAAAACAACTCTATTCAAGGTATTTCCTCACAATCAAGAAAACAGGAGTGGTGACCCCATACTGGCTCCTCTAGACACCCGAACAGCCAAAGTTCAAGATGGTGACCCTGACAACAGTCCTTCCAACTTTAAGACAATGGGATTGGTCGGCATCTATGGATTTAAATGATGCATATTTCCACATCCCCATAAGACAGTTTCACAGAAAATTCCTCAGATTCAGACTGCCATCAAGCCATTATCAATTCAAGGCAATGCCTTTTGGACTTGCTTCTGCTCCAAGGGTGTTCACAGAATGCTTGACTGTGGTTGTGGCACACCCCAGGAAACAAGGAGTGGTAGTCTTCCCTTACCTGGATGACTGGCTTAGTTGTAGGGTAATCCCCTCAGCGGGTAAGGGAATCTTTGACTCTTATACAGGACGTACTGCGGTCACTAGGGATCTTACTTCGAGATACAGCTCTTGCAGCAGGTTACACCATAAGGACTGAAGCCGGCAGGCAGCAGGACACCATGGAAAACTTCTAACTAGCCGTAATACAGCAGGGGACTGCCCCGGTCTCTGCCCCACCCCCAATACCTCATAAAAGGGGCGGTCCCCTAGCATACCCCCGTTCCTTTCCTGCCATTGACTTGTACACATAGGCTCTACGGATGCATTAAGCAGACAAACAACGCCCGAACTTGATCCTACATTTTCTTTGAGTTTCTTCCAAAACTTCAATAGGCACCTGCATGTCTTCTTCCCGGACTCCTTCCACAGAAGGACACCCCTCGAAGTCTGCTTGCAGCAAGCAGACCCCTTCAAGGATAGGCACTCTGCCTGCATGCAGTACCTAGGCCTGGACCACGAAACCCAGGCCTGCCCATCTGCCAGAAGTTCAATAGCAGAACCAGGATCTGCCACCAGAAAGCACTTCAGTTTTCTTCTGGAACAGAAGTTAAAAGCGATGGAAAAAGATCCTTCCTCTAGAGCAGAACCTTCTCGCAAGTTGGGGAGGCATAAAGAAAAGCAGCGGGACCGGGACATGGATAGATCCCCGAATCAGGCCTCGGACTCTCAGGCCAGTTCTAGCTCCACCCTATCGGACAGATCTCCCTCCTGGACTTGATCTCAGCCCCTTCCGGTGAAAATCCGGACTTCAGGGTGCTCCAGTTTGGTCTTTCTTCAGCCCTCGAAGTCCAAGGATAGCCGGCCATCCAGTTCGGCCGACAGGTCTGAGGCTTCAAACCACCACAAGCACCAGTGTAAGTCGTCTGCCAAGGACTGGCACCGGGACGCTAAACGTTCGGTCCCCCAACACCTCCGAGGGGATCGGATGCCGCACACACACACACACCCACCCCAGGAAAACATCAGAGCTGACCTCCCTTAAGCGGACATCAGAGGCGAAGCAGACGCTGGACCCAGTGCCCGCCAAAGATCCTAGAGACCAAACACCACCCCTGCCTCCGCCATCAGACACCGGTCGCCGGGGGACGTCTGAGGAGGATGTTGGAGCACATGCCACAGACCCGATGGGACATTGAAGATGTCAGACTACCCCAGGGTCTAACACCCGACTACACCTCATACACCGGCGCCCTTCCCCAAGGATGGGCAGGCACTGTGCCAGGCCCATCTCCCGGCCTCAGTATTCAGGAGGTAAAAGAGCTTTTAACCTTCTGGTGGGATACGATTTTAAAAAGTACATTTCACCCACAGAGCCCCTAGAAGAGGTCCCACCTCCTAGAGGACCTCCAATAGCAGTGAACCCTGAACCCAAGGATCCTACCCCACTGCCCTGGGACAGATCCGAGAAGAATCGGTCAGGGGCTAAGAAACCACACTCCAGGACCCCTTCAGGGTTCCCTAGTGACCACAAACGTAAAAGGCCCAGATGGAGATCCCACTCTTTGGGGATGATTCACGTCCAGATATGTCGGACACCTCTCTTTCTCCCTCTCCTCTCCGCATTCCGTCACTAGACCCCCGCAACCTCCCTAGGTGGCTGCCGGGCGACTCCTCATTCTTTGACATAATGAGGCATATTCAAGAGAATATGGGGTGGGAGATGGAAGAGCTAGACCCCAAAAAGCAACACCTGGCATGGTATTTGCGGCAAAAGGACCCCAAGCCTGTGGTGGTTCCACCCTTGGTGGATACTGCCCTGGGCGCTACCAGAGCTACATGGAAACATCCATTCTCCACTACAGCGGTTCCCAAGAAAGCTGACCGCCTGTATAGGACCCCGCTATACGATCCCTATCTGGCACAGCAACCCATAGCTGACTCTGTAGATCTTACTTTGAGAGGGCTCTTGCAGTAGGTAATTACATATAGGACTGACGCCGACCGGCGGCAGGGACCACCCCTACGTCAGGTGACCGGCGTCTTACGACGTCGATATAAAGGGACGGTCCCAGATGCCCGCCTCCCAGTTCTTTCCCGCCGTCAGCTCGTGCAGCGCCTTGCGGTTAAGTTCTTATCGCTCAGTCCTGTTACTTCGTCAGTGTTTTCTGATTAGTTTCAGAATTTTATTCCTCTTTCGTCAGGTGAACGTCAGTATATGTCATCCCCTTCAAAGAATAAGTGCGACTCGTGCGGCGCCCAACTGCCTCACAAAGACGATCACTCCCTCTGCCTCTTCTGCCTAGGCCCTGACCACGCGGTCGGTAAGTGTCCGCACTGCCTCCGGTTCAACGCGGCCACCTGCAGACGACGCCAGCAGTCCCTTGAAGCCCATCTCCTCAAAAAGAAGATGTCTGCGATGGAGAAAGAGCTGAGAAAACTTCGGCAGGCATCGACCTCCCCTGAAGGGCATAAAAAGCGGGATAAGGAAAGGCACCGGGAGAAGGCCCCCTCTTTGGAGTCGCGGGCAAGGTAACATCCCCTCCAGGGGATCACCCGACAGCAGCCTCCTAGGCTTTGGAGGAGGCGTCGGCCCGCCCAACGGGTTCGAGTTCGAGCCTGCCGGGCGTCTCTGGGTGAAAGGAGACTCCTGCCCCCAGTACCGCCGCAGGCCTGCGACCTACTGGTGCGGGCACCTCCCTTAAGCGGACGTCTGCCCCTCCGGCGTGCGCCGGAAAACCTCAGAGCGCTCGACCCTTGAGCGGCGCTCGCGCATCCTCCACCGGACCGAGCCTCCTCTCATTCTCGGCCCGGCTCCTCTGGCGTCCGCCGGGACTCTGCCCATAAGCCACACGTCGGCTCCTCCAACGTGCGCCGGGCCTCTGAGCCTAAGGCGGAACCTGCTATTTCTGTTGTTCCAGGCTCTCCGCAGCCTTTGCTGCCGTCAGGGGAGCCCCAGTCCCCCCTGCCTGACCCCGGGGATTTTTCCCCCCGTCCCCGGACGAGACTCGAGACCATTGGCTACCATCCGATCCTCTTGAAGAACCGGATCTGACGCCGATTCCCCTGATGCCGGCCCCTCCAACGCCGGCAGGGGATTTTCCTCATCCTTCGGGCCCTCCACCCCACAGGCCTATCCCGGCTGATCCGCCCGTGGAGTACCCGGCTGGGCCGTCTGCTCCGGCAGCTCCTCCAGTGCCTGGGTATCCGCTGTCGTATCCGACGCTGGTCTTCCCAGGTCCGCAGTATCCTGCGCCACTGTACCCGATGACGACTCCTTCAACGCTGCAGTACCCGATGCCGGGATACCTGCAGTCGGGTTACGGATACTCCCCCTTCGGATTTCCTCCATACAACTATCCCCCTCCTCCTCCTCCACTGCCCCTTAGGCCGCCGGTGGATCTGCAGGAGACTCTTGCTTCTTGGTGGGCTGAGGCTGGGCTCAGCTCACCAAGGAAGTCGAGACTGCCTTACGGCGATGGTGCCACCCCCGGCTCCCGTACACCCCAGACGGCATACTCCCTCTCCACCTCTGGATTCCCGGGCTTTGCCCTCGGGATCCAGAGAGGGGCAGGACACGCATTCTGGGATCCCTCCCAAGGAACCCGTTCCTCCCCCTAGACGAGTTAGGGAGTCTTACTCTGCTTCAGACTCTTCCTCCCCTTCTCTCTCAGACTCCTCGGAGGCTTCCGATGGAGGTTCCGAGAAAGACGATGAGCCACGCTCTCCATCCAAACCCCGGCCGAGGACTCCTCTGAAGTCTCCTCCGGAGGATCCTTCCTTCACGGAGTTGCTCAGGAAGATCCAGGAAGTTAATCAGTGGCATTCCTTAGAACCAGATCCTCAACGGGTAAAACTCACCGAGCATCTGGACTTGCCCCTTTCGGCTCCTACCTTAGTGCCACCCTGGATTGAGCCTCACGCCCACCTTGTTTCCACTATTTGGAAACAATTGTCGGCTTTAGCCCCACTTCCCAGGAAGTCGAACAGGCTATACCAGGCTCCAGAGGGTGTAGACTTTTTAGACACTCACCCCCGTGCAGACTCGGTTGTGATTAGCGCCGCTCACGGCTGGTCAGCGCATCCGAAGCACTTGACCTCGTCTCCCTCGGATAAGGAATCTTGCCTTCTGGATCAGTATGGAAGGACGATCTACGCTTCTTCCACACTGGGGATTAGAGCCCTGAACTATGTAACACATATGGGGGATTACCAGAAGACCGTCCTTACCCAGGCGGAATCCAAGATCGACTCTCTGCCTGATTCTCAACTCAAGCAGGAGTTGGCCGACCTGGTCCGTTCTGCTCATTCGGCCAGTCGTCATATCCTGAGGATGACCTACGACGCAGTGGACACCACAGGACGGAGCTCTGCATTTGCCATAAGTCTTCAGTGTCACGCATGGCTCCGTGTGTCAGGTCTGGTCCCGGAGGTGCAGTCAGCCATCCAAGAAGCACCTTTCAGAGGTTCTGTGCTTTTCGGTGGTGATGTCAGGACATCATCACTGATTACAGGAAGAAGGGCAGCCCGCCAAATCCGTTGATTCAATGCAAATCCCCATCCCCACAGCGCCCGTCCCTTCGCGAGCGCCAGCTGGCCTCAGCGAAACCTCAGGGAAGGCGGGCCACTAAGCGTCGGGCCCCCACAGCTGCCAGGCCCCAGCGACGGCGCTGCCTCACACCACCTGACTCCTTTCCTCTCCCACCGCCTCCGGATGCCCCGGAGCAACCGGTAGGAGAGAGGTTCTCCCTCCACCTTCCGGGTTGGGAGAGGATAACTCAGTTCATGGGTGCTTCAGATCATATAGAGCCGTCCCTCCTCACCTCTACGGGACGGGGTACTATTCCCACTTTTTCCTTGTACCAAAGAAGACTGGAGATCTCAGACCCATTCTCGATCTCAGCTCCCTGAACCTGTATGTGGAGTACAAGAGGTTCAGGATGCTCTCCCTTCAATCCCTTTTGCCTCTGCTTGGCCGGGCCATTGGCTTTGTACTAGATATGCAGGATGCGTGCCTGCATGCCCGTGCGCCCGCCAAAGTACCTCAGGTTTCGCGTTCCAGGGTCCCTACCAATTCCGGGCACTCCCATTTGGTCTTTCCTTGGGCCCCAGTCTTTGCAAATGCCTGGTGGTGGTAGCGGCCCACCTGCGTTCTTTGGGAGCTCAGGTTTTCCCTACCTGGACGACTGGCTCCTGGCGGCCCATCCAGGAGGAACTCCTGCATTCCTCTCCCTCACCCGGCAGGTATTCACTGGCCTGGGTATTACCGTCAACCATTCCAAGTCTCACCTGGATCCCTCACAGAGGCTCCAGTTCATCGGGGCAATTCTCGACACAACTTTGTGCAAAGTCTTTCTGCCTCAGGACAGGGGGCCCCCTTCCAGTCACAGATTTCCCTCCTCTCGGAACACAGGAGGATCCCGGCGAGGTCAGTGCTCCATCTACTGGGGCTTATGGCGGCGGCCATCCCAACGGTTCCGTGCGCACACCTCCACATGAGAATCTCTCAGTGGACTCTTCGATCTTAGTGGGATCAACGAGTAGACAACCTAGATCATCCGGTTCTGATCTCCTCGCTGATGATAAGAGACTTGCAATGGTGGATGGTGAGAGAGAACCTCTTCCGGGGGGTCCCCTTTTTTCATCCTCCCCTCGATCAGACTCTGACCACGGATGCTTCAGGTGAAGGTTGGGGAGCCCATCTGGGTCCTCACCGAACCCAAGGCCTTTGGTCAAAGTTGGAGATAGTTCTCCACATCAATGTGCTCGAGCTTCGAGCAGTGCTTTGTGCGCTCCAGGCCCTTCACCAATACATCCTTCCTGGTCACCTAGCTGTCCAGACGGACAATATGTGCGTGGTGTGGTTCATCAACAAGCAGGGAGGAACTCGGTCCTACCCGCTGTGCAGGGAAGCGATGAGGGTCTGGGATTGGGCAACTCTCCACAACCTTCACTTCACGGCGATCCATGTTCCGGGAGTCGACAATGTCCTGGCAGACAGACTGTCGTCGTGCTCTTCCACAGTGGGGATGGACGAAAAAGTTCTAAAAAGCATCTTCCAGGTTTCTGGGACTCCTCAGATAGACTTGTTCGCTTCCTCCCAAAACGCAAAGCTTCCAATCTTTTGCTCACTCGCTCCAGAGCGAGGCGCTTTCTGGAGCGACGCTCTATCTCTAAGCTGGAAGGACAGATTCATCTATGCTTTCCCCCCAATTCCTCTGGTCCCTCGTGTACTATAGAAGCTTGCTCTAGAAGGAGCGAGAATGATTCTGATCGCTCCTTTCTGGCCCAGGCAAATCTGGTTCTCTCTTCTACAACAATACTCAGAGGTTCCTCCTCTTCCTTTATCTCCAGGATTGCTGACCCAGGATCAGGGGACCCTGGTCCATCCGGGACTCAAGTCCCTTCAGCTTCATGCATGGCTCCTGCAGACCTAGCTCAATCTCGTTTTGGCGTTTCTCCTAAGGTGGCCAAGATTCTGGTGGAGGCTAGAAAACCCTCCACTAGGTCCACCTACGCCATGAAATGGAAAAGATTTTCTATCTGGGCTGCGTCCAGGAACGTGGAGCCCTTTTCCTGCCCTGTGACCATTCTGCTTGAGTACATGCATCATCTTTTCGACCTGGGTCTCAGTCACTCCTCTTTGAAAGTCCATATGGCGGCTATTTCAGCCTACCATGTCCCTTTCACTGATAAGGCATTTGCTCAGCAAGAGGTATCCAAAACTTTCCTCAGAGGGGTCTTTCATCTCAGGCCCCCTGTCCGGACTCCAGCTCCACCTTGGGACTTAAACTTTGTCCTCGAGAAACTTACCCTTCCTCCCTTTGAGCCTGCAGCTTCCGCAGACCTGAAGTTTTTATCATGGAAGACACTCTTCTTGGTGGCCATTACTTCTGCTCGCAGAATTTCCGAGCTCCAGGCCCTGATGTGCAAAATCCCTTATCTGATTTTTCACAAAGAACGAGTAGCCCTTTGCACGAATCCTAAGTTTCTTCCGAAGGTGGTAGCGGAATCTCCCTTAAATCAGTCTATTGAATTACCTGCTTTCTTCATGCAGTACTCCAATCAAGGAGAATACCTGCTCCATACCATGGATGTTCACAGAATTCTGAGATACTACACCGATAGGACGAAGGATTTCAGAAAGACTGATCAGTTGTTCGTCTCTTTCGCTCACAAAAGAGAAGGCAATGCTGTCTCTAAGCAATGCCTATCAAAATGGTTAGCACATTATATCACCTTCTGTTATGACAAGTACAGAGACCCTCCCGGGTCAAGTCAGGAATCCTCCACTCTCCTGAAGTTGCCGCCTCTGAAACTTGTTTCAAGCGATGACCTACGGCGAACATCTGTGCTGCCGCCACTTGGACTTCAGCCCCTGCCTTTACTAAACATTACAGTTTGGACATTGCCTCTCGCCGTAGAGCAGGATTCGGGTTAGCTGTCTTGCAAGGCCTCCTTTCTTGAGACCTGCTAGATTATTTACTACTTTTTAGAGTAGTTCCTCCTCCCGGTGCCTTTCATTTGTTCCAGACTGCTTGGGATTCTGTCCTATATGTAATTATCTACCTACTGCAAGAGCCCTCAGTAAGATAGTACAGTTACGTAGAACTTACCGTAACAGTAGATCTTGAGAGAGGCACTTGCAATGAGGTCTATCCGCCCTCCATCCCCTAGGCTTTTCAGCTCCTTTTCCATTGAGGAAATATCTGCTTCTCTCTCTCTTCGGGCCTGTGGCGGGAAAAACTGGAAAGGCGGGTGTCTGGGACCACCCTTTATAACAATGTCGTATGACGCCGGTCACCTGACATGGGGGCGGTCCCCGCCAGGGACTGCTAGCTAGAAATTTTTCTGTGGGGTACTGCCACCGGCCGGCGTCAGTCCTATATGTAATTACCTACTGCAAGAGCCTCTCTCGAAGATCTACTGTTATGGTAAGTTCTTATGTAACTGTACTTTCTCGAAGATCTACTGTTACGGTAAGTTCTTACGTAACTGTACTTTCTCCTGGACCTTCACTACCTCCTGGAGGAGGATGTCTGCAGAGGAGCTCTTTAACAAACCCGAGGTTCCAAAGGGCAAGGTTCCCCCCCAAGCTCCCCACCTCCCCTGGAGGACCCTGCCTTTTCGGACCTCTTGAGGTCCATGAAAGACTTTTTTGGTTGGGAATCTGAGGATCAGGACTCCTTGCAGCAGAGGCTCACTGAACACCTGGATTTTGAGTCTCTGTCCCTGGTACCAATTCCTCCTTGGATAAGACCTCATCTCTGCAGGCTGGCAGATGCCTAATTCCATCCTGGCTGTCCCCAGGAGGGCAGACAGAGTGTACCGGGCACCTAAGGAAGCTTTTTTTCTTGAAGTGCATCCAAAGGCAGACTCCCATTGTGATTTTGGCTGCTCGTCATGATCGCTCGTCTGCACATGAGCACCTCTCCTCCAGACAAGGAGTCGAGGCAGATGGACCAGTTCGGTAGGGAGGTTTATTCTTCTGCCACATGCTCGTTCCGGTCCCTAAATTATGTGGCCCATAAGGTGTCCCACCAGAAAGCTACCTTGACCAGGCTGGAGGCCCGAGTCCAGGCTATGGACCCCTCAAGCCTCAAGGAGGAGCTCTCTAAGGATCTCTGCCGCTCACGCATTTCCTGTAGGCATGCTCTGTGGGCCACATACGACTCCATCAACTTTGTAGGCCATGCCTTGGTGACTTCCATCGCCTTAAGATGGCATGATTGGCTTCGCATTTCTGGCCTTGCCAAAGAGGTACAGTCTGCAATTCATGACGCCCCTTCTAAGGCTTGGTGCTTTTTGGTGGCAATACCAAAGATAACATCGCTGATCTCCAGGATAGAGGCCTTGCCCTGAGATCATTGCAGTCCATGTACCAATCGGGCACTCAGCAGCAGCAGCAGCAGCCCTTTTGGAAAAGGACATGGAGGCAGAGGAAGCAGACCCCGGCTCGAAGCCAGGAGAAATGCAAGGCCGTGGGTTCCGCCACTCCTCCTACCTCCAAAAACCGGAGATGCTCAAGAGGCCCTCCTCCTGAACACCCTGCCACCTCCTCAGCTCCACGGCCGGTGGGGGGGGAGGTTTGCCTGCCATGCGCAGGACGTAACTCCAATGCATGGTTCCTGCATCTGGTGTCCTTTGGACACACCATAGAGTTTCTGGAGATCCCACCAGACTGTCCACCAAAAAGGTCTTACTACTCCAGGGATCAGGCTCTTCTCGTTCAAGAAGAAATTCAAAGCCTCTTTCTCAAGGAAGCAATAGAGAACGTTCCCCTCTGGCAGAGGGGAAGGGGGTTTTGCTCCCACTTTTTCCTGGTTCCGAAAAAGACAGGAGACTTGAGATCCATCCTTGACTTGAACAGCCTCAATCTGTTCATCGAATACAAAAAGTTACGAATGATGATGCTCCAGAGTCTTCTCCCTCTTCTTTTGGAGAATAATTGGCTGTGCACTCTGGATATGTAGGATGCTTACCTGCACATCCCGATCTTCCCCAGCCACCGCCAATTCCTGTGGTTTCTACTCCAAGGGGAGCACTTACAGTTTCAGGCCCTCCACTTTGGTCTGTCCTCGGGTGTCCACCAAGTACCTGGTGATGGTGGCGGCTTTCCTACGCCACCAGGATATTGCGGTTTTCCCTTACCAGGACAGTTGACTTATCTCAGCCCCTTAAGGGGATTCCTTACTGGAGGCTGTGTTCTTTACTCTGGACCTTTTTGGCAAACTGGGAATTACTGTCAGTATTCCCAAATCATCCATGATACTGTCCCAGAGACTTCAATTCATTGAGGCGGTTCTGGATACAGTCCAATGCAGGGCCTTCTTTCCCCCAGACAGGGTGGAGACACTGGTCCTTCAGGCCTCCTTAGTGGCCTTGTCCAGGACCATCCCGGCCTACGAGATCCTTCGTCTTCTTGGCCAGATGGCAGCCTCCATCACCACCGTTCCCCTTGCAAGGCTACACATGAGGATTATTCAGTAGTCCTTGCTGGTTTAGTGGGACCAACTCCTGGATGACCTAGACCATCCGGTCCTGCTGTCGTCAGCAGTCCAGAAAGAATTGCTGTGGTGGAGGGACCCCTGCAGCCTTTCCTTGGGTCTTTCTTTCAGGAGCCCAGCTCCCTCGGCATCCCTAACTACGGATGCCTCCAGCATGAGATGGGGAGCACCAAGCACAAGGACTGTTGTCCAGCTTGGAAGCATCGTTACACATCAATGTTCTGGAGATGAGGGCGGTCTTGTATGCCTTACAGGCCTTTCAGATCCTCCTTCTCAAGGGATCACTGCTTGTCCAGACGCAAAATATGTCAGTAGTTTGGTACCTCAACAAGCAAGGAGGGACTTGCTCCTACCCCCTTTGCAGGGAGGCGATGCGGGTGTGGAACTGGGTGATCCAGCACAATCTGGCCCTCGTAACCGTGCATGTTCCAGGCATTCAAAATGTCCTGGCGGACAGTCTCAGCAGGTCTCGGACCCTAAATCACGAATAGGAACTAAATCAGGAAGAGGCAGAATCTCTCTTCCAAAAGTGGGGGTAGCCAGATCTTGACCTCTTTGCCTCCCACTCCAGTGCAAAACTTCCCAGTTTTTGCTCGCTCGTTCCAGGGCATGGTGCTTTCTGGTACGACGAGCTATCTCCGACAGGGACATTTTTGTACACCTTCCCTCAGTTTCCTATTCTCCAGAGGGTTTTCCTCAAGTTTCATGCAGAGAAGATGAGGGTGATCCTCATCGCCCCTCTCTGGCCAAGACTAATTTGGTTCCTGCTGCTGCAGCTGCTATCGAGAGAACCACCAGTTCCACTTCCAGTGACTCACGATCTCCTGACTCAGGATCTAGGTTGTCTTGTTCTGCCGTGCGGCCTGTACACCAAGTGGTGCTAGTCTTGTATGTAATGACCTACTGAAGGAACCTCTCTTGAAGATCTACTGTTACGGCAAGTTCCTGCATAACTGTACTTTTCTTGGGCATCTGTTGACTTGTCTTAGGAGATACCCTCTGTTATTTAAGAGGTGTTTGCTCCTAATAAGGGGGGATTGTTTCTGTTTTGCTAACATAGATTAGTTAGCTAGTTTGTTTAACTTCTGCATGCTTCATAAGAATCTGACGGTTGCAGAAAGTGCAATCAGGGACAGTGGTTTGAAAACCGAGCACAAGCCTAACATTCCACTATTAGCATAGGTTCTGTTTACCATTTCGGTGCCAGGGCAGTCCTATGGTGAAATCGTACTGCATTTGTCAGAATACAGTAAGATTCCCGTGGAAGAAATAAGATTACTATGGTAAGTAATGATCTTACTTCGAGTGGGAGCTCTTGTAGCAGGCTGTTACCGTTAGGATTAATGCCGCAGGCCTTAGGACCCACCGGAAAGAACTTGGCTAGAAATACCCAGCATGGCCCGCCCCCGACGTCGGCTCCGTCTGACGTTGGTCATGGTATAAAAGGGGACAGTCCCTAGCTCCACCTCAGTTCTTTTCCCGCCGCAGACTCGCTCGCAACAGGAAGTCTTAGTTTTGGCAGTTGAAGCGAAGTTTTCTCTCAATTTTACAGTCTACCAGGAGTTTCCTACCATCGCATGTCTTCGTCCTCCATCTTGTCTTCCGGGCCTAAGAAGACCAAGTGTTCCTGTGGCCGCCAGATACCCTCAAAAGATTGCCAGGAGGCCTGCATCTTCTGCCTGGGACCAGACCACGACCTTCAAGCCTGTAAAATCTGCAAGAGCTTTACCGCAGGACCAGGATCCAGTGCCTGAAAACCCACCTTTTAGAAAAACAGGTCCACGTCATGCAGAGATCTCCCAGGGAAAAGCCTAATCATCGAGACACAACCCATCATAAGTCCCATGAAAAGGACCGTGGTCAGTCCCACACGTATTCTACCAGAGGGATGTCTGCCTTCTTTGCTTCCTTGAAAAACATTTCCATAAGAGACATTTGTGCAGCAGCTACTTGGAGTTCCGTGCATACCTTTGTTAGGCATTACAGTCTGGACATAGCTTCCAGGCGCCAAGCTGGGTTCGGCCTAGCGGTCTTTCAAGGATTACTTTCCTGACAAACTTACTTTTCTAGGATCGTGGATATGTTGTTCATCCACACTGTTTGGCAAGTCCCTTTCCCCTTTAAATCTTGCCGGAAGTCTTCAAGCTGGCTCCTCCCACCCACCCAGTGGGTATATACCTCGGCTCCGCTCCATGACGCCAGATCTTCCTTTCTGCTGGAAGATACAAGATGCCTCCCTCGTGCTCACACATTTCGTAGGCCCTGGCTTTCAAAACTTCGATTTTACCAGGACTAAAACTCGTTCGAGTTAGCAATCGCGCTTTTGCATCATCGATCGTGGAAGAGAAATCTTCTCCAGGATTTCGCCGGTGTCCTAGCGGCCAGAAGATGTCAGCGCACAGATCCCCATCTCACGTGGGTCTACTGCCTAGGTGTCGGCCATGACATCTCGTCCTGCAGTTTTTGCTTGGCCTTCCATCCCAACATCCTGGATGACCGCCTGGCACATTTGAAGTTGGGGAGACCGGAGAAAAGGAATCCTCTGGTGGAGGCTAGGTAGGCGGTTTCCGCAGCCGCGGGTTCCACTGAGCAGTTGGATCGCGTGAAGGTGTTCAAAGAAGAAGCCGCCCGCGCTTTGGCAAATCGAAGCTTTTTTGTTCCACTCAACCTGGGATCCACCTTTACAGGTTCTTTTAAGGAGTTGTGCAAGTCTCTCCCCACCCGGAGTGAGGCGCCTGCAAGCTCGCACTCCTCCCGCTCTCGAAAGAGGGATAAAGAACCCAGCTTGTCCTCGTCTTAGTGGAGGTGTTCTTGGGACCAAGAGAGGTCTCAGTCCCAGAAGCATGCATTCTCTACCTCAGTTGAGATTGCTTCCTCGGCCGCAGGCTTCACAGACCTTCCATCTGGCCGGACGACCAAGGAAGTGGCTTATGAGGTTGAGATCATTCTCGAACCAATTGACCCCACAGCTGACGACTCCTTGGAGAGGACTCTGGTCCTCGTGTGCCCCGATGAGGAGACCCAGCCTGCTGGTGTCCCCATTGAGGTCCCTGTTCCAGACCCCCGGGTTTCACCGATCCCTCCAGTATCTCCCTAGCAACCGAGTCGGCCTGCGTGATTTCGGTCGAGGTCTAGAACCCCCTCGGCAGAAAGGCCAAGGAGGAGCCAGAAGCGCGCCAAAAAGAGGCGAGGCCACTGGTTGTCCTTGTCCTCCTCTGATGAGGAGAGGCTCCAACGGAAACTCCGGAGCTACGAGGACCTTATGAGGCATTAGCTGATTTTGACCAGGCAGAAGCCGGCTCCACCACCTACCCCTGCCATTACTTGGCTCTCGCCTCCCAGGCCGAAGCCAACCCCTTCGGAACCCAAAGCCTTTGGATCCCTTGCCCGCGGGGCCATCCCATCCTCCGGTTCGGTCTTTGCCGGTCTCTCTACTGATAGTGGTGGAGCCACCGCCTAAGCAGCCCGCGGGAGGGGCTCCTTCAAAAGAGGACTGACCAGATAGCGGGCTTCCCCGATGTCTGTCAGTCATAGTCACCCCAGACCATCCTCGATGGGTCGAGGGTGATTTGGGGTGGCAGGCCGCTGTATCCCGACTCCTCGGAGTCTGACGTCACCGGGCTCCACTCTCATCTCTGGGATGATGAGTCGTCCGTTGGCACAGGGATGGAGGAAGGTCCTTCCAAGAGATCCTCTGTCTCATCTCTGATTCTACAGGGATGCCCCTGGAACCCATCCAGGAAAAGGCAGAGTACCCTCTCATGGACATCCTCAAGAGAGGGGATACTCCGACGTAGGCCTTTCCTGTGGCCGAGGTCATTGTTGGTCTGGCACTTGAGGTATGGCAGTGCCCTGCCTCATATCCAGCATCATCTGTCCGCATGGCCCGCAAGTACGCGGTGCCCATGGGGTACCTGGCGGGGTTCACAGAGCACCCTTCGACCGAGAGCCTGGTGACCACTTCTGTGTTCAAGCGTACTGGCAGTTCTGCCAACACTGACCGTCCCCTCGATAAGGAGTCCAAGCTTTTGGACCATTCAGCGTGGAAAGTCTATACAGTTTCCTCCTTGGGCCTTTGTCAACCTAGTTCAGCCGTCATCAGGGCACACTTATCTCATGCCCTTCTCGGGTCATGAGATGGGGTCCTCCCACATCTCTCCGCGGACATGCAACCCACGGTTAAGCAGGTCCAGGATCAGGGCTGTGCTGTTGCCAAACAGCAGCTCCAGATGGCCCTGGACATTGGGGATTCTAGGGACATGGATATGTTGTTCATCCACACTCATTGGCAGGTATCCTTGCCGCTTTAAATCTTGCCGGAAGGTCTTCAAGCTTGCTCCTCCCACCCACCCGGGTGGTATAACTCTCGGCTCCGCCCCATGACGCCAGATCTTCCTTACCGCTTGGAAGCTCAGGTTCCCTCCTTAGCGCTCTGCGTTTGAGACTGGTTCCTATTTCTCCGTTTCAGGTTTAAAATAAATTTTTCGAAAAAGACTTCAGTCTTCTATCCCTCGGGCTCGATGGATCATCGACTCCCGGTTCGGAGATGCCCATGCGGTCGAAGATGTCTCGAACGGATCCACACTCCACGTGTGTTCTGCTTAGGCCTTGAGCCGGACCGCGGGCTTGCGACCTGTGCTCATCTTTCTCGGCCTCGTCCTCGAGGCCGTGCTGCCCAATTGCAACTGGGCCGTCGGCGTTCCCTCCGGTGAAGTCCAAGGAGGCCCGGTTGGCGGTGTCACGGCGTATCGGCGGATCAGCTTCGGCGGATGGTCGCCCTCGAGAGAAGGACGGCGCGAGGCCGTGTCTTCCTCGGCCGGCGGCATTTATCCGCTCTCTCTGGGTTCTTCCTACACGGCTTCTTTTAAGGAGCTTTGTCTGTCCCTCTCCACTAAGGGAGAAGGGCCTGCGTCTGCTGGACCTTATTCGGTCAAAAGAGGGGCGAAGTGAAGTCCCTCCGTCGGCGCTCTTGGGGCCGGGAAGGTCCCTCTCCCGGGCCGTCGGCTTGGTCGACCGCTCGGCCCGGCCACTGGCCTCACGGTGTCCCGTCAGGTCAGTTGGCCGAGACTCCCACCCGATGAAGTCGAGATTTTCTCGACCCATTGAGATGGGCTGTCGCCTTGGCAGCCGAGATTCCCCTCTCCCGGTTCCCCGGGAGGAGTTGAGGATCCGTGGGCTCGCCTGTGCCTCCGGTTCGGAGCCCTCGGATGGACCATCGAGCGAGAAGGGTGCGGTTCCGGCCGACACCTCCCGCACCGACCTCGGAAATTCGGGACTCTCGGTCTCGGACCTCTTCAGCAGTCCAGCCGATCCCACCGTCATAGGCGGTCTCGGTCTCGGCACTGATGCGGCGTCGCCCGCTGTCCTCGTCCTCCTCCTCGGATGAGAGAGGCGTAAGTACGTCGTCGGTGAGCGAGGATCTTATGTTGTAACAGCTCCTCCTGACCGAGTAGGCCGACCCTGTACGCCCCGGCCATTAAGTGGCTGTCACGGGCGGCCGACGCCCCTCGACTTATCAGGGCCTATACCCAGGCGGTTGTTCGGCAAAACCACTGCTCCACCGATTCCGGTGGAACCTCCGCCTCCACAGCCACCAATTGGGGCTCCGACCAAGGATTCTCGGTCGGCTAAGGGTCTACCCCATCGGCTGTCAGTTACCCTCACTCCCGACCGACCTCGGCAGGTGAAGGGTGGCTCAGGCCAGAGGCAGCTCTTGAGGACTCTTCCGAGTCGAAGATGATTCCTCCCTTTTCTCCAAGCGACTGGACTTGGAGTCTTCAGGAGAGTCAGTCAATGGACGATAGCCCGTCGTCCTTCCTAGGACTGCTCCGGCTCATCTCGGAGTCCACGGGATGGAGCACGAACCCGTTCCAAGCGGGCCAGGTATCCCTCACGGAGATTCTGGACCGAGGATTCTCGACGGAGGCCTTTCCGGTGGCGAGGCCATAGTGGGTCCGGCACTGGAGCTTTGGCAGCGCCCTGCTTCCTGCCCTGCGCCTTGACCAGGATGGCCAGGAAGTATCGCGGTCCCCGGTTCCTTGTCCGTTTTTGGAACACCCTCTGCTGAGGGTTGGTTACCGACAGCGTTTTCGGTAGCGCCCGTAGCGCCAGGGATGTGGACAAACCTCCTGACAAGGAGTCCAAGAAGTGGACTATGTCGGGCGAAAGTCTCGGCTCGTCCTCTCTCGGCCTTCGTCAGGCCAGTTCGACCCGTCCTCATGGCACATTTTCTCATGCCCTGTTGGGCTCCTGAATGAGGTCATCCCACTCATCTCCCGCCGATCTGCAGACTACGGTTAAGCAGGTGCGGGACCAGGGCAGTGGCCAAACAGCAGCTCCAGACTGCTTTGGATATGGGGACTCATGTGCCAGATCGGTGGTGACGCAGTGGCTATCACGTGAGCTTAGCTGAGGATATCCACCTTTGCCCGGATACCCAGCACAAGTTGGCGGATGTTCCCTTTTGGGGACTGACCTCTTGACCCCTGGGGTGGAAGGTCACCTGCAGAGGATCGAGAAGTCCAATGCTACCTTGGACTCGGTCTCTTCCGCTCAGAAGAACAAGGCCGCCAAACCACAGCCTAAGCCCTTTCGTCCTTCTGTGCCCCGGCGCGCCCGGCAGCAGCGTCAGGGCCAGCAGGCCCGGCCTTGGCATCCCAAACCCAAGCTGCGGCTTCCCTAACAGGAGGCAGGGAGGAAAGGCCCAGGAGGTCCCTCGGCGGTCCCTCCTCCAAGCCTGCCCAGTGACGGGCTGGGGGTGTCGCCCCATTCCCGTCACCTTACCCTGGGTCCCATTGAGGGGGCGGCTCCGGCACTTCCGTTCCGCCTGGTCCGCTGTTTCCCACGGACAGGTGGGTCTTGGAGGTGGTGGGAAGAGGCCTGCCTCTGGAATTCGAGGCAGGCACCACCCTTCAGGCCGTCGCCCCTCGGGGCCCGGGATCCCCAGCCTCACTGGCGGCTCGTCGAGGCCGACGCTCGCTCTCCTCCTCCAGAAGGAGGTGATAAGAGAGTGGTGGACCTCTCCTCAGACCCAGGGTTTGTGTCCAGGTGCTCCTGGTTCCAGGCGGACGGGGGCTGGCGCCCCATTCTCGACCTACACGACCTAAACAAGTTCCTAAGGTCTCGAACCTTCAGGATGGTCACTCTGGCTCAGATAATACCATCCTTGGAGACGCGGCGTGTGGTTCTGCTCTCTGGACTTGCAGGGACCAGCGTTTTTCACGTCCCTATCCGTCCGTCTCACCAGAGATTCCTTCGCTTCCGGCGAGAGGATGCCTCTTGAGTTCAAGCCATGCCCTTGGCTTGTCTCAGCTCCCAGGGTCTTCACCAAATGCATGGCAGTGGTGACAGCATTCCTCTTGCGCGCCAAAGGGTCCGGTGTACCCTTACCTGGACGACTGGCTGATAGCAGCTTCCTCCAGGAAGGAGGCGGAGTGGTCCAGAGATCTGCCCCTCAGGTCTGCTCTCAACTGGGCCTCCTTATCAGCGAGGCCAAGTCGAACTCGAGCCGAAGCAGGTGATTCTATTCATCTGAGGCAGCTCGACTCTCTTGAGCCAGACGCGGCTCCAGGCGGACAGGGCAGGGTTCTTTCCTCCTTTGCCCGATCATTTCTGGTTGGGCAATTGCACCTGCCGGGACTTCCTGCGCCTCCTGGGTCTCATGGCGGCCTGCACCAGCGTGGTCCGTTGGGCCGCTGGAACATCGTCCCCTTCAGTGAGGACTGGCCAGCCAGTGGTCCTGGCTGCGATCCTTTGGACCCAGCTGCTCGGTGACACAGGGGATGTGGAACGCTCTCCAGTGGTGGACCGTTCCAGATCATTTGCAGGAGGGCATCCCGTTCGTCCGCCCCGAGCCGACGGTCTCTCTGTCGACCGATGCCTCTCTGATGGGTTGGGGTGCCCATCTGGGGGAACACGGGCTCATGGCCTCCGGTCCCATCGAGTCCGATGCCACATCAACCTGCTGAGCTCCGAGCCCAGTCCGCTAGCTCTCACCGCCTTTGCTCCGTTCCTCAAGGCCAAGTGGTCCGAGTCCAGACGGACAATACCACGACCATGTACTATCTAAACCGCCAGGGGCAGCGCTCCATGCTTCTATGCAAGAAGCTCTCCGCATTTGGTCACTCGTCGCAGCCTGGGCGGATCTCCCTAGCCATTCCGTGGCAGGAGCCTCCAACACCCTGGCCGATGCCCTGAGCCGGATAGGGGCTGCATCCCACGAGTGGTCTCTCCTGCCGAGGTAGTACAGCATCTGTTCTCCCATTGGGGCACACCTCAGGTGGACCTGTTTGCCTCCAGGGAGAATGCAGGCTGAGTCTGTTCCATGCCGCCCCTCAGCGGGGCTCGCTGCAGGGGATGCCTTCTCGAGGGCAGTGGACCCCGGGCCTCTTTACGCCTTTCCCCATTTCCCTTGATCCACAAGGTGCTTCTCAAGGCGAGGGAGGGACAAGGCGCAGGTGATTCTGATAGCCCCAGACTGGCCTCGCCAGTTCTGGTACCCAGATCTCCTCAGTCTCAGCTCCAGGACTCCATGGCAGCTTCCGCTCGCCCGGACCTGCTCTCAGTCAATCAGGGGAAGGTGTTCCATCCGGACCTTCAATCCCTGCACCTGACGGCCTGGTTCCTGAGCGGCTAGAGTTCCAGGCCTTGGGTCTTTCCGACGAGGTCCTCAATGTAGTGAGGCGTCCCGTAAGAGTCGACCAGAATGCTATGCCTTCAAATGGAAAAGGTTTTCCATTTGGTGTCAGAAGCAAGGGCTTGGACCCTTCCTCCTGTTCCTTGGCAAGCATCTTGGACTATTTATGGTCCCTTTCTAGTCAAGGGCTTAGGTCGACGACCCTAAGGGTGCACCTGGCAGCCATCTCTGCTTACGGGCGGGCCGGAGAAAGCAGTCGGTGGCGCGGAGAAGGTGGTCTGGCGCCTTTTAAAGGCCTTGATCACATTTCCCTCCAGTCACGGGAACCCCCACCTCAGTGGGATCTACTGCTGGTACTGGGAAAGCTCATGGGCAAGCCATTCGAGACCTATGCACAGGTGTGCTCTCTCTCACCTGTCGTGGAAGACCGCCTTCTTGGTGGCTATCCGTCAGCCAGAAGGATGGAGAGCTCCAGGCGCATTCCATCAAGTCTCCTTACCTGGTCTTCCACAGGGACCAAGTGTCCTGCGTCCCCACCGAAATTCCTTCCGAAGGTGGTGTTGGAGTTTCACCTTAACCAGGTGTTGACTCTGCGGTGTTCTACCCAATCACACCTCGGAGGCGAATATAGGCTCCATACTTTGGACCCTAGAAGGCGCTCGCCTATTACAAAAGAGCGTACGGCTGAAATTCGAGAGAGGTTAGCCAGCTGTTTGTCACCCTCGCTGAAGCGATCTGGCAGACCTGCAGCCAAGCGGACGATAAGCAGGTGGGTCACCTCCTGCATAGATCTCTGCTATAAGTTGGCGGGCATGGAGCCTCCCAGAGGATAAGAGCTCATTCTACCGCCATACTGCCTGCTAACAGTGGCTGCTTCAGGGCGTCCCTATCCAGGAAATCTGCAGGGCTGCTACCTGGAAGTCAGCAAACACCTTCATTACCCATTACCACATCGACCTTGAGTCACTACGGGATGCTGGTTTTGGGGCCTCGTTCTCAAGTCTCTCTTCCCAAGTAAGTATTGGGGTGTCGTCTTGCCTCCTCTTCCCGGAGAACTGCGAGAGTCTGCCAATGAGTGTGGATGAACAACATATCCATGTCCTAGAAATACAGGTTACTCACCTGTAACAGGAGTTCTAGGAATGGTATATGTTGTTCATCACCACATTCCTCCGGCCTGACGCACAACCCTGAGCTTCAGCGGGCAGATCTGGCATCATGGGGCGGAGCCGAGAGTTATACCACCCGGGTGGGTGGGAGGAGCAAGCTTGAAGACCTTCCAGCAAGATTTAAAGCGGCAAGGATACCTGCCAATGAGTGTGGATGAACAACATATACCATTCCTAGAACTCCTGTTACAGGTGAGTAACCTGTATTTCTTGTACCCGCTCGATGGCCGCCGCAGTGGCCTCTTGCCGTAGGGCTTGGCTGAGGCTCTCCTCCTTTCCGGCGGATACCTAGTATAAGTTAACTGATGTGCCTTTCCTTGGGACCAACTTGTTCGGCCCAGGAGTGGCTGGTCACCAGTAGCGCATTGAGCAGTCCAGTGCCTCCTTGGAGGCCACTTCTGCCAGGAGTTCTTCAGGCAAGAACCAGCAGAAGAAAAAGAAGCCTTTTCAGCACTCTTTCCTTGCGGTTCAGCAGTCCTCCTACCAAGGAGGACAGCAGTATCAGCAGCAGGCTCAAATTTGGTGCCCTCAGTCCAAGCCTGGACGCTAACAGGCCAACAAAGGAGGCAGAGGCTCAGCTCCTGGAGCCTCTTCCTCCTCCTCTAAGCCTGCCCAGTGATGGGGTGGGGGTTGCCACCCCTGTTTCCGTCACGCCAGCTCAGAGTCCTCCTGTGGGGGGGCCGGCTCCGCCACTTCCTTTCCGCCTGGTCTGCTATCACTACAGACAGGTGGGTTCTTGAAGTGGTCGGTCAGGGAGTGCCTCTAAAATTCGAGCAGTACCCTCCCAGCCGAGCCCGTGCCCCTCGGGAAGAACAGATTTCCACATGCACCCACTCGGCTCTTCAAGATAACATTACTCAGCTCCTTCTCAAGGAGGCAGTATCTGTTGTGGTGGATCAGTCTGCAGACACAGGCTTTGTCTTCAGGTACTTCGTGGTGCCCAAGCGGACGGGGGGCTGGCGCCCCATTCTAGATCTCCATGACCTGAATCAGTTTCTCAGGTCACGCACCTTTCAGATAGTCGCTCTGTCCCAGATCATACTATCCTTGGAGCGAAACATGTGATTTTGTTCACTGGATGTGCAGGACGAGTTCTTTCATGTCCCAATCCATCCATCCCATCAGCGGTTCCTCCACTTCAGGGTCGAAGGGACCCTATACGAGTTCCGAGCAATGCCGTTCGGCTTGTCATCGGCCCCACTGGTCTTCACCAAGTGCATTGCCATGGTGGCAGCTCATCTCCGGAGTTGGGGAGTCAGAATTTACCCCTACCTCGACGACTGGCTCCTGGCAGGTTCCACCAAACAGGAGGTGGGGAGGTCCTGGGATCTGGCCCTCCAGATCTGCTCGCAACTCGTGCTTTCCCAGGTGATGGGCTTCATTGGGGCAGAGCTCGACTCTTGTCAAGCCAGAGCTCGGCAGACAGGACAAAGGTTCTGTCCTCCTTTGCCCAGTCATTTCTGGTTGGGCACTTGCACCCTGCCCGGGACTTTCTGCAGCTTCTGGGTGACATGGCGGCATGCACCTCAGTGGTTCGTTGGGCCTGTTTGCACATGCACCCCCTCCAATGGGAGCTAGCCCCCGGTGGACTCCGAGCCACGGTCAATTCAACCAGCTGATCACTGTAAACCAGAAGATGTGGGACGCTCTCCAATGGTGGACCACCCCAGACCGGTTGCAGGAAGGGATCCCGTTTGTTCGCTCTGAGCCAACAGTCTTCCTCACGACCGATGCCTCTTTCATGGACTATGGAGCCCACATGGGGGACAACAGGACCCATGGGTTCTGGAGCCCCGAGGAGTCTCGATGTCGCATCAGCCTGTTGAAGCTCAGAGCAGTCAGACTGGCACTGTCAACTTTCGCTCCTCAGCTCTGGGGTCAAGTGGTTCAGGTCCAGACGGACAATACCACGACCATATACTACCTCAACATACAGGGTTGCACGCACTCCCATCTACTGTGCAAGGAGGCGCTCCTCATCTGGACCCTCGTAAGCCGGTCTGAGGCGGATCTGCTAGCCATCCACGTGGCAGGAGCCTCGAACCAGCTGGCAGATGCTCTCAGCCGCATAGGCCAGACATCCCACGAGTGGTCTCTCTATCCAGAGGTAACTGACAGCCTGTTCTCCCATTGGGGCAAACCGATGGTGGAACTGTTTGCCTCCAAGGAAAACACTAAGCGAGGCTGTTTAATGCCCCCCCCCCCCAAGCTGGGCTCGCTGCAGGTGGATGCCTTCTCGAGGCCGTGGACGCCAGGCCTCCTCTATGCCTTCTCTCCTTTTTCCTTGATCCACAAGGTGTTACTCAATGTGAGGAGGAACAAGGCGAAGGTAATTCTGGTAGCCCCAGGCTGGCAGCACCAGTTCTAGTATCCAGATCTCCTCAGCCTCAGCTGCAGGCCCCCGGAGCGGCTTTGCACATGCCCGGACCTGATATCTCTGAACCAGGGAAGGTCTTCCATCCAGACATTCAATCCCTGCACCTCACAGCCTGGTACCGGAGCGGCTAGAGTTCCAGGATCTGGGTCTTTCCGAAGATGTCTACACCATGGTGGAGGCATCTCGAAAGGAATCGACCAGGATATGTTATGCCTTCAAATGGAAAAGGTTTTCCATTTGGTGTCCGGGTTAGGGTCTGGACCCCTTATCCTGTTCTGTGGCTAACATTCTCTGCTACTTTTGGTCTCTCTCCAAAGGGGGTCTGTGGTCATCAACCCTTAGGGTGCACCTGGCAGCCATTTCTGCTTACCGGGCACGGGCCGGTCAGCCGACATTGGCGCAGGATACAGTGGTCGGGCGCTTTTTCAAAGCCCTGGATCACATATCCCCTCCGGTGCGTGAACCTCCACCTCCGTGGGATCTACTGCTGGTACTGGTAAAGCTCATGGGCAAGCCATTCGAACCCATGCAGAAGTGTGAGCTCTCACACTTGTGAAAGACAGCCTTCCTGGTGGCTGTCACATCTGTCAGAAGGACTGGGGATCTCCAGGCGCTTTCGGTGGACTTCCCTCGTTTGGTCTGCCACAGGGACATAGTTGTCCTGCACCCCCCACCCACCGGCTTTTCGGACATCCCATCTGGCCAGGGGACCAAGAAAATGGCCGATGAGGCTGAGATTATAATTGACTCTCTGTTGCCGACTCCGGTCGACAACTCTTTGGAAAGGACCCCGGTCCTTGTTTTTCCAGATAAGGAGAACCAGCCCGCTGGTGTCCCCATCGAGGAAACTATTCCGGACCGTCAGTTTTCACAGACACCGGTGTCTCCCGATTGATCGGGCTTACTCCCTTGGTCTCAATTGAGGTCCAGAACCCCTTCAGCCGAACGGCTGAAAAAGAGTCATAAACATTCTAAGAAGAGGCGTCGCCACAGATCTTCATCTTCCTCTGACAAGGGGAGGCTTCAATGGAAACTTTATGAAGATCTCATGTGGCAACAGCTGATTTGTCCGGGCAGAAGCCGGCCACACCAGCCATCACTTGGCTTTCACCTCCTAAGCCGACGCTGACCCCTCCGGAACCGAAGTCTTCGGTTTCCCTGCCCGTGAGGCCGGCCCGATTCTGGTTCGGTCTGCCTTGGTCTCTCCACCAATTTTAGTGAAACCACCACCTAAGCAGCCTCAGGGAAGGGCTCCCTCGAAAGAGGACCAAACACCGGGCTTAACTGACATCTGTCGATTACGGTCGTCTCCAAACGCCCTCGGCGTATCGAGGAAGACCTAGGCGGGAGGCTGTTGTATCCCGACTCTTTGGACTTTGACGCCACCGGATTGCACTCCCATCCTGGGGATGATGAGTCATCCATGGCAGGTTTGGAAGAAGGCCCTTCCTCTTTTCAGGGCATTCTCTGCCTGATCTCTGAATCCACCGGAATGCCCCTGGAGTCCATCCAGAAGAAGGCGGAGTATGCCCTTACGGATATCCACAAAAGGGGGGATACCCCGACGGAGGCCTTTCCAGTGGCCGAAGCCATTGTTGGCCTGGCCCTTGAGCTGTGGCAGCGCCCAGCTTCCTGCCCAGCAGCGTCTGCCTGCATCGCCCGCAAGTATACGGTGCCCATGGGGTTCCTGGTGGGGTTCACAGAACATCCTTTGGCAGAGAGCCTGGTGACCACTTCTGTGTTAGGGTGTACTGGTAACTCATCCGACACTGACCGACCCCCAGACAGGGAGTCCAAAAATATGGACCATTCTGCCCATAAGCACTATGCAGCCTCTTCCTTAGGCCTTCGTCAGGCCAGCTGGGCTGTTATAATAGCACACTTCTCTCTTGCCCTCCTAGAGTCATTAGACGAAGTCCTCCCTCATCTCCCGGTGCACATGCAGACCACATTGAAGCAAGTCCATGATCAGGGCTGCGCTGTTGCAAAACAGCAGCTCCAGACGGCCCTGGACATCATGGATTCTTGTGCCTGCTCTTTAGCAGCCGCAGTGGCCACTCGCTGCAGGAAGCTGCTGAGGCTTTCCTCATTCCAGCAGATACTCGGCTAGGATTAGCTGGCGTGCCTTCTAGGCACCGACCTGTTTGGTCGAAGTGGCGGTCACCTTCAGCACATAGAGCAGTCAGTGCCACCTTGGATGCTACTTTTGCGGAAGGGTTCTTAGGAACAGAATCAACCAGAAGTCTAAAAGAAACCCTATCGGCACTCTTCCCCTGCAGTCAGGCAACCCTCCTATCAAGGAGGCCAGCAGCAGCAGGCTCAAGCTTGGTGCCCAGTGCCTAAGCAGGGTCCGCAACAGCCCCATAAAAAAGGCAAAGGCACAGGTCCAAGAGCCTCCTCCTCCTCCTCTAAGCCTGTTCGTAATGGATTGGGATTACCACCCCTACACCCCATCACGCCAGCTCTGGGTCCCCCGTTGGGGGCGGCTCCGATCACTTTCTTTCCACCTGGTCGAGATCACCTCGGACGGGTTGGATTCTTAAAGTGGTCGGGTCAGGGACTGCCTCTGGTTAAGTCAGGACCCTCCCAGCCGAGCTTCCGCACCCTTAGGAGGAAAGTATCTCAACTTGCACCTAGTAAGCTCTCCAAGGCAGTAGCTCAGCTCCTCTGCAAAGGAAACTAGTAGCTCTCCAGTGCGGATCCTCCCTACAGGCACGGGGCTTCATGTCCAGGTACTTCTGGTGCCTAAGCAGATGGGGGTTGGCACCCCATCCCTAGATCTCAAGACCTGAATCAGTATCTCAGGTCCACCTTCTGGATGGTAACTCTGAACCAAATCCTTTACCATCCCTGGAGCAAAACATATGGTTCTATTCACTGGATCTGCAGGACGCATTCTCACATCCCAATCCGTCCGTCCCATCAACGGTTCCTCCACTTCAGGGTCGAGGGGACCCTGTATGAGTTCCAAGCCATGCCATTTGGCCTGTCATCGGCCCCATGGGTCTTCACCAAGTGCATTGCAGTGGTGGCAGCTCATCTTCAGCGTTGAGGAGTACAAATCTACCTTTATCTCGACGACTGGCTCTTGGCAGGTTCCTCCCTTCAGAAGATGGAGAAGTCCAGGGATCTGTCCCTCCAAACCTGCTCCCAAGTCGGAGCTCTTGTCCTCTCAGGTGATGGGCTTCATCGGGGCAGAGCTAGACTCCCGGCGTACAGGGCAGTGATTCATTCCTCCTTTGGCCAGTAATTTCTGGTTGGGCACTTGTGCCCTGCCCGGGACTTTCTGCGCCTTCTGTGTTACATGGCGGCATTCATCTCAGTGTTCCGTTGGTCCAGGTGGCACATGCGCCCCCTCCAATGGGAGCTGGCTGCCCATTGGACTCGGTGCCATGGTCATTTCGACCAGCTGATCACTGTAACCCAGAAGATGTAGGCCACTCTCCAGTGGTGGACCGCCCCAGACCGGTTGCAGGAAGGGATCCCGTTTGTCCGCCCCAAGCAGACAGTGTCGATCCCTTCGACCGATCTTCTCTAATGGGCTGGGAGCCACATGGGGACAACAGGGGCCTGCGGGTTTCTGGACCCCGAGGTCCCGATGCCACATCAACCTGTTGGAGCTCAGAGCAGTCAGACTGGCATTGTCAACTTTCGCTCCTCAGCTCTGGGGTCAAGTGGTTCAGGTCCAGATGGACAATATCACGACCATGTACTACCTCAATAAACAGGGTGGCACATACTCCCGTCTGCTGTGCAAGGAGGCACTCCTCATCTGGACCCTCGTAAGCCAGTTGAAGGCAGATCTCCTAGCCATTCATGTGGCAGGAGTCTCGAACCAAATGGCGGATGCTGTCAGCCGCATAGGCCGGACATCCCACGGGTGGTCTCTCCATCCAGAGGTAGCTTACAGTCTGTTCTCCCGTTCGAGCAAACCGTTAGTGAACCTGTTTGCTTCCAGGGAAAACACCATACTGAGGCTGGTTCCATGCCTGCCCCCCTCAGCAGGGCTTGCTGCAGGGGGATGCCTTCTCGAGGCCGTGGACCCCAGGCCTCCTCTATGCCTTCCCTCCCTTTCCCTTGATCCACAAGGTGTTACTCAAGGTGAGGAGGGACAAGGCGAAGGTGATCCTGCTAGCCCCAGATTGGCCACGCCAGTTCTGGTATCCAGATCTCCTCAGCCTCAGCTGCAGGCCCCCGGAGCAGCTTTGTACATGCCTGGACCTGATATCTTTTTAACCAGGGGAAGGTATTTCATCCGGACCTTCAATCCCTACACTTCACAGCCTGGTACCCTAGCGGCAAGAGTTCCAGGCTCTGGGTCTTTCCGAGGATGTCTGCACCCTGGTGGAGGCATTTCGTAAGGAAATGTCCAGGAAATGTTATGCCTTCAAATGGAAAAGGTTTAACATTTGGTGCAAGGGCAAGTCTGGACCCCTTATCCTGCTCTGTGGCTAACATTCTAGACTACCTTTGGTCTCTCTCCAAAGGAGGTCTACGGTCATCGACTCTTAGAGTGCACCTGGCAGTCATTTCTGCTTACCAGGTGCGGGCTGGTCAGCCAACATTGGCGCAGGAGACAGTGGTGGGGCACTTCTTCAAAGGCCTGGATCACATATCCCCTCCAGTGCGTGTACCTCCACCTCCATGGGATCTGTTGCTGGTTTTGGCAAAGCTCATAGGCAAGCCATTCAAACCCATGCACAAGTGTGAGCTCTTGCACTTGTCGTGGAAGACCGCCTTCCTGGTGGCTATCACGTCAACCATAAGGACAGGGGAGCTCTAGGTGCTTTCGGTGGACTTCCCTTATCTGGTCTTTCACAGGGACAAAGTTATCCTATGCCCTCACCCAAAATTCCTTCTGAAGGTGGTGTCAGAGTTTCACCTTAACCAGGTGTTGACTCTGTCGGTATACTACCATAATTACACTTCGGACACCGAGTACAGGCTCCATACTCTAGACCTTAGACGTACTCTCTCCTATTCTAAGGAGAGAATGGCAGAAATTTGTGGAGAGGTTCGACAGCTGTTTGTCACCTACGCTGAAGCTGCTTCTGGCAGATCTGCAGCCAAACGGACCATTGCAAGGTGGATTGCATCATGCATAGGTCTGTGCTATGAGTTGGCGGGCAAGGAGCCTCCCAGAGGGATAAGGGCTCATTCTATCCACCATACTACTGCATCGGTGGCTGCTTCCAGGGACATCCCTATCCAGGAAGTCTGTCGGGCTGCTACCTGGAAGTCAGTAAACACCTTTATTACTCGCTACCACATCGACCTTGAGTCACGCTGGGATGCTGGTTTTGGGGCCTCAGTTCTCCAATCTCTGTTTCCTAAGTAGGGGGTGTGCACCTTGCCTCCCTCCTCCCAGAGAACGGCTTGGAGTCTTCAAAGTGTGGATGAACAACATAGCCACCTCCTAGAAGAGCAGGGTTACTCACCTGTAACAGTAGTTTCTAGGAGTGGTATATGTTCATCCTGAACCTCCGACCTCCTAGCTGCAATGCACACCTGTCTTCCAGCAGGCTAAGATCTGACATCATGGGGTGGAGCTGAAGGTATTTACCACCGGGTGGGTGGGAGGAGCCAACAAAAGACTTTGCGGCAAGATTTAAAGGGAAGGGCGTGCCAAGAAGTGTGGATGAGACAACATATACCATTCCTAGAACTACTGTTATAGAGTGAGTATGTTCTTACTCACCTGTAACAGTAGTTCTAGGGACTATATATGTTGTTCATCCACCACAGTAACGATTCCTGCCGCTTCAAATCTTGCGAAAGTCTTCAGCTGTCCTCCTCCACCAATAAATCTCGGCTCCGCCCCATGACCCCAGATCTTCCTTACAGCTGGAGCTCAGGTTCCCTCATTAATGCTCTGCGATTAAGACTGGTTCCTAATTCTTGATTAGAAATCAAAAAGTTTTTGCTAAAAAAGACTTCGGTCTTCTCCTCGCGGCTGCGATGGACAAATCGACTCCCAGTTTCCGGAGGTGCCCTTGCGGGCAGAAGATGTCTAGGACGGATCCGCACTCCACGTGCGTCTACTGCCTGGGCCTTGAGCGACCCCAGGCCCTCGACTTGTGCTCTTCTTTTTGACCTCGTCCTTGAAAACGTGCCCGATTACAACTGCAGGTCGCCCGAGAAGATTCCACGGTGAAATCTAAAGAGGCCGGTTGGCCGGTGTCGCTGACAGCAGGCTCGTGGATCCTTCGAACAGATGATAGGCCTCTCAAGAGGCGGCAGCTGACCTTCTACCTCGGCTCAAGACATTTGTCCGCTGTCTCTCGGTGCCTCGTGCTCTGCTTCTTTTCAAGGGCTTTGTCCTGACCCTCTCGACGAAGGTGAGGTCCAACTTCTTCGGACCTTTTCAGGTCCAAAGAGCAAAAGTAAGTCTCTCGTCGGCGCTCTTGGGAGGCGGAAATATCCCCTCCCTTGTCGACAGTGGAAGCTTGATCCACCCCTCAACTCGACCACTGGCTTCACGGTGTCCCCGTCAGGTCAGTTGACCGAGACTCCGGCAACAGCGGTCGAGATTTTCTCAACCCGTTAGGGCGGGTTGTCGACTGGAAGCTGAGTCCCTCTCCCAGTTCCCCGGTGAGGTTGAGGATCCCGTCGCGCTCGTCTGTGCCTCGGTTCCGGAGCCTTGGTGGGATCGTCCGAGGCGAGTGCGGTTTCGACACTTCTCCTTGCCTTCCCTCGGCCTAGTCGAGACTCTCGGTCTCGGTCTCCCGGCATCCTCGCGGTCCGACCGATCCGCCCGCCATAAGCGGTCGGTCGGTCACCGCACCGCCAGTAAGCGGCGCCGCCACTCTTCCCTCCGGACGAGGGGCTTCCGGCGCAAGTGCGTCGGAGGTATGAGGGACTTATGTGGCAACAGCTCCTTTTGACGGGAATAAGCCAGCAGTCGTCTTCCCCAGCCATTAAGTAGCTGTCACGGGCCGGAAACAACCCCTCGTTGTAGCCGAGGGCCTATTCCCAGACCAGTTATTCGGTAAATCCAGCTGCCCACGATTCTGGTGGAACCTCCGCCTCCACAGCCGTTAGTTGGGGCTCCGACCAGAAATTCTCAGTCGGCTGTGGGTTTGCCCCATAGGCTGTCTGTCACCCTCACTCCCGATAAACCTCGGCAGGTGGAGGGTGGCTCAGGCTCGAGGCAGCTCTTTGAGGACTCTTCCGGGTCCAAGGATGATTCCTCCCTTTTCTCCAAGCACATGGACTTGGAGTCCTCGGGAGGTCAGTCAGTGGACGATAGCCCTTCGTCCTTCTTAGGATTTCTTCAGCTCATCTCCAGGTCCACGGGATGAGCTCGAACTCCGTTCCTAGCGGCCAGGTATCCACTCACGGAGATTCTGGACGGTGTTCTCCTATGGAGGCCTTTCCGGTGTGCCGAGGCCATTGTGGGTCCGGCCTTGGAACTTTGGCAGCGTCCTGCTTCCTGCCCCTCGCCTTAGGCCAGGATGGCCAGGAAGTATCACGGCCCTACCCGGTTCCCTGTCGGGTTTCGGAACACCCCTCGGCGGGGTTGGTTACCGACAAGCGTTTTCCGGCGTGCGAGAGCATGAGGGATGTAGACAAACCTCCCGACAAGGAATCCAAGAAATTGGATTATGCCGGCTGAAAAGTCTACGCTGCGTCCTCTCTCGGCCTTTGTCAAGCCAGTTCAGCCATCCTCATGGCACATTTTTCTCACGCCCTGTTGGGCTCCCTGGATGAGGTTGTCCCTCATCTTCCCGCAGATCTGCAGACTACCGTCAGGCGGGTGCGGGACCAGGGCAGGGCAGTGGCTAAACAGCAGCTCCAGACTGCGTTGACATCGAGGGACTCATGTGCCAGGTCTGTGGCGGCCGCAGTGGCCATGCGTCGTCGGGCTTGGCTGGGATATCCACCTTTGCTCGGATACCCAGCACAAGTTGGCGGATGTTCCCTTTTGAGGACTGACCTCTTGACCCTGGGGTGGAAGGTCACCTGCAGAGGATCGAGAAGTCCAGTGCTACCATGGACTCGGTCTCTTCCGCTCAGAAGGACAAAGGCCGCAAGCCACAGCCTAAGCCCTTTCGTCCTTCTAGCCCTTGGCCTTGACCCAACAGCGTCAGGGCCAGCAGGCTCGACCTTGGTATCCCAAGCCCAAGCCGTGACTTCCTCCAACAGGAAGCAGGGAGGAAAAGGCCCAGGAGGTCCCTCGGCCAGTCTCTCCAAGCCTCCCCAGTGACGGGCTGAGGGTGTCGCCCCCATCCCCGTCCACCTTACCCTGGTTTCCCCCATGGAGGCAGCTCCAAACACTTCCTTTCCGCCTGGTCCGCTGTTTTACCACAGACAGGTGGGTACTGGAGTGGTGGGAAAAAGCCTGCCTCTGGGAGTCGAGCAGGCCCCGCCCTTCAGACAAATGCGCACCTCGGGAGCTTGGGTCCGCAGCCTCACTGGCGGCTCGATCGAGCCGACATCGCTCTCCTCCTCCTCCAAGGAGGTGATCACAGAGTAGGAGGACACCACCCCCTCAGACCTGGGGTTTGTGTCCAGGTATTTCCTGGTTCGAAAGCAGACGGGGCTGGCGCCCATTCTCGACCTACACGACCTGAACAAGTTCCCAAGGTCTCAAACCTTCAGAATGGTCACTCTGGCACAGATAATACCATCTTTAGAACACAGCTTGTGGTTCTGCTCTCTGGACCTACAGGCGCGTTCTTTCCACGTCCCTATCCGTCCGTCCGCCGAATTCCTTAGCTTTCGAGTGGAGGATCTCTTCAGATTCAAGCCATGCCCGGCTCATCTCCAGCTCCCAGGGTCTTCACCAATGCATGGCAGTGGTGACAGCATTCCCTCTTGAGCGCCGGGGTCCCAGGTGTACCTTACCTGGGCCCGATTGGCTGATAGCAGCCCCCCCTCCAGACAGGAGGGTGGAGGCGGTCCAGAGATCTGGCCCTCCAGGTTTGCTCTCCAAGTCGGCCTTCTCATCCAAGAGGCCAGAGTGAACTCGAGCGAGCAGGTGATCCTGTTCATCGGGCAGGCTCGGCTCTCTTGAGCCAGAGCACGGCTCGGCGGACAGGGCTGAGGTTCTACCTCCTTTGCCCAATCATTTCTGGTTGGGCCAGCTCCCTCCCGGGACTTCCTCGCCTCCTGGGTCTCATGGCGGCCTGTACCAGCGTGGTCCGTTGGGCACGCTGGCACATGCGCCCCTTCAGTGGGGACTGGCCAGCCGAGTGGTCCTGGCAGCTGCGATCCATTGGACCAGCTAGTGATAGTGACCCAGGAGATGTGGAGCAGCTCTCCAGTGGTGGACCGTTCCATCTCATCTGCAGGAGGCATCCGTTTATCCGCCCGAGCCGACGGTCTCTCTCGACCGATGCCTCTCTGATGGGTTGGGGTGCCCATCTGGGGAAACACTGAGGTGCCGGCCTCCTGATCCCGTGGGAGTCCGATGCCACATCAACCTGCTGGAGCTCAGCGGTCCCCTAGCTCTCACCACCTTTGCTCCGTTTCTCAGGGTCAAGTGGTCCGAGTCCAGACGGACAATACCCGACCATGTGTGCTACCTGAACCGCCAGGCAGGCCCGCGCTCCATGCTTCTATGCAAGGCTCTCCGCATTTGGTCACAGGAGTGCATGACCTGGAGGATCTCAACACCTGGCCGATGCCCTGAGCCGGATAGGGGCTGCTTCTCACAGTGGTCTCTCCTGCGGAGGTAGTACAAGATCTGTTCTCCCACTGGGGGAACACCTCAGGTGGACCTGTTTGCCTCCAGGGAAGAGCGAAGCTGAGGCTGTTTCATGCCCGCCCCCTCAGCAGGGCCTCGCTGCAGGGGATGCCTTCTCGAGGCTCTGGACCCGGGCCTCTTTTACCCTTTCCCCATTTCCCTTGATTCACAAGAGTGCTTCTCAAGGCAAGGAGGGACAAGAGCGCAGGTGCAGAGTGATTCTGATAGCCCCAGACTGGCCTGCCAGTTCTGGTACCAGATCTCCTCAGCCTCAGCTCCAGGCTCGAGGCAGCTTCCAGCTCGCCCGGACCTGCTCTCAGTCAATCAGGGGAAGGTGTTCCATCGGACCTTCAATCCCTGCACCTGACGGCCTGGTTCTTGGCGGTAGAGTTCCAGGCCTTGGGTCTTTCCGACGAGGTCCTCAATGTTGTTGAGGCGTCCCGTGAGAGTCGACCAGAAAATGCTCAGCCTTCAAATGGAAGAAGTTTTACATTTGGTGTCAGGGCAAGAGGCTTGGACTCTTCCTCCTGTTCTGTGGCAAGCATTTTGGACTGTTATGGTCCTTTCTAGTCAAGGGCTTAGGTCGGCGACCGTAAAGGTGCACCTGGCAGCCATCTCTGCTTACGAGGCGCGGCCGAGGAGCAGTCGTTAGCCTGAGGAAAAGGTGGTCGGGCGCTTTTTCAAAGGCCTTGATCACATTTCCCCTCCGGTGCGAGAACCTCCACCTCCATGGGATCTACTGCTGGTACTGGCAAAGCTCATGGGTAAGCCATTCGAACCAGTGCACAGGTGTGAACTCTCTCACCTGTCGTGGAAGACCGCCTTCTTGGTGGCTATCACGTCAGCCAGAAGGATGGGAGAGCTCCAGGCGCTATGCATTGAGTCTCCTTACCTGGTCTTCCACAGGGACAAGGTTGTCCTCCGCCCAATTCCTTCCGAAGGTGGTGTGGGAGTTTCACCTTAACCAGGTGCTGACTCTGCCGGTGTTCTACCCCAATCACCTCGGAGGCCGAATATAGGCTCCATACTCTGGACCCTAGAAGGGCGCTCGCTTATTATAAGGATTGCAGCTGAGAAGTCGGGAGAGGTTCGCCAGCTGTTTGTCACCTACGCTGAAGCCGCATCTGGCAGACCTGCATGCCAAGCGACGATAGGCAGGTGGGTCACCTCCTGCATAGATCGCTGGCTATGAGTTGGCGGGCATGGAGCCTCCCAGAGGGATAGAACTCATTCTACCTGTCATACTGCTGCATGGTGGCTGCTTCCAGGGGCGTCCCTATCAGAAATCTGCAGGGCTGCTACCTGGAAGTCAGCACACACTTTATTACCCATTACCACATCGACCGTAAGTCCGCTTGGGATGCTGGTTTGGGGCCTCTGTTCTCAGTCATATTTCCCAAGTAAGTATTAAAGGGGTGCGCCTTACCTACCTCCTCCCAGAGAACTACTAGGAGTCTCCCAATAAGTGTGGATGAACAACATATCCATGTCCTAGAAATACAGATTACTCACCTGTAACAGGAGTTCTAGGAATGGTATATTGTTCACCTCTGTTACCAACTTCTCCCGGCTTGACGCACAACCTGAGCTTCCAGCGGGCCAGATCTGGCGTCATGGGGCGGAGCCGAGAGTTTTACCACCCGGATGGGTGGGAGGAGCCAGCTTGAAGACCTTCCGGCAAGATTTAAAGCGGCAAGGAATCTGCCAATAAGTGTGGATGAACAACATATACCATTCCTAGAACTCCTGTTACAGGTGAGTAACCTGTATTTATAGTAGTGGTGTAGATTGTTCATCCACACGGACCCACCCGACCTCCTCAGCTGCAGACGAACACAACCTGACTTCCAGCGGTCTAAGAACTGGCGTCATGTGGCGGAGCCAAGGTATATACCACCTGGGTGAGTTGGAGGAGCCAACTTGGAGACTTCTGGCAAGATTTAAAGGTGAAAAGGACATGCCAAAGAGTGTGGATGAACAACATATACCACTCCTAGAACTACTGATCTTACTTCGAGATACAGCTCTTGCAGGGTTACCATTAGGACTGAAACCGGCGAGCATCAAGACCCACCAAAAAATTTTTCCAGCTAGTCTTCAGCGGACACCTCCGTCAGTCCACCCCAGCGTCAAGCGTAGTACAAAAAGGCAGTCCCCACAATCGCGGTTCTTTTCCGCCCGTCCAGCGTCATGAAGTATCTGCCTCTTGGTCCTTTTTCTGGCGTGCGGCGACCTTTGAAACTCTGACGATTTTGTCTTCCCTCGCAACTCTGGATTCAACTGATGTCCCTCAAATACTTCTCTGGAGGGTCACCAATGAAGTGTGCCTGCGGCAAACAGATCCCCTTCAAGGATCCACATTCAGCCTAGTCTGCCCCTGAGCCTGGAACCACGACACCAGGCCTGCTCTCTACTAGGGCTTCAACAGTCACTTTTGGGATCCGCCGCCAGAAGGCCCTTCAAGCGTTTCTCTTGGAGGAGAAACTGAAAACCGTGAACAAGGAACCTTCCTCCAGGGGGGAGTAGTCAGGTAAAACCCACAAGCACCAGGAAAAACACCAGGAGAAGGAAAGGCCCAGGTCCCCTGCGAGGGCCTCGGACTCTCAAAGCTCCGGATCGCAATCGGACCACTCTCCCTTCAGGGCTCAGTCGCAGCCTCCCCCCGTTCAGGTCAGATCCTCCAGCGGCTCCTCTTCTCTGCAGCCCCTGAACACTTCCAGGCCGTCGGCATCTTCTACTCCATTTAAGGCCTCGTTGAATTCTGTGGAGCACCACAAATCATCTTCCTGCCAGCGGGACTCCGACGCCAGATTGGTTTCCCAGCCTCCGCGTGGGTCGGACCCGGTTCCTCGCAAGACCGAGGACCTGATGTCCCCAAACGGACGTCGTACCCTCGTCGACTAAAGCATCATTGGCGCTCCCAGGAGCCGGCGACACCAAAACACCTGTCGCTGACCAGGCGTTCGCCTCCGGGTGCGTCAGCCAGGGGACCGACGTCGGCTACCCCAGAGAGGAATACCGCTTCTCCGTCGCCAGCTGACACCGGTCAGAAGGACTCGTCGGAAGAGGATACCACACAGCCTGAGGACCAGGCAGGAGACACCAGAGACGCTGGGCTCCCACGGGAACCTTCTCCAGAGCGGGAGACCCCCGGGGACCCGGCGCCAGGCCCGTCGGGCATGAACTTGGCAGAGGTAAAAGAGCTCTTTACCTTCTGGTGGGACACCGTCAGAAAAGATGTGGTCGCCACACCTCCTACTCCTTCACCGCCTATGCCCCCTCTTCCACCCAAGGGGCCTGTAAGACGGTCGCCAACCCCCAAGGAGCAAACACCACCTCCTTGGGGCAGATCTTCAGACAGAAGACCTCCCTCCAGATCCACCTCAGAGTCACCCAGTCCTAAGAGACCCAGATGATGCTGGTACACCCTGTCTGGGGAGGATTCTAGATCTGACACCTCAGGGTGCTCCAGATCTCCTTCTCCCATCAGCATTGCCTGTCCGGACCCACACGACCTACCTAGGTCTCCTCTGGATGATCCCTCTTTTGCAGAGATCATGAGGCGCATCCAGCAGAATATGGGGTGGGATGCTGAAGAGCTCGACTGCGAGAGACAACACCTTACCCGCTACCTTGGGCAGAAAGACCCAAAGCCTGTGATAGTGTCACCCTTGGTGGATACCTTTGCGGACGTCACCGAGGCTGCCTGGAAACATCCGCATTCCACTCCAGCAGTGCCGAAGAAGTCTGACCGCCTATACAAGGCCCCTAGGGAGGACCAGTATCTGGCAAACCTTCCTCTGGCTGACTCTCTGGTCATCACTGCTTCGCATGACCGGTCAGCAAAGACCTCAGCATTTGAGCACACAGCCACCGGACCAGGAATCCAAGCAATTGGATGTCCTGGGTAGGTGCATGTACGCGGCTGCAACTTGCACCATCAGGTCACTGAATTACCTCACTCACATGGTTCAATTCCACAACGCACTATGGGAACAGGGACAGGACCTGGTCGAGAAGATGCCCGATGGCGACCAAAAGGAGGCTCTCTTGAACCACTTCCACACAGGTTCGGATGTGGGGACCCAGGTGCTCAGAGCTGCATATGATTCTGCAGACTCTTCAGCCAGAGCTGCAGCCTCAGGCATGCGTCTCCGGAGACACTCTTGGCTCCGTGTCTCTGGTTTTACCCCGGACATCCAGAAGAACATCTTAGACGTCCCTTAACGGCGAGGTCCTATTTGGTGAAGCCTTCGAGAAGGTAATCACCAAACTTCAGAACGCAGGGAAGGCAGTCAGATCTGTACAGGCCATGTACAGGTCTCAGCCCAGTTCCTTTCATAGGAACCAGAGCCGCTTTCGTGGCCGGCTACAAAGTCATCAGCCACGTTCCGGCCAACAGCAGAGGGGCACTTTCACCCACAAAGCCCAGGCCAAGTCATCCCCAGGCAGAGGATTTGCAAAGTTGGCACAGCCTGCTGGATCGAATGCTGCTACAGCATGACTCCTTCTCGGCCCCCGCACCACCACCACCAACCACCCCCCCAGGATCAACGGGAACAGAAAGTCGGGGGTCGCATCACATGCCACTTGCCAGGGTGGCAGTCGATCACCACCGACAGGTGGGTTCTGTAACTGGTCAAAAAAGGCCACTATATAGAATTTGTAGGCAGTCCACCCACAAGACCTCCCTTGCTTTCCCAATATTCGGGTCAGCATGCCTTGCTCATACAGCAGGAGGTGCTTGCGCTTCTGGAAAAAGAAGCCTTAGAGCATATTCCGGAGAACCAGAGAGGACTAGGGTACTATTCTCACTTCTTTCTGGTTCCAAAGAAGACAGGGGACCTCCGTCCAATACTGGACCTCAGCGACCTCAACCTGTCAGTCGTTTACAAACACTTCCGTATGGTGACCCTTCCGGGCCTAATTCCCATGCTTAAGCGAGACGCTGTTCTGGCGTCTTTGGACATGTAGGACGCCTACCTGCACATTCTCATTGCTCAAGCGCACCAGAGGTTCCTGCGCTTCAAGTTTGAGCCGCCATTATCAGTTCTGAGCTCTTCCCTTCGGGCTGTCATCAGCACCTCACGTTTTTAGGAAGTGCATCGTGGTTGTAGCGGCTTCTCTGAGGAGACAAGGCCACTACGTGTTCCCATACTTGGACGACTGGCTTCTCATGGCACCCTCCAGGGAGGCACTGATGACGGCCATTCACTGCACCCAGTCTCTTTTTCAATCAATGGGTATTCTCATCAACTACGAGAAGTCCCAGAAACTGCAGTTTATAGGAGCAGTTCTGGACACCGTCAGAGGGAAAGTTTTTCTTCCCTCAGACAGAGCGGAACACATCAGATCCCTCATCAGGGACCTGTCGGTGAAGAAGACCGTCCCGGCCAGATTGTTCCTTTGCCTGCTCGGACACATGGCTGCGGCAATTGCAACAGTCCCGCTGGCACGTCTCCACATGCGGGTAACTCAATGGATGCTAAGGGTGCAATGGGACCAAAGGCAAGGCCATCTGCAGCAGCCAGTTCAAATCACGAATGCCGTGATTCGGGATTGGCAATGGTGGCTAGACACGGGGAACCTCTCCATGGGGGTTCCCTTCACAGTGCCGTCTCCGACTGTGACACTCTCCACAGACTCCTCAGGGTTCGGGTGGGGAGCACACCTGGACAGTGTTCGGTCTCAGGGTCCTTGGACAGCCCAGGAATCTCATCTCCAGATCAACATTTTGGAAATGAGGGCAATCCTTTATGCTCTGCAAGCCTTCCAGTCAGAGATCCCACCGGGTACACTCCTGTTACGAACAGACAATACCGCGGTAATGTATTGCCTCAACAAACAAGGAGGCACTCACTCCTACCCACTTTGCAGGGAGGCCATGAGAGTATGGGAGTTGATATTACAACACAGCACAAACCTAATTGCAGTACACGTCCCGAGAGTGGACAACAGCGTCGCAGACAGTCTGTCTCTCTCAGGCCAGAGTCCACGAGTGGGAACTTCTACAGCAGGTGGCAGAGGATCTGTTTTACAGATAGAGCACTCCAGAGTTAGACCTTTTCGCATCCCTATCCAATGCAAAACTGCCCAATTTTTGTTCGCTAGATCCAGTGCCTGGTGCTTTCTGGTGAGACGCATTGTCCCTCTCCTGGGCAGGCAGATTCCTTTATGTCTTCTCTCCTTTCCCATTGATCCAGAGAGTTCTCTTAAAACTTTGCAGGGAGCAAGCAACGCTCATTATGATCGCGCCTTTCTGGCGCAGACAAATATGGTTCCCTCTTCTGCGCCAGCTAGCCCGGGAACCTCCAGTTCCTTTGCCAATCGGCTCCCATCTATTGTCTCAGGAGGTGGGTTCATTGGTCCACCCAGACTTACGTTCATTTAACCTGCACGCTTGGCTCCTAGAGACATAGCCATGATGCGATCCGGGGTCTCACAAAAAGTTGCAGATGTACTCTCTGCCGCCAGAAAACCGGCAACCCACGTAACGTACGCCATGAAATGGCATAGATTCTGTTTGTGGGCTCAAGCGCGTGATTTTTCGCCATTAGACTGTCCCAAAAAGCTGGTTCTGGACTACCTGCTTTCCCTTTTCCATTCCAGACTGGCTTACTCCTCGATTAAAGTGCACCTTTGTGCAATTTCTGCTTACCATGCCCCAGTAGACCATTGGACGATGGCCCAGCTGGATACTACTCGTGCCTTTTTAAGGGGAGTCCTCCACCTTAGGCCGCCCATCAAGGATCCAATTCCTCCTTGGGACTTACCCTTTGTCCTGGAGCAGCTTACGCTACCACCTTTTGAAAAAGCCACGGATTGCGAACTACGTTTTGTCTCTTGGAAAACGTTATTTTTAGTTGCTGTTACTTCAGCGAGAAGGATCTCAGAATTGCATGCTCTTATGTACAAAGAGCCTTATTTGGTTTTCTATCAGGACAGGGTATCCCTAAGGACAAACCCAAAGTTTTTGCCTAAGGTAGTCTCAGCCCTCACCCTTAACCAGGATATTGATTTTTCCAATGCATTTCCCAAGGTACACTAATCGAGGAGAAGCCCTTCTGCACACTCTCAACGTGCATCGGTGCCTCAGATACTATCTGACCAGAACCAAACAGTTTCGAAAGGCGGACCAACTTTACGTCTCCTTTGCTCACAGGATGAAAGGAGCTCCTGTCTCCAAGCAGTCACTCTCGAGGTGGCTCATCCAGTGCATCACTTTCTGTTATGACAAGCGCAATAAACCCTTACCGGGCGCAGTCAAGGGTCATTCCACAAGAGGGGTGGCTGCTTCTTTTGCAGCGTTAAAGAACATCTCCAGCTCAGCTATTTGCGCTGCAGCTACTTGGAGCTCTGTGCATACCTTTATCAGACATTACAGTCTGGACATTGCATCGAGGCGAAGAGCAGGGTTTGGTCTAGCCGTCCTTCAGGGACTCCTATCCTAGGCTTGAGTAATATCGAGATCTCTGCCTTTCCTCCTCCCACTGGCGCATGATTGCCACTGTTACTTGGAAATTAGTCCTAATGGTGTAACCTGCTGCAAGAGCTGTATCTCGAGTAAGATAGTACAGTTCACGTAAGAACTTACCGTAACAGTAGATCTTTGAGAACAGCTCTTGCAGCAGGTACCTTCCTGCCCACCATCCCCCTTTTGGAGGTAGGTCATAGTCAAGCACCCATCTTAGGGGATGGGTCATTCCTATTTACTAGACTTTGCCATCTGGTGGCGGATCCTCCGTCTCCTCTTCTGATGTCATCCAGCAGCCGGGAATGTCCAGCGGGAGAACTGAGGACTGTGGGGGGACCGCCTCCTTATGTACTACGCCTGACGTCGGGGGCAGGACCGACGTCGGAGGCGGTCCCCGCTGCAGACTGCTAGCTAGAAAATTTCCATGGGGTCCTGACGCCTGCCGGCGTCAGTCCTAATGGTGTAACCTGCTGCAAGAGCTGTTCTCGAAGATATACTGTTACGGTAAGTTCTTACGTAACTGTACTTTACAGGTGAGTAACCTGTTCCTTTTGCACGCCATTCGGCATACTCAGCCCTCTGATCCAGAGTAGCCAAATCATTTGTCCCATTCCTCTACTCCTCTGCCTAAACGTTTCCAGGGTGATGAGACCCTTCCCCACCCTGGTCACCTTCCTCGTACGTGGATGACTACCTATCAGACAAGGCTGAATTTCTTCTAGATTTTACTGGAGATTTGGAGGATGAGGAATTTCAGGACCTGGATTTCCAACCCCAGTCCCCTCTTTCGGATATTTCTTCCTTTAATGAGAACTTATCCCACCAGGCGACTGCCTCTCCTCCTGATGACCCATCCTTCCATGAGATGATGGTCCAGATTCAAACAATCATGTTGTTCTCCAGTACTGAACATAGAAACGTAGACTTTGATGGCAGATAAGGACCACTTGGCCCACCCAGTCTGCCCATTTCCCTACCTACTGGATAAGCTGCAGATTCTAGTTAACCAACAGCCTACTTCCTGCCACCCCCTCACTACAATTGCCTTGTGTCTGTCCCATGCATGTTTGAATTCCCCCACTGTTTTAGCCCCAACAACCTCCCCAGGAAGGCAGTTCCGCATCCACCACTCTCTCCGTGAAAAAAGATTTCCTCACATTACCCCTGAGCCGTCCCCCCCTCTATCTTTAAATTGTGCGTCCCCTTGTTCTTACACATCTCTTTTTCTGAAAGATACTACCCTCCTGGACTTTGTTGATTCTCTTGAGGTACTTGAGTGTTTCTATCATGTCCCCCCTGCCCCTCCTTTCATCAAGGGTATACATATTAAGCTCTCTGTCTCTCTTCATATGATTTCTGATGCAGACCCTGCACCATTTTAGTTGCCCTCCTCTGGACTGCTTCCATCCTGTCTATGTCCTTGTGTAGATGAGGTCTCCAAAACTGCACACATTACTCCAGATGGATTCTCACCAACTGTCTGTACAGAGGGATAACCACTTCCCTTTTTCTACTTGTGATGCCCCTTCCTATGCATCCCAGTATCCCCCTGGCTCTCCTCACTGACTTCTCACATTGCTTACCCACCTTTAGATCATCCGATATGACTACCCCCAAGTCCTGTTCCATTTTTTTTGTTGTTAGTACCTCCCCTGCTATTGTATACTCTTCTCTTGGGTTTTTGTTTCGTAGGTGCATTACTTTGCACTTCCTTTGCATTGAATCTAAATTGTCATAGGTTTGACCATTCCTCCAACCTTGCCAAGTCCCTTCTCATCCTTTCTACCCACCCCTTGTGTATCAGGTCTGTTACAGATCTTTGTATCATCTGCAAAGAGGCATACCTTTCCCTCCAGACCCTCTGCAGTGTCATTTATAAAGATGTTAGAGACATGACAAACAATGAAAGGATGTGGCAGACTGTCTAGAACTAACAGAGGAACCAGTCCTAGTGGTACCCCCAGTTACACAAACCTACCAAAACGCTGTGCTTGCAGCCTGAAATCAGCCTTCCACTGTTACGGCAATTCCCCACAAGGCAGATCGCCTCTGCCATGCTCATCAGGATCACCCTTTTCTATCCACTGCTCCTCAGGCGGATTCAGTAGTGATTACGGCTGCTCATGATCGAACTAAATGATTGAAATACATGAGCTCCTTAGCTCCTGATAAATACTCCCGTAGGAGAGATTATCTGGGGAGGGAAGGTATTCCACGCAGGTACCATGAATCTCAGAATCCTAAATTATATGGGACATATGGTCAAATACCAGCATACGCTATGGTCCTCTGCCATAGAGTTAGTCAACAAACTCTCTCCTTCGGAAGAAAGGGAACAATTACTGGCTACAGTATCTACTGGCAATTCCATCTCCCAACACCTACTTCACTCAGGATATGATGCGGTCGATACTTCGACCCGTATGTCAGCAACCAGTATTACCTTGTGTCGTCCTGCTTGGCTTCATGTCTCCAGCTTTACATCAGATGTACAGCATAGAGTGGTCAATGCCCCCTTTAACTGGTCTAAAGTTTTCTGCCCAGGTACTCTAACACTGATAGATGGTCTCCAGTCTTCAGGATGGACACTGCGTATGGTACATGGCATGTACCATACCTTCCAGCCATTGTATCGTCCTCAATCCTTCTTTTATTCTAAAAGTGATGGAAAATAGAGGCTCGCATAGAGGTGGATCCAGAGGTCGTTCCCAGCCTTCCAGAATCAACACCTCTGCTGCCAAGTGCTCCCGCTCTCACCCTTCTGGTGGAGCTGGTCAGCCCACCTCCCAGTGACCAACTGGGCTCTGTCCACGCTTCCTCGACCAGGCCCGGAAGCTATGGGTAGTTGTCCTGCCCTCCATTTAGAGACCTGGCAAACGATCACATCGGATGAATGAGTGCTGCAGATCATTCAGAGGGTCACACTCTGGAACTTATTTCCATGCCTCCCCCTCATCCCCTCCTGCTCTGTTCACTACCCGACCACATTCCTATTTTCCAGGAGGAACTATAGGCTCTTCTGACCAAGAAGGCCATTTATCCGGTACCCCCAGCAGAACATAAAAAGGGGTTTTATTCCCATTTTTTCCTGGCGCCCGAACGAATTAGAGATCTCAGACCGATACTAGACCTCAGACAATTGAACCTACACATCCAGTACAAAAGGATCTTCCTGGACATAAAGTCTCCATCACTCATTCACACTAGTAGGATGTACACTGGAGGCGCCAGGACCCAGCGGGAGCAAACTTTTCGCAGGAGGGCCGGCGCCATAGATGGAGCTGCGAGGAGCGGCGCTGCGACAATGACTATCTCGGTGCCGACCCTCCAGCTGCCTCAGTTCCTTTTTTCCCCGCCGAGTGCGCTTCAGTGACAATATCGCTCGCCCGCCGTGAGTCAGACTTCAAACTAGCAAAGCATAGTTTTCAGTTTTTTGTTTCGTAGCATTTTTTGAGTAAAGTACCGCTTACAACAATTTATTCTTATTAAAGAAGGAAGTTTCAGCCTACACTGAGGGAGTCGACCATGAGCGGGTCAGGTGACAGTAGGGAGACTTGGTATGAAAGTTGTTCAGTCAGCCAGGCTGCGTCCAGTCCGCCACATTCTCCAGAAGGGGGGTCTGACAACGGACGGTCTGATTCCCGAGGGGGAGAGCGGTCCCCTGGAAGCATAAAAGAAATCAGTTGCATTGTCGGCACTGTTCAGCCTCGAGCTGTTCTTCAGCCCGTAGGTCAAAAAAGAGAAGGCATCATTCGAGGTTGCCTTCTGTTATGAGTGTGCGTCGACTGTTAGTCATTGGGGCCAGTTGCCAATCTCCTCCTTCGGAGTCGCCAGTTTCTGTTTCTGGTCACCGACCTCTTCGACATCAGAGCCCTTCCCCACCTTCTGGGAAGGGCCTCTAATGAGCAGTTTCATCTGTGAGCTGCTCTTATGGAACAGTGGGCTCGGAGGTTGGTCCAGCTGCTTGTCCCGATCACTCTGGGGCCCCCGGGTTCCTCTGGAGATTGGACAGGGTGATTGGGCCTTCCTGGTAACGTGGCACCTTCTCCGGTGCCGTCAACTTTGTGCTCAGGTCCCCCCCCCCCCCATGGCTGCGGCGGAGGGGGCCACACGATGCCTCTATCTTCTGCTGTTCTATCATCTTTACTTTAAAATCCAAATTTTCAGGGGCCCTGGGATATTGTCGGCGCCAATTTCAGCATCGGCACAGTTGAGTTTTTTGGTGCCGTGCGGCTTTTCGGCGCTGTCTGTCGGTGCTGAAGCTGGGCTTCTCTTCAGCTAATCTTCAGGGTTTCTCCTTTCCGCATTCTTTTCCTTTCTTCTTTCCTTCTGATTTTCATTCCTTTCCTGTCCATACAGTCCCTCCTGGACTGTTAGGAGATGATATTGAGCCTGACCCAGATCTTAGACTGGGGGATGATGTGGAAGGCGCTGGACCTAATCCTGTTACAGAGCCTGTGGTGGAGGACTTGTCTTTTAAGTCTCTGTTACGAAATTTGAATTCCACTCTTTTGCTCCAGACAATGGACATCGATCCTGGAAAGCTTTTAAGACTCCAGTACCTTCATGTTCCGGATATCCCTATGGATTTAACTTCCCCGGTACAACCCTCCTTTGAGACTTTGTCTTAAATGGTATGGGATAATCCTGCTCTCATTCCTTCATTGGCTAAGTCCATAAATAGGAAGTATGCTGCTCCCAATGATCGACCTATTTTGTCCTCCCAAGCCTTTGTGGATCCTATTGTAGTCTTGGCAGAGAATGATAAGGTCGTCCTTCCTCAGACTACTACAGCTCGACCCATAAACAAAGAATCTCATAAGATAGATACTTTAGGTAAGAGAGTCTTTGCTTCATCCACCCTGGGTATGCGTATCGCCAGTTACCAGGGTTGTGTCTCTCAATATGAGTATATCCTGTGGCATTTGCTCAAGCAAATGGTTGAAGCTCTGCCGGACTCGGACACTAACTCGGAGCTTCTTCAAGCAATAACCAGGAGTATCGAGTCCAACAGCTAGCAGGTTAAAGCAGCTATGGACGCCTTTGATACTGCCTCTCGAGTGGCGGTGGGTATTTGTACCCGCCGCCATTCATGGCTGCGCACTTCAGGTTTCACGAATGATGCCCAGCAACAGGTCATGGCATTACCCTTCAACGGTGTGCATCTCTTCGGTCCTCCAGTGGAACAAGCTCTAGAGGCCACACAAAAGACTAGGTCAGCCATTAAATTGGCTCGCCCTCCTCCTGCCCCCTCTCGGGGGGGGGGGGGATTAACAAATGCCAGTTTCATAACCGGTCCTTTCGAGGCAAAGGCAGGGGAGGTTTTAATAAAAACCAAGCCCACCCAGCCTCAAAAGAAAACGCAACAGAAAGCGCAAGGACCCAAAGCGTCCAGTGCCACTTTCTGAGCTGTTGGCCCAAGTCCCACCTCAGTTGCCGGAGGGGGACTCCTCCTCAGCAGTGGGAGGTCATCTGACTCAATTCTACAATCGGTGGAAGTCCAAAACATCGGACAAATGGGTCCTCCAGATAATGCGTAAGGGGTATTCCTTCAGTCTTTTAGAGACCCCTCCGGATCATCCCCCCAAATGACAGCCCAGGCTGTCAGTACTTCTCGCCTGTGAGATACAAGGCCTTCTGAACAACAGGGCAGTGGAAGTAGTTCCACTGGATCAGCGGAATACAGGGTTCAAACAACATGGTCTTGCTGTATTCTGACAATTGCAGTGATTCCCAACTTTTGAACTGCCCCGGAGAACAGAGTTAACTTTCTATGCAGGGCATAGAATGCTGAGCTCGAGCTCGGTTGAAGTCTCTGTCTGGAGTGTTTCAAACTTAAACCGTCAGATTCTTTACTCCGCCTCTCTGAACGGTCGCTACAGAGATTTCTCCTTCAGCTCGCGTCGAAAGTCTGTTAAAGTTTCAGTTTTTCGTTTTTTTTTTTAAACCGAAAAAGTTATCTGCATAGTCAGTTCAGTCGGTCTGTGGTGCCATGAGTACTAGATAGGAATTGTTCTGTTTTTTCTGTGTGGAACTTGTAAAAGTGCGGCCTGGTTCGGCTGAACCGGCCATTTGATAGTGAAATATTGTGTTTGTGTTGTTTTACTTGGTGTGTGGTTACCAGTTCTTATCGGTTCTTTAAAAAAAAAGTGTTTTAGTGCCTTTTTTTTTTTTTCCAGTACCCGTGACACGGTTAGGAACCGATAAGGGAGTCTTGCCTTGCGGTTGCCATAAAAAGGATAAGTTGGTTAGGCTGGCCATGTCTGAGAAACCCAAGAAAAAAAACGGGTCCACTGGGTTTCAACACTGCAGTGAGTGTGGGGAGGTCTTTGCTAAGGCCGATCACCACACCACCTGTGTAGGTTGTCTGGGGTTTGACCACCTCGATTCAGACTACCAAATATGTAAAAACTTTCCCAAATCTACCCTTGAGAAGAGATTAGGTAGACTGAGGTAAAAGGAGGCCGAGAAGTCCGCTGAGCCGGATCGCCAGCCCGGTTCGGTTTCGACCAAACCAGAAGGTGTGCCCTCTGACCAAGGCGATACTTCGGGCAAAAGGAGAGCTGATTCCGAGGGATCGGTTCAGACAAAAAGAAACGCGAAGACAAATCGACCAGTTCGGATCCAGAGGTTCATATTCCAACCTCCGAAGAGATAGCCAGAGCGATTTAGATTGTGGAATCACTCCATCCGGTTCCTACCAATCTGGCTCCTTCTAGCAGGGGTTCCGTTCGGTTGGTTCCCCCGGTTCAAGATTATGCCCTTGAAGATTTTTATGAACCGGAATTTGAAGCAGAAGGGGAATTTGAGGATGGTGATGGAAGTGAGGGTCTGGATGTGCCTGTGGAACCGGAAGTATCCCCAGACAGACCTTCAGGTGTTTCCCCATCTAGGCTTTCTGAGTCCCCTGCTCACTTCATGTCTTACAGAAAGGTGGCTGAAACCCTTCAGCTTCCTATGGAGGAGGCTGTGGAAGATCAAGGGGAGCCTGATTATGTAGAGATGATGGACATCCCAGAGTCCAGGAGACTGTCTCTTCCCCTTCACAAATCTTTTGGGAAACAGACACAAAAAATCCTAAAGTCTCCTAACACTATACCTCCTGTGGATAGAAGAATGGACAAGAGGTATACATATTTAGGCTCAGACACGGAGTTCTTACATCAGCAGTGCAGCCACGTTGGGGTAGTGGAGGCTGCTACCTGTGACAAGGCAAATGTTCCCTTGACTTCACACCCCCCAGACAAGGACTCCAGGAAGATTGATGCCATGGCAAAGAAGCAGTACATGGCATCTTCTTTGGGACTCAGGCAGGCGAATTACATGGCCTATACAGCCGGGTACCAGAAGTCCAGGTGGGACACTGTACTGGCATTGGCTAAACAGGCTTCCCCCCAGCTAGCCAAGGCGCTGGAGACGGTGGCTGCAGATGGGATTGAGGCATCTAAGGTTCAGTTTCATGCTGCTGTGGACTCTAACGATGTGTCATCAAGAGTCATGGCTACATCTGTGGCTCTTCTGAGGATGCCTTGGTTCAGATGTACTAGTCTCTCGCAGGACACCCAGGCTAAGGCCATGGATTTTCCTTTAGTAGGTAATTCTCTGTTTGGGGAGCAAACAGAGAATTACATGAAGAAAATGGATGAGTACAGGACCACTTACAGAAGTGCTCAGGCCAAGGAGAGGCAGGCAACTCCTCAAAGGGAGCAGTCCAGGGGCAGAGGCAGGCCTTTTCAAAGGCTTTTTTACCAACCAAAAGCCTCTTCTTCCTTTTCTCAGAGGGGGTTCTTCCGAGGGAGAGGCAGAAGGGGGATGAGCAGGGCTACATCCACTCCTCAGCCTAAAGCCTCTGCCAAGCAGACACCCTGATGGGCCTGCCCGGGTTGACTCCCCTATTCCAGTAGGGGGCAGGCTGGCTTACTTTGTCCGAGACTTGATGTCTATTGCATCAAACAAGTGGGTCCTGGAAGTAGTAAGCCAGGGACTGGTTCTCAGCTTCAGAAAATTTCCAAAGATGAGAGCGAGATCTTTTTCACCTGCAAATCTCTCGGAAACCCTTGCCGTAGAGGCAGAGGTTTCTTCTCTCCTAACTTTAAAAGCCATAGAGACAGTACCTACCCTACACTGGGGCAAAGGACTGTACTCCAGGTACTTCCTGACCCCCAAAAAGGCAGGGGAGTGGCGACCCATCCTAGACCTAAGATATCTAAACAAACATCTCTTAAAACCTAAGTTCAAGATGATAACTTTGGGAATAATCCTTCTCTCTCTAAGGCCAGGGGACTGCCTAGCCCCCCCCGGACCTCAAAGATGCCTGCTTTCACATTCCCATCAGGTGCTCCCACAGAAAGTACCACAGGTTTGAGTTGCCCTCAGGCCACTATCAGTTTAGAGCAATGCCCTTTGACCTAACCTCAGCCCCAAGGGTTTTCACAAAGTGCCTAGCAGTAGTAGTTGCCTTTCTAACAAGGCAAAAAATTTCCATTTTTCCATATCTGGACGATTGGCTAATAGTGAGTCAGTCTCCAGACCAAGTCAAGTCTCACCTGCAAGTGACCCAGCAAGTGCTCACTTCACTTGCCGGGGGTGCAGAACGAACTGGCAGACCATCTCAGCAGAACGGAGACAGATCCTCACGAATGGTCTCTCGACTTAACCGTGGTTCAGTCACTATTAGCAGAGTGGGGAACTCCAGACCTGGACCTTTTTGCATCCCAATTCAACACCAAACTGCCTCTTTTCCGCTCCAGAAATCCAGGACCTGGCATTTTCTGTCAAGATGAGTTCAGGCTGCAGTGGACAAAACACTTTCTATACACCTTTCCACCTCTTCCTCTAATTCAGAGGGTACTTCTCAATTTCGAGTCCCAAGGGGACAAAATTATCCTCATTGCTCCCTTCTGGCCTCAACAGATATGGTTTCCGTTACTCAACAGTATGTCAGAAACCTCTCCGAAAGCGCTTCCCCTTCAGACGAACCTTCTGACTCGGGCCTTTGTTCCGTCCCAATCTGAGATTGCTTCACCTTCATGCTTGGCTCCTGAAGAGATAGAAGTGAACAGGTTCAATGCCTCTCGGAGAGTTTCAGATATTCTTCTAGCTGCGCGCAAGCCAGCCACTGGAAAAAGTTACACAGCCAAATGGAAGCGTTTTTCGCTCTGGTGTGCATAATCCTCTTTGAATCCTTTTTCATGCCCACCAAATAAAGTTCTAGAGTACCTTTTAGACCTTTCAAATTCAGGTCTGCGGTACTCTACAGTCAAGGTGCACCTTTGTGCCATTTCAGCTTATGAGCCAGTACTTTCCTTGTCACTGGCTCAATTACCCGTGGTTAAGAGGTTTCTTTAGGGGATCCTGCATACCAGACCTCCTATCAGATGTCCAGTCGCAGCCTGGGACATTAATCTGGTACTAGACATGCTCACTCGAAAATCTTTCGGGCCTCTAGCTACCTGTGAGTTGAAATTTCTCACTTGGAAAACGGCATTCCTGGTGGCCATTACCTCGGCCAGCAGGGTCTGTGAGATGGGTGCCTTGGTCACAGACCCTCCGTATACTGTGTTTCATAAAGACAAGGTAGTTCTTAGGAACCATCCTAAGTTTCTCCCTAAGGTTGTTTTGGAATTCCATCTAAATCAACCTTTGGTCCTTCCTACTTACTTTGCGAACTTCCAAAATGAAGGGAAGCTTTCCCTTCATTCGTTGGACGTCAAAAGAGAGTTGCGTTTCTATTTAGATATAAAAAAAGGGTTTCGCAAAGCTCAACAACTGTTTGTTTCCTTCAGCGAGACCCAGCTGAGTCAACCTCTCGCTATCGGATGCATTTCAGCATGGCCGGTGGCATGCCTTCGCCACTGTTATTCCATGGCGCAGGTTAAGCGAGAGGGCAGAATGTACGTTCACTCTAGTAGAGCGGTCGCGGCATCCCTGGTGGAAATATGCATCGTGCCTATTGCAGATATTTGCAGTGCGGCTACCTGGAGCTCAGTGCATACTCTCGTTAAACATTATGCCCTGGATGTCCATGCCAGACAACATATTTCGTTTGGCAGAACTATCCTGAATGGACTTCTGTCCTAAAATTGTGAGCTCTTGGTGTCTTCTGCCGCCCTCTTGAGGATTATTGGCTTGGTACTCTCCCATTAGTGTGAATGAGTGGTGGAGACTTTGTCCAGGAAGATATAGAAATTACATACCTACAGTAATTCTTGATCTTCTTGGACGAAGTCTCCACCACTCATTCACAAGCCCACCCACCATCCCCCAAGCTCACCTCTGTTGTTGGTCTTCACTCCCTCAATGTTTAGGCTGTGAAGACTTCTTTATTGACCCTTCTTATATGGGTCTTCCAGACTATCTTATGTCCGCTTTTTGTTACGCTGCACCTCCTCAGAGAAAAAAGGTACTGAGGCGGTTGGAAGGTCGGCGCCAAGACAGTCATTGCCGTACGAGCAGAGGCTCGCAACGCCGCTTCTCAGGGCTCCATCTCTGGCGCTGGGCCTCCTGTGAAAAGTTTGCTCCCGCTGCGTCCTGGCGCCTCCAACGTACATCCCATTAGTGTGAATGAGCGGTGGAGACTTCATCCAAGAAAATCAAGAATTGCTGTAGGTATGTAATTTCCATTTCCGCATGGTCACCCTAAATTCCATCATGACAGTGTTGAAACAAGTGGACTGGTTATGTGCCCTAGATATGAAGGATGCCTTCCTACATATCTCCATCCATTCTGCCCACCACAGGTTTCTTCATTTTCACCTGTTGGGACAACACTACCAATTTTGAGCACTCCCATTCGGCCTCTCATCTGCCCCACAAGAGTGTTTACCAAGTGTCTGGTGGTAGTGGCAGCAACCCTGTAACAGGACGGGCACTTTGTATTCCCATATCTGGACGACTGGTTTATCAAAGCAGGGTCCAAAACCTCTCTGCTTTCCTCCCTACACGCAACACTTAACTCCATTCCACTCTCTAGGGAGTACAGTTAGTTGGCCGGAGTGCAATCCAACTCCCTGCACGGTCGGTCCAATACATAGGAGCAGTCCTAGACACCGTCTCTGCCAGGGCCTACCTTCCAGCCAACAGACGAGACAAGCTTCTATCACTGGCTTCTCCAATACAAAGCCAGAAAGCAGTCACAGCCAGATGTGTGTTATGTCGCCTAGGACATATTGCCGCTACCATCCCTACAGTAGCACGTGCTGACCTTCACATGAGACCAGTTCAGTGGATTCTCCAGAACCAGTGGTCTCAAAGAACAGGAAATTTCCAAGACAAACTCAGAGTCACTCCCACGTTTCGGTCCACCCTATTATGGTGGACCCTCCGAGTCAATCTATGTCAAGGCATGCCCTTCCATTCCACCCCCCAACCCCAGCAGACTACTACGGATGCCCCCCTAGAAGGGTGGGGTGCACACCTGGGTCCTTACAGAACACAAGGCAAGTGGACTAGTTCTACCCCTCTTTCCCACAGAAATCTTCTGGAGAGGAGGGTGGTCTGTCTAACCCTCCAGACTTTTTAATGTCACTTGTCCACGGGACTGTTGCTGATTGTCAGACAACACCTAAGTAGTGTTCTTCCTCAACAAACAAGGAGGTACAAAGTCCCATTCTCTATGCAGAGAGACGATTGCAGTGTGGCAAGAGGCCATACATTAACACCTCGTATTGACAGCCATCCGTCTACCAGGACGCCACAGTCTCCTGACCAGCCTCCTCAATCGCCAGTCATCCACACATGAATGGACACTTCATGACAAAGTGCTTCCGAAAATCTTTCATTTGTGGGGAACTCCGCAACTGGATCTGTTTGTCTCCCCAGTCAATCACCGTCTCCCCAGATACTGTTCCATTATTCCGAGCAAAAAGGGACTGTCTATAGATGCCTTGTCCCAATCATGGACAGGACTCTGCTTATACGTCCCCCCGGCCCCCGGCAACAGACTCCACTGAAATTACAACTCAAACCTGCCACCATGATTCTCAGTTGCCTCGGAAGGTGTGGTTTCCCTTGCTTTTAACAGTTCTTGGTGGTGAGGTTTTCTCCTCGATTGGAGTTTTCGGGGTAATATACTGTTACCAATAAGACCAGACCCCTTGTCTCAGAATCAAGGGACCCTTCTACATCCCATCCTGAAGTCATTACACCTTCACACTTGGCTCCTGAGGACACTTTCATAGCACATCTCCAAGTGTCCTGCCCTTTGGCCAGTGTTTTGCTGGCCTCTCGTAAACCAGCAACCATGGAAACACACTTCTCTTTGGGCTGCATCCCGGTCATTGGATCCTTACTCTTGTCCACTAAAGAAAGTATTGGATTACTTGGCCTCGATTGCCAAGACAGGATTAAGCTGTTCCTCTATCAGAGTCCATTTGGCCTCCATTTAGGCCTTCCATGAACCTCTTGATGGCAGATTACGGTATCAACATCATGTAGCCAAAATGTTTTTAAGAGAAATGTTACATATTAAGCCACCTATCAGAAAACCCACTCCTCCATGGGATCTCAATTTTCTGATAGAAAAATTTACTCTTGAACCTCCAGCCACTTGTGACCTCTGTTTTCTTTCTTGGAAAACATTATTCTTAGTGGCTGTCTCTTCGGCTCGGGATATCTCCAAGCTTCATGCCCTTATGTGTAAAAAACCTTACTTAATTTTTCACTAAGACAGAGTGGCACTTCGTACCAACCCTTCCTTCCTACCTAAGGTAGTGTCTGAAAACACCTTAAAGCTATCCTTGAAGTTACCAGTATATTACCCTGAATGAACACTCCAATAGAGGAGAATACCTCCTACATGCTCTAGATGTCCATCGTATATTACGATACTATTCTAATCGAATTAAATTGATTAGTAAGCTCTCAACTTTTTGTCACGTTCGTCTCAAACAGGGAAGGTCTTCCAGTCACTAAATTAACCCTTTCCAATTGGTTGGCACACTGTATCACATTTTGTTTCACAAAATATAACAAGCCATTACCAGGGCCTGTCCAAGTCCATTCTTCCAGAGCTGTGGCCACCACAGTGGCCTGCTTTAAAGGGGCCTCTGTCACAGATATCTGCAACACAGCTACCTGGTCCACAGTTCATACTTTCACGAAGCACTACAACTTAGACATTGCTTCATGCCATAGGATGGCCTTTGGCTGAGCTGTCCTGCAAGGCCTCTTGTCATAATTCATCCCAAGTGTATTACCTGCTGCAAGAGATCACCCCGTAGAAGATAGTACAGTTACCTAAAAACTTACTGTAACAGTAGATCTTTGATGGGTATCTCTTGCAGCAGGTACAATCCTGCTCTCTGTCCCCCTCCTCTCAGAAAACAAATTCTGGCCCAGTGACTTATGGGTTGGGATACCTATGGTAGCTCGACTTCCTCTCAGTCCTCGCGTAGCGAGCTGAATCAGGTGGGGGAAAACTGAGGATACCAGGGACTGTCCACTCTTGCATAGGAAACGGAAAGATGTCATGTGTGAGCTGCTCCTGGAAAAGACTGTGCCCTGTACTCCAGGTGTGGTCTCAACAACTGATTGTACAAGGGCATGATCACCTCCTTTTTTCCTTCTCATGATCCCCCTACCAATGCATCCTAGCATTCTGCTGGCTCTCTCCACTGCCCTCTCGCCTTGTTTCACCACCTTGAGATCCTGGGAGATGATTATGCCCAAGCCTCTCCTGCTCCTGTCCGTCCCCCCCCCCCCAATATTCCACCTGTACTCTGCCCTCTGATTTTTGTACCCCAAGTGCAAAACTTTGCACTTTGTATCAAAGCAAAACTGCCACTCTTTTGACCACTCCTCCAGTTTGTGCAGATCACTATGCATTTTATCCATCCCCTTCAAGCTGTCCACTCTATTGCAGATCTTAGTACATCTGCAGTAGATATACCTTGTCCTCTAGCTCCTCCACAATATCCCTAATAAAGATGTTGAACAAAAGTAGTCCCAGTACCAACCCCTGCGGCACCTTACTAGTCACCCTTCCCTCCATTGATGATATCCCATTTACAACTATCCTTTGCTTTCTTCCTCCAACCAGTTTTTCACCCAACTCACCACCACCAGCCCCAGCCGTAGGCATCTCATCTTGTGCAGAGGTCTTCTTTGTGGCACGGTGTAAAATGCCTTGCTAAAGCCACGTCCACCAGTCCTCCCCTCCCCCCAATCAATCACCCTGTTCATCCAATTAGAGAATTTAATCAAGTTTGTTTAACATGACCTCCCCTCTGTGAATTCATGCTGATGATGGTCTTGCATGCCATTTATTTCCAGATAGCTTATGATTCTTGACTTCAGCAGTTTCTCCATTAGCTTCCCTACTACCAGTGTTAAGCTAACAGACCTAAAGTTACTGACCTCCTCTTTACTACCGCCCTTGTGAAGAGGTACCATGCCTTCCCTTTTCCAGTCCTCAGGAACCACCCCCTATCGCTAAAGGCCTTTTGAAAAGGCTAGTCAGGGGTTCCGCTAGTACCTCCTTTAAGCTTCCTCCATACCCTGGGGTGTACCCCATCCAGTCCCATGGTTTTGTTTACTCTCAGCACTTCTAAGTCTTTCATGACTTTCTCTGTCTTGAATGGACTGGTGTGCACCCCTTCATCTAGCTTACTTTTCTCTCTGGACTTGTTTCCCTCTTCTTCCCCCTCCACCATGAATACTGAGCAGAAATGGCTATTTAGCATGTCTGCCTTCTCCTCATCGCCCTCCAGCATTCCCCCCCCCCCACCTTTTCACTTCTCAGGCTAACTACTCCCCCCAGCGTCCTCCACTCACTTACACAACAGTAAAATGTCTTATCCCTCTCCGTAACAGAGTTAGCAGTTTTCTCCTTTGTCATTGACTATGCTCTCTTAACCTCTTTTCCCATCAACCTTTGCTTTTTCTGGTACGAGGCCCTACCCTCCTCATTCTGCATCTGTTTGTACTTCCTGAACTGCCCTGATCTTATCAGCTACCCCCCCATTGAACCATAGCAGCTTTTTTTTCTCGCCAACTTGCCACAGAGGCTTATGGCCTGTACTATGCACCTTTATTGCTGCCCATTTTTCCTCCACCGCTACTAGGTCTCCTACCCCTGCAAGTGCTCTTTGAATACTGTCACCCATCTTCTTAAACTCCACTTTAGTTAGATTCTCTCACCTTCAGAACACTAAATATTCTTTGTATAATATCTGTTTTCTAAACATTTTTTTCCTGATCATTGCAAGTAAAAACCTCAAATGCAATTGCAGAGCCACATAGTGTCTCATTGATTCCGGTGGCCTAGTAATATCAGCCCTGGGACCATTTATTCTGATCTGATCGTCCGGCACTAGGTCAGAACAGCTACTGTATGGACAGCGCTGTCAATAACAGTGCTGTCCAAACAGCGTTGATCACAAAAGTGGCAGGAAGAAATGCCATAAACAAACACAGTGCCACTGGTAGAGATTGCAAGTCTGGTTCAAACAACATGAAGTCTTGCTATATTATGACATATGCAGTATAACCCCAGGTTAGAACTGCTCCGGAGGTGAAAGAGTTAAGTTTCATGCAGAGCATGGAATCTTGAGCATGAGCTCGGTTTAACACTCTGTCTGTTGTGCTTCAAACCTTAACTGTCAGATTCTTTACTCCGCCTCACTGAACAGTCGCTCCAGAGTTTTCTCCTACTGCTCGGTTCATTTTGTGGGTTTTAAAGTGTATTTTCTTGGTTTTTAAACTGCATTTGTTTTAAAATCAAACCGCAACCGGTCAGTTCAAGCTCTGTCTGTGGTATCATAAGTAAATTAAGGTTTTACATTTATTCTGTGTGGAACTTGTAAACGATATTTATTGGTTCAGTTTTGAACCGATCAGGTTGTTGTAAAATTACTTCAAACTTCATTAGAAGTGCGGTTCCCGGTTCTTATCGGTTCTAAAAAAAAACCGGATTTCATTACGTTTTTTTCCACAACCCGTGACACGGTCTGGAACCGATAAGGGTGTCTTGCTTGGCTAAGGGCCGTTAACGGGCAAGTTTTCTGGTTAGGCTGGCATTATGTCTGAGAAACCCAAAAGAAAAACTGGGCCCACTGGGTTTCAACACTGTGATGTCTGTGGGGAAGCTTTTGCTAAGGCTGACCCACACACCACATGTGTCTATTGTCTGGGGTTTGACCACCTCAATTCAGACTGCCAGATTTGTGTCAATTTCCTTGCAGCTACCTGGGATAAGAGAGTTGGTAGGCTCAGGGAAAAGGAGGCTAAGAAGTCCGCTGATCCAGATAGCCAGCCCGGTTCGGTGCCAACCGAACCAGAGGGAGTCCCCCCTAAACAAGGTGAGTCTTCCTCGGGCAAAAGGAGAGCTGACTCAGATGAGTCGGTTCCAGTTAAAAGGACTAGGAAGTCAGCAGGTCTGGAGCCAAAAATTCCTTCTCCAACTGCTGCAGAAATAGCCAACGCGATAAAAATTGTCCAGTCACTTTCCCCGGTTCCGACCGAACCGTCACCAACAGGCAGGCGGTCGGTTCCTCCGGTTCAGGAGTATGATGTAGAGGATTTTTATGTACCGGAGGAGGGGGAGGAAGATTACGAAGAGAGTGAATATGATTTTGACAGTCTGGATGTGCCCATTGAACCGGACATTTCTCCAGACAGACCTATAGAAGTTTCTCCCCCTAGACTTTCTGACTCTCCTTCTCATTTTATTTTCTATAAAAAAAGTGGCTGAAACCCTCCAGCTTCCTATGGAAGAAGCTGTGGATGACCAAGAAGAGCCTGACTATGTGGAAATGATGGATATCCCAGAGTCTAGAAGACTGTCTATTCCTATGCACAAATCTTTCAGGAAACCAGCAGTAAAGATTTAAAAAAAAAAACCATTCTGTACTTCCTGTGGACAAGAAAATGGACAGAAGGTACACTTTGTCAGGCTCTGACACGGAGTTCCTCTCACAACAATGCAGCCATGTTGGGGTAGTGCAGGCCGCAGCCTGTGATAAGGCAAATATTCCTTTGGCTTCACACCCCCGGATAAGGACTCCAGGAGGATTGATGTCATGGCAAAAGACAGTACATGGCAGCATCTTTGGGATTCAGACAGGCAAATTATATGGCTTATGTGCAAGATATCAGAAATCCAGATGGGATACTGTTATGGCTCTTGCAATCAGCTCCTGAACAACTTGCCAGGGGCTGGAGCAGAGTGGCTGCTGATGGTATTGAGGCATCAAGGTGCAATTCCATGCTGCAGTGGACTCTAATGATGTATCTTCCAGAGTCATGGCTACATCTGTGGCTCTTCAGAGGATGGCTTGGCTCAGGTGTACTAGCCTGTCTCAGGATACCCAGGCTAAGGCCATGGATTTTCCTGTTGTGGATAACTCTCTGTTTGGGAGCAGACAGAGAAGTATATGAAAGAAAATGGATGAGTACAGGACTACCTATAGAGTGCACAGGCCAAGGAAGGCAGGCCACTCCTCAGAGGCAGTTTTCCAGGGGCAGGGGCAGGCCTCTTCACAGGCCTTTACCAAGCCCAGGCCTCCTCTTCAGCCCTATGCCCAGAGGGGGTTCTTCAGAGGGAGAGGCAGACGGGGTGCGAGCAGGCCCGCTCCCACCCCTCAGCCTAAAGCTCCTGCCAAACAGGCACCCTGATGGGTTGGCCAGGGCCGATTCTCCACTACCTGTAGGGGGCAGGCTGGCTTACTTTGTCCAGGACTGGATGTCTTTAACATCAGACAAGTGGGTCCTGGAAGTAGTAAGCCAGGGACTGGCTCTCAGCTTCAAAAAATTTCCAAAGATGAGAGCCAGGTCTTTTCCACCTGCAAATCCTTTAGAGGCTCTCTCCTTGGAAACCGAAGTCTCAACCCTCCTGGCTCTCAGAGCTGTGGAGAGGGTTCCTCCCCTACACCAGAGCAAAGGGTTGTATTCCAGGTACTTCCTTACCCCAAAAAAGACAGGAGAATGGCGGCCCATCCTGGATCTCAGATACCTAAACAAGCACCTTTTAAAACCAAAATTCAAAATGATGACTCTGGGAGTTATTTTACCCTCTCTAAGGCCAGGGGACTGGCTAGCATCCCTGGACCTCAAGGATGCCTACTTCCATGTCCTCATCAGAAGCTCCCACCGAAAGTACCTCAAATTCGAACTGCCCTCAGGCCATTACCAGTTCAGAGCAATGCCCTTCGGTTTCACCTCTGCCCCAAGGGTATTCACAAAATGCCTGGCAGTAGCAGTTGCTCATTTAAGAAGGCAAAAGATTGCCATCTTTCCTTACCTGGACGACTTGGATCATAGTGGGCCAGTCCCAGAACTAATCAGGTACACCTTCAAGTCACCCAGCAGCTGCTCACATCTTTAGGTTTCCTCCTCAATCTTCAAAGTCAGTTCTACAGCCTGTTCAGCTTCTCACCTTCATAGGTGCAGAACTGAACACACAACAAACAGAGCCTTCCTTCCTCTGGAAAGGGCAAGACCCTGGTTCTCTGGCCTCCTCCTTCACTCTGCGGTCTCTCGGCCAGCAAGGCATGTTCTGCAGCTCCTAGGGCACATAGCTGCTTCCACAGCAGTAGTGCAGGGAGCAAGATTTCAAATGAGGACATTCAGTTCCATTTGAGACCTTCTGGTCTCAAGGAGATCCTCTAACCAAGTTGATCCCAATAACTCGAACCCTGTCCAGGCCCTACAATGGTGGCAGGATCAGACCAACCTGAGACAAGGGGTACCTTTTATCCCGCAGGCTCATTCCTTGACCCTTACTACAGATGTATCCCTCTTGGGGTGGGGAGCCCACTTGGGCAACCTCACCACTCAGGGATTGTGGTCCCCTCAGGAATCTCTGCTCCACATCAATCTGTTGGAACTTAGAGCAGTTTTTCTAGCACTTCAAGCTTTTTCCACATCTGTTCAGAACAAAGTGGTACAAGTCAGAACAGACAACACCACTACAATGTGGTACATCAACAAGCAGGGGAGCACTCGGTCTACGGCCTTGTGCACGAAGCAATGAAGTTGTGGTCTCTGGCTTATTCCCTGAACACCTCCCTTTTGGCAGTTCACCTCCCAGGCAAAGACAATGTCCTGGCAGATGCTCTCAGCAGGATTTCCCAGGGCCATCACGAATGGACTCTGGATCCCCTTATCCTGGAGGTGGTGTTTGCCAGGTGGGGCATTCCTCAGATAGATCTTTTTGCAGCCCCAGACAATCACCAACTTCCTCTTTTCTGTTGCAGGCTCCCAGTGTGTGTTGGGCTCAGTCCCTCTGGACGCCTTCCTCCTCAACTGGGAAGGGAAGTTTCTCTATGCGTTCCCCCCCTTCCCCCTCCTGTTCAAGGTGCTAGTCAAGATCAGATCTCAACCTTGCAGGATGATCCTGATTGCTCCAGATTGGGCGAGACAACCCTGGTATCCACTTCTTCTATCCCTAGCAGTCCAACTTCCACTGTGCCTTCCCAGGAATCACAATCTGTTAACCTGTGCACAGGGGAGGGTTTGGTACCCGAATCTCAAATCTCTCAATCTCAAGGCCTGGTTCTTGAAGAGTTAGAGTTTGCTGACTTACACCTTTCTCAGGGTGTGCTCAATGTTTTGAGGCCTCCAAAGGAAGCCTTCCACCAGAGCTACTTATATCTATTCAGGAAGAGGTTTTCTATGGTGCTCTGGCAAGGTATTTTCTCCAGTCTGCTAGCACTTACAGTTCTGGATTATGTGTGCATTTAAATGCTTTGGGGCTGAGAACAGCTACCCTAAAAGTGCACCTGACAGCAGTGTCTGCTTTATCAGCAGGTAAACCCTCTTCTCTTTCAGCTCATCCGGTGTTCTCCAAGTTTTTCAAAGGGTTGCTTCACATCAACCCTCCTTCAGGATCCTGCTCCGCATGGGATCTTAATGTTTGCATTGCCCAGCTTATGCAACCTCCCTTTGAACCCATGTCTTCAGCAGGCTTAAGTACCTGACTTGGAAGACTGTGTTTTTGGTAGCCATCACTTCTGCTAGGCATAAGTGAACTACAAGCATTGTCAGTGGAGCCTGATTTTATCTCCTTTCATAGAGATAAGTGGTCCTCAGGACTAATAAGTTCTTGCCTAAGGTGGTCTCGGGACTTTCACATGAATCAATCTGTGTCTATTCCTGTGTATTTCACTGACCTTTCCTCCTCTGGTGAGAGGAGATTGCACAGTCTAGATGTCAAAAGGGCCTTAAGCTACTATAGAGAGCGTGCCAAGGTCACAGGTTTTGATTCCCTCCAGCTCTTCCTCACTTACGGTGAGGTAGGTAAGGAAACCTGGCACTAAAGATCCATTGCCAGGTGGATTGTTTCTTGTATCCAATTTTGTTACCAAAAACTGGGTAAGGTTCCCCCTTCAGGTCTGAGGGCTCATTCTACAAGAGGTACAGCTGTGTCCTTGGCTACTGCCAGGGACATTCCTGTCTTAGAGATATGTCAAGCAGCTACTTGGAAAACAGTTCACACTTTCACAAAGCATTACTCCCTGGACACCCAGGCTAGGACTGATGCTCGGTTTGGCACAGCTGTGCTTCAGAGCCTATTTCCTAGGTAGGTTCTGCCCTCCTCCACGGAGGTACTGCTGTGTAGTCTGCATATGTCATAATATAGCAAGACTTCATGTTGTTTGAAGAAAAAAATTACTCACCTTAGTAATGTTGTTTCTTCTAACGGAGTCTTGCTATATTATGACCTCCCCCCCTACCTGCCCCTCTCAGAACCTCTTCTTGTTTTTTTTTTGGGATGTGGGTGGGTAGTGACCTGTTGGCACCTAGTGTTTGCCATTTTGTTTGCTGTTGTATTTCATTCTTTGGTCCCCTGTCTTGAGTCTTGTTGTTGGGACCATAAAATGTGTTAGTATTTAGTCGCCAGTTGGCTAGTGTAGGTTTACAGGTTCCACACAGAACCTTTAGTGAGTTTTGCTCGTAAAGATCTGACAGTTAAGGTTTGAAGCACAACAGACAGAGTGTTAAACCGAGATCGTGCTCAAGATTCCATGCTCTGCATGAAACTTAACTCTTTCACCTCCAGAGCAGTTCTAACCTAGGGTTATACTGCATATGTCATAATATAGCAAGATTCCATTGGAAAAAACAACATTACTAAGGTGAGTAATTTTTTCTTTGTGATCGCTACCAACAAAAACTGTATTTTTGTGGGTGGGGGGGGGCTGTGCCTGCACACACAACCCCTTCCCCACTTAAAATAACCAACTCCGAGTCGGAGTTGAATTTCTGGGTAAAAAAAATTTCGGAGATCAGGATTAGAACCCTGATCATTCTGGACAAGCTTCACATGGTATAGCACTCCATGCCACTGGAGCAGCTCAGCCAGCCTCCTGATTTCCCATCCTCTTGTGGCCTCCCGTAGTACCATGGTCGGTGACCTGGGGGACACTTACTACATAACGCTGTTATTCCCCCATCACTGTCCACGGAAGCGCTGTGTAGACCATGCTTTTCTGAGCAGCACTATAAATGTAGCGCTGATCTGACCGGGTAGGAATCGTCCAAGTCACCAACCTTGTAAAACTATAGTGTTAACTGTTTCTCCATCAGAGTCCAACCTGAGAGGGTGGAGTGGTGATGCGGGACTGGGAGGATGGCTGCTGTGCCACCACTGTAACTTGAGGGCACAGGGCTGTGTTCCATCATGGGCTATAGTTGATTCTTACTTAGCTCTTAAATACAGGAAAATGCACTATTTGCAATGAGATTTTTAAAAATTTCCGGAGGGTGCCCTCAGACCACTTAGTTTCTGATTTTTGGCCCCTTGTATACTGACTGCACACCTCTGTCTGGGAGCTAGGTAACATTAGTGCCCAATGATTTTGGTGTAAATGGGGCGAACCCAGGAGCTCTTTAATCACAGCTCTGCTTCTAGCTCAGACAAGGCATGCCCACATGTACTATCCAACCATGTACAGAGCCTTCTCACAGCTGAAATTAGCAGTAAGGAATGAAATTTCCATTTCTGTCTTCTGTTTAGTCATGGCATAAGGTATAAGCTGCAGAACCTAAATACTGTAGTTCTGTTAATGTGTTCTAGAGACCCCTTGTAATGGTTTCCTCTCTTCCAGGGTTGATTTTTTTTTACTTGCACATCATGTTCGTCAGGGCTGTGGTATCCCAACCCACTACATCTGTGTGTTCAACACAGCTAACCTGAGTCCCGACCACATGCAGAGGTAAGTGTACACTGGGAGGTTTGAACAGTGATATTCCCGCATTACAGCAGAGTCAGGGTGCAACGGTTTCTGTGATTGGGGACGCTGTCAACCCCATTAGGCCTCACATTTTTCTGAGTTAAAAAAAAAAACATACTGTGATTGCTCACATTCTGTAGAGATTGCTAATATAGATGGTTGTTTGATTCTGATTCCTTTTATTTTTTAAAAGATGAAAAACAGGCTACCATCCATACTGGTGTTAACGCACAAAAAAGGTTTACATTCATTGATCAACTGCCACTACATCTTTCCTGGATTTGGGAACACTACCAACACAGTCTAGAAACTCAAGATGCAGTGGAAGTAGAGGAGATGGTTGCATCATAAATGACAGTACTGTGTGGGGTGTCTGTCATTTTCAGGAAGTATGCAATAAGAGTAGATTGAGGATTTGAAATTACACAAGGTTTGGTATAATTACACCAGCAGCAGGTATTTCAGTTCTACTAAGAAAGGAAGCAGATAAAGCAGCCAGCAACATAGGTGAATTTTAGGAAAGCTGAGCAATCATAAAATGTGGGTTTTCAATAAGAAATAATACTAGCATATTAAGATACTAAAATGCCAGCAGAATAGGCCTAACGGTCTCTCGAGTCTGTTCGATTTTCAGCACCCACAGTGGCTGAGGGCTGATTTTGGTGTGTGCCCCCCCCTTGGGTTATACTGTCCCCAGTCCCAGATGTTCCACTTGTATTGTGCCTGGTCAGATTTACCCTCCCCCCTGTACCTGTCCCATCCCCTCTTAAACCCGTCTACAGTCTCCAGCTTCCTGGGCAGTGCATTCCATGGCACTACCACCCTTTCAGTGAAATAACATCTCCTCCTCTCCCCTCTGAGCCTGCCCCCTTCCAGTTTACACCTGTGACTTCTTGTTGCCCCACCCTCCTTCCTTTGGAGCACCCTGACTGGGCCTCCCTTATTGATCCCTTTCATGTACAGTACTTAAAGACCTCTATCATGTCCTCCTGTCCCTCCTCTCCTCCAGGGTGTACATGTCGAGCTCCTTGAGCCTCTCTACATAGGTCCTCTTCCCCAGGCCCCAGATCATTTTGGTTGCCCTCCTTTGGACCCTCTCTAAGAGTGTAATGTCCCTCTTTAAATGTGGTCTCCAAAATTGTACACAATACTCGAGGTGTGGCCTAACCAAGCACTTGTACAGTGGATCACTTTCTCCTTTCTGGAGGTAATCCCCCTGGCGATGCATCCCAGCATCCTATTTGCCCTTGCCGCTGCCCTCCTATAGGTCTCAGAGTTGTTCATTTTGACATCTACCACTACTCCCAGGTCCCTCTCACCCTCCGTGACTTGAATCATGTCTCCTCCCAGGGTATACCCCTGGCTTGGATTTCTGACTCTCAGGTGCAGAATCTTGCACTTCCCCACATTGAATTTTAGTTTCCATTTTCCCAGCCACCTTTCCAGAGCTTCCAGGTCCTCCTGCAAGGCCACCCTCCCCTCCTCCCCATCCACCACTGCCCCTAGCTTTAAGTCGTCTGCAAAGAGACTCATCTCACTCCTGATCCCCCTCCTGATGTCGGAGATGTAGGCGTTGAACAGGAGTGGCCCCAGCATTGACCCCTGGGGAACCCCACTAGTAACCCACCTTGGGGATGAGGCTAACCCTCCAACCACCACCTTCTTAGTACGCTCAGAGACCCCATTTCCTATCCATCTTAGCAACTGGCTCCCTGCCCCCATTTCCTTCAGCTTAGCCAGCAGGCCACCGTGGGGTACCGAATCTAATGCCTTGCTAAAATCCAGAAAGAGGACGTCCACTGGCCTACCCTGGTCCAGGGCCCTCGTCACTCAGTCATAGAACCCAACAAGATTTGTCTGGCATGATCTTCCCGTGACAAAGCCATGCTGCCTATTGTCCAAGCCCCCAGTTTGCTCCAGTAACCCCCTAGCCTTTCCTTGACAATACCCTCCATTACCTTGCCGACCACCGATGTCAGGCTACCGGGCCTGTAATTTTCTGCCTCCTCGCTTGATCCCCTCTTGTGATCGGTACGACATGGGCCACCCTCCAGTCTTGCGGCACCCACCCAGTCCTCAGAGAGATGTTGAAAAGCTCTGCTTGAGGGACTGCCAGTTCCCTCAATACCCTGGGATGTATGTCATCTGGCCCAGGTGCTTCCTCCTTCCGATGGGACCTGAGGGCTTCTCTTACTTTCTCTACTGGGATTTCAACCTCGTTCTCCCCCTTTTCACTGTGCACTGCTGGGCTCTCACCTGTCTGTGGTGGCCATTCCCTTTCCCCAGACCCATCAGGGGCCGTGGTCTCTACCGGTCTCACCCCTTGCTCCGGTGTGCCCCTGCTCCCCTCACAAGACCTAGCCCCGCCGTACCCCCTGTTATAAACTGAGGCAAAGTACTCATTTTGGACTTCTGCCTGTTCCTCCGCCTCCTGTGCCCAACCATCCTCTACCCTTATCTTGCTGATCTGCCCCTTTACTTTCTTTTTTTCCCCCTGTGTATCTAAAGAACCCCTTGTCCCCTCTCCGGATCCCACTGGCCAAGGACTGCTAATTTTTTGCCTTAGCTGCTCTCACCACCCTGGTGACTCTCTTGGCTGTCAGCTCATATTCCTTCTGAGCCCTTTCACTCCTTGACCACTTGACGTGCCTATAGGCCACCTTCTTTTCCTTCACCACCTCCTGTACCTCCCGGGTCCACTAGCAGGGTTTTCTGGCCTTAACGTACTTACGCCTTTCCCTTGCGAAGGATTTGGTAACCTCCCGTATTCCCCTCCTAATGATCCCCCCCACCTGCTGTCAACATCCATATCCAGCCTTGTCCTGTCTAGATGATCTTTAAGCATCCTTCCCATCTCCCTGAAGTCTGCACCCCTAAAGTCTGTTATTACCGTCCTTGTTCGGCTGTTCTCAACCCCCCCCAGGTCCAGGAAGAATCAGACTGTGGCGTGATCAATCCCAGCCAACGGGTCCCTCACCTTTAGGCCACTAATCTGATCATTGTCTGCCAGTACCACATCCAGTGTCTGGGCCTCCCTAGTTGACTCACCCACATGTTGTGTCAGAAACGCATCCTGGAAGACATTGAGCAGCCTCTGCTCTCTGGCCAGTGGTGATGTCATAGTCCCCCAGTCTGTTCCTGGCTTGTTGAGGTCCCCCATTACTATTACCCTTCCCTTTCCTAGTCTACAGTGTCCCTCAAGATTTGCCACCAAACTTTCTTCCAGGACCTCCGCCAGTGCTGATGGTCTGTATACCACTCCGACTTTTACTCTCTTACCCCCCCTGCGTCAGCAAGGTGACCCAAATAGCCTCCACATTCCCCTCTGCCTCTTCTACCCTCAATACCCGCCATTTCTGACTAACAGTGCTTCACCACCCCTTCCCTACCCCCCTATCTTTTCTGAACATAGTGTAGCCCTCCAGATTTAGGTCCCACACATGCCCTTGAGTGGCCCAGGTTTCAAGGACTGCTGCCACATCTACCTTCCCCTCAACTAGCATTGCCTGGAGCTCAGGCATTTTATTTCCTAAGCTCCTGGTATTTATCAGGACTACTCTCCACCCCTTTTCCCTCCTCTCCTTTCTTCCCCTTCTGCTCCCATTTCTCAGCTCCTGCACCCTACCTGGTGGCCCAGTTCCATATCTCCCTAGCCCTCTAGAGGAGTGGAGACCATGTCCCTCATTTATCGTATGTGCGGGCACTGCTACTTTTTTGATCCCTTCCACCTTCTCAATTTAAACCCCACCTTTCACTGATGAACTCAGCTAGTTTGAGGTTTAGGATTTCCTTCCCCTCCAAATTAAGGTGGAGCCTGTCCCTAGCATACAGCCCCTTATCCTCCCAGGTCTCCCACCAGGCTATACCCCAATTCCCCACACCACTCCCTAAGCCACTGATTTATCTCTCTAATTTTCATCTCGTTTTCCTCAGTAGCCCTTGGCACCGGCAGGATTTCTGAAAAGGAGACCTTACAGCCTATGGAAAGGCATACCTTGGCCAACTCCCGGAACCTTGCCTGAATTTCTAGTTCACTATTACCACTTATGTTGTTTGTCCCCAAGTGCACTAGAATGTCCAGGGTCCCCCCACATTCCTTTGCCAGTGAATACAACTCATGTTTGGCCTTGTGCATTGTCAGGCCTGTGTGGCATTTGGTTCTGATCAGACAGCTTTTACCCTGTTCCTGCCCCTCCCACTGTATGCCTCTGATCACGGTGTCCCCCAGTAGCAGTACTCTAATTTCCCCTTAGCCTCCCTGTTCACCCCTCGGGTTCCCCTGCCTTCCATGCCCCTCCTCATCCCTTCGTCCGGATTCTCCCCTCAACCGTCTCCTCGCACCTCCCACAATCTGGATGTTGAAGATAGCCCTTTAACTATTGTCCCTGGTCACCTCCTCTACCCGTGTCCTGGCCTTCTTTATCCCCCCACCTGAGTATCTTTCTCTGTATCTCTTTCCCCACTCCATCCGTCCTATCTGTTTGCCTATTTGTCTTTCTTCTCTCTATCATCCCATTTACATCCTGCACCTTCCTACCTGTCATGCTCCCCTACCATCAGCCTCCTCCTTGTTCCCCTGAACCTCCTTTTTCCTTTTCTCCTCCTACTCCTCTTCCCCCATCCTGTCCGGGACCCCCTCTGTTGTGCCCTTGACACTTGCCTTCTACACCCGTTCTATCCATCCCTGCCCCCGCTACACCAGTATATGATGCAAAAAAAAAAAAGGTTGACAGTGTCCCTTGAAGTGAGGGTTTATGTTTATGTTTGTTAATCTAAATAGCAATAGGAATTAAAAAATGTGTGCCAAACTAAGTCATTTGTGAGAGATTAATTTGGTTTAGTTTTGAACATACTGTTGGTAAGGTCAGATGTTAAGTAGGTATTCCTTTATAATTACTGGTGACGCCCTTTAATAGACAGTCTAGATCTGTATTTCAAACGCCGTAATAATTGGGTTACCTGCTTGTTACAGTGTTTTGCCTTAAATCTCCTATCAGTCAAAATAGTCGCGCTACCTCATTGGCTCTTGTTCTGTGAGTTGGCGGTCTGAACAGTTTCGCAAACATGGTGGCTCCATTTGTCACTCAGCGACGAACCGCTACTGCAGCAGATAGTTTCCCTTATCATAACCCTCTTCAACTTGTTTTTTTTTTTTTTTTTTTTTTAAATAGAGGACAATGTGTGGTCCTCTATCCGTAACAAGTTTATAAACTCTTCGAGAGGTCATCATGGCGACGTTTGTAACCTCGAGAGCGAAGCTCAAGAGGTTCAGTCATCATAACGACCTCAAGAAGAGTTTTCAAACTTGTTACGGATAGAGGACCATACATTGTCTTTTGTAGTGTATGGTCACCTATCTATTGTATTTCAAGTTTGAAATCACATTACATGTGCTGTTACCCTTATGCTTTTGACAGAAACAATCAGTTGGTACAGTTGGTTAATGAAGTAGTTACTCACGTTTGGTGTGTACAGCGAGGATCGCATCGCTAGTGTCACATTCAAAAAAAAAAAATACTGTATTTTAACTATTTTTTTACTTAGACATTTAATCTTTTTTTAAATTAGTCTATTGTGGTGCGGATGATCCAGCGTGCTGCCATGACCTCCGACGTGACCTACAGGAGACAAATAAGAGGGGAAGCTGGAGTCAAAGTTCAAAGGAAGTAATTTTGTTAGGGTAGGGGTCACGGGAGTTTGTGTACTTACAATTCGTCGATGTCCACATTGCAGATTTTCTGATGACCGCCTGCAAGGTAATTAATAATTTTTACATTTACAGCCCCTTCTTGAAAAATACAGTTATCGCCGAACAGCTTAAAGTTGGTCAGGTCGGTTTACTATTTGAAGAGTGAGCAGCTCGCACCGCGAGCATTTCTGACAAGATTCTAATCTGTTATGCTGCAGTAGCTACGTTCGTAGTGCAGCATAACAACTTTTAAGCTTGTATGGATTTTTATTCATAACAGCATTCTACAATACATTATTTTAATTTATCTGCTTGATCCTGCCTTTTAAATTAGTAACATGTATCTGGTTGATCCTGGTTTGGGAAACCGTAAGTCCGACCCAGTGCGATCACCAGAGGAACTGTGCCTGACTGTGTACATCACGACTTAAGCGCAGTTCAGTGCTATGAAGAAGGGAATGGCTTTTCAAAGTTTCACTTATGTTTTCACAGTAAGGTCAATCACTTTGAAGAATGCCATTTGGAAAGGGGAGAGAGGGCGTGTGCATGTCTGTGTGTGACAGAACTCCTTGCACCAGTAGTTATAAAAAAAAAAAAAAAAATTCAATACAACTGTGTTTATCCATTTTTATGTTGGCTCGTGCTTACACACCAGCCAACATTTTGCGGTAGTAGCAGATTTGGAGGCACGGTCACTGTTGGGCGAATGCAGGGCACACATCAGTAGGTGTGTCCCTCATTCACCAATAAGCCAGCAGCAGGCACTGACATCATGCATCCCTAATATGGCCACCAGATCTAAGAAAAGGTCCACTGCAATGAGAGTGAATCTCTCATGCAGTGGGACCATAACACATCTCCCGACGTGCAAGCAACAATGGCGGCAGTGACTGCCGCTGCCTGTCACAATGCCGAGGGGGAGCTCACTCCCCATCGGCATAATGTCGCCCTCCATTTCACTGTGCGCCAAGGGGTGCCCAATCCCCCTCGCAATCATCTCGCCCCAGTCTTTCTTTACCAACCCAGAGGGCAGTCCCTGTCAGCATAATGTCTATGTCTCCCCGCTTTTTGTCTGCCAGGGTTTGCCCAGTCGCTCGGCCTTGCCCCCTTCAGTATTTGCCGACAGGGGTGCCCAATCCCCATTGGCTACAGCATCCTCTCCCAAAAACACGCTTAAGTGGCACGCCAGAGCCCACCGTAGTGTACCAAATCTTCTGAAAACAAAACCGCTCCCACGATGTTCCTTTTTTCATTATTTATTTATTTTACCCTGTAAAAGAAAATGGTCCCTCCGCATGGTCTCCTGCCCCCATCCACTGCACACCCTGCCTCCCACCCCTCGCCCTCATACTTAACTCCGGAGTCCGATGCGATGATCATCGTGGACTGGGAACACGCCTGCACTCTTCAAAGCCGACCACGAACTGAAGAAATGCCAGTAAGCTGTATAATAGCATAAATAGTTTTTTTTTTTTTTTTTTCCAACTTTGTTGCACATTTCAGGTATTTTGGAATTTTGACACCAGATTTACAAGATGGGATATTGGCACCCCTCCTCCTGAAGTCAGTCGCTACCATTGGCTTTATTCGGTCCCGAAAGGTGATTTCGCGGTCACTGCTCGGAATTACCTTTCGGGACCAATTAATGAAACGACAATGCCACTGTTCATGAGGGCGGGCTCTCAAAAAGCCTGTGTTGCAAATTTGGTGGAAAAAATCCCCAAAGTGGCTGTTTTACGTTCATGGGTTGCTCAGTTTCCACGCACGCTCATAACTTCGTGAATTTGTAATATTTTCACTCCAGATTTTAAAAATTGGCATTTTTCCACACCTTCTCATGAACAGTACAGCTACATTTTACATATCCTGGCGAAGCGTGTTTTCCATCTAGCGCAGAATAGCGCGTTGTGTCTTGAAATCAGTTTTAGGACAGTTTGAGGAATTCCGTAAACCGATTGCTGTACTACAAATGTGCGTTGCGCAGTTTCCACGCACCCTTGTAACTTCACAAATTTGCAATATTTTCAAGCCACATTTTCAACACTAGCATTTTGTCACACCTCCTTATGAACAGTACAGCTGTCATTACTCACATACTGCCCTAAATGTATTTTCGCACCTGTGGCATACGGTGGCATGGTCACTCTGGGAAATCAACGTTTGGGACAAATTAACAAAATCACAGTGCCACTGTTCACGAGGGGAGGTTCCAAAATGCTTTTGTTAAAATGTGGTTAAAAAAATTCCCAAAAATAATTGGGTTACAGACGTGTGTTGCACAGTTTCTGTGCATGCTCATGACTTCACCAATTTTTCATATTTTCACTCCAGATTTTTAGCATTGCCATTTTTTTAGATCTCCTCATGGACAATACAGTTGTCATTTTCCACATACTGCCCAAAATGTGTGTTCGTCCCTGTGTCGCAAAATGGCATAACCGCTGTGCAAAACCACCTTTCAGCTAGAAGACTGATAGTGCCACTCTTCATGAGGTAGGCTCACAAAAAGCCCATGTTGAAAATTTGGAGTGAAAATACCAACACGCGCCTACGGTGTACGGGTTTCCAACTGTAGCACCCACCCTGTAGAGTGTGACAGGCATCAGGGGTGTGACTTGGGATCATCGGCTGTAATGCTCACGCCATTCCACCCTCCACCCTGCAGCGAGTGACAGGCATCGTGGTGTGCCTTGCAGTGTTCAACCACAAAGTTCACCCCATTCTCCTGTACTACACCCACGTCAGCGTTGTCTCCTTATGGAATGGGGTAAGTACAACGACCAAAGACCCCAAAGCACACCACGATACTTGTCAGTGCCTACAGGGCAGGGGGAGGTAAAATGGCATGAGCGTTATAGCTGACAACCCAAAGGTGCACACCCCAATGCCTGTCAGTCTCTGCAGGGTGGGGATGAGGTTGGCGTTGTTTCAGTACTTCACTGCCATTCCTATTGTACGTCTCTAACTCCTGCACTACCAGTGCCAGCGAGACAGCATTTGGCATTGACTAATGCTTGTTCTCTGTTTAATTTAGTGTTTTTTATATCTTCCCCAGAATCAGTCTTCGTGGAGTCCTACTTCAGGGTCTAGGACAGAGGGAGCTAATCTTTTGACCAGGGGGTTGGCTGCTACGCCTGCAGGACATCATGTGGTTCCATGTGGTAATCGTTCTGGGTCCTGTTATCTACCTTTGTTCTGTTTCTCCTGCTGTTGAATGCGCACTGTGGAACCGAGTTGTCTCCTTCGCTCCTCGTCCATCTGCCTTCATTGCCATTGTCTTCTTCCAAGGGACTGGAGTATGTCAGACATATTGCTTCAAGGTGGGGGGGGGGATAGGGAGCAGTAGTTCTAGGAGTAGTATAATATTGTGCACATCCACAAGCCCACCTGACCTCCCCTGGCAAGTGGCACACAGATTCCTGCTTCCAGCATGCAAAATCTGCCGTCGGGGGGCAGAGCCAAGGGGTGTAACACCTGGCTGGGAGGAGCTTAGCTTTAAGACGTTCTGGTGGAATTTAAAGAGGAAAGGAAGACTCTCAGTGTGTGGATAGTGCACCACAACCACTTCCCTAAAACTCGTATGTTTGCGGTTACTACAGTTACAGGTGAGTAACCCTCTTTTCGCTTCCTTAGGTATTGAGGAAACTGGACGTCCGAGGAAGAGGACCTTTGCATCTCTTTCCCTTGGACAAAGGATTGCTAACTATCAGGCATACATGATGAGGTATCAAAATTGGCTATAGAAATCAATGTCCTCCTTAGCTGATGAGCTGCCGGATAGCCCTGACAAGATTATGGCTCAAGACAGCTGCTAATGGCCTGGAAGTCAGAAAGCATCTGCTTATGATGCCACGGATGCTGCTATCTGAGCTGCAGCCTCCAGTATTCGCCTGTGCTGCCATTCCTGGCTGTGTGTTACAGGTTTTGTCTCTTGACGTACAAAAGTCCTAAATGCCCCTTTCAGAGGGAAACAGCCTTTTGTTTGTTTTTGTTTTATTTTTATATCCAACAGTGAAAATGCTCTCTGCGACCTGCAGTCCTCTAAGGTGACCCTGTGGTCCCTTCACACTGTGAACTCTTAAGCCCAGTGATTGGAGCAGGAACTTCTTTCACAGGCCATTTTCATGTCCAGGCGGTGGCTTTATATGTGTGTGTGTGTGTGTGTGTGTGTGTGTGTGTGTGTGTATATATATATATATATATATATACACATACATATATACACACACTTTATTGAAAGAAATTTTAAGACAGACAACAAGTAGTCTATACCATAGTGCGTATAACAAGATTTACAGTAAGCGTGATATTTCGTATACATAATCAACATGTAATGAGACATCTTGTATAGGAGCTTTGAGTTAGGTAAACGTAATGAGGATTCAATCAAGTATTTCAAAATTGATTTTATAGTATTTTATGCTCAGATGCAAACCAATAGGGCCATACGATATACAGCAACGGTTCACAAGAGTGTTTTGTTATGGAATAAAGTCCTATCTGGCAGAGCTTATATGCATCAGCCATCGTCTCCAGAATATTTAAAATTGTTCCTGTCTTTTATTTAAAATGGCTGTTATTCTTTCCATTTTATATATATTTATCATTATATCTTGTCAGTGTTTCAGTGTTGGTGGGCTGGATGATAGCCAAAGCTTAGTGGTATCTTTTTTTGGCAGCTAACAATGGTATCTTCAGTAAGTTTTTTGTTTGAGGATCTCTACACTCTGGAGGGTAATGTGAAAGGAAATATAACAGTGGGGTAAGATGTAATGAATGCATCAACATCTGCCTGATGGTTTCCTGCAATTCAGGAATAAAGGGAAGAATCTTTGGACAAAACCGAAAGACATCAGCATGTGATGTCGGGTAATATCCACAATTTCTCCCAACATTCCGCTCCCCTACCCTGAAGAACTCTTGCCTGAACTGCAGGGGTCCTAAAATATCTGATAACTACTTTCCAGGAAAATTCTTTACAGTTTTTGGGTGACAGACCCCAGTGTATGGTTCATATGTGTCTGTCCCATAAAACCTTCGAAATTTGTAGTCCCAGATCCTTCTCCCAAGCCCACCTGATCAACTCAACAGAGCCCCTCTCTAGTGATCTTAGTGCTACATATAGATAGGAGATCATGTGAGTTAGAGGAGTCTCACCCTGTAATGCCAGGCCTAGAATGTGCATCACTTGGGGCTGGTGCGTCAGCCCATAGATTCCCTGAGAGAGAGAGACGATATAAAATCCCTTATTTGGAAATAACTAAATCTGTCTTTGGGCGGGATCCCAAATCTTTGCTCCAAATCCCTCTGACTCACGATAGTCCCTTGCTATACAAAGTGTAATCCCAACTGCTCCCAGCTGTGAAAGCCCATGTCCATTCTAGCAGGCACGAATTGTCCTGTATAGGGTATTGGGAACAGTAATGGTCTCCACTTAGAGTCCTTTTATGGCTAAGACGGTCTGCCACCATTGAATGCTCATGTGTGTATAGGGGTTGGTTATATTTTCTAAGTTTGTGCTAGGTAAGTGTGATAAAAGCAGCTTATTCATACGCCAAAGATTCTCCTCCTGTTTTTCCAATTCTTTCCATTTAGCAGTGTATCTATAATGCAGCCAACATAGAAGAGTTCTGAACTGGGATGCTAGGTGGTGATATTTTAGATGTGGGATGGCTAGGCCACCATGGCTTTTTTGGGAACTGCAAAATAGAAAACCTAATTCTTGGTTTCTGTGAGGCCCAAATGTAATTAGAGATTTTCCTATTTAGGGTCCGATAGTACTCTTCCGGTAGTTGAATTGGGATGGTCTATACCAAATAAAGGAACTGTGATAATACCACCATTCGGACTGCCTCTGTCCTCTGCATCAAAGGAAGTACCCTCCATCTGTCCAGCTCTGAGGTTAATCTGTTTAATAGGGAAGTATAATTAAGATTGAATAGATCTGTGTGTGCCAAGCCTGAATACCCAAATACTTTAAATGATCCAGATTCCAGTGGAAGGCAAATGCAGCCAGAGTGCCAAGTGAGTGGTCATAGTTTGCCCTGATCACCTCCGGCTTGGTGGAATTAATTTTATATCCCACAGTTTTCTCAAAGGCGCTCAGCAGCTCCCACAAGGGCCCCAACAACTGCTCTGGATCTGTCATATAAATCAATAAATTGTCGGCATATAAAGCTAACTTATGATCTTACTTCAAGAGGGTTCCTTCAGTAGGTCATCACAAATAGGACTGATGTCGGGCCGCACGGCAGACTTTTCTAGCAATCCCTGACAGAGGGACCGCCCACCCGACGTCACGTGACAGATGTCAGCATGACGGTATGTAGTGGGTGGTCCCCACGCCCATCCTGCAGTTCTTTCCCGCCGTCGCCTCATGCCAGTCGCTCCGCAGACTTCCATCAGTGATCGTCAGAAAGTTGTTTTTGCACGGCTTTTCAAGGCTCGCTATTTTCTTAAAAAATTTGTTTCATGTCTTCACCTAAGAAGAAGTGCTCCAAGTGTGGCACACATATCCCGTACAAAGACTGTCATTCCAAGTGCGTCATCTGCCTAGGCCCAGACCATCCAGTTTCCTCTTGCCCAGAATGTCAGTCCTTCAACCAGGCAACCAAAAAATGGAGACAGCAGGCTTTGGAGGCCCATCTTCTCAAGGACAGTTTACTTTCACTTGAGAATAAGATGGACATGCTTAGGGAGTCATCAGAGAAATCTTCCCCTAAGAAGCATAAGGAGAAGGCTAGGGAGCAGGCTCACTACGCCGACGTCAGGCCCCCTACCAGCAAGGCTCAGCCACTGTTGAAGCACCCAGAAGGTAAGGAGAAACTTCAGGTGGGTAAGTCGGTCACCGGCTCCTCCGGTGACTTTGCTGCTCTGGCTGGTAAGTCAGCCTCCGGCTCCTCCAGAGAGCGCTTGGCGGCCGTTAAGTCAACTCCCCCGGCTGGGGCAGTCACCAGCGCCGGTCATTAAGTCAGCCTGGGGTTCCTCGCCCGGTAATTGACATCCCAGATGATCGCACAAACTCAGTTCCCCGCCGGAGCCTAACGGCACCTCACCCAACGTCCGGCAGGACCGAAGGGAGACAGTCCCGCTTCCTCCTGTTGTTCCCTCGCCCGTGTCCTTGCATTCACCCACGGACACGTCTGGCAAGGCCGATGGGGACGCTGGTGAACCTGCCGATCTCTGGGGTTCTTCCCCTCGCTCCCCTAGCAGGGACCAGGGTCAGGAGGCTCCTCCTTGGTCGGATGGCCTGTCTCTGGAGGCCCTTCCTCAGCCTGAGGGTGGGCTGCCGGCACCTCCAACGCTGCCAGTCCCGACGCTGGACTAGACTCCTACGTCTGAGCCCCTTTGTCCGGTGCCGACGCTGGATCCCCTTCCGACCCCGGATCAGGTGGTGCCGGTGCCGACATTGGTCCTTCTGATGTGGACTGTTCCGACACCGGATCCTAACCTGATTTGCACAACAGCAGGTCCGAAGTGGGTTTCCCTGACGTCAGGGCTGATGACGGGGTCTTATAACCGCCCCTTTACTGTCCCCCATTACCCCCACGGGTATCCTGGGGTCTTTACCCGGAGGCTCCTACTCCTGGATGGAGTCCAATGGGACAGTTTTATCAGAGTTATAATCCCTATACCCATTAATGGGTCCGCATCGGTATTATCCCACTCCAGTCGCTGTTCCACCTCCTCCTCTTCCTCCCCGCCTCAACCAGCTCCGCCCGGGCTATGCCGTTCAAGTCTTTCTTACAGTCTTGGTGGCAGTGGGCGAGGTTGGAGTATGGTTCTGGACCTGGAAGCGAGGCTCCCACAACCACAGCTTCATAGGTCCCCTTCCCCGAGCAGTTGTATTCTGACTGTCTACCTCTTGGGGAAGTCTCGACAGGACGTCCCCCTTTCTCGTTTCGGACGTCGTCCAGTTGAGGAGGCCGATGATGACAGTTCTGAAGGGAGGGAGGACTCTTCGGAGGGGGAAATTGTGGAGGAACCCGAGCCGAGAGGTAAGACCTTACCGAAATTGCCTCCTGAGGATCCTTCCTTCTCAGACCTCATGAGGGCCCTGAGAGATTATTTCGATTGAGAGTCGGAGGAACAGGACCCGATGAGACAGAGACTCACAGAGCGTCTCAACCTAGAGTCTCTGTCTCCTATCCCAGTTCCTCCGTGGATGGCCCCCCCACCAAGACCTCACCACCACCGTCTGACAGATGCCTCATTCTATCCCAGCTGTCCCCAAGGGGCGGACAGGATTTACCGGGCGCCTAAGGATGCTCCTTTTTTGAAGACCCATCCAAAGGCGGACTCTGTAATCATTTCAGCGGCTCATGATCGCTCAGCTACTCCCAAGCACTTGAGCACTACTCCTCCAGACAAGGAGTCGAGGCAGATGGACCAGTTCGGCAAGAAAATATACTCTTCTGCCATGTATGCGTTCCGTTCCCCCAGTTATGTGGCCCACATGGTGTCCCACCAAAAAGCAACTTTGGCCAGGTTGGAGTTGAAGGTCCAGTCTATGGATCCTTCACTTCTCAAGAAGGAACTTGCCAAGGATCTCTGCCTCTCCAAGATCTTTTGTAGGCATGCTTTATGGGCCACCTCTGAGTCCGTCGACTCCATGGCCCGTAGCTCGGCGACAGCCGTTGCCCTGAGATGGCACTCCTGGCTTCGCCTCTCGGGTCTCGCTACTGAGGTCCAGTCGGCGATTCAGGACACCCCGTTCCGGGGCTCTGTCCTTTTCGGAGGTGACACCAAGGACATCCTTACAGAGCTACAGGACAAAGGAGTTGCCCTTAGGTCTGTTCGGTCTATGTGCCAATCAGGTGCTCGTCAACAACATCAGCAGCAACCCTTTCAGAAGAGGACTTGGCAGAGGAAAACCGTTCAGGCGCATCGCCAGGATAAGCGGAAGGCCATGGGAACCGTTACCCCTCCTGCCTCCAAGAATCTGCAACGTTCAGGGCATCCTCCCCCTGAACGTCCTGCCACTTCTTGACTCCCCGACCCCACTGCTGCCTCAGCCTCACGGCGAGGAGCAGGTGGGGGGGAAGTTTGCTCTCCACATGCAGGAGTGGCAGGCGATTACCTCAGACAAGTGGGTCCTGCAAATAGTGGCCTTAGGTCACACCATAGAATTACTGGAGCTTCCTCTCGGAAATCCTCCATTGAAGTCCTCGTACTCTTGGGATCAGGCGATCCTCGTTCAAGAGGAAGTAAACTCGCTCTTGCTGAAACGAGCAATCACCCTCAGGGCAAACAGGAAAAGGCTTCTACTCCCATTTTTTTCCCGGTTCCTAAAAAGACCAGGGACTTACGACCCATCCTAGATCTGTCAGCTGAACCGCTATGACGAGTACAAGAGGTTTCGCATGCTGACACTCCAGAGCCACCTTCTGCTCCTTTCGGAGAATCATTGGCTCTGTGCCCTGGATATGCAGGATGCCTACCTTCATATCCCTGTTTTCCCCAGCCACTGTCTGTTCCTGCATTTCCTTTTCCAGGGGGAGCACTTCCAGTTCCGAGCGCTCCCCTTTGGGCTGTCTTCAGCACCTCGGGTTTTTACCAAGTGCCTAGTGGTGGTTGTGGCATTTCTACGTTGCAGGGGTATTGCGGTGTTTCCCTACCTGGACGATTGGCTCCTAGCAGCCCCGTCCAAGGATTCTTTGATGGAGGCTCTGTCATTTACCCTGGACTTGTTCAGTCGACTTGGGATCACGGTCAGCGTGCCCAAATTATCCCTTATCCCCACCCAGAAACTGCAGTTTATTGGGGCGGTCCTTGACACAGTCCAGTGCAGAGCTTTCTTTCCTCCAGACAGAGTTGAGGCTTTGATCCATCAAGCCTCCAAGGTGGCTTCTTGCAGGACTATCCTGGCACAGGAGGTCCTTCGCCTGTTAGGCCTTATGGCAGCTTCCATTTTCACTGTTCCCCTAGCCAGGCTGCACATCAGGATCACTCAGTGGTCCCTGAGGGTGCAATGGGACCAGCTTCTGGACGATCTGGACCATTCGGTCCTCATCTCTTTAGCGGTCCGGAAGGATCTTTCATGGTGGAAGAATCCACACAGTCTCTCCTTGGGACTTCCGTTTCGAAGCCCAGCACCTGTCGCCACTCTCACCATGGATGCCTCGAACATGGGGTGGGGTGCTCATCTGCGGGAACATCAAGCCCCAGGGCTTTGGTCCAGCTTGAAGTTATCTCTTCACATCAGTGTTCTGGAACTCAGGCAGTCCTGTATGCCTCCCAGGCCTTATCAACCTCTACTGCCCGAGGGAACACTGCTGATCCAAACAGACAACGTGTCGGTGGTTTGGTACATCAACAAACAAGGAGGAACCCACTCGACCCTCTGTGCAGAGAGGCGACGAGGGTGTGGATCTGGGCGGTCCAGCACCACGTGTCCCTAGTTGCCGTGCACATACCATGAGTTCTAAACGTCCTGGCGGACAGACTTGGCAGACCGCGGACCCCTGCTCACGAGTGGGAACTTATCAGGAAGTGGCGGAATCCCATCTTCCAAAATTGGGGGTGACTGGAACTCGACCTATTTGCTTCTCCATTCAACGCAAAGCTTCCCAAGTTTTGCTCTCTCATTCCAGAGCCAGGTGCTTTCTGGAGTGATGCATTATCTCTGTCTTGGACAGGAAAATTTTTGTACGCCTTCCCTCCATTTCCCATTCTGCAGAGGGTTCTACTCAAACTACAAATGGAGAAGGCCAAGATGATTGTCGTAGCTCCTCTTTGGCCAAGACAGATTTGGTTCCTGCTGCTTCAGCAGCTATCCAGGGAACCACCGGTTCCACTTCCATTGACACATGACCTCCTTACTCAGGATCAAGGCCATCTGGTTCATCCTGGGCTCAGGACCCTATACCTGCATGCATGGCTCCTGCAGACGTAGCCATTTCTCGCTTTGGGGTATCTTCCTGAGTGGCACAGGTCCTGGTCGAAGCTAGAAAACCTTCCATCCGTTCCACTTATGCTTTGAAGTGGAAGCGATTTTCCATTTGGACGACCGTGAAGGGCTGGAACCCCTTTTCTTGCTTGGCCCCACAAGTCGTGGAATACCTCCTTCACCTATCGGACTCAGGTTTTGCCTATTCTTCCCTGAAAGTGCACCTGTTGGCGTACCACAGGCTGTTGGATGGTAAACCCGTGACTCAGTTGGATATCTTCAAAACATTTTTGAAAGAGATTCTCCATCTGAAACCCCCAATCTGCAGTCCAGCCCCATCTTGGGACCTGAACTTCGTCCTGGAAAAAGCTCACCTTGCCTCATTTCAAGCCAGCCATGAGTTGTGACCTACGCTTCCTGTCTTGGAAGGCATTGTTTCTGGTGGCTACCACATCAGCTAGAAGAATTTCGGAGCTTCACGCTCTGGTTTGAAAGGAGCCTTATCTTATTTTTCACCGGGACCGAGCGGTCCTCAGAATCCATCCAAGGTCCCTTCCAAAGGTGGTGTTGGAAGCTACTCTGAACCGATCGGTAGAGCTTCCGGTATATTATCCAGCCCCCACTAACAGGGGTGAGGCACTCCTTCATACGATGGATGTCCATCGGATTTTCTGGTGTTATACCCACCGAACCAAGGAATTTCACTCTTGTGATCAGTTGTTTGTCTCTTTCATGCCAAGAACATGAGGCAAACCGGTTTCCAAGCAGGGCCTTTCCAAAATGGTTGGGCAGCTGCGTCAGATTCTGTTATCGCAAGTATGATAAACCCCTGCCGGGTTCTGTCAGGGGTCATTCTACTAGGGGCATGGCTGCTTCTGCAGCCTTCCTTTAGAACGTTTCTGCAGCAGACATATGTGCTGCCACTACTTTGGAGTTCTGTCCATACCTTTACCAAACACTATAGTTTGGACATTGCTTCTAGGTGGAGGGCTGGTTTTGGCCTAGCCATACTGCAGGGTCTGATGTCCTTGACTGGGTCCTTTCGGACTTTAGTTTTTCCCGTTGGTCTTGTTTTGCCCCCTCCCTAGTTTCTCTGTCTCTCCGTGGATCGACTGCTTGGGACTCAGTCCTATTTGTGATGACCTACTGAAGGAACCCTTTCGAAGTAAGATAGTACAGTTACTTAGGAACTTGCTGTAACAGAAGATCTTCAAGAGAGGTTCTTTCAGTAGGTCATATTTTCCCTCCCTCCCCTCTTTTTATGTTTTTCAGGACCTCCAAATCCTGTTCGCTCCTGCTGTCAGGCCTCTTCCGGGCTCCAACAGGAGAACTAGAGGGCGGGCATGGGGACCGCCCACTATATAATGTCACGCTGACGTCTGTCACGTGACGTCAGGTGGACAGTCCCCCGTCGGGGATTGCTAGCAAAGTCTGCCATGCGGCCCGATGTCAGTCCTATTTGTGATGACCTACTGATGGAACCTCTCTGGAAGATCTACTGTTACAGTAAGTTCCTACGTAACTGTACTATCTTCTTGGACATAAAGTCTCCACCACTCATTCACACTGATGGGACTACACTGGAGGCGCTAAGACCCAGCGGGAGCCAAAATTTTTCATGAGGGCTGGCGCCGAGGTAGGGCCATGAGGAGCAACACCGCGAGCCAGGCTCACGCCTTATAGACTGTCTTGGCATCGACCCTCCAACTGCCTCAGTTCCTTTTTTTCCACCGTTGAGTGCGCTTCAGTGACGACGCTCACCGCACGGAGTCCAAACTTCTGTCTATACAACAGCAGCTTTAGTTTTATTATTTTCTAGAGAAATTAAGTACTGATTAAATTTTATTATTTCGTCAAAAGTCTTCAGGCCTCCATTGACGGAGTCGACCATGAGTAGGGCAGGTGACGGTAGGGAGACTTCGCATGTAAGCTGTTCAGTCAGCAAGGCTGGGTCTGGTCCGACGCCCTCTGCAGGGGGTTGGGGGTCTGACTACAGACGGTCTGGTGCCCGGAGGAGGGGGGATGGGTGGTCTCCCTGAAAGCACAGAAAGAAGCGGACCCATTCTTGGCACCACTCGACCTTGAGCTTGTCTTTGGCCTCCCGATCGAAAAAGAAGCGGCACCGCTCAAGGTCACCCTCTGGTACGTCTGTGGGTAGATCGTCAGTTGCTGGGGGCAGGGGCCAGTCTCTGTCCCTGGTGACTGGCATCCTTGACTCCGGAGTCCTTCCCTGCCCGTTGTGGGGTCCTCCAGTGAGCAGTTTCACCATGGGGCTGCTCTTATGGAGCAGTGGGTGTGGCGATTGTCACGGCTGCCTGAGCCAGCTAGTCCGTCACCAGGTCCTTCGGGCCTGTCTGTTTCGGACCTGCAGGCCAGGCGGTTGAGACTCCCAAGTCACGCAGCGCCCTCTCTGGTGCCGTTGGCTCCACGCCCTGGTGTCTGTTCTCCTCACATGGCTGCGGCGCAGGGGTCCACACGGGTGCCTTTATCTCCTGCTGAATTTCTTCATTTTCCTTCCTCAAATTGGAGTTTACAGACTTCTGCCGTGGCGCTGGCCTGCTCGGTGCTGGCTTCTTCAGCGCCGTGTGCTGTCGGCACCACACTCGGTGCTGCAATCCTTGCCGGCACCGCACTTTGTGCTGCTTCCTATGCCAGCACCGCCTGTGTCTCAGCGCCGCTTCCTGTGGCAGCGTCGAGGGCTCTGGCGGCGCCGCACGGGTATCGGAGGTTTTCAACGCCGATTCTTTCCACTCCTCTTCCCTCCTCCTCTTTTCATCCCTTTCCTATCTACACAGTCCCTTCTGGACTTGCAGGGGATGACATTGAACCTGATCCTGATCTTCGATTGGTAGATGACTTTGATGAGGATTCAGCCTTAAGGGTGGGGAACAGACCTTCTACAGAGCCTTTGGTTGAGGACCTTTCCTTTAAGCCTCTGCTCAGAAATTTAAATTCCCATCTCTCTCTCTCTCTCCAGACTTTAGATATTGATCCTGGGATGCTGCAGTGTTTGCAGTATCTGGACATTCCTGATATCCCTATGGATTTAACCCCTCCAGTGCAGCTCTCTTTCAAGAGACTATCCCAGATGGCTTGGAGTAACCCGGCTCTTATTCCCTCTGTGGCCAAGTCCATAGATAGGAAATATGCCCCTCCCAAGGATCATTCCATTCTGGCCTCTCAAGCTTTTCTGATGCTATCATGGTTCTGGCGAGAGAATGACAAGGCTGTTCTTCCACGGGAAGCTACAAGCACTTCAAATAAACAAAAGAGCTCGTAAGATCGACACCTTGGGTAAGCAAGTCTTTGCTGCTTAAACCTTGGGCATCAATTGCTAGCTATCAGGGTTATTTTTCTTAGTACAAATATACACTGGCATTTGCTCAAAACTACAGTAGAAGCTCTTACTAATTCGGAGGTTAGCAGAGCTCCTACAGACCATTACAGAAGCATTGAGGTCCAATAATCAACAGCTTAAAGCTGCAGTGGATGCTTTCAACACTGCTTCCGGAGCGGCGGATGGTATTTGTATCCGTCTCCACTCTTGGTTGCGTTCCTTAGGCCTCACTAATGATGCCCAGCAAAAGATAATAGCCATACCTTTTGATGATATCTATCTTTTTGGGCCTCGGGTAGAGCAGGCGGAGCACCACTTCTGCCTCTTATTCTGGGGGTATGTAAATAGCTGCCAGTGTTACCAGTTGCCCTCGAGTAACCCCACTATTCAAACAACATGAAGTCTTGCTGTATTCTGACAATTGCAGTGATTCCCAACCTCTGAACTGCCCCGGAGAACAAATAGTTAACTTTCTATGCAGGGCATAGAATGCTGAGCTCGAGCTCTGTTGAAATCTCTGCCTGGAGTGATTCAAACCTAAACCGTCAGATTCTTTACTCTGCCTCACTGAACGGTCGCTCCGGAAATTTCTCCTAAAGCTCGGTTTGAAAATCGGTTAAAGTTTTCAGTTTTCGTCAGTTTTTAAACCAAAAAAAGTATCCGCATAGTCGGTTCAGTCTCTGTCTTTGGTGCCGTGAGTTCTAGATAGAATTGTTCTGTTTTTCTGTGTGGAACTTGTAAAGTGCGCGCTTGGTTCAGCTGAACTGGCCATTTGATAGTGAAATTTATTTGTTACTTAGTGTGTGATTACGGTTCTTGTCGGTTCTAAAAAAAAAAAAGGTGTTTTGAACTGTTTTTCTAATACCTGTGACACGTTTAGGAACTGATAAAGGAGTCTTGCCTGGAGTTGTCAAAAGAAGGTAAGTTTGTTAGGTTGGCTTATCTGAGAAACCCAAGAAAAAACTGGGCCCACTGGGTTTCAACACTGAAATGAGTGTGGGGAGGTCTTTGCTAAAGTCGATCCCCACACCACCTGTGTTTATTGTCTGGGGCTTGACCACCTCGATTCAGACTGCCAAATATGTGTAAACTCTCCCAAATCTACCCATGAGAAGAGATTAGGTAGACTGAGGGAAAAGGAGGCTGAGAAGTCCGCTGACCCGGATGGCCAGCCCAGTTTGGTTTCAACCGAACCAGAAGGAGTGCCCTCTGACCAGAGCGATACTTCTTCGGGCAAAAGGAGAGCCGATTCACAGGGATCGGTTCTGACAAAAAGAAAACGCAAAGATAAATCGACCAGTTTGGATCCAGAGGTTTATGTTCCGACCGCCGAAGAGATAGCCAGGGCGATTCAGATTGTGGAATCGTTCAGTTCGGTTGTTTCCCTTGGTTCAAGAGTATACCCTTGAAGATTTTTATGAACCGGAATTTGAAGAGGAAGGGGAATTTGAGGAGGAGGAGGATGTAAGTGAAGGTCTGGATGTGCCTGTGGAACCGGACATCTCCCCAGGCAGACCTTCAGGTGTTTCCCCTCCTTGGCTTTCTGAGTCCCTTTCCCACTTTGTTTTACAGAAAAGTGGCTGAAACCCTCCAGCTTCCTATGGAGGAGGCTGTGGAAGGTCAAGAGGAGCCTGATTGTATAGAGATGATGGACATCCCAGAGTCCAGGAGTCTGTCTATTCCCATCCATAAATCTTTTGGGAAACAGACACAAAAATCTTAGCCTTCTTACACTGTACCTCCTGTGGATAGAAGAATGGACTAGAGGTATACACTTTCAGGCTCAGACACAGAGTTCTTATATCAACAGTGCAGCCATGTTGGGGAAGTGCAGGCTGCTGCCTGTGACAAGGCAAATATTCCCTTGGCTACCCCCACCCCACCCCCGACAAGAACTCCAAGAAGATTTATGCCATGTAAAGAAGCAGTACATGGCATCTTCTTTCGGGACTCAGGCTGGCGAATACATGGCCTATACAGCCAGGTACCAGAAGTCCAGGTGGGACACTGTAATGTCACTAGCTAAACAGGCCTCCCCAGCTAGCCAAGGAGCTGGAGGGCGGTGGCTGCAGATGGGATTGAGGCATCTAAGGTTCAGTTTCATGCTGCTGTGGACTCTTAACGATGTGTCATCAAGAGTCATGGCTACATCTGTGGCTCTTCAGAGGATGGCTTGGCTCAGATGTACTAGCTTCTCACAGGACACCCAGGCTAAGGCCATGGATTTTCCTGTAGTGGGTAATTCTTTTTTTGGGGAGCAGACAGAGAATTACATGAAGAAAATGGATGAGTACAGGACCACTTAGAGGAATGATCAGGCCAAAAAAAGGCAGGCAGCTCCTCAAAGGCAGCAGTCTAGGGGCAGGCCTTTTCTTTTTTTATTTTTTTTTTAACTTTATTCTTTATCTCTCCTTGCCTGCTCCCGGAGACCTTTTCTTCCTTCCTCTCAACCCCCGTTCCATCTTCAGGAGGATCTGCCCCTAGAGTGCCTCCTTTCCTCCTCTTGCACATTGGGGTCTGTCCCTCTTTGATGGTCCGGATGGTACCGAGAGGCTATCATCTAGGCCGCCGGGAGGTGTTTTTTCCATTTTCTCCCAGGTTTTTCCCCTCACCCTCTGGGGCGTGCGCGCGCTAGGGCGTATGTCCAGTGGTGGCCTGCTGTCTGCGCCCAACCTGTCATGCGCGTCGTGTCCCCCCTCCGGGCTCCGGCAGATGGAGCCGCCTTCATCCCCTTCAATTGCCGGTGCTTCCACCAGCTGCGAAGGGGGTGCAGAACGCGAGAGCATTCATGGTTCCCACCCCTGAGGGAGGAGAGCATCCGTTGGGACGCTCAATCCTCCCTTTCCCCTGCCGACCCCCGGCCACCCGAGTCCATTCCCGAACCCAAGTCTCCGGCGTAGCGCGAGGTGTGGCATCCAGCGCCAACGGGCCGAGGGGGCAGGCCTTTTCAAAGGCCTTTTACAAGCACAGGCCTCCTCTTCCTTTTCTCAGAGGGTTCTTTAGAGGGAGAGGCAGAAGGGGATGAGCAGGGCTGCATCTACTCCTCAGTCTAAAGCCCTGCCAAGCCTACCTGGGTCGACTCTCCTATTCCAGTAGGGGGCAGGCTAGCTTACTTTGTCCAGGATTGGATGTCTTTTGCATCAGACAAGTGGGTCCTGGAAGTAGTAAGCCAGGGACTGGTTCTCAGCTTCAGAAAATGTCCAAAGATGAGAGCCAGATCTTTTCTACCTGCAAATCTCTCGGAAACCCTTGTCCCAGAGGCAGTGGTTTCTTCTCTCCTAGCTTTAAGAGCCATAGAGAGAGAGAGTACCTATCATACACTGGAGCAAAGGACTGTACTCCAGGTACTTCCTGACCCCCAAAAAGTTGGGGGAGTGGCGGCCCATTCTAAACCTAAGATATCTAAACAAACATCTTTTAAAACTAAAGTTCAAGATGATAACTCTTGGAATAATCCTTCCCTCTCTAAGGCCAGGGGACTGGCTATCCTCCCTGGACCTCAAAGATGCCTACTTTCACATTCCCATCAGGTGCTCCCACAGAAAGTACCTCAGGTTCGAGTTGCTCAGGGCATTATCAGTTCAGAGCAATGCCCTTTGGCCTAACCTCAGCCCCAGGGGTTTTCACAAAGTACCTGGCAGTAGTAGTTGCCTTTCTAAGAAGGCAAAATATTTCCATTTTTCCATATCTGGACGATTGGCTAATAGTGGGTCAGTCTCCAGACCAAGTGAAGTCTCACCTGCAAGTGACCCAGCAAGTGCTCACTTCTCTAGCATTTCTTCTGAACCTTTCCAAGTCGGTTCTCGAACCAGTCCAGCTTCTTACCTTTATAGGGGCAGAACTGGACACACTCTGAGCAAGAGCCTTTCTTCCTCTAGAAAGGGCAAGGGTTCTTATGGAACTAGCTTCTTCCTTCAGCCTTCGAGTATCTCGACCAGCAAGGCAATTCCTCCAACTCTTGGGCCACATGGCAGCTTCAACAGCAGTGGTCCAAGGGGCAAGATTCCAGATGAGGGATATTCAGTTCCACCTGAGAGCTTTCTGGTCTCAGAGAAAGGATTCCCTTACCAAACTGATCCCAGTGACTCAGACCTTGATCCAAGCCCTCCAGTGGTGGCAGGATCAGGACAATTTAAGACAAGGTGTTCCTTTTGTTGCTCAGCCTTGTTCAGTGGCCCTTACCATGGATGCTTCTTTCCTGGGCTGGGGAGCCCATCTGGGTTCCCTTACTGCCCAGGGGCTGTGGTTCCCCCAAGAATACCTTCTCCACATCAGTCTTGTAGAGCTCAGGGCAGTTTTTCTGGCTTTAAAAGCGTTCTCACAGTAAGTACAGAACAAGGTGGTTCAAGTCAGAACAGACACCACCACCACCACCATGTGGTACATCAATAAGCAGGGAGTCATTCGGTCCACGGCCTTTGCACAGAAGCCACGAAGTTGTGGTCCCTGGCTTATTCCGTGCAAACCTCTCTTGTAGCAGTTCATCTTCCAGGGAAGGACAATGTGCTAGCAGATGCACTGAGCAGGATTTCTCAGGGCCATCACGAATGGTCCCTGGACCCTCAGGTGTTGAAAGTGATTGTTTCAAGGTGGGGCACTCCAGAGATAGATCTCTGCAGCCCCAGACAATCACCAAGTTCCTCTCTTTTGCTGCAGACCCCCAGTCTTGGGCTCAGTCCCCCTGGATGCTCTGATTCTGAATTGGGAAGGGAAATTTCTGTATGCCTTCCCTCCCTTCCCACTCCTGTTCAAAGTTTGTCAAAATAAGGTCTCAACCTTGCAGAGTGATTCTGATTGTTCCAGATTGGGCGAGACAGCCTTGGTACCCCCTGTTGTTGTCCCTGGCATTCCATCTTCTCCTGTCTCTTCCCAGGAATTACAACCTGTTGACATCCTCTCGGGAGGATTTGGTACCCCAATCTTCAGTCTCAAGGCATAGCTCTTGAAGAGTTAGAGTTTGGAGATCTGCATCTTTCTCAGGGGGTTCTGGATATTCTCAAAGCTTCTCGAAAGCCATCCAACAGAAAGACTTATAACTCCAAATGGAAGAGATTCAGCATTTGGTGTTCTAAGAAGCATATTTCCCCAGATACTGCTGAATTGCCTTCGGTTCTGGATTATATGGTCCATCTTAATGGCCTAGGCCTCAGACCAGCTACTCTCAAGGTACACTTGTCAGCTGTTTCTGCGTTTCTGTCTGTGGGGAAGTCTTCCTCACTATCTTCTCATCCTGTGTTCTGTAAATTTTTTAAAGGATTGCTTCACACCAATCCTCCTTTTAGAGACCCTGCCCCTGCCTGGGATTTAAATGTTTGCATTGCTCAACTTATGCAACCTCCTTTTGAGCCTATGTCCTCAGCAGAGCTTAAGTACTTGACTTGGAAAACTGTGTTCTTGGTAGCCATTACCTCTGCCAGACGTATCAGTGAATTGCAAGCCCTGTCAGTGGAACCTGATTTCATCTCCTTTCACAGGGATTAAGTGGTCCTTGGAACCAGTAGAAGGTTCTTGCCCAAAGTGGTTTCAGATTTCCGTTTCAACCAGTCTGTCTCTTCCTGTTTTCTTCACTGATCATTCTTCCTCAGGAGAGAGGAGGCTACACAGTTTAGATGTTAAGAGTCCTTAGTTACTACATAGAGCACACCAAGGGTCACGGGTTTGACTACCTCCAATTGTTCCTCGCTTATGGAGAAGTGGGAAAGGGCAAACCTGCCACCAAGAGAACTATTGTCGTGGATTGTGACTTGTATACAATTCTGCTATGAAAAACTGGGAAAGATTCCACCCTCAGGCCTGAGGGCTCACTCTACAAGAGGTACAGCTGCTTCCATGGCTGCTACCAGGGATATCCGTCTCTTAGAAATTTGTCAAGCAGCCATCTGGAAAACAGTCCATACCTTTACCAAGCATTACTCTCTGGATATCCAGGCTAGGAGTAATGCTCGGTTTGGCACAGCAGTACTTCAGAGCCTATTCCCAAAGTAGATTCTGTCCCTCCTCCATGGAGGTACTGCTTAATAGTCTGCACTTGTCAGCATACAGCAAGACTTCAAGTTGTTTGAAGAAAAAGTTACTCACCTTAGTAATTATGTTTCTTCTACTGGAGTCTTGCTGTATTCTGACCTCCCTCCTTCCCTGCCTCACCTCTCGGAACCTGGATTTGGGAAGTGGGTGGGCAGGTGCAGTGTTGCACCTCAAGGGTGCCCCTTTTACACCCTCTTCTTTTGTTTGGGTGTTTATTATATTCCTGTTTGGTTTGAGTTTTGGGTTTCCTGACTTGAGTCTTCTTTTGATAATCCAAAACTTTTTGTTGCCATTTGGCTATTAACATTTTTTTTACAATTTCCACATAGAATAGCTATTAGAGTGTTGCTCATAAGAATCTGACTGTTAGCTTTCAAAGGAAACAGACAGAGACATCAACCGAGCTTGGCATTCTATGCTCCGCTTAGAAAGATTAACCCTTTGTTCTCCGGGGCAGTTTAAAGGCTGGGGCTAACGGCTCTTGTCAGAATACAGCAAGACTCCAATAGAAGAAACATAATTACTAAGGTGAGTAATTTTTTCATCTGGTCCGCTGCCCTCTATGAAGGGGGGGGTCCGACTATAGGCATTCTGGTGCTGGGGGGGGGTCCTCCCAAAAGCACAAAAAGAAGCGGCCCCATTCTCGATCTTCATCAAGGACTCTGCATCGCTCGACCGCGAGTTCTTCTTTGACCACCCAGTCGAAGAAGAAACAGTACTGCTCTAGGTCGCCCGCTAGTATGTCTGTGCATCGATCATCCGTGGCGGGGGTCATGGGTTGGACTCAGACTCCTCTGGGGTCCCCTACAGCCTCTGTTCCTGGTGACCGAAATCATAGACTCCAGAGTCCCTCCCCACACCTTGGGTCTTCTGGTGAGCAGTTTTCATCATTGGACCGCTTTTATGGAGCAGTGAGTTTGGCGGTTGTCCTGCGGATCCTTCTCCGGGGCCTTTGGGCCTAACTGTTTCAAATCGTCGAGGACAGTTGGGACTTCCTAGTCATGCAGCGCCTTCTCTGGTGCCGTCGCCTTTGTGCTCTGGTGCCCCCTCCCCCCCATATGGCTGTGGCGCAGCGGCCGGTGCAGGTACGATTTTCTCCTACTAATCTTCTCAGATCTTCCTCTTAAATTGTACTGGGGTCCTCTGGTGTGTCTGCAGCACCTAAGGCGGTGCTGCCTTCGACTCCTGTCTTGGCAGCGGCACTCCCTGGGCTGGCACCGTCTGCGCATTCAGCAGTACCTAGAATGCTGGGGTTTTCAGCTTCGATTCGCGAAGCGCCTCCTCTTCTTCTTTTTCCTCCTTTTCCTATATATATAATCAGGGCCCTACTTTCTGCGGCACAGTGGGTTAAGTTCTGCGGCAAGACTCCCATTTGCCGCAGAACTTCTGCGGCAGTGGTTTGTAATTTCTGCAGAAGTTCTGCGGCACTAACAAACTACCACATCACAGTGTCAGCGTGTCATCCTGACTTCAGTTTCATGGCAGTAGATATAGCAATCAGGATGGTGGAAAGCACAGTAACACTAGTTCAAAAATAAAAGACTTATAAAAATAATTTTATGCCTAAAAAAAGGCAAAACAAATGTCAGTCTCTTAAGGTCCTAGCCTGTTGCATAAATGACATATGCAGAGGAGATCTTATGTGATAAATAAGGTATTTCTATATGCATGCTATCCCACTAATGAGGTTTCCACTGTCTGTCACTTATATATTCGTATGTGCTTTCTACACCACTCATGAGGTTCCCACTGTGTATCACTTTATATATTTATATGCAATCTGTAACATACATACAAATGTGTGTGGGTGGGTGTGTGTGGTGACAGCGACAGAGATTGTGTGTGTGTTTGTGTGTGTATGTATGTATATGTGTGTGTGTGTGTGTATATATATATATATATATATATTTTTTATTTTTTTTTTATTTCCGTGAGCTTGCATCCTCATTCATACAGGTCCCATTGGAAATGGAATAGAGGAGTTATAGCAAAACTCATTTTTCACGTCATCCTGCTTTCCCTGACACACTGCGTAACACCATCAGGCCATGAAATGTATGTGAATCGATTGTGAGATAGAGCTCTCCAGCCCATCACGTGTCCACCATGTGACAGAACACTGCACCATACCTTCCCAGGCTCCGAGCAGTGATGTGTTCCACCAATCCTTGTGTTGTCCAGCCAGCTCCCAGAGCTAATCTCTGAACTTGAGTTGCCAGCATGGAAACACAGCATGCTACCCTCTGGCAAAAACAGCAATCCCTGCACACAACATAGCTCCATAACTTTTAGGTGATTCTATCAACCAATGACAATATGTTATCAATAACTCTGGCAAAAATGTGTACAGTGCAATTATTTAACAGGTCTATTCTTTCAACAGGTCTACACATTATTATGTTCCACTTTTCTGGGCATAATTATTTTTCTTAAAAATGACAGTTCATTTTATTTTACCAGTTATTCATTTCAGATGGCATCTCTATAACTTAAAGGCACAAATAGGTTTGTACAAAGTGAGGTATGGACTTCACAGGTCTGTGCTGTTGACAAGATTTTGTTTAAGTTGGCCCTAGTGCAATAATGTAAGACTGAAAATTGTATTAGGCTGTAGTGCAGGTTGAGCAAATATCACCATGCATGATGTGCTGTGCCACCATCTCCGGCAGTGGGAGCTGTGGTAGATAAGTGACTGTTCATTTCTGTTGCAGAATGCTGCCATTTCATTAGCTAATGTATGATGTTATAGCAATGATAACATCACATTCTGAGCATATATGGGGGGTTTGGATATAAAAGAGGGAAGGAGCCAGATTCTATGGATAAACAGAAATATTACTAAAAATCACCAAGAAGAGTGAATTCTGTGGCACATAAGTTCTACAAAGTAGATTACAAGTTCTGCACAAAATTCTGGCATGAGAGATTCACAGACATATATATAATCCTCAAGAGGCTAGTAGGAGCGATAGTGAGCATGATCCTGATCTTCGATTAGGAGACGACTTTGACAACGATTCTTCTCTCAGAGTGGTAAATAAACCCTCTACTTCAGCAGAGCCTCTGGTCGAGGAGCTTTCCTTTAAGTCTCTGCTAAAGAACATGAACTCCACTCTCTTTCTCTTTTCAGAGATTGATCCGGGGGAAATTGCTGTGTCTGCAGTGTCTGCACATTCTGGATATTCTTGTGGAATTGACTCCTCCAGTGCAGCCTTCTTTTGAGACATTCTCACAAATGGTATGGGATAATCCGGCGCTTATTCCTTCTGTGGCTAAGTCCATAGACAGGAAGTTCGCGCCCCCCGACAAAGGATCGCCCTATCCTGGCTTCTCAAGCCTTTGTTGATGCTATAGTTATCTTGGCAGAGAATGACAAAGCTGTCCTTCCTCAGGAATCTACAGCACGTCCAGTAAACAAGGAGTCTCATAAGACTGACACCTTGGGAAAGCGAGTTTTTGCTGCCTATACCCTGGGTATGCACATTGCTAGCTACCAGAGTTATTTCTCTCAGTACGAGTATGCCCTCTGGCATTCGCCCAGAGCCACTGTGGAAGCTCTTCCAGAGTCGGACGTTAGCACAGAGCTTCTCCGGACCATTCCTAGAGGCATTGAACCCAGCAATCAGCAGCTTAAAGCTGCTATGAACACCTCTGACACTGCTTCCAGGTCAGCAGCAGCTGGTACATGCACCCGACACCACTCATGGTTGTGAACATCTGGATTCACAAATTATGCCCAACAGAGAGTTATGAGTTTACCATTTGATGGAACGTATCTGTCTGGCCCTCAGGTCGAGCAGGCACTAGAGACCACACAGAAAACTAGAACAGCTATCAAAACTGCCAGGCCGCCATCTGCAGCCCCTCAGTGGGGCGGGAATCCGCGGCAGTTTCATAAGTCTGTCCTTTCATGGCAAAGGCAGAGGGGGCTTCAACAGAAATCAAGTCCCCAGCCACAAACGAAAATGCAGCAGAAGGCACAGGGCCCAAAAGCACCTAGTGCCACCCTCTGAGATTCCGGCCCAAGTCTCACCTCAGCTGTCCGAGGGGGACTCTTCCTCAGCAGTAGAAGGGAGTCTGGTTCAGTTTTACAACCAGTAGAAGTCAGTCGAATCGGACAAATGGGTGCTCAGGATAATCTGCCAGGGTTACTTTCTAAATCTTTCAGAAATCCCTCTGGATCATCCACCCAAACGACAGCCCAGGCTGTCTGTCACACACTCAGACCTTCTTGCTTCCGAGATTCAAGGCCTTCTGAACAACAGGGGCAGTGGAAGTTGTTCCACTGGATCAACTGAACACAGGATCTTACTTCGAGAGGGTTCCTGCAGTAGGGCATTACGTATAGGACTGCGCCCTCTGGCATCAGGACCACACTGCAAACTTTTCCAGCAGTGTCTGGCTGGGGACTGCCCACTTGACATCACGTAGCGGACGTCAGCGTGACCTTATATAGTGGGCGATCCCCACGCCCACCTTCCAGTTATTTCCTGCCTTCGACCAGCGCTAGTACCTCACGGTATCTCCATTTTCTTATTTTCAATTGGTAATTTCACTCCGAAATTCGCTTTGTCTTCTTAGTCACCGCCTTTAAAGGCAAAGAAGTGCACCAAGTCTGGGGCGCAGATTCCACATAGACAGCCATCGTGTCTGCCTCTTTTGTCTAGGCCTGGATCATGACATAGCGGCTTATCCTGACTGCCAGCCTTTCAACCAGGCCACTCGCAGACGATGACAGCAGGCTCTAGAGGCCCATCTCCTTAAATCTAGGATGGCCTCTCTGGAGAAGGAGATGCAAAAGATCCAGTACTCTGCTTCTTCCCCTTCAGACAAGCAGAAGAAGAAAAATATAAAGAAGCACAGAGAGGAGGAGCACCACGAGGACCTGGACCTATCCTTATCCAGCAAGGCCCTTTCCCTGCCGCCCACCCTTGTGGTGACTCAGGCAGCTAATGGGACAACCTCCAGTGCCACCATCTGCCAGCCTGTCACCACGGGTAAGTCATCCGCTGGCTCCTCCAGCGAACACCCAGTACTTGCAGGTAAGTATGACCACGGCTCCTCCAGGGCCAGCTCGGCTTTGACCAATAAGCAGTCAAGGGTCCTGCCCTCCACCACCTGGTCTCTGTTTCATCCGGTAAGTCAGCCATTTCTCACGACCGCCCAGGCATCGCTGTCCTGTCGGGGGCTCACGCCATCTCACCCGATGTCCGACAGAGCGGTATGACTTCACCCAGTCAGCCCTCCCCCCGGGCCTTGCCTGGTCAGGAGACTTACTCTTCACCTCCCCAGTGGTTTCTTCTGCCCCGCAGCCTACGCCTGGGACAGAGGAGGAAGAAGGATGCCTAGAAGTGGTTCTTTCCTCACCTACCTCTACGGTGGTTCCTCAGGTCCCCCTGAGGGATTTTCACCCTTCGACAACCACTCTGACATCTGGTCACCTCACATCTGCTGCCTCTCTCCTAACGTGAACAGCACTGTCAGGTACCTCGTGTCAGCCCCCTTCGTCAGGGCCCATCGACTGGCCTGTCACGCAGGGCCTGACCTCTTTGGAGCTAACGTCAGCTAACCTCACGTTAGGGGCCCCAATGTTTGTTCCTTTTTCGTCGGCTACCTTGACGACGGCAATCCCGATGTCGACTGTCGTGACATTGGGTATTTATCCTCACCCATCCAGGCCTGTTGGTCAAGACCTACCTTCTGAGCATTTTTCTGGACAGCAGGCATTCCTGCCTCTGCTGTCGGGCCGGTCGATGCCCCATTATTCCCAGGGATAGTTCCCTGGATATCAACAGGGATGCCCATGTTACTGAGGCTGTCCCCCTCCTCAGTTGGCAGGTTCAGGAGCTCATTTTTATTCACCCCAGCTAAACCTCCTCCTATGCAACCACACTTCCAAGCGATGATCCAGTCCTGTTGGAAGGATGCGAGGTCCCAGCTCTTTTCAGGCCTGGAAAGTGGGCTTCCCAGTCCGGTGGTACTACCCCCATCTCCTGTGCCTCGGCATACGGTACATGTCTCGGGCACTACCCCTCAGGATCTTCCTTTTTCAGACTTTGTGTCCAGAGGGTCAGGAGCGCCCCCCCCCCCCGATGCAGATACTTCAAACAACATGAAGTCTTACTATATTATGACATGTGCAGTGAGTCCCAAGCTTGAACTGCTCTGGAGGTGAAAGAGTTAACTTTCCATGCCAGGCATGGGCAGCTGAGCTCGAGCTCGGTTGAAAACTTTGTCTGTTGTTCTTCAAATTCAAACTTTCAGATTCTTTACTCCGCCTCACTGAACAGTCGCTCCGGAGATTTTCTCCTTCTGCTCGGTTCATTTTGTTGGTTAAAATATTATTTTCTCGTTTTTTTGACCGAATTTAAACCACAACCGGTCGGTTCAAGCTCTGTCTGTGGTATTTGTAAGTACTAGATAGGTTTTACATTTACTTTCTGTGTGGAACTTGTAAACGGTTTATCAGTTCGGTTTGAACCGATCAGGTTGTTAAATTATATTAATCTGTCCTTTAGAGTGTGGTTACCGGTTCTTGTCGGTTCTAAAAAAACGGATTTCATTACGGTTTTTTCCACGACCCGTGACACGGTTGGGAACCGATAAGAGAGTCTTGCTTGGCGGATTGCCATAAGCAGGCAAGTTTAGTTAGGACTGGCACTATGTCTAGAAACCAAAAGAAAACCGGGCCACTGGGTTTCAACACTGCAGTGTCTGTGGGGAAGTCTTTGCTAAGGCTGACCCCACACCACCTGTGTTTATTGTCTGGGGTTTGCCACCTCAATGCAGACTGCCAAATTTGCAAAAATTTTCCTGCAGCTACCCTGGAAAAGAGAGTTGGTAGGCTCAGGGAAAGGGAGGCCAAAAAGTCCGCTGACCGGATGGCCAGCCCGGTTCGGTTGAAACCAAACGGAGGGAGTGCCCTCTGACCAGGGCGAGACTTCCTCGGGCAAAAGGAGAGCTGACTCGGAGTCGTCGGTTCCAGCAAAAAGGACTAGGAAATCAGCTGGTGTGGAGCCAAAACTTTCCTCTGTAACCGCTGAAGAAATAGCCAAAGCGATTAAAATTGTCCAGTCGCTTTCCCCGGTTCCGACCGAACTGGCACCATCAGGTAATCGTACGGTTCGGTCGGTTCCACCGGTTCAAGAGTATGATGTAGAGGAATTTTATGAACCGGAGGAGGGGGAAGAGGAGTATGAGGGAGAGTGAATGTGGATTGAAAGTCTGGATGTGCCCATTGAACCGGACATCTCCCCAGACAGATCTTCAGGAGTGTCTCCTCATAGGCTTTCTGAGTCCCCTTCTCATTTTATGTTTTATAAAAGTGGCTGAAACCCTCCAGCCCCTATGGAGGAAGCTGTGGATGATCAAGAGGAGCCTGACTATGTGGAAATGATGGATATCCCAGAGTCTAGGAGACTGTCTATTCCTTTGCATAAATCTTTTGGGAAACAGACAGTAAAAATTCTAAAAACTCCTCACACTATACCTCCTGTGGATAAGAGAATGGACAAGAGGTACACATTGTCAGGCTCTGATATGGAGTTCCTTACACAACAATGCAGCCATGTTGGGGTAGTGCAGGCTACAGCCTGTGACAAGGCAAATATTCCCTTGGCTTCACACCCCCCTGACAAGGACTCCAGGAGGATTGATGACATGGCAGCATCCTTGGGACTCAGACAGGCAAATTATATGGCTTATGTTGCTAGATACCAGAAATCCAGATGGGATACTGTTATGGCTCTAGCAAAACAGGTCCCTGGCCAGCTTGCCAAGGAGCTGGAGCAAGTGGCTGCTGATGGTATTGAGGCATCTAAGGTGCAATTCCATGCTGCAGTGGACTCTAATGATGTGTCATCAAGAGTCATGGCTACATCTGTGGCACTTAGCAGAATGGCTTGGTTCAGATGTACTAGCCTGTCTGAGATACCAGACTAAGGCCATGGATTTTCCTGTTGTGGGTAATTTCTCTGTTTGGGGAGCAAACAGAGAATTACATGAAGAAAATGGATGAGTATAGGACCACCTATAGGAGTGCACAGGTCAAGGAAAGGCAGGCTACTCCTCAAAGGCAGCCTTCCAGGGTCAGGCCTTTTCATAGGCCTTTTTACCAAGCCCAGGCCTCCTCTCCAGCTTATGCCCAGAGGGGGTTCTTTAGAGGGAGAGGCAGACAGGGTACAAGCAGGCCTGCCTCCACCCCTCAGCCTAAAGCCCCTGCCAGGCAGGCACCCTGATGGGGTAGCCAGGGCCGATTCTCCACTACCTGTAGGGGGCAGGCTGGCTTACTTTGTCCAGGACTGGAAGTCTCTAACATCAGACAAGTGGATCCTGGAAGTAGTAAGCCAAGGACTGGTTCTCAGCTTCAAAAAATTTCCAAAGATGAAAACCAGATCCTTTCCACATGCAAATCCATCAGAGGCACTTGCCCTAGAGGCAGAAGTTTCTACCCTCCTGGCTCTCAGAGCCGTGGAAAGGGTTCCACCCCTACACCAGGGCAAAGGTTTGTACTCCAGGTACTTCCTTACCCCAAAAAAGACAGGAGAATGGCGGCCCATCTTGGATCTCAGATACCTAAACAAGCACCTTTTAAAACCAAAATTCAAAATGGTGACTCTGGGAATTATTTTACCCTCTCTAAGGCCAGGGGACTGGCTAGCGTCCCTGGACCTCAAGGATGCCTACTTCCATATTCTCATCAGAAGCTCCCATCGAAAGTACCTCAGGTTCGAGCTGCCCTCAGGCCATTGCCAGTTCAGAGCAATGCCCTTTGGCCTCACCTCTGCTCCAAGGGTATTCACAAAATGCCTGGCAGTAGCAGTTGCCTACCTAAGAAGGCAAAAAATTGCCATCTTTCCTTACCTGGATGACTGGCTCATAGTAGGCCAGTCTCCAGACCAAGTCAAATTACATCTTCAGATAACTCAGCAACTGCTTACCTCTCTAGGTTTCCTTCTGAATCTTCCAAAGTCAGTTCTAGAGCCTGTCCAGCTTCTCACCTTCATAGGTGCAGAACTGAACACAGAGGAAGCCAGAGCCTTCCTTCCTTTGGACAGGGCAAGGACCTGGTCTCTCTGGCCTCCTCATTCACCCTGCAGGTCTCTCGACCAGCCAAGGCATTTCTGCAGCTCCTAGGACACATGGCTGCTTCTACAGCAGTAGTGCAAGGAGCCAGATTTCAGATGAGGGACATCCAGTTCCATTTGAGATCCTTTTGGTCTCAAAGAAAGGACCCTCTAACCAAGTTGATCCCAGTAACTCGAACCCTGATCCAAACCCTACAGTGGTGGCAGGATCAGAACAACCTGAGACAAGGGATCCCCTTTGTCACTCAGTCTCACTCTTTAATCCTTACTACAGATGCATCCCTCTTGGGGTGGGGAGCTCACATGGGTGACCTCACTACCCAGGGACTGTGGTCCCCTCAGGAATCTCTGCTCCACATCAATCTGTTGGAGCTCAGAGCAGTTTTTCTAGCACTTCAAGCTTTTTCCAAATCTGTTCAGAACAAAGTTGTACAGGTCAGAACAGACAACACCACTACAATGTGGTACATCAACAAACAAGGCACTCTGTCTACGGCCTTGTGCACGAAGCAAATGAAGTTGTCGTCTCCCAAATACTCCTGAACACCTCCCTACGGCAGTTCACCTCCCAGGCAAGGACAATGTCCTGGCAGATGCTTTCAGCAAGGATTTCCCAGGGCCATCACGAATGGTCACTGGATCCCTAGTCCTGAGTAATATTTTCAGATGGGGCACCCGCAGATAGATCTTTTTACAGCCCAAGGCGATCACCAGCTTCCTTTTTTGCTGCAGGCCCCCAGTGTTGGGCTCAGTCCCTCTGGATGCCTTACTTCTCAATTGAGAAGGGAAGTTTCTCTATGCTTTTCCCCCCTTCCCTCTCCTGTTCAAAGTGTTAGTCAAAATCAGATCTCAATCCTGCAAAGTGATTCTGATTGCTCCAGATTGGGCCAGACAACCCTGGTATCCACTCCTACTGTCCTTAACAGTCCACCTTCCCCTGTGTCTTCCCAGGAATCACAATCTATTAACCTGTGCTCAGGGAAGGGTTTGGTAGCCAAACCTGAAATCTCTCAATCTCAAGGCCTGGCTCTTGAAGAGTTAGAGTTTGCTGATCTACACCTCTCCTAAGGTGTAATGGATATATTGAAAGCTTCTAGGAAGCCTTCCACCAGGGCTGCTTACAATTCCAAATGGAAGAGGTTTTCCATATGGTGCTCTGGGAAGCATATTTCCCCAGATTCTGCTGATTTACCCACAGTCTTGGATTGTATGGTCCATTGAAACACTTTGGGGCTGAGACCAGCTACCCTAAAGGTGCATTTGGCAGCTGTGTCTGCTTTTATTTCTATAGGTAAAACCCTCTTCTCTTTCAGCTCATCCTGTATTTTCTAAGTTTTCAAGGATTGCTTCACACCAACCCTCCATTCAGGGACCCTGCCCTGCCTGGGATCTTAATGTTTGCATTGCTCAGCTTATGCAACCTCCCTTTGAGCCCTTGTCTTCAGCAGAGCTTAAGCATGTGACTTGGAAGACTGTGTTTCTGGTAGCCGTCACTTCTGCCAGACGCATAAGTGAATTACAAGCATTGTCAGTGGAGCCTGATTTTATCTCCATTCATAGAGATAAGGTGGTCCTCAGGACTTATAGGAAGTTCTTGCCTAAGGTGGTTTCAGATTTCCACCTTAATCTATTTCTCTTCAGTGCTTTTGACCATTCCTCCTCTGTGAGAGAGGAGGTTGCACAACTAGATGTGAAGAGCCCTTAGGTTACTACATTGAAGCGTCAAGGGTCACAGGTTTGACTCCGTCAACTGTTCCTCACTTATGGTGAGGTTGGTAAGGGAAACCTGCCACTAAAAGATCCATTGCCAGGTGGATTGTCTCTTGTATCCAGTTCCGTTATGAAAGCTGAGTAAGGTTCCTCCCTCAGGCCTGAGGGCTCACTCTACCAGAGGTACAGCTGCTTCCTGGCTGCTGCCAGGGACATCCCATTCTAGAGATTTGTCAAGCAGCTACCTGGAAAACAGTTCACACTTTTACCAAGCATTACTCTCTGGACATCCAGGCTAGGAGTGATGCTGGTTCCAGCTGTGCTTCAGAGCCAATTTTCTAAGTAGGTTCCGTCCCTCCTCCATGGAGGTACTGCTGTGTAGTCTGCATATGTCATAATATAGCAAGACTTCGTGTTGTTTGAAGAAAAAATTACTCACCTTAGTAACGTTTCTTCTCATGGAGTCTTGCTATATTATGACCTCCCCCCCGCCTGCCCCTCTCAGAACCTCTGTTTTTGGGATGTGGGCAGTGCAGTGTTGGCACTTAGTAGATGCCCACCTTGTTATTCACCCCCCTTTTTTGGGGTGACTGGGTGTTGTGTTTGTCATTTTTTGGGTCTCCTGACTTGAGTCTTTGTTTTGAGACCAAAAAATGTGTTCTTATATTTAGTAGCCGGTTGGCTAGTGTAGGTTTACCGCTTCCACACAGGACCTTAGTGAGTTTAGCTCGTAAAGATCTGACAGTTTGAGTTTGAAGAACAACAGAGTGAGTTTTCAACCGAGCTCGAGCTCAGCGTTCCATGCCTGGCATGGAAAGTTAACTCTTTCACCTCCGGGGCAGTTCGAAGGTTGGGACTCACTGCATATGTCATAATATAGCAAGACTGCATTAGAAAAAACAACATTACTAAGGTGAGTAATTTTTTCATCTGAGTCTTCATCCGATGAGCTAGCCTCTCTTCCTAGGGGCAAAGAGTCTCCTAAGTCCCCTCCGGAGGACCCTTCCTTTACAGACAGCATGCCTCCTCCCTCTCCTTCTGGAGAATTATTGGTTGTGCGCTCTGGACATGCAGGATGCTTACCTGCACATCCCGGTCTTCCCCAGCCACCGCCGTTTCCTGCAGTTCAAGTCCTGGGGAAACACTTTCAATTTCGGGCGCTCTCCTTTGGTCTATCCTCCACACCCAGGGTGTTTACCAAGTGCCTGGCAGTGGTGGCAGCTTTTCTACGCCACCAGGGTATTGCCGTTTCCCTTACCTGGATGACTGGCTGATTTCAGCCCCATCCAGAGACTCTTTACTGGAGGCTCTCTTTCACCTTGGACCTCTTTGGCAGACTAGGGATTACTGTCACTATCCCCAAGTCATCCATGATCCTGTCCCAGAGACTACAGTTCATTGGGGCAGTTTTGGATATAGTCCAATGCACAGCCTTCTTCCCTCCGGACATGGGAGTCCCTGATCCATCAGGCTGCCTGAGTGGCTTCATCCAGGACCATCCCAGCTCAGGAAATCCTCCGCCTTCTTGGCCTGATGGCGGCCTCCATTACTACCATTCCCCTGGCAAAGCTCCACATAAGTTGCTCAGTGGTCCTTGCGGGTGCAGTTGGACCAGCTCCTGGATGATGTGGACCATCCGGTCCTGGTCTCCTTAACTGTTCAGAAGGAATTCCTTTGGTGGATGGACCCCTGCAACCTTTCTTTGGGTCTCCCTTTTCGGAACCCTGCTCCCTCAGCATCCCTGACTATAGATGCGTTAAACATGGGATGGGGAGCACATCTAGGGGAGCACCAAGCTCAAGGACAGTGGTCCAGCTTGAAAGAATCATTACACATCAGTGTTCTGGAGATGAGGGCTAATCTTGTACGCCTTCCAGACCCTGCTTCCCAAGGGATCACTGCTGGTCCAAATGAACAACATGTCGGTAGTCTGGTACCTCTACAAACGAGAAACTCGATCGTAGCCCCTGTGCAGGGAGGCGATGCAGGTGTGGAACTGGGCAGTCCAGCACAATCTGCCCTTGTGGCCAGGCACATTCCAGGCGTTCTGAGTGTCCTAGCGGACAGTCTCAGCAGGTCTCAGACCCTAGCTCACGAGTGGGAAACTGCTTCAGGAAGTGACAGTCACTCTTCCTAAATGGGGTGACCTGTTCACCTCCAAATTCAATGCAAAACTTTCCAGTTTTTGCTCACTCATTCCAGGGCATGGTGCTTTCTGGCACGATGTGCTGTCTCTCTCTTGGACAGGGACATTTTTGTACGCCTTCCCTAAATTTCCCTTTCTCCAGAGGGTCCTTCTCAAGCTTCAGGCAGAGAAGGCGAGGATGGTCCTCGTCGCTCCTCTCTGGCCAAGACAAATTTGGTTTCTGCTGTTACAACAGTTATCCAGGGAACCACCGGTTTTGTTTCCAGTGACCTACGGCCTCTTGACTCAGGATCAAGGTCGTCTAGTACATCCGGGGCTCAGGACTCTGCATCTTCATGCTTGGCTCCTGCAGACATAGTGATTTCTCGCTTCGGGGTTGCCTCCCGAGTTGCTCAAGTCCTTATAGTGGCTAGAAAACCCTCTGCTTGTTCCACTTATGCCATGAAGTGGAAACAGTTTTCTACATTGGCGACTTCCGAGAGTTGGAACCCCTTTTCATGTTCGGCCCCTCAAATCATGGAATATCTCCTTCATCTCTCTTATTTTTCTTTGAAGGTTCACCTTTCTGCAATCTCTGAGTACCACAAGCTGCTGGATGGTAAACCTGTGGCTCAGTTGGAAGTCTCTAAAACCTTTCTGAAAGGGGTACTCCATCTGAACCCCCCCCATCCACTGCCCTACTCCATCCACTGAACCGGCTGTGAGCTGTGATTTGCACTTCCTTTCCTGGAAGATGTTATTTTTGGTTGCCATTATGTCAGCCCAAAGGATTTTGGAGCTTCACGCTCAGGTTTGTAAAGAACCTTATCTTGTTTTCCACAAGGACCTGGCAGTTCTCAGGACAAATCCTAAGTTTCTTCCCAAGGTGGTGTCAGAAGCCACACTGAACCAAACAGTAGAGCTTCCGGTTTATTTTCCGTCCCACACCAATAGAGGTGAGGCACTCCTGCACATCATGGACGTCCATCACATCCAGTGCTATACAAGGATTTCCGTAGCTGTGATCAACTTTTTCTTTCCTTTGGCCCCGGTCTAAGGGCAAACTGGTTTCCAAGCAGAGCCTTTCCAAATGGCTAGGCAACTGCATTCAGTATTGTTACCAAAAGTATGAAAATCGTCTGCCGGGACCCATCAGAGGTCATTCTACTAGGGGCATGGCTGCTTCCACTGCCTTCCTGCAACCACCGCACAGACACTGCTCTCCCATCGGGGCATAATGGCAGCCTACCTGGCGCCCCGACCAGCGCAGGGGAGACTGCCCTTCTCCCCCGCCGATAGCCAGTACTTCTACGGCCACTACCCCAGGCGAAGATGGTGCGGGCCCCTTGGATGTTGAACACACGCGGTCTAATCCCCATTCATCATCCGGGGGCGCTGGGACAGAGTTTCCCTCCTCAGCTGTCTGGCCCTACACCGCAGATCCTCTTGTTCCTCCAGGAAGAAATGATTCTGTTCCAGCGGTTGTTCCTACCCCGAACACTCTTCCTCCGTCGGATCCAGTAAGACCTATTCTAACGCCGGACCGTCCGGCGACTGTCTCCATGCCAGAGCCCTCGTTTCTGCCTCCACCTTCTGCTCCTTTTGCAGACTAGGTCCCTCCATCGGGTCCCGACGCCGGCAACTCCTACGCCGGACCTGCTGCCTATTTATACTTCTGCAGGCCCTATGTGGGTTTCCCCACCACCGGGGGCCCTGACATTGGGATTCTATTCGAGACCCCACACTGTCCCGCATTACACTTCGGGGTATCCCTTGGACCATCCCCTGGCAGGTTCCCCTCCAGATTGATGTGGTGTGGGACATTACTTCCCGGGCTGCACCCCATACCTGGGATACACACGACCTCCCGACGCAGAATCAAGGCTGGCTCATGCATCCAGGGCTTCGGACTCTGCACTTGCACGTGTCTCTCCTGCAGACATAGCGATTTCTCACTTTGGGGTTTTCAGCAGAGTTGCCCAAGTTATGGTGGAGGCTAGAAAGCCCTCTACCCGGTCCACTTATGCCATGGAGTGGAAAGTTTTTCCGTTTGGGCGGTTTCCAAAGATTGGAACCCCTTTTCTTGTTCTGTCCCACAGGTCATGGAATACCTCCTCAGTCTTTCAGATTCAGGCCTTTCCTGTTCCTCTTTAAAGGTCCACTCATCGGCCATTTCAACATACCACTAACTGGTGAATGGCAAACCCGAGGCTCAGTTGGAAGTCTCCAAAACCTTTCTAAAAGGGATTCTCCATCTGACCCCACCCCCCATCGGCAGCCCTACACCACCTTGGGATTTAAATTTTGTGTTGGAAAAGCTCACTCTCCCTTCTTTTGAACCAGCAATGAGCTGTGATTTGCGATATTTTTCAGTTGTGGTTACTTCCACTCCAAGGATTTTGGAGCTTCAGGCCCTCGTGTGCAAGTAGCCTTATTTAATTTTTCATAGGGACCGGGCAGTCCTACAAACAAATCCTAAGATCTTACTTCAAGAAGGCTCTTGCAGTAGGTAATTACATATAGGACTGACGCCAGCCAGCGGCAGGACCCCACAGAAAAATTTCTAGCTAGCAGTCCCTGGCGGGGACTGCCCCCACGTCAGGTGACCGGCGTCATATGATGTCGGTATAAAGGGGCGGTCCCAGGCACCCGCCTTCCACTTCTTTCCCACCGTCAGCTCGTGCAGCGCCTCGCGGTGAAGTTCATATCGCTCAGTCCTGTTGCTTCGTCGGTTTTTCCGAAAAGTATCAGTATTTTGTATTTTCTTCGACATGTGAACGTCTGTATATGTCGTCCCCTTCAAAAAATAAGTGCAACTTGTGCGGCGCCCAACTGCCTCACAAAGACGGTCACTCCTCCTTGCCTTTTCTGCTTAGGCCCCCACCACGCGGTCGACAAGGGTCCGTGACTGCCTTCATTTCAACGCTGGCGGCAGTAGCCCTCGGGCCCATCTCCTCAAGAAGATGTCCGATGGAGAAGGAGTTGAAGCTTCGCAGGCGCCGACCTCCCCTGAAGGACACAAGAGCGGGACAAGAAAAGGCACCAGGAGAAGGCCTCCTCCTCCGTGACTCCGGCCGGGCAGCGGGCGGTAACGTCCCTCCGGGATCGCCCGACAGCAGCCTCAAGGCTTTGGAGGAGGCGCCTGCCCGCCGCCTCGCGCTCGAGCCCGCCGGGTGCCTCTGGGCAAAAGGAGGCTTCAGCCCCCAGTACCGCCGCAGGCCTGCGGCCTACTGGTGCGGGCACCTCCCATAAGCCAGACGTCGGCTCCTCTGATGTCCGCCGGGAGAAGGCCGCTAAGACGCCCCACCCTTCGGGGCGGCGCACGGCAGTGTCCCCATCAGACCGGGCCTCTTCTCATCCTCGCCTGTCTCCGACAAGGGACCCTCGAAGTCGGACGCCAGCTCCTCTGGCGTCCACCGGGACTCAGCCCCTAAGTCGCACGTCGGCTCCTCTGATGTGCGCCGGGCCTCGGCGCCTATGGCAGACCCTGCTCCTTCTGTCGTACCAGGTTCCCCGCAGCCCTCGCTGCCGTCCGGGGAGCCCGCGTCCCTCCTGCCTGACCCCAGGGATTTTTCTCCTCCGTCCCGAGACGAGGCTCAGGATCCTGGGCCACGTCGATCCTCTTCCTGAGCCGGATCTGACGTTGGCTACACCTGCGCCCGGCACCCGGCCCGCCGACGCGGTTCCGACACAGGCTCCTCCAGCGCGGCGGGGATATTCTCTTCCATCGGGCCTTTCCACCCCACGGACCTATCACAGTTGATACGCCCGTGGAGTTCCGACTGCCTGCTGCTCGGCACCCCTCCGGTGCCTGGGTATCCGCCGTCCCTACCGGCGCCCGACTCCACCGATGCCGCGGTACCGCGGCTGCAGTACCCTGCTCCGGTATTCCCGCAGCCGGGTTACGGATACTCTCCTTATGGTTTCCATCCGTACAACTATCCCCCACCTCCTCCTCCACTGCCCCCCGGGCGCGGTGGATCTCCAGGAGACTCTGGCCTCCTGGTGGGCTGAGGCCAAGGCTCAGCTCACCAAGGAAGTTGAGAGCCGTCTTACGGCGACGGTGCCACCCCCGGCTCCTGTACGCCCCAGGCGGCACACTCCCTCTCCGCCTCCGGATTCCCAGGCTCTGCCCTCGGGATCCAGAGAGGGGCAGGACAAGCGTCCGGGGATCCCCCCTAAGGAACCCGTTCCTCCCCCTAGACGAGTCAGGGAGTCTTACTCTGCTTCGAATTCTTCTTCTTCTCCTTCTTTTTCTTCTCTCTTGGACTCCTTGGATGCCTCCGATGGGTGTTCCGAGAAAGACGACGAGCCGCGCTCTCCGTCCAAGCCCCGGCCGAGGACTCCTCCGAAGTCTGCTATGGAGGATTCTTCCTTCACGGAGTTGCTCAGGAAGATCCAGGAAGTCCATCAGTGGCGTTCCTTAGTGCCAGATCCTCAACGGGTTAAACTCGGCGAACTTCTGGACTTGCCCCTTACGGCTCCTACTCTAGTGCTACCCTGGATCGAGCCTCATGCCCACCTTGTTTCCACTATTTGGAAACGACCGTCGGCTTTAGCCCCACTTCCTCGGAAGGTCCAACAGGCTATACCAGGCTCCGGAGGATGTAGACTTTTTAGACTCTCACCCCCGTGCAGACTCGGTTGTGATTAGCGCCGCATACGGCCGGTCAGCACACCCGAAACATTTGAACTCGTCTCCCCCAGATAAGGAATCTCGCCTTCTGGATCCAAGATTGACTCCTTGCCTGACTCCCAAGTCAAGCAGGAGTTAGCCGACCTGGTCCGTTCTGCTCGTTCGGCCAGTCATCATATTCTGAGGACGACCTACAATGCAGTGGACACCACAGGACAGAGCTCTGCATTCGCCGTAAGTCTTCGGCGTCATGCATGGCTCCGTGTGTCAGGTCTGGTCCCGGAGGTGCAGTCAGCAATTCAAGCGCCTTTCACGGCCGGTGGCGCTGAGGGTTGCGCTGGGCGCCACACCTCGCGCTTCGCGGCGACCCGTGTTCGAGGAACGGGCATGGGTTGCCGTGGGTCGGCAGGGAGGAAGATGGATTGAGCGTCCGGACTGCTCTCCATCTCCTGGGTGGGATTTGGGCGGCAGGCTTACCTGACCCCTAGCGGAGGCTGGGGGTCGACAGCATGTAGCTGCAAGCTATGGGGGACGTGGCAGGCGGCAGTTAGACGCATGCGCGGAGGCGTCGTGCAATCGCTAAGCGTCAGCCATGCCGTGACCACCGGAGAAAAACAGTGAAAAGAGCCGGCAGTATGAAGTTGTTCCCCGGCGCCGTTCCTGGAAGGGCACCTCCCTGGCATGGATCCGTTGGGGTGGGTTGAGTCGCTCCCCACCACCCCTGCCACGAAGGGTAAGTGGCAGGGGTGCACAAGGAGGGATCTGATGTTCAGGGATAGCTGGGGGAGCATGGATGGCAGGGTCAGGGAAAAAAAAAAAAAAAAAAAAAGCACCTTTCAGGGGTTCTGTGCTTCGGTGGTGATGTCAAGACATCATCACTGACTTTGCAGGAGAATGGAACGGCCCTTAAATCTGTTGATTCAATGTACCATCCCCATCCCCCACAGCGCCGTCCCTTTTGCAGACGCAGCCGGACTCAAGCGAAACCTCAGGGAAGGCGGGCCACTAAACGTCGGGCCCCACAGCTGCCAGGCCCCCGCCGCCCAAAAAAGCAACGGGTGCCCCAGCTGCGGCACTGCCTCACACCACCTGACTCCTTCCCTCTCCCACTGCCTCCGGACGCCCCTGTAGGAGGGAGATTCTCCCTCCACCTTCCGGGTTGGGAGAGGATAACATCGGATTCATGGGTGCTTCAGATCATAGCAGAGGAGCACTCCATATAGTTTCTGCAGAAACCTCCACGTCACCCCCCTCTGAACTCCTGTTACTCAAGGGACCATCTTCCTTTGGTCAGGGAAGAAATCTCTGCTCTCCTTGCGAAGCAGGCTATAGAGCCGATCCCCTCACCTCACGGAATGAGTTACTATTCCATTTCTTCCTTGTACCAAAGAAGGCAGGAAGCTCAGACCATTCTTGATCTCAGCTCCCTGAACCTATATGTGGAATACAAGAGGTTCAGGATGCTCTCCCTTTAGACCCTCTTGCCCCTGCTTCAGCCGGGCCAATGACTTTGTGCACTGGATATGCAGGATGCGTTCCAGGGGGACCACTGCCAATTCCGGGCACTCCCTTTTGGTCTTTCCTCGGCTCTCCGAGTCTTTACCAAATGCCTGGCGGTGGTAGCAGCCCACCTGGGAGTTCAGGTTTTTCCCTACCTAGACAACTGGCTCCTGGCGGCCCCGTCCAGGGAGGAACTCCTGCATTTCTTCTTCCTCACCCAGCAGGTTTTCACTGGCCTAGGTATCACCATCTACCATTCCAAGTCTCACCTGGATCCTTCTCAGAGACTCCAGTTCATCGGGGCAATCTTCGATATGACAGTGTGCAGGGCCTTCCTGCTTCCGGACAGGGGGGCCTCTCTCCAGTCCCAGATTTCCCTTCTATCGGAATACAGGAGGGTTCTGGCGAGGTCGGTGCTCCATCTCCTGGGGCTTATGGCGGCGGCCATCCCGACGGTTCCACGTGCGCACCTCCACATGAGAATCTCTCAGTGGACTCTCAGTGGGATCAGCGGGTAGACGACCTAGATCATCTGGTTCTGATCTCCTTGCCGATGGTAAGAGACTTGCAATGGTGGGTGGTTCGAGAGAACCTATTCCGGGGGTCCCCTTTTTTCATCCTCCCCCTGATCGGACTCTGACCAAGGACACTTCAGGGGAAGGTTGGGGAGCCCATCTGGGTCCTCACCGAACCCAGGGTCTATGGTCAAAATTGGAGTTAGTTCTCCACATCAACGTGCTCGAGCTTCGAGCAGTGCTGTATGCTCTCCAGTCCCTTCACCAATACATCCTTCCCGGTCACCTAGCTGTCCAAACGGACAACATGTGCGTGGTGTGGTACATCAACAAGCAGGGAGGGACTCTGTCCTACCCGCTGTGCAGGGAAGCGATGAGGGTTTGGGAATGGGCAACGCTTCACAACCTTCACCTCACGGCGATCCATGTTCCGGGAGTCGACAATGTCCTGGCAGACAGGCTAAGTCGCTCGTCGGCTCTACCACACGAGTGGGAACTGGACGAAAAAGTTCTAAAAAGCATCTTCCAGATTTGGGGGACTCCTCAGATAGACCTGTTCACCTTCTCCCAAAACGCAAAGCTTCCAACCTTTTGCTTGCTCGCTCCAGAGCGAGGCGCTTTCTGGAGCGACGCTCTATCTCTAAGCTGGAAGGACAGATTCGTCTGTGCTTTTCCCCCAATTCCTCTGGTCCCTCGTGTGTGCTGCAGAAACTTGCTTTGGAAGGAGCGAGAATGATTCTGATCGCTCCTTTCTGGCCCAGGCAAATCTGGTTCTCTCTTCTACAACAATACTCAGAGGTTCCTCCTCTTCCTCTTCCTTTATCTCCAGGATTGCTGACCCAGGATCAGGGGACCCTGGTTCATCCGGGACTCAAGTCCTCTCAACTTCATGCATGGCTCCTGCAGACCTAGCTCAATCTCGCTTTGGCGTTTCTCCTAAGGTGGCCGAGATTCTGGTGGAGGCTAGAAAACCTCCACTAGGTCCACCTACGCCATGAAATGGAAAAGATTTTCCATCTGGGCTGCGTCCAGGAACGTGGAGCCTTTTTCCTGTCCTGTGACCATTCTACTTGATTATATTTGTCATCTTTTCGACCTGGGTCTCAGTCACTCTTCTTTGAAAGTCCATATGGTGACTATTTCAGCCTACCATGCCCCTTTCACTGATGAGGCATTTGCCCAACTGGAGGTATTCAAAACTTTTCTCAAAGGGGTCCTTCATCTTGGGCCCCCTGTCCGGACTCCAGCTCCCCCTTGGGACTTAAACTTTGTCCTCGAGAAACTTACCCTTCCTCCCTTTGAGCCTGTGGCTTCCGCAGACTGTGAAGTTTTTATCGTGGAAGACGCTCTTCTTGGTGGCCATTACTTCCGCTCGCAGAATTTCCAAGCTTCAGGCCCTGATGTGCAAAATCACTTATCTGATTTTTTCACAAAGAACGAGTAGCTCTTCGCACGAATCCTAAGTTTCTCCCGAAGGTGGTGGCGAAGTCTACCTTAAATCAGTCTATCAGCCTTTTTCACGCAGTACTCCAACCAAGGAGAATACTTGCTCCACACCATGGATGTTCACAGGATTCATTCTGAGATACTACACCGGTAGGACGAAGGATCTCAGAAAGACTGATCAGTTGTTCGTCTCTTTTGCTCACAAAAGAGAAGGCAGTGCTGTTTCTAAGCAATGCCTATCAAAATGGTTGGCCCATTGCATCATTTTCTGTTATGACAAGTACAACAAAGACCCTACGGGTCGAGTCGAAGTCACCCACTCGTGGAGTAGCAGCGCTCGGCGGCTTGTTTCAAGAACGGTTCGCGGCAGACATCTGTAAGTTGCCGCCACTTGGACTTCCGTCCATACCTTATTAAAACATTACAGTTTGGACATTGCGTCTCGCCGTAGAGCAGGCTTCGGGTTAGCGGTCTTGCAAGGCCTCTTTTCTTGAGGCTTGCAAGGTTTTCTTTGCTACTTCTTGGAGTAGTACCTCCCCCCGATGCCTTTCTTTTGTTCCAGACTGCTTGGGATTCTGTCCTGTATGTAATTACCTACTGCAAGAGCCCTCTCGAAGTAAGATAGTACAGTTATGTAAGAACTTACCGTAACAGTAGATCTTCGAGAGAGGCACTACAATGTATATCTCTCTACCCTCCATCCCTAGGCTTTTTCAGCTCCTTTTCCATTGAGGAAATATCTGCTTCTCTCATCCGGCGGGCCCGTGGCGAAAGAACTGGAAGGCGGGCGTCTGGGACCGCCCCTTTATACCAGCATCATATGACACCGGTCACCTGACGTGGGGGCGGTCCCCGCCAGGGACTGCTAGCTGGAAATTTTTCCGTGAGGTCCTGCCGCCGGCTGGCGTCAGTCCTATATGTAATTACCTACTGCAAGAGCCTCTCTCGAAGATCTACTGTTATGGTAGGTTCTTACGTAACTGTACTTTCTTGCCTAAGGTGGCCTCCGAGTCACACTGAACCAGACAGTGGAACCATCCAGTTTACTATCCGTCTCCAGCGAATAGAGGTGAGGTGCTCCTGCACACAGTGGATGTGCACCATATTCTTTGGTGCTGTACCCATCGATCCAAAGATTTCCGAAAGGATGATCAGCTCTTTGTTTTGTTCACCCCAGAATCCTTGGGGAAAGCTGTCTCTAAGCAGTGCTATCCAAGTGGTTTGCCATCTGCATTCGCTTCTGTTATCGGAAGTATGACAAACCTCTGCCAGGGTCTGTGAGAGGTCATTCCACTAGGGGCATGGCTGGATCTGCAGCTTTCTTGCGTATTGTTTCTGCCGCAAATATTTGCACAGCAGCAGCAACGTGGAGTTCTGTACATACATTTACCAAGCACTACAGTCTGGACATTGCTTCTAGGTGGAGGGCAGGTTTTGGCCTAGCTGTGCTGCAGGACCTTCTGTCCTAAGCTGGTTCCACTCTGTTCCTTTTTTGTTGGAGTTTCTCCTCCTCCCATGTTTCTCTCTGGTCTCTCTTAGAAGGGACTGCTTGGGACTCCTTCCTATATGTGATGGCCTACTGAAGGAACCCTCTCGAAGTAAGATAGTACATTTACGTAAAAAGAGAGGTTCCTTCAGTAGGTCATATTTTTCCATTCCTCCTTCCTCCAATTTTCTTTTGGGACTCTAGACTCTATTTCCTTCTGCTGTTCGGCCTCTTTAGATCTCCGGTGGGAGAACTTGAGGATGGGCGTGGGGACTGCCAATTATATAGGGTCACGCTGACGTAGGTCATGTGACATCGGGTGGGCGCCCCCCCAAATCAGGTATTGCTGGAAAAGTCTGCCTTGCAGCCCAGACACCAGGTAGCGTTAGTTCTATATGTGATGACCTACTGAAGGAACCTCTCTCGAAGATCTACTGTTACGGTAAGTTCATACGTAACTGTACTTTCTTACATAACTGTACTTTTCTACTCCCATTACTTCCTAGTTCCGAAGGAAACTGGCAGCATGCACCCTATTCTAGATCTAAAGAAGTTAAACAAATTCCTTTACAAGGAGAAATTCAAGATTATATCACTCTGTACTCTTTTACTGCTGATGCATCAAAATGATTGGCTGGCTTCCTTGGACATGCAGGACGCCTACCAACATGTCTCCATACACTCAAATCACCACAAGTATCTCTGATTTGTTGCATTGGGTCAGCACTGCCAATTCAGGATCCTGCCCTTTGGGCTATCCTCGGCACCTCAAGTCTTTACAAAGTGCTTTGCAGTTCTCGCAGCGCATCTCGGGGAAGCTTGTAATTCGAGTGTTCTCATATCTAGATGACCGGCTACTAGCAAGTCCCTGCAGACAAGAGACGCAGGAAGCTGTGTCTACGGCATCCATGTTTCTCACGTCCATGGGAATTCTGTTGAATCTAGGAAAATCGCAACTACAACCCTCCTAACAGCTCCGCTTCTTAGGAGCCCTTCTGGATACCTCCAGCACAAAAGCCTTTCTTCCAGAGGACAGAAAGAACGACGTCCTTCAGATGGCCCATTTCATCAGAGGGAACGACTTAGTTCAAGCCCTCTCGATGCAACGGATGCTGGGTCTCATGGCCTCCTCTGTGTTCACTGTGCCTCTGGCTCACCTTCACATGAGGTCTACTCAGTGGTCCCCGACCACACATCCCCAGTCTTTTCACATCAAGGTGACGGAACCTCTAAAATGGTCACTTACCTGGTGGACTCAAGAGGACAACCTTCTGAAAGGGTTTCCCTTTGCCTCACTGGAATTTCAGATCTCCCATCACCATAAATGCATCCCTACTTGGATGGGGAGCTCACTGTCAAGATCTCCACACCCAAGGCCGATGGAATCCGGACGAGTCTCAACTCCACATAAATATCCTAGAAATGAGAGCTGTCCTGTACGCAGTCCGTGCTCTGAAGGACATTCTCTGTCACAAGATCATTCTCCTTCAAACAGACAACAAAGCAGTGATATACTACATCAACAAAAGGGGTGGAGCATACTCTTACCCCTGTGCAGGGAAGCGAAAGTGGGGGAATGGTGCCTGGAGCACAAAGCCTTTATCCAAGTGGTTTACATTCCAGCAGTGCAGCATGATCTAACAGATCCTCACGGGTGGTCTCTCGACACAAACCTCGTGCAGTCGCTCATCGAAGAATGGGGAGCACCGGACCTGGACCATTTTGCGTCCCCACTCAGCACAAAACAGCCTCTATTCTGCTCCAGAAATCCAGAACCTGGCGCTTTCTGTCAGGATGCATTCAGACTGCGGTGGACAAGACGCTTCTAGGAGCGTGGATATGTTGTTCAGCCACACTCTGACATGTCCCTTTCCCCTTTAAATCTTGTTGGAAGTCTTCAAGCTAGCTCCTCCCACCCGGGTGATGTATACCTCGGCTCCGCTGCATGACACCAGCTCTTCCTTTCTGCTGGAAGATACAGTGCATCCCTCGTGCTCTCACATTTTGTAGGCCCTGGCTTCTAAAACTTCGGTTTTACCGAAATTGAAACTCATTCGAGTTAATGATCGCGCTTTTGCGTCTTCGATCATGGAAGAGAAATCTTCTCCCGGATTTCACCGGTGTCCTTGCGGCCAGAAAATGTCGTGCACTGATCCCCACCTCATCCTGCAGTTTTTGTTTGGCCTTCCATCCCAACATTCTGGACAACCGCGTAGCATGATTAAAGTTGGGGAGACCAGAGAAAAGGAAGCCTCCGGTAAAGTCTAAAGAGGCTAGGTGGGCAGTTTCCACGGACACGGGCTCTGCCGAGTGTGAGCATGCATGGGAAGTGATAATTCAGAGACACCAGTTTCTTGAAGAACACGCAAATTGTGTAAAATTTATTGCAATAAATTCAAAAATAAATTACTTTAAATCAAATTAAAAATAAAAGAAACTAAGCACCAATTCTCAACCTGAGAAACTTAAGTACTATTAAGTACTGCCACAGAGTAGACGCACTTGTCTTCAGCACCCCTACCATCCTTCGTGCTCAAAACTATCTAAGTTGTACAGAAACCATCCACCTTATATTGGTGAAGAACTCTTACATCATAGGTCAGCTGATCTGCCCCCTATTCTAATACACCAGTTTTCTACTCTGATACACAAAGTAGGGGGATCTGCATGACCACAACCTATTTTATTTAATAATACCATTCAGACTGCAATTTAATTATTCCTATATACAAGAGAGAAAACAAAAAAAAGCTTAATTAACATTTAAAGATCTTAAACCCCTCACACAATGAGCTGACCTCAGATCCCTATAAAGATGTTTCATTTGAGGGCCGCTGGCCCTTAGAAGTGCAGTGCTGTCACAGACAGGACTGACCTGAGTATGGTAAGAATACACTAACATGGCAAGAAAATATGTTGAATATTCAATTGCACAAAGAAACAGGAACATTTTTTAATTCATGAGCAAACCAGTTTCCTTTGTATAAACTTTATAAACTACATTTTGTTTCCCAAGTCGAGGGGCCGCTCCAGTCTATGTAAGACAGGTCAGAAACAGCCTAACAAAATCGTACTAGGTTTTGCTGTTTTTGTTTCGTCTAGCTCAGAAAATGATATGGAAGGTAAACAAATTAATAATACCTAAACAAAAATACCCTTCTTAAAACGACATAACCAAAGCTATTCCTCGCAAGTCTATACCTTCTTTTTCTGGCGTTGAAAAGCTGATATGTTTTTATTATCTTAAAGGTGCGCTTGTCTGGTGCTAAGCGCATCTCATCTTTACCGTGAATTTTGACCGCAAGTTTGTACTGGCATCCCTGTACCTATCATTTGCATCAAAGCCTATTTTAATTATGTACTTGGCCCTTTCTAGCTGGCATTCAGGGATTTTACTACGATCTCCTTTATTTCAGCACGCAGGGTGGCTCACCTGCTTCCGAGCCATCTACAGCTACATTACCTGGAAGTACCGGGAAGAAAATAAAGCCCTACAGCAAAATTACACTACGAAGGCAAGGGAAGGAAGATAAAATGGGTCAGTTTAGATAAATATATAATGGGAGGACACCCCATCATGATAGAACAGTGAAAGTAGATAAAAGACAGCAAAAAGCACTACTGCAGTAGATTTTCTAAAATAGAGAGTTAAAGAATTAAATCCCTTGTGGTGTCATTAAAAAAAAAGGGGGGGGGTTTCCAACTCTGACACACCCTCCAACGTTAAGCGAAAACCACTATTTATTTTAATAAATCCAGGAGTTTTTAAGACAACCTACCCAGTCCCTAAGGGTTGGATGGAGCTTTCACCCACCCTCTCTTTGAAAGCTCCACCCCAGTGCACCCTTATCAAATATTAGAATAACTTCACAGTCAGATGTGACTCGTCAAAATGATAAATGGCCACATCCTTTAAATAGCCCTGGGGTGTCATATCATGCCTGTATCTCTCAACCTTGCATTCTTTCTGGTTGCACTTTATACAGAACTTCTGTGATTCATTTCAGAGCTGTTAGTACCCACTCGTGCTCCATGTCTGGACAAGAAATCTGCGTTCACATGGGCTGATCCTGCTCTATGTTGTACTATAAAACTATAGGGTTGTAGAGCCAGGTACCATCTTATAATTCTATTGTTTTTGTCTTTCATTTAGGTTAGGAAGCAGAGGGGATTGTGATCAGTTATTAAAGCAAAAGGGGCACCCCATAAATAAAATTTCAGGGACTCAATGGCATTTTGGCCGCCAAACATTCCTGCTCTATGGTAGCATATTTTTGTTCTCTGTCATGGAGTTTCCTTGAAATATAAATTACAGGATGTTCATCTCCATCTGTCGTTTGGCTCAACACTGCCCCTATAACTGACCCAGATGCATCTGTATGTACCTCGAATGGGTATGCGAAGTCAGGACTACGCAAGACTGGGGAGGAGCACAGGGCTGCTTTAATTCTATTAAAGGCTTCCTCACATTCAGGGGTCCATTTTATTTGATTCCCAAACTTCTTTTTAGTTAGGTCTGTCAATGGAGAAGCTATAGAAGCGAAGTTGTGTATAAATCTTCTGTAGTACCCAGCAAGATCTAAGAAAGACCGTATGTGTTTCTTAGTGCCTGGTATGGGACACTGGGCTACTGCTTCCACTTTAGCTATTTCTGGCTTAACACGACTATCTCCTAATATGAAACCAAGATATCTTGTCTCTCATAGCAATGGTAGATTTTGTGGGGTTGATGGTTAGCCCTTCCTGTTGGATAGGAGAAAACTGCTTGAAGATGTTGTAAATGGGTTTCCCAGGATGGACTAAAGACAACATCATCATCCAGGTATGCGGCACAATAGGTGTTATGTGGTGCCAGCGCCTTGTGTATAAACCCCGCTGGAAAGTAGCCAGGGCCCCATGGAGCCCAAACGACATGGTTAGGAACTGGTGAAGGCCCATTGGAATACTAAATAAGTTTTCTCTTTGGCAGATTCTTCTAACGGGATCTGCCAATATCCTTTTGTGAGGTCCAGTGTAGAGATATAAACGGCCCTGCCAGTCCGATCTAGAATACCATCTACACATGGCATAGGGTAAGCATCAAACCGTGCCACCTGGTTTAAGCTCCTGAAGTCCAAGCACAGCCTAATTCCTCCTTCCCTTTTTGGGACAATAATCATGGGGGAACCCCATGGGCTCTTTGAAGGTTCTATAATCTGCGGTGACTTTAACTTCTGTATCTCCCTTTTTACCTCCTTCTCTAAGGCGTTCTGGGAGTCTGTATGCCTTTTTCTTTATGGGGTTAGCATCAGTACACCTTCAGCCACGCGCGGGGTATTGGTGAATGTACTACTAAACTCATTCTGCAAGGATCTTACTGACTGTGTTTGTTGTACAGTAAGTTATGGATTTATAATAACATCTTCTACCCCTGTCTTCCTTTCCAGTCTGCCATATGCTAACTCTGTTTCAGTTTCTTTGCGTTCTGGAATTACTGACAGGCTCACCCCTGGAGTTCCTTTCTCATGTCACCATTTTAGTAGGTTGGCATGGTAAATTTTCTTTTTCATTCTTTTGTCAGGGGTCTCAATTTCCTAAGTGACAGGTCCTGTTTGTCTTATTTTGTAGGGCCCTTGCCATATCATTAGAAGCTTAAGTGTAGAAGTGAGCAAAAGTAATAATACCTGTTCCCCAGGAGAGAAGGATTTAGTTCTAGGGACATGGATATGTTGTTCAATCCACACTTTCTGGCAGGTTCCTTGCCACTTTAAATCTTGCCGGAAGGTCTTCAAGCTGGCTCTTGCCACCCACCCAAGTGATAAAACTCTCGGCTCCGCCCAGTGACTCCAGATCTTCCTTACCGCTTGAAAGCTCATGTTCCCTCCTTTGCGCTCTGCATTTTAGGCCTGGATCCAAACTCTTCGGTTAACCCGAAACTAATCTTAAAATTTACAAGACTTTGGTCTTTATCTTCCCTTGTGGCTGCGATGGACAAATCGACTCCCAGATTTCGTCAGTGCCCCTGTGGGCAGAAGATGTCCCAGACAGATCCGCACTCCACGTGCGTGTACTGCCTTAGGCTTGAGCATGATTCGCAGGCCTGCAACTTGTGCAAGTCCTTTTTGGCCACAGGTCTTAGAGGATCGCACTGCCAGATTGCAACTTGGGCGCCTCGAGAAACGTTATCCTCTGGTCAAGTCGAAGGAGGCCCGTTGGGTGGTGTCTGCAGCGGCGGGCTTGGCTGAACCGTTCGAACAGATGATCGCCCTTGAGGAGGAAGCAGCCCAGGCCACATCATCTTCTTCTTCGGTTGCGGCATTTATCCCGCTCTCCTTGGGCTTCTTCTACACGGTTCATTCCAGGAGCATTGTCAGTCCCTCTCCACCAAGAGAGAGGGGCCTTCAGGACATTCTTCTTGGTCCAAGAAGGACTCCAAGGGTAAGTCCCACCGTCGATATTCATGGGAGCGGGAGAGGTCCCCTTCCCTGGATAGTCGATTCTCGACTTTGATCGAGGTTGCGGCTGAGGCCGCTGACTTCACAGTGTCCCCGTCAGGTGAAACACTCATCGACACAGTCAAGATTTTTCTCAACCCGTCGGACGGGCTGTCTACTGGAGAAGCCAACAGTCCTTCTTCACCGATTTCCCCAGTGGAAACTGGGGACTTGCCTGTGCCTGAGTCCCCGGTTAAGGTCCCTGAACCAAGGGAGGAGTGGGTTTTCCCCTTCCCCTCTCGAATCCACCCTCAGAAACACCGAAGGTCTCAGTCTCGGACCTCTTACCGGTCCAGCCGACATCGGCAGTCTCAGCACCATGGAAGCGGCAGGCATGCGCATCCTCATTTCGTCCCTCTTGAGGATAGGCTCCACCGCCAGCGCGTCGGTGTGAGGATCTGATGCGGCAGCAGCTCCTTTTGACCGGGAATAAGCCGACTCCATCGCCTTCCCTGGCCATTAAGTGGCTGTCACCAGAGCGACCAAAACAATCCCTTGTTGTAATCGAGGAGCCGGCACCGGTTCTTCATCCAAAACCGTCTGCGCCATCCACTGTGGTGGAACCCCCACCTCCACAACCTAAAATTGGGGCCCCAACCAAGGATTCTCAGTCCGGTCAGGGCTTGCCCCATCAGTTATTGGTCACCCTCACTCCCAGTCTGCCTCAGCAGGTGGAGGGTGGCTCAGGCCCTCGGCAGTTGTTTGCGTCTGACGATGATTCTTCCCTGTTCTCCAGGCCCCTCGACCTGGAGTCCACTGGGGGTCAGTCGGTGGACAAGAGCCCATCGTCCTTCCTTGGAATGCTTCAGCTCATCTCAGAGTCCACTGGGATGAAGCTCCAACCCATTTCAAAGCAGGCCAGGTATTCCCTCACGGAGATACTGGACCAAAGGGATTCCCCCACAGAGGTCTTTCTGGTGACTGAAGCCATTGTTGGCTCGGCCCTGGAGCTATGGAAGCGGCCAGCTTCTTGTCCAGCACCTTTGGCCAGGATGGCTCGAAAGTATGCCATTTCCACTGGTTCACTCTCCGGTTTCTCGGAGCACCCCTCCACGGAGGGGCTAGCGACCAACAGCGTTTTCCGGCGCTTTGGAAATGCTCGGGATGTGGACAAGCCACCCGATAAGGAGTCCAAGAAACTAGACTACTCTGGGCGGAAAGTCTTTGCTGCTTCCTCCCTGGGCCTTCATCGGGCCAGCTCGGCCATTCTGATGGCACACTTTTTGCATGCCCTTTTGGGCTCCCTGGATGAGGTGATTCCTCATCTGCCAGCTGACCTCCAGACAGCAGTCAAGCAGGTGCAGGATCAGGGAAGGGTGGTGGCAAAACAGCAACTCCAAACTTCCTTGGACATAGCTGACTCGTGTGCCCAGTAAGTAGCGGCTGCAGTGGCCATGCGCCGCAGGATACCCAGCATAAGCTGACAAACGTTTCCTTCTTGGGTACCGACTTGTTTGGTCCCGGGGTGGAGGGTCATCTGCAAAGGATCGAGAAGTCTAATGCCACCTTGGACTTGGTCACGTCTGCTCAGAAGGACAAAGGCCACCACCAGCAGCAGCGTAAGCCCTTTCTGCACGTCCAGCCCAGCAACACCAGCATCGGGGCTAGCAGGCTCGCACTTGGCACCCCAAAGCCAAGCCTTCAGCTTCCTCCAGCAGGAAGCCGGGAGGGAAAGGTCCAGGAGGACCCTCGGCCGGCCCTTCCTCCAAGCCTACCCAGTGATGAGTTGAGGGGTGTCACCCCCAACCTCGTCACTCCTCCCCGGATTCCCCTCCCACCCCGTGGGGGGGACGGCTCCGCCACTTCCTTTCCGCCTGGTCCAATATCACCATGGACCGCTGGGTGCTGGAAGTGGTAGGAAAGGGTCTGCCTGTGGAATTCGAGCAGTCCCCACCCTATTGAGCTGTCGCCCCACGGGGGGCTACGGGATCCGCAGCCTTTCTGTCGGTTTGTCGAGCCGACATTGCCCTGCTCCTCCAGAAGGAGGTGATCAGGGAGGTGGCAGATCCTCCACCAGACCCAGGGTTTGTGTCCAGGTACTTCCTGGTCCCAAAACGGACCGGGGGGGCTGGCGCCCCGTTCTAGACCTACACGACCTGAACAAGTTCCTAAGGTCTCGTACCTTCAGGATGGTCACTCTGGCTCAGATCATTCCATCCTTGGAACAAGGCATGTGATTCTGCTCTCTGGACCTCCAGGATGCGTTCTTTCATGACCCAATCCATCCATCTCGTTAGCGATTCCTCCGCTTCAGGGCAGAGGGATCCCTTTATGAGTTCCAGGCCATGCCCTTCGGCCTCTCTCCAGCTCCCAGGGTCTTCACCAAATGCATTGCAGTGGTGACAGCATTCCTGCAGCGCCGAAGGGTCCGGGTGTACCCTTACCCGGACGACTGGCTGATTGCAGCCCCCTCCAGGCTGGAGGTGGAGTGGTCCAGGGATCTGGCCCTCCAGGTCTGCTCTCAGATTGGCCTCCTCATCAACGAGGCCAAATCGGAACTCGTGCCAACGCAGGTGATTCAGTTCATCTGGGCAGAGCGCGACTCTCTTCATGGCAGAGCACGGCTCCCGGCGGACAGGGCCAAGGTTCTTTCCTCCTTTGCCCAATCATTTCTGGTTGGGCAGTTGCGCCCTGCCCGGGACTTCTTGGGCTTACAAATGAGAGCCGTCCTTTATGCAGTCCATGCTTTTAAGGACATTCTGTGTCACAAGAACATTCTCCTTCAAACAGACAACAAAGCAGTGATGTATTACATCAACAAGCAGGGCGGTGCTCACTCTTAGCCCTTATGCAGGGAAGCGATGAGAGTGTGGGAATGGTGCTTGGAGCACAAGGCTCTAATTCAAGCGCTCTGCCTGCCGTGAGTGCAGAATGAACTGGCAGACCGTTTCAGCAGAACAGAGACAGATCCTCACGAATGGTCTCTCGACTCAACCATAGTTCAGTCACTATTCACAGAGTGGGGAACTCCAGACCTGGACCTTTTTGCATCCCCACTCAACACAAAACTGGCTCTCTTCTGCTCCAGAAATCCAGGGCCTGACATTTTCTGTCAGGATGTGTTCAGGTTGCAGTGGACAAAACGCTTTCTATACACCTTTCTGCCTCTTCCTCTAATTCAGAGGGTACTTCTCAAGTTCGAGTCCCAGGGGGACAAAATGATCCTCCTTGCTCCCTTCTGGCCTCAACAGATACGGTTTCCACTACTCAATAGTATGTCGGAAGCTCCTCCAAAACCACTTCCCCTTCAGACAAACCTTCTGGCTTGGGCTTGTGGTCCATCCCAACCTGAGGTCGCTTCACCTTCATGCTTGGCTCCTGAAGAAATAGAAGTGAACAGGTTCAATGTCTCTCACAGGGTTTCAGATATTCTTCTGGCTGCGTGCAAGCCAGCCACTAGGAAAACCTACAAAGCCAAATGGAAGTATTTTTGCTTTGGTGTGCAAAATCCTCTTTGAATCCCTTTTTCTGCCCACCAGATAAAGTTTTAGAGTACCTCTTAGACCTCTCAAATTCAGGTCTGCAATACTCTACAGTTAAGGTTCACCTTTGAGCCATCTCAGCTTATCATGAGCCAGTACTTTCCTTGTCACTGGCTCAGTTACCTGTGGTTAAGAGGTTTCTTAATGGAATTCTGCATACAAGACTTCCAGTAAGATGTCCAGTTGCAGCCTGGGACATTAATCTGATGCTAGACATGCTCACTGAAAACCTTCGAGCCTCTAGCTACTGTGAGTTAAAATTTCTCACTTGGAAAACGGCCTTCCTAGAGGCCATTACCTCAACCACAGGGTCTCTGAGATACATGCCCTAGTCACAGACCCCCTTATACCGTGTTTCATAAAGACAAAATAGTTCTTAGGACCCATCGTTAAGTTTCTCCTTAAGGTTGTTACAGATTCCACCTAAACCAACCTTTGGTCCTTCCTACTTACTTTGTGAACTTCCAAAATGAAGGAGAGCATTCTCTTCATTCGTGGATGTCAAGAGAGATTGCACTTCTATCTAGACAGAACAAAAGATTTCTGCAAAGCTCAACAACTGTTTGTTTCCTTCAGCGAGACCCGTCTGTGTCAACCTGTCGCTATCAGATGTGTTTCAGCACGGCTGGTGGCATGCCTTTGCCACTGTTATTCCATGAAGCAGGTTAAGCTGGAGGGCAGAGTGTATGCTCACTCTACTAGAAGCGGTCGCAGCATCCCTAGCGGAAATCTGCAACGTGCCCATTGCAGATATTTGCAATGCGGCTACCTGGAGCTCAGTGCATACTTTCATCAAACAATATGCCCTGGATGTCCATGCCAGACGACATCTTTCTTTTGGCAGAACCATCCTTAATGGACTCCTGTCCTAAAACTGTGAGCTCTTGGTCTCCTATTACCCTCTTGGGGGATTATTAGCTCAGTACTTTCCCATTAGTGTGAATGAGTGGTGGAGACTTTATGTCCAGGAAGATATGGAAATTACGTACCTACTGTAATTCTTGATCTTATTGAACGAGTCTCCACCACTCATTCACACGTCCACCCTCCATCCCCCGAGCTCACCTCTGTTGTTGGTCTTCACTCTCTCAGTCTTTAGACTGTGAAGACTTCTGTGTTGACACTTCTTACACGGGTCATCCGGACTGTCTTGTGTACGTTTTTTTTTTTTTTTTTGTTACATACAAACATAGACTTTGATGGCAGATGAGGACCGCTTGGCCCACATAGTCTGCCCATTTCCCTACCTAGAGGATAAGCTGCAGATCCTATTTAACCAACACCCTTTTTCTTCCTACTCTCCACAAAAATTTTCTTATGTCTGTCCCATGCATTCTTGAATTCGCCCACAGTTTTAGACCCCACAACCTCCTCAGGAAGGCTGTTCCATGCGTCCACCACCCTCTCTGTGAAAAAAAAAGTCCTTGCATTGCCCCTGAGCCATCCCCCTCTATCTTCAGATTGTGTCCCCTTGTTCTTGCACCTCTCTTTTTGGTTAGGCTATCCTTCTAGGTTAGGTTACGCTGCATCTCCTCGGAAAAAAGGGTACTGAGGCGGTTGGAGGGTCAACGCCGAGATGGTCATTACCGCACAAGCTGAGGCTCGTGGTGCCAATCCTCGCGGCTCCATCTCTGGCGCCGACCCTCTAGCAAAAAAGTTTGCTCCCAATGGGTCCTAGTGCCTTCGGCGCAGTTCCCATTAGTGTGAATGAGTGGTGGAGACTCGTCCAAGAAGATCAAGAATTACGGTAGGTACGTAATTTCCATTTTTCGACCTATGAAGTCGTCCAGACTTGGATCTGTTCGCCTCTCCATACAACGCAGAAGTACCCAGGTTTTGCTCGTTAGCTCCTGGGCATGGTTCTTTCTGGCGAGACGTGCTATTTCTCTGCTTGACAGGGAGGTTTTTGTACGCTTTCCAGTTCTGCAGAGGGTGCTGCTCAAGCTTCACGCGGAGGTGGGCTCACATGATTCTGATTGCTCCATATTGGCCTCGCCAAATATGGTATCCACTTCAGCAGCTTGCAGTTGAACCCTGCGGTCCCTCTGCCATGATCTCCTGAATCAGGAGAGGGCCGCGCTGGCACATCCAGGACTGAAATCGCTTCACGTATGGCACCTCATGGTATAGCTGCTTCAAGCTATGGAGTTTCCTCCAGAATGGCTCAGGTCCTTGTAGAGGCTAGAAAGCCTTCTTCGAGGATGACATATGCCATGAAATGAAAGCGTTTCTTCATTTGGACCACCTTGAAGGGTTGGGACTCTTTCTCATGCCCCGTTCCTCAGGTCATGGAGTATCTACTCCACCTCTCTGACCTGTGCCTGAGTTACTCTTCGCTGAAGGTCCACCTGTCTGCTATTTCTGCCTACACCACCTTGGTGGAGGGCAAAGCTTTAGCTCAGCTGGACGTTTCCAAAAACTTCCTGAAAGGGATCCTCCACCTGAAACCCCTGGTGTGCAGTCCCACGCCACCTTGGGATCTCAATTTTATTTCGGATAAACTGACCTTGCCTCCTTTTGAATCTGCTGGTAGTTGTGATATGCGCTATTTATCTTGGAAAGCGCTCTTTTTAGTTGCAGTCACTTCTGCTCAAAGGATTTCCGAGCTTCAGGCCCTAATGTGTAAGGAGCCTTATTTAATTTTTCACATAGACCGGTTGGCTCTGCGTACCATTCCTCAGTTGTTGCCAAAGGTGATTTCTGAGCTCACGTTGAACCAGTCTATTCAACTTCCAGTGTGTTACCCTGAGTAATCCAATCAGGGGAGGCTATTCTGCATACCTTGGACAAGGCACCATTTTTTTTTTCGCAGCCGCGGAAGTAATCGTGGATTTTATCTTCACCCGCATATTTTCTGCCAACTACGGACAACTGCAGAAATGATCACAACTGTGGAAATTAGCATGACTGCTCTGCCAGTGCAGAGCTGCTCTCTGAGCACCACTCGGAGCGAGGAATTTACTACATCAGTTCTGTTGGCTTAGATCTTGTTTTGTTCATTAGTGAGAGAAGTCGCTGTTTAACAATTTTAGGACCTGCTCTGCTACCCAGTCTGAAACCCTCCCCCGTACACACTCTAGAGACGGTATTGTGAAAAATTAACAGTGCCCGTTAAGGGAACCTTTCATTTAATCTGAAGACACTCCCTGGTTGATGCAGTTGCTAGGTGTAAAACATACAGTTTCGCCCCCTGTGCCATTGTTCAGGACTTAGCTATTCAGTGTGCAGGCTACTATGGTAATAATAAATAGTAAAACAGTTCTCTGAGACCCGTTCTGAACCACCCATCCCACCCTCACCTATGCCGAGACAGAACCTGGAGCCGGTGCCATAGAGCCATGGAGGTTCTAGCAGTCCTTTAAATAACTGCCACTTGTAGTGGTTCTCTGGGCAGGAGGGCAGTGACATGTTTAGAATAATTCACCTCAGAGAGCACTATGCAAAAATGTTACTTACTAAACATGTCCCCAGCATGGCTTGAGCCCCACACAGCAACACTGGCTTCTAATCAAATAAAAAGTGATGTGTTCAAATAAAAAACATTTTGTAATTTCCTGCCAGTAGTGGGTCCAAGAACCGCAGATCAAAATAGTGGGGCTGACAGCTAGAGTTCCTCAAATTCCGCATTTTAGCTTGTTGCCAAACACATAATAAATAAACCAGCATTCTCTTTTAGCCAAACAAATAAATTAATTTAGTCTGAAAAGAGCAGTACCCACCTGTCCGGAGACCCACCGCAAGCCTGAACTCTTGCATTCAATCCCAGCCCCTCCCTGGTTCTCCGGTACAGGATCCCTTTCATTCCCAGAGAGAAATAAAAAGTGCTTCAAGCCGCACGATGCCATTGCTAAGCCCAGTACCAGATACTGGTTACCTATTGCAGACTGGGGTATCCTGAATGAAGAAGGGTACTGTACAGATACTGGATAGTACAGTGGGAAGATGCAGCTTTGAGGTGAGAAGACTGCGGTAAGGATATGGATTATTTGTGCACTGAAGGATCGAGGAAAATACACTACTGCATCTGTAGATGAGGTCTGACCAGATTTAAATGTACAAAACGGCAAATGTTTCTTTAAAAAAAGAAATAAAAAACCCGACAATATTACAAACACCACCCCCAACCACCACAAAAAAATAAATGTTGAATGTAAAAAAATATGGCAAGTTGTGTAGTTCATTACACAGTAACTAAGCAAGACAGTAAAATGCTTACGCTTTTTCATTCTTTTGGTGGGGGCTGCAGACTAACAAGCACAACTCATGGTGTTTGACAGCTTGTTTACATGATGGGTGTTTTCCGAGTTAAATATCCGAAACGGAAAAAATCTAATTTGAATCAGAAAACACCTATCATGTAAATGAGCTGACTGTAGAAGGTTTCAGATGCACTGAACTCATGCAAGAGAAACACCAGTATCGACACAATTGGCACAGTTGAATCTTGTAGAAATTGTGTAAATAAACCATACACTCACCATGCATTCAAAATTGCTACCTGGAGTGCCGATCTAAGCAGTTCTGGAGAGACATCAAGCAACAGTCTCCCAACCCTCCCACTTCCAATTCCAAGTGTCAAATACAAAAAACTAAAATAGAAATTCAGGGAATATGTAAATATTTTTTTCTTGTCAGAGTTGTTCAGATCCTCAGCTTAATATGCTGCAGTGCGAGTCTGTAGCACTAGAGAGAAGTGCTTGCCATGCAGTATGGATCGGCTGAATAAGATTGTGTATAATTAGTATATCTTTCTCTAATAAAGAATGTATGACTAATCTTTTTATTTTGAGTTGCTTTTTTTCCGTGTGTGTCAATCACTATCTATAGGGTTGGAGCTCCTTCTTTCAGTGCACTGTTTTTGCACCCCTTCTCAGCAATGCAAATATATATGTAACCCCCCTGCAATGGGGGTTCCCAAAAGACTTCCAGGAGCTTGCTTGAATGCTCCAAGCCTGAATGGTGTTTGGCGTTTAAGCCATTTATCAGTGAGTGTTTTTAGAACCTCTGGTACTGTCTCTTTAAGAGCTGTCTGCTTGCAGACGTAATTAGTTTGTATGGGGGACTGTGTGTTTCTTTGATTGAGTACCACTCAAGCTGCTGCCAATTCACTCCATTTTTGCAGTCACTAGGAGTGCAAAGGGAACCTATCTGAAAGATGTAACTGTTTGCCAGAAATCATTTACAGTAATAATGAAATTACAGTTTCTAGGGACATGGATATGTTGTTCATCCACACTCATTGGCAGGTATCCTTGCCGCTTTAAATCTTGCCGGAAGGTCTTCAAGCTTGCTCCTCCCACCCACCCGGGTGGTATAACTCTCGGCTCCGCCCCATGACGCCAGATCTTCCTTACCGCTTGGAAGCTCAGGTTCCCTCCTTAACGCTCTGCGTTTGTGACTGGTTTCTATTCTCCGTTTGCGGATTTATAAATAAATTTTGCAAAAAAGACTTCAGTCTTCTATCCCTCGCGGCTGCGATGGACAAATCGACTCCCGGTTCGGAGATGCCCATGCGGGCGAAGATGTCTCGAGACGGATCCACACTCCGTGTGTCTGCTTAGGCCTTGAGCACGACCCGCGGGCTTGCGACCTGTGCTCATCTTTCTCGGCCTACGTCCTCGAAGACCGTGCTGCCCGAGTGCAACTGGGCCGTCCCGAGAAGCGTTTCCCTCCGGTGAAGTCCAAGGAGGCCCGGTTGGCGGTGTCCGCGGCGGCGGGCTCGGCGGATCAGCTCGAGCGGATGGTCGCCCTCGAAGAGGAGGCGGCGTGGGCCGTATCTTCCTCGGCCGCGGCATTTATCCCGCTCTCTCTGGGTTCTTCCTACACGGCTTCTTTTAAGGAGCTTTGTCTGTCCCTCTCCACTAAAGGAGAAGGGCCTGTGTCTGCTGGACCTTATTCTCGGTCCAAAAAGAGGGACAGGGGTAAGTCCCTCCGTCGACGCTCTTGGGAGCGGGAAAGGTCCCTCTCCCCGGGCCGTCGACCGTCGGCTTCGGTCGACCGCTCGGCCGGCCACTGGCCTCACGGTGTCCCGTCAGGTCAGTTGATCGAGACTCCCACCGATGAAGTCGAGATTTTCTCGACCCATGGGCGGAGCTGTCGCCTTTAGCAGCCGAGATTCCCTCTCCCGGTTCCCCGGGAGAGTTGAGGATCCGTGGCTCGCCTATGCCTCCGGTTCCGAGCCCTCGGATGGACCATCGAGCGAAGGAGTGCGGTTCCGGCCGACACCTCCCGCACCGACCTCGGAAATTCCGGGACTCTCGGTCTCGGTCCCGGACCTCTTGCGGTCCAGCCGATCCCACCGTCATAAGCGGTCTCGGTCTCGGCACACGATAAGCAGCGTCGCCGCTCGTCCTCGTCCTCCTCCTCCGGATGAGGAGGCTCGGCGTAAGTGCGTCGGATGCGAGGACCTTATGTTCTAACAGCTCCTCCTGGCCGAGAATAGCCCGACCCGTCGCCTTCCCGGCCATTGAAATAGCTGTCACGGGCGGCCGACACAACCCCTCGACTTATCCGAGGCCTATACCCAGGCGGTTGTTGGCAAAACCAACTGCTCCACCGATTCCGGTGGAACCTCATACTCCACAGCCACCAGTGGGGCTCCGACCAAGGATTCTCGATGCGTAGGGTCTACCCATCGGCTGTCAGTTACCCTCACTCCCGACCGACCTCGGCAGGTGAAGGGTGGCTCAGGCCAGAGGCAGTCTTGAGGATTCTTCCGAGTCCGAAGATGATTCCTCCTTTTTCTCCAAGCGACTGGACTTGGAGTCTTCAGGAGGTCAGTCAATGGGCGATAGCCGTCGTCCTTCCTAGGACTGCTTGACTCATCCGGAGTCTACGGGATGGAGCTCGAACCCGTTTCCAAGCAGGCCAGGTATCCCCTCACGGAGATTCTGGACGAGGATTCTCAGACGGAGGCCTTTCCGGTGGCCGAGGCCATAGTGGGTCGGCACTGGAGCTTTGGCAGCGCCTGCTTCCTGCCCTCGCCTTGAGCCAGGATGGCCAGGAAGTATCACGGTCCCTACCGGTTCCTTGTCGGTTTTGAACACCCCTCTGCTGAGGGTTGGTTACCGACAGCGTTTTCAGCCAGCACAGCGCCAGGGATGTGGACAAACCTCCTGACAAGAGTCCAAGAATTGGACTATGTCGGGTGAAAAGTCTACGCTGCGTCCTCTCTCGGCCTTCGTCAGGCCAGTTCGGCCGTCCTCATGGCACATTTTTCTCATGCCCTGTTGGGCTCCCTGGATGAGGTCATCCCTCATCTTCCCGCCGATCTGCAGACTACGGTTAAGCAGGTGCGGGACCAGGGCAGGGCAGTGGCCAAACAGCAGCTCCAGACTGCTTTGGATATAGGAGACTCATGTGCCAGATCGGTGGCGGCCGCAGTGGCTATGCGTCGGCGGGCTTGGCTGAGGATATCCACCTTTACTTCGGATACCCAGCACAAGTTGGCGGATGTTCCCTTTTGGGACTGACCTCTTGACCCTGGGGTGGAAGGTCACCTGCAGAGGATCGAAGTCCAATGCCACCTTGGACTCGGTCTCTTCAGTCAGAAGGACAAAGGCCGCAAACCACAGCCTAAGCCCTTTAGTCCTTCTGTGCCCCGGCAGCCCGGCTAACCAGCGTCAGGGCCAGCAGGCTCGACCTTGGCATCCCAAACCAAGCACGGCTTCCTCTAACAGGAGGCAAGGAGGAAAGGGCCAGGAGGTCCCTCGGCGGTCCCTCCTCCAAGCCTGCCCAGTGGCGGGCTGAGGGGTGTCGCCCCATCCCGTCACCCACCTAGGTCCCCGTGAGGGCGGCTCCAGCACTTCCGTTCCGCCTGGTCCGCTGTTACCACGGACAGGTGGGTCTTGGAGGTGGTGGGAAGAGGCCTGCCTCTGGAATTCGAGCAGGCACCACCCTTCAGAGCATCGCCCCTCGAGGGGCTTCGGATCCCCAGCCTCACTGGCGGCTCGTCGAGCCGACTGCGCTCTCCTCCTCCAGAAGGAGGTGGTAAGAGAGGTGGTGGACCCTCCTTCAGACCCAGGGTTTGTGTCCAGGTACTTCCTGGTTCCGAAGCGGACGGGGCTGGCGCCCATTCTCGACCTACGACCTAAACAAGTTCCTAGGTCCTCGAACCTTCAGGATGGTCACTCTGGCTCAGATAATACCATCCTTGGAGCGGCGTGTGGTTCTGCTCTCTGGACTTGCAGGGACGTTTTTCACGTCCCTATCCGTCCGTCTCACCAGAGATTCCTTTGCTTCCAGGGAAGGATCCCTCTTCGAGTTCAAGCCATGCCCTTGGCTTGTCTCCAGCTCCCAGGGTCTTCACCAAATGCATGGCTGTGGTGACAGCATTCCCTGCGGCGCCGAGGGTCGGGTGTACCCTTACCTGGACGACTGGCTGATAGCGCTCCCTCAGGAAGGAGGCGGGTGGTCCAGAGATCTGCCCTCCAGGTCTGCTCTCAACTGGGCCTCCTTATCCAGCGAGGCCAAGTCAGACTCGAGCGAAGCAGGTGATTCTATTCATCGAGCGCAGCTCGACTCTCTTGAACCAGGCGCGGCTCGTGGACAGGGCGAGTTCTTTCCTCCTTTGCCCGATCATTTCTGGTTGGGCAGTGCGCCTGCCGGGACTTCCTCGCCTCCTGGATCTCATGGCGGCCTGCACCAGCGTGGTCCGTTGGGCCGCTGGAATATCGTCCCCTTCAGTGGGGACTGGCCAGCCAGTGGTCACAACGCTGCGATCCTTTGGACCAGCTTGTGTCGGTGACACAGGGGATGTGGAACGCTCTCCAGTGGTGGACCGTTCCAGATTATTTGCAGGAGGGCATCCCGTTCGTCCGCCCCGAGCCGACGGTCTCTCTGTCGGCCGATGCCTCTCTGATGGGTTGGGGTGCCCATCTGGGGGAACACCGGGCTCATGGCCTCTGGTCCCCGCGGGAGTCCCGATGCCACATCAACCTGCTGGAGCTCCGAGCGGTCCGCCTAGCTCTCACCGCCTTTGCTCCGTTCCTCCGGGTCAAGTGGTCCGAGGTCCAGGCGGACAATACCCCGACTATGTACTATCTAAACCGCCAGAGTGGGGCCAGCGCTCCATGCTTCTATGCGAGAAGCTCTCCGCATTTGGTCACTCGTGCGCAGCCTGGAGGCGGATCTCCTAGCCATTCACGTGGCAGGAGCCTCCAACACCCTGGCCGATGCCCTGAGCGGATAGGGGCTGCATCCCACAGTGGTCTCTCCTCCGGAGGTAGTACAGCATCTGTTCTCCCTTTGGGGCACACCTCAGGTGGACCTGTTTGCCTCCAGGAGAGCGAAGCTGAGTCTGTTCCATGCCCGCCCCCTCAGCAGGGCTGCGCTGCGGGGGATGCCTTCTCGAGGCAATGGACCCCGGGCCTCTTTCGCCTTTCCCCCATCCCTTGATCCACAGGTGCTTCTCAAGGCGAGGAGGGACAAGGCGCAGGTGATTCTGATAGCCCCAGACTGGCCTCGCCAGTTCTGGTACCAGATCTCCTCAGTCTCAGCTCCAGGACTCGCGGCAGCTTCCAGCTCGCCCGGACCTGCTCTCAGTCAATCAGGGAAGGTGTTCCATCCGGACCTTCAATCCCTGCACCTGACGGCCTGGTTCCTGGCGGCTAGAGTTCCAGGCCTTGGGTCTTTCCGACGAGGTCCTCAATGTAGTTGAGGCGTCCCGTAAGAGTCGACCAGAAAATGCTATGCCTTCAAATGGAGAGGTTTTCCATTTGGTGTCAGAACAAGGGCTTGGACCCTTCCTCCTGTTCCTTGGCAAGCATCTTGGACTATTTATGGTCCCTTTCTAGTCAAGGGCTTAGGTCGGCGACCTAAGGGTGCACCTGCAGCCATCTCTGCTTACAGGCGGGCCGGGAAGCAGTCGGTGGCGCAGGAGAGGTGGTCTGGCGCTTTTCAAGGCCTTGATCACATTTCCTCCAGTGGGGAACCCCCACCTCCGTGGGATCTACTGCTGGTACTGGCAAAGCTCATGGGCAAGCCATTCGAACCTATGCACAGGTGTGCTCTCTCTCACCTGTCGTGGAAGACACGCCTTCTTGGTGGCTATCACGTCAGCCAGAAGGATGGGAGGCTCCAGGCGCTCCATCGAGTCTCCTTACCTGGTCTTCCACAGGGACAAGGTTGTCCTGCGCCCCACCGAAATTCCTTCCGAAGGTGGTGTCAATTTCACCTTAACCAGGTGTTGACTCTGCGGTGTTCTACCCCAATCACACCTCGGAGGCCGAATATAGGCTCCATACTCTGGACCCTAGAAGGGCGCTCGCTTATTATAAGGAGCGCACGGCTGAAATCGGGAGAGGTTCGCCAGCTGTTTGTCACCTACGCTGAAACCGCATCTGGCAGACCTGCAGCCAAGCGGACGATAAGCAGGTGGGTAACCTCCTGCATAGATCTCTGCTATAAGTTGGCGGGCATGGAGCCTCCCAGAGGGATAAGAGCTCATTCTACCGCCATACTGCTGCAGTGGCTGCTTCCAGGGACGTCCCTATCCAGGAAATCTGCAGGGCTGCTACCTGAAGTCAGCAAACACCTTCATTACCCATTACCACATCGACCTTGAGTCACGCCGGGATGCTGGTTTTGGGGCCTCGGTTCTCCAGTCTCTTTCCCAAGTAAGTATTGGGGTGTCGTCTTGCCTCCCTCCTCCCGGAGAACTGCTAGGAGTCTGCCAATGAGTGTGGATGAACAACATATCCATGTCCCTAGAAATACAGGTTACTCACCTGTAACAGGAGTTCTAGGAATGGTATATGTTGTTCATCCTCACACCAACCGACCTGCCGGCTCCAACCTGAACCTGAGCTAGCGCAGATCTGGCGTCATGGGGCGGAGCCGAGATTATACCACCGGGTGGGTGGGAGGCAAGCTTGAAGACCTTCCGCAAGATTTAAAGCGGCAAGGATACCTGCCAATGAGTGTGGATGAACAACATATACCATTCCTAGAACTCCTGTTACAGGTGAGTAACCTGTATTTGTCTAACCTACTTTCTTTTGCAGTCAGAACAGTGTCTGCCTAGTTCCCCATTCTGGTTTTGAACTGCTGAACTGGACCAATCAGTGTGGGTAAGCTAGCTCTAAAATGGTGCCTTGGACGAATCAGAACTTGGACTCATAATCTGAGCCAGCCACAAGAGGATTGTATGGGCAGTGACTCTGGGAGATGTAGTTTAGACTTCAACACCTTTTTGGGCCAACAGCAGCAGTCTATTGTGAGTGACAGCCAATCCAGTCCAGAACTGGGAGGAACTCAAAGGAAGTGCCCGGTTTTGTCAGTTGGAGTTTCAGTTGAGCTTTGGCAGTGAAGAAGGAAAGAGCCCTGTGCTTTTTTCAGTGTGCAGTTTTAGTCAAAAAACGTGTGTAAGGCCCAGAGTTCCCGGTCTGCAGCTTGTGTAACAGCTTGTTAGGACTGAATCCGTCCTGTGAAGAGAATCAAAGAATATCTGAAGAGTAGAAACCAGGCTCACCCTGTAGAAGACTGGAGGAATTGCTGAAAATTGCACTCGGTCTGTCAGGAACTGAATCTGCTGTGTGTTCTCCCGGTATTATGCAGTAATTCGATCGGGATACAGATGCAGCCTGCCTGGTATAGTGCTTTCTTTTATATAAATGTGTGAAGAGGTTTGTGTACCTCAAGTGAGCCCTGCTGACATTGAAGGACCCTATCTTATTTGGAGGTCGTGAGTACTAATTCAGGGTCGCTCCCTGTTGAATTGCCACATTAAATCCAAATGGAATTACTGTACTGCTGACTGTTTAATTTTCCTTTTCTCTGTGTGAAAGGGCCCCTACCAGCTGCCACGGTTTGGACTAGCCACTAGGGCTTGGGTACCCAGGGACAGTAACTGATAGGGATAGGCCTGTGCACAGAGCCATAGGTAGATTATTAGAGTGATAAGCTAATTAACCTGATTTCCCCCTGTCCTTGTTATATCCCCTAAATAAATCAGAGCTGCTTGTTTCAGCAAAGTTATACTGCCTGAGGTATTTGTCTATGTTAAAGTACTGTACTGTGATTGTTGCACTGTATCTCATTTCACAGGAGGTCCCAGTGCCGGAACCAGTCCTGGGGTAAGTGTATACCGTGAAGGTAATTCTGATATATTGTGTGGGCCACTGTGGGAAGAAAGGAGGGTTGCAGTGTCCCAGAGGGCTGTGACCAAGTTAGTTTAACTCATGCAAACCCTGACCTCTGGGTGGAGGCACCGCCATTGGATCCAGGCCCCTCAACCTGTTAGTGGCAAATCAGGCAGGGTAGTAGCCCTGGGATAGCGCCATCTAGGGTTACATATATATATATATATATATATTTTTTTAGAATGCTAAGATGGCTCATTTTGCAAATGCAGAGAGAGAGAATGGTGAAGGTTCAACCCTCCGTTAACACAGTGCCCTGATTTTTGTGGATGGCATGCAATTTTGGGACGTTACTGCTTTGAAAATATGATAAGCAGAAGGCTTTATCAGGAAAGAGAAGCAGTGCCGTAGACTTTTCAGTACCCCCTTACTTAGGTCACACTCTCCAACTGCCTTCAACTTATTTATTTTTTTTAATTAAAATTTCTCCAGTTTGCATGGAAGATGTTAAATGAATGAACTTCCCCCGTCAGTATGACTCTATTTTGTATAGCTGCTGACTCATTTCCCTAACTAAAGGGGCCTCCTGGTTTAGCGTAGGTTGTGCATTTCTCCTGATATGCCCGCACATAGGGAAACTTGTACAGCAGTTCTGTTTTTCATCTGTCAGTAAAGCTGTCACCTTCCAGTTTTTGAATCCACTTTGATGTCTTCACAGTTTTCCACTGACAGCAAGCTCCTCTTCAAAGATCTGCACCGGGACTAGATAACGGCAAGGAAAATAACCATCATCTTCATTAATACAAGAAAAAAAACTTAACAGACAAATCCTCATTTGACCAACTCAAAATGTGCCAGATCTTGTTTGATGTAATTGAAACCTCTCAACTGTTTCCTGGTTCTGTGTACTGAATCGGGCACAAAGTCAAAAACATTGTATGCCACTTGACTGGCTGTGGTTCAGATTTTTTTTCTAGGCATCAGTATTTATTTGTCAACATATAGTTTTTTCAACAAAAGTATTTCTAGCAAAAATATCAATATACCCCTTTTTTATTTTGTCTTTCATTCCTGAACTAAAATACATTATTTTCAAGTGTTTAAAAGTTTCCTCTTCTCTGCTTTGCCTGCCAAGAAAAAAAATTAAGTACAGTTGCTTGCTGCAGTGTTGTTAACTTTACCATCAGAAGCATGTGGTCACACCAGCCTAATACATCTATATTATAAAGCTAGCATGTACGTTCAACAGGTAACCTCAGTGGAACTGATTTTTAAAAATTGCAAGTGGCAGCCATCTTTAATGAGTTGAGTCATTAATTACCAAATTAGCTATAGCTATAAAAACTGTTTTAAAAATATCTGCAAAGCTAAAATACACTGTGTATGAATATAAGTGCATGTCAGAAATACATTTTTGCTAAAGAAACTGACTTTTTTGCCAACTAACAAATACTGCTGCTTATTATAGATCACAGAAAACTGATGCAGGATGGAATCATTCTTTTTAACATTACCTTGGAGAGGGTGGCTGTACAATGCTCAGTCCCGCTATTGGAAGAAAACGAAAAGGATTTCAATTTTAACTGAGGCCTTTGTGATGCTGTGGGGCTCAAACATACTCCTAGCTGGCACCCTTCCTGCAGAGGACTTCTTTACATAGTCCAAAGTACAAAGTTGTACAGAGTTCTTAGTAAAAAGCTATATAAAAGAATGAAGACACCACAAGAGCCTTGTATAGACCTGATGCTCGTAAATAGAGTTTATTAGAGCTAATCTCGTGTCCCCAGCAGGGATGGTGTCAGGTAGGAAGGGTCAATATATTTTATTTTCGGCCTGTAGTGGGTTGGACCCCAGAGAGCCATGGAGGCTTCATTTAAAATTTAAATCCCAGCTCTGCAACAGAAAATGATTGTTTAGGGTGTGTGCATGCATGCTGAATTCCAGCAAAAAACATTCCATGTTGTTGCTGCACAGGGCCTAGCTGGTATTCTAGGCAATGCAGTATTAATATTATGTGGCATGCATGACTGGTCATACAGTAACTTATGAGAGAGATGTGAAGGCAGTGTACAGTGAATCCGACATTTGTAATTTCACATTAGAAATGTAACAGACACAAACTCAGTTGTAAAAAAGATTTATTAGCAGCCGAATACATTTCTTGTGTGTGATCAAACTACAGTTTCCCTCTTCTAATGTCCTTCTCAATTTCTATAATAAGAGCATATCACAAGCAGGATGTCTGATATAGGCTTACTTTTCATCCCAAACACATTTATTGTTTTCCTGAAATGTAGGATGTAAAATCATAAACACTGTCTTACAAAAAATGACATAATATATATAACCACACATATGAATATATACATACACAAAAAACACAAGTCTGAAAATAAAGAAAATAGCATGACCGCTTTTTGCTGCAGAATTGCCGTAGAAATAACCACCCTCCACTGCAGAAGTTCTGTGGCAAATGGGAACCCTGCCGCAAAACTTTGCTCCAAAGTGCCGCAGAAAAATCGGGGCCCTGACTGTAGATGTTCACACTCTCAAGTTATTATACCAACAGAGTCAAGTCTGTCCAGAAAACGGACCAACATTTATTTTTTTTTTCCTTTCCACCCAAAAGAAAGGGTGCAGCAGTTTCCAGACAGGTTTTATCCAAATGGTTGGCAAACTGTATTGTTTTCTGTTGCTAGAAATATGGTAAAACCCTCCCCGGGGAGGTTAAGGAGCATTCTGCCAGATGCATGGCTGCTTCTACTGTTTGCTTCAGGACTGTCAGTCGTTGACATTTGTCGACAGCCACTTGGAGCTCCATCACACTTTTATCAAGCATTACTGTCTGAACATTTCCTCTAGGTGCAGGTCTGGCTTTGGTTTAGGCCTCCTGTCCTAATCTCTACTTTTCTACAGACCTTTTCTGCCTCGTGTATTTTAGTTCCTTCTGATTCACACTCGTGGGACTCGGTCTTCAAGGTGATTACACCTACAAGAGCCATCTCGAAGTAAGATAGTACAGTTACGTAAGAACTTATCGTAACAGCAGATCTTAGAGGCTCTTGCAGTAGGTAACCTGTTTCCTCCCTTCCTTACCCCATCTACTGCTGCTCTTTTCTTTCAATTTATGTTGGCTTCAGGAGCCTCTTTTCCATTCTCCTGTCACTTCCGGGGAGGGTCCTCCAGCGGGAGAACTGGAGGCGGACATGGGGACCGCCTACCTTATAGTGTCAGCTGGCCAGTCATGTGACATCAGTGGGCGGTCCCCATCAGACACTGCTACCTAAAGTTTCTGTATGGTCCTGACGCCAAGGGACACAGTCCTTAAGTTGATTACCTACTGCAAGAGCATCTCTTGAAGATCTACTGTTATGGTAAACTCTTGCACAACTGTACTTTTTGCTCTCTGGATCTTCACTAAACATTCTTTCATGTCCCAATCCATCCGTCCACCACCAGTTCGGGCAGAGGGATCCTCTACAATTCCAGGCCATGCCTTCGGCCTGTCCTCAGCCCCAGGGTCTTCACCAAATGCATAGCAGTGGTGGCAGCTTATCTGAGGCACTGAGGAGTCTAGGTATACCCCTACTTGGATGACTGGCTATTGTAGATCCCTCCAGGCAGGAGGTGGAGAGGTCAGGCATCTGGCTCTCCAGACCTGCATCACTCTTGGCCTCCTGGTCAACAAGGACAAGTCAGAACTCGTGTCCTCCCAGGTTGATTCATTTCATCAGAGTGGAGCTAGAGTCTTGCAGAGCCAGGGCTCATCTCCTGGTGTACAGGGTGGAGCTCTCCTCCTTTCCCGATCATTTTGTGTTGGGCAGTTGCACCTGCTAGGGACTTCCTCGCTACTGGGACACATGGTTGCTTGCACCAGTGTGGTCCATTGAGCCCACTGGAGAATGTGCTCTCTGCATTGGAAGCTGGCACACCAGTGGTCTCGCGCAAGGCCACTTCAACCAGCTGGTCACTGTGACCCAACACTTTAAAGGTGTACTGTAAGGCTTATTATTTTTAAATCAAACACGCTTTGCACTCATAACACCTGTGACCCCTGTGGTGCACTTCCGGGGCATTTTTCACTATTTAGCAAGCCCTGCTGCCCACGGGGGAACCGGGCAGTCATGACTACTGTACATAATATAAACGTGATTAAACCAAAGCTGTTGACACTCTCTTTGGCACATTGTTAAATTAAAATGGCTCAGACTAAAGTAAAGCGAGTAAAAGTAACACGAAAAGAATGTGCTCCCACTGCAACATGTATACAGACGATGCACCTAACCAGGAGTTTGTGTGTGATAAGTGTATCTTAACTGCTACACTACAGGGGGAAATTTGCCAACTGCACGTGAGATTAGAAACCCAGAAAGAAATTAAACAACTTGAAGACTTCATTGATGAAGCAGTCTGGGAAACTAGTATAATTCACACTGACTGTATAAACAACAATGAATTAAAAGTGTCACCCTCTCCCTCCAATTTAACTCAGGATTCCTGTGTACCTACCTCTCTTGGCTTTCATAAACAAGCTATACTGCCCATCACCTTAGTTAACAAATTCTATGTGAGGAAATTCCTAGTGACACTCTAAACCTGGAAACTCTCTAGATCAAACTGCACCCCACCACCATAGGTCCCCAATTATTTTAGGTCTGGTGTACAGACCGCCTTCAGTGACCACCTGAAAACACACCAAGTTAATAAATTATATTGGGAATCTAGATCCTTCAAAGAACATTCTAATATTTGGAGACTTTAACTTACCTAGTATTAACTGGACCTAGGCATCTGTAACCTGCTGAACCGACGGCCACTGCTTGGATTTATTCAACAAACTCGGATTAGAACAATTAGTACAGCATGCACCCAGAAATAGCAACATACTTGATATTATTCTAACTAATATTGAACATTGTATATCTAATATCGCTATAAATGCACCTTTGGGAAACGGTGATAGCAGCACTGTTCATTTTCTGGTTACAGGTAATATAAAACAAACAGTACTTAGAGTTACAGAAACCTTGAACTTTAAGAAAGTAAACTTTGACAATGTAAAAACTAGTCTAATGGAGTGGGATTGGTGTAATCTGTTTTCTAGTCTCTCGGTTGAATCTAAGTGGGGCCTCATGCTCCGTAAATTGAAACAGTTAATAAAGGATAACATCCCTAGAATAAAAATATATGGTACCAATTATAAAAACTTACCTGGTTGGAGGAAATCCACTATAAAACGTCTGATTAATTTAAAAAAAAAAAAAAAAACAAACTAGCAAATAAAAGGGTTTAGCCCACTTGTGTCCCAAGCATAGAGCTGTGGTTAAAAACATCAAAACCAAGATTAAGGAAGCTGAATCCCAATATGAGATACAGTTGGCTGCTAGGGTCAAAGATGACAAAAAGCCTTCTTTGCACACATCAATAAATCCAAGGACAAAACAGCAACTATAGGTCCTTCCTTACCACTTCTGGAAATATAGATAACCAAGAAGCTGCTGATATACAAAATCAATGTTTTTGCTCGGTATTTAATAAAAATAGTTCTGGTTTACTAAATATAGCAGAAATATCATCCCTGAACAGTTCACCATCAAATCTGATGAAGTTTTGGACAGGTTAAAAGGGTAGACATCAACAAATCACCTGGTCCTGATGAAATTCATCCCAGAGTGTTAAAGAGTTGGCTGAATGCATCTACTTACCTTTAACTAACATCGTCTCGATACTGGGAAGTTCCACTTGATTAGAAAATTACACCGTGGTACCCATACTCAAAAAGGTCCAGAAAATAACCTTGCAAACTACAGAACCATTAGCTTAACTTCTTTAATTGGCAAGATCTTAGAGAATATTATTAAAGATCTCATTTTGGACCCCCTCTGTCAAAATGGGTTATCTGCCCCTCTCCAACATGGATTCACTAAATCAAGATCCTGCCAAACGAATCTTTTGACTTTTTATGGAAAAAGTCACAGGTGATGTTGATCGGGGTGATTCTGTGGACCTTGTATTTCTAGACTTCGCCAAAGCTTTAGACGAATTACCACACTTAGAGCTTGTAGATACTCTGAGAGCATTTAAAATAAAAACCAACATTGTAAATTGGATTGCTAACTGGTTGGAGGGAAGAAAACAGAGTCGTCATCAGTGGAGAATATTCTAACTGGACTCCTGTTACAAGTGGGGTCCCCCAGGGGTCTGTTTTGGGCCATGCCTTTTTAATATATATGTCTCTTCTCTTACCATTGGTAACCCCAGCATTTGGATGCTAAAATTTGCTGACGACTGTCTCATGGGTACTGTGGTAAACACAACTGACAGTTTTGCCCTTCAGTTAGATTTAGATAACATATTAACTTGGTGCAGCAAAAATAAGCTTGTTCTGAACACTTCTAAGTGTAAAATTATGCACCTGAGAATACAAAATAAACACCATAAATATAAATTGGGGAATTATACCTTACTTGTAACTAATCAAGAAAAAGACTTGGCAATAACCGTCAGCCAAGACCTAAAATTCAGATCACACTGCAGAACTCAAATTAATAAAGCTAATCATATTCTAAACTGTATTTTTAGACACGTAGCTAGTCGCACTAGTGAGGTGTTGCTCCCCTTATACATAGCTTTGGTTAGGCTGCACCTTGAATACTGTCCCCAGGTGTGGTCTCCATATTACAGCGAGGACATCACAGGGATTGAGAGAGTACAACGAAGATTCGCCAGAGCCATTTTAGGGATGGGTGATGGGCCATATGAGGATAGGTTGAGACTCCTGAACATGTATACCTTAAGGTATAGAAGATTGAGAGGATACATGTGCCTCACCTGTAGAGCACTAAGCAACCCCACCCTTAGTAATGATCTCGGAATAGTTATTAGTGATTGCAGAATTAGTAATAGAAGACATTCTAAACAATTACATCGAGACAAATGGAAAACTCTGAGAAGGAAGAACTGGTTTAGTCATAGGACTGTCCCCATATGGAATCATCTCCCAGCTGAGGTTGTAAATAGCCCAACTGTGGATTCTTCTAAGCATAATTTGGATCTAGCAATGGAGGACAAAGTAAAATTTTGTATAAATTGATTTTCTCTGGCAAGCATTACGGACGCAATGTCTTCATTGGCTTGTAACACCTGTGATAACTGATGTGGGACGCCTTTCAGTGGTGGTTAGTCCCGGAACATCTGCAGGAAGTTATCTTGTTTGTTGGCCCAGAGCCGACAGTCATCGTGACGACTGATGTTTCCCTCCCGGGCTGGGGTGGCCACCTTAGGGAACACAGAGTCCATTGACTCTGCACCCCCGAAGAGCCCCAGTGCCAGCTAATTGCTTTGCTCCACGTATCAGGGTCGGGTCGCTCAGGTCCAGTATGTACTGTCACAGCACCTAAGTGGGCAGGACACTCCTTTCCTTAGTGCAGGGAAGCTCTCCATGTTTGGACCCTTATGCGCTGTCTGGAGGCTGATCCCCCTGGCCATCCATATGGCCAGTGTCTCCAGCCAACTGCCAGACACTCTCAGAGGTGTGGGCGAGGCATCTGTCCACCCACAGGTAATATAGTCTTTTCTCCCAGTGGGGCACCCCTCTGTTGGACCTGTTTGCCTCCAGGGAGAACGTAAAGCTGAGGCTGTACTGTGCCCGCCCCCCTCAGCAGGGAGCGCTGCAGGGGTATGCCTTCTCCAGGCCATGGACCCCGGGCCTTCTTTACACCTTCCCTCCGTTTCCTTTGATCCACAAGGTGTTGCCCAAGACAAGGAGGGACAGAAGACGAATGATCCTCTTGGCTACAGACTGGCCTTGCCAATTCTGCTACCCTGATCTCCTCAGCCTGAGCAGCAGGCTCCCGTGGCATCTTTTTCCACGCCTGTACCTGCTCTTAATTCATCAGGGATGGTATTCCATCGGACCTTCAGTCCCTGCACCTGACAGCCTGGTTCCTGAGCAGCTAGAGATCTTCCTTGTGCCAGTCTTCACCATTCATCACTGGTGGCTGTATGTGAGGAGCACAGCACACCTGGACTTTTTGTTTTTGTTGGGGAGGGGTGTGCCACCCATGAGGCGCATCATGCGCACTCTTGAGGTTGGCCAGAAATGGCCGTTGTCTCCTCATCAGTTCTGCTTCCCTGTCGCCTGAGACGGCACCTCGCCTGCAGCTCAGAAGTCTTGAAGTGCCATTGCAGCCTAGTTCGGGTCCTCGAGCTGCAGTCAATGCCACCTAAGTAATTCCACCTCGGTTCTGCCATTATTGAAGATCTTTCCTTTTCTGTTCTTTAACGGCGTGGAGTCTTTACTTTTCTAAGTTACCCTTTGCATCATACCACATTCAGGGGACAAGAAGTATTCTTTGAAAGTGGTCTGGCCTCCTATACGTCATGTCCCTGCGGCCAGCAAATTTCCATGACAGACCGGCATGATGTCTGCCTTTCCTGCCTTGGCGTCAGCACAACATGGATCACTGCGACGCCTGCTTCTTGATGGACTGCCACGTTCTCGAGTACTGCCCGTTAAAAGTCTGCAGGGCCCCACTGACTTTCGGGGGCAACGTCGGTCCAGGTGTTGGTCTCTTCGCCCTTCCTCAGAGTCCCCACCTGGGCTTATATGGTCTGGTGATGAGGGGGCCTCCTAGTCTTCTAGCCTTGCCATTTAGGAGGTTTCTACCGCGGTGCCAGAGGACCAGTCTGGCTCCACCCAGGGCTGGAAGCACCGCCCTGGCAGTCACCTCTTCAGGTGCAGGGACCACAGTCGCTGTGTCCGGCTCATGGCATTCCACGGTGCCACCGGAGTCGATCTGGGCAGCGCCAGAGGGTGCTGGCCCACTCATGCACCGCCTACGGGCCGGAGAGCCCCCAGGTCACCAGTCTGAAGCTCCTCTGACCTGATCCAGACTGGCAACCTGACTTCTCAGAGTCATTGGGTTCCCCAGGGCCCAGGACCGTTCGCCTCCCCAGGTTGACAGGTTGTTCCTCAGACCCAGGTAAAAAACTCAGTCTTCCTGGTCGGCCATTATGCAGCATGGACCCCGGGGTCAGGAAAAGACCTCGGGTTCCTCGGGGAGATCATCTTCTCTTCCACCGAAAAACTTAGTTGAAAAATCAGACAAACCAATGTCGGGACAAGCGGTCGTCCGACAGTGTCCCTCTTCTAAGCCCTTGGCCGGAACACCACGAGTCGGACTGCTGACACTCCCAGAGATCACCTATACGCGGCACCTACTCTTCCTACTGACAACTGGACAGACAACACTCTGGTGGAAGAGGAAGTACCAATGTCGGTCACCCCAGACAGGCCTACACCCAACATCAGTAAAGCTAATGTCCCGATGCCTCCCCCGATTGACGCTCCAATGTCGGGCCGACCTGACAACAGTGTTATCGTCAGGGCTGGCGCTGATACCATGCCAATACCAGACACTGGGTCTAAATTGAGCCTTAATCAGGTCAAGGATTTATTCAGCCACTGGTGGGAGACCATTAACCAGATATCCTCCACCTAAAGACAATACTGGGTACCCCAGAGAATTCTGATGTACATCATCTGGATGGAGAAGAGCCCTCCCCCTATTCCGGACAAAAGGAAGACTCCCAACTGTTTTTGTTTGGACAAGGACCAAGGCAAAGAGCCTTCCCCTTGGAGAAACCCAATGGGAAAGCCTCTAAAAAGAGACGTCATAGATTTAGGTTGCAGAGCACAAGCTCTTCCGGCTTCCCTGACAGAAGTGGACATTATAAAAAAAAAAAAAAAGGTTTTGTGGGTCTTCCTTCACCTCTTACTCAGAGTCCTACCAACCTTCAGACTCCTCCTACCCAGACTCGTCATTAGGACATTTGTCTCCTGCAGACCCTAAGGACACACCTAAATCGTCTCCGGATGATCCAGCTTTTATGGAGGTCATGAGGCACATCCAGACCAACATTTGTTGGGACACTGAGGAGCTCGACCCAGAAAGAATGCATCTGGCCAAGTATCTCAGACAAAAAGACCCTAAGCCAGTTGTCATACCACCCCTGGTTGACACTTTTGCTGACGTCACCCAGGAGGCCTTGAAATGTCCTCACTCCTCCACAGCTGTCCCGAAGAAGGCTGACCACCTCTATCGGGCACCCAAGGACAATTTTTTTCTGGCTGACCATCCCACTGCGGATTCGGTCGTGATTTTTTGCAGCGCATGATCAGTCACAGAGACCAAAGCACCTTAGCACCCAGCCACCGGATAGGGAGTCCAAGCAACTGTACTCCCATGTGTTGAAGTGAGACTGCAAACATGGCGGCAAGGGCAGCAGCATCCGGGATGTGCCTTCGCCACCATTCTTGGTTTCGTGTCTCGGGGTTCGTGCAGGATGCTCAGTCGAACCTCCTTGACGCACCCTTTCACAGATCCGTCCTTTTTGGAGATGACACCAAAAAGGTCATTAATAGACTCCAGGATTCTGGAAAAGCAGTGAGAACAGTTTAGTCCATGTACCGCCCGAAACAGAGACGGTTTCAGAGGTCTCGTTTTCGTAGCAGAGTGGGCCACCAACAGCAGCAACCCCGTTTTCAGCAACAACCTCCTCAACGGAGAGGCTATAGCCAGAGAGGAGCCCACAGAGGATCAGCTGGACTCCCTCTCACCAGGCCAATCCGGCCCAGACAACGTTCCCGGCCCCTTCCACTGCCTGACTCCCCATTGGACCTGCCCCAGCCAGGAGAGGCGGTTGGAGGTCGCTATTCTCTTTACGCTGCTGCATGAAGGAAGGTGACCTCCGACCAGTGGGCCAATGGGTCCACCAACTTAGACAGGACACTCAATAGAGTTTGTTCAAATTCCACTGGACAGACGCACCCCCAACGCCACTCAGCGCTAACGCCGTGGTCTGATCCGATCAGCTATCCAGACCCTGCTGGTCAAAAAGACCATAGAACCTGTTCCCCAAAACCAGGAGGGAGCAGGTTTCTACTCGCACTTCTTCTTAGTCCCAGAGAAGACTGGCGACCTGAGGTCCATCTTAGACCTCGGCGAGCTCAACCGATCGGTAGAATACAAAAGGTTCAGGATGGTAACACTGCAGAACCTGCTCTCCATGCTCCACCAGGGAGACTGATTAGCATCATTGGACATGCAGGACGCATACCTCCACTTTCCAGTGGCAAAGCCCCACAGAAGTTTCCTGAGGTTTGTCTTTCAGGGCAAACACTTTCAGTTCGGAGCACTACCCTTCACCCTCTTTGACGCCAGGGCTCTTTATAAAGTGCCTCGCTGTAGTAGCAGCAGCTCTCAGAAGGATGGGCCAATATGTGTTCCCATATTTGGATGACTGGCTACTTACAGCACCATCCAAGGAACAACTACAGAGCTCCATGCCAGACACCTGTTCTCTTCAAGGAGCTAGGCATAACCATCAGCGTCCAGAGATCATCTCCGATTCCATTCCAGAACCTGATCCTCATTGGAGCTCAGCTCAGCACCGTTCGAGAGCATTCCTACCACAGGACAGAGCAGCCTGGCTCCAGAGCTTAGTACACCATGTCCCCAGCCCCAGTGGTACCAGCCAGAACCCTGCTACAACTGTTAGGGCACATGGCGGCATCCATCATCATGGTCCCCTTTGCAAGACTACGTATGAGGATGATCCAGTGGGTCCTTCGCATCCAGTGAGACTAGAAGTGGGATGACTTGGACCTGCCAGTCTCTGTCACAAGGCTGGTACGGCAGGAGCTTCAATGGTTGACATCTCCTTCCATATCAGCAGGGATGCCATTTCGATTGGAGGCTCCAGATCAGATCCTGGCATCCAACACCCCAAACACAAAATGGGGGCTCATCTAGGCGTCCACAGGACACAAGGTCCTTGGTCCCTGATAGAGGAATCTCTTCACATCAGTGTTATGGAAATGAGGGCCGGTTTTTAAGCCATGCAGGCCTTGAGCTCCGTCCTCAAACCAGGACAACTCCTGGTGCAGACAGACATGTCGGTGATACAGTACATCAACAAGCAGGGAGGTGCACACTCCTGCCCCCTTTGCAGGAAAGCTGAAAGTGTGGGACTGGGCTGCCTTGCATCACTTGATCTTTGCAATCCATGTTCCAGGAGTCCAGAATACCTTAGCAGATGCTCTCAGCCGATCTCAGTCAAGAGCACATGATTGGTCCCTACTCCAATCAGTAGTCGACGAACTGTTTGACAAATGGAGGACACCAGAGCTGGACCTCTTCGCCTCCCCATCCAGCGCAAAACTGCCCAGTTCTGGGATTGTGGATATGTTATTCTATCCACACTGTTTGGCATGTCCTTTCTCTTTAAGATACTTGCCGGAAGGTCTAAAAGTTGGCTCCTCCCACCCACCAGGGTGGTATATGCCTCAGCTCCGCCCCTTGATGCCAGATTTTCCTTTTTGCTGGAAGATTCAGGTTCCCTCCTTATCACCTACATGTTACTGTAGGCCCTGGCAAATAAATCTCTGGATTTACCAAAACTCATATGAGTTTCTTCTAGTAAACTGCGATCTCAATCGTGATGGAGGACAAGTCCTCGCCCAGTTTCCACTGCTGCCTGTCTTGCGGGCAAAAGATGTTTCACGTGACCCACGTGCCTTGTCGTTATTGCCTGGGTGTCGGCCATGACACCCAGGCATGCAAAATATCACGCTTTTCATCCAAATATTTTGGATGATCGTCTCTCATGACTGCAGCTGGGCAGACCAGAAAAACGGAACCTGCCAGTCAAATCCAAGGAAGCCTGTTGGGTGGTCTCCACGGCTGCGGGGTCCGTCAGGCAGCTCAAACAGATGAAGACCTTTGAAGAGGAGGCTGATCATTCCCCTTCCACGTCCATCTTCATCCCGCTCAGTGTGGGCTCCACTTTCTCAGGCTCCTTTCCGGAGTTGTGCCAGTCCCTTCCCACCAAGGGAGAGTCCCTCAGGCACTCGAGTCTCTCGGTCCCATAAAATGGACATGGAACCTAAGGAAACTTAATCTCGCCGACAACGTTCCTGCAACCGTGAGAGATCTCGGTCCCAGGAATCTACTGTCTTGACTTCAGTCGAGGTTGTGACCTCGGCCATTGGCTTCATGATACCCCTGTCAGGCCAGCCAGCTCAGACACAGGACGACGATCCGGTCGAGATTATTCTCGACCTGTCGTTGCTGAATGGGCCGACAACTCCTTATTCAGGACCCCAGTCCTGCCTGCCACCGAGAAGACCCAGCTTACTGGGAATCCCTCGTGGTCCCGGGTCCCTGACAAGGGAGAGCCGTGGTTCTCCCCAGCTCCTTCAGAATGACCCTGTTGGTCCCCTGACGGTCTTAAGTCGAGGTCTCTGACCCTTTGACCGACAGGCGAAGAAGGACATAAGTGCTCTGAAGCGGTGCCGCCACCATCCTTTTACGTCCTCCTTGGATGAGGAGGGGCTTCGACAAAAAGTCCGTGTCTGCTACGAGGATGTAATGTGGTAGCAGCTACTTATGTCTGGTCGGAAGTCTGCCCCGGCTTCTACCCTGGCCATTACCTGGCTGTCGCCTCCTAGGCCGATGCTTACTCCTCAGGAGCTGGTCTGCACCGTTCCTCCACCCGCAGAGCTATCAAGACCGTTCTGGCTTGACCAAAACTGGTCTCTCCACCGATTGTGGTGGAGCAGCCACAGCAGCCTCCTTCAGGGCTCCTTCTGAGAGTCTGCCTGTTCGGGCTTACAGCGTGAGGCTGTCAGTCACCCTCGCTTAATAGTCCCAGGCGGGTTCGGGGTGACTCTGGTGGCCGCCGATTTATCCGGACTCTTCAGAGTCCAAGAACTCTGACCTACATTTTACCCTTGGACAAGGAATCGTCGGTAGTCTTTTCTATGATAGAAGGTCCTTCTTTCTTCATGGGCATCCTCCACCTCATCTCAGAATCTACGTGGATACCTTTAGAACCCATTCAGAAATGGGCGAATACCCCTCTCACTGACATCCTCAAACGATAGGATTCACTGACTGATGCCTTCCCAGTGGCCAAAGCCATTGTCGGCCCGGCTTTGGAGCTGTGGCAGCACCCGACCTCCTGTCCCACGCTTTCAGCCCACATGGCCTGAGAGTATGCAGTGCCCATTGGGTCCCTTTTGGGGTTCACAGAACATCCCTTGGCCGAGGGACTGGTGACTGGGTCTGTGTTCAGGCAATCGGGTAATACGGGAGACACCGATAGTCTTCTGGACAAAGAATCAAAAAAATTTCACCACTCGGACCAGAATGTCTATGCCACCTCTTCACTGGGCCTCCGACAGGCAAGCTCGGCTTACATCATGGTGAATTTTCTCATGCCTTTCTGGGCTTTCTTGATGAGATTCCACCTCACTTCCCCACAGGCCTCCAGATCACAATCAAGCAAGTCCACGACCAGGGTCTGGCAGTTGCGGAACAGCAACTCCAGACAGCCTTGACTGCAGAGATTCCTGCACCAGCGGCTATGGCTCATGTGCCGCGGGGCTTGATTATGGTTTCCACCTTCACGGCGGACACCCAGCACATGCTGATGGACGTCCCTTTCCTGGGTACCAACCTGTTCTGCCCAGGTGTGGTCGGTCACCTCCAGCGTACCGAACAGTCCAGTGCCACCTTGAACTCTGTCATTTCTGCTCAGAAGGAATCCCAGGGTTCCAAAAAGCTGAGGAAGAAGCCTTTTCAGCATTCTGCCTCTGCGGCCAAGCAGTCCCATTTCCAGTCAGGCAGCATCAGCAGCAGGCTCATCCTTGGCAGCCCATAAACCCAGAGGACGGAGTTCAGGTAGCAGGTGGTCCCCAAACCGGGCCCTCCTCCTCCAAGCCTGCCCAGTGACGAGATTGGGGGGGCGGCTCTGCCACTTCCTTCCACCTGGTCCACTATTACAATGGACAGGTGGGTTTTAGAAGTGGTCGGCCAGGGACTGCCTCTGGAATTCGAGCAGTACCCACCAGGCCGAGCCCATGCCCCACGGGAGGAAATGGTGTCCATATACACTCAGTCGGCTCTCTGAGACAACATCGCCCATCTCTTCTGCAAGGAGGGAGTGGCCAGAGTCGGGGCCCCCCAAAAAAAAAATCATCCCAGGGTTCATTTCCTGGTCCCGAAACGGACGTGGAGCTGGCGCCCCATTCTAGGTCTGCACCACCTGAACCAATTTCTCAGGTCCCGCACATTCAGGAAGGTAACTCTCGTCTCAGATCATGCCATCCCTGGAGCAGAATATGTGGTTCTGCTCTCTGGATCTTCAGGACATGTTCTTTCACATCCCGATCTGTCCGTCTCACCAGAGGTTCCTCCGCTTCCAAGCAGAGGGAGCCCTCTTCGAGTTTCGAGCCATGCCGTTCAGCCTGTCATCAGCCTCCCAGGTCTTCACTAAATGTATTGCAGTGGTGGCAGCCCATCTTCGGCATTGAGGGGTCAGACTGTACTCCTATCTCGACGACTGGCTCATAGCTGGTTCCTCTAGACAGGAGTTGGAGAGGTTCAGGGATCTGGCCTCCAGACCTGCATCAATCTTGGTCTCCTGGTCAGTTAGACCAAGTCGTAACTTCGCACCCTACTTGGGTGATCTGCTTCATCAGGGCAGAGTTTGATTCATGCTGAGCCAGACTCAGGCTCCTGATGGACAGGGAGGAGGTTCTCTCCTCCTTTGCCAATCACTTCTAGTTGGGCACTTGCACCTGCCTGGGACTCCTCGGCTTCTGGATGCATTGGCAGCCTGCACTGCCGTGGTCTGATGGGCCGAGTGGCATATGTGCCTCCTTCAGTGGGAGCTGGCCAGCCAGTGGACTCGGCGCCATGGTCATTCGATCAGCTGGTCACGGTGACCCAGATGTGGGACACTCTCCAGTGGTGGACCGTCCTAGCACATTTGCAGAAGAGATCCGTTTGTCCGTCCTGAGTCGACGGTTGTCGTCACAACCGATGCCTCTCTCACAGGTTGGGGTGTCAGTATGGAGAATCACAGAGTCCACAGGCTCTGGACCCCAGAGGATTACCAATGTCTTATCAATCTGCTGGTGCTCAGAGCAGTCAGACTGGCACTGTCAACATTCGCTCAGCTACTTCAGGGTCAAGTGGTGCAAGTCCAGATGGACAATACCACGACTGTGTACTGTCTTAACAAGCAGGGCAGCATGCACTCCGGCCCCTGTGCAGGAAGCACTCCATATCTGAACCCTCGTGGCGCTCGACTAGAGGTAGAGCCCTAGCCATCCATGGCAGAGCCTCAACCAACTGGCGGACGCACTCAGCTGTGTGGGTGAGACGTCCCACGAAGTGGTCTGTCCATCCAGACACAGAACACAACCTGTTCACCCACTAGGGCAAATAGCAGGTGGATCTGTTCGCCTCCAGGGAGAGCACGAAGCTGAGACTGTTTCATGCCTGCCCCCTCCAGCTAGGCTCGCTGCAGGGGATGCCTTCTCGAAGCCGTGGACCCCAGGCCTCTTCTATGCCTTCCCTCGGTTCACAAGGTGCTCCTCAAGGTCAGGAGGGACAAGACAAGGATGATCCTGGTAGCCCCAGACTGGCCCCGCCAGCTGTGTTATCCAGATCTCCTCAGCCTCAGCTCCAGGCCCCCAAGGCATCTTCCCGTACGCCCAGACCTGATATCTGTCGGTCCCTGCACCTGACAGCCTGGTTCCTGAGCAGCTAGAGTTCCAGGCTTTGGGTCTCTCTGAGGATGTACACTCAGTCATGGAAGCATCCAGAAAGAGTCGACCAGGAGATGCTATGCCTTCAAGTGGAAAAGGTTTTCATTTGGTGTCAGTGCAAGGGTTTTGGACCCTTTGTCCTGTCCGGTGGCTGATATCCTCAACTACCTTGGTCTCTCAAAGTGGGTCTTAGTTCCCGACCCTTAAGTTTCACCTGGCAGCCATCTCTGCTTACCAGGCGCGGGCGGTCCAGCAGACAGTGGCACAGGAGAAGGTGGCCTGGTGCTTCTTTAAAGGCCTTGGCCATATTTCCCCTCAGTGTGTGAACCACCACCACCGTGGGATCTACTGGTGGTATTGGCAGAGCTCATGGGCAAGCCATTCGAACCGATGCACAGATGTGAGATGTCACTTCTGTCGTGGAAGACTGCCTTCCTGGTGCCTATCACATCAGCCAGAAGGACTGGAGAGTTATAGGTGCTCTGTTGAGTCTCCTTACCTGGTCTTCCACAAGGACAAGGTTGTCCTGCGCCCCCACCCAAAATTCCTTCTGAAGTTGGTGTCTGGAGTTTCACCTTAACCAAGTCTAGACTCTGCCGGCGCACCACCCCAGTTGCACCTCGGAGGCTGAGTACAGGCTCCATATCTTGCACCTGAGACGAGTGCTCTCTTGTTATAAGGAGCGAATGGATAAAGTTCAGGGAGAGGTTCGCCAGCTGTTTGTCACCTACGTTGAAGCTGCACCTGGCAGACCTGCAGTCAAGTGGACAATTGGCAGATGGATTACGTCATGCATTGATCTCTGCTATGAGTTGGTGGGCAAGGAGCCTTCCATAGGAGATATGAGCTCACCATACCTACATACTGCTGCATCGGTGTCTGCTTCCAGGGACATCCCTATCCTGGAAATCTGCAGGGCTGCTACCTGGAAGTCAGCAAACACCTTCATTACCCATTACCACATTGACCTAGAGTCATGTGGGGATGCTGGTTTTGAGGCCTCAGTTCTCTAATCTCTGTTCCCCAAGCAAGTATTGGGGAGGGTGCCTCCCTTCTCCTAGAGAACTGCTAGGAGTCTGCCAAACAGTTTGGATAGAACAGCATATCCACGATCCTTGAAAAGCGGTTACTCACCTGTAACAGTAGATCTCCCACAGAATGGTTTCTTGCAGTAAGTCATTACTTTTGGGAGTTCCCAGCAGAGGGCACTGTCGCATGGCAGCTCTTCTAGCAGTTTTCACCAGGGACCGCCCACGTGACATCATGTCCTGCTTCCTGTATAAGTGTGGCCAGTCCCCAGTATCCTCTGTTCATTTTCCCGCAGTCTTCAGCTCACGCAGCAGCTAGTTTAACTTCTGTGTAGCAGTCATCGACGAGAAATTGGATTACTGAATGTCTAAAGATTCTTCAAACAAACAAACTCTGTTTCGTTCCTGCCGTTGCGGTTGGAAGATATACCGCTTTGACAGCCACTCATTTTGTGTAAGGTGTCTGGGACCCACACACACTACACCACAGTCTGCAACTCTTGTCAGGAGTTCAATAGAGCAACCTGTTGACAGTTGCTCGAGGTGAACTGATTAGCTTACAGATCGAAAATGTCTCCATTAGAAACCGGGGGAGCTCGTACAAGGGCTCCCCACAACAATTCCCGTTCCTGGCAAGGTAGAGAGGATAAACCCCTTCTCACTCCTGGCGCGTCGCCCGTCGGCGGCCACTGTTCTATGGCTTCTCCATCGGCGGAGCATCTTCTGCAGCTTCCCGTGGTGCTCACCCTCTCATGGACGCCGCTTTAAATGTGTGCAGGCTTTGCCTGCGGGGCAATGTACCCTGTCATCGGCAATGCTATCTAGCGTCCTAAAATCAGCCAAATATACAGCTGCACAGTTGACAGGGGTTCCTCTCCCGTCGATGGCATCTGACAGATTTGAGGATACTCATTCCACAGGCTCGTCGACAGCGTCCCGTGTTCCTCAGGCAAACCAATGGCTTTTGCCCTTCAGCATGCCCCTTCGCCTTCACAGATGCCATCTTACAGGGGACAAGTGGACAGAGACCGGGACCCTGGCTTGTTCTTTCCAAGAGCGAGACCTGCTCAGTCTGCCCATCCCATCCCCTCTATTTCCCCATTGTTTCTCAAACCCGCTTCTTACCCCCTCCTCCCAAGAACAGGACATCACCAAAATAGTGACACAGGTCTTGCATACCATGAGGTATACCCAGCCCTCCGACCCAGGAGAGCTTGTGGATCCTTTCCGGTCTTCTCCTCCTTTTCTTCCTAAAAGAGTCTGTGGTGACAGGCACATACTGCCTCCTTGGTCACCTCCTCCTAATATGGAAGATTGTCAGATAAACTTGAACTACCGGTGGATTCCCCTGGTGACATTGATGAAGAACAGTTCCAAAACCTGGATGAGGACCTGCCTGTGCAAGTTGCCACCTCTCCTCTGGATGACCATCCTTTAGTGAAATGATGGTCCAGATCCAAAAAGTCATGGGGTTCTGTACCACAGAACATGACAAACAACATAAGGATATGGCAAAATATCTTGAACTATCAGATGAGCCAGCCTTAGTGGTACCCCACTGATTCCAACCTACCAGAATGCCATGCTGGCTGCCTTGCATCAACCGTCTGCTATTGCAGCTGTCCCTTGCAAAGTGACGCTTATATCAAGATCCCTGGATCATCCCTTTCTGTCCATTACTCCAGAAGCAGATTCAGTGGTCATAGCTGCCGCTCATGATAGTACTAAAAGACCCAAACACATGCGCTCCTTACCACCCGATAAAGAATACAGAAGGATTAACTACCTAGGGGAAAAGGTTTTCGTCTCAGGCACCATAAATATTCAGATCTTGAATTATATTAGTCATATGGTTAAAAACCAACGTACCCTGGGTACTTCTACCATTGAACTTATCGATAAACCTCCTCCCTCCCAAGAGAAGGACAAGTTATTGGCTATGGTATCCGCTAGTAATTCTATATCTCGCCACTTGCTCCGGTAATGATATGATGCCATTGATACCGCGGCTCGACTTCTGCTACTGAAGTCTCTCTGCGTCACCATGCTTGGCTTCGTGTTTCAGGTTTTGCTCCTGACATGCAACATAAAGTTGCTAATGCACCCTTTAATGGGTCCAAACTATTCGGGCCAGGTACTCAGACATTGTTAGACGACCTGCAGGCATCAGGCAGAACCCTTCATACGGTGCACGGCATGTATCATACTCCGCAGCCACCCTACCATACACAATACTCTTCCTATTCCAAAAGAGGCAGAAAGTATAAGGCCTCTAACAGTGGGTGGTCATTTGTACGTGTTGGAACCATTATTTTTGCAGATTAAAAGGATTATCTGACATTTTCTGCGTCCTGTATTTATTTCTATTTCACAGCTCGGTTTGTGTGCCACTAATTTGGTTTTCTGCTAGTTCGTTTTGGGTTGCCCACCTGTGTGTACACACCTACCTGAGTGGCCTGGTTCACAGCATTATCTGTTTGGTTTTCACCTCTAACAGAGGTGGCTTTAGAAGTCGTGCCCAGCCTACAAGAGGTAACACCTCTGCCACCCATGGTGCCCATCCCTCGGGTGGACCTGGACAAACCGCTACCCAGTGACCTATCAGGGCTTTCTCCTCGACCAGGCCTCGGAGGCGGTAGGGAGTCATTTTGTCCTCCGCTTGGAGGCCTGGAAAATGATCCTTCGGACAAATGGGTACTTCAGATAATTCAAAAGGACACATTTGGAATTCCTTTCTGCCCCCCACCCCACCTCCCTTGGGTAGTCCATTACTTGCCGGCTGTATGATGGCACTTCTAACAAAACAGGCTGTCTTACCAGCGCCTCCTCCAGAACAACAAAGGATTTTACTCCCACTTCTTTCTGGTACCCAAGCGAACCGGAGATCTCAGACCAGTCCTAGAACCGAGACCCTAAATCGATACATTCAGTACAAACATTTTTGCATGATAACGCTAACTGCCATTATGCCCATCCTAAAACAAGGAGACTGGTTGTGTGCCGTGGATATGAAGGATGCCTACCTACATATCCCCATTCACCCGGCTCATCAAAAATGTCTGCACTTCCTCCTTCTAGGTCAAAACTACTAGTTTCGAGCACTCACTTTTGCCTCCCATCAGTCCCAAGGGTGTTCACCAAATATCTAGCGGTGGTGGCTGCAGCCTTACGGAAAAAAGGGCACTTCGCCTTTCCATACCTAGACGACTGGCTAGTCAAAGCAGACACCAAAGGAGCTCTGCTTGCCTCCTTAGCTGCTACTCTGAACATGTTCAATGATCTAGGGATTACAGTCAACTGGCCGAAGTCCAGTCCACAACCGACACAGTCTGTCCAATACATTGGAGCTGTACTAAATGCAGTCACAGCCAGAGCTTACTTTCCGCTGGCTTGTCAGGACACTCTTATATCTCTGGCCTCACGGATACAGACTCAAAATAGTCACGGCCAGACAAATGCTGACCCTTCTGGGTCACATGTCACTGTCATTTCAACGGTGGCATGGCGCTTCATATGAGACCTGTCCAGTGGACCCTTCAGAATCAATGGTCTCAAAGAACTGGACAGTTCGATAACTGTTAAGCTCTGCCTTGTACTATTTATGCTACCTATGACTGATTGTATGTTTGTATCATGTAATCTCCCGGGTCGTGCCTGAAAATGGGTAGGGTTATTGCCCAGTGGACTTACCCGGTCATCTAAAGCTAATGAATAAATAAAATCAGGGTTACTCCTTTTCTGAAGTTATCTCTGATGTGGTGGACAACCAAAATCAATTTGTGTCAAGTAATGCTTTTCCGCTCCCTCCCATGCACTTTAACCACGGATGCTTCCCTGGACAGATAGGGTGCACACATGGGTCCTTATCAGACCCAAGGCCAGTGAACTGCCTCTTCCCATCACCCGCATTCCAGGATGAAATATGAAAAAGGGAAAGCATCTCTGCATTGGTTAAACCGCAGATTAAAAAAAAAATGATGAAAGAAAAACATAAGCTGTTCAGAACACTAAATGGAAAAAATAACACTGACGGATTGTTCAGATACAGGGAAATACAGAGGTGAAAAGGGAAATAGGAAAAGCAAAAGGGCAACATGAACAGAAACTGGCAGGGAAAATAAAGGATAATCATAAATAATTTTTTGCCTATATCAACAGAAATACAAATCTGGCAGTACCGTGGGACCATTAATGGGACCTGACAGATTAACAAGTAGCAATAAAGAATTGGCAGAAATACAGAATGTATATTTTTCTTTTGGTATTTAATGCAAATATAAATACCTTATATCCTACAAACCAGAAGTTGATGCATAGCACCATACATATAAACACTGGAGAAATTAGAGGTAGGTTGATGGCACTGGACTCAAACAAATCAGCAGGGCCAGAGGGTTTACACTGTAGAATGTTGACAGAGCTGGCAGAGCCCATAAGTTATCTACTACAGCAGTCTCTAGATAAGGGAGAGGTGCCTGAATCTTGGAGAAAAGCAAGAAAGGAGATGGAGCAGACCATCAAATTACAGACCTGTAAGCCTCACAAATATTTTGTGTAAAATGCTGGCAGGGATAATAAAAGAGCAACTTAATGACTATTTAAATTCTGGGATGTTTAGGGATAATACTCGACACAGATTCACAAAGGGGAGGTCATGTCTGACAAATTCCTTGGAGTTCTGCAACAGAGTTAGCAGGTGCTTGGACTTGGGTAATTCAGTGGATGTGGCCTTCCTGGATTTCATCACAGCATTTAACAAAATTCCACACGCCAAGTTAATACTGGTGTTGGATAATATGTGTATTCAGGAGAACTTAAGAGCCTGGATTGCTTCCTGGTTGTGTAACAGGAAACAAAGGGTCAGCATAAAAGGGGCAACATCAGAGTGGTCCTCAGTGACAAGTGGGGTGCCTCAGGGCTCAGTTTTGGGCCCTTGTTTGTTTAACAACTATGTGACATCACTTCAGTTGAAGGAGGAAAATGTCTGGATCACAAAGTTTGCTGACGACTGCAAGTTAGGGATTGAAATATAAAAACAGGATGATCATATAACTTTACAGACAATCCTGAATTATATACATGATTGGTGTAACATCTGTGGCCTCCCTCAGTTTAGAAAATGCACAGTAATGCACTTCAGGTTAAATAATACATGTGAGGACTATAAGTTGGGTACGTAACTCTGAGGAAGGTAACAAAAGAGGACTTGGGTATTATAATAACTGATGACCTAAGATTTGGAGAGCAGTGTAACAGTTTGCAGAAAAGCAAGTGGGGTTTTAAACAGCATTTTACGCCATATGTCTTGCAGAAGTAAGGAGTCCCCTGTATAGTTCGTTGGTAAGACCCGTTATGGAATATGATGTCCAACTCTGGTCTCTATAACATCAGAAGCACATCATGAAAATGGACAGTGTGCAAAAAAGAGCTACACATTCCATAATAGGGATGGCAGGCAAGGATTGCACAACTAGGTTAGAACTGAATCTATTTCCCTTGGGAGTACAGAAGAACTAGAGGGGATCTAGGTCTGTTATATAGATCTGTGAAGGATACTGACTTACAGGAAAGATTGGGTTTACACTTTAGGAAACAGTCTTATAGCACCAGAGCCCACTCATTACAACTCATGGGGAAAATTGTAAAACCTGAAAAGAAAAGGTGGTTTAACCACTGGGTGGTGGCCAAGTGGAATGGTTTGAAACATGAAGAAGTAAGCTATCGGACCATGTACAGCTTTAAACAGACCTGGATAAGATAAACAGATGGGGCAAATGGTAGATTCTATTGAGCATTATGGATGAAAGTCTGTTTATGCTTAGTATTCACCTGTGAAACCTATATTAGTCTCCTCGAGATGAAAGCGGTCCGTCTCACCCTTCAGGCATTTTAACCTACCTCAAGCCAGGACTGTTGCTGATTCAATCAGGCAACACTGCATTGTCGTGTCTACCTCAGCAAGCAAGGGACTCCAAATCACGCACCCTCTGCATGGAGACCCTTGCAGTCTGCTGAGAAGCCATCAGACAGTGACTAACACTAATAGCCATCCATCTACCGGGACAGTTCAATCAACTGGCGGATCAAAGACAAAAAAAGTACTCCCAAGAAATTTTCAACCTATGGGGAACTCCACAACTAGATTGTTTGCCTCCCCATTCAATCACCGGCTCCCCAGTTACTTCTCCATTATCCCGAGCAACAAGAGAAGATCTATAGATACCCTCTCCTGAACTTGGACAGTACTCTACTTATATGCCTTCTCCCTCCCATCCCTCCCTCTCTTGCAACGGACTCTACCGAAACTTCAGTTGAAACCAGCCACCATGATACTAATTGCACTAGTGTGGCCTCATCGGCCGTGGTACCCTGTCCAGCAACAGCTGTCAATAAGGGAACCCATTCAGTGACCAGTCAGACCAGACCTCCTGACCCAGTGTGTCAGATCCCTCCACATCCCAAACTGAAGACCCTTCATCTTCACGCTTGGCTCCTGAGGATGCAATCGTAAATGAACCCCAGCGTGTCCTCTTTGGTTGCCAACACTCTCTTGGCTTCCCATAAGCCAGCAACAGAGAAACACAAAATTCCAAATGGAAACACTTTTCCATATGGTCTGCTTCTCATTCACTGGACGCTTACTCCTGTCCACTGCGAAGGTTTTAGACTTCCTGGCCTCTTTATCAGAGATGGGCCTAAGTTACTCTTCCATCAAAGTCACCTGGCTGCCATCTCGGCATTACATGAACCGTTGGATGGCAGACTGTTGTGAAATATCATTTAGCTAAGATGTTTTGAGAGGAATGATGTATCTCAAGCCTCCTATTAGAAGACTCACTCTACCGTGGGGTCTCAATTTCATTATAGAAAAGCTGACACTCGAACCCTTTGAGCCAGCGGCCTCCTGTGATCTGCCATTTCCTTTCGTGGAAAGTGTTGTTTCTAGGATTGTGGATATGTTGTACATCCACACTTATTGGCAGAGTCCCTTTAAATCAGATAGAAAGTCTTAAAGCTGGCACCTCCCACCCACCCGGTGGTATAACCCTCTGATCCGCCCCATGACACCAGATCTTCCTTTCTGCTGGAAGATTGAGTTTGTCTGCTTTGTGCTCTCACATTTTGTGTGCCCTGGCTTCAGAAACTTCGAGTACTCCGAAAATTCACCTTGTTCATGTTAGCGATTTACTTTTCTTCGATCATGGAAGACCAGTCTTCCCCTGGATTTCACCGGTGTTCGTGCGGCCAGATGTCGCGAACCAACCCACATGCATTTATTGTTTGGGTGTCAGCCATGACACTACAACTTGCAGGTTTTGCCTCGCATTCCAACCCAACATCCTCGACAGCTGTTTCTCACACCTTAAGCTGAGAAAGTCCAAAAAACAGAACCCGCTGTTGAAATCCAAGGAGGCCTGGTGGGTGGCTTTCCATGGCCGCTGGATCCGCCGAGTAATTGGAGCACATGCAAGCCTTCGAAGAGGAAGCTGCTCATGCTGTGAAAACTTCTTCTTGGAGCTCAACCTGGGCTCCACCTTCTCAGGTTCCTTCTGAGAGCTGTGCCACTCTCTCCTGACTAAGGGTGAGAGTCCTGCGGGCACACACTCCTCTCGGTCCCGTAGGCGGGAGAAGGACCCAGGACAGTCTTCGTCTCTTCGGAGACACTCTTGGGATCGGGAAAGATCTCGTTCCCAGGAACCGGCCATTTCGATCTCGGTCAAAATCACCTCTTTGGCCGCTGGCTTCTCGGCCTTGCCATCTGGTCTGTCAACCGGCGTGTTCGATCGACAACATTGAGCTAATTCTCAACCCTTGTCGTCTACTCCAGTTGGCTACTCTCTCTCTCGGACCCCAGTCCCATGCCCCCACGAGGAGACCCAGCTTGCTGGGAATCCCATTGAGGAAGTGGTCCCTGACCTCGGCAAGTCACCGGTCCCGCCATTGTCTCCCGAACGACCGAGTCAGCCTGTCCGATCTCAATCGAGGTCTCGGACCCCTTCGACCGAAAGGCCGAGGAAGGGCCATAAATGCTGTAAAAAGAGGCGACACCATCAGTTGTCCTTGTCCTCCTCGGATGAGGAGGCGCTCCGGCAGAAAATCCAGCATTATGAGGACCTCATGGCAACAGCTGAGTTTGACCGGGCACAAGCCTTCCCTGACTCCTACCACGGCAATTACTAGGCTTTCCCCTCCCGGCCGGAGCCAATTGAGTCAGTTCCTTCACCCGCAGAGCCGACGAAATCTCCAGTTCGACCTAAACCCCGCTGTCCACCAATTTTCGTGGAACTGCCGCGCAAGCAGCCCGTGGGGGAGGGGCTTCTTCTAAGGAAGCTAGACCAGACACCAGGCTTCCCCGGCATCTCTCTGTCACTGTCACGCCTGACCGCCCCCGCCGGGTCGAGGGTGATGTCGGGTGATCGACTGCTATATCCGGATTCCTCTGATTCAGATGGAACCGTCCTCCATTCTCATCCAAGGGATGATGAATCGGCTGGTGGGATAGAGATGGAGGAAGGTCCTTTTTTGTCCTTTCATGGCATTCTTTGCCTCATCTGAGTTTACAGGGATGCCCCTTGAGCCTATCCAGAAAAAGGCAGAGTACCCTCTCACTGACATCCTCAAGAGAGGGGATACCCCGACAGAAGCCTTTCCCATGGGCGAGGCCATTGTTGGCCCGGCCTTAGAACTTTGGCAGCACCCTGCCTCCTATCCAGCTCCGTCTGCCCATATGGCCCACAAGTATGTGGTGCCCATGGGGTTCCTGACGGGGTTCACAGAGCACCCTTTGACTAAGAGCCTTGTGACCACCTTTGTGTTCAGATGTACTGGTAGTTCTACTGATACCGACAGAGCTCCTGAGAAGGAATCCAAGTATTTGGATCACTCTACCCAGAAGGTCTATGCGGCCTAGTATTTAGGCCTCCGTCAAGCAAACTCACCATCATGCCCTTTTGGGGTCGTTGGACGAAGTCCTCCCAAATCTCTGCGCAGACATGCAGGCCACGGTCAGGCAGGTCTGGGACCAAGGCAGCGCTGTTGCTAAACAACAGCTCCAGACTGCCCTGGACATCGGGGACTCATGTGCCCATTCGGTTGCAGCCGTAGGTTGCTCAGGCCGCAGTGCTTGGCTGAGGCCTCTCCTTCCGTGAATACTCAGCACAAACTAGCGGATGTGTCTTCCTGGGCACTGATGTCTTCGGCCCAGGTATGGCTGGTCACCTTCAGCACATTGAGCAGTCCATGCCACCTTGACGCCACTTCTAAAGGGTTCTTCGGGTCCTAGAAGCAGCAGAACAAGCTTTTTCAGCACTCTTCCTGTGGCCCAGCAGTCCCCCTTTCAGGGGGGCAGCAGCAGTAGGCTCAAGCTTGGTGCCCCCGGCCCAAGCCCGGACCCTCCCAGGCCCGTAAGGGAGGCCTAGGTTCAGGCCCTGGATCCTCTGCCTCCAAGCCTGCCCAGTGACGGGGAAGGGGTTGTCACCCCTACCCCGCCACGCCAGCTCTGGGCCCTCTCATGGGGCAGGCTTCACCACTGTCTTTCTGCCTAGTCCACTGTTACCATGGACAGGTGGGTCTAGAAGTGGTCGGCCAGGGACTGCCTCTGGAATTTGAGCAGTACCCTCCAAGCCGAGCCCATGCCCCACAGAAGGAGAGGGAATCTGCCCACACTCAGTCCACTCTTCAAGACGACATTGTTCAGCTCTTCCTCAGGGAGGCAGTAGCTCGAGTCGCAGATCCTCCACCAGACCCAGGGATCGTATCCAGGTACTTCCTGGTCCCGAAGCAGACGGGGAGGGGGCTGGCACCCCATTCTAGATCTGCATGACCTGAATCAGTATCTCAGGCCATGCACATTCTGGATGGTAACTCTGTTCCAGATCATACCATCCCTGGATCAAAACATTGGGTTCTGCTCACTGGATCTCCAGTATGCGTTTTTTCATGTCCCAATCTGTCTGTCCCTCCAGCGGTTCCTCTGCTTCAGAGCCGAGGGAACCCTATATGAGTTCCGAGCCATGCCATTCAACCTGTCATCGGCCCCACGGGTCTTCACCAAATGCATCGCAGTGGTGGTAGCCCGCGTCGACGGGTGTCAGAATTTACCCCTACCTCGATGATTGGCTCTTAACAGGTTCCTCCCAGCAGGAGGTGGAGAGGTCCAGGGACCTGGCCCTCCAGACGTGCTCCCAACTTGGCATCCTGATCAACGAGGCCAAGTCTGAGCTTGTGCCTTCTCAGGTGATGTGCTTCATCGGAGCAGAGCTCAGCTCCCAGCAGACAGGGTGGAGGTTCTCTCCTTTGTCCAGTCATTTCTGGTTGGGCAGTTGCACCCTGCCTGGGTCTTTCTTCGCGTTCTGGGTTACATGGCGGCGTATACCTCCTTGGTCCATTGTGACGGTGACACATGTGCCCCCTCCAGTGGGGGCTGGCTGCCCAGTGGACTCCTCACCACAGTCATTTTGACCAGCTGATCACTGTGACCCAGAAGATGCAGAACACTCTCCAATGGTGGGCCGTCCCAGGCCAGTTGCAGGAAGGGATCCCGTTTATCTGCCCCGAGCCGACAGCCGTCATTACGACCGATGCCTCTCTCATGGGCTGGGGAGCCCACATGGGGGGACAGCAGTGTCCACAGGTTCTGGATCCCCAAGGAGTCCCATTATCATATCAACCTGTTGAAGCTCAGAGCAGTCAGACTGGCACTATCTGCTTTCACTCCTCAGCTCCAGGGTCAAGTAGTTCAAGTCCAGACGGACAATACCACGACCATGTACTACCTCAACAAACGGGGTGGCACGTACTCCCGTCTGCTATGCAAGGAAGCACTCCGCATCTGGACACTCGTGAGCCGTCTGGAGGCAGATCTCCTAGCCATCCACGTGGCAGGAGCCTCAAACCATTTGGCGGATGCTCTCAGCCGCATAATTGAGACATCCCACAAGTGGTCTGTCCATCCAGAGGTAGCTTGCAGTCTGTTCTCCCACTGGGATAAACCGTTGGTGGACCTGTTTGCCTCCAGGGAAAACACCGAGCTGAGGCTGTTTCATGCCTGCCTCCCTCAGCTGGTCTCACTGCAGGGGAATGTCTTCTCGAGGCTGTGGACCCCGGGCCTCTTCCACGCCTTCCCTCCATTTACCTTGATGCACAGGGTGCTCCTCAAGGTGAGGAGGGACAAGGCGCAGGTGATTCTGGTAGACCCTGACTGGCCACGCCACTTCAGGTACCCAGATCTCCTCAGCCTCAGCAACAGGCCCCCGGAGCGGCTTCGAGCACGCCCAGACCTATGTCAGTCAACCAGGGGAAGGTATTCTTCCGGACCTTCATTCCCTGCACCTCACAGCCTGGTGCCTGAGTGGCTGGAGTTCCAGGCTTTGGTTCTTTCTGAGCATGTCCTCACAGTGGTAAAGGCATCCAGAAAGGAATCGACCAGGAAATGTTATGCCTTCAAATGGAAAAGGTTTTCCATTTGGTGTCAGGGCAAGAGCCTAGACCCTCTGTACTGTCCAGTGGCTAACATTCTCTGCTACCTTTGGTTTCAGTTCAAAGGGGGTTTTTGGTCATCGACACTTAGGGTGCACCTGGCAGCTAGCTGTGCTTACCAGGCGCGGGCCGGTCAGCCAACTTTGTTGCAGGAGACAGTGGTCGGGCACTTTTTCAAAGGTGCGGATCACATATCCCCTCCAGTGCGTGAACCTCCACCTCCGTGGGATCTACTGCTGGTACTGGCAAAGCTCATGTGCAAGCCTTTCCAACCTATGCACAAGTGTGAGCAGTCACACGTGTGGAAGATGGCCTTCCTGGTGGCTGTCATGTCTGCCAGAAGGTCAGGGGAGCTCCAGGCGCTCTCAGTGGACTCCCCTTATCTGGTCTTCCACAGGGGCAGAGTTGTCCTGTGCCCCACCCGAAATTCCTTCCTAAGGTGGTATCAGAGTTTCACCTTAATCAGGTGTTGACTCTGCCGGTGTACTACCCGAGTTGCACCGGAGGCTGAGTACAGGCTCCATACTTTGCACCTGAGATGAACTCTCTCCTATAAGGAGAGGACTGCGGAGTTTCGGGGAGAGGTTCGCCAGCTGTTTGTCACCTACGCTGAAGCCACTTCTGGCAGACCTGCAGCAAAGTGGACAATTGCTCGATGGATAACATCTTGCATTAATCTATGCAATGAGTTGGCGGGCAAGGAGCCTCCCAAAGGGATAAGAGCTCATTCTACCTGCCATACCGCTGCATCGGTGGCTGCTTCCAAGGACATCCCTATCCAGGAAATCTGTCGGGCTGCTACCTGGAAGACAGCAAACACCTTAATTACCCACTACCACGTCGACCTTGAGTCACGCTGAGATGCTGTTTTTGGGGCCTCGGTTCTCCAATCTCTGTTTCCCAAGTAGGGGGGTGTGTGCCTTGCCTCCCTCCTCCCGGAGAACTGCTAGAAGTCTGCCAGTAAGTGTGGATGAACAATATATCCACAATCCTAGAAAAACAGGTTACTCACCTGTAATAGTAGTTCTAGGAGTGGTATATGTTGTTCATCCACACTGACCCACCCAACCTCACTGGCTGCGGACGCACAAACCTGACTTCCAGGAGTGGGGAGCTCACTGTCAGAATCTCCACACTCAAGGTACCTGGACTCGGGACACGTTCCAGCTTCACATAAATGTCTTAGAAATGAGAGCCATCCTTTATGCAGTCAAGGCTTTGAAGGACATTCTGTGTCACAAGAACATTCTCCTTCAAACGGACAACAAAGCGGTGATGTATTACATCAACAAGCAGGGCAGTGCTCACTCTTACCCTTCATGCAGGAAAGCGATGAGAGTGTGGGAATGGTGCTTGGAGCACAAGGCAGTCTACTTGCCAGGAGTGCAGAGCGAACTGGCAGACGTCTCAACAGAACAGAAACATCCTCATGAATGGTCTCTCGACTCAACCGTAGTTCAGTCACTATTCGCAGAGTGGGGAACTCCAGACCTGGACCTTTTTGCATCCCCACTCAACACAAAACTACCTCTCTTCTGCTCCAGAAATCCAGGGCCTGGCATTTTCTGTCAGGATGCATTCAGGCTGCAGTGGACAAAACGCTTTCTATACGCCTTTCCACCTCTTCCTCTAATTCAGAGGGTACTTCTCAAGTTCAAGTCCCAGGGGGACAAAATGATCCTCATTGCTCCCTTCTGGCCTCGACAAATATGGTTTCATTTACTCAACAGTATGTTGAAAACCTCTCAAGCGCTTCCCTTCAGATGAACCTTCTGACTTGGGCCTGTGGTCCATCCCAATCTGAGATCACTTCATCTTCACACTTGGCTCCTGAAGAGAGAGAAGTGAACAGGTTCAATGCTTCTCACAGAGTTTCAGATATTCTTCTGGCTGCGCGCAAGCCAGCCACTAGAAAAACTTGCACAGCCAAATGGGAGCGTTTTTCACTCTGGTGTGCAAAATCCTCTTTGAATCCTTTTTCCTGTCCACCCGATAAAGTTTTAAAGTACCTTTTAGACCTCTAAAATTCAGTTCAAACAACATGAAGTCTTGCTATATTATGACATATGCAGTTTGTCCCAACCTTAGAAGTGCTCCGGAGGTGAAAGAGTTAACTTCCATGCCAGGCATGGAACTTAAACTCAAGCTCGGTTGAAAATTATATCTGTTGTTCTTCAAACTTAAACTGTCAGATTCTTTACTCCGCTTCACTGAACAGTCGCTCGATTCCTCCTTCTGCAGTTCATTTTGTCAGTTAAAAGTATAAAAGTTTTCGTTTTTTAACCGAAATTAAACCGCAACGGACGGTTCAAGCTCTATCTGTGGTATTGTAAGTACATTTATTTTTCTGTGTTGAACTTGTAAACATTTTTATCGGTTCGGTTTGAACCGATCAAGTTACTTCTATTACATTACAGTCTTTTTAGAGTGCAGTTCCAGTTCTTATCGGTTCTTAAAAAGCGGTTTAATTAAAGTTTTTCCGCGACCCGTGACACAGTTAAGGAACCGATAAAAGTCTTGCTTGGCAGATTGCCGTAAAGGGCAAGTTTTGGTTAGGCTGGCACTATGTCTGAGAAACCCAAAAGAAAACCGGCCCACTGGTTTCAGCAATGTGGTGTATGTGGGGAAGCCTTTGCCAAGGCTGACCCCACACATGTGTTTATTGTCTGGGGTTGACCACCTCATTTCAGACTGCCAGATTTGCATGGGTTTTCCTGCAGCTACCCTGGATAAGAGAGTTGGTAGACTCAGGGGGCAGAGCCATAAAGTCTGCTGACCCGGATGGCTAGCCGGTTCGGTTCACCGAACGGAGGGATCCCTCTGACCAGGCGATACTTTCTCGGGCAAAGGAGAGCCGACTCTGAGAGTCGGTTCCAACAAAGAAATCTAGAAAATCAGCTGGTGTGGAGTCAAAACTTCCTCTCCAACCGCTGAAGAAATAGCTAAAGCAATAAAATTGTTCAGTCTCCCTGTTCCGACCGAACCGGCATCATCAGGTAAGCGCTCGGTTCGGTTGGTTTCTCCGGTTCAGGAGTATTATTTAAGGGAATTTTATGAACCAGAGGAGGGGGAAGAGGAGTATGAGGAGAGTGAATGTGGTTTTGAAAATCTGGATGTGCCCATTGAACCGGAAATCTCTCCAGACAGACCTTCAGGAGTATCTCCCCCTAGGCTTTCTGAGTCCCCTTCTCACTTCTTGTTTAAAAAAAAAAAAAGTGGTTGAAACCCTCCAGCTCCCTATGGAGGCTGTGGATGATCAGAGAGAGCCTGATTTTGTAGAAATGATGGATATCCCAGAGTCTAGGAGACTGTCTATTCCTCTGCATAAATCTTTTGGAAACAGTAAAGATTTAAAAGCTCCTCCACCATACCTTCTGTTGATAAAAGAATGGACAAAAGGTATGCATTATCAGGCTCTGATACGGAGTTCCTTACACAACAATGCAGCCATGTTGGGGGTGGTGCAGGCTGCAGCCTGTGACAAGGCAAATGTTCCCTTAGCCTCTCACCCCCCGACAAGGACTCCAGAAAGATAGAAGCCATGGCAAAGAAACAGTACATGGCAGCTTCCTTAGGACTCAGACAGGCTAATTATATGGTTTATGTTGCTAGATATCAAAAATCCAGATGGGATACTGTTTTAGCTCTAGCAAAGCAGGTTCCTGGCCAGCTGGCAGAAGAGCTGAGCAGGTGGCCCCTGATGGTATTGAGGCATCCAAGGTGCAATTCCATGCTGCAGTGGACTCTAATGATGTATCATCCAGAGTCATGGCTACATCTGTGGCTCTCCATAGAATGGCTTGGCTCAGATGTACTAGCCTGTCACAGGATACCCAGACTAAGGCCATGGATTTCCCTGTGGTGGGCAACTCTCTGTTTGGGGAACAAACAGAGAATTACATGAAGAAAATGGATGAATATAGGACCACCTATAGGAGTGCACAGGCCAAGGAAAGGCAAGTCACTTTCCAAAGGCAGCCTCCCAGGGCAGGAGTAGGCCTTTCTACAGGCCTTTACCAAGCCCAGGATTCCTCTTCAGCTTTTGCACAGAAGGGGTTCTTTAGAGGGAGAGGCAGACGGGGTGCAGGCAGGCCTGCTTCCACCCCTCAGCCTAAAGCCCCTGCCAAACAAGCACCCTGATGGGGCGCCCAGGGCCGATTCTCCACTACCTGTAGGGGGCAGGCTGGCTTACTTTGTCCAGGACTGGGAGTCTCTAACGTCAGATAAGTGGGTCCTGGAAGTAGTATGCCAGGGACTGGTTCTCAGCTTCAAAAAATTTCCAAAGATGAGAATCAGATCCTCTCCACCTGCAAATCCTTCAGAGGCTCTTGCCCTGGAGGCAGAAGTCTCTACCCTCCTGGCTCTCAGAGCTGTGGAAAAGGTTCCACCCCTACACCAAGGCAAAGGGTTGTACTCCAGGTACGTCCTTACCCCAAAAAAGACAGGAGAATGGCGGCCCATCCTGGATCTCAGGTATCTAAACAAACACCTTTTAAAACCAAAATTCAAAATGGTGACTCTGGGAATTATTTTACCCTCTTTAAAGCCAGGGGACTGGCTAGTGTCCCTGGACCTCAAGGATGCCGATTTTTATGTTCTCATCAGAAGCTCCCATTGAAAGTACCTCAGCTTCGAACTGTCCTCCGGTCATTACCAGTTCAGAGCAGTGCCCTTTGGCCTTACATCTGCCCCAAGGGTATTCACAAAATGCCTGGCAGCAGCAGTTGCCCACTTAAGAAGGCAAAAAATTGCCATCTTTCCTTACTTGGACGACTGGCTCATAATAGGCCAGTCCACAGACCAAGTCAGGTTACACCTTCAAGTAACTCAGCAACTGCTAACTTCTCTAGGTTTCCTTCTCAATCTTCCAAAGTCAGTCCTAGAGCCTGTCCAGCTTCTCACCTTCATAGGTGCAGAACTGAACACAAAGAAGCCAGACCTTCCTTCCTCTGGAAAGGGCATGTACCCTGATTTCTCTGGCTTCCTCCTTCACCTTGCAGGTCTCTTGACCAGCAAGGCACTTTCTACAGCTCCTGGGACACATGGCTGCTTCGACAGCAGTAGTGCAGGGAGCCAGATTTCAGATGAGGGACATCCAGTTCCATTTGAGAGCCTTTTGGTCTCAAAGAAAGGACCCTCTAACCAAATTAATTCCAGTGACTCGAACCCTGATGCAGGCCCTTCAGTGGGGGCAGGACCAGGGCAATTTGAGACAGGGGCCCCCTTACCCCTCAGTCTTACTTCTTAATCCTTACTACAGATGCATCCCTATTGGGGGGGGGAGCTCACATGGGCGACCTCACCACCCAGGGATTGGGTCCCCTCAGGAATCTCTGCTCCACATCAATTTGTTGGAACTCAGAGCAGTTTTCTAACACTTCAACTTTTTCCAAATCTGTTCAGAACAAGGTTATTCAAGTCAGAACAGACAATACCACCCGCAGTGTGGTACATCAACAAAGCAAGGGGCACTCGGTGCTCTGACCTTGTGCACCGAGCAATGAAGTTGTGGTCTCTGGCTTACTCCCTGAACACCTCCCTTGTAGTAGTTCACCTCCCAGGCAAGGACAATGTCCTGGCAGATGCTCTCAGCAGGATTTCCCAAGGCCATCACGAATGGGCTCTGGATCCCCTAGTTCTGGAGGTGGTATTGCCAGATGGGGCACACCCCAGATAGATCTTTTTGCAGCCCCAGACAATCACCAACTTCCTCTTTTTTGTTGCAGGCCCCCAGTGTTGGGCTCAGTCCCCCTGGGTGCCTTCCTTCTCAGTTGGGAAGGGAAGTTTCTCTATGCCTTCTGCCCTTCCCTCTCCTGTTCAAAGTGCTAGTTAAAATCAGGTCTCAATCCTGCAAGATGTTTCTGATTGCTCCAGACTGGGCCAGACAGCCCTGGTACCCACTCCTATGTCTTAGCAATCCACCGTCCCCTGTGTCTCCCAGGAATCACAATCTGTTATCCTGTGCTCAGGAGAGGGTTTGGGTACCAGACCTCAAATCTCTCAATCTCAAGGCCTGGCTCTTGAAGAGTTAGAGTTTGCTGACCTACACCTTTCCCAAGGTGTATTGGATATTCTGAAGGCTTCTAGGAAGCCTTCCACCAAGCTACTTATAATTCCAAATGGAAGAGATTTTTCCATATGGTGCTCTGGAAGCATATTTCCTCAGAATCTGCTGACTTACCATGATCCTGGATTATATGGTTCATTTAAATACTTTGGGGCTGAGACCAGCTATCCTAAAGTGCACTTGGCAGCGTGTCTGCTTTCTTGTCAGCAGGTAAGCCCTCTTCTCTTTCAGCTCATCCTGTATTCTCCAAGTTTTCAAAGGGTTGCTTCAACCAACCCCATTTAGGGATCCTTCCCTGCCTGGGATCTTAATATTTGCTTTGCCAGCTTGCAACACCCTTTTGAGCCCTTGTCCTCAGCAGGCTCAAGTACTTGACTTGGAAAACTGTGTTTTTGGTAGCCATCACTTCTGCCAGGCACATAAGTGAGTTACAAGCATTGTCAGTGGAGCCTGATTTTATCTCCTTTCACAGAGATAAGGTAGGCCTCAGGACTAACAGAAGTTCTTGCCTAAGGTGGTCTCAGATTTCCACCTTAGTCAATCTATATCTCTCCCTGTGTACTTCACTGGCTATTCCTCTTCTGGAGAGGAGGTTGTACAGTTTAGATGTCAAAAGATAACTTAGCTACTACATAGATCGTACCAAAGGTCACAGGTTTAACTCCCTCCAACTGTTCCTCACTTATGGTGAGGTTGGCAAAGGGAAACCTGCCACTAAAAGATCCATTGCCAGGTGGATCGTCTCTTGTGTCCAATTCTGCTATGAAAAACTGGGTAAAGTTCCTCCCTCAGGCCTGAGGGCTCACTCCACCAGAGGTACAGCTGCGTCTCTGGCTGCTGCCAGGGACATCTCTATCCTAGAGATATGTCAAGCAGCTACCTGGAAAACGGTGCACACTTTTACTAAGCATTACTCCCTGGACATCCAGGCTAGAAGTGATGCTCATTTTGGCACAGCTGTGCTTCACAGCCTATTTCCTAAGTAGGGTCTGTCCCTCCTCCATGGAGGTACTGCTGTGTAGTCTGCATATGTCATAATATAGCAAGACTTCATGTTGTTTGAAAAAAAATTACTCACCTTAGTAATGTTGTTTCTTCTAATGGAGTCTTGCTATTTTATGACCTCCCCCCCTGCCTGCCCCTCTCAGAACCTTACTTTTGGGGATGTGGGCGGGCAGGGCAGCGTTGGCACTTTTTAGATGCACACCTTGTTTTTCACCCCTCCTTTTGGGGTGATCTTTGTTGTTGTGTTTTTTTTTGTTTTTTTTTTGGGGTCTCCTGACTTGAGTCTTTTTTGGCACCAAAAAATGTGTTTATTTAATTAAGTAGTCAGTTGGCTAGTGTAGGTTTACAGCTTCCACACAGAGTCTTAGTGAGTTTTTGCTCATAAAGATCTGACAGTTTAAGTTTGAAGAACAACAGATAGAATTTTCAACCGAGCTTGAGCTCTAAGTTCCATGCCTGGCATGGAAGTTAACTCTTTCACCTCCGGAGCAGTTATAAGGTTGGGACAAACTGCATATGTCATAATATAGCAAGACTCCATTAGAAGAAACAACATTACTAAGGTGAGTGATTTTTTTCGTCTGCAATGCTCTTAAGTCAAGGTTCACATTTGTGCCATTTCAGCTTATCATGAGCCAGTACTTTCCTTGTCACTGGCTCAGTTACCTGTGGTTAAGAGGTTTCTTAAGGGAATTCTGCGTACCAGACCTCCTATCAGACGTCCTGTCGCAGCCTGGGATATTAATCTTGTACTAGACATGCTCACTCGAAAGCCCTTCGAGCCTCTAGCTACATGTGAGCTGAAATTTCTCACTTGGAAAATGGCCTTCCTGGTGGCCATTACCTCAGCCCGCAGGGTCTCTGAGATACACACCTTAGTCACAGACCCTCCGTATACTGTGTTTCATAAAGATAAAGTGGTTTTTAGTACCCATCTTAAGTTTCTCCCTAAGGTTGTTTCAAAATTCCATCTAAACCAAACTTTGGCCCTACCTACTTAGCAAACTTTCAAAATGAAGGAGAGCGTACCCTTCATTCTTTGGATGTTGAAAGAGTTCTGCGTTTCTATTTAGATAGAACGAAACAAATTCGCAAAGCTCAACAATTGTTTCCTTGAGCGAGACCCGGCTGGGTCAGCCTGTCGCTATCAGATGCATTTCAGCATGGCTAGTGGCGTGCCTTTGCCACTGTTATTCCATGGCACAGGTTAAGCTGGAAGGCAGAGTGTGCGCTCACTGTACTAGAGCAATGCTGGCATCTCTGGCGGAAATCTGCAACATGCCCATTGCAGATATTTGCAGTGTGACTACCTGGAGCTCAGTGCATATTTTTGTCCAGCATTATGCCTTGGATGTCCATGCCCGGCAACATATTTCGTTTGGCAGAACCATCCTTAATGGACTTCTGTAGTAAATTTTGTGAGCTCTTGGTCTCTCCTGCCACCCTCTCGGGGGATTATTGGCTTGGTACTCTCCCATTAGTGTGAATGAGTGGTGGAGACTTTATGTCCAAGTAGATATGGAAATTACGTACCTACCATAATTCTTGATCTTCTTGGACAGAGTCTGCACCACTCATTCACACGCCCACCCACCATCCCCCGAGCTCACCTCTGTTGTTGATCTTCACTCCCTCAATTTTTAGGCTGTGAAGACTTCTTTATTGACCCTTCTTACATGGGTCTTCCAGACTGTCTTATGTCTGATTTTTGTTAGGCTATCCTTCTAGGTTAGTTGTGCTGCACCTCCACGGAAAGAAAGGTACTGAGACAGTTGGAGGGTCGACATCAAGATAGTCATTGCTGCATGAGCCGAGGCTTGCGGCGGTGCTCCTCGTGGCTCCATCTCTGGTGCCGACTGTCCTGAAAAAAGTTTGCTGCCGCTGGGTCCTGGCGCCTCCAGCGTAGATCCCATTGGTGTGAATGAGTGGTGGAGACTTTGTCCAAGAAGATCAAGAATTACGGTAGGTACGTAATTTCCATTTCTTTCTCGCTGTCTGCGTGTCAAAGTTCCTCGTGGTAGAATCAACGCTAGTCAGTCTTTCTCCAGTCCATTAGTTTTCAAACTTTTTGACCTAATTTCTCTGGTTTTTCGAGTTTCCTTAACAATTCGCCGTATATGTCGTCCCTGACGCCCTCCGAATCGCATAAAAATAAGTGTGACTCGTGTGTTTCTCAACATCCACACAAGGACGGCCACTCCTTGTGCCTTTTCTGTCTGGGCCCAGACCACCCTGTGGAGAAGTGCCAGCACTGCCAGAAATTTAACTCTGCTACCCGCAAAAGAAGGCAGCAGTCCCTGGAAGCCCATACCCTAAAGAAAATAATGGCTTCCATGAAAAAAGAGCTAAAGAAGCTAAGGCAGGCGACCACTTCCCAGAAGGTCACAAGAAGAAGCATGACAAAGAGAAGCACCAGGAGCGGGAAACTGCTTCCATGGCAGCCGTGACTCCAGCCAGAGTCACAGCACTTACGGTAACGTCCCATCCGGGGATCGATCCATGACGGCCATCTTGGAGTTGACCAAGAAGGCATCGCCACTCCTGTCTGGCTCATGCTCGAGCCCTTCGGGAGCCCCTGGGGCAAAGGAAGCCTCCGCTCCCGGAAGATCGCTGCTACTACGCAGCCTTTGGGTCTGAGCGGGTCCAGTAAGTCAGACGTTGGTCCCACTGACACCCACCTGGACAAGGCTGATGAGCCGCTTACCCCTACGGGGGGGGGGTGGAGTCATCCCACCCCCAGCCAAATCTCTGCCCAAGATCGCATCCCCAATGTGGCCTTCCTCAGGCAGGAATCCGATAATTTGGATGTCGGCTCCTCAGACGCCTGCCCGGATTCAGCCGATATGTCAGATGCCAGTACCACCGACGCCTACCCAGCCAGAAAGCCTGCACTGGACCCTAAGGATCAGTCCGACGCCCCTGGCACTCCACAGCATGCTACGTTGCCTTCTAAGGTCCCGCGTCTCCTCCGCTGACCCCCCGGGGATTTCAGTCCTCCTTCCCCGGTCGTCACGGGGGATACCAAGATGCTGTCTTCGGGGAATCTCCTTCGGAGCCTGATACCCAGATGTCTGTCCCAACGCCAGTATACCTGATGCCATCTGGCGTCCTCTCACCCTCCGGTCCGCCGGACCCTGGCGAAGCGTGCCTGGCTAATGGGCCCGGACGCCTCCGGCCAGCATTACCACCACCTGGCCTGCCAGCTGGGCTCTCTGCCAGGTCCCTCTGCCCCATCAGAGCCCTTGGCACACGGGTATCTGACACCACAGTCTCCGGTGCCACAGTATCCGGCGCCCCAGTGCCCGATGCCGGGCTACCCGCCGTCAGGTTATGGATACTCCTTCCACGGATATCCTCAGTATCCGTATCCCCCTCGTCCTCCGCCGCTCACTCCCCAGCCACCGGCGGATCTGAAGGAGACACTGGCCTCCTGGTGGGCTGAGGCCATATGGGGGGTTACCAGAAGACCATCCTTAGTCAGGTGGAATCCAAATTGGACTCCCTTCCTGAGTTCCAGACTAAGCAGGAAGTGGCGGATATTGTCCGTTCCGCTCGTTCAGCCAGTCTGCACATGCTTCGTGCCACTCACGACGCAGTGGACACAGCTGGAAGGAGCACGGCTTTTGCCGTAGACCTACAGCATCATGCCTGGCTCCGTGTGTCAGGTTTAGTCCCTGAAGTGCAATCTGCTATCCAGGATGCCCCCTTCAGGGGTTAGGCACTGTTTGGGGGGTGATGTCAAGGACATCATTACTGAACTGCAAGAGAAGGGCACTGCACTCAAGTCTGTCAACTCTATGTACAGGCCCCCTCAAGGGCAGTGGAGTCCTTTTCATAGGCAAAACCGACAAAGACCACATACACAGGGCAAACGGGCCAACAAACGTTGGGACCCTCCAGCAACCAAGACTTCCCTCCAGCAAAAAAGCCGCGGGAGCCTCAGCTGCTGCGCTGCCCCACACCTCCTGACTTCCTCCCTCTCCCATTGCCTCTGGAGGATCCAGAGGAACCGGTAGGGGGGAGATTCTCCTTCCATCTTCTGCGTTGGAAGAGTATAACATCAGACGTTTGGGTTCTCCGGTTGATATCAGCAGGACACTCAATAGAGTTTCTACAGGAACCACCCCCAACCCCAGTCGTCTTACTCCCCGCAGCATCTTCCCCTAGTCCTTGAAGAAATCGCCTCCCTTCTCTCGAAGGCAGCGATAGAACTGTTCCCACCCATCTTTGGGGACAGTTTACTATTCCCATTTCTTCCGAGTTCTAAAAAGATGGGAGATGTGAGGCCTGTCTTGAACCTCAGCTCCCTGAACATGTTTGTGGGTAGAAGCGCTTCAGAATGCTCTCTTTGCAGAGCCTTCTACCGCTTCTTCAGCAGAGACAGTGGTTATGCGCTCTGGACATGCAGGATGCGTACCTGAATATCCCCATTTTCCCTCTCCACCGCAGATTCCTTCATTTTTGATTTCAGAGGGACCACTACCAATTCAGGGCCCTCCCATTTGGTCTTTCCTTGGCCCCCTGAGTTTTTACCAAATGCCTGTCTGTGTTAGCGGCCCACTTGCATACCCAGGGTGTTCAGGTATTCCTGTACCCTGACAGATTAAGCTCCTGGCGGCCCGTCCAGAGGTACTCCCTTTCCCTTACCCTGAAGGTTTTACCAGCCTGGGTATCACCATCAACCGGGCAAAGTCCCATTTGGTCCCTTGCCAATGCCTCCAATTTATAGAGGCGATTCTGGACACGACCATCGGCAAGCCTTGTTGCCTCAGGACAGGGTGGAAACCCTTCAGACTCAAGCCCGACTTCTGTCCAGTCTCAGGAGGGTCGGAGCCAGATCACTCCTTCTCCTCTGGCTAATGGCAGCTGCCATTCCGACAGTTTCCGTGCTCAGCTCCATGTGGGAATCTCTCAGTGGATGCTTTGGTCACAGTGGGACCAGACCGGGACAGTCTAGACCAAGAGGTGCTAGTTTCCGATCCCATGATCAGGGACTTGCAGTGGTGGATGGTGCATAGGAACCTATGCCTGGGAGTTTACCTCGTATTGCCCCCAGACGTTGACAGATGTGTCAGGAGAGGCTGGGGAGCCCATCTAAGGGTCTCACAGGACTCAGGGCAGCTGGTCCAAGTTCAAACAAAACCTACATAAATGTGCTCAAACTGAGGGCAGTCCCTTATGCCCTTCAGGCTCTGCACTCCATTATTTTCCGGGTCATCTCCTCATACAATCGGACAACATGTCGTAGTCTGGTATCTCAACAAGCAGGGAGAACACGTTCCTACTCTCTGTGCGGGAAGCAATGAGAGTCTGGTTTTGGGCAACCCAGCATCAACTTCACTTGACTGCGATTCACGTTCCAGCAGTGGAAAACACGCTGGTGGACCAACTCAGCCGGTCCTCAGCCAGGTCCCACAAATGGGAATTGGATCAAGAAGTCGTAAACAATATCTTTCAGCGATAGGGAACACCTCAAATAGACCTCTTCGTGTCTCCCCAGAACGCAAAACTTCCTGCCTTCTGCTCACTCGCTCCAGGGCGAGACATTTTTTGGTGGGACGCTCTTGTCTGTCTTGGAGGGACAGATTCGTTTATGCCTTCCCTCCTATTCCCTTAATTCCGAGGGTCCTGAACAAACTCAGATCGGAGGGAGCTCGAATTATTCTCATCGCTCCCTTCTGGCCCAGGCAAGTTTGTTTCTGTCTTCTGCAACAGTTTTCAGAGGAACCTCCACTTCCTCTTCGTCTGTCACAATTGTTGACCCAGGATCAGGGTACCCTTGTTCATCCAGGTCTCAGATCCCTTCATTTACATGCTTGGCTCCTGCAGATTATAGCAAAAGCCTGCTTCAGAGTTTCTCCACTAATAGCGGATATCTTGGTAGAGGCCAGAAGCCTTCCACCAGGTCCACCTACGCCCTGAAGTGGAAACGATTTTCTATTTGGGCTAGCTCGAAAGACTTCGAACCTTTCTCATGCCCAGTCAGTAAAGTCCTGAACTGCATGCATCACTTCTTTGACCTGGGTCTCGGCCATTCCTTGTTGAAAGTCCACATGGCAGCTATCTCAGTCTACCATATTCCCTTTGGAGACAGGACGTTTGCAGTTGGAAGTCCCTAAGACTTTCCTCAAGGGACCTCCATTTGAGACCCCCCAATCACATCCCTGCCCTCCGTGGGACTTGAATTTTATTGTGGAAGCTTACCTGCCTCCCTTTGTCTCTCTGTCTCCTCCAGCTACAGCAGATTTAAGTTTCTTTCTTGGAAGATCCTCTTCCTAGTGGCCATTACTTCTGCTTGGCGCATTTCCGAGCTTAGGACCTTGATGTGCAAAATCCCATACCAGCCCTAAGTTTCTCCCTAAGGCAGTGGCTGAATCTCACGCTGAATCAATCTATTGAGCTACCGCTTTCTTTACACAACACTCTGATCAAGGGAGTACCTCTTGCATACTTTGGATGTTCACAGAATACTGAGATACTGCACCACTCAAACTAAGGATCTCAGGAAAACTGATCAGCTTTTGTTTCCTTTGCTCACAAAGAAAGCAATGCCTATAAAATGGTTGACTCATTGTATCACTTTCTGTTACAAGTACAAAGAAGACCTTGTGGGGTCAAGTCAGAGGTCACTCCACCAGAGGGTAGCTGCCTCTGCGGCTTGTTTTTAGAACGTGTCCAGCGGCAGACATCTGTGCAGCACGCCCACGGACTTCAGTCCATACCTTTACAAAACACTACAGTTTGGACATTGCATCTCGCTGTAGAGCAGGCTTTGGGTTAGCTGTGCTTCAAGGTCTTCTTTCGTCAGACACGTTCAGCCGGAGGTTCCATACTATGGATAGATCTTACTTCGAGAGGGCTCTTGCAGTAGGTAATTACATATGGGACTGACGCCGGGCGGTGGCAGAACCCACGGAAAAATTTCTAGCTAGCAGTCCCTGGCGAGAAACTCCTATAACGTCGGTATAAAGGCGGTCCCAGGCAGCCCGGCTCCCAGTTCTTTCGCCAGTCAGCTCGTGAAGCACCTCGCGGTTAAGTTTTTATCACTCAGTCCTGTTACTTCGTCGGTTTTTCCGATTAGTTTCAGAATTTTACTCTTTCGTCAGGTGAACGTCGGTATATGTCGTCCCCTTCAAAGAATAAGTGCGACTCGTGCGGCGCCCAACTGCCTCACAAAGACGGTCACTCCCTCTGCCTCTTCTGCCTAGGCCCTGACCACGCGGTCGATAAGTGTCCGCACTGCCTCCGGTTCAACCCAGCCTCCCGCAGGCGACACCAGCAGTCCCTCAAGCCCATCTCCTCAAAAGAAGATGTCTGCGATGGAGAAGAGCTGAGGAAACTTTGGCGGCGTCGACCTCCCCTCAAGGGCACAAAAATGGGATAGGATAGGCACCAGGAGAGGCCTCCTCTTCCACGACTCCGGCGGAGTCGCGGACAAAGTAACATCCCTCCCGGGATGGCTCGATGGCAGCCTCCAAGGCTTTGGAGGAGGCGTCAGCCCGCCCGACGGGCCCGAGTTCTAGCCCGCCAGGCGTCTCCGGGTGAAAGGAGACTCCAGCCCCAAGTACTGCCGCAGGCCTGCGGCCTACTGGTGCGGGCACCTCCCTTAAGCCAGACGTCGGCCCCTCCGACGTACGTTGGGAGAAGGCTCCTAAGACGCTCGACCCCTCGGGGCGGCGCCGGGCAGCGTCTCCCTCAGACCGGGCCTCCTCTCGTCCTCGGCCTGCCTCCGACGAGGGACGCCCAAAGCCGGATGCCGGCTCCTCTGGCGTCCACCAGGACTTTGCCCATAAGCCACACATCGGCTCCTCCAACGTGTACTGGGCCCCTGAGCCTATGACGGAATTTGCTACTTCTGTCATTCCAGGCTCTCCGCAGCCTTCGCTGCCATCAGGGGAGCCCCAGTCCCTCCTGCCTGACCCCGGGGATTCCCCCCCCCGTCCCTGGACGAGACTCGGGACCATGGGCTACCGTCCGATCCTCTTCCTGAAGAGCCAGATCTGATGCCGGTTCCCCTGAGGCCGGCCCCGCCGATGCCGGTTCTGACACCGGCCCCTCCGACGCCAGCGGGGGATTTTCCTCTTCCTTCAAACCCTCCACCCCACGGGCCTATACTGGCTGATCCGCCCGTGGAGTACCCAACTGGGCCGTCTGCTCCGGCAGCTCCTCCAGCACCTGGGTATCCGACGCCGGTTTTCCCAGGTCCGCAGTATCCTTCGCCGACTTACCCGGTGCCAACTCCTTCGATGCCACAGTACCCGACGCCTCAGTACCCAACTCCGGGATACCCGCAGCAGGGTTACGGATACTACCCCTACGGATTTCCTCCGTACAACTATCCCCCTCCTCCTCCACTGCCCCCTTGGCCGGCGGTGGATCTGCAGGAGACTCTTGCTTCCTGGTGGGCTGAGGCCAAGGCTCAGCTCACCAAGGAAGTCGAGAAACCATCTTCGGCGCATGCCACCAGGCTCCCATACGCCCCAGATGGCACACTCCCTCTCCACCTCCAGTTCCCCGGGCTTGCCCTCAAGACCCAGAGAGGGCAGGATACACGTTCTGGGATCCCTCCCAAGGAACCCACCCCAAGACGAGTTGAGAGTCATATTCTGCTTTGGACTCTTCCTCCCCTTCTCTCTCTGACTCCTCCGAGGCTTCCGATCGAGGTTCCAAGAAAGACGATGAGCCTCGCTCTCCGTCCAAACCCTGGCCGAGGAGTCCTCTGAGGTCTCCGGAGGATCCTTCCTTCACGGAGTTGCTCGGAAAGATCCAGGAAGTCCATCAGTGGCATTCCTTAGAACCAGACCCTCAACGGGTAAAACTCGTTGAGCATCTGGACTTGCCCATTACGGCTCCTACCTTAGTGCCACCCTGGATTGAGCCTCATGCCCATCTTGTTTCACTATTTGGAAACAACCGTCAGCGATCGCCCCACTTCCCAGGAAGTCGAACAGGCTATACCAGGCTCCGGAGGTGTAGGCGTTTTAGACTCTCACCCCGCGCAGACTCGGTTGTGACTAGCACCACCTCGCGGCCGGTCAGCACATCCAAGACACAGAGCTTCGTCTCCCCGGATAAGAATCTGCCGTCTGGATCAGTATGGAAGGAAGATCTCGCTTCTTCCACACTGGGATTAGGGCCCTGAACTATGTTGCACATATGGGGATTACCAGAAGGCTGTCCTACCAGGCAGAATCAAGATCGACTCTCTGCCCGACTCTCAACTCAAGCAGGAGTTGGCCGAGCTGGTCCGTTCTGCTCGTTCGGCCAGTCGTCACATTCTGAGGATGACCTCTGACGCGATGGACACCGCGGGGCAGACTCTACGTTAGCCATCGTCTTGGCGTCATGCATGGTTCCGTGTGTCAAGTTTGGTCCGGAGGTGCAGTCAGCCATCAGAAGCACCTTGCAGAAGTTCTGTGCTCTTCAGTGGTGATGTCAAGACATCATCACTGATTTCAGGAGAGGGGATGGCCCTTAAATCTGTTGATTCAGTGTACGTCCCATCCCCACAGGCGCCGTCCCTTCGCACGGGCACGCAGCCGGCCTCAGCGAAATCTCAGGAAGGTGGGCCACTAAATGTCTGGCTCCGGCTGCCAGGCCCGCTCCCAAAAAGCAGCGGGTGCCCCAGCTGGCGCTGCCTCACACCACCTGACTCCTTTCCTTTCCACCGCCTCCGGACACCCCAGAGGAACGGTGGGAGGGAGGTTCTCCCTCCACCTTCCGGGTTGGGAGAGGATAACCCAGATTCATGGGTGCTTCAGATCATAGCAGAGGGGCACTCCATAGGTTTCTCAGAAACCTCCCGTCACCCCCTCTGAACTCCGCTTACTCAAGGGACCATCTTCCTTTGGTCAGGAAGAAATCTCAAGCGCTTCTTGCGAAACAGGCTATAGAACCCGTCCCTCCCCACCTCAGGGACGGGTACTATTCCACTTTTTCCTTGTACCAAGAGACTGGAGATATCAGACCTATTCTCGATCTCAGCTCCCTGAACCTATATGTGGAGTACAAGAGGTTCAGGATGCTCTCCCTTCAATCCGTTTTGCCTCTGCTTCGGCCGGGCCAATGGCTTTGTGCTCTAGATATGCAGGATGCGTACCTGCACATCCCCATTCGCACTTCACACCGAAAGTACCTGAGGTTTGCGTTCCAGGGGGTCCACTACCAATTCCGGGCGCTCCCATTTTGTCTTTTCTCGGCTCCTCGAGTTTTTACCAAATGCCTGGCGGTGGTAGCGGCCCACCTGCGTTCTTTGGGAGCCCAGGTTTTTCCCTACCTGGACGACTGGCTCCTGGCGGCCCCGTCCAGGGAGGAACTCCTACATTTTCTCTCCCTCACCCAGCAGGTTTTCACTGGCCTGGGTTTTACCATCAACCATTCCACGTCTCACCTGGATCCTTCACAGAGGCTCCAGTTCATCGGGACAATTCTCGACACAACTTTGTGCAAGGCCTTTCTGCCTCCGGACAGTGGGGCCTCCCTCCAGTCCCAGATTTCCCTCCTATCGGAACACAGGAGGGTCCCGGCGAGGTCAGTGCTCCGTCTACTGGGGCTTATGGCGGCGGCCATCCCGGCCGGTTCCGCAGCACGCCTCCACATGAGAATCTCTCAGTGGACTCTTTGATCTCAATGGGATCACAGGTGAGGCGACCTAGATCATCCGGTCCTGATCTCCTCGCCGATGGTAAGAGACTTACAATGGTGGATGGTTAGAAGGAACCTCTTCGGGGGTCCCCTTTTTCATCCTCCCGTTCAGACTCTGACCACGGACACTTCAGGCGAAGGTTGGGGAGCCATCTGGGTCCTCACAGAACCCAAGGCCTGTGGTCAAAGTTGGAGATAGTTCTCACATCAACGTCTTTCGACTTCGAGCAGTGCTTTATCAAGCTCCAGACCCTCACCAATACATCCTTCCGGTCACCTAGCCGTCCAAGCGGACAACATTTGCGTGGTGTGGTACATCAACAAGCAGGGAGGAACTCTGTCCTAGCCTCTGTGCAGGAGGCGATGAGGGTCTGGGATTGGGCATCTCTCACAACCTTCACCTCACGGCGATCCATGTTCCAGGAGTCGACAATGTCCTGGCAGACAGACTAAGTCGCTCGTCGGCTCTTCCCCACGAGTGGGAATTGGACGTAAAAGTCCTAAAAAAATATCTTCCAGGTTTGGGGGATTCCTCAGATAGACCTGTTCGCTTCCTCCCAAAACGCAAAGCTTCCAGTCTTTTGCTCGCTTGCTCCAGAGCAAGGCGCTTTCTGGAGCGACTCTCTGTCTCTAAGCTGGAAGGACAGATTCGTCTATGCTGTTCCCCCAATTCCTCTAGTCCCTCGTGTGCTACAGAAGCTTGCTGTAGAAGGAGTGAGAATGATTCTGATCGCTCCTTTCTGGCCCAGGCAAATCTAGTTCTCTCTTCTACAACAATACTCAGAGGTTCCTCCTCTTCCTCTTTCTTTATCTCCAGGATCGCTGACCCAGGATCAGGGGACCCTGGTCCATCCGGGACTCAAGTCCTTCAACTTCATGCATGGCTCCTGCAGACCTAGCTCAATCTCGTTTTGGCGTTTCTCCTAAGGTGGCGAGATTCTGGTGAGGCTAGAAACCCTCCATTAGGTCCACCTCGCCATGAAATGCAAAGATTTTCTATCTGGGCTGCGTCCAGGAACGTGGAGCCCTTTTCCTGCCCTGTGACCATTCTGCTTGAGTACATGCGTCATCTTTTCGACCTGGGTCTCAGTCACTCCTCTTTGAAAGTCCACATGGCGGCTATTTCAGCCTACCATGTCCCTTTCACTGATAAGGCATTTGCTCAGCTGGAGGTATCCAAAACTTTCCTCAGAGGGGTCCTTCATCTCAGGCCCCCTGTCCAGACTCCAGCTCCGCCTTGGGACTTAAACTTTGTCCTCGAGAAGCTTACCCTTCCTCCCTTCAAGCCTGCGGCTTCCGCAGACCTGAAGTTTTTATCGTGGAAGACACTTTTCTTGGTGGCCATTACTTCCGCTCGCAGAATTTCTGAGCTCCAGGCCCTTGTGTGCAAAATCCCTTATCTGATTTTTCACAAAGAACGAGTAGCTCTTCGCACGAATCCTAAGTTTCTTCCGAAGGTGGTAGCAGAATCTACCTTAAATCAGTCTATTGAATTACCTGCTTTCTTCACGCAGTACTCCAATCAAGGAGAATACCTGCTCCATACCATGGATGTTCACAGAATTGTGAGATACTACACCGATAGGACGAAGGATCTCAGAAAGACTGATCAGTTGTTCATCTCTTTCACTCACAAGAGAAGGCAATGCTGTCTCTAAGCAATGCCTATCAAAATGGTTGGCACATTGTATCACTTTCTGTTATGACAAGTACAACAAGACCCTCCGGGTCAAGTCAGAGAGTCACTCCACTCGTGGAGTTGCCACCTCTCGACTTGTTTCAAGACGTGCCTGCGGCGAGACATCTGTGCTGCCGCCACTTGGACTTCTGTCCATTCCTTTACTAAACATTACAGTTTGGACATTGCCTCTCAACGTAGAGCAGGCTTCAGGTTAGCTGTCTTGCAAGGCCTCCTTTCTTGAGACCTGCTAGATTATTTGCTACTTTTTGGAGTAGTTCCTCCTCCCAGTGCCTTTCTTTTGTTCCAGACTGCTTGGGATTCTGTCCTATATGTAATTACCTACTGCAAGAGCCCTCTCGAAGTAAGCTAGTACAGTTACGTAAGAACTTACCGTAACAGTAGATCTTCGAGAGGCTCTTGCAGTAAATATCTATCCCCCTCCATCCCCCTAGGCTTTTCAGCTCCTTTTCCATTGAGAAATATCTGCTTCTCTCTCGTCCGGGCCTGTGGCGGGAAAGAACTGGAAGAAGTGATCTGGGACCACCCCTTTATACTATGCGTCGTATGGCGCCAGTCACCCTGACGTGGCGGTCTCCGCCAGGGACCTCTGAGCTCGAAATTTTTCATTGGGTCCCTACCGCGGCGGCGTCAGTCCCATATGTAATTACCTACTGCAAGAGCCTCTCTGGAAGATCTACTGTTATGGTAAGTTCTTATGTAACTGTACTTTATCCTCCTCCTGAGTGCTTTTCCTTGTTCCAGACTGCTTGGGACTTGGTCCTGTATGTGAATACCTGCAAGAACCCTCTCAGTAAGATTGTACAGTTACATAAGAACACCGTCACCAGTCTTGAGAAAAGGCTCTTGCAATAAAATACCTTCCACCCTCCATCCCCCTAAGCTTTTTTGGCTCCATTTCCATGGGGGGAAATATCCTCTTCCCTTTTGTCTTGCCTCTTTTGGCCCTTGGCGAGAAAGAACTGGAAGGCGGGCATGGGGGACCGCCCCTTTATACTGACGTCGTATGACGCTGGTCACCTGACGGGGGGGCAGTCCCCTGCCAGAGAATGCTGGCTAGAGATTTTTCTGTGGGGTCCTGACACCTGGCGGGTCAGTCCTGTATGTGAATACCTACTGCAAGAGCCTCTCTCGAAGATCTACTGTTGCAGTAAGTTATTACATAACTGTACTTTACAGTAAGTTCTTGTGTAACTGTACTTTTTCCTCTCTGTCTCCTTTGAGGAAGTCCTCTTTGGGTGGGGCTAGGTCCACCCTTCTGGATCCATGCAGCCTCATCCCCTCATAGGGCAGCTTCCCTACAGGGCTCAGTCGGACCATTTCAAGTTAATTCACAGGCCAGTTACAGAGCAGACCTACGGATCCCATGATCTTACTTCGAGAGGGTTCCTTCAGTAGGTCATCACATATAGGACTGGCACCACCTGGCGTTGGGCCGCACGGCATTCTAGCAGTACCTGACGGGACTGCCCACCCGACGTCATGTGACTGTCAGCGTGACTGTATATAGTGGTCGGTCCCCACGCCTGCCCTCCAGTTCTTTCCCGCCGTCACCTCGTGTTAGTCGCATAGCAGACTTCCACATAGCGATCGTCGAGAAAGTATCTTGCGTCGGAATTTCCCTCGCTAATTTTGCATTTATTATTGATGTGTTCTCCTAAGAAGAAGTGCTCGTCCTGTGGCACGCAGATCCCACACAAAACGGTCACCTCAAGTGCTTCCTTTGTTTAGGCCGGACCATCCATTCTCCTCCTGCCCTGAGTGTCAGACCTTCAATCAGGCCAAAAAAGAGAACAGCAGGCTTTGGAGGCCCATCTGCTAAAAGCCCGCCTGGCTTCTCTTAAGAAGAAAATGGATAGGCGTAGACATTCTTTGTCTGAAAAGGCTTTTCCTTCTAAAAACGCACAAGGAGAAATTCAGGGAGCGCTCTATGGATGACGCCAGGCCCTCGACGAGCAAAGCCCAGCCGCCGCCCAGCAAGGACAGTAAGTCTGATAAATGTACGGCGGGTCAGTCTGCCGTCGGCTCCTCCAGCGACTGCACCACCTCGGCCAACAAGTTCGCCCTGCCGGGGACCATGCAGCTGCCAGTAAGACGACTACCCAGGCAGTGGGTACTCGCCTGGCTCCGGTAGAAGAGCCAGTCGGAGGTTCTTCCCCTGCCCGACTACACCCAATAAGTCGACTGTCCCAGACGGGTACGGTTCCCCCGTCAGGGCCTGACAGCACCTCACCCGACGTCTGGCGGGACCAGAAGGAGAAAGCCCCTCTTCCTCCTCCTCCTCCTCCTTCCTCGCCTGTACCTTCCAATTCTCCAGCAGGTACCTCCGGCGACGACAGCTGAGAACCCTTCGACTCAGTCGATGTCATGGGGTCTGCTCCGCTGTCCCCTTTCAGGGTCAAGGTGGAGGAGGCTCCTCTTTGACCATCTGGTCTTACTATAAAGGCCTCTCCTCCACCTTCTGGCAGGCTCCCGGCACCTCCGACGCTGGTTGTCCCAATGACATTTTCGCAGCCAGGACCGGTTGTCTGGCCTCTGCCTCTGACGCCGGATCAGGTCCTGCCACCAGGGCCCCTTTGTTCAGCTCCAACGTGAGGTCCCTCAGACACCAGACCCCTTCCGGCGCCGGTTCGGGTGGTGTTGGTTCAGGCGTCGGTTGCCCTGGCGCCAGACCCTTTGCCCTATTTACACAGCGGCGTGTCCGGCGTGGAGTACCCAGGCGCCAGATCTGGCGATGGGAATCTATATCAGACCCGAACTGTCCACACTATCCGCGAAGGTATTCTGGTGGCTACTATCCGGGGGCTCCTCTCCAGACTGGAGTAATTTTGGGCAGTTCTACCCTGGATCCAGTCCCTATTTGCACTTTCAGGGATTCCTGGGTTATTAGCCTCCACCAGTTCCTGCTCCTCCTCCTTTCCCTCAGCTCTGCCTACTCCACCCCTCTCCTCCGGTCACCCCAGATTATGCGGCTGTAATCCAGTCTTGGTGGTAGAGGCATGGTGGAGTTGGCCTCGGACCTGGAGACTAGGCTCCCACAACTGTGATCTCCCAGGTCTCTTTCCCCAGGAGCTCTTCCGTTACCACAGTCCATATCTCGGGGAGACTAGGTAGGCCATTTCCTCCCGGATGCCAGACATCGTCCTGTCAAGGAGGCAGACAACCATCGTTCAGAGGGGGCGGACAATTCTTCTGAGGAGGTTCCAGAAGAGACACGAAAGGCAAGGAGTTGTGTGAAGTCCCCACCAGAGGACCCTGCCTTTTCAGATTTGTTGAGGTCCATGGAGGAGTATCAACTGTGAGTCGGAGAAACAGGACCCCATGAGTCAGAGACTGGCGAACATCTCGACCTAGAGTCTCTGTCTCTGGTCCAGATTCCTCCCAGTGGAACCTCACCAAGACCTCACCACTACCATCTGGCAGATGCCTCATTTACCCTCCCGGATGTCCCCAAGCGTGCGGACAGGCTTTTCAGGGCGCTGAAGGGTGCCCCATTCTTGAAGATTCATCCCAAGGCTGACTCTGTGGTCATCTCTGCGGCTCATGAGCACTCCTCAACTCCAAGCACATGAGCACCTCTCCTCCTGACAAAGAGTCGGGAGTAAATGGACCAGTTTGGAAAGAAGATATACTCATCGGCCACGTGCGCCCTTCGGTCCCTCAGTTACGTGGCCCACATGATGTCCCACCAGAAGGCTACCTTGGCCAGGCTTGAAGCGAGAGTCCAGTCCATGGACCCCTCTGCTTAGAAGGAGGAACTTGCCAAGGATTTCCGCCTCTCCAAAGTTTCTTGTAGGCATGCCTTGCGCACTATCCATGATTCTGTCGACTCAGTGGCTCGCACCTCGGCAACGGCCATTGCCCTTAGATGGCATTCATGGCTTCACCTTTCTGGACTCGCCAACGAAGTCCAGTCGGCGATTCAGGGCACCCCTTTTAGGGGCTCGGTAATTTTTGGTGGGGACACGAAAGATATTTACACAGACGTACAGGACAAAGGCCTTGCCCTTCAGTCTGTGAGGTCGATGTACCAATCGGGCTCCAAACACCAGCAGCCCTTTCGATAAAGGACCTGGAGGCAAAGGAAGAACGCTCAGGCACACTGCCAAGGGAAGCATAAGGCCGGGTACTGCCACCCCTCTGCCCCCAAAATCAGAGCGTTCAGGAGTCCTCCACTGAGCGTCCTCCCTCTCTTGACTCCCGGCCCCTGCCGCCTCAGTCTCATGACGAGGAGCAGGTGGGCGAGGTTCTCTCCATGCACAGGGTGGAGAGCAATCACCTCCGACGAGATGGGTCCTGCAACTAGTGTCCATCGGACATACCATAGAATTTCCGAAATCCCTCGGAGATTCCGCCCCAAATCCTCCTATTCTCGGGCCCAGGCTCTCCTAGTTGCGAGGAGGTAAACTCGCTCTCGCTAAAAGAAGCAATCGAGCGGGTCCCCTTCGGGGAAAGGGGTTTTACTCCCACTTTTTCCTGCTTCCAAAAAAGATGGGGGATTTCAGACCCATACTCGACCTTAGACAACTAAATCAGTTTGTCGAGTACAAGAAATTTTGAATGCTGACACTCCAGAGCATTCTCCCTCTCCTCATGGAGAACCACTTGCTCAGCGCCCTGGATATGCAGGATGCCTACCTGCACATCCCTATCTTCCCCAGCCACCGCCAATTCCTGCGTTTTTGCTTTCAAGGGGACCACTTCCAGTTCTGAGCACTCCCTCTTGGTCTGTCTTCGGCACCATGGGTTTTTACCAAGTGCCTGGCAGTGGTCATGGCATGCTTACGCCGCAGGGGTATTGCAGTTTTCCCTTACCTGGACAATTGGTTGATTTCAGCTTCGTCCAGGGACACACTGTTGGAGGCTGTTACCTTTACCGTGGACCTTTTCAACAGACGGGGGATCACAGTCAGTGTTCCCAAGTCATCCTTTATCCCTGCCCAGGGACATTAGTTCATTGGGTCAGTCCTGGATACGGTCCAGTTCAGAGCCTTCCTGCCTCCAGACAGGGTGGAGACTCTTATCTGCCAGGCCTCCAAAGTGGCTGCTCGCAGAACCATCCCAGCTCGGGAGGTCCTACGCCTTCTGGGCCTGATGGCAGCTGCCATCACAAGTGTTCCCCTAGCAAGACTTCACATGAGGGTCTCTCGGTGGTCATTGCGAGTGCAGTGGGATCAACTCCTGGATGACCTGGACCATCCAGTTCTGGTCTCCTCTACAGTTCAGAGAGAATTGCAGTGGTGGAGAGAGTCTCGCAGTCTTTCTGTGGGACTTCCCTTTCAGAGCCCTGCACCACTAGCTACCCTTACCACGGATGCCTTGAATATGGGGTGGGGAGATCATCTCGGGGAGCAACAAGCCCAGGGACTGTGGTCCGGCGTAGAGACTCATTGCACATCAGTGTTCTGGAGTTGAGGGGTCTTGTACTCCTTACAGGCATCTGAGGCCCTTCTTCCAATGGGATCAGTGTTAATCCAGACAACATGTCAGTAGTTTGTTTAAGCGTCCTGGCGGACAGTCTCAGCAGATCTCGGACTCTATCTCACGAGTGGGAACTGCTTCAGTAAGTGAGGAATCCATCTTCCAATGTTGGGGCATCCAGAAATCAACCTCTTCACCTCCAAATCCAACTCAAAGCTTCCCAGGTTTTGCTAGCTTGTTCCAGGGCACGGTGCTTTCTGGAACAACGCATTATCTCTATCCTGGACAGGGCAATTTGTGTATGCATACCTTCCGTTTCCCCATTATGCAGAGGGTTCTTATCATGTTTCAAGCAGAGAAGGCAAGGATGATTCTCATCGCTCCTCTCTGGCCTAGACAAATCTGGTCCTCGCTGCTGCGCAGCTTTCCAGGAACCACGGTTCTACTTCCAGTGACTCACGACCTCCTGACTCAGAATCAAGGTTGACTGTTGCGCCCGGGGCTCAGGACCCTGCACCTCCATGCGTGGCTCCTGCAGACACAGCAATCTCTCGCTTCGGGGTTTCCTCCAGAGTTGCTCAAGTCCTCATTGAGGCTAGAATGCCCTCTACCTGTTCCACTAATGCCATGAAGTGGAATCGGTTCTCCATTTGGGTGACCGCTAAGGGTTGGAACCCCTTCTGTTGCTCGGCCGCACAGGTCATGTAATACCTCCTTCACTTATCAGACTCTCGTCTGTCCTACTCTTCTCTGAAGGTCCCTATGTTGGCTATCTTGGCATACCACGAGCTAGTGGATGGTAAACCTATGGCTCAGTTGGAGGTCTCAAAAACCTTTCTGAAAGGGATTCTCCACCTGAAACCCCCATCCATGATCGAACTCTGCCTTGGGACTTGAACTTCATCCTGGAAAAGCTCACCCTTCCTCCTTTTGAGCCGGCTATGAGCTGTGATTTGCACTTCCCTGTCTTGGAAGGCACTTTTTTTCTAGTGGCTATTGCACCAACCCGAAGGATTTCGGAGCTTCACATTCTAGTCTGCAAGGAGCCCTGTCTGATTTTCCATAGGGACCGGGCGGTCCTCAGAACACATCCGAAGTTTCTTCCCAAGGTGGTGTCAGCAGCCACACTGAATCAATCAGTAGCGCTTCCGGTGTATTATCCATCCCCTTCCAACAGAGGTAAGGTGCTCCTTCACACAACGTATGTCCATCGGATTCTCTGGTGTTACACCTACTGGACCAAAGACTTCCGCTCTTGCAACCAGTTGTTTGTTTCCTTTGCCCCGAGATTGACGGGCAAACCAGTTTCTAAGCAGGGCCTGTCCAAGTGGCTAGGCAGCTGCATTAGATTCTATTACCAGAAGTACAAAAAGCCTCTGCCGGGTTCTATCAGAGGTCATTCTACTAGGGGAATGGCTGCCTCCATGGTCAACATTTGTGCTGCCACTACTTGAAGTTCTGTCCATACCTTTACCAAGCATTACAGTCTGGACATTGCTTTTAGGCAGAGGGTTGGCTTTGGCCTAGCCATCCTGCAGGGCCTTCTGTCCTAGACTGGGTCCATTCTAGATTTTAGTTTTTTCCATTGGAGTTAAGTTTTCCTCCTCCCTGGTTTCTCTGTCTCTCCTTGGAGGGACTGCTTGGGATTCTGTCCTATATGTGATGACCTACTGAAGGAACCCTCTCGAAGTAAGCTAGTACAGTTACATAGGAACTTACCGTAACAGTAGGTCTTCGAGAGAGGTTCCTTAAGTAGGTCATGTTTTTCCCTCCCTCCTTCCCCTCATTTTCTGTTTTCACAGGGACTCCAAATCCTGTTCACTCCTGCTGTCAGGCCTCTTACTGGCTCTGGCGGGAGAACTGGAGTGTGGGCGTGGGGACCGCCCACTATATACAGTCATGCTGACGTTGGTCACGTGACGTTGGATGGGCAGTCCCCTGTCAGGTATTGCTAGAAAAGTCTGCCGTGTGGCCCGACGTCCAGTGGCGCCAGTCCTATATGTTATGACCTACTGAAGGAACCTCTCTCGTAGATCTGCTGTTACGGTAAGCTTCTACGTAGCTGTACTGTCTTCCAGGATCACCTGCTAGGTCTCTTAACCTTGGCAGAGGCACTGTTCTGGCTGTGTTAAGGTCTTCCCCCTTGCCTCTGCATCCAGCCCTTTTCTCCCCAGGCCATGTCGGTCCTTCTGGACCTCTGACTTGAGAGCACTTCAGATCACAGGCTGCGGATTCCCTCATTACATTGGGGCCATGGATGAGCAGGTCTTTCACCTGTCTGCCCTCCGCAGCCAGAGTCTGAATAGTCGGGGTCCTTGGTCTCTTCGTCTTTCTCCATAGAGGAAGAGGAGACCTCCGTCTGTCTGTCCTCTGACACTGATCAGACACAGCATCAGCGCTGCCTTGCAAGGCTGGTCCAGGACCTGCATATTTCTTATGTTGCTCGTCGCAATACTGAGAGTACAATGCAAGCCTTTTTGGGCGAATATGGTGCAGACCACTTGGTGATCGCATCCTGGCCTATCACTTTCCAGGAGGCATTGTACAGCGCCTTGCAGCTTCCATCCATCCCAGCTCCAGCCCCTTTGGACTGCTGGCAGTGGTATCGCACTCCAGGCGCTTCCGTACACTGCCGCATTTCTTACTGAGGACTGATGCGACTGGACATCCCTACTGGGCATAGACGTCTAGTCCGCGACCAGCCTTCGGATCTGGACTCTGTGGAGTTTGACCGCCTGGGGTGGAGAATATTCTCCTCTGCACAGATGCTTTTGTGTATCGTTTCACATCAGGATGCCTATAATGGGCACCTGTGGGCGATGCTGGGCCAGGCATTGGCATTGCCATTGCTGCCTGTTTCGGAGGCTACCAGGCAGGCCACAGCTCTCTCCATGATAGGCCTGGAGCTGGTGAGGCACCAATCAAGGGCATCTTATGATGCCAGTGAAGTGTCTTCATAGCTTGTGGGGTAAGTGGTCTGCATTAGGTGGACGGCGTGGCTTCTCCTCTTCCAGTTATTACCCCTGGCCCAGCATAGGGTGATGGCCTCCATGTTCCAGGGGACCCACCTTTTCTCCTGTAGGGCTCGACGGAAACTGCAGGGGCGCCTTAGTTCCCCCAGAGAACAGGGGACCCTGCCTCGCCCTGATAAGTCCCAGGCCTAGCCGACCTGAAAAGGGTTTCTTCAGAGGGCTGAAGAGCATTAGTCCTTCAGGGAAGTGCTGAACCCCCTTCATGGGGCTCTATACTCACCCACCAGTGATGAATGGTGAAGACTGACACAGGGGAGATATCAAAATTAGGTACCTGCCGTAATTCTTGATCTTCCTTTGTATCTTCACCATTCATCTCTGAATCCCACCCACCTTCCCCTCAGAATGCCTCAGTCCCTAAGCGATGCCTCCTTCCTGTTCGCTCTTCTCCCTGGGGATCCCGTTGGGTCTCCCTCTATACCCTTAGGGCTTCTCCTTATTTTTATTTAGTTTTTGTTGACCGGGTAAGTGCACTAGACAAATCCTGCCTATTTTCAGGCACGACCCAGGGGAGGGGATACAGATGAATGCCAACTGACCTTGAACCAGATTAAGCTGTTGGTGGTAATTTTTTTAGTGAATGAGGGAAATTTGGCCAGGACACCGGGGAAATTCTCCTACTCTTTTCGATAAGTGCTGTGGGACCTTTAACATCCACCTGAACTACCACTAGTCCAGGCAGATGGGACCTTGGTTTAACATCTCATCCGAAAGATGGCACCTCAAAAGTGCAGCACCCCTCTCATGCTGCACTACAGTATCAGTACTGGGATATTAACCCAAGTGCCAGATGTGGGAACTGAACCCACCGCCCTCTGATGTCCCGGCATCAGAGGCGAGTGTGCTACCTACTGAGCCACTGACACTGACATCCTAGGAGATGGCGAAGGGGATTCCTGGGAGGAGGGCTAATAGGGCCTCTCAACCAAATTTAGATGGTTTACACCTGGCGTGCCCCTCTCACTTGTCCTGGGTAGGACCTTGAGATCGGTTCACTCCTTCTGGGTGTGCCCGACTCTTTCGATCCTCTGGGATAAGGGGGTGGGGCTGCAGGACTTCCCCTTCCCTTATCTCCTGTTTTCTTACTTCTCTCTTCCTCTATCTCCTCCCCTTTTGGGAAGGAAATGTTATTTATTAGGTGGAATTCTCACTTCTCCCTCGAACCCTTGGGTTCTTCCTTTTGAAAACTAACAGGTGAGAGGAGTGAGGCTTCCTTACCAGGGGTTGATTTTCCACCTAATGGGTTGGAGGAAGGAGGAGGACCTTTCTATAGCCATTGGCCATCTCTGAAGGGGATGATGGACCCGGTTGCAGATCCTGCAGCAATTGCCTACAGCCTAGCTGCCTTCCTGCCTCTGGAGGCAATTTTCCTGATCTCAAGGCTCTAAGTTTCTCATCTCGCTCATGGGTCCCTCCTTCCTTCTCCCTCCCATTCTTTTCCCCTCCTCCTTATTCCTCTTCTGTCCAGTATGGTCGTCCAGACCATATCCTCCCAGATCATCCTGCTCTGGTCAGCCTATTCCTTTTTCAGTTTATATCTTTTCCTTATGCTGCCCCTCGGTTCTGTTGCCCCCCTCATTTTTCTCTATCCCTCTGGTTTTTCCCTATCTCTCAGCAAGCAGAACTGAGGTGTTGGAGCTCCAGCTTACACCCACCAGTGATGGTGGAGATGCACAGGAAGATCAAGAATTACGGTAGGTATGTAATTTTCATGTCCAGGTTTTTGGTCTCTCTGAAGATGTCCTTGACGTAGGCGAGGCTTCTCTGAAGGAATTGACCTGAAAATGCTCTGCCTTCAAATGGAAGAGGTTCTCCATATGGTGGCAGGGCAAGGGGTTGGATCCCTCATCTTATCCGGTGGCTAGCATTCTCAACTACCTCTGGTCCCTCTCTGTCAGGCCTTCGGTTGTCAACCCTTAAGGTGCACCTGGCAGCCATGTCTGCATACTGGGTGCTGTCGGTGGCATAGGAGAATGTGGTCTGGTGTTTTTTTTTTTTTTTTAAAGGCCTTGACCAAATTTCCTCTCCAGTGTGTGAACCACCACCACCTTGGAACTTGCTGCTGGTGTTGGCAGTGCTCATGTGCAAGCCATTTGAACCAGTGAACAGATGTGACATGTCTCATCTGTCATAGAAGACCGCCTTCCTTGTGGCTATCACAGCAGCCAGAAGGATCAGTGAATTCCATGCGTTCTCAGTGGAGTCTCCTTACCTGGTCTTCCACAGGGACAAGATTGTCCTCCCAAACCCAAAGTTCCTCCCGAAAGTTGGATTTTCACCTTAACTAGGTGACTAATGTCCCGGTGTAGTCTACCAATCACACCTCAGAGGCCGAGCACATGCTCCATACTTTGGACCTGTGGCAAGCGCTAGCCTACTATAAGGAGGCGTCAGGCTAGAATTCGGAGAGGGTTTGCCAGCTATTTGTCACCTATGCTGAAGCTGCACCTGGCAGACCCGGCAGCTAAGCAGACGATTGGCAGTGGATTGTTTCCTGCATCAGCCTCTGCTATAGGTTGATGGGTTGAGAGCCTCCCATAGGGCTACAGGCTCATTCCACCCATCATACCACTGCCTTGTTGGCTGCTTCCAGGGATGTCCCGATCCAGGAAATCTGTCGGGCTGCTTCTTGAAGTCAACACACACCTTCATTTCCCACTACCACATCGACCTTGAGTCACGCCGGGATGCTGGTTTGAGGCCTTGGTTCTCCACTCTCTGTTCCCTAAGTAGGGGTTGTGCGCCTTGCCTGCCTCCTCCCAGAGAACTGCTTGGAGTCTGCCTGAACTGTGGATAGAACACCATATCCACATCCCTAGAAAAACAGGTTACTCCTCTGTAAAAGAAGATCTTCCACAGTGGTAATCTCTTGCAGCTGATGATACACTTGGGTCCTCACCAGAAGGCGTTCTGTATAGCAGCTTTCTTCTAACAGTCTTTTCCTAAGGGCCGCCTACACATGACATCATCATCCTGCACCTGTATAAGTGTGGGCAGCCCCAGTCATCCTCAGTTAATTTTCCCACCTTCTTAAGCTCACAAGCAGCAGCTTAGCACTTGGAAGTAGTCATCAACGAGAACTTGAGCTGGGAGCAGTTTTTTCTCCATTCCCAATCTTCATCAACGAATGTCCAAAGAATCTACAACCAAATCTTCACTCTTTTGGCCCTGTTGTTGCGGTAGAAAAATCTACTGCTACGACAACCAGTACCATTTGTGTTAGGTGTCTGGGTACCACACACGACACCATTTCCTGCAGACATTGCCAGGAATTCAACCAGGCAACACGTCAACTGCAGTAAATCGAATCTCCTCTAATGGAGCAGAAATTGTCTCTCTTAGAGAAGGGGGCCCGTCCCAAGGAGTCCTCCAGTACAGCTTCACACAAGAAGCATAGATGGGATAAGGAAGGATCATCCTCATCCTCATCTGACAGACACTCATCAGTGGCCACCATTACTGGTGCTCCACCGTCGATGATGCCCTTCAGAACTGCTACCTCGTCGAAGGAAGTTTATACTCTCTCGACAGTGCTTTCCAGTGCCCTCTCAGCCATTTCTACAGAACCTTATGTTATTTCTGGGGACTCGCCATCCATCAACAGTAGATCTTACTTCGAGAGGGTTCTTGCAGTAGGTAATTACATATAGGACTGAAGCCGGCAGGTGTCAGGACCCCACGGAAAAATTTCTAGCTAGCAGTCTTTGGCGAGGGACCACCCCCACATCAGGTGATCGGCGTCAGGCGACGTCTGTATAAAGGGGCGGGCCCTCACGCCCACCTTTCAGTTCTTTCCCACCATTAGCAGTCGACAGCGCCTCACGGTTACGTTCCACTGCTCGTCAGTCCGTCGCCGGTACTTCTGCCGTTGCTTTTTTCTATTATTTACACACATTTTCGTCAGGATTCTTTCACCTGCCGTGTATGTGGTCCCTTATCACGTCCAAGCACAAGAATAAGTGCAACTCGTGTGGCGCCCAACTCCCGCATAAGGATGGCCATTCTCGGTGCCTCATCTGCCTAGGCCCAGACCACCCCGTGGATCCCTGTCAGCACTGCCTGAAGTTCAGCGTGGCTACCTGCAGAAGAAGGCAGCAGTCCCTGGAGGATCACATCCTAAAGAAGATGTCTTCCATGGAAAAAGAGCTGAAAAAGCTCCAACACGCTTCCACCTCCCCCGAGGGCCTTAAGAAGAAGAAAGAGAAGCACCGTGACTGGGACTCCCTCATCCGTGGCTGTGGCTACCTCGGCTAGGGTTGCCGCCCTTCAGGTAACATCCCCGATGGCCGTCTTGGTGGTGTCCAAGACAGCGTCGGTCCCCCCGGCTGATTTGCACTCAGGCCGTCTGGAGCCTCTGGGACAAAGGAGGCACCCGCTCCCAGTAAGGCTGCACCTTCACAACCTCCTGGTTCGAGCCTCTCCATTAAGTCTGGCGTCGGCTCCGACATCTGCCCAGGGCCAGTCACTAAGCAGCTCAACCCTTCGGGGCAGTGCACGTCTGTCAAGCCGCCCATTAAGGTAGCCTCTCCTGCCTGACCTTCTTCGGGCGCTGGGTCCAATCAGTCGGACGTCTGCTCCTCAGATGCCTGCCCTGCAGTCGCTTGGTGCCGGAACCTACGCCGGATGTCTCGACCCATCCAGCATTGCTGGCTCCCCGCAGCCTACGCCGCTGCTGTCTGAGGCCCCTATGTCTCCCCAGCTGGACCACGGGGATCCCACTGGTCGTGCCCCAGACGCCACTGGGGACACTTTGGCGCCTCAGTCAAGCCCCCCCCCCACCACCACCACCAACGGGACCGGTTGGCCTGGCTCCAGACTCTGGATGCTGGTCCACGTCCTCACCGGACGCCACTCCGACACCAGACCCAATACCCGCCAGGCCACCTGTCCCTGGGCAGCCTGCTGGGCCTTTGCCAGGACCTGCTGTCGGTAGAGCCCCTGGAGCCGGATCTTACGCAGTCTTATCTGACTAGTCTTATCCAGCTCCGCAGTATCCAGCACCGCAGTACCTGATGCTGCAGCCATCTGCCGCCGGGATACGGATACTTGCCTTATGGATACCCCCAGTATCCGTGTCCCTCTCCTCCGCCACCCCCTCAGCCGTCGGTGAACCTGAGGGAGACTCTGGCTTCTTTGTGGGCTAAGGCCAAGGCTCAGCTCACCAAGGAGGTTGAGAGCCGCCTCACGACAACTGACCCAGTGCCGGATCCCCGTCGCTGGGGGTGAGACCCCTCCCCCCAAACCCCAGAGACATTGCTACGGGGTCTAAGACTGGGGTGGCACTTTGCCCCCTAGGGGCCATGTACCTCAGCTGAGTGGGGAAGGGTCTTTGTCTCCTCCTTCATCGGAGTCCTCCGAAGACTGCTTTGATCCGGACGAGCCTCGTACTCCGGAGAAGCCCATGCCCAGGACCCCTCCGAAATCTCCTCCAGAGGATCCCTTATTTACAGAGTTGCTAAGCAAGATCCAGGCTTTTCATCAATGGAACTCGCTGGAGCCGGATCCACAGAGGCAGAAGCTAGCTGCCCATTTGGATTTGCCTGACGTTGCTCCCACGGTAGTTCCACCCTGGATCAAGCCTCATGCTGACCTCGTTTCCACAATCTGGAAAACAGCCGTCGGCTTTAGCCCCTTCCCAGGAAGGTGGACAGGCTATACCAGGCTCCCGAAGGGGCTGACTTTCTCGTGTCACACCCCAAGGCCGACTCAGTCGTCATCAGCGCCGCCCAATGCCGTTCGGCCAATCCTAAGCACCTGCGCTCATCCTCACCCGATAAGGAATCCCGCCTTCTGGACCAGTATGGCAAGAAGATCTTTTCTTCTTCCACTCTGGGCATCAGAGCCTTGAACTATGTGGCTCACATGGGGGATTACCAGAAGGCTATCCTTAGCAAGGTGGAAGCCAAGTTGGACTCCCTTCCTCAGTCCCAGACTAAACAGGAAGTGGCAGACGTGGTCGGCTCCGCACGTTCGGCCAGTAGGCACATGCTACGCGCTACTTTCGATGCGGTGGACCCTACTGGACGATGTTTGGCATTCGCCGTGAGTCTGCAGCGACATGCCTGGCTTCTGGTGTGAGGTCTGGCCTCAGAAGTACAATCCGCCATCCAGGACGCCCCCTTCCAAGGTTCGGTGTTGTTTGGTGGTGATGTCAAGAACATCATTACGGACTGAGAGAAAGGCACTGCTCTCAAGGAGATTGACTCCATGTACAGAGCCCCTCAAGTGTAACGTTGTTCCTTCGCCCGTCGCGCATGGCCTAAGCGTAAACCACAGGAAAAGCGGCCAACAAACACCAGGCCCCTCCGCTGCAAGACCCCACACCCAAACGGGGCTGCAGGAGCTCCAGACGCAGCGCTGCCCCACATCTCCTGACTCCTCCTCTCCCACAGCCTCTGGTCGATCCAGCAGGAGGAGATTCTCCTACATCTGCCAGGTGGGAGAGGATCACTCTCAACTCTTGGGTCCTCCAGCTCATAGAGAGGGCCACACCATAGAGTTTCTTCAGAAACCCAAGAACCTCCCCAGGTCGTCTTACTCCCCAGATCATCTTCTCAGGGTCCAGGAAGAAATCTCCTTCCTTCTGTTGAAGGAGGCTATAGAACCCGTCCTCCCCTCTTCTGGGACAGGCTTCTACTCCCATTTCTTCCTGGCCCCAAGAAGATAGGAGACGTGAGTCTCATTCTTGATCTCGGCTGTCAAATCTGTTCATGGGTACAAAAGGTTCAGAATGCTCTCCTTCAGAGTCTCCTGCCCCTCCTTGGCCGGGACTGTGGCTGTGTGCTCTGGACATGCAGGACGCCTACCTGCATATCCTTATTCCCCCTTCCCACCGCAGATACCTCCGGTTTGCTTTCCAGGGGGACCACTACCAGTTCAAGGCCCTCATTATTTGGTCTTCCCTCAGCCCCCCCGAGTAGTCACCAAATGCCTGTCTGTGGTGGCAGCCCACCTGCATACTCAGGGAGTGCAGGTTTTCCCATACCTGGACAATTGGCTCCTGGCGGTCCAGTCCAGGGAGGAACTCCTGCGTTCCGTTTGCCTTACCATGCAGGTTTTTTCCAGCCTGGGTATTACCGTCAACCAGGCAAAATCCCATTTGATCCCATCACAACACCTCCAGTTCATCGGGGCGATTCTGGACACGACCACTGCTGTGGCCTTTCTACCTCCAGACAGGGTGTCCACACTCCAGGCTCCGGCAAGCTTCCTTGCCTCTCACAGGCAGATTCCCGCCAGGTTGGTCCTTCACCTCCTGGGGCTCATGGCGGCTGCAAGTCCGACAGTTCCGCGCATTCAGCTCCACATGAGAATCTCTCAGTGGACTCTTCGGTCTCAGTGGGATCAGTTGGTCGACAACTTGGACCAAGAGATGCTAGTCTCGACGCTGATGCTTCGGGATTTGCACTGGTCGTTGGTTCAGGAGAACCTTTGTCGCGGAGTTCCCTTCTGTCTTCCTCCCCCCTCCCAAACACTAATGACGGATGCTTCAGGCGAAGGTTGGGGAGCTCATTTGGGATCCCAGCGGACCCAGGGCTCGTGGTCCTTATTCGAGCAGACACTTCACATCAGCATGCTTGAGCTCCAAGCAGTGTTGTACGCTGTGCAAGCCCTACACCCCTTTCTGCTTCCCGGCCAATTAGCTGTTCAGACTGACAACATGAGTGTAGTCTGGTACCTCAGCAAACAGGGGGTCTCGTTCCTACCCTCTCTATCAGGAAGCGATGCGGGTCTGGGCATAGGTGACCCTCCACAACCTTGACCTCACGGCAGTCCATGTCCCGGGCGTGGAGAATTCGTTGGCAGATCACTTGAGTCGATCCTCTGCACAACCTCACGAGTGGGAATTGGCTCAGGAAATAGCAGACAGCATCTTACTATGTTGGGGAATCCCTCAGGTCGACCTGTTGGCGTCCCCACTAAATGCACAACTGTCCACTTTCTGCTCACTCGCTCCAGGGCGCGGGCGACTCTGGAGAGACGCTCTGTCTCTCAACTGGAAGGGCAGATTCGTTTATGCTTTCTCTCCCCCCATTCCATTGATTCCTAGGATCCTGCACAAGCTCAGCTCAGAAGGGGCCCACATGATTCTCATCACTCCCTTTTGGCCCAGGCAAGTTTGGTTCTCTCTTCTGCAACAGTACTCAGAGGAACCTCCAAATCCTCTTCCACTTCCGCGACTACTGTTAACTCCAGGATCGGGATCTCTGGTCCATCCGGGCCTCAAGTCCCTTCAGCTGCATGCTTGGCTCCTACAGATGTAGCAGAAGCCCGTTTTAGGGGTTCTCCTCAAGTGGCAGAGATCTTGATGGAGGCCAGGAAGCCCTCCACTCGCTCCACCTATGCCATGAAATGGAAACGGTTTTCCATATGGGCCTTGTCCAAAAACCTGGAGCCTTTCTCCTGCCCTGTCGGGAGGCTGCTGGACTACATGCGTTATCTCTTCAACCTGGGTCTCAATCACTCCTCTTTGAAAGTTCAAATGGCGGCTCTAGCCGCTTGTCATGTTCCCTTTGGGGACAGAACTTTCGCTCAGTTGGAGGTCGCGAAGACCTTTCTACGAGGGGTTCTTCATCTGAGACCCCCCCATTCGGGTTCCTGCCCCTCCTTGAGATTTGAATTTCATTCTTGAGAAGCTTACGCTGCCTCCTTTTGAGCCAGCAGCCTTAGCAGATCTTAAGTTCCTTTCATGGAAGGCACTCTTCCTAGTGGCCATTACTTCCACTCGAAGAATTTATGAGCGTCAAGCCTTGATGTGCAAAATTCCATATTTGATTTTTCACAAGGAATGCATGGCTCTGCGCACCAATCCTAAGTTTCTCCCTAAGGTGGTAGCGGAATCTACGTTGAACCAGTCCATTGAACTGCTTGCCTTTTTTACGCAGCACTCCAATCACGGGGAGTGTCTTTTGCATACTCTGGACGTTCACCGGATTCTGAGATAATACACCAACAGGACAAAGGATCTCAGAAAGACTGACCAACTATTTGTTTCTTTTGCAAGCAAAAGAGAGGGCAACACCGTTTCCAAACAATGTTTGTCAAGACGGTTGGCTCACTGTATCACTTTTGTTACGACAAGTATCACAAGACCTTGCCAGGTCAGGTCAGAGTCACTCCACCAGGGGTGTCGCAGCCTCTGCCGCTGTTTCAAGAATGTTTTGCAGCTGACATTTGCGCAGCAGCATACTGGACTTCTGTCCATACCTTACAAAACACTTACAGTTTGGACATTGCCTCTCGCCGTAGAGTAGGCTTCAAGCTGGCTGTTCTGAGAGGACTTCTTTCTTAGATCCTCTTCAGCCAGAGGATCTCTTATGAGTATTTCCTCCTCCCATGTGCTTCTCTTTGTTCCAGACTGCTTGGGATTCAATCCTATATGTAATTACCTGCAAGAGCCCTCTCGAAGTAAGATAGTACAGTTACATAAGAACTTACTGTAACAGTAGATGTTTGAGAGAGGCTCTTGCAGTAGGTAATCCCTTCCCGCTCTCCATCCCCCTTAGCTTTTTCAGCTCCTTTTCCAGGAAGGGAAATCTCCGCTTGTCTCTCGTCTCGCCTTTTTGGCTTTTGGCGGGAAAGAATCGGAAGGTGGGCGTGAGGGACCGCCCCTTTATGCAGACGTTGCCTGACGCCGATCACCTGACGTGGGGGTGGTCCCTCGCCAGAAACTGCTAGCTAGAAATTTTTCCGTGGGGTCCTGACGCCTGCCGGCTTCAGTCCTGTATGTAATTACCTACTGCAAGAGCCTCTCTCGAAGATCTATTGTTACGGTAAGTTCTTATGTAACTGTACTTTCATTTACCGTCAACAACGGCTTTTAAGCACTCTTAATATCTTCCCCCTTCACTGCCCCGTCGATGACCAGTCAGATATTCATAGCGAGAACTACAGGATTTTCCATGGCTGCAGCCCCCCCTCCTTCACAGCCACTCTCTGACAGGAGCCAACCAGATAGGGACCGAGACCGTGGTATTTATCACCCAGGGGCCAGACCTGTTTCTACATCATGCACAATTTACGTCTACTATTCCTCTGGTTTCCCAGAAGCAGCCAGCTCCAGCCTCCACCACTGTTTCAGTGGACGTGGCAGCTGTGGTGCAAACAGTCTTGGAAGTAATGGGGGTATATCAACCTGCCACTCGTATAGAGACGGGTCACCCTACCCGTGCTCACACTCCTCCACATAAACGCTTTCAGGGTGATAGGGATCCCTCTCATGTTTGGTCCCCCCAGTCCTATGAGGAAGAATATTTCTCAGAAGAGGCAGAATTTCCTGAATGTTTTCCAGGAGATCTTGAGTATTTTGAGTCCCAGGACTTGAACTTCTCTCCTCTTTACATGAGGATGCTTCCAGTCAGGCGGCAGCCTCTCCTCCTGATGACCCATCTTTCCATGAGATGATGGTCCAAATTAAAAAAAATCATGGGGTTTTCAGCTACGGAACATGATAAAGAAAGGACATGGCCGACTACCTTGAACTCCCTGAGGAACCTGTTGTAGTGGTACCCCCACTTATACAAACTTATTAAAATGCGGTGCTGGCCACTTGGAATCAGCCTTCAGCTGTTCCAGCCATTCCTAGAAAGGCAGATCACCTTTATCAGGCTCCTCTCGACCATCCTTCCTTTCTGCTACCCTGAAGCTGATTCAGTAGTAATTACAGCAGCTCATGATCACACCAAACGTCCAAAGCACATGAGCTCCTTACCCCCAGTAAGGAATCCCCCATATTGATTATCTCGGGAAGAAGGTATTGCAGGTGGGTACCATGAATCTCAGAATCTTAAACTGTGTGGGACACTTGGTTAAATGCCACGTACTATCTGGTCCTCGACTGTAGAACTAGTCAGTAAACTCCCTCCTGCTCAGGAGAAGGGCTAATTATTGGCAACAAATTCAACTGATGACTCCATTTCTTGACATCTGCTCCGTTCAGGGTACTGATGAGGTGGATACTTCTTCCCGTGATATCGGCACAGGAGTTACTCCTCAGATGGCACGCTGTTTACTTGTAGTCTCAGGTTTTACACCTGACGTGCAGCACAAACTGGTAAATGCTCCTTTAATGGGTCCAAACATTTTGCCCTGGTACCCAGACGCTCCTGGATAATCTCCAGGCTTCAGGTCGGACTTTACATACAGTACATGGCATCTTTATTCCACACAGCCATCTTACCAGTACCTCTCACAGTCTTCCTTTCAATCGAAGGGAGGCGGCAAACACAGAGGTACTTATAGAGGTGGAATCTGTGATCATTCTCAGCCAGCACCTAGGACCATACTTCTACCTCCAAGACTCCCGCTCCCACCCCTCTGGTGGGGCTGGTCAACTCACTTCCCAGTGACCAGTTGGGCTTTGCCCAAGCTTCCTCGACCAGGCCTTGGAAGCTGTGGGTGTGCTTGCACCTTCCATTTAGAGGCCTGGCAAGCGATATCAGACAGTGGGTGCTTCAGATCATCTGATGAGGCATACGCTGGAGCTCACCTCCTTGCCTCCCCCTCACCCTCCCCACTGTCTTCTACTCACCGATCATATCCCATTTTTTAAGAGGAACTTCAGGCCCGGTGGCGCTGAGGGTTGAGGCGCTGGACACCTCACCTCGCGCCAAGCTGGTGACCCGGGTTCAGGAGTGAGCTGGGGGATAGAGATTGAGCATCCACCGACTGCTCTCTCTTCCCGGGGGTGGGGTGGGAATGCACTCACTCTAGGAGCGACTTCTGGTGGGTCGCCAGTGTAGCGGAGCCACGGCATTCCGTAGGCATGCTGGCAAGGCTCCGCGGGGGGGACAGAAAAAGCAAAGAAAATACCTCCTGCACGTCGGGAGATGACGGTGGCCCCAGTGGACCCTCCCACATCCCAAACACCGGCCCAGACGTGCTCCAGGATCTCTCTCCCGAGGACCACAACTTGCAGGTATGCCCCTCATATTTAGGAGGTAGCCGCCTAGGGGAGCGGAATCAGCCCCAGAGATGGTACCAGGGGTCGGGTCAGCCTGCAGTCATTCGAGGGAGGAGAGGCCAGGGGAATGTGGGGGTTCAGGTTGGGAGTATGGTGGAGATCCATGTGGGCACTCCTGAAGGATGCCCAGGGGTGTCAGGAAGATAAAGTTTTTAAAAAAAAAAAGAGGAACTTCAGGCACTTTTTCACAAGAACACCATATATCCTGTTCCTCCTTTGGAGTACCATCAGAGATTCTACTCCCATTTTGTTTGTTACCCAAACGCACCGGGAATCTCAGACTGATACCAGACCTCAGACAACTGAATACATATACAGTAGAAGAGGTTCCAAATGGTCACTTTACCATCCATCATGCCAGTGTTAAAAAAAGGGGATTGGCTATGCACATTAGACTTGAAAGATGCTTACCTGCATATCCCCATACACCCTGCCCACCACCAGTTCCTTCTGTTTTACCTGCTAGGACATCACTACCAATTTTGGGCCCTCCCATATGGCCTCTTATCCTCCCCAGGGTCTTTACCAAGTGCCTAGCAGTGGTGGCAGCGGCCCTTCGATGGGACTGTCACTTTGTCTTCCCTTACTTAGATGATTGGCTCATAAAAGCAGACTCCAAAACTTCTCTGCTTGTATCCCCCCAGGTGACCTTCACTCTGTTCCAGTCCCTGGGCATTATGATCAACTGGCCAATGTCCAGTCCAACTCCTACCCAACAGCTCCAGTACATCGGAGCCATTCTGGACACCACCTCCGCCAGGGCTTGCCTCCCTGCTGACAGACAAGACAGACTTCTGTCTCTGGCCTCCCAGATACAAAATCAGCAATTTATCACAGTCAGATGCCTGTTGTGCCTTTTGGGGGCCATATAGCCACAGCCATCCCCACGGTGGCATTTGCCAGTCTACACATGATACCAATCCAGTGGACTCTACAAAGTCAGTAGAAGCAAAAAACGCGGGGATTTCGAAGACAGAATCAGTCACTCCCGTGTTACACTCTGCCCTCGACTGGTGGACCCATCGTGCCAACCTCTCTCAGGGCATGCCCTTCCAGTTCCCTCCTCCCTAGCAGACGTTGACCACGGATGCTTCCTCTGATGGCTGGGGGGGGGGGGGCGCACCTAGGTCCTTACGGGACACGAGGCATGTGGCCCATGTACTCCATCCCTCCTCATATAAATCTACTGGAAATGTGAGCGGTCCACTTTGCCCTTCAGACTTTTCGACCCCACCTTGCTCCAGGGCCTGTTCTGGTCCAATCAGGCAACACCTCGGTGGTGTATTACCTGAACAAATGAGGTACCAAATCCCACACACAGTGCAGGAGGCGTATGGCAGTTTTGCAAAGCCATACTTCAACATCTAATTTTTTTTGTTTTTATTTAAAGTTTATAAATTTTCCAAATACAAACAGTTTGACTTGGGCGTTTAGAAGTAAAATACAGAAGGAAAATCCCCCATCAATCCCAATCCCTAGACCACCTATTCCCTTACAAAACTTTTCCTCCCCATCAAAGACCTCTACCCCACCGGCACCCAGTACAGTTGAGTTTATTTAGGTTGAATAGTCAAAATTCGTCCCAGAAAATCCTTATTTTAATCATGGTAGGGCAGAGAGAACATTGAGCATTTCCCATCTCTTTCTATGGGACTTCATACGGTTTGAGAGGCTAGACATCATCTTCTCAACACGAAGATTGTATAGAAGTCCTTGAACCTATTTCACATATGAGATCTGTAAAGAGACCCTCCGATGCTTTAAAACTATTTTTTTTTTTTTTTTTTTAAACAGTGAAGGCTATTAAAGCCATGTAATAATTTCTATTCATTAATGGAAAACCAACAAAATCCCCTAGTAGACATACTTCTGGGATGAAGTACTCCTGTAGGCCCAGTAGTGGATCAGTTTTAGTTTTAATGGGGTCCCACAGAGAGGAAACTTTGCGACACTCCCAGAACATGTGGAGTAGAGTACCAGTCTCTTCATTGCATCCTACATGTTGGGGATTCTAACTTACCTATTTTATATCATTTATATGGGGTTAGATACATATCATTTAGTATTTGCATCAGTTGAAGCCCATCTTGTGTAATATATTTGACAGTTTTCCCATATTGTAGGCCATCAAGAAACAGACTGGATATATATTAGCCAATACCTAGAATTCTGTCCACTTTTGGTAATATCGTGGGATATAAGGCTGCGTATAAAGAGGAGACAGCATGTGGGGCAAAAGCAAGATCTTTACAAGTATTAATCAGTTGCCCATACCATTCCATGGCATACTTCCAACATCTAACGTTGACTGCTGTCCATCTACCAGGACGCACAATACCTCCACGCATAAAGTGGACACTTCATCACGAAGTTCTTCAGATCTTTCGGCTGTGGAGGACCCTTCACCTCAACCTCTTTGCCTCCCCTGACAATCACTGGCTTCCCAGATACTATTCCATTATCCTGACCAGAAAGGGACTGTCTGTTGATGCCTTGTCCCAACCGTGGACAGGACTCTGTATATGTACTCCCCCCATACCACTCCTGCAACGGACTCTGCTGAAATTACAACTCGAACTAGCCACTATGATTCTTATAGCCCCTCTGTGGCCTCGGCCGGTTTGATTTCCCCTACTTCAACAGTTATCAGTGGCGGATCCAATCCCATTACCCGTGAGACCAGACCTGTTGACACAGAATCGGGGAACCCTCCTTCACCCCCAGCCTGAAGTCTCTACACCTCCACACTTGGCTTCTGAGGTCACTTTCAAGGCCTGCCTTCAAGTCTCCTCACCTGTGACCAGTATTCTTTTGACCTCCCGTAAATCATCTACCAGGTAAACTTATAATGCCAAATGGTAATGCTTCTCCCTATGAGACGCTTCCCAGTCGTTGGACCCTTATTCATGTCCATTAACTAAAGTGTTCGACTACTTGGCTTCGCTCGTCTCGATGAGCTTAAGCTACTCCTCTGTTAAGGTCCATCTGGCCTCTATTACGGCCTTTCATGAACCTTTAAAAGGGAGACTGCTTTATGGGCACCACCTTGCCAAAATATTTCCAAGAGGCATGTTACACCCCAAACCTCCTATTAGACAGCCCACACACCTCCTTGGGACTTGAATTTCCTATTGGAAAAACTTATCTTCAACCCTGCAGCTACTTGCGACCTCCGCTTCCTAGTCTGGAAGACCTTATTTTTAGTAGCTGTCACTTAAGCACGACGTATTTCTGTACTTCATGCCCTAATGTGTAGGGAACCTTACTTAATCTTCCATAAAGACAGTGTTCCTCCATACCAGTCCCTCCTTTTTACACAAGGTGATCTCGGAGCACACCTTAAATCAGTCTGTAGAACTGCCAGTCTACTTCCGTGAGCATTCTAATTCAGGAGAATATCTTCTACACACTTTAGATGTTCATCGCATTTTGAGATATTATATAAATTGTACTAAATCTTTAAGGAAGACTCCTCAGCTTTTTGTTACCTTTGCCTCAACCAGGGAAGGCTTCCCGGTCGCTAAACAGACCCTCTCCAAAAATTGGTTGGTACATTGTATAACCTTTTGTTATAAGAAATGTAACAAACCATTACAAGGACCTGTTTATTGTACCCGAGCCATGGCCACTACAGCAGCCTGCTTCAAAGGGGCATCTATTATGGATATCTCCAGTGTAGCCACTTGGTCCACAATACATACCTTCACGAAGCACTACAGTTTAGATGATGCTTCTCCACCGTAGGATGGCCTTCAGTCACGCTGTCCTACAAGGCCTTCTGTCAAAACGTTTTCCACCCTTCATGGGTTTATTAATTGGGAGTCATCCCAAGTGTATTACCTGCTGCAAGAGAGTACCCCCATGAAAAATAGTACAGTTGCATACTTACCGTAATGGTAGGTCTTAGAGGGGTATTTCTTGCAGCAGATACGATCCTTCCCTCCATCCACCTTCTTGTCTAAGAGAACAACTTCTGATCCAAACATATATACAGACACATACACACACGTGTGTGTGTGTGTGTGTGTGTGTGTGTGTATGTATTATATATATATATATATATATATACATACACACACACACACACATATACATAGGATGCCTATAATAACACAGCTCACCCTGAGTCCTTGCGTAGTGAGCTGAATCCAGCAGAGCTGAGGATGCCTGGGGCCACCCACTCTTATATAGGTTCAGGATGATGTCATGTGTGGGCAGCCCTTAGGAAAAGACTGCTAGAAGACAGCTGCCTTGCAGAAGAATGCCCTCTGGCAAGGACCTAAGTGTATTACCTGCCAGGAGATGCCCCTTGAAGATCTGCCGTTCACGGTGGTAATGTATCTGTACTTTCTAGGCATGGTATATGGTGTTCATCCATACTGACCCACCTGACCTCCCTGGCAAGTGGTACACTGGGCTTGCTTCCAGCATGCAAGATCTGATGTCACGGGGTGCTGCTGAGGGAATTACCACCCAGGTGGGTAGAAGAAGCCTGACATCCGACAAGCCTTAATGGGGAAAGGAACACTGCCTGAAGTGTGGATGAACACCATATACCACTTACAGAACTACTGTTAAAGGTGAGTAACCTATTTTTTTGGTTCATTTCATGGACCACTTGCAGAAATGTGTCCTACAGTGATGTAGACCCATCGGGTTTGCTGGCTCAAGCACTTCCTGGGTTTTGCATTGGGGTCTGCTGTGTCACATTTTCTTGCATTGCAGCTCTATTAGGTCTCACCATCAAAATGTTCTTTCAACAGGTTGAAGTCAATCTGACAAAGCGAGCATGCACTCTCCCCCCCCGTAACCGCCATGACCCCACTGTTTCGGGTACTTGCATGCTGGACCTTTCCCTGTCCTGTCAGACTGTGCCAGCTGTCACCGCATATCACCCTTGTGACCCACTCAGCCACACCTGTTGATCCGACCAAGCCTTGGCGGGGGGCTGACCCGTGATCATCTGTAGGAGGGGCAGGAACATTCCATCACTGCATGGCCTGGAATGGCGAAAGAAAGCCCCAGAGGCCATCATCTGGGGCTATGGAAGCCATTTTTTTATCATTTTTCTGTCCTGTCCACCATCCTCCACTGTTGGGTGTACATGCTTATGGCTGGTCGGGTGGGGGTGCCCAACAGCATGTGGCCACCCACACCGTCAACGGCACTACCACTTAGCCACCACCAGGAGCCATGATAGAGCAATGCAGCAACCACCCACCCTCCTGGGAGGGGGAGCATTTGAAGGATGCTCTATGAGCCCTCCATGCCAGCCTCTGCTCCTGATGTCCCGGGTCAACATGCACTTTTAAGATGCTGTTTCCTATTTAAAGTCTGTGACATGGAGAGCTGAAGAGAAAAGTATCTGTATAGTAGTGTGACCCTCTAGAGCCCCAGGTTTTTTTTGTTTGTTTGTTTGTTTTAAGCCCTTTCTTCTCTGTTGTCTCAAAAATGTATCCATCAGACTCTATCTGTAGGAATTGCAGTCTTGTCACCCTGCTTTCCCTTGGGACTTACCTGCCACTCCAGTGACTCCTTGGCCTACTCCTGATGGTGATACTGCCCAGAGGACGGGATTCCACAAGGGGAGACCAAAATGTAGTTGGAATGTCCTGCCCTGGATCAGTGGGTGTGGGGCATTATTTCATACTCCTTAACAGAGAGGTATTTACCTTTTAAGTTGGTCCTATCCCCACAGCCAGCGCCAGCACAGTCGTCCATGCTGCAACGCACGCTGAGCATGTGTAAGTGGTGAGACAACCAGTCTCTCCTGAACTGCTGGCTCCTCCATCTGCACTGCAACCTTTGTTCATTCAGGTGGCAGTGCTGTGGAATATGCAGACTTCTTTCCCCCTCCCAGCCCATGATGACCAGGGCACATCCCTAAATGCCAGTTGCTGGTACCCTGAGCAGTAGCTGTAGGACTACATCACGGCAGCAGATCAGTCACTGGTGTTGAGCAGAACCTTCCTGTGTAGCCCCATTGCCTGTGCCACCTTAATGTCTGTCTCCATCTCCTGCTGGCTTTACTGACTGCCTTTTTGTTCTTTTGGTACAAAACTCGATTGTGCCCTCAGTGAGAGTTGCCATGCTATTAGTATGATGAGACCCCCCCCCTTCCATATATTCACATAAGACTTGGCAGAGGCACAGGCAGCCTTTTTGGGGGGACTGATCCTAAGTGGTTACTGTGACTACTAGAGGGTTGGGGCCCTTTTTTAAGTTTCTGCTGTCTATTTGTGGTGCAATAGTAGATAGAAATTTACCAAATCGACCTTTAAGCAGCTAAAAATATCTGCTTGTTTCTACCCAAGGTGCCTGTTTGAGGCTTACGATACTGAATCTATACTTCATTTACATGAAGGCCACCATGGGAAGATGCTTTGCCTCCCAACTGAGCTATTTAGACTTTGTGCTCACTTGACAACTGAATATGAAAGACATATCTTAAGCTCTGTATTATTTTATAAGTGCATGTATGCTTGTTCCTCCTGTTGATGTGGGTGGTGTGATGTTTTGATGATTTTGTGTGTATTTGATTGTTTTCAGGTTGACCTATAAGCTTTGTCACATGTACTGGAACTGGCCTGGAACCATTAGAGTGCCTGCACCGTGCAAATATGCCCACAAGCTGGCCTTCCTTTCTGGACAGGTACTGCACCATGAACCGGCCATGCAGCTTTGTGAAAAACTCTTTTTCCTGTAAATGAAAGGAAAAGATTTGTTTGAAAAATCCTTTAGTCATGGACTCGAACGCTGGAATGGGGCATGAGTAACCATGTGTGGTGACGATAACACATAATGTGCTGAACAACAGTGAAAGGCTGAATGGGAAATTCTATACACGTAGCAGTCGCACATGACAGAGTTCTCAGTATGGTGCTCAGACTGTGTAGTGTTCTTATGCTGGCTACTCATTTTGTTGCAGGACAAAATTCAGTAGTTTTCATAACTAATCATTGTAAAATTTAAAAGAATCAACTAGCGTTGTTCAGTAATAATTTTAGTTTAAACTGCTGTCTCCCCACCCGCTTTACAGAGTGAGTTTACGTATCCTGAGATGTAGGTTAAAAGAATAAGCTTACTGTACATGCTGCTGTAATCAGTCATGAAATTCAGATACTAATAGATGTCACTCGTCCATCTGTCAGCATTTGAATTATGTTACAAGCCACCATTATATGGTCCTTGTTTATACAATAGTCATTATGAATAATGTAACAGAAAGCTACTAATTTCAGTAACTGAATCTTTTGCACATAGCTGGTTTCGTAGCCTCCCTCAGTATGTTTTTAATAGACGTAGAAGATTTTTCAGATTATAAATGGGTAAAGTATTTTTTTTAACTACTGTAATAATTGAGACATCTAGACTTTCTTTATTTTAGACTGGGCAAATAGATATTGAAAGGTCCAATTTTCAGTTACTAGAAACTGTTATTACTTAATTTTACGAATAGCACTAGGAAAGAATGTGCACCTGTAACAGGTTCTGATTTGAATATAGCATTTAAGGTGTGATTCTGAAGTCATACCCACAAATGGTTTCAGAAGCAGTTTTGTTTTATTTTGTGGTTTGTTTTATGCAAGATTATCACATTATTAAGCTTTTTTGTTGCATTGTTGACTGTTTTTAAATGCCTGAAAGGGTTGCTACTTTTGGAACTGCAATAGCTGTGATGTACTGTCAACCAGATACGGCCTGGTGGGTTTATTAAAACGGAGCACAACTGGAAGAAAGGGCCCAAACAATATTTTGATGCTTGACAATATCAGGTGATGGCGAGGGAGCTGATTTGGCCTTCCATCTTGCTTTTTTGCTTAACAATTTTACCTTTTCTACAGTAATTATAAAGCTGGTGGTGCTCTATTAAAAGCCGCCATATTTGTTAGTTGGCAAAACATTTCATGGTATAGTTTTTTTGCAGTTTTTCTGGCGTCCCTAAATTCATCAGTGTTTTATTGTTACCGTAAATATTTTTGTTTAATACATTTGTTACTAATGACTGTCAAAATGGCCACCATCACCAATAATATTTCAATGCAGCAGCAGAGTATACAATATGAAAACAATATTTATTGCTTTTTCCAGAACTGTGATACTAGAATGAAATGTAGTGCCTGTTAACAGACGCTGCTGCTGCTGCTCTAAGTGGGCAAAATACCTTTTATTTGCTGATCTAAAGGATCACCAAAGCACACAGTTTGGCAGTTGTGGCTATTCTACATAACCACTATACAACAAAAATTTTAATCCTCTGCACTGTTCTAATACCTTAAAGTATCCTGAGAGAACAGCATTAAGGGTTACTGTACATGGCATGAGTAGGGGTAGCACTCCAGCTGATGAGCATGGATGTATGTCCTTAAGTCAATTTTGTATAGGCTTCCATTTAGTAGGGGTAGTGAACAAGTTAGCCCCAAGTCCCAGCCATCACAGAAAGGCTGTGTTCCCTCTTAATTCTTCCTTTTACTGTATCTGCTGTGGAAAATTTTTCGTTTGTTTGATAAAAGTGTGTTATTTTTTAACTGTTAGTGAGACTGCTTGGGTAGTGAGCCTCTTCATTTTTATTGCTGTCTTGTTCCCACCCTTCCTGGGAGATCTGTGTTGTCATTTTCAACTGATGAGAAAATAGCACTAAACAGTTGAACTTATCGAACAATAGTTAAAAGACAGGAGGTGCTGCATCATCTGGATGTCAAGAGAAGGGTGTGTTGGTCTTTTCTTTCCTTCCCTCATCCCATTACGCCTGATCCCCCACCTTGCCTGCTTTGGGTCTTATGCCAGAGACACCCCAGTACTGTCTGCAGCTCTTCCCACTGTTGAAGGAAGTGGGGATCAGTGTGGAGCAGCGCCCAAAGGTGCCGGCAACCACGATTCAGATGGCCCAGCACGCACCCACCTCAACATTCTTCTTAGCACCCCAGCCACCTCATGCTTGGCATTTGGCATAACCCCTTTCATACAAGCATGAAGTGATGCCCTTTAGAAGAAATAATCTCCGTGGCCCACCAAAGGGATCAGTACAGAATCATAGCACCCATCTCTGCCTGGCTGGAAGAGCTTCCTTGTGGTCCCCTAAGTGCAGCACACCCCTCACTGGGCCTCTGGGTGATTCTCTGTGTTTTTGCTTCTTGTCTGTCAAAGTGTGAATATAAGGAAGGTGTTACAAGACTTGGTTGTAAATGTGGATCTGATGCCGGGGTATCTCTTGCAGCAGGCCACACATCCTAGTGTCTGACGGCAGTAGTAGCAGCCCAAAACTTTTCTAGCTAGCAGTTTTATTTGGGGCTACCTACTCCAATGTCATTCTCTGATGTCTGGCGGCCTAGCTCTCTCTCTCCTGCGTCTTTTCCCACCGTCTACTAATGCACAGACCTCCAGAGACACATAGCTTCAGTCGACCACCATTTTTCTTCTCGAATTTTCTTTTATTTCTCAACCTAGTTTGCCAACTTTTAGTTTATTCTTTCTGTATGTTGCATCCGTCCTCCTCTTTCAATTGGACCTCCAGGACATAGTACGCTTGTGGGAAGCAGCTCCTGGAGAAAGACTGCCACTCTGCCTGCGGGCACTGGAAGAATTCGTCTTGCAGAAGGTGGCCAGCATTGAATGGGAGCTGCGGGCCAGAAGTTTCTCTCCTTCCTTGGCTCTGTCTTCAGGGTTGCAGCCTTCCTCTTCCTGGGGGAAACCCAGTGACAAACACTGGGATAAGAATGTGAAAAACGCAAGTCCTCTTCCTGCTCGCTGTCCCTGCATACATCTAAGGTTGTGGCGGGATCAGCCTCCTCTTCGGGGGCGGCCTCTTCTGCCTTGCATGCCCCATCGCCCAAAGGGCTACCATTGTCAGCACTGCCTGCCAACCTCTGTTGTTGGGCGGCAGCCCTTCAGGAGCTGGACCTTTCCAGGCTCCACCAGTACTTCTCAGGCTGGCATGGGTTCATTGAGCTCCAGGCCATCCGTGACTACCCATCCACCACCCTCTTCAGTGCAGGTGACTTCTTTTATGGCCATCTACTGTATGCCACCCTCCAGGCAACGTTGGTCTCTTCCAGTCCATCACCAAGCAGGCCTTTTCCCCACCAGTTTGGCTGCAACCAGCACCTGCACTGGCCCACTGATGCCAGTTCCTCTACCTACGCTAGCACCTATGCTTCCACCACAGATGCCGGCGCTGATCCCCAGCTGTCTCCACCGGGTTACCCGACAGTGACTTTGGGCTTTCAGTCAGTGCTGTCATTCTTTGTGATTTTATGCAGGCACGACTTCACACCCACGCGAGGCCCGAGCCCCGTCGTGGCACCCTACATCCCTCCTGTTCAGCTGGTGGACGAAGGAGAGCACCACCCAGACCTTTAACCCCTGGCTGAGTCTGAGGACTATGGGGATGAGGAAGATGAGGGCCTCCCCCTTGACAGCATCTTCGGATGTTGAAGAGACCCCCAAATAAATTCCCTGGTCTCCCCCCCAGATGACCCATCTTTTTGAGGGATCATGCATTAGATCCAGTCTGCCACGAGCTTTGAAACCGAGGAGCTTGGACCCCTTCTGACGTCGGTTGTCCACTTACCTCATCTTGCCAGACTCAGCCCCTTTAGTGGTTCCCCTGTTGATTGACACATTTGAGGATGCCACTATGGCCGCCTGGTATCACCCAAACCTCATTCCAGGTAAGTCTAGGAAGGCAGATAAACTCGGTAAGGTACCTGTGGGCAAGTCCTTTTTCAGGGAACAGCCACAAGTGGAGTCAGTAGTCAGTGCCGCGCACAACTGTACTAAGAGACCAAAACACTCGAGTTCTTTTCCTCCTAACAGGGAATCCCAGAGACTGGATCTCCTTGGCAAAAGGGCTTTTGCCTCACCACCATAGCCATCAGGACCCTTAACTATATGGCCCACATGATCCAATATCAAGATGTCCTGTGGGAACAGACCATGGAGATGGTCAGATTGTCACCTAAAGGTCCAGCCATGCAACAGCTCCTCCAGGCTCTCGAATCTGGGTCAGACATCAGCCGTCACCTCCTTCGCTCAGCATACGACACTGTAGATGCTTTGGCCCGGCAGTGGCAGTAGGCATATACCTTTGTCAGCACGCCAGGCTGCGGTGTCTGTTTGCTCAGGGTGTTCAGATGTCCATCCTGAATGCCCCCTTCAGGCACTAGGAATTCTTCGGGGCTGATGATCAGGACATTCTGTCTAACCTACAAGCCTCCGGACGCACCCTAAAGTCGGTCCACGAGTGCCCTTTGATCAGGCAATCCACAGACCTCGACCCACCTTCTAAGCCTGCCTATGGTAAGGTTTCCTCAATCCTGCCTATCCCTGCCTCAGTCTGACTCCTTGCCCGACCCCATGGACCTGACTGAGGTGGTAGGGGTCAATTCTCCCTGTATTGAGACAGGTGGGCGAAGATCTCAAACGACAGCTGAGTGCTACAACTCATAAGCCACGGCCACACTCCGGAGCTTCTAGAGTGGCCTCCGGAAAGACACCCAGTCCCTTCATCCTACCCCCCCCCCCCCAAGCTCACATCCCCGTTCTTCGGAGGCCCCTACTCTAAACAAAAAGGGTGATAGAACCTGTGCCAGCGGCCCAGCAGGGCAAAGGGTTCTACTCCCATTTCTTTCTGGTTCCAAAATGCATGGGTGACCTCCGGCCCGTTCTGGATTTCAGAGAGTTGAACCTATGCGTATAGTACAAAAAATTCAGGATGGTTACTCTTTAGGCACTGCTGCCCCTCTTGAACAATGGGTATTGGATATGCTTGCTTGACATGCAGGATACATATCTATATACCAGGATTTGTGCTCCACACAGGCAATACCTCAGATTCCAGTTTCAGGGGGTCACACTTCCAGTTCCGGGCCTTGCCCTTTGGCTTGTCCTTGGCTCCTCAGGTGTTGGCCAAGTGCTTGGCAGTCACGGCCTCCCTCAGGAGACTGGGATTCTACATCTTTCCCTACCTGGATGATTGGCTCCTCAGTGCTTCATCCAGGGACAGCATAGTCCACGCTCTGTTGCTCACCACCTGTCTGCTCCAGGACCTGGGCATAATGGTCAATTTGCCCAAGTCTGTGGAACTTCATGGGGATGTTAGGGCTATCCTGCCACGGATATGGTTGCTTCAGCTACCTGTTTCTGGAATGTTTCAGCTGCAGAGATTTGTGCAGCAGCTACTTGGAATTCTGTCCACCCTTTACCAAGCACTACAGTCTGGGCATTGCCTCTAGGCTCAGGACCAGTGTCTGCCTAGCTGTTCTTCAAGGCCTACTTTCTTGGGTTCTTGGCTCCTACCACCCAGACTGGCTCTTAAGATGCTAGGGCTGGTTGGGACTTGTTCTGTAAGTGTGGCCTGCAGCAAGACATACCCCGACATCAGATAGTACAGTTGCTGAAGGGCCATTCATATACTGCCCTGAATTCTGTGAAATGGAGTTGGTTGGGCACCCAGACCTTCGGTGAGAGCCCGCTACATGACAAAAACACAAAAAGCACCATCGTTGATCATGGAAACGGGAGTGCTCACGCCTTTCTTGCTCTCTGGATCCCCCCACCCGACCAGCCGAGCTTCCACTGGTTGAGGCTTCCACAGTGGCTCCGTCAGAGCTTGCAACATCTACTCCAGTCACAAAGCCAGTCGAGATTTTTCTACAACCAGATGACTGATTGTCCAAAGGAAAGAGGAGTTGAAGAGGCTTCATCAGTCTCGATGACCCCAGTTTCTCCTAGTGTTCTCCCAAGAGGAGACAATTCAGCTGGTACCCCAGTTGAGCAGGTACAGGTCCTTCCTACTTTGGTTGTCATCTCTTCAGTTACCACTTTGAGACCCATTGTGTTCATCTGCATTGGCAGTGAGGTTTACACAGCTCCGCCAGTGGACATTCATCAACCACCAGGGGCTCGACGGCCTAGGTCGAAGCACTGTTTGAGGTCCTGCTCTTGTTCAGCTGATTTGGCATCGACCCAGACAACTATCTGACTCCTTCTTAGAGGAGAAGGATTGATGTCCACACTGTCTTACGGCAGTAGTATAAAGACCTCTTTGGTCTACCCCCCCAAATACCATGGGTCACCCCCCCCCCAGTGGCTTGCCCCCAACTGGTGGCTCAACAGAAGACTGTGTCTGACTCTCCATCACTCATGGTGGACACATACACCTTTGCAGTGTGGGTGGGGGGCCTCACCCAGTGACTAGTTTTCCTGAGTGACAGTTTGTCAGGGTCACACAGGGCTATACAGTGGTACAAACCCTTAAGAAACTGACCCGGTCAGTCTTCGATTCTGATGAAGAATCCTTGAAGGTCTTAAGTCAAATCATCCGGAGGAAATTGATTCCTCTGATGGTCAGTCCTGCCAGTGGGTCTTTTATGCTTTTAGTGCTCTGCTTTAGAGTATGTTAGAGTCCTTGGGTCTCCTTTTAGTCACTTCAAAGAGTTTAATGTAAATACCTCTTCACTGACATCCTGGACAGGATGATTCCTCAGGATTGCCTTTCCCATTCTGGAAGCCATCATGGGGCCGGCTTTGGAGCTGGCAGCACGCACTGACCTGCCTGGCACCCCCACCCATATGGTCCATAAGTATGCTATCCAGATTGGAGTTCTCGAACCACCCTCCCACAAAGGGACTAGTGTCTGACTCAGCCTTTTGCAAATTGAAGGGTCAAATGATAATGGGCAATCCGCCTGATAAGGAATCCAAGAAACTGGACTATGTAGCCAAGAAGGCCTATACAGATGCCACTCTGGGCCTCTGGCAGAACTGCTACACAATTGATGGCTCACTATGACGCACCTTATTTAGCCTCATCAGGGACTTCCTCCCTGCACTCCAGGCAGACGGAGGCTAGGACCATTCAGGACCAGGGCTGCATGCTTGCTAAGCATCAGCGACAGACAGCTTTGGACCTGGGCGACTTATCCAGCACAAGCTGGTCGATTTCCCTTTCTTGGGCACCAGCCTGTTTGGCCCTAAGATGACGGACATCTTAACCGCTTAAAGAAGTCCAGTGCCACCCTGGATTCTGTAGTTTCGACCCAGAAGCACCCTAATGCCAGTAAAGGCTAAGAAAAGCCTTTCTAGGGACGTGGATATGTTGTTCAATCCACACTTACTGGCAGGTTCTTGCCACTTTAAATCTTGCCGGAAGGTCTTCAAGCTGGCTCCTCCACCCACCGGGTGGTAAAACTCATCGCCTTCCCCATGACGTCAGATCTTCCTTACGGCAGAGCTCAGGTTCCCTCCTTGTGCTCTGCGTTTTAGGCCTGGGTCCAAACTCTTCGGTTAACCTGAAACTAATTTTAAAATTTACAAGACTTGGTCTTTATCTTCCGCAACTCACGATGGACAAATCGACTACCGGATTTCATCGGTGCCCTGTGGGCAGAAGATGTCCTGGACGATCCACCTCCACGTGCATTTATTGCCTTGGGCTTGGCTACGATTCTCAGGCCTGTGACTTGTGCAAGTCCTTTTCCGCTGTGGTCTTAGAGGATCGCGCTGCCAGATTACAACTTGGGTGCTCCGAGAAACATTATCCCCTGATCAAGTCGAAGGATGTCTGTTGGGCAGTGTCTGTGGCTGCGGGCTCGGCTGAACAGCTCGAACAGATGATCGCCCTCGAGGAGGAAGCGGCCCAGGCCGCAGCATCATAATCCTCAGTCGCGGCATTTATCCCGCTCTCCTTGGGCTCCTCCCACACGGCTTTGTTCAAGGAGCTTTGTCAGTCCTTCTCCACCAAGGGAGAAGTGCCTTTGGGACATTCCTTTTGGTCCAAAAAGAAGGACACTAAGGGTAGGGTAAGTCCCACCGTCGACGTTCGTCAGAGCAGGAGAGGTTCCCTTCCCCGGATAGTCTACACTTGACTTAGGTCGAGGTTGCGGCTAAGGCCGCTGGCTTCACGGTGTCCCAGTCAGGTCAGCCAGCTGAGACACCCATCGATGCGGTCGAGATTTTTCTCGACCCGTCAGACGGTCTGTCAGCTGGAGAAGCCGACAACCTTTCTTCACCGAGGTCCCCGGTTAAGGTTCCTGAACCGAGGGAGGAGCAGGTTCCCTCCCACCTCCTCTCAGACCCACCCTAGGAATCCCCGACGGTCTCGGACCTCTTCTAGGTCTGTCCGACATCGGCGGTCTTGGTCTTGGCACCATGGACAGCGGTGGCGGCGCTCATCCTCATCATCATCCTCTTCGGAGGATAGGCTTCAGCGCAGATTCATCTGTATCTCCCTCCCACAGGTCGTGCCTGAAAATAGGCAGGATTTGTCTAGTGCACTTACCCGGTTAACAAAAATTAAATAAATAAATAACATTGCGTCAGCACTATGAGGATCTAATGTGTCAGCAGCTCCTTTTGTCCGGGAATAAGCCGTCGCTTTCCCCAGCCATTAAGTGGCTGTCACCGGAGCAGTCGAAACAACCCCTCGTAGTAGTCGAGCCGAAGCCAGCACCGGTTGTTCGGCCGAAACCGTCTGCGCCACCGATTGTGGTGGAACCCCCGCCTCCACAACCTAAATTTGGGGCACTGACCAAGGATTCTCGGTTGGGTTAGGGCTTGCCACACTGATTGTCTGTCACCCTCACTCCCGCGTGACCTCGACAGGTGGAGAGTGGCTGAGCCTTTCGGTAGCTGTTCGCCAGACTTCTCAGAAGTCTGGCAGTGACTCCTCCTTGTTCTCCAGGTCGCTTGACGTGGAGTCCACTGGGGTCAGTCGGTGAGCAAGAGCCCATCCTCATTCCTTGAATGCTTCGCTCATCTCAGATTCCACTGGGATGAAGCTTGAACCCGTTCAAGCGGGCCAAGTATCCCCTCACGGAGATACTGGACCGAGGGAATTCCCCCAAGGAGGCCTTCCCAGTGGCCAAAGCCATTGTTGGCCTGGCCTTGGAGCTGTGGCAACGGCCAGCTTCTTGTTCAGCACCTTCAGCCAGGATGGTTCGAAAGTACGCTGTTCCCACTGGTTCACTCTCTGGTTTCTTGGAGCACCCCTCCGCAGAGGGGTTAGTGGCCGACTGCATTTTTCAGCATTCTGGGAACGCTCAGGATGTGGACAAGCCACCTGATAAGGAGTCCAAGAAACTGGACTACTCCGGGCGGAAAGTCTATGCTGCTTCTTCCCTAGGCCTTCGTCAGGCCAGCTCGGCCGTTCTGATGGCACACATTTCACACACCCTTTTGGGCTCCCTGGATGAGGTGATTCCTTCCGGCTGACCTTCAAACGACGGTCAAGCAGGTGCGGGATCAGGGAAGGGCGGTAGCCAAACAGCAGCTCCAGACTTCTTTGGACATCGCTGACTTGTGTGCCCAGTCAGTAGCGGCTGCAGTGGCCATGCGCCACAGAGCTTGGCTGCAGATCTCCATTTTTACAGCAGATACCCAGCACAAGCTGGCAGACGTTCCCTTCTTGGGTACCGACTTGTTCGGTCCCGGGGTGCAGGGTCATCTGCAGCGGATCAAGAAGTCCAGCGCCACCTTGGACTCAGTCACGTCTGCCCAGAAGGACAAAGGCCGCCAGCAGCAGCGTAAGCCCTTTCAGCCTTCAGCCCCTGCGGCATGTCCGGCCCAGCAACACCAGCATCAGGGCCAGCAGGCTTGCACTTGGCACCCCAAAGTCAAGCCTGCTGCTTCCTCCAGCAGGAAGCCAGGAGGGAAAGGTCCAGGAGGCTCCTCAGCCAGTCCTTCCTCCAAGCCTGCCCAGTGACGGATTGAGGGGTGTTGCCCCCAACCTCGTCACTCCTCCCCAGGTTCCCCCCTGTGGGGGGACGGCACCGCCTCTTCCTTTCCACCTGATCTGATATCACCACAGACCGCTGGGTGCTGGAAGTGGTAGGAAAGGGCCTGCCTCTGGAATTCGAGCAGTCCCCACCCTATGAGCCATTGCCCCATGGGGGAGGGTACGGGATCCGCAGCATCTCTGTCGGCTCGTTGAGCCGACATTGCCCTGCTCCTCCAGAAGGGGTTGATCAGGGAGGTGGCAGATCCTCCACCAGACCCAGGGTTTGTGTCCAGGTACTTCCTGGTCCCAAAACAGATGGGGGGCTGGCACCCCATTCTAGACCTACACGACCCGAAAAAGTTCCTAAGTTCTCGAACCTTCAGGATGGTCACTCTGGCTCAGATCATTCCATCCTTGAACGAGGCATGTAGTTCTGTTCTCTGGAGCTCCAGGACACATTGTTTCACGTCCCAATCCATCCGTCTCACCAGCAATTCCTCCGCTTCAGGCAGAGGAATCCCTTTGAATTCTGGGCCATGCCCTTGGCCTCTCCAGCTTCCAGGGTCTTCACCAAGTGCATGGCAGTGGTGACGGCATTCCTGCGGCGCCGAAGGGTCCGGGTGTACCCTTACCTGGATGACTGGCTGATTGCTGCTCCCTCCAAGCTGGTGGTGGAGCGGTCCGAGGATCTGGCCTACCAGGTCTGCTCTCAGATTGGCCTCCTCATCAACGAGGCCAAATTGGAACTCACGCCAACGCAGGTGATTCAGTTCATCAGAGCACGGCTCCCAGCGGACAGGGCCGAGGTTCTTTCCTCCTTTGCCCAATCATTTCTGGTTGGGCAATTGCGCCCTGCTTGGGACTTCCTGCGCCTCCTGGGCCTCATGCCGGCCTGCACCAGCGTGGTCCATTGGGCCCGCTGGCACATGCGTCCCCTGCAGTGGGGGCTGGCCCGTTAGTGGTCACAGCACTCCGGACCAGCCAGTGACAGTGACCCAGGAGATGTGAAACGGCATCCATTAGTGGCTCATTCCAGCTCATCTGCAGGAGGGTATCCCGTTTGTCCGCCCAGAGCAGACAGTCACTCTGACGACCGACGCCTCTCTGATGGGTTGGGGTGCCCATCTAGGGGAGCTCAGAGTGCATGGCCTCTGGTCCCCTCAGAAGTCTCGATGCCACATCAACCTGCTGGCACTTTGAGCTGTCCGACTAGCCCTCACCGCCTTCGCTCCGTTTGTATGGGGTCAAGTGGTCCAGGTCCAGACTGACAACACCAGGACCATGTACTACCTAAACTGCCAGGACGGGATGCACTCCTTGCACTCTCCGCACTTGGTCTCTTGAGAAGACTGGAGGCGGATCTCCTGGCCATCCATGTGGCAGGAGCCTCCAACACTCTGGACGATGCCCTAAGCCGGATAGGTGCTGCATCGCACGAGTGGTCTCTCCTGCCGGAGGTAGTACAAGATCTGTTCTCCCACTGGGGCACTCCTTAGGTGGACCTGTTTGTCTCCAGGGAGAATGCGAAGCTGAGGCTGTTCCATGTCTGTCTCCCTCAGCAGGGCTTGCTGCAGGGGGGTGCCTTCTCAAGGCTGTGGACCCCAGGCCTCTTCTGCGCCTTCCCTTCATTTCCCTTGATCCACAAGGTGCTTCTCAAGGCGAATAGGGACAAGGTGCAGGTGATTCTGGTAGCCCCAGACTGGCCCTGTCAGTTCTGGTATCCAGATCTCCTCAGCCTCAGCTCCAGGCTCCTGAGGTGGCTTCCAGCCCGCCCAGACCTGATCTCAGTCAACAAGGGGAAGGGACTCCATCCGGACCTTCAGTCCCTGCACTTGACGGCCTGGTTCCTGAGCGGCTAGAGTTCCAGGCCTTGGGTCTTTCCGACGAGGTCCTCAACATTGTTGAGGCATCCCTTAAGGAGTCGACTAGAAAATGCTATGCCTTCAAATGGAAGAGATTCTCCATTTGGTGTCAGGATAAGGTTTTGGACCATTCCTCCTGTTCCTTGGCTAGCATTCTGGACTACCTGTGGTCCCTTTCTCAGCTAGGGCTTCGATCGACGACCCTTAAAGTGCACCTGGCAGCCATCTCTGCTTACCAGGCACGGGCCGGAAAGCAGTCTGTAGCGCAGGAGAAGGTGGTCAGGTGCTTTTTTAAAGACCTTGATCACATATACCCTCTGGTGCTAGAACCTCCACCTCCGTGGGATCTACTGCTGGTATTGGCTAAGCTCATGGGCAAGCCATTCAAACCGGTGCACAGGTGCAATATCTCCCACTTGTCGTGGAAGACCACCTTCTTGGTGGCTATCATGTCAGCCAGAAGGATGGGAGAGCTCCAGGCGCTTTCCATGGAGTCGCTTTATCTGGTCTTCCACAGGGACAAGGTTGTCCTGCGCCCCCACTGGAAATTCCTTCCGAAGATGGTGGGAGTTTCACCTTAATCAGGTGTTGACACTGCCGGTGTTCTACCCCAGTCACACCTCAGAGGCTGAATATAGGCAAGGAGCGGACGGCTGAAGTTCGGGGAGAGGTTCGTCAGCTGTTTGTCACCTATGCTGAAGCCACACCTAGCAGACCTGCAGCCAAGCGGACGATAGGCAGGTGGGTCACCTCCTGCATAGATCTGTGCTATAGGTTAGTGGGCATGGAGCCTCCCAAAGGGATAACAGCTCATTCTACCCACCATGCCGCTGCTTCGGTGGCTACTTCCAGGGACGTCCCTATCCAAGAAATCTGCAGGGCTGCTACCTGGAAGTCAGCAAACACCTTCATTGCCCACTACCACATCGACCTTGATAGGAGTCTGCCAGTAAGTGTGGATTGAACAACATATCCACATCCCTAGAAATACAGGTTACTCACCTGTAACAGGAGTTCTAGGAGTGGTATATGTTGTTCATCCACCTAACCCACCGACCTCCTGGCTCGACCGCCTGGCTTCAGCGGGCAGATCTGGCATCGTAAGAGGGCCGAGGTTTACCACCGGGTGGGTGGGAGGAATAACTTGAAGACCTTCGGCAAGATTTAAGTGGCAAGGAACCTGTCAGTAAGTGTGAATGAACAACGTATACCACTCCTAGAACTCCTGTTACAGGTGAGTAACCTGTATTCAGGGACATGGATATGTTGTTCATCCACACTCTCTGGCAGTATCCTTGCCGCTTAAATCTTGCCAGAAGGTCTTCAAGTTGGCTCCTCCCACCCACCTGGGTGGTAAACTGCTGCTCTGCCCCATGACGCCAGATCTTCTACCGCTTGAAGCTCAGGTTCCCTCATAATGCTCTGCGATAAGACTGGTTCCTATTTCTTCGGTTTACCCGAAATTACTAAGGTTTTCAAGACTTCGGTCATTTTATTTCCCTCGCGGCTGCGATGGACAAATCGACTCCCGGTTTTCGGAGGTGCCCATGCGGGCAGAAGATGTCTCGGACGGATCCGCACTCACGTGCGTCTACTGCTGGGCCTTGAGCATGATCTCGCAGGCTTGCGGCCTGTGCTCTTCTTTCGGCCTCACGCCCTGAAGACCACACGCCGCTTGCAACTTTGGCGCCCGAGAAACATTACCCTCCGTAAAGTCAAAGGAGGCCTGCGGTTGCGCCCAAGGCGGCTCAGGAACACTTGAGCAGATGATCGCCCTTGAGGAAGAGGGTGGCAGGCCGCATCTTGCCTTCCTCAGCCGCGCCTTTATCCTGCTCTCCTGGGATCCTCCTATTCAGCTTCTTTTAAGGAACTCTGTCTGTCCCTCTCCACTAAGGGAGAGGGACCAACATCTTCAGGGCCTTCCTCTCGGTCCAAGAAGAAGGACCTCAAAGGTAAGTCCCTCCGTCGACGCTTTTGGGAGCGGGAGAGGTCCCTCTCACCGAGTTGTCGACCATCGACTTCTGTTGATCCTTCAGCATCGGCCACTGGCCTCACGGCGTCCCCATCAAGTCAGTTGACCGAGACTCCCGTCAACACGGTCGAGATTTTTCTCAACCCGTCGGACGGGCTGTCGACTGGTGAAGCTGAAAACTCTCACTCCCCGGTTCCCCCGGCGGAGATTGAGGTTTCCGTGGACTTGCCCGTGCCTCCGGTTCTGGAGTCCATGGTTGAACCCTCCGAGCGGAGGGGAGAGTGGGTTTCCCCCGCCCTGCCCCAGAACCCTCCTCAGAAAAGCCGAGGTTCACGGTCTCGGACTTCATCTCAGTCCAGCCGATCCCGCCGTCATAGGCGGTCTCGGTACCGTGGCAAGCGGCATCACCGCTCGTCCTCGTCCTCCTCCCCGGACGAGGGGAGGCTTCGACGCAAGTTGCATCAGCGCTACGAGGACCACATGTGGCAACAGCTTCTTCTGTCAGGGTCAGGGAGCAAGCCGACGTCGTCACCTTCCCCGGCTATCAAGTGGCTGTCACCGGAGCGGCCCAAGCAACCCCTCGCTCTAGCCGAGGCGCCTGCTCCCAGGCCTGTTCCTCGACCAAAACCTGCTGCCCCACTGATTCTGGTGGAACCTCTGCCTCCACAGCCGTTGTTTGGGGCCCCGACCAAGAATTCTCGGTGGCCCAGGGTCCGCCCCATAGGCTGTCTGTCACCCTCACTCCCAGTCGCCTCAGCAGGTGATGGGGGCTCAGGCCCAAGGCAGCTCTTTGCGGACTCCTCAGAGTCAGGCAGCGATTCCTCCCTGTTCTCCAGGCGGGTCGACTTGGAGTCCTCAGGAGGTCAGTCACTGGACGATAGCCCATCGTCCTTCATGGGTTTGCTTAGGCTCATCTCGGAGTCCACCGGGATGCAGCTCGGGCCCATATCCAGGCAGGCCAAGTATCCCCTCACGGAGATATTGGACCGAGGGGATTCTCCTACAGAGGCCTTTCCGGTGGCCAACACCATTGTAGGCCCAGCCTTGGAGCTCTGGCAGTGTCCTGCTTCCTGCCCTGCGCCTCCGGCCAGGATGGCGAGGAAGTATGCAGTCCCTACCGGTTCCCTGTCCGGTTTCTCGGAACACCCCTCAGCCGAGGGGTTGGTTACCGACAGCGTCTTCCAGCATGCCGGAAGCACCAGGGACGTGGACAAGCTTCCCAACAAGGAGTACAAGAAGTTGGACTATGCCGGGCGCAAAGTCTACGCTGCGTCCTCCCTTGGCCTCGTCAGGCCAGCTCGGCCGTGCTGATGGCACACTTCTCTCATGCCCTGTTGGGCTCCCTGGACGAGGTAGTCCCTCATCTCCCAGCTGACCTGCAGACCATGGTTAAGCAGGTGCGGGACCAGGGCAGGGTAGTGGCCAAGCAGCAACTTCAGACTGCTTTGGACATCGGTGACTCATCCGTCAGGTCAGTCGCGGCCGCAGTGGCTATGCGCCGTCGGGCATGGCTGAGGATATCCACCTTCACAGCGGATACCCAGCACAAGTTGGCGGATGTCCCCTTCCTGGGGACGACCTCTTCGGCCCTGGAGTGGAAGGTCACCTCCAGAGGATCGAAAAGTCCAATGCCACTCTGGACTCGGTCTCATCCGCCCAGAGGGACAAGGGCTGCAGACCGCAACCCAAGCCCTTTCGTCCATCTGTGCCTGCGGCACGTCTGGCCCAGCAGCATCAGGGCCAGCAGGCTCGCGCTTGGCATCCCAAACCCAAGCCCGTGGCTTCCTCCTCCAGGAAGCAGGGAGGTAAAGGCCCAGGTGGTCCCTCAGCCGGTCCCTCCTCCAAGCCTGCTCAGTGACGGGTTGAGGGGTGCCGCCCCAACCTCGTCACCCACCCCAACTCCATACTTCCTTTCCACCTGGTCGCTATCACCACAGACCGGTGGGTGTTGGAGAGTGGTGGGGAAAACCTGCCTCTGGAGTTCGAGCAGGCCCGCCCTTCAAGCCATTGCCCCCGGCAGGCCTCGGGGTCCACAGCCTCGCTGTTGGCTCACGAGCTGACATCACTCTGCTCCTCGAGAGAGGTGATCAGAGAGGTGGCAGACCCTCCCTCAGACCCGGGGTTTGTGTCCAGGTACTTCCTGGTCCCAAAATGGACGGGGGCTGGCGCCCCATTCTCGACCTGCACAATCTAAACAAGTTCCTAAGGTCTTGGACCTACAGGATGGTCACTCTGGCTCAGATAATACCATCCCTGGAATGCGGCGTGTGGTTCTGCTCTCTGGACCTACAGGACGTGTTTTTTTCACGTCCCTATCCGTCCGTCTCACCAGAGATTCCTTCGCTTTCGAGCGGAAGGATCCCTTTACGAGTTCCGAGCCATGCCCTTCGGCCTGTCTCTTGCTCCCAGGGTCTTCACCAAATGCATGGCAGTGGTGACAGCATTCATGCGGTGCCGAGGGGTCCGGGTGTACCCTTACCTGGACGATTGGCTGATAGCAGCCCCCTCCAGACAGGAGGTGGAGCGGTCCAGAGATCTGGCCCTCCAGATTTGCTCTCAGATCGGCCTCCTCATCAACGAGGCCAAGTCGGAACTCAAACCGAAGCAGGTGATTGTTTTCATCTGGGCAGAGCTCGACTCTCTTCGAGCCAGAGCACGGCTCCCGGCGGACAGGGCCGAGGTTCTTTCCTCCTTTGCCCAATAATTTCTGGTTGGGCAATCGCGCCCTGCCTGGGACTTCCTGTGCCCTCCTGGGTCTCATGGTGGCCTGCACCAGCGTGGTCCGTTGGGCCCGCTGGAACATGCGTCCCCTTCAATGGGGGTTGGCCAGCCAGTGGTCTCAACGCTGCGATCCATTGGACCAGCTAGTGACTGTGACCCAGGGGATGTGGAACGCTCTCCAGTGGTGGATCGTTCCAGCACATCTGCAGGAGGGCATCCCTTTTGTCCGCCCCGAGCCGATGGTCTCTCTATCGACCGATGCCTCTCTGATGGGTTGGGGTGCCCATCTGGGGGAGCACAGAGCGCACGGCCTCTGGTCCCCTCGGGAATCCCGATGCCACATCAACCTGCTGGAGCTCCGGGCAGTCCGTCTAGCTCTCTCCGCCTTTGCTCCGTTCCTACGGGGTCAAGTGGTTCAGATCCAGACTGACAATACCACGACCATATACTACCTAAACCGCCAGGGCGGGACACGCTTCATGCCTCTGTGCAAGGAAGCTCTCCGCATTTGGTCACTCGTGCGCAGCCTGGAGGCGGATCTCCTAGCCGTTCATGTGGCAGGAGCCTCCAACACCCTGGCCGATGCCCTAAGCCAGATCGGGACTGTCTCACGAGTGGTCTCTCCTGCCAGAGGTAGTACAAGATCTGTTCTCCCATTGGGGCACACCTCAGGTGTACCTGTTTGCCTCCAGGGAGAACGCGAAGCTGAGGCTGTTCCATGCCCGCCCCCCTCAGCAGGGCTCGCTGCAGGGGGATGCCTTCTCGAGGCCGTGGACCCCGGGCCTCTTCTACACCTTTCCCCCATTTCCCTTGATCCACAAGGTGCTTCTCAAGGCGAGGAGGGACAAGGCGCAGGTGATTCTGGTAGCTCCAGACTGGCCCCGCCAATGCTGGTATCCAGATCTCCTCAGCTTCAGCTCCAGGCTCCCAAGGCAGCTTCCAGCTCGCCGGACCTACTTTCAGTCAATCAGGGAAGGTGTTCCATCCGGACCTTCAGTCCCTGCACCTGATGGCCTGGTTCCTGAGCGGCTAGAGTTCCAGGCCTTGGGTCTTTCCGACGAGGTTCTCAATGTAGTTGAGGCGTCCCGTAAGGAGTCGACCAGGAAATGCTATGCCTTCAAATGGAAGAGGTTTTCCATTTGGTGTCAGGGCAAGGGCCTAGACCCTTCCTCCTGTTCCTTGGCAAGCATCTTGGACTATCTATGGTCCCTTTTTCAGCAAGGGCTTAGGTCGACGACCCTAAAGGTGCACCTGGCAGCCATCTCTGCTTACCGGGCACGGGCCGGGAAGCAGTCGGTGGTGCAGGAGAAGGTGGTTTGGTGCTTTTTCAAAGGCCTTGATCACATTTCCCCTCCGGTGCAAGAACCTCCACCTCCATGGGATCTACTGCTGGTACTAGCAAAAAGCTCATGGGCAAGCCATTCGAACCAATGCACAGGTGTGATCTCTCTCTCACCTGTCGTGGAAGACCACCTTCTTAGTGGCTATCACGTCAGCCAGAAGGCGTTTGCCATCGAGTCTCCTTACCTGGTCTTCCACAGGGACAAGGTCGTCCTTCGCCCCCACCCGAAATTTCTTCTGAAGGTGGTGTCGGGGTTTCACCTTAACCAGGTGTTGACTCTGCGGTGTTCTACCCAATCACACCTCGGAGGCCGAATATAGGCTCCATACTCTGGACCCTAGAAGGCGCTTGCCTTACTATAAGGGCTGCAGCTGAAATTCGAGGAGAGGTTAGCAGCTGTTGTCACCTACGCTGAAGCCTCACCTGGCAGACCTGCAGCCAAGCGGACGATAAGCAGGTGGGTCACCTCCTGCATAGATCTCTGCAGTAGGTTGGCGGGCATGGAGCCTCCCAGAGGGATAAGAGCTCATTCTACCCGCCATACCGCTGCATCGGTGGCTGCTTCCAGGGATGTCCCTATCCAGGAAATCTGCAGGGCTGCTTCCTGGAAGTCAGCACACACCTTCATCACCCACTACCACATCGACCTTGAGTCACGCCGGGATGCTGGTTTTGGGGCCTCGGTTCTTCAGTCTCTATTCTCTAAGTAGGGGGTGTGCGCCTTGCCTCCCTCCTCCCGGAGAACTGCTAGGAGTCTGCCAGAAAGTGTGGATGAACAACATATCCATGTCCCTAGAAATACAGGTTACTCACGTGTAACAGGAGTTCTAGGAATGGTATATGTTGTTCATCCACACGACCCACCCGACCTCCTCCCGGCCCGACGCACTACCATGAGCTTCCAAGCGGGCAGATCTGGCGTCATGGGGCGGTCGAGGTTTTACTACCGGGTGGGTGGGAGGAGCCAGCTTGAAGACCTTCGGCAAGATTTAAAGCGGCAAGGATACCTGCCAGAAAGTGTGGATGAACTACATATACCATTCTTAGAACTCCTGTTACAGGTGAGTAACCTGTATTTTCATGCCTAAGGGTTTCAACACAAGCGCTCGAAGCAAAGTTTAGTGGTCAGGATAAGAACAAAGAGTGAGGTGGAGGTACATCCCAGCAGATTGGACCCCCTTCCAAGGATGACGTGTGAAGGGTTGTGGGGTGCCACTCTGGCTCACTCACTTCTTGCCATAGTGGTCCACCATTACTACAGAGAAGTGAGTTCTAGAGGTGGGGGGAAACAGATTGCCTCTGAACTCCAAAGCTCTCCCGTAGCACCAACCGCGAGCTCCTTGGGAGTCGAGGGTGCCTGTGGCCACACTTCCTGCACTGCTTAGTGAGAGTACTCAGCTCATCAAGCATGAGGCTGTAGAGCAGGTCCCAGACACCTTGGCTTCACAGGGATACATCCCTAGTCCTGGTACCGAATATGACTTGAGAGCTGGTGCCCCATACTGGATTTGCCTGACCTGAACAAATTTGTGTGAAAATGGTAGTCCCTGGAACTAGGAGAGTGGTTTGCTCCCTGGACCTTGAGGATCGTTCTTCCACATTTCAGTCTGTCTCACTGCTGCACTGGCACTCGACAAGTTTGATGATTAGTGCAAAAGGGTTTGAAAGAAGGGTGGGGGACATTGAGCACCCAGCCGGCTGGAGCATCTTCGAGGCTGCTAACTGCCAGCAGGGTTCCATCCCCTTTGTCCATTCTATGTCCCAGCTGCCATTCTGAGGTTGGCTCCTTAACTTCATCATGGTCTGCTTTTCTACAGACTGGTGGGATCTGGAAGTGTGGAAAGGGCCTATCCCTGGATTCCAAGATGCTCCACCATACCTACCCGACTCTGTGGGAGTCCAGGTGCCTGAGATCATACTTCAGAGCAAGATAGTTTGGCTTCTTGAATGCAGTGCTGTAAAGCTGGTTCCAGACACCCTGTCTTCAAAGGGATACCTCTCTCAGTACTTTCACATACCAAAGTGGATGGGGGACTGGCGCCCCATTCTGTATTGGCACAATCTGAATGGATGTTTACAAAAAATGAAGTTCTCCATGGTCACTGTGAAGTGCATCATACTGTCTCTGGAACCAGGAGCTTTATTCTGTTCTCTGGACCTTCAGGACATGTTCTTCCACATTCCAGTCATTCCTATTGCTAATGCTTCTAGTTCAGGGTTGAAGGATTTCTGTACCAGTTCAAAATCATTCTTTTCGGCCTTTCATCGTCACTGAGGGTCTTCACCAAGTGCTGTTGGTGGTAGCAGCCTACCTTAAGGACAGAGACACGAGTGTATACCCATACCTGGATGACTGGCCCATAGCAAGCGTCTCCAGGAAAGCACTGGAGAGGTTCACAGATCTGGCTCTGCAGGCCTTCCATGATTTGGGCCTTCTGGTCATCCCAGCCAAATCGGAACATGGTTCCCTTGCAGGTGATCAAATTTGTCAGGGCAGAATTGAGTCACTTTGGGTCAAGGCTCAGTTGCCTGCAGACAGGGCATCAAATCTTACCTCCCTTGCCTAATTATTTCAGTTTGGACGATTTCACTCAGCTTGAAAATTCCTCCAGCTGTTGAGGTATGTGGCAGCTTTGACCAGCGTAGTCCTTTCAATATGCTGGCTCCATTGGGAGCTGGACTGCCTAAAGTTCACCCACAAGAATTCTTCTCTGGTGCAGTGGAGATCTCACGTGTAAAATCACAGGGCCCATGGGTTCTGGTCACCCAAGGAATGGCCATGTCACATCAGTCTGCTGGAGCTTCCTTCAGTGTATCTGGAATTCGATTAAAATGTGCAATGCAGGGTGAGCAAGATAATTCAGGGCATACTGTTCACAACCACACAATCCTCCTGACCTCCCCTAGCAAGTGACAAATTACTGATCTCTGCTTCCAACATGCAAAATCTGATGTTGATGGGTAGAGTGGGAGGATCCTAATTTGAAGACGTTCTAGTAGAGCTGTGGTTACAGGCATGAAACCTATATTACAAGATACCCCTCAGCCATTTAATTTGAGACAGCAGGCTGTGATGTGAAATGGAAAACAAAAAAAGAGGGTAATATCCACATTAGTTTTCTTACATGGAACCCTTGGAGGGGCGGTATATGTTGGTAATTTCTTCCTAAGATGGACACATCGTCTTTATCCAGATGTGTGCAGTAGCTATGCCTATTGAAATGATTGGGATTTTTTTGAGATCAAGGTATTGTAGTCTAAAATCCAAAACAAGAGCAATCGGGGTGCTGCAGCTGACAGTGTATCGTATTGCATTAGTTCGGTGTCATGCATGTTTGTGCTTTTCAGTGAGATGAGCTTTGTGTTTGAAAATGTGGTCTGCTAGAGCTGGCTGCCTAACACTAGGTAGCATGCTGGAACAGCACCTAACTCTGTGGAAGTGGTTAGTGACATGGAGGTTTGTCCAGTGGAAGGAGAATGGTACTTCTCTTATGGAACCCTTGATCCTACTACTGGCAAACTCCTGACCTGTACCCGGGTCACCAATGAAGTAGTCGGACCAGACTGCAGATAAAATTATGGAAATGTTTATAATTGTCCTACAGTGTGTGCAGTGTTAACAATAACAAGGATGCTAAACCTTTGAGACTGATGTCCTGTTGTATTAAAAATAATGTGGCCTTAGCTCCATCTGTACAATACACATTTAAAAGTAATAAAATGTGATATGCTATCCTACAGAGCAGAAATGTATCAGGTTTTAAATAGGCAAAACAGAATTGTCCCAGGGCAGCAGCCTCCATGTTAAGGTCGGGCCACTTTTTTTTTTTTGTAAATATCATTTTTATTGGTATTTTAACTTATTTACACATAAGTCAGCCAGGCCATCATCCATAGTGGAATTAGACATACAATTCAAAGATAGACTCAAGAGGAATAGTGTCCGTACTTAGATAATACCTTGTTAGACCCGAAAAAGAAAGAAAAAGTTTTACTCTTAGCCTTAATTGGCTCCAGATTCAGCCCAACATTGGGATATCAAACCAACATAGTCCATACAGGGTGATCCCAGACTTACAGTTTGTCAAGTCACAAGCCATAATGCGGTTGTGGTTCTAGTCACGAGGGTTAGTTTCGATCAACCTTCCAGCCAGGGGTTCGGTGGGGTGCCCTCTCCCAAGGCGGGTCTCCAACCTCCCGAGGGGACTAAGTATCACCCCCATTCCAGGCCCCAGGATCAATAGGTAAATGGAAATAAGAAAGCCCACCTGGCTCAACTGTCTCCCTCATCATGGAACAAAGGTTGGGTCTTTTAGCATATAATATATCTGCCAATGGGTCCACCTCCATAAATTTCCTTCTTGATTATTTAGGCTATGTGTTATTTTTCCATAACATAGATTTGTTTGATAATAGCCCACCAGTCCTGTATGGTGGGTACTTTAGGAGTCAGCCAGTATTTTGTGATAGCTTTTTGATCACTGGAGGAGTATTAGTAAAGGTGTCTAGTCATTGGGCGCGCATGTTATGGGCAGGACCAAAAACAAGACCATCTCCATTGTCAACTGAAATTGGGGATCAAATATCTGCTGGAGATGGTGTTGCAGGCAAGAAAAAAGGCGTCAAGGAGAGACAGCTCCACATCACATGGGTGTGGTCTGCCCTTGTGGCACCGCACAAACGCCAACAGCCCGCCCCCCGACCCGGGGCGTAGTGACCTGTAATTGCAGGAGTTTTGAAGTAGCAAATTAAGCATTTCCAAGAGAACTCCCTCCAGACATGCGAGCTGGTAATCTTAGCTGAATATTTCCATGCCCTCTGCCAGTCCTCTGGGGTTGTCAGATATCCTGATTCCTGGCTCCAGCGTGTCCGAATTCCTTCTGTGTCAACGGAACTCTGAATCTTCAGGGACCGGTAGTACATTGATATCAGGTTGTTTTGCCGATGTGTCCTAATATGTGCTGTAAGGGTTTGTATGAATGCTGGGATCCGTTCCTGGTCCCAGATTTCCCGGGGGAGGCACTGCATATAATGCCTAAGCTGAAGATACCGGAAAAAATCTTCCTTGGGAATACCAAATTCCTTTTGTACCTCATTAAAGGCCCACATTGTGCCTTGTCTGACTATCTGACTTAGGTATTTTAGGCCTCTCCTCTCCCACTGCCGGAAACCACCACTGTGGACTCCTGGGGAAATCGCCCAAGCTGGGGATTGGGCACAAGAGAGGCGAAAATGTAAACAGTTGGTAACTGTTCTGGATGTAATGCCAGCCTTCACGAAGCCTCAAGCCAGGGGTTCCCCTGTGTAAATCTCTTCCTAGAGTTCCCGGGGTTGTATAGAGAGCTGTAGAATGCGTTATCATCCATCAGCACCCGCTCAATACCCAGCCAATGTGGAACATTTGTTCTGGTTTGCCTGGATACCGTATATATTAAGCTAGCGGCTTGGTAGTATAGCCTGAAGTCTGGGAGACCCAGACCCCCCCTCATCTCTAGGAAGGGTAAGGGTCTTAAGATGCACCCGGGGTCTTTTATTGGACCATATAAATTTAGTGATGTATCTGTCGATCTCCTTAAAGGTCTGCCTGGGTATCTGTATTGGAATATTCTGGAACACATACAGCGCTCTGGGGAGGGACACCATTTTAATTAGGTCGGTCTTACGCGCTAGCCCATAAGGAAAGGCCGCCCATGTGGCCAGGTCTGTTTTAAGTTGTTCTATCAGTGGAGTATAGTTATATTTATAAAATTCGGGGATTTCGGCAAATGTATCCCAAGATATTTGAGTTTTCCTAAATCCCATCTCCCAGGAACAGCGGTTTTGCCCCTGAGTGAGAAAAATGGAAGGAGCAACTCGGTTTTATTGAGGTTTAGTTTGTATCCTGAAACTGCCCAAAATCCTCAATATCAATTTAACCGCAGGAGAGACTGCTCAGGATTACGTAAGTATAGAAGTATGTCATCTGCATAAAGGGCTATCCGATGTTGCTACCTCCCCACCACCACCCCCGTGATATCATGCGCTTCCCTGATCCTCTGGGCCAGGGCTCTATAAAATCGCAAATAAAAGGGGAGAGAGGGGACAGCCCTGCCTTGTTCCCCTGTGTAGTGGGAAATATCTAGAATGATGTCCATTAACCTTTACGCAAGCCTGCGGGGCTGAGTATATGTTTTGCAAAACCTTTATAAGTGCGGAAGGGAAGCCCAATTTATATAGTGTTTCATAAAGAAATTGCCACGGCACCCTGTCAAATGACTTTTCGGCATCCAAGCTGGCCAACAGGGACGGGAACCCTTCAGAGTGCACCCGGTGCATCACGTGTAGGGTTCGCCTGATATTGTCTGTAGTCGTGCATGTGCGAACGAACCCTGTCTGGTCCTTATGGATCAGCAAGGGGAGAATCTGGTCGACTCTATGAGTTAGGACTGCCATAAAGAATTTATAGTCCTGATTAAGGACCGATATTGGCCTGTAGGAGGCACATAATTGTGGGTTTTTATCCGGCTTAGGGATGACCGATATAGAGGCATAGGCCCAGGACGGGAGGGGCTCCCCCTGCATGACCCAGTTAAAGGCTCGGCAAAGGTTTGGCAGGACCTGGGTCCTAGCCACTTTATAGAATTCTGCACCATACCCATCTGGACCGGGAGATGTCTGAGTTTGGCTTCTTTAACGAGCCAGCACCTCTTCCTCTGAGATCGAGCAGTCAGGGCCTGGCCCTGGGCCTCTGTGAGTCGTTGGAGATTGACCCCCTGCAAAAATTCCAGCACAAGGTGTGTGGGAACTTGCTTTTCTGGGGTATACAGTGACTGATAATAAGTCGCGAAGGCTTCAGCTATATCCTGGGATCTGGTGAACCGCAGCCCCCCAGAGGGATGAAGGATTGAAGTAATCGTGAACACCTTTTTCTGTTTTCGGACCTGGTACGCCAGCATCCGAGCAGCCCTTGGCCCCACCTCATAGAATTTTTGGCGCAGAAAAGTGAGGGCCATCTCAGTCTGCTTCCGCACCAAGCTGTCTAATTCAAGCTTAGTTTGCTGCAGTTGAGGGAGCACCGTAGTGTCCCCTTGTTTGTGTGCCATTTGTAAAAGTGGAGGGAATCCTCCAATTCCGCCTCCGTGTTTTCGCTGTTTTCTTGCTCTGCTGAAATTTTATTAGGTGTCCCCTAATACTGTTTTGATCGTGTCCCAATGAATGGCGGGGTGGAATCTGGCAATCGGGTTGTCCTCCCTAATCTCCTGTATCTTCTCCACTATAAATTCCCGAAACTTTTTAGAGCATAGATGAAAAGAATTTAGCCTCCAAACCGTACGTTTAGGCTGGAGGTCGAAATCCCATGTGGAGACCTGAGGCGCGTGGTCCGAGAGAGCAATGTCTCCTATTTGTACTTCATTCAGCATCCCCAGATCTTCCACATGTGTGTATATCTGGTCTATACGGGAATAGGTGTGGTGTACCGCAGAGTAGAAGGTATAATTTCTCGAATGGGGATGGAGCTGCCTCCAGGCGTCAACCCATCCTGCCTCGGCCGCAAACCTTTTAAAGAACTTCTGGACGGCTGTCGACTTGGGGGGCTTACTACTGGTGGAATCAAGGTGTGGGTCGATAACAAAGTTAAGATCACCAGCTATCATGAGCATTCCCTTGTTTTGTACTACTTTGTCTAATAATGGCCTAAGCTGGTCACCACGATCCCCAGGGGAAATATAAATTCACCATGGTCACTTGCTTGCCGTGTAGAACCCCCTGTACCAAGATCATGCAGCCTTCGGGTCAGCCCATGTATCATTAACCTCAAGGGATACCTGGAGAGATGATAGCTACGCCCCTGCATCTGCCAGTTTGTGCAGCGAATAAAACACCTGCCCCTAGTGAGTTTAGTCAATTTTGTGTGTTCCACCGCATTCATGTGGGTTTCCTGTAAAAATGTAAGGTCCACTTTTGAGTGTCTGAGAAAAGCCAGGGTCCTTGATCTCTTAATTGGGGAAGCGAGGCCATTTATATTCAGGGAAAGTAATTTTACTTTAGCCTTATCCATCAGTGATCAGTAGCTGCATACTAGCTTACTGCCTTTTAGCATCATTATAGCCTTAGGCCTGCCTCCCCTAGAGGACACCCCCACCGAGCTTAGTAGATTGTGGCTGGTGACTAACATAGAACAAGAAACAATACAATAACAAACTGGTCCAACTGTAACCAACAAAGCATAACAAATATACATGTTAACACTGCAAATTAAGTAACTAGCACTTCCACGGGTCAGAAAATCTGACCCTAGGGCAAGGGAACCTTGCCGTGAGCCCAGGACACTGAGCATTAGCACTCTGTGCTATCGGGGAAAGGGAAATGGGTCGGGTGACTATTATATGCAGCACTCATCCCCCTGTAATCCCTAGAAGGTTTACTAGGGGAATGAACTGGGTAGAAGAGAATTCTGCATGCTAAAATGTCCCTTCAGACCTTGGTGCGGGGGCTCTGCGGGGCAGAGGGCGCTAGGGTGCCAGGGCGACCCGCAGGTGGCCCATCCCCATCTCGCGCCCCACTGGTCCTGGGGTGATTTGGCTGTATGTGGGCCGGTCTAACGGACAGCATCCCTGGCAACGAGGGGGGGAGGCCCCCCGCGGCACAGGCACTCCAATCTTCCAGGACCCGCTTGGTACCCCGGACCGCGAGGAGCGCTCACCCCCCCCCCGCAAGTCAGCATCTACCCCCTCCCCATAACCATGACCCAAGCTGGGTCCGCCAAACCCTCGCAGTAAGCTCTTACTCTTTCCCTCACTTCTCCTCAGCATTCAAGAGGTGAGGTGGGTTGACCAAAGAGGAAGCTCCTGGGGGACTCGGTACAGGCGTATATCTAGCTGGCTTCCAGCCCGCCGCTCCACCCCCATCCCGGTAAGTTGTAGGTTCCTCGCCCCCCCACGCCCCCATATCGAACAGATCCGGAAGTGAGCCCTCGCCATTCGAGTGGGTATTCAGGAGGGAAGCGGCACCTCGATGACCCCCAGCTGCTGTCTCCTTTCGTAGGACCCTCCCCTCAAGCCGACTCACCAGGTGGCCACCTTATCGCGGTCACTATAGCAGGATACACTACCAATTGGTCTCAGGGTTCGAGCCTCTTCCCCCCCCCTCCCTTTTGTTATCCCTTCCCTCCATAGCGTTCGGATCTCCTGTTCAGCTCCCACCCCGCCTCCCACTCCGCCCTTCGGCTCTACCCGACTAGGTAAATGCCATCCAGTAGTGTACTTGCATTTCTACTGCTTGTCTAGGTTCCATTCGCCGGGCTGTACTGAGAAAGGAAGCAGGGAAGAAAAGGAGAGATCCCCCCACCTCCGCTACCCCCTTCCCCTACTTATGCTGGACAGACCCATTCCTCCTTTGAACCTCTTACATTCCCCACCATCCGCTCTCAACTCCTATGCCTCTAGAATTTGTGGTGCTGTGAAGCTAATTGCATGGTTCTCTATGGCACGGTTTCAACCACCACCACTTCTATGATGCTTCCAGCTTCCAGCTACACACAATTCAGCTTCCCCTTAGCGTGAAACCCAACGACCGTGGCCTACCCCCCCAAGCTACCCCTCAGTTCCCAGCACCATCACCGTTCGTGTCCACCCCCCAGGACACCCCCGCCCACACGGCAGCCGGAACCTGTGCAACTCTGCATACTTCTGCCTATACTGGAATCCACCCCCCCTCCAGTTACCCCTCGCAATGTGCCTCTTTTCGCTCTCCCCCGGGGCCCACCCAGATTTACATCGCAGTAAATATGGAAGTCCTTTACTTGCTGTCCTCAGGTCTTCTCGGCAATCTCCAGCGACTGCAGTCCTCTGAAGAAGTCTGCTTCTCATGTAAGGTTCCAATTATCTTCTTGATGGCCTCAGCACCTTGTTTCCGTCTCTCGTCCCTCTGCTCTGCACTCCACAGCTTATGGGCAAGTTTCGTAGCCACCGAGGGTTCTTTTGGAGGAGGTTCTGGTCTGGGAATCTCAATGCGCCGCTTTTTAGCTCCAAGACCGCTCCCTCATTGCCTCCACCGCATCGGGACCCTTTGGAAGAGGATGACCATCCTAGCGGGATACGGGGTGCGAAATTTAATCCCTGCTTTTTTCAGCGCCTTCATGACACCGGAGTAGGCGCGCCTTCGCGCCATTATCTCTGGGGCATAGTCGTTTTCAAAATATAGATGCTGTTGGCCCAGGAACACACTCCTCTTTCTCCAAGCTGCCCTTAGCACCACCTCTTTGTCTTGGAACCGCAGAAACTTAACAAGGACAGTTCGTGGACGGGATCCCGGTGGGGGTCTTGGGCCCAGCGTACGGTGTGCACGCTCTATCTCCAGCGAGAGGCCTTCTGGTAGGGGGAGCACTTCCCTAGGAACCTCTGAACATAGCTTATCATGTCCTGGCCTTCCGAGCCCTCAGGGAGCCCCGAAATCCTTATGTTGCTCCTCCTGTTGCGACTTTCGGCATCCTCTGCTCTGGTTTGCAATGCTTTGGCTTCCTTTTGCAGTCGGGAGATGGCTTGCTCCGCTTGCTCGAGTCTACCTTCCACCTCGACCATGCGGGTCTCACTGCCCTCCTGCCGTTGCTCAAGCTTCCCAATGTCGGTACGAAGTGCGGTAGCCGTGGATTTCATTTCGCGGCGAAGTCTCTCAAGCTCTGCCAGCATTTGTGCCATTTGGTTCTGAAGTATGATATGGGAGGCCTGCCGGTCACCGGCCACCACCATGTCACATGAATGAAGAGGAGGCCCGCGAGTCCCCGCTTTCTGAGCCTTCGTCCTGTGATTTCTCTTCATCCAGATGAGCGAGAATTGAAAACTTGTTATCCCCTCTTTTTTTGGGCATTGTAGGCTATCCTCCGGTAGTCGGTTTGGTGCGATGTCACTAGATTAGGGATGTTGGAGGATAATTATAGGATCGGTCGGGAGAGCGCCTCGTCTAAGCTGCCATCTTCACCGTGACGTCACCGGAAGTCGGGGCCACTTTTAAGATTCAAATTCTTGTGCATGAAATGTGTTTTTTTTTTTTTTTTTTTTGGGTACCGCTTAACCACCTATTAGGAGCATACATCTCCTATGGTTCTACAGTTGAATTCAACAAAATATTTCCAAGCAGTTCTACTTCAGATCGACAGCATCTTCAGATTCAATATGGAGAAAACATGTACAGTGCTTGATAACACGGTGCAACCTTTAGATACAAGGTATCTTTCTCTGGCTGATCACCTAAGAAGCAAAAGAAATGTACCTGCTTCCCAGTAAATTCCAAAAACAGAGATTACATACCACTGTTGGAGCATCTCCCATTGCCCTGGTTTTAGTAGATAAAGGGGGGTAATAGACATTCTTAAAACGAGGTCCTTTCAGACCTTGGCAGTGCTCCTTCTCCACCCCAATGTATTGTGATAATCTCTGCAATAGTTTTTTTTCCAGCCTTGCAGAATCTCTCCACACAACCCCCAAAAAAAACACCTTGGTATTGTTGTAGGAGGTCTCCTACTGTTGGAACTCTTGGATAATATGGCACATTAGACAAGGTTCAAGCATTGCACTATTAACGCCCAAAATGTTTCTCACAAATCAATATAAATTTTTTGCCAGATTTACCTTCAGCAGATGTGTTAGTCACTGTCTGCATGGACCCAGTCAGTCCAGGAACTGCAGGTCCACAGCTCTAAACCCTCATGAAGGGTCCTTCCTTGAGCGCAGCCATTTCCTCAGAGGAGGCAAGAGGCTGTTGTAGACCTCACCTACCTCCTTTCCCGTCTTGGAGGACGAGAGTTATGAGACTGCTTCGGGGGTACATGTCCCTCTGCAGCCCAGTCTCAAGGTTCCATTGAGTATCGGTTGAAGCAGTCCCAACTGCATGCACCTTCATAACCTTATTGCTCACCCAGTTGTAAGAGTTTGAAGACACAGGCAGGTTACACTGATAGTTTGATGGCTCTGGCCTTGAACTATCCTGCCCACCTGATAGTGATTGTCCAAAGAACAAACCCTTTCAGTCCCAAATGAAGCAGGAGGAGGTAGCCTAGAGCCGTTCAGTAGAATTGGAACTGCACTGCATGTGCTGTCCTATGCATTGATACTGACTTGCTCCACCTGTCTGATCAGAAGGTGAGCAGGATGTAGGGTGCGTAATTAGGGGTTTTGACAGGTAGAGAAAGGAGGTGATACTGCCCTTGTACAGGTCCATGGTGAGGCCCAATCTGGAGAATGTGCTCTGTTCTGGAAGCCACATCTGAAGAATATGGACCAGCTGAGATGGTCAACAAGATGTCATGGCCAGCAGGGATAGACATAGGGGAAAGGTCACATACCTCAACATTTACTCACTGGAAGCTAGGAGGGAGAGAGGGGCTGTAACTGAAACATACATATTCTTAACAGAAATAAAGTTGACCATGAGAAATGGTTTACTTGGAATGAGAGCACAGTGACGGAAGGGCATGGCTAGAGACTGGTAAGGGACAGGTTTATGAAGGAAGTTCTTCACTGAGAGGATGGTGGAGCACTGGACCAGGCTGCTGGAAGTTGTTGAGGCATGTTCTGTGAATTAGTTGTTTTTTTGGGGGGCAGATAAGGGCTTGGAGATGCCAGAGGGTGAGAGAAGGTGTTGGGTACATTGGGGGGGGGCAACCAAAGGAGTTGAGGAGTCATTCACTCCGCTGGACCACAATTGACAGTAGGCCATATCGGTAGCAGGCAGGTATTCTGAGCAAACTGAATAGATCTTGGGTCATTACTTGCTGTTACTGTTTCTGTCCATCTTTTTTGATGAAGAGATTATTTGTCTGCTGATTCACCGGGCAAGGTGCAGGTTTGACCCTTAAAGATTATTTTGAAACTGACTTCAGAGCCTTGCTTACCAATTCTTGAGTTGATCCTCTCAGGCGCCAAAGACCGGAATCGAGCTACAGGGTGCATTCCTCTTGAAGATCTTCCTCAGCACATCCCCAGTCAGTTGGCCCAAATGGTCACCACCACTGATGGCCCAAGACCATCGAGAGCTCCAGGATGAAGATGGAGGTCTCCTGTTTTTTCTGGGGTGGAACAGGTTAGCACTGACCTCATGAACTTTCTGAAGCTCCTCAAACTTGGACCAGTACCATTAGTACAGGAAGTCGGGTAAACGTCAGTGATGGTGACCTACAAATCTCAGGAGGTATTAACAACAGGAGGATGATACTAGAATTGTTCAAAGATTTATTTTGGACAAAGAAGCATCTGATGGCACTATAGTGAGCATGCCAGGTCAAAACATGAGCAGATTGGCACAACAGGTAGCATATTCTTCTGGGTTAATCTGAGCTTCATCCAGAAGGACTTTGAGTGATTCTCAGAAGGTGGGGACTGTTCAGCATAAACCAGTATCTTTTACTTGGAATTTTCAAGCAGCTTTTTATTTTACCAGTTTGTATCTTTCTCCTCAGACTCTGTGAAGACCCAGCTAGTTCTTTCGACTCCTGCCCCTGCTTAACCAGGCGGTTTACTCCCACATAGATTTTCATCTTTTAGATAAGTCCAGAACTTGGCCGGCAGGGACAACCCAGGAACCCATCCAATGTCACAAGGGTGCCATGAACTACATCAGGAACCGTGTGTACTGTTGGCCCCTCCTGTATCCACAGTTTGTCTGCTGACCAAGCTTCTGCAAGCCTGTGGGTGGAGGGGGAGCAGACATGTGGTCACAAACAAAATCAAGGTGCTGTAGAGCAGACATTCTTGTTCCTCCCAGGGCTTGTGCATGTTACCTCTGCTGAGTGCAAATGTGTCGATCAGCCTTCTCGATCCTGGGTATCTCCTGGGCCACAAAGCAGAGCATTACCAACCAGCACCGCTGGACTGATCTAGCAACTAGATCTTCCAAGAATGAATCTTTCCGTGAGTACCATTCTTTGGTCTTGGAGGCAGAGGTGAGGGACCTCCAGAATATTTTAGGCTGGCATTATCTGTGCCTATCACCCACACATGGCAACATCTGTACAATCACAGTGTATATAGCAGCGCATTGTAGGAACCAAAACATCAGTTTGCCTGCAGATAGCATTCTAGTTTAATTCATGTCATTTCCTTATTTAACTATTGTTTTTACAGTGGTTTTGGTAGTGTAACTATAAAGGTTTCTCACAGCCCTACCACATTCGATGACATTTAAAATTCATTGTTGAGGGTAGAGTGCCTGATCAGGCATGTTCTGGCAGTGAGGTTGTGTCCAACAAACACTCTTCTCTGGGCAAGTGTTCTGGTACAAAGCAGTCTGTTAACTAACAGGATAGGCAGACGTCCATACTCGTAAGAAGAAATGGTCCAGCGACCATTAAACCGTGTCCTTTTATGGAAGGAAAAAGGAGAAGTGACAACATGGGTCCAGGTCAAGTTCTTGTTAGTCTTTCAAGAATTAAATTATTTTCCTAGAGCCCCACTTTTAGGTCTTGGCGCCAAAGGCACTAGGCCCATAGGAGTTAGAACTTTGGGGGCTGCCCGCACCATGCGCATTGCACCAAGTATTGTGCCACTTGCTCACACAAACTTGTGTTATTTGCTTATCCTCCGCATCAGGTAATTGGTGTCATTGCTACACAATCTGCGTTGTTCTCCTGCAACTTGCATTCATTTGAAAAGCAGTCTGCATTTGTTATTCAGAGCAAGGAACATCATGCATGTGATGTATTTACAGCTTGCATTTAGAAATTCCTTCTTGCAAACTTCATAATTTTGCAAGCAATCTAATGCTGGTTTGACACATATTTCATGTAGTTTTGTGTTCATGGGCAGACTAGGTGGGCCAAGTGGTCCTTATCTGCCGTCAAATTCTGTGTTAAAATTTTCACTTAAACCTGCGTTGTTTATCCCTTCTGCGCTGCCTACTTGTGCAACATGCTGCTTACCTCTGTTCAGCTGCTCACTAAGGTTTTCTGCACCACAGGGTGGGGATCTCCTAGGAATCGTTAGCAGTTTTTTGATGAGTTATTTGTGGACATATTTTTGGGGATATGCTGTTTGGTACGGTTACCCAACATGGTATCCTTGTCTCGACTCCATTTATTTGCCTTGCTTGGTGAATTCTTGGGGCATTTCTGCTGACCCTGCATCCTTGGTTGAAGCCAGTCTCCTGAGGTGGGGAGGGTCTTGCTCTCCCCAATTGAAGCACATTTATCTCCTCAGACTTTTGTGAAACTCTGACATCTGTTGTGCAGCAGCGTGGAGTTCTTTTTGGAGCCCACCATCTGGAAGACCCTCTGCCCAGGTACCTCTACTTCAAGAGTTCTGCAACACCTTTTGTGCACCTTTATCTGCAGCTTAAGGCAGTCTGCGTAGCTCTTTTAGTCCTTCCCCTTGAGAGGTGGTCTGTCCCTGTACTTTTGCTAGATTTTGTCTTGTAAACCATTTTGGCTAAAAAAAAAAAACCCATGTATTCAAGGTATATTTGTTTTTTTGTATTTTTTTATACAGTGTTTTAACCTCAGTTTAACTGCAGCATACTCCTATACGCCTGATAGTGGTGCAGCTTGTTGTACGGCACATACATTTTTCATCTTCTCAGTGTCTCCTGTGTCTCAGTTCAGCATTTTTCTCTCTGGTTTGCTTGTACAGGATCAAGTATGGGTTGACTTTTGCATAGCTGCACTAGGGTATGGAGGCAGCATTGCACCAAACAAGGGCACCCTCCAGTACTCTAGGTGGCTTACCACTCAGTATCTTCTGCTGTCTGCCTCAGTCAAATTCTTTGACTGTTTCTATCCATTCTAGGTCTCCTGTCAATACCCCTGATACCCTTTAATGTGAGGAAATTTTTTTCTGCCTACATGGGATTCCATTCCTATTCACACACTAACATCGCTGGGTGTTGCTCAGTCCTGGACATCGTCAAGCTAAGCTGCTCCCACCACCCATGTCGTATGCCCTCTGGCTCCACCCTATCAACATCAGATCAGTTTTTTACGCTGTAAGGGACCGGTCTCCTCCTATGCAGCTCTGCATGCATGTGAGGTGTCTCAGGTTTTCAAGTGCAAATTTCTTTTGTGAATTTTCTAATTCTTTTAAAGTCTTCCGACATACAGTATGCCTCTCATCCTCCGGTTCACACACGCGACGATTTTTGAGATGGAATGCATAAAGCCAGGTTCCAAGCGGTGTATTTGTTGCAGGCAGAACATGTCGGCTACAGAGTCGCACAATCCTTGCCTCTGCTGCCGACAGGAACATGACGACATCACACAGTACACTTCTTGTCAGGCCATGTATTCATCTGTCAATCAAGAAACAGAAGGTACACATCCTACTAGATAGGCCCAAGGATAGCAAACAACCTTCAACAGCCACTGGGCTAGTGGCACAGTTCACAGCCTTGGAGGAGTAGGTGGCAGGGGAAGGCTCCTTATCTCTCTGAGTGGTGGTCCTGGCATGGCCTGCCATCGCAGGACCATTCATGGACTGACCAGAGTTCTGTGAGATGTACCTGGTCCTTTAAACCTTCAGGGAAAGCCTTTCCTATGTGAAGAAACAGAAGCCCGCTGCACCATTGTTGATGCGCTTAGCTGTTCCCACTCTCTGAACCACCCTTCCACCTGACCAGTCGAGCTTCCACCTGTCGAGGGGAAAGTCAAGGCTTCCACTGTGACCCTGTTGGAGCCTATAACATCGACTCCGAGGTGCTGGTCAAGATTTTTGTCAAGACTGTCAACTGGATGTCTGATGGAAAGGTCAACAAGGCTTTGTCTGTTTTGAAAGACCTCTGTTATTCCGGTGCTCTACCAGGAAGAAATGGCTCCACCAGTTCCCCTGAGCGAGCTGGCATGGGTCCTAACCACTCCAGTGGTCACCCATTCAGTTCCCATTTGGAGACCCACTGTGGTCACTGCTGATGCATGTGGTCTGCATGGCCCTGCAAATGGACTACCATCGATGCACCATTTGCAGTCCCACTCTCAAACTAAGGATTGGTTTTGGACTCTGCATACTTGTCCGAGGACTGCAGTCTTCAATGAAAGTATGAACAAAATTATTTTGGCAACAGTGGGTCCTCAACCAAGCAGGTAGCTCCACAGGTAGCAGTATCTGCTCCTCCCTCATTATCAGGAACGTCCTTTTTAAACACATTTATCCACTGCTCCTGGCCAGCCAGGGACCTCCTTCCACCTCAACCACATGCCTGTTTCTCATCATACAGGAACCTGCCACCTATCTGATCGGGACCACCAACCCACCTGTAACACACTGCTGTGCTTCTTCTCTTCTCTCCCCACCGGTACACAAGTGCCTTCAACTCCTTCAGCATCTTCTGCAGTTCATCTGGCCACCCTTGGTAGAGGGTAGAGACTGTCTATTTTTCCCAGTGGAAGGTAGCTCCATTCCAGTGGTGGACAGACTGATGCTTTATCCTTCCAGGCCTGAACCTGTTTTTCCCATTTTCTGTGTCCCACTCATGTGCTTGGTCCAAGGATCCCTTCCTGATAGTTACAGAGCTCCTGCATCACCACTCATGGTTACCTAAGTGACAGTAGTGCAGTTGGTCACAAGATCCTTCCTCCCCCTGGCCAACCCTCCAGTAGCCCTGGCTTGTTTCTGACCCCAGGTTGGTGGCACTGCTATCAGTAGCTCTTCTGGCAGGCCAGCCGCCCACAGAGTACTGTAGGTGCTGTAACTTGCTTCTAAGGGGTGGAGACTGTTCACTATCTACACTCTGGCAGTTTTCTGAAACAGTCTGGGCCATTGAATGTCTTCAAGCTCATCTCCTCCCACCAGGGTATATCACCAGCTCTGCTCCATGACGTCAGATCTTCCTTTCCATTGGTAGGGGTAGGTCTCCTTCACGACTTTGCAGCCACAGAAACAATTTGCATTTTCAAGGACTGTTTTGGTGTGTGTTTGTTTTTTGGCAAACTCTACAGTTAACTTATCTCGTCTCTGACTCAATAATGTACTCTGCAGTGGAGGGGCAGAAACCAGGTTTCAGATTCTGCATAAGATGTCGACAGATGTAGGTTACAGACCTGCACGACATGTGTTGGTATGGCCTTGGTGCGCAGCACAATGTTGTGGCTTTGCCAAATGATGCTTCCAACTTCCAGCAAGGATCTGAAGGCAGGGCTTGCTCTGTCGACTGTAGGAGTGTGATCAGTCATAGGACATCAAGAGGCCCTCAGCAACTACCGGGTTGGCTTCCCAGTTTGCAGCTGCAGTAGCGGTGAATTCTTTATCACTCTCGACACTGCTCCCATCTGGTGCCAGTGTCAGAGAATCCTTTTCACAGGATTTTTTTTATTTTATTTATTTATTTTTTTATTTATTTATTTTATTATTTTTTTTTGAGATGTCAGGCCCTCCCAAGTGCCATCGGTGCAGGTTGTGAGATCAGGAAAGAATGCATTCATTCTGCTCTCTTGACTCCCCAACCACTCGGCGTTGATCAAGCTCCTTTCGGTTGAGAGGAGGATCGACAGCTCCTCAGTACCTCCATTGAAATTTTCTCGAGCCCGTTGACTGGTTGTTGAAGGAGCTCGACAAAAGCTACTTTCCCAGATCCCACAGCACACCCAGGAGGATGCAGCCTCAGCTAGTGGTCATGCCTCTGAAGCCTCTGTTTTTAATTGTAGCAAGGCATATTGTGTACCGTGACTCATCAGAGAACACATCTCAACGTTGATCCCCCAGATCTGTGGTCGAGATCGCAGTCGAGGTGCATGTGCTCTTGATCCCACTCAGTCTTGGAGGTGTCTGCGCTACAAGGAGCTCCTCTGGCAGCAGTAGTCAATTGCTGGGCAGGGTAGGCCTCTACCTTCTTTTCCTTGGAACGTGCCAGTACGCATGCCAGCCCATCCTACACAGATGTCTCCTGTATCTCTTTTCCACCCTGAGGGTGGAGCCACCACAGTCTCTGGTGAGTGCCCCTGTGAAAGGAGTCCAGTGCTGTTGCCAGCTTGCCAGGCCAGCTGTCTGTGAAAATGACACACTCTGAGGATACCAGGGTGGTATGTGGTGGTAATCAGCCAAGGGCCATTTTGATAGCTGCTTTATTGATAAAGCACCGCTTTCCGAAGACTCTGGGCACTGTACAATCAAAACAGTACAACTATTAAAATCAAGCAATACCAACAGAATTAACTGGGAGTCAACACACAGTCTATCTATCTTAATTAAAACATTACATGATTCTTTAGTCATTAAAGCCTGTTGGAACAGGTAGGTCTTTGTACCCTTTTAAAGGATTCTACTGAGGAGCCTCCTTCAAATAACCAGGTAATAAGTTCCCCAGGGTAGTCGCAGCCACCGAACGCCCAGTCTCCTGAATGCTGCAACCTAGCCCTGGGAACTCCAAGGAGCCAACCCTCTGCAGAACAGAGTGCCCGGTAAGGGACAAAGAGATCGTGCAGATATACCGGCCCCCTTTCATATAGGGTCTTGTAGGTCAGGAGCCCTACCTTGAAGACAGTCCTCCACCTGATCGACAGCCAGTGCAGTTTGATGTGGACCTGGTGATATGTTCACACCTTTTCACACCCGTCAGCAATCTTGCCACCACGTTCTGCAGCCGGGAGAGGTGGCCTCCTGATAACCCTAGTTACAGGGTATTACAGTAGTCCAACCTGGACGTGACAAAAGTGTGCACCATTGTGGTCTGGTCCTCGGGCGGGATAAGGGCGTTGATCCGGGCAATGTTGCTGTGATGGTAAAACCCGCTTTTAACCACAGCCTACACCTGAGCATTAAGCGTCAGGCCATCGCCCAGGATCATGCCCAAATCCTTCATCCATCTAAACCGAGTAAAGGGAATCTCTCCCCCCCCCCAGCACTAAGCCAGGTGGTATCTCCCCTTTCTCCCTGACAACCCGCTCCACCACCAGTACCTCAGTCTTGTCGGGGTTAAGTTTAAGCCAGTTTTGAGTCTGCCAAGCCTGGATATCCTCTAGGCAGCTGTTAAATACAGAGGTCGCCATCTGGTTATTGGGCGCACAAGATAGGTATAGCTGGGTATCATCTGCATAACAGTGAAAACCCAGCCTATACCGCCTAATAACGTCTCCCAACGGCAGCATATACACTGTGAACAACAAGGGCGACAAGACTGAACCCTGCGGACCCCACAGCACAGAGGCTTCTGGTTGGATAAGGTCAACCCCATCGTCACCCTTTGCACTCTGTCAAGTATGACCTGAACCAGTTGATGACATTACTGGACAGGCCACACCAGAACTGCAGGTGGTCAAGTAGCATCTCATGATCCACGGTGTCAAATGACACTGAGAGGTCCAGGAGGACTAAGATAGTGCGATCTGTCATGGCCCTCACCATCAGGTGATCATTTAGCACCCTCACCAGGGAAGTCTCCATACTATGCCCAGCCCAGAACCCAGACTGAAAAGACTCGTATAGGTGGAAGAACAGACGTGATGCTCCTCGAGCTGAATGGCCACCACTTTTTCTATAACCTTCTCTAAAAATGGTTGCCGAGACAGTCCGGTCCAAAGAGGGCTTCTTCAAAAGGGGCCTGACCAAGGCCAATGGAAAGACCCTACTCTTCAATGAACTCTGGACGATCTCCACAACCACAGGTCCATTCGGGTCCAAACATTCAACCAAAAGGCAAGTTGGACCTGGGTCCAGATCGCGATGTGTTGGTCGCAGCCTCGAGATTATTTCCACCACCTCTTCCACCCCAACTAACCCAAACTCATCCCAGACAGAAGTGTTTCGACATGGCTCAGGACAAACCCTGCATCCCTTTCGAGAGATGCTCAACAAGACCTCAGCCCTGATAGAGGACACTTTGTCAGGAAAGAATAGAGCTAGCTGCTGACACCTAGTGCTCAAACCTGCCCCACCAACACTGAGACAAGCAGGATATAAAAGCCAGTCTACTGTGCAAAAGAGCTGAGCTAGTCAGCTCCTTGCCACAGCATGACATGCTGGACAGGGAGTGCCTTTTGTATGCTTAAGGCCATCCTGGGACCAGCAGCATGCCCTGCACCCTCCTCCTGTATGATCTGCAAGTATGCAGTCCTTACTGGGCCCCTTCAGGATTTCCGCCATCCTTCGGTCAAGCGACTAGTATTGGATTCGGCCTTCTGGAAGTCTGATGGCCAAGGTGATGTCAAGAAGCCTCTGAACATAGCTGGCCCAGTGGCGCTGAGGGTTGAGGCGCTGGACGCCACACCTCTCATTCACCCGGCTTGGGCACAGGGGTCGACAGGGCAGGTGAGGATTAAGCGCCTGATGGGCTGCTCTCTGTCCCAGGGGGTCGGGGTTGGTCAGGGATCGCCTGGCATGCCAGCGGCTCCTGGTGGAGACCAGGGGTGCTGCAGCACGCTCAGCTGCACATAGTCAGCGTGCCCTAACGCAGGCAAGGGTTGCCGTGCGCCTAGTGTCGGGGATGTGCACACACATGGGGGGGGTCGTCACTAGAACAAAGAAAAACCCTGGTCTGAGGGGGTAGGTCACAGCACCTGCCCCCATGGGCTAGTCCATCCTGCCTGACCTTCCAGGTTCCTCCACCTGGGTCCTCTCCCACATCGGAGTCCGTCTCTAAGTGTGCCCAAGGAGGAGGGGCGGCCCCACCCCAGAGGAGTTAAGCCAGGGGTGCCGATCGTGGCTAGAGGAGGAGGGAGAGAGGAGGCACAGGTAGGAGGACTTCAGGCAGGGCAGGAGCAGGCAGGACGCCTGAGAGAGGCCCCCCCAGACCGTGGCCAGAGGGAAAAAGAGATTGGAAAAAAAAAAAGCCTCTGGACAGAGAGTCCAAGAAGATTGATCACACAGCAAAAAAGGTATGTGCTGCTGCTTTCTTAGGTCTCAGTCATTGTGATCACTCCCTGTTGGGAGTGCTGGATGAGATTCTCCCTGCTGATAGGCAGCTTCCAGTGAAGTTGGTCAGGGACCAACATCAGTCACTGGCCAAACACCAGCTCCAGGCGGCTATGGACATGAACAGCTTGTGCCCATGATATGGCAACAGCCAGGGGCTTGTCTGTGACTGTCCACTTTCATGGAGAATACCCAGCATAGACTGGCAGATGTTACTTTCTTGGGCACTGACTTCTTTGGTTGTGGGATGGAAGGATGTCTCATGAGGATTGAGAAGTCCACTGCCACTTTTGACTGTGGTGTCATACCTGAAGGACCGGACTGCCCAGAAGTCTAAAAGCAAGACCTTTTAGTGTAGGTCCTTTAAGCCACAGTAACCTCTACTGAGCCCCCCCCCCAACAGGAGCAGTATCAACACTGGCACTGGAAGCCCAAGTTTGGAGGGCAGGGGCTGAAAACAGGGTCAGTGTTGCTTCACCACCTCCTGCAACCGGTGCCTCTTCCAGAGCTGCACAATGATAGGTTGGAGGGTGTCATTTCCTCGCCTGTCCTGTCCCTGACTGAGCTCCCAGTCGGCGGTCAGCTGTGCCACTTCTGGTCACAGTGATCCGCTAATACTACAAATCGGTGTTAGAAGTGGTAGTCAGAGGGTTGCCTCTGGACTTTGAGGCTCTCCTGTCTGACAGTTCCATGCTCTTCAGCAGTCCAGGGGGTCATAGGACACACTTCCCACCCTCGGGGGTACTCTTCTAAGCTTCTTATAAAAGGAGCCAGAGGCCATGTCCCAGACGGCCTGGCAAGTCAGAGGTACGTATCCGGTTCTTCCTGAAACAAATTGAGGACTGGCACCCTTTTAGATATGCCCAATCTAAACCAGATCTTGTGGAAGCGAATTGGATGGTCAGTCTGAACCAGATTATACTGCCTCCAGAGCAGGACATGTGGTTCTGCTCCCTGGACATCTAGGATGCTTTTTTTCATAGTCCAGTCTGTCCTATTGGCGATTCTTCCAGTTCCAAGCAGATGGGGCAATGTATCTGTTTCAGGTCATGACCTTCTGTCTCTCCTCCGCACCCAGGGTCTTCAAGTGCATGGCGGTGGTAGCAGCCTTTTTGAGGTGCAAGCATGTCAGGTATTCCCCTACCTGGACAACTGGCTGATAGTCTGGTTGTCCAAGAGTGTTGAGCAGTCCAGAAATTTGGCCCTCCAGACCAGCCGAGACTTGGGTCTGTTGTTCAGCCTGGATTATTCCAGACTGGTCCCCCTCCCTTGGGATCAGGTTCATTGGGGGTGGAACTAGATTTCCTGTGGGTTAAGGCCTGTCTCCTTGTGGATAGGACTCAAGATCTTACCTCCTTTGCTTATCATTTTGATTTGGGCTCTCGCACCCTGCCAAAGATTTCCCACAGGTTCTGTGGTACAAGGCATCCTCCACCACTATGATTCGCTGGACTCTGGCAGATGAGCCACATGCAGTGTGAGTTCAGCCGTCCGTGGTCCCAGCACCTATATTACTTAGACAAGCCAGTTGTAGTGACCCAGCCCCTGTGGGATGCCATCCAGCGGTGGCTGGACCCAGAATATGTGGAAGAAGGAATCCGGGTTCTCAGGCCAAAATGGTCTGTTATGCTCATGAAAAACACATTTCTTGGAGGGTGAGGAGCACACCTGGGAGACCACAGAGCCCACATATTGGAGTTCTGTGTAGTGCATCTGATTGTGCTGGAATTTGCTCCTGAAGGAGATGATAAGCCACCTGTTTTCATAGTGGGGCACTTCCCTGGTGGACCTGTTTGCCTCCTGGGAGAAAAGAAGTCAGAGGCTGTTTTGTGCCTGGACCCTGGGCCTTGTGTATGCCTTCCCTTCCTTCACCTTGATCCACAAGGTGTACGGACAAGGTGCGAATGATCTGGATAGCTCCAGGCTGGTCCAGAGAGTTATGGTACCAGATCTCCTCAGCAGCAGGCCTCCATGGCAGTTGCCTCTCCGTCTGGACTGGCTGAGCAGACAACAGGGAGCGTCCTGCACCCAAACCATCAATCCCTGCACTTCTAAGACTGGTTCCTGGTAGCTAGGTTCCAGCCTCTAGGCCTATCGGACAAAGTGTTCCGTGCAGGGCCCTTGAAGGGTGGGGAGCAGGATAATTCCGGGCCCGCACCAAAGAAGAGACCAGTCCACAATGTATGCCACTGTACGCAGCTGTATAGGGGCCCCAGAGTCTGAACTTTTCCCAGGGCCTCTAATTCCTCTCACAGCTTTCAGCAAGCAAGTTCGTCCCTTTTGATGGCCCATGTCTCACACGGCATCCTCGTGCTTGATGAGGTGCTTCCTCATCTCCCAGTGGACCTGCAGAAGCCACCAACAGCTCCAGACTGCCATGGACAATGGTGACTCCTGTGCCCGGTCTGTGGCGGCCACAGTGGCTGTGCCACCTGTCTGAGGATCTCTACCTTTACAGCAGACACCCAGCACAAGCTGGCGGATGTCCCCTTCCTGGGTACTGACTTGTTCAGGTCAAGGGCACTTCACCTGCATTGAGAAGTCCAATGCCACCTGGACTTTGTGACATCCAAGTAGAGAAACCCCAAAGGTTCTAAGCAGAAAAGAAGCCCTTTCTGCCTCTCTGTCCCTGCAGCCAAACCAGCTGAGCCTCAGGTTGGACAACAGGCTAAGGCCTGACAACCTCAATCAAAGTTTGTGGTCACGGTCATCTGTAAGCGTGGAGGCAGATGCCCCGGTGGCTTCTCTTCCCGACCCTCTGCCGCCTCCAAGCCTGCCCAGTGACGGGATGGGGGTGCCTCCTTTGTGCCAGTCGTGTCTACCCTGTGTCCTCCCATGGGGGGCTGGCTCCACCACTTTTTGCCTGGTCCACTGTCACCACAGACAGGTGGGTTCTGTAGGTGGTCAGTCCGCCTGCCTCTGGAATTCGAGGCGTGCCTGCCTTGCTGAGCCTGTACTTACAGGAGGAGCATCGTGTCCATGAACATCCTTGTGGCCCTTTGGGATCACATCACCCAGCTCCTCTGCATGGAGGTCATGGCCCTGTCTGAATGGTTACTCTGTCTCAGATCATACTATCTGTCAGGCAAAACATGCGGTTTTGCTTTCTGGATCTTTAGTATACATTTTTGTCATGTCCCAGTCTGTCCATCCCACTACCAGTTCTGGGTGGAGGTCCTCTACAAGTTCCAGGCCATGCCATTTGGCCTGTCCTCAGCCTCCAAGGTCTTCACCAAATCATGGCAGTGGTGGTAGCCTATCTGAGGTGTCGAGGAGTCCGGGTTTACCCCCTACCTGGACGAGTGGCTGATTGCGGGTCCCTCCAGGCAGGAGGTGGAACGTCCAAGAATCTGGCCCTCCAGACCTGCGTCTCTCTTGGCCTGTTGGTCAACAAGGACAAATCAGAACTCGTGCCCTCGCAGGTGATCAACTTCATTAGGGCGGAGCCCAACCTTGCAGAGCCAGAACTCTACTCCCAATGGACAGGGCAGAGGCTCTCCTCCTTTCCAGTCATTTCGGGTTGGGCAGTTGCACCCTGCTCGGGACTTCCGGGCCTCCGTGATACATGGGGCATGCACCAACGTGGTCCGTTGGGCCTGCTGGAGAATGCACACTCTGCAGTGGGATCTGGTCTGCCAGTGGTCTCAGCGCAAGGGCCACTTCAGACAGCCGGTTGCTGTGACCCAGCTGATGTGGGATGCTCTCCAGTGGTGGTTAGTCCCAGAACATCTGCAGGAATTAATCCCATTTGTCCGCCCGGAGCTGCCAGTCACCATGACAACCAGTGCCTCGCTTATGGGGTGGGGCGTTCACCTTGGGAGCAGAGTCTCCAAGGACTTTGAACCCCCAAGGAGTCCTGATGCCATATCAACCTGCTGGAACTTCGGGCAGTTTGGCTGGCACTGACTGCCTTTGGCTCCACACATTTGGGGTCAGGTCATTTAGGTCCAGATACCACTACAGCCATGTACTACCTCAATAAACAGGGCGGGACACACTTCCTTCCTCTGTGCAGTAAAGCTTTCCACATCTGGACCCTCATGCTCAGCCTGAACACCAATCTCCTGGCCATCCATGTGGCCGGCATCTCCAACCAACTGGCGAGCCTCTTTGTCTGTGTGGGCGAGATGTCTCATGAGTGGTCTCTCCAAAGGTAGTACACAGTTTGTTCTCCCTATGGGGCATCCCTCTGGATCAGTATGCCTCCAGGGAGAACACCAAGCTGAGGCTGTATTGTGCCTGCCCCCCCCAAGCAGAGAACATTGCAGGGGGATGCCTTCTCAAGGCCCTGGAACCCAGGCCTCCTGTATGTCTTCCTTCCATTTCCTCTGATTCACAAAGTGCTAATCAAGACCAGGAGGGACACGGCATGGATGATCGTGGTGGTTCCGGACTGGCCCCGCCAGATCAGGTACCCCAGTCTCCTCAACCTTAGGTGCAGGCTCCCTTGGCATCTTCCTTTCCGCCCAGACCTGCTCTACTGCAATCAAGAAGGTATTCCATATGGACTTTCAATTCCTGCACCTGTCATCCTGGTTCCTGAGTGGCTAGAGTTCCAGGCTCTCTCCAAAGATGCCCTCACCGTGGTGTCATCGAGGCACAGGTCAGGAAGCATAGGACAACCAGGAGCAGTTTCAGAATTCACAAATAACATTTTATTTGACTCAATAACAGAAAAATAAAAAATAAAAATTATTCAAAGTGTTTTCAAAGGCAGTACAAATAGAAAATGCAAGTCCTTCAGAGGGTATCTCTTAATTCCAAGTTTCAGTCTCTCATTCTCCTTGTCTCTCTAGCAAAAGCATTGTTGCTCTTTTTATAAGTCTTTGTCTGGGAACTCGTTAAGAGAGGCTGCTTCTCACAGAATGTTGTCAGTTTCATTCCTTGTAGATGCAGCAAAACAGTACATGGTGTCCTAGAACTGGCCTCTTGCTGATAGCTCTGCAAAGGGTTTAAAAATTGCATCTCAGGCTAACCCCTTGAGTTCAAAATAGCTTTTTGCAATCATTTCAACAGTATAACTATATGCAGTTTTAAACAAAGGGATCCCAGTATCAGTGACATTTCCAAATAAAGAGTCACATATATTTTTATACCCGCAGGTATGCAAGGGGGAGAAAAGACAGAAATAGCAAAGGAAGGCAGAGAGATGGTGAGAGGCGGAGAATTGCAAACGTGATCAGTTCCTAGGTCTCACAAGAAAATTTGGTTGCGCAACCAGACAGACAAGACAGAAAAGGGGAGGATAGAACAGAATCAACAAAGCCCAAGAAGGTAGCGTCTTTCAGAAAAAAAGACATGCAAGAACAAGGGGGCACAATTTGAAGATAGAGGGGGGACGGCTCAGGAGCAACATGAGGAAGTATTTTTTTCATGGAGAAGGCGGTGGACACATTGAATGGCCTTCCTGAGGAGGTCATGGGGTCAAAAACTGGTGGAATTCAAGAATGCATGGGACAGACAATATGGCAATTCTGGTTGGGGAGGGAGGGAGAGAAAGAAGTAGGCTGTTGGTTAACTAGGATCTGCAGCTTATCCAGTAGGTAGGGAAATGGGCAGACTGGGTGGGCCAAGCGGTCCTTATCTGCCATCAAAGTCTTATGTTTCAGACCCTTCCATTTAAACTTTCTGCATAATAAATGGGGCTGGGCCTTATTCAACCCTGTCGCATGTGGTCGAGGCTTCTTGGAAGGAGTCGACCCAAAAATGCTATGCCTTCAAATGGAAGAGGTTCTCCATTTGGTGCCAGGGCAAGATGCTTTACCCCTTATCTTGTCCTGTGGCTAGCATTCTCGACTACCTTTAGTCCCTCTCTTATGGGCTTTGGGTCGATCCTTAAGGTGTACCTGGCAGCCTTCTTTGCATACTAAGCACGGACTGGCACAGGAGAAGGTGGTCTAGTGGTTTTTCAAAGGCCTTTACCGTATTTCCCCTTCGGTGCATGATTCACCATCACCTTGGGACTTGTTGCTGGTGTTGTCAAAGCTCATGGGCAAGCCATTCAAACCAGTGCACAGGTGTGATGTATCTCACCTGTCTTGGAAGACCGTCTTCCTGGCAGCTATCACATCAGCCAGAAAGATCAGTGAGCTCCAGGCATTCTCGGTGGAGTCTCCTTACCTGGTCTTCCACAGGGACATGGTTGTCTTTCCACCCAACCCAAAGTTCCTCTCGAAGGTTGTGTGCGAGTTTCACCTTAACCAGGTGATCAATCTCCAGTGTACTTCACCAGCCTCACCTTGGAGCTGAGCACAGGCTCCACACTTTGGACCTCACGGCAAGTGCAGGCTTATTATAAGGAGCACAGGGATGGAGGGAGATGTTCACCAGCTCTCTTTGTCACCTCGCTGAAGCTGCAACTGGCAGCTAAGCGGACGATTAACCCAGGTGGTTGTTTCCTGCATCGACCTCTGCTATAGGTTGGCGGATGGGAGCCTCCTGTAGGGCTAAGAGCTCATTACACCAGTCATACAGCTACCTCGGCTGCTTCCAGGGATGACCCTATCCATGAAATCTGCAGGGCTGGTACCTGGAAGTCTGCTCACCTTCATTTCTCACTAGCACATCGACCTTCACGCCAGGATGCTGGTTTGGGGCCTCAGTTCTCCCATCTCTATTCCGTAAATAGGGGTGCGCCTTGTCCCTCTTCCCAGAGTACTGCTAAGAGTCTGCCAGAGTGTGGATCGTACATCATATCCACATCCCTAGAAAACAGGTTACTCGCCAGTAACAGTAGATCTTACTTTGAGAGGTTCTTGCAGTAGATAATAACCTTGAGGACTGCGCCCCCTGGTGTCAGGACCACCTGGAAACTTTAGCTAGCTGTGTCTGAAGGGGTCCACCCACCCGACACCACGTGACAGACGTCAGCGTGACACTATATAGTGGTAGGACCCCACACTCGGCTTCCAGTTCTTTCCCGCCATCGATCTATGCACATCGGACCTCGCGGAGATCGCTGCAGTTCGACTGCCATATCTCAGATGAGTATCCATTTTTTCTTTATTTTACATTTAATTTTCAAGTTTTTGCATGTCTTCTCCATCGCCACAGAGTCTCATAAAAACAAGTGTGATTCTTGCAGCACTCAGCTCCACACAGGACCCCATTCTCTTTGCCTCTTCTGCTTGGGCCTGGAGCATAACACTGAGGACTGTGAGGCCTGCCGAGGATTCAGCCACGCCACACGGCGCTGCCAGCAGGCTCTCGAAGCCCAAGATGGCAACTATGGGGAAAAGGCTGCAAAAGTTGAGGAACGCTTCTTCCTCACCCACTGACTACCATAAAGAAGAGGGGAACAAAGAAATACGGGACCAGGATGGTCCCCTCTCACCCACAGCTGCCTTCAAGTGAGCTGTGGCCCTCTTCCTCTAGTAAGACCACTGCCAACCAAGTCTGTTCCACCTTCTCAAGCAGCCTTGATCCTCCCGCTGCCACTGGTTACACAGTGGCCTCAGCAGAGTCCGAGGCTTCTGCGTCCCTTAGACCCATCACCGGTTCTCGGCAGGCTGGCAGGGCCGATAACCCGCTCGTCGGGCCCGGGCTGATAAGTCGGACTCCAGTGCCCGCATGGCCAAGGTCGGATCCTCAAACGACCGCCCAACCGTTCAGTTCACTTCGGGCTCCAGCACAAGCCCCAACGATATCTTGCCAGACAAGAACCAGCTGCCAGTCTCTGGGCAGCATTCTCCAGTGGGTTCTACACACGGAGATGACCACTTTTCTCCTGTTGAGGATCCCCCTTCGCCCTCCCCAGACCAGCAGGAGCCGAAGAACCGGGGTCGTTTGGTGGGTGTTATTTCTGAATTACCCTGGACCCGATGTCTGAGCTTCCGGGCACCCCACAGGACCTTTCCTCGCCCCTTTTATTTTCTTCAGCAGGACCATCAGCGCCACCACAGCCTTCCATCGGCCCCACGTCTGCCCCCATAGCTCCTCCGTCAAGCTGCCCTCCACGTGGCTGCCCAACCTCTCATTATGTCCTTGGGTACCCTGCACCAGGCTACCAGACGTCCGGTTTCACATCGGGATATGCGCCTTCATACCCTTGGATGGGTTACCCGTTGCATGGGCACCACACATCAGGATACCTGATGATGGGGTACCCTTCTGGGTTTCAGACGGTTTACCAGCCTCCTCAGCTCCAGGCAGACTTTCAGGCCATCCTCCAGTCCTGGTGGTCTGAGACAAAATCTCTGCTTGTCTCTGAGCTGTATAGCTGGCACCCGGTTAGATCCCTTTCCCCGGTCTACCCAGATCAGACTTCTAGGTCTGCTTCCCCGCTGGAACCATGACAGTCCACGCCGGGCTTCATGAAAGGTCATTAGGCCCTGGCAACAGTCGGTCCTCCTCCTCCTCCTCTAAAATTCATGAGGTCTCTTATTCGGACGTCAGACCTTGGATTCTTGGACTCTGATTCCAAATCTGGGTCTTCCACTGCAGCTTCAGGGTTTGAGACTGCACTTCTGGAATAGCCAAGTTGGGAGTCCCCAAATTACCTCTGGAAGGCCCTTCATTACGGACCTCCTGAAAAGGTCGGAGGTCTCGACTGGAAGTCAGATGTGCAAGATCCCAAGCGTCAGTGACTTGCTGAACACCTGGACTTCAGGAAACCACACCTGTCTTCATACTCCCGTGACAAGAGCTTCACGAGGGTTTGGCATCCACTATATTGATGATGCCTCCCTCCATTCCAGCTGTAGCGAAGAAGGCTGATAGGACCTGTAGAACTACAGAGGGTAAGGATCACCTAAGTGTCCACCCCAAGGCTGAGACTGTGGTCATCCGGCGCCCATGATAGGTTCTTTAAGCCCAAGCACATGAGCAGCTCCCTTCCTGATGAGTCGAGGCAGCTTGATCAGTTTGGGAGAAAGATTTATTCAAACAACATGAAGTCTTTCTGTATTCTGACAATTTGCAGTTAGCTCCAGCCTTTAAACTGTCCCAGAGAGTATAGGGTTAATTTTCTCTGCAGCGCATAGAACATTGAGCTCGAGCTCGGTTGAGGTCTCTGTCTGCAGCCCTTTGAAACCCAACTGTCAGATTCTTTACTCCGCCTCACTGAACATTCGCTCCAGAGATTTCTCCTTCAGCTCAGTTCAAAAGTCGTTTAAAGTATCGGTTTTAAGCCAAAATTATTCCACACTGTCTGTTCAGGCTCTGTCTGCGGTACCGTGAGTACTAGTTTTCTGTTTCCTTTGTGGAAATTGTAAGCTTTTTTGATCGCTTCGGCTGAACTGATCCTCTATATTGAATTCTCTTACTTTGCTTTAGTGTGTGGTTACCGGTCCTTGTCAGCTCTAATAAAAAAAAAAAAAATATATTTTTTTCCAATACCGGTGACACGGTTAGGAACCAATAAGGGAGTCTTAACTGGAGGTTTCCGAAGAAAGGGTAAGTTTGATTAAGTTGGCCATGTCTGAGAAACCCAAGAAAAAAAAAGGCCCACTGGGTTTCAACACTGCAGTGAGTGTGGGGAAGTCTTTCCTAAGGCCAATCCCCATACCACCTGTGTTTATTGTCTGGGGTTTGAACACCTCGATAAAGACTGCCAAATTTGTAAATTAAAATGTTCCTAAGTCTACCCTGGAAAAGAGATTAGGTAGATTTAGGGAAAAGAAGGCTGAGAAGTCCGCTGAGCCAGATGGCCAGCCCATTTTGGTTCCGACCGAGCCAGAAGGAGCGCCCTCTGACAAGGGCGATACTTCTTTGGGCAAGAAGAGAGCCGATCTGAGGGATCGGTTCCTACAAAAAGGAAAGACAAATCGGCTGGTTTGGATCCAGAGGTTCATGTTCCGACCGCTGATGAGATTGCCAGAGTGATTCGGATTGTTGAATCGCTTCGCCCAATTCCGTCCAATCCGGCTCCGTTGGCTAGGGGCTCGGTTCGGTCAGTTCCACCGGTTCAGGAATATGCCCCTGAAGATTTTTATGAACCAGAATTTGAGGAGGAGGGGGATTATGAACAAGATGATGACTATGATGGAGCAGAAAGTCTGGATGTGCCCATTGAACCGGACATCTCCCCAGACAGACCTTGTGGTGTTTCCCCTCCTAGGCTCTCTGAGTCACCTCCCCACTGTATGTTTTACAGGAAAGTGGCTTCCTATGGACGAAGCTACAGAGGATCAAGAGGAGCCTGATATTGTAGAGATGATGGACATCCCAGAGTCCAGGAGGCTGTCTGTTCCCTTGCACAAATCATTTGGGAAACGGACACAAAAAATTTTAGTCTCCTAATTCTGTACTTCCTGTTGATAGAAGAATGGATAAGAGGTACACCTTATCAGGCTCAGACACTGAGTTTTTCTACCAGCAATGCAGCCATGTTGGGGTCGTGCAGGCTGCAGCCTGTGACAGGGCTAATATTCCCTTGGCTTCACCCCCCCCCCCCAGACAAAGACTCCAGGAGGATGGATGCCCTGGCAAAGAAGCAATACATGGCATCCTCTGTGGGACTCAGGCAGGCTAATTATATGGCCTATACAGCCAGGCACCAGAAGTCCAGGTGGGACAATGTACTGGCACTGGCTAAACAGGCCTCCCCCAGCTGGCCAAGGAGCTGGGGGAGGTGGCCGCGGATGGGATTGAGGCATGTAAGGTACAGTTCCATGCTGCTGTGGACTCCAGTGATGTATCATCAGTAGTCATGGCTACATCTGAGGCTATTGGAGAATGGCTTGGCTCGATGTACTAGCTTCTCACAGGAAACCCAGGCTAAGGCCATGAATTTCCTGTGGAAGGTAATTTCTGTTTGGGAGTAGACAGAGAACTACATGAAGAAGATGGAGGAATATGGACCACTTACATGAGTGCACAGGCCAAGGAGAAGCAGGCAACTCCTGAAGGCAGCATTAGTCTGGACATTGCTCTGAGCAGGAGCTGGCTTTGGTCTATGATCTTCCAAGGCATTCTGTCTTAAATTCTCTGCCTTTCTGCAGACCTTCCCTGCTTCCTGTGTTTCAGTTCTTCTGATTCACATTGCTTGGACTCAGTTCTCAAGGTTATTACCTACTGCAAAAACCTTAATGTAAGATAGTACAGTTCGTAAGACCTTACCGTAACAGTATATCAAGAGAGAGCTCTTGCAATAAGTAACCTTTTCCTCCCTCCTCCCTCCTTCCCCAGTTTCTGCTGCTCTTCTTGACTCTGTCTTGGCTCCAGGAGCCTAACTTTCTGTTCTCCTGTCACTCCCTTTGGAGGTCTCGGTGGGACAACTGGAATCCGGGCATGGGGAACACCTACTATATAGTGTCACACAGACGTCATCACGTGTCGCCGGGTGAGCGGTCCCCCGTCACACACTGCTAGCTAAAGTTTTCATGTGGTCCTGACACCAGGAGGTGCACTCCCAAAGGTTATTACCTACTGCAAGAGCCTTTCTCGAAGATCTACTATTATGGTAAGTTCCTGTATAACTGTACTTTCTAGGAGTGGTATATGATGTACATCCACACTGACCCACCTAACCTCTCAGTGGCACATTGGTCTTGCTTCCAGCAGGTAACATCTGATGTCTGGGGGCAGTGCCGGGGGAGTTACCACCCCGGTGGGTGGGAGGAGCAGCTTGAAACGTTCCAGCAGGAAATAAAGGGGAAAGGAACACTGCCAGAAGTGTGGCTGTTCATCACATACCACTCCAAGAACTGTTATAAGTGAGTAGCCTGTTTTTGCATGCCTCCTATCCTGGAGCTCATCGTCATTTGAAAAAGGCTTCCCATTTGAACCCTGCTCAGCACTGTGAGGTACAGTACTTGTAGGTCTCAATCATGTCACTTCTCCCTCTCTTCTCCTCCAGGGTGTACATGTAAAGATTCCTCAGTCTCTCCTCATAGGGTTTCCCTTGCAGCCCCTGCACCATTTTGGCCGCCCTCCTCTGTACCACCTCCACTCTGTTCTTTCTGTGGTGTTGTTTCTAGAACTGAACACAGTTCTCCAGGTGGAGGCATACCAGAGAGCAATACAACGGTGGCACCACCTTCCTCCTCTTGTTGGTGATACCCCTTCCTGTGCATTTCAGCATCCCACTAGTCCTGCCTGTGACCGTGTCACACTGTGTTGCCACCTTGCAGTCTTCTGATATAACCCCAAGGTCCCTTTTCTGTCTATATGTCTCCCACCCCCCATCCCCAACACACACACATGCACTAAGACCGTGTTTCCTGTGTCCTAGGTGAATAATTTTGCACTTTTTGGCATTGAATTCCAACTGCCGTGTCCTTGACCACTGTTCCAGTTTACCTAGATCTCTGCGCATTTTCTCCACCCCTTTCTAAGTATCCATCCTATTGCAGATTTTAGTGTCACCTTTGAAAAGGCATACCTTTCCCTCAGTTGGTCTGCAGTGTCCCCAATGAAGATACTGCATTGGACTTCTCCCAGTACCAAATCCTGTGGTATCCCACTGGTCACTTTTCTCATCCCTCGGTGTGTGCCATTGACCACCACACTGTTGTTCGTTACCAGTTTCAAACCCAGTCTACCAGTTTGGACCCTCCGCTGGTTAACTTTCTAATCAGTCTTCTGAGCAGTGCAGTGTCAAAAGTCTTGCTGATGTCCAGATGCACTACATCCACTGCCCTCCCGATCTATTTCTCTACTGACCCAGTCAAAGAAATCTTATCAGATTCATTTTATAGTCTTGATTACCAGTGGCCCTGCAGCCCACTGGATGTGAGATACTCAACCAGCCTCTTTTCAGTAGGGTTTCCATTAGTTTGCCACCACTGAAGTTAATCTTCTATTGCTAGCTTCCACCCTGCTACTACTTTTATGCAGCAGGACCTGTCAGACCATCTCTAGTCCTCTGAACCACTCCTGTTTCCAGTGAGCTATAGGACAAGGCCATCAGCAGGGCAGCTAGCACTTCTCTTAGCTCTTTCAGTACCTTGCAGTGTATACCATTTGGTTCCATAACCTTATCCACACTCAGGGCTGCAGTTCTTTCAGGACTCTTTCCTCTGAAAATGGACTTGTGTCCACCCCTTCTTCTCCATCCCCCCCTCCCTCCACTGTAAGACCAAGCAGATTACCTGTTTAAAATATCAGCTTTTTCTTTCTTCTGCAGTCTCCTCCTTCTGATCCTCACTATCTGACTTCAGGGTTTCTCTTGAAGCAGGCCACACCTAAGGAAATGTAGCCGCCAGGCATTACGACCACACTGAATCTTTTCTAGCTAGCAGTCTACCAGGGGGCCACCCACTCAGATGTTTTATGCCAACATCGTCCTATCATATAAGGGTGGGCGGCCACTGCAACCTCCTCAGTTCTTTTCCCGCCTTCGAAGGACTTCACGTAGATCCTCCAGCTTCAGTTGACTGCCATTTCGTTGAACCTTTACTAATTTTTTTGCACTTTCTAGAATGCATCACTTCATCGATGATTTTTTTTTTTTTTCCTCTCTGTTTATGCCAAGCTCTGCCTTTGTGAACAGCCTCAAAAAGTGTGCCTGCAGGCAGAAGATTCCCGAGAAGGACGACCACAAGGCCTACGCCTGCTGCCTAGGCCCGGAACACAATACCTAGGCTTCCGTGGTTTACTGCGGCTTCAACCAGGCCACCAGGAAGTGCCAAGTGCAGACCCTCAAAACTTTTCTGCTGAAGCAGGAGGTCACCCAGATGGAGAAGGGGCTTCAGGCTCAGTTCTTCCACTTCCCCCACAACATCCTTGGGCTCACAGCCTTCCAAGGACTGGGACAAGTCTACGGGAAGCATAAGCATTGAGACAAGGTCCATCCTAAGGAGAAATCCGGTCCCGGTCGCCGCTCCAGTGCGCCAGCTGGTGGGGCTGTTGGAGCAGCCCCTCTTCCTCACACACCCTTTCCCTGCAGGGGCTACCATTGGCAGCTCCCCCACCAATGTTTACGTGGTGGGGGTCAGTTCAGGGATCTGTCACCCAACTTCACAGCCCCTGCTGTTCGTGCCTGTGTTTCAGCAGCCACTCCAGTAGCTCAGCTGGCACGTCATCGATGAGCTCCACATCGGCAGTCACTGGAAAACAGCCTAAACCCTGCCGCCGACCTGAGTTGCTTCTTTGGCATCGGTCTCAGGCCGGAGCTCCTTCTCCTGAGTCACCCCAGCCCGAGCCGCAGATTCATGTCTCCATCCCAGTGCCAACACATGCTTGAAGAGCTTCCCTGCAGGTTCCAACCTGTGCAACCACTCATCCTGATGCTGACCCTTGTGTTCCCTCAACCGATGCCAATGGGCCTGACGCCAATTGCGGTGGATTTCCATTCCGTGCTTATCGTCTTATTGGGCTTTATGCAGGTTAAGCTTGCTTGTCCCATAGCCCATCCCTGCAATGCATCCTGCTTCTCCAGCATGGTCATGCCCCAGAATGCTGGTACCCCGTTCCCACCTCAGGACTTGGGGATGAGGATGGGTGCCATCCGGACCTCATTCTTCCAGATGAACTACCCCTTACAGCTCCTGCTCCATGGTCTTGTCCGGAGGAGACCCCAAAGGTATATCCTCGCCCCCAAAAAAATCCCTTTTTTATCTTGGTTATGAGGAGGCGTTGCAGTCGACCATGGGTTTAGACACACGAGGAGCAAGACCCTGCTCAGTGTTGTCTGGCCGCTTATTTAAGGCTTCCAGATATCCTCCTCTGATCATCCCTCCCTTAATTGAGACTTTTGAAGACTGCACACCATGGCTGCCTGGCATCAGCTCAATTTGATACCTGCTGTACCAAGGAAGGTAGACAAATTATACCAGGCTCCGACAGGACGGCCCTTCCTCATCAATCAGACTCAAGTGGATTTTGTGGTCATCACTGCTGCCCACGACCACACCAAGAGGCCCTAACACCTCAGTTCCTTCCCCGGATAAGGAGTTCCGGAGGCTGTTTCACATCTGGAAGAGAACTTTTGCCTCTGCCACGTTGACCATCAGGGTGTTAAATTACATTGCCCATATGGTCCAGTACCAAACCCAGCTCTGGGACCAAGCCCTTGAATCAGCCCTGGCCCTCCCAGAGGACCCCCTAAAACAGCAGTTGCTGCAGTCTCTAAAGCCAGTTCCAACGTTGGCACCCACTTACTTAAGGCTGACTACGACGCCATATACATCTTGGCCAGGGCTGCAGTAGTGGGTATTTGCCTACATAGACACTCTTGGTTGTGGGTATCCGACTTTGCTCAGGGTGTTCGATTGCCCATCCTGAATGCCCCTTTAGAGACTACAAGTTGTTTGGCTAGATATGCAGGACATACTGTCTTAACTACAAGCCTTGCCACAACTGATCAGTCCACTCCATGTGCAACACCAGCCAGCCAAAAACTGGTCCAGTGAGTACCCTTTGTCTGTCTATTCATAGAACAAAGCCCTCTAGCAAGCCCCAGGCTGCTCTTGCCATGCCACCCCTCCAGCACCACAGGGAAAGCCCCAGAGGAGGAGTTGCAGCCCTCACCGCCCCAGCTGGTCCAGCCTGACTTGTTGCGCAACACCACCACCCCACCCCCAAGGCAGAAGGTACTTGGACAAGTTGAAGGAAATCACCAGAAATGCCTGGGTATGTCAGATCATAGAAAGTGGCCACACTCTGGAACTTCTGGAGCAGCCTCCAGAGAAATCCCCAGATCTTACTTTGAAAAGGCTCTTGCAGTAGGTAATTATGTATAGGACTGAAGCCGGCAGGTGTCAGGACCCCATGGAAAAATTTCTAGCTAGCAGTCTCAGGCGAGGAACCGCCCCCACGTCAGGTGACGGCGTCAGCGACGATGGTGTATGTTAGGCGGTCCTCACGCCGCCTTCCGTTCTTTCCGCTGTTAGCTCATGCCAGCACCTCACGGTAAAGTTCATCGGCATGCCGGCCTCTATCGTTGGTGGTTTTACCGGTATTTTCGATCCACTGTCAGGTATTCGTCGGTGTATGTCATTCCCTACACCCTCCGAGCACAAGAACAAGTGCGACTCTTGCAGTGCCCAACTCCCGCACAAGGACGTCCATTCCCAGTGCCTCTTTTGCCTAGGCCCCGACCATCCAGTGGAGAAGTGCCAGCACTGCCTCAAGTTCAATGCAGCCACCCGAAGATGGCAGCAGCAGTCTCTGGAGGCCCATATTTTAAAGAAGAAAATGAGCTCCATGGAAAAAGAGTTGAAAAGGCTCCGGCAGGCATCCTCTTCCCCCGAAGGCCATCGAAAGAAAAAAGACAAGGAGAAGCACCAGGACAAGGGCTCCTCATCCACCGCGTCTTCTTCGGGAGTCGTCTTGTTGCAGGTAACAACCCCCCGGCCCCGGAGGACTGCTCCGCAATGGCGCCTCTGGGCTATTGGAGGCCTCCGCTCCCAGTAAAGCCACCCTGGTGCGGCCTACTAGTGTGAGCGGCTCCGGTAAGCCGGACATTGACTCCTCTGTCCGCACAGAGAAGGTCGTTAAGTCGCCTGACCCCTCGGGGTGGCGCACGGGCCCTATTCCGCCCAACCAGGCCACCTCTCCTTCACGGCCTGTTGCGGGTGAAGGGTCCGTTGAGTTGGACACCAGTTCCTCCGGCGCCCGCCGGGATCCCGCTGACAAGTCGGACGTCAGTTCGCCCGACATTCGTACAGCGGACAGACCGACACCGGACCCTCCCCCCCCATCCGCCGTTCCCGGCTACCCGCAGCCTTCATTGTCCTCCGGGACTCTGGGTCTCCTCAGCCTGACCCCAAGGATTTTTCTTCTCCTATCTCTAGGCAATGCTAGGTTCCTGCCCCCCCGTCAGACCATCCGCCCACTGGACCGACCAATCTGATGGCGGCTCCTCAGCCGCCAGCTACGACGCCAGTCTTGCCGACACCAGGCGACATCCCACTCCCAGATGCCGCTCCAACCACGGGCCCTCCACCCACGGGCCGTCTGCTCTGGCAGTCCCCGGTTCCGGGTATGTGGCCCGTTGTATCCAACACTGTCTTACCGGGACCACATTATGTGATGCCCCAGTACCCGATGCCAGCCTATCAATGCCACAGTACCCGATGCCTCAATACCAGACGCCGGCTTCCTGCCATTGGGTACTGGATCGCGCCTTATGGGTATAATCCATACCCGTATCCCCCTCCTCCAACGCCCCTCAGCCGCTAGTGGACTTGCAGGAGACTCTGGCTTCTGGTGGGCTGAGGCCAAGGCTCAGCTCACCAGAGAGGTGGAGAGTCGTCTTCCGAAGATGGTTCCAGTTCCCGTACGTCCACGATGAAAAACTCCCTCACCACCTCCGGACACCAGGGCTAAACCCTCTGGTTCCAGAGAGGGGCAGGACACGCTTCCCCGAGGGCTTCCCAAGGGGTCCATTCCTCCCCCACACCGGGAGAGGGAGTCTTCTTCATCACCATCTTCTTCTTCCTCGGACGCCTCAGACGGTTGTTCCGAGCAGGATGACGAGCCACACTCTCCGTCTAAGCCAGGCCAAGGACTCCTCCGAAGTCTCCTCCGGAAGATCCTTCTTTTACAGGGTTGCTACGCAAAATCCAGGAGGTTCATAAGTGGCATTCCTTGGAGCCAGATCCCCAGCGTAAAAAACTTGCTGAGTATCTGGATCTGCCCTTGACAGCTCCCACTTTGGTGCCACCCTGGATTGAGCCTGATGCTGATCTTGTTTCCACTATTTGGAAACAGCTGTCTGCTTTTGCCCCACTTCCTCGGAAGTTGAACAGGCTATATCAGGCTCCCGAGGGTGTTGAATTTTTAGACTCTCAGCCTCGAGCTGATTCAGTCATGATTAGCGCAGCTCATGGTCGGTTAGCTAACCCGAGGCATTTGAGCTCGTCTCCACCTGACATAGAATCTTGTTTTCTGGACCAGTATGGTAAGAAACCGTTGCTTCTTCCACTCTGGGTAGTAGGACCCTGAATTATGTCGGTCACATGGGGGATTACCAGAAGGCAATTCTTAGCAAGGTGGAATCCAAATTGGGACTCCCTTCCGAACTCTCAAGTCAAACAGAAAGTGGCTGACTTTGTGCGACTTACGATGCAGTGGACACTGCTGGTAGGAGCTCAGTTTTCGCCGTAGGCTTACGGCGTCATGCCTGGCTCAGTATGTCAGGGTTGGTCCCGGAAGTGCAGTCCGCCATTTAGAAAGCACCCTTCCGGGGTTTGGTGCTGTTCGGTGGTGATGTCAAGGACATTATCACCGATCTGCAAGAGAAGGGGATGGCACTGAAGTCTGTGGACTCCATGTATCATCCCCATCAAACACAGCACCGCCCTTTCGCAGAATGAATCGGTCAAGGCGAAACCCTCAGGAAAGCGGCCGCTAAACACCGGCCCCTGGCTGCCAAGCCCCTCTGCCCAAAAAGCAGCGGGTGCTTCAGCTGCAACGCTGCCCCACACCACCTGACTCTCTCCCTCTCCCACAGCCTCCAGGCTTCCTGGAGGAACCAAAAGGAGGGCGGTTTTCCCTCCACCTCCCAGGCTGGGAGAGGATAACTTCAGATTCCTGGGTGCTCCAGCTAATCGCAGAAGGACACTCACTAGAGTTTCTACAAAAACCACCTCGTCACCCTCCCCCAAGGTTGACATACTCTCGGGGAACACCTTCTTCTGGTCCAGGAAGAGATTTCAGCACTTTTGCTGAAAGAGACAATAGAGCCCGTCCCCCTTTCTCTACAGGGAATGGGTTACTATTCCCACTTCTTCCTGGTCCCAAAGAAGACAGGAGATGTAAGGCCGATTCTAGATCTCAGTTCCCTGAACTTATTCGTGGAGTACAAGAGGTTCAGGATGCTCTCCCTGCAGAGCCTCCTGCCCCTCCTTTGGTCAGGACAGTGGCTGTGCGCTCTGGATATGCAGGATGCTTACCTGCACATCCCTATCTGCCCTTCTCACCGTAGATGCCTCTGTTTTGCTTTCCAAGGGGACCACTACCAGTTCAATGCCCTCCCTTTTGGTCTTTCCTCAGCACCCCGGGTGTTCACCAAGTGCCTTGCGGTGGTAGCAGCCTGCCTGCATACCCGGGGGGGGGGGGTGCTGATTTTCCTGTACCTGGATGATTGGCTCTTGGCGGCCTTGTCCAGGGAGGAACTCCTTCGCTTCCTGTCCCTTACCCAGCAGGTCTTTGCCTGTGTAGGTATTACCATCAGCCATACCAAGTCTCACTTGATCCCATCCCAGAGACTCCAGTTTGTCGGGGCAGTCCTGGACATGACCTTGGGCAGGGCCTTCCTACCACTGGACAGGGCAGCCACACTCCAGGCTCAGGTCAGTCTGCTGTCTGGCCACAGGCGGGTCAGTGCGAGGTCAGTTCTTCACCTCCTCGGGCTTATGGTGGCTGCTATCTCAACAGTCCCTCGCGCTCGGCTCCACATGAGGGTCTCTCAGTGGACCCTTCGGTCTCAATGGGATCAGTTGGTGGACGACCTGGACCAGCTTGTCCTAGTCTCCTCTCCCATGGTTCGGGACTTGCAGTGGTGGATGGTTCGAGAGAACCTTTTTCGGGGAGTTCCCTTCTGCTTTTCTCCCCCCTCCCAGTTGCTGTATGAGATGTAGCTGCAATTTTTGCATCTTTTTCTTCAAATTTTGTCAGGATCGACTTTTCTTTAGAGTCGATTGATTGCATGGACTTTGCAGAGCTTCGCTATGGTGGTTCGGTGTCTGGAGAAGTAGGCCCCGAGGCCTCCGCTAGTGCTGTTTGGGTGGATGGGTTCTTAGGATTACTTGCTGGCGCTTTGTTAGTCCGTCCCATGGCGAAAGAAATGTATCGCTGGACGCAGCTTGGTCCACTGAACACAGTTTTTGAGTCAGATCAGACCTTTTTTGGGGTTTTCTTGCAATTTCAGCTCTTTATGGTGGGATTAGTGAAGGAGCTCTTGCTGAGTGCGTCTCGTCAGTGGGCGTGCTCAATAGCACTCCGGAAATTCACTTATTGTTGCAAAAAAGGGCCAGAACCTGTCCCAGAACTTCATCAGGGTAGAGGGTTCTATTCTCACTTCATCCTTGTGCCCAAATGCGCAGGAGATCTCTGGCCCATTCTAGACCGCCAGGAGCTAAATTATTTCATCCAGTGCAAAAAATTCTGGATGGTGACACTCCAGGGGTTGCTGCCTCTTCTGCACCAGGGAGATTGGATTTGCTCTCTTAACATGAAGGATGCTTATCTGCATATCCAAGTACATACTCTCACAGATAGTACCTAAGGTTTCATTTTCGGGGGACACTTCCAGTTGCAGGCCTTACCCTTTGGCTAGTCTTCAGCCCCTCGGGTGTTTACCAAATGCCTGGCAGTGGTGGCAGCGGCCCTCAGATTGGAGGGACTCTGTCTTTCCCTACCTGGATGACTGACTTCTCAGTGCCCAGTCTAGGGAGCACCTATTACAGACTCTGGATCATAATACCCACCTATTCCAGGCTCTAGGCATCACGGTCAACCTTCCCAAGTCAATTCTGACCCTCTGTCAGTGCCTTCATACATAGGGGCCTTCCTGGATACTGCTCAAGGCATGGCCTTCCTGCCCTAGGATTGGGCAGATTACTTGATAGCTCAAGCCCACCTGCTGTACAGCAGCCGCTTTTTCTCAGCCAGAACTTTCCTTCAGCTCTTGGGTCTGATGGCTGGTTAATTGCATGAACCAGTTTATGGGAAGGGAATGTTGGCCAAGACACCAGGAATGTTCCCTACTCTTTGCGAAGAGTGCCCTGGGTTCTTTTATTTCCACCTGGACACCCACCAGGATGGGCAGAAAGGACCTCAGTTTAACGTCTCATCCGAAGGACAGTACACCCCAGCAGTACAGCAGCATCCCCCAAATACTGCACTCGGATGCCAGAGATTTTTAGGTGCAAGTCCAATCCCGTTGTGGGACGAGAACCCATGACTTTCTGGTCCAGAGGTGGATGTGCTACCAACTGAGCCACTGTCACCTGAGGCAGTATTGATTTGGGGGTTAACCCTTTCAGAACTTTGAAAACAGAGGTGGATCCTGCTCTGGGTTCAAGGGCAATAGTGGCAGAGGGTCTTTGCCCAAAAGCATAAGGGAGGTGCAGGGCTAAGAGGTGGCACATCACAGTGAAGGTATGTGGGTCCATCTCTGCCTCTTCCTTGGGTGAAAGACTGCATTATTTTTACACAAGATGGACCCAGATGACAGATGCTTGGATTCTGGCATTAGGCTACACAATAAAGTTGACAGCCATTCCTTTTAAGAGGCATTTTTTTTCCGACCCCTGTACCAAAGTACCCAGTGAAGAGACAAGCAGCGTCTCAAACGTTGGATCACCTCAGGCAAATCGAGCGATTGTTCTGGTGCCTCCTGACATACAAGGCCAGGGATTCTACTTGTTTTATTTGATAGTTCCTAAAAAGTTGGGGGGGGGGGGTGTTCGGACCTATTCTGGATCTGAAACACCTAAACAAGTTTATTTGCCACACATCCTTCAAGATGGGGTCCTTACAGTCAATCATCTGGGCTATCCAACCGGGGGATTATTTAGCATCCATAGATCTGAGGGGTGCATATCTCCACACTCCTATTCGGTAGTCTCATCAGAAGTTCCTCAGTTTGTTGTCCTCGGGCAACACAGTATGGGGCGCTGCCCTTTAGGCTGGCAGCAGCCTCCAGAGGGCTTGCAAAGATGCTAATAGTTCTGGTAGCACAACTTCAGCAGGAGGGACATCATGTCTACCCTTACCTGAATGGCTTGCTCATTCAGGTGCCTTATGCCCACTGGCAAGTGAATCCGTGACCAGGACGCTGGAGATTTGGCAGTCCCATGGCTGGGTAGTCCGAAGAAAAGCTGTCACAGCCCATCTCAGACCCTGGAGCACCTGGGAGTGGTGATAAGGACAGACATGGGGAAGGTCATCCCCTCAGCAGCCAGGAAGGAGGCCATGATACAAGAAGCTTAGTGGCTGAGGAGCCAGTCTGCTTCAGCTCACAGTCTACTGCAGATTCTGGGTCTCATGATGGCAATAATAGATCTATCCCATGGGCTTGCTTACACATGCGACCCCTTCAGACAGAGTTGCTGGCAGCCTAGGACCGAACCGCGTCGGACTATCAGGCCATGATTCCGGTTTCCCCACCTTTTTGACAGTCGTAGAATTGGTGGTGAGTTTAGAGAACCTAAGCAAGGGGTCCCCATTGGAAGTTATCCAGAGTTGATCTTGACAGCTGAAGCCATTGTCGGGCTGGAGTGAAGTTCTGGACCATCTTCCCATTCATAGGGTTTTGGTCTATGCAGGAACAACACTTCCACATCAGTTTCCTGGACATCGGGGCTGTATGCGTCACACTCCTTCATTTTCCCAAGCTGGTACAGTCAAGAGCCGTGAAGATAAGGTCAGACAGCACTGTCACAGTGGTGTACATTAACAACCAAAGAGCAGAGAGATGCTAAGAGAGGCACTCGATCTGCTACTGTGGGCAGAGGAGAACCTTCTCTCTGTCGGCAGTTCACTTGGCGGGGGATGTTGAACATTAAGCTCAGTTGGCTAAGCCAAGAGAATGTCCACCCAGGATGGCGGAAGATTAGTACAGAAGTGGTCGATCTTCTGTGCTGGTTTGGTCGTCTACAGATTGACCTGTTCGCTGCCAGTCAGAATACTCTGGTACAATGGTTCTTCAACTGATACCGCTGTCCACAGGCAGAGGCAGTCCTCTTGGCCACTCTGTATTGCACCATCTCCAGACTGTCCCTGATTAGGTGATCTTTTCATCACTGTCTACCCTACCGACTGAAGAGACGCAGCTTGACCCAGATTCCCTCTCCAATGTCATTGATGAACATATGGAAGAGGACAAGACCCAGGACATATCGCAGCAGCACACCCCACTCGCCTCCTTCTCTTTGAATTTGACCCTGTTCATCACCACTATCTACTGTCTCTACTTCAAGTCAGTTTCCTATCCATCTAAGTATATCTTTAGCCGTGCCCAGGTCCTCCAGCTTCTTCAGTAGTCTTCTGTATGGCACCAAGTTGAAAGCCTTTCTGAAATCAAGTAGAATAATCCACATAGTGTCCCTTGTCTATTTATTTTTTTTTTTTCTACCCGATCAAAAAAAAACTATCCGGTTGGTCTGAGAAGACCTCCCTGCCACAAACCCATGCTGGTTACGATTCTGTAGACTGTTGCTCTCTAGGTAGTCCACAAGATCCTTTTTTGATCAGTGACTCCCATCAGTTTACCTGCTACAGAGGTAAGGCTAACAGGAGCAGGGTGGCCAATGGCCACTAAAAAAAAGTTGGTTTGGCAACCAGATTTTAAAAGTTACTGTCCAATTGGCTACCTGCCCACAAATTAATTTCTGAGCCCGTAATAATGATGGTCACTAAAGATATTGATTTGGCAGCCAGTTTTGAAATCAAGTGGCCAAACTAGCCAGCAGCTTACAGACTGATTTTTCCCACCCTGAACAGGAGCATTCCTGAAATGAGGCAGCCAGTATTTACCAGTGAAATGGGCCAGAAGGGGCCTGAAGCTCTAAAGGTAGATAAAGCCATAGGGCCAGATGGGATGCACCCAGTGGTGCTCAAGGAATTGGCTGCAGAACTGGCTAAACCCCTGGCAAGACTACTCAGTAACTCAATTCAGACAGCAGTAGTTCTGAAGGACTGGAGAGTAGCGGACATAGTCCTGCTATACCAGGGTGGGAGAGAAGGAGAAACTGGGAAATTAAACCTAACAGCTGCCTTGATGTTGCTTTCAGGCAGGGTGCCCATTGTCTTTCTTTCTGAAGACAGAGTAGGAAGTAATCGTTAAGGATGCCTGCTTTTTGTTCATCTTCCTCTAGTACTTTCCCCCTCCAGTTGCCAAAAAATGCACCCTCCCTGCTTCCTTTTTTCCTTAATATACCTGAAGAAATATTTTCCCGCACCCTTTATATATACACACACACACACACACACCCCAGTTAATATGCAGCTCGGTGTCTGCCTTTTCCTCTTGGCAGTCCTCTTTGTTGCGCTAGTTTTTATTTAGTGTTCTTCCCATTGCTTCTGCTTTTCCTTGTACCTGGTGAAGGCCTTTTTCTTGGCTCTTACTGCTTCTCTGATCCTTTCTAAGAACCATATTAGTCTCTTGTACCCGTTTAACATTTTCAACAATTCTCATGTATGATTGTTGCCTCGTGAATGGTCCTGTTAGTGCCCGCTGTCTTTCCTCTACACCTCTGATGCCATCCACTCTGGTCAGTTTGTCTCAGACCAGCTTTCTCATCTGGTTGAAATTTGCTCTTCTGAAATCTAAGACCAGTTTTTGATGGGCACATTCTGGTCCCGAGGGCCAGCCTGAATCAAATAGACCTATGGTCGCTGGATCCCAATGTCTCCCCTACCCTCATTCTGCTCACCATCTCAGAATTGGTGAGCACCGGATTGAGAATGACTTACTGTCTAATGGGTTCTTTAATCATCTGCACCAGTAAGCAGTTCTACTGTGTATCTAAGAGGGCTTGACATCTGGTGCACCTGGCTGCTGGAATGTCCCAGTCAGTATCCTGCAGGTTCAGACCACCCATTATGTCCCCCTTCTTCACTCCCCTTGCCAGCTCTTTGGCTCTCTCTCTCATTCCCTTGTCCTAGTGGTCTGTAGATCACCCCCGACCTGTATCTTATTGCCTGCGGGAACCATGAGGTAAACCCACAGTGACTCCGTTTCTCCTGATGTATCTGTCCTCCACAACCTCTATGCTCTAACATATAGGGCTATGCCTTCCTTCTTCCCTCTATCCTATCTAAACATTATGTAACCTAGGACTTGAAAGTCCCAGTCATCTTTCTCTGTGGCCTAAGTTTCTTTGATGGCTGCAAGGTCTGCTTCCGTGTTTGTATAGCACTAGGTCCAACAGTGCCATGACCTTAGTAGATTATGCTGTTCTTCATGTTAAATCTCCTATCCATAATCCAGTCCTACCTTGGGACTTGAATTCTTTGTTTCAGAAATTGACTTTGACTTCTTTTGAGCATACTGAGGTTGTGGCTTATGTTTCCTGTCATGGAAAACATGGTTTTACTTCGATGACTACTGCTCAAAAGGATTTCTAAGCTTTAGGCCTAGTGTGTGAACCTCCTTATTTGATTTTTCAAATATAGCATCTTTGCGTATGAATCTTACGTTTCTACCAAAGGTAGTATTTCGATGCACCTTCCTGTATATTATCCTGAGGATGCCAACTAGGGTTAGGTGCTGTTTCATACTTTGGATGCATGTAGAATACTGCAATACTATATTACTTGCATCAAGAACTACAGAAGGTGTCCTCAACTTTTTGTTTCATTCGACATGGGAAAGAGGACGCTCTTGTGTCTAAAACGATGCTTATCCAAAGGAGCTTCCTGGAGCTATTTGTGGTCACTCCACAAGGGGTATTGCCACTTCTGTTACCTGTTTCAGACATGTCCCTGCTGGTAATATATGTGTGTGTGTGTGTGTGTGTGTGTGTGTGTGTGTGTGTGTGTGTGTATATGTATATATATATATATATATATGTATATATATATATATATATATATATATATATATATATATATATATATATACTACATACAACATTGTCCACGTGAACATTACAGTCTAGACATTGTCTCTTATATACGTGTTGGCTTTAGACTTGCTGTACTGCAAGGCTTTCTGTCATGATCATATATCAGATTGTACTATCTTCCTAGTTTACTTTTTACTGCATGGGAATCGTTTCAAAGATATGGCCTAATGAATGAGATATCCTCGGAACAGTTATGGAAGCACTCGGTAGATCTTTGAGAGAATCTCCTTCATTAGGCCTTGCAATCCCTCCCTCCTTCCCCGTTTTACTTTCAGTGAGGGTTATAGCTGATGCTGTGCCTAAATAGCACTCCATGCATCCTGTATCCAGTCCTGTGCCTCTCCTTGTATGCCTGCTGCTGGTCTCATCTCCAGCTCCCCACAGTTGGAGGTCCTTTGAGGCTAATGACTGGTGGGAAAGAACTGAGGAGTGATGGGAACAGTCCATGTTTACATACAAATAGACGCACGTCATCGTGGGCAGCCCCTGGCTAGCGAAAGGGTCCATGTGGTCTTAGCATTGATGACTTATAGTTCCAAAGGTGTGGCGTAACGGAGATACTCTTGAAGGTTTACTGTTACAGCAAGTTCTTGTAAAAATTTTACAAGCTGCCTCCTGCGTGCACCCTGGCCCTGGCCAGCTTATGGTGAAACCTTTTGAGCCTTTGACAATATATATGACCTTAGTTTTTGTTGTGAAAAGTGGCTTTCCCTCAGCCAGACAGGTCAGCGAGTTTTAAGTTCTTTCACTTGACCCAGCTTGTTTAAATTTTTACAAGGGCAAGGCCAAAATTATCAGTGATTTGAAGCAGGGCTTGGGACAGAGTGAAGGGCGTAGTGGTTGCTCAAGGTAGTAGCAGTAGATAGGGAGCATGGGAGTGGATGGTATTGATTAGAACCCTGCATGTACAATAAGAAGTCCTGGTATTGTTGGGGTTTTATGGGCAAAATGGATGGACCAGTGGTAGTCTCCTGCAGTCATTGTCTGTTTCTACATTGCTTGGATCTGTACAGTGTGCCTACCATTCATGTATTCCTGCACTGTCCACTTCCCCTGCCCCAGGACGCATCTGGAAACGAGTAACTTGCTCAGTGTACATTTCCTGGTGAAACTTTTAAAAAATGTGCTGTGCCCCAGCAAGACATTCCGACCCAGGGTGGTTTCCAGTTTCCATCTGAACCATTCCTTGCAGTTGTCTATGTACTTTCAGGATGCATGCTAGCCCTACTGAGGAAAGGCAGCATTGGCTGGATGTCAGGCATGACTCTGTTCTACCCACCATCTGAGAAGGTAGGAATTCAGGGACATTACTTGTCTTCTTGGCAACAGTAAAACAAGACCATCCCTCAATGGATCATTTCTTGTATTGAATTATGCTATCTACTGGCCTCAAGTATGCTACCTGAGGGAATGCAGCTGCTTCTGCCACCTCTGCCAGTAGTATCCCTAGTGGTGAGATTCGCTGGGCTGACACGTGAGAGGGATGCTGATTTTGGGTGCTTTATCCTAAAGTCTTTCTTCAGCTGAGCTGAGACCAGAGTCCCTTCCAGCCCAGGTACTACCAGTAGTCTTCACTGGGACGACAAAGTAGAAGGAATCCAGGTAGTTCAAAGAAAGTTACTCACCTGTTGCTGCTGTTTTACTCCTAGTACTTCTGCAGCTGACCTCCCATGGTTACTATCTGTCATTGCATACTTGTTGGTATGGCCTCACTTATGCTGTGGTTCTCGTAAAGATGTAAGGCTTGGAGTGACAGAGGCATGAGATGTAGGGGAGAATCCGGAGCTTTAGTCAACAGATTTTCTGAGGACTTTGCACGTGCTCAGATAACTGCACAAGGAATACCAGTATTAAAACAGTAGTTAGGTGATTAACTTTGTATACTCCCTTACTTGGCGTCTAAATACGTTTTCCCGTTGTCATACCAGCATTTTTAGTCCTGCAGTGTACAATACTGCAGTGACCCTTTGCCACAAACTGTGTGTTTAAAAAGCATGTTTCACTGAAAATTTAATTCAAACAACATGAAGTCTTGCTATATTATGACAATTGTAGTATGACCACAGGTTAGAACTGCTCCGGAGGTGAAATAGTTAACTTCCATGCAAAGCATGGAACCTTGAGCGAGAGCTCGGTTGAGAAAGCTCTGTCTGCCTGCATTCAAACCCAAACCGTCAGATTCTTTACTCCGCCTCACTGAACAGTCGCTCCGGATATTTCTCCTTTTGCTCGGTTCATTTTCGCGTTTAAAAAGTTTAAAATAATTATATTTTGTCTAGTTTTAACCACAACCGTTCGGTTCAAGCTCTGTCTGTAGTAACGTAAGTAATAGATAGTTTTTTACATACGAATTCTGTGTGGAACTTGTAAAGTAATTATCGGTTCGGTTTGAACCGATCAGGTTGTATTGTAAGTTGCTAGTCCTTTTTTAGAGTACGGTTCCCGGTTCCTATCGGTTCTAAAAAAAATGGATTTTATTACATTTTTTTTCCATGCCCGGATAACGGTTGGGAACCCGATAGAGGTCTTGCTTGGCGGATTGCCATAAACAGGCAAGTTTTGGTTAGGCTGGCATAATGTCTGAGAAACCCAAAAGAAAAACCGGGCCCACTGGGTTTCAGCACTGTGATGGTTGTGGGGAAGTCTTTGCCAAGGCTGACCCTCACACCACCTGTGTCTATTGCCTGGGGTTTGACCACCTCGATTCAGACTGCCAGATTTGCAAGAATTTCCCTGCTGCCACTGTTGAAAAGAGAGTTGGTAGGCTCAGGGAAAGGGAAGCCAAAAAGTCTGCTGACCCAGATGGCCAGTCCGGTTCGGTGCCAACCGAACCTGAGGGAGTGCCCTCTGACCAGGGCGATACTTCCTCGGGCAAACGAAGAGCTGGCTCGGAGGAGCCAGTTCCTGCAAAAAGGACTAGAAAGTCTGCTGCTGGGGGAAAAGCCCTTTCCCCAACAGCTGAGGAAATAGCCAAGCAATTCAGATTGTCCAGTCTCTTTCCCTGGTTCCTGAACCGACCCCTTCTGGCAGACGTTCGGTTCATCAGGTCCCATCGGTTCAGGATTATGATTTTGAGGAATTTTACGAACCATGGGGGGGGGGGAGATTACGAAGACAGTGATTATGGTCTGGAAGATCTGGACGCTCCTGTTGAGCCAGATACCTCCCCAGACAGGCCTTTAGGGGTTTCTCCCCCTAGGCTTTCTGAGTCCCCTGCTCATTTCACCTTTTACTAGAAGGTGGTTGAAACTCTCCAGCTTCCTGTTGAGGAAGCTGTGGATGATCAGGAAGAGCCTGACTATGTGGAAATGATGGATATTCCAGAATCTAAGAGACTGTCTGTTCCCCATCATAAATCTTTTAGGAAACAGACAGTAAAAGTTTTAAAAAAATCCTCATTCTATACCTCCTGTGGATAAAAGGATGGACAGAAGGTATACTTTGTCAGGTTCTGATATAGAATTTCTCACACAGCAATGCAGCCATGTGGGTGTAGTTCAGGCTGCAGCTTGTGACAAGGCAGATATCCCTCTGGCTTCACATCCCCCTGAAAAGGACTCCAGGAAGATTGATGCTATGGCAAAGAAGCAGTACATGGCAGCTTCTCTGGGGCTCAGACAAGCGAATTGCATGGCTTATGCAGATGCTGCCAGATACCAGAAATCCAGATGGGATACTGTATTGGCTCTAGTTAAACAACTCCCTGACAAGTTTGCCAGGGAGCTGGAACAGGTAGCTTTAGATTGTATCGAGGCATCAAAAAATGCAATTTCATGCTGCAGTGGACTCTAATGATGTATCTTCTAGAGTTATGGCTACTTCTGTGGCTCTTCGCAGATTGACCTGGCTCAGATGCACCACATTATCACAGGATACCCAGTCAAAAGCTGTTGATTTTCCTGTGGTTGGCAATTCTTTGTTTGGGGAGCAAACAGAGAATTATATGAAGAAAATGGATGAATACAGGACCACCTATCGGAGTGCACAAGCTAGGGAGAGGCAGGCCACTTCTCAGAAGCAGCCTTCCAGGGGCAGAGGCAGGCCTTTTTATAGGCCTTTTTATCAGGCTCAAGCCTCCTCCTCCTCCTATGCCCAGAGGGGATTTTTTAGGAGAAGGGGTAGGAGGGGTTCAAGCAAGCCTGCTCCCACTCCTCAGCCCAAGGCCCCTGCCAAGCAGGCACCTTGATGGGGTAGCCAGGGCCGCTTCTCCCCTTCCAGTAGGAGGCAGGCTGACTTACTTTGTCCAAGACTGGAAGTCTCTCACATCAGACAAGTGGGTCTTGGAAGTAGTAAGCCAGGGACTGGTCCTCAGCTTCAAAAAATTTCCGAAACTGAGGACCAGATCTTTTCCTCCTGCATCTCCATTGGAGGCCTTCGCCTTAGAGTCAGAGGTCTCCACCCTTCTCGCTCTCAGAGCCGTGGAAAGGGTTCCACCTCTACACCAGGGCAAAGGTTTGTACTCCAGGTACTTCCTTACCCCAAAAAAGACGGGAGAATGGCGGCCCATTCTGGATCTCAAGATACCTGAACAAGCACCTCTTAAAACCAAAGTTCAAAATGGTGACTCTGGGAATCATTTTACCTTCCCTTGAGGGCCAGGGGACTGGCTAGCATCCCTGGACCTCAAGGATGCCTACTTTCATTCTCATCAGAGCTCCACAGAAAGTACCTCAGGTTCAAGCTGCCCTCAGGCCATTACCAGTTCAGAGCAATGCCCTTTGGACTCACCTCGGCTCCAAGGGTATTTACCAAGTGCCTGGCAGTAGCAGTAGCTTGCCTAAGAAGGCAAAAGATTGCCATCTTTCCTTACCTGGACGACTGGCTCATAGTAGGCCAATCCCCAGATCAGGTCAATCTACATCTTCAGATAACACAGCAACTGCTTACGTCTCTAGATTTTCTTCTGAATCTCTCAAAGTCAGTACTAGAGCCTGTCCAGCTCCTAACCTTCATAGGCGTGGAGCTGAACACCCAGGAAGCCAGGGCCTTCCTCCCTCTAGACAGGGCAAACACCCTAGTCTCCCTGGCCTCTTCATTCACCCTGCAGGTCTCTCGACCAGCAAGGCATTTTCTGCAACTCCTGGGACACATGGCTGCTTCCACAGCAGTAGTGCAAGGAGCAAGATTTCGGATAAGGGACATTCAGTTCCATCTGAGGGCCTTTTGGTCACAAAGAAAAGACCCTCTTACCAAATTGATTCCGGTAACTCGAACCCTGATCCAAGACCTTCAGTGGTGGCGGGATCAGAGCAACCTGAGACAAGGAGTTCCCTTTGTCACTCAGCCTCACTCATTAATCCTTGCTACAGATGCATCCCTCTTGGGGTGGGGGGCCCGCAAGGGCGACCTCACCACCCAGGGACTATGGTCCCCACAGGAATCTCTGTTCCACATCAACCTGTTGGAGCTCAGAGCAGTTTTTCTAGCACTTCAAGCTTTCTTCAAATCTGTTCAGAACAAAACTGTGCAGGTCAGAACAGACAACACCACTACAATGTGGTACATCAACAAGCAGGGGGGCACTGGGTCATGGCCTTGTGCAATCAAGCCAGCGAAGTTGTGGCTCTGGCTTACTCCTGAACACCTCCCTTTCGGCAGTTCACCCTCCCAGGCAAAGATAATGTCCTGGCAGATGCTGTCAGCAGGATCTCTCTAGGGTCATCACGAGTGGTCCTTGGATCCTGGTTCTGGGAGTGGTATTTACCAAGTGGAGATCTCTGCGGCTCAGACAGTCACCAACTTCCTCTCTTTTGCTGCAGGCCCCCAGTCTTGGGCTCAGTCCCTCTGGACGCCTTAGCCCTCAGCTGGGAAGGGAAGTTTCTCTATGCCTTCCCTCTCCTGTTCAAAGTGCTAGTCAAAATCAGAGCCCAATCCTGCAGGGTCATTCTGATTGCCCTGATTGGGCCAGGCAACCCTGGTACCCTCTCCTCCTGTCCTTAGCAGTCCATCCTCCCCTGTCCCTTCCCAAGAATCACAAACTGTTAACCTGTGCCCAGGGAAGAGTTTGGTACCCGAATCTCAAGTCTCTCAGTCTCAAGGCCTGGTTCTTGAAGAGCTAGAGTTTGCTGACCTACACCTCTCTCAAGGTGTAATGGATATACTCAAGGCTTCTAGGAAGCCTTCTACCAGGGCTACTTACAACTCCAAATGGAGAAGGTTTTCCATATGGTGCTCAGAAAAGAATATTTCCTCAGACACTGCTGATTTACCTACAGTTCTAGATTATATGGTCCATCTAAACACCTTGGGTCTGAGACCAGCTACCCTAAAGGTACATTTGGCAGCTGTCTCTGCCTTTATTTCAGCAGGTAAACCCTCCTCCCTCTTCTTCCCACCCTGTATTTTGCTAAGTTTTTAAGGGTTGCTTCACTAAATCCTCCCATTCAGGGACCCTGCCCCAGCCTGGGATCTCATGTTTGCATTGCTCAGCTCATGCAACGCCTTAGTCATTGTTCTTCAGCTGAGCTTTAAGTTCTTGACTTTGGAAAACTGTGTTTTGGTAGCTATCATCTCTGCCAGACGCATAAGTGAATTACAAGCATTGTCAGTGGAGCCAGACTTTATCTCTCTTCACAGAGATAAGGTAGTCCTTCGGACTAATAGAAAGTTCCTGCCTAAGGTGGTTTCGGATTTCCACCTTTAATCAATCTATTTCTCTCCCTGTTTACTTCACTGACCATTCCTCCTCTGGTGAGAGGAGGCTGCACAGCTTGGATGTGAAGAGAGCCCTTAGTTACTACATAGAGCGTACCAAGGGTCACAGGTTTGACTCCCCAACTGTTCCTCACTTATGGAGAAGGTTGGAAAGGGGAACTCCGCTACTAAAGATCCATTGCAAGGTGGATTGTCTCTTGTATCCATTTTTGTTATGAAAAGTTGGGTGAATCCCCCTCAGGCCTGAGGGCTCACTCTACCAGAGGTACAGCTGCTTTCTCTGGCTGCTGCCAGAGACATCCCCATTTTAGAGATATGTCAAGCAGCTACCTGAAAACGGTTCACGCTTTACCAAGCATTATTCCTTGGACATTCAAGCTTGGGTGATGCTCGGTTTAGCACAGTTGTCCTTCAAGTCTGTTCCTAAGTAGGTTCTGTCCCTCCTCCATGGAGGTACTGCTGTGTAGTCTGCAATTGTCATAATATAGCAAGACTTCATGTTGTTTCAAGAAAAAATTACTCACCTTAGTAATGTTGTTTCTTCTAATGGAGTCTTGCTATATTATGACCTCCCTCCCCGGCCCTCTCAGAACCTTGTTTTTGCGCTGTGGATGGGCATCACAGTGTTGGCACTCTGTTTTTTCTGCCATTTTTGTTGTTTTGTTTCACCCTTCCCTAGGGTGAGTGTGTTTTATTTCTCAATTTGGTCTCTTGAGTCTTTGTTCGAGACCAACAAGTGTGTTTGGTAGGTTAGTAGCCAGTTGGCTAGTGTAGGTTTACAGCTTCCACACAGAACATTAGTGAGTTTTAGCTCGAAAAGATATGACGGTTTGGGTTTGAATGCAGGCAGACAGCTTTCTCAACCGAGCTCACGCTCAAGGTTCAATGCTTTGCATGGAAGTTAATTATTTCACCTCCAGAGCAGTTCTAACCTACGGTCATACTGCAATTGTCATAATATAGCAAGACTCCATTAGAAGAAACAACATTACTAAGGTGAGTAATTTTTTCTTTTCAACCATAAAGTTCATGTTCAGTAATTATAACTTGCACAGACTGAAGCATACTAGGAAGTTGAAGCCAAGTAGACGTCGTCTGTCAGTCATACATTTTAACTCTGTCTCTGTGCTGAGAGTGTGAATTAACCCAAATTTCCAGTTAAATAGCGTTTCCATTTCAGACCAGTTTGAGTGAAGGTGTAGGTTAGTGTGGGTGGGGGGCGGGGGGCTCCTCTAAATGGCGTCCTTGGTGTAGGAGTATTGATTAATCCCAGACTGGAAAATTTTGCAGGACACTTGCCTTATCAGTCTCCACAATCCCACCTTAGTAATGGTCTTAGTTCATCATAAAATCAATAGACATTTTGTTTGTAAGACGTGAAGTTCACAGTAATAATGTATCTGGTTAAGAGAGCCCACAGTCTCGGTGGTGACATATCTAGACCGAGGAGTCTGCCCGTGTCCCACTAGTGTGCAGTTCCACTTGTGAGTGAGTGCCTTTCAGTGCTGTCTTGTTTGTATCAGCAAGATGAATAAGCTTAATTATGTACTGCAAATACAAATTATATTGTGTTACTCATGATGATATGTTTGTATTCCATTTAAGTTGAAGGGCAGTTCAAAAAACGGACAATAAAGTTAATTCAGCTTTTTTTCTGATGATCAGCGAAACAAAAAATAAAACTCATGTGTTCAGATTTCTGTCTGGCCTTTTTCCTGCTTCCAGAGTGCATTCCTTTTAAAAAATTTTTAAATATCGTTTCTTAAACATTGCAAATGAGAGATGAAACAGGCTTATGAGCCAAAATGGCCAATTCATTATCATGATACGAGATGTTGAATTAAAGAGCTAGTGTGTACTACTTGGAATCAATAGTAAGTTTCATATGCAGTCACTTCCAATAGATAAAGCAATTTTTCTGTTTGCTTGCACGCATGTGCAAGAAACATAGTGCCATCATCCGAGTTTTTGGAGGTGTGGCAGCCCTCTTCCAATTCAGGCAGTGTGTTTGCAGGCGGGGCCGCAGTTCTCCAGTGCCTGTTAAAGCTCTCTATGACAGCTCCAAAATGCAGTGGAGTACAGTTGAAAGGTGGAGCTACGCTCCAGTGAGCAGCGATCAGATATCGCCTGCTCATACCGCTTCGCCTACACACCGCGTGCTAGCCGCTGCACCACACACACACACACACACTATAGCCAGGGTGCCTAATCCCCATCGGCTGAGCCTGCGCTCCCCAAAAAGCCTTCCACATGCCCGCATGGGTGCCCAGCCCAGCGTAACGCTCATCCTCGCCAGCGGGGTTGCCCAATCCCCGTCGGCTCCACTATCTTCCCCAAGAGTACACAGGGTGCCATGCTGGGAGCCCACCCCAGCGTGGCAAGCGTCCAGCCGTCTTCATTAAAAAAAAAAAACCTGCAAATAAAAACTCCCTCGGCACTTCTCCTGCTCCCTCCCACAACCCGCACCCACCCACTGTGCACCCCTTATCCCATACTTACCTCCGGAACTCGGCACGACGATCTTCGGTGGACCAGGAACACGTCTGCACTCTTCAAAGCCAACCGTGACCTGAGGAAATGTCGGTAAGCTGTATAATGAGATAGATAGGGTTTTTTCAATTTTGCTGCATATCTCAGGCGTATTTGGGAATTTTTGCACCAAATTTTCAACGTGGGGTTTTTGAGACCCCTTCTCATGAATGCTGTCATGGCGTTATTCGGGCCCAAAGGGTGATTTCGCAGTCACCGCGAAATCACCTTGAACGATTAATCAAATGACACTGCCAGTTTCATAAGGTGGCCTCTCAAGAAGCCTATTTTGAAATTTGGTGGAAAAATTCCAAAAATGACTTCTTACGAGTGCAAGCGTGCAGTTCCTACGCACTCAGAAGTTCTGCGAATTTTCAATATTTTCAATCCAGATTTTCAACATTGCCATTTTATTACACTTCCTTATGAGCAGTACAGCTGTCATTTGTCACATCTTGCCCTAAAACATGTTTCCGCCATGTAGCAGCAATGGCGCAGTCGGTGTGCAAAATCAATGTATGGGACACATTAAGAAAATCACAGTGACACTGTTCATGAGCAGAGGTCTTAAAATGGCTATGTTGAAAAATTTGGTGAAAAAATTCATAAAATGACTTCTCTTCACGAACGCATTGCGCAGTTCCGCTGCACTGTAAGTTTGTGAATTTTCAATATTTTCACCCAGATTTTCAACACTGCCATTTTATTACACTTCCTTTATGAACAGTACAGCTGCCATTTTCACATGTCGCCCAAAATGTGTTTTCGCACATGATAGCATCAATGGTGCAGTCGGTGTGCTAAAGCAGTGTTTGGGACAGATTAAGAAAATCACAGTTACACTGTTCATGAGCAGAGGTCTTAAAATGGCTATGTTGAAAATTTGGTGACAAAAGTCCATGAAATGACTGTGTTACGAGTGAGCATTGCGCAGTTTCTAAGCACCCTCGTAAGTTCATGACTTTGTAATATTTTCAGTCCAGATTTTCACCAGTGGCATGTTTCCACACTTCCTTATGAACAGTACAGCTGTCATTTTTCACAACATGGCCGAAATGTGTTTTCACACTTTCAGTGCAGAGATGCGTGGTCGCTGTTGAAATCATTGTTCAGGACAGATAAAGAAAATCACAGTGACACTTGTTCATGATCAGAGGTCCCAAAATGCCTGTGTTGACAATCTGCTGTAAAAAATCCCAAACTAATTACATTACGGTGAGTTACGCAGTTTCTATGCATGCCATGACTTCACCAGTTTTTAATATTTTTACTGCAGATTTGCAACATTGCCATTTTACACCTCCCATGAACAGTACAGCTGTCATTTTTACAACCTGTTCGAATGTTTTGCACCTGTGGTGCTAAATGCCGTAGTCGTGTGCATAAGCAACTTCGCTAACAGACTGATATTGCCACTGTTCATGAGGTGGAGGTCACAAAAAAAATGTTGAAAATTTGGAGTGAAAATACCAACGAATGCCTGCGGTATTAGGGTTTCCAACCATAATGCCCAACCCTGTAGAGAATGAGAGGCATCAGGGGTGTGACTTGGGATTCTTGCCTATAATGCTCATACCATTCCACACCCTGCAGCCAGTGAGAGGCATCAAGGTATGCCTTGAGCTGTTCCGCCCCAAAGTTCACCCACCTCTCCTTTACGCACCCATCTCACCATATTTCCTGATGGAATGGGGTGCACATAAGGGCTAAAGACCCCAAGGCACACCGTGACACTTGTCAGTGTCTGCAGGGTGGAGTGTGGTGAAATGGTATGGCCGTTATGCCTGATGACCCAAAGGCACACCTCAATGCCTGTCACTCTCTGCAGGGTGGTGGTGGGGTTGGCTTCAGTTCAATACTTCACTGCCATTCCTATTACGCAGCTCTGTAACTTCTACACTACCACTGCCAATGTCAGCAAGCAAACATTTGGCATTGACAAATGCTTGTTTATTTTCTCTTTCTTAATTAAAAGATTTTCCACCTGGTAGTACAGGGGTGATGTGTGGAGCAGCACTCGGTCTGGAGGGAAAAAAAAGTCAGTTCTGTTCTTCCCACTACATCGTCAGAAATGAGACAAAACACCTTGAGGCCTCACAATCCGTAGAGCCTGAGCAGTGACTTTCACAAGCTACCAATCAAAATGCAGGAAACTGTGACATCACTAGTAACCAGGGAGAGCCAGTCCCTGCAGCTTCATGTGAAAGTGAAACCTGGCAGTGAGAAACAGTTCTCGCTGGTTACTAGTGATGTCATAGTCAGTGTGGCCTCAGTGTTGAGGTAGTGGGAGGAACACAACTGACTTTTTTTTTTCCTCCAGAGTGCTGCTCAACACATCACCCCAGTACTGCCAGGTGGAAAGTCTTCTAATTAGCAATCAGAAAATAAAAAATACTTTAGATATAAGAAGTGATAACTGACAACATCTGAAAGTTACAAATAATTGCTGCCAATTTCCAGGCAGTACACTAGCTCTTTAATGAGTGGTTTGAATTGAAATTAAATAGTGAGATTTGGACTTTTGGAGCAGTTTGAAAGGATGCACAACAGCCTTGGTACGGAGAGGGGGTACTGCTTGACACCAGGGATTATTCGGAACAGGACCAAAGAGAGGGGAGGGGAGTAAATATGATACAAGAACTGCTTGATACAGGTTGGGGAGAGGGAGGGAGGGAGGACTAGCTACTCACCAGGGACTTGCCAGTAGATACTAATTTCATCGGGCAAACATGCATAGCCAGGAAGGTCGAAAATCTTGCTACATTCAAAGGATGCCATGATACAAATTGAAGTGGGTTGTCAGAAGGCACATCCAAACAACATCTGGCAGGAAAATCCACCACACAGCATGATCAGGCCTGATCCCCAGCCACCAGTACACTGTCCCTTGATTTCAGCCACTGCTGAAGGGAACAGAGATGCACAGCATCTTCCAGGAATCAGTCTTCTCCATTGATTCACAGTAGTGGGTCTTGCTAGTTGTGCTAGGACCCTGTAGGGCTGATGCCCCCGGCCCCCACACACATACACCCACACCAGTCACCGACCTGCCTCATGGACTTTCTTTTTTTTTGTTTAACCAGGAGAGACACTAAGCTGAAAGCTTGTTTACAGGGTGACCTGGGAGCACAAGGAAATTGTGACTTGCTCAGGGTCACACAGTATGCAAGTGGTCTTACTGGTTAACCACCATTTATCCAGTGCCAGATATTGGTGGGTGGCCTGCCACGTAGGGTTGCACGGTACCTGCAGGGGATGCTGAGGAAGCCAGGGCAGTTTCCTTTGTTTTTAACCCCCTGGGCTCTTCGTGTGCATATTAACACACATCTGCTGGTCCAACTGCTGCTGCCACCCAGTCTCTGCTAGGTGGCAGGAAAGGGGTTGGACTCAGAGTCCACACCTCCTGAGGGAGGAGAGCTGTCCTTAGGGCATTCAGTCCATCTATCTGCCAGTCCCTGGGCGACCCTAATCCTTTCCCAGACCTGGGTCACAGGTGTGGCAGGCGGTAAGGCATCCAGCGCATCAGCCCATCATGTCACTGAGCCACTCTGATCAGCTCATCATAATCACATTCCTGGGTATAGCACTTGATCCACTGAGAAAGTGAAAGTTTCTTGAGGTTTTAAACTTTATTTTGCCTTATATGGAATCCCTCAGTTGTCTGAATGGCAGGAAACAAACATGATGGATCTTTGGCCCTTTCATCAAGTATTTCCTATAGTCCAGCTTTATGTCTTTTCATGTGAACCGCTCTGGTGCCATAGCAGCTATATGTCTTCATGTGAACCATTCTGGTGCCATATTAGAGTACAGGAAATCCAGAATCTTGTGTATCAACTTCACCACCATGCACACTGATAAACATATATACACTGGCCTACTGCTACAGTATGTCTCGCTGTCAATCAAACTAGGTTTCTAGGATCGTGGATATGTTCTGTCCACACTTGTTGGTATGTCCTTTCCCTTTAAGATTCTTGCTGGAAGGTCTAAAAGCTGGCTCCTCCCACCCACCCGGGTGCTATATGACTCGGCTCCGCCCCTTGACACCAGATCTTCCTCTCCGCTGGAAGATTCGGGTTCTCTCCTTACCGCTCATGTGTTACTGTAGGCCCTGGTAAATAAATCTTCAGATTTACTAAAACTCGTATGAGTTTCTTCTACTTGCTTCGCGATCTCAACTGTGATGGAGGACAAGTCCTCGCCCAGTTTCTGTCGCTGCCTGTGTGGGCAAAAGATGTTTCGCACTAACCCGCATGCCTCATGCGTTTATTTCTTGGGTGTCAGCCATGACACCCAGGCATGCGAAATGTGTTGCGCTGTTCGTTCAAACGTTTTGGACAATCGTCTCGCATGACTGCAGCTGGGCAGACAGGAAAAATGGAATCCGCCAGTCAAATCCAAGGAAGCCGTTGGGCAGTCTCCGCAGTTGCAGGGTCAGCCAAGCAGCTCAAGCAGATGAAGACCTTCAAAGAGGAGGTGGCTCGGACTGTGGATCAGTCCTCTTCCATGTCCATCTTCGTCCCACTTAATTTGAGCTCCACCTTCTCAGGCTCCTTTCAGGAGTTGTGCCAGTCCCTTCCCACCAAGGGAGAGGGACCCTTGAGCACTTGCATCTTTCGGTCCCATAAAAAAGAACAAGGAATCTAAAGAAACTTTGTCTCGCCGACAATGCTTCTGGAACCATGAGAGATCTCAGTCCCAGGAATCTGCTGTCTCAACTTCTGTCGAGGTTGTGAACTCAGCCACTGTCTTCAGGCCAGCCAGCTCAGACGCTGGACAACGATCCGGTTGAGATTATTCTAGACCCTATTGACCTGTTGACGTTCGATGAGGCAGACAACTCCTGCCTGCCACTGAGGAGGAGACCCAGCTTGCTGGGAATCCCCTTGTGGTCCCAGTCCCTGACCAGGAAGAGCTGCATTTCTCCTCTGTTCCATCTGAATTACCCCGTTGGTTCCCCTGATGGTCCAAGTCGAGGTCTCGGACCCCTTCGGCCAACAGGCAGAAGAATGCGCAGATCCTTGAATAAGGAGAGGCTTCGACGGAAATTCTGTTGACGCTGTGAGGATTTTTTTTTTTAATCATTTAACAGTTTTTACCTGCAGCCACAGTCCTGCATTACGGCGCTGAGGATTTAATGTGACAGCTACTTATGTCCGGCCAGAAGTCGGCCCTGGCTTCTACCCCAGCCATTACTTGGCAGACACCTACTCGTCAGGAGCTGGTCTGCACCATTCCTCTGCCCTCTGAGACGGTCAAGACCATTCCAGCTCGGCCAAAACCTGTCTCCACCAATTTGTGGTGGAGCCACCACCGAAGCAGCCTCCTTTAGGGGCTCTTTCTAAGGAGTCTCTACCTGTTCCGGGCCTACCGCGTAGACTGTCCGACACCCTCACACCTGATAGTCCCAGGCGGGTTTGAGGCAACTCTGGTGGCCAGCCGATTTATCCAGACTCTTCAGAACCCGAGGACTCTGACCTATATTCTCACCCCTTGGACAAAGAATCTCGGTAGTCTTTCTACGGAAGAAGGCCCTTCTTCCTTCATGGGTATCCTCCGCCTCGTCTCTGAATAAATGGGGATGCCTTTAGAACCCGTTCAGAAATGGGCAGAATACCCCCTCACTGATGTCCTCAAATGAGTGGATTCGCAGACTGAGGCCTTCCCAGTGGCTGAGGCCATTGTTGCCCCGGCTTTGGAGCTGTGACAGCACCCTTCCTCCTACCTGCAAGTATGCAGTGCCCATTTGGTCCCTCTTGGGATTCACAGAACATCTCTCAGCCAAGGGACTGGTGACAGGATCTGTGTTCAGGCGCTCTGGTAATATGGGAGACAGACGGACCTTCAGACAAAGAATAAAAAAAAATTGGACCACTCGGCCCAGAAAGTCCATGCCACCTCTTCACTGGGCCTCCCTCAGGCAAGCTCAGCCATTGTCATGGCGCATTTTTCTGATGCCCTTCTGGGCTGTCTAGATGAGGTTCTGCCTCACCTCCCTGCAGACCTCCAGACCACGGTCAAGCAGCTCCGCGACCAGGGTGAGGCAGTTGTGAAACGCAGCTCCAAGACAGCCTTGGACCTTGGAGATTCCTGCGCCTGCTCGGTGGTGGCCACGGTTGCTATGCACGTTTCCACCTTCACGGCGGACACCCAGCACAAGCTGATAGACGGCCATTTCCTGGTTACCAATCTGTTTGGCCCAGGTGTGGACGGTCACCTCCAATGCATCGAACAGTCCAGTGCCACCTTGGACTCTGTTACTTCTGCTTAGAAGGAATCCCAGGGTTTCAAAAAGAAGTCTCTTCTGCATTCTGTCCCTGCGGCCAAGCAGCCCCTTTTCCAATCGTGGCAGCATCAGCAGCAGGCTCAACCTTGGTGCCCTCTGCCCAAGTCCAAGCCCCTGGCAGCCCGTAAACCCAGAGGAAGGGGTTTAGGTGGTCCTCAAACTGTACCCTCCAAGCCTGCCCAGTGACTGGATGGGGGTGGCCACCGCCATACCTGTCACACCAGCTCTGGGTCCTCCCATGGGGGGCCGGCTCTGCCACCTCCTTTCCGCCTGGTCCACTGTTACAACGGACAGGTGGGTTTTAGAAGTGGTCGGCCAGGTACTGCCTCTGGAGTTCGAGCAGTACCCACTAAGCCGAGCCTTCGCCCCACGGGAGGAAATGGTGGCCGTACACACTCGGTCAGCTCTCACAGACGACATCACCCAACTCCTCCACAAGGTGGTAGTGGCCAGAGTCACAGACCCCACTGTCTGCCCAGGGTTAACTTCCAGGTACTTCCTGGTCCCAAAACGGGCAGGAGGCTGGCGCCCTATTCTAGATCTGCACAACCTGAACCAATTTCTCAGGACCCTCACATTCAGGATGGTAACTCTCTCAGATCATACCATCTCTCGAGCAGAACATATGGTTCTGTTCTCTGGATCTTCAGGACGCGTTCTTTCATGTCCCAATCTGTCCATTTCACCAGCGGTTCCTCCACTTCCGGGCGGAGGGAGCCCTCTTCGAGTTCCAAGCCATGCCGTTCAGCCTGTCATCAGCCCCCCGGGTCTTCACCAAATGCATTTCAGTGGTGGCAGGCCATCTTCGGCATTGAAGGGTCAGAGTGTACCCTTATCTCGATGACTGATTCATAGCGGGTTCCTACAGACAGGAGCTGGAGGGGTCCAGGGACCTGGCCCTCCAGGCCTGCATCAATCTTGGTTTCTTGGTCAACAAGACCAAATCAGAACTCGTACCTTCACAGGTGATCTGCTTCTTCGGGGCAGAGCACGACTCTTGCCAAGCCAGAGCCAGGCTCCTGACGGACAGGGCGGAGGTTCTCTCCTCCTTTGCCCAATCATTTCTGGTTGGGCACTTGCGCCCTGCCCAGGACTTCCTGCGACTTCTGGGGTACATGGTGGCCTGCACCGCCGTGGTCTGATGGGCTCGGTGGCATATGTACCCCTTCAATGGGAGTTGGCCAGCCAATGGACTCAGCGCCTTGGTCATTTCACTCAGCTGGTCACGGTGACCCAGAAGGTGTGGGATGCTCACCAGTGGTGGACCGTCCTGACACATTCGTCCTGAGCCGACGGTCATCCTTATGACCGATGCTTCTCTCACAGGCTGGGGTGCCCACATGGGGAATCACAAAGTCCACAGGCTCTGGACCCCTGAAGAATCCTGATGTCATATCAACCTTCTGGAGCTCAGAGCAGATTGGCGCTGTCAGCATTCGCTCCCCTCCTTTGGGGTCAAGTGGTGCAAGTCCAGACTGACAATACCACAACCATGTACTGTCTCAGCAAGCAGGGCGACACGCACTCCTCGCCTCTGTGCAGGGAAGCGCTCTGCATCTGGATCCTTGTGTGCCAACTAAAGGCAGATCTAGCCATCCATGTGGTAGGAGCCTCAAACCAACTAGCAGATGCTCTCAGCCGCTTGGGTGAGACGCCCCATGAGTGGTGTCTCCGTCCAGAGTGGTACACAGCCTGTTCTCCCACTGGGGCAAACCTCAGATGGATCTGTTCACCTCCAGGGTGAACACGAAGCTGAGGCTGTTTCATGCCCGCCCCCCTCAGCAGGGCTCGCTGCAGGAGGATGCCTTCTCAAGGCCATGGACCCCAGGCCTCTCCTCCACTTCCCTTGGTCCACGCGGTGCTCCTCAAGGTCAGGAGGAACAAGGCAAGGATGATCCTGGTAGCCCCAGACTGGCCCCCCCAGTTCTGGTATCCAGATCTCCTCAGCCTCGGCACCAGGCACCCGAGGTGTCTTCCAGCACACCCGTCAGGGGAAGGTATTCCTTCCGGACCTTCAATCCTTGCACCTTGACAGCCTGGTTCCTGAGCGGCTAGAGTTCCAGGCTTTGGGTCTCTCTGAGGATGTAATCACAGTCGTGGAAGCATCCAGTAAGGAGTCGACCAGGAGGTGCTATGCTTTCAAGTGGAAGTGGTTTTCCATTTGGTGTCAGGGCAAGGGTTTGGACCCTTTGTCCTGCTCGGTGGCTTGTATCCTCGGCTACCTTTGGTATCTGTCCAAAGGGGTCTTCAGTCCACGACCCTTAAGGTGCACCTGGCAGCCATCTCTGCTTACTGGGCGTGGGCTGGTCAGCAGACGGTGGTACAGGAGAAGGTAGTCTAACACTTCTTTAAAGGCCTCGACTATATTTCCCCCTCAAACCACCACCACCACCATGGAATCTATTGCTGGTACTGGCAAAGATCATGGGCAAGCCATTTGAACTGATGCACAGTTGTGAGGTGACACATCTGTCGTGGAAGACCACCTTCTTGGTGGCTATCACATCAGCCAGAAGGACTGGGGAGTTACAGGTGCTCTCTGAGTCTCATTACCTGATCTTCCACAGAGACAAGGTTGTCCTGCGTCCCCACCTGAAATTCATTCCGAAGGTGGTGTCGGAGTTTCACCTTAACCAGGTGCTGACTCTGCCGGTGTACTACCCCAGTTACACCTCTGAGGCTGAGTACATGCTTCATACCTTGGACCTGAGACAAGCGCTTTCTCCTTATAAGGCGCGAACGGCGGAAGTTCGGGGAGAGGTTCGTCACCTACGCTGACGCCGCACCTAACAGACCTGCAGCTAAGCAGATGATTGGCAGATGGTAACATCATGCAGTGATCTCTGCTGTAAGTTGGCGAGCAAGGAGCCTCCCATAGGGATAAGAGCTCACTCTACCTGCCATACTGCTGCGTCGATGGCTGCTTCCAGGGACATCCCTATCCAGGAAATCTGCAGGGCTGCTACCTGGAAGTCAGCAAACACCTTCATTACCCACTACCACATCAACCTAGAGTCACGCCGGGATGCTGGTTTTGGGGCCTCAGTTCTCCAATCTCTATTCCCCAAGTAAGTATTGAGGGGGTGGGTGTGCGCCTTGCCTCCCTCGTCCTGGAGAACTCCTAGGAGTCTGCCAACAAGAGTGGATAGAACAACATATCCACAATCCTAGAAAAACAGGTTACTCACCTGGAACAGTAGATCTTCCACGGAGTGGTCTCTTGCAGTAGGTAATTCTTTTGGGTATCCAGCAGCGTTCGCTGTGGTGCATGGCAGCTTTTCCAGCGCTTTTTCACCAGGGAGTTTAATATTACGATATCAGTCTTCCTATACGAAGTGTATGTCCCTGATATCCTCAGTTCATTTTCCCGTCTTCAGCTCACACAGAAGCTTGTGCAACTTCTGTGTAGCAGTCATCGATGAGAAATTTGAAACTAAACGAATGCCTACAGATTCTTCAACCAAACAAAAAGTCAACTCGTCGACGACGGAAGCTTGAAATACGAAGACTTTTTTTTTAATTTTATTTTTGTACATTTAGTCATGAAACATGTTGCCATATTTGATTCCATGTGTAGGATTACATCTCAGAAATATTACGATAGGTATATCTTAGCCCTTCTTTTATTGTTACAACAGAGGAGGGTACATATCAAATTGGCATGAACAGATCTGATTAAGATAAGGCTTATACAGCAAGACCATGGGCAACCATACCTAAATAAGTTCTAGAAAAAGTCCAGAGTCTCCCTTCTTTGCAGAAAGGCCATTGTCATTTGACGAGGCCCAGGAGTCCATGTTAAAAAGCTAAACATTGAGAATTATTCCCTTTCAGGCAAATAATAGAGATGCCCCCTAATAGTAGCTCTCGGGCAACTATGAGAACATTTTTAACTTATATATAGCTTAACCAGGCAGAAAATGGGGTTATACTCGCTCCATTTCACCACCAGATGGTGCCAACACCTTGAAAAACTTTCAATTTATGCTGTAAACACACAGTGCTATAAGCTTTAATTTTAATTTGAACCTTGAGATCGCTTTTATTTGTAATGGAAGGGTAGAGTGCAATGCTACACTAGGTTTACGCAGTGGGCATACGTCATCACGTGATTACGTGGTGCGTGTGGTCTTGCAAGACTTGAACGCCAATAGGAGTGCGTTTTAGTGTAGTGGGAGAGTAGGAACAGGAGATGGCTACATCAGGGAGACGAACTAACGGCAGGGGCCATAAAATATTTTATCGTATCCATTTTGGTCCGTAGAGCTACTGCTGTATGGGTCTGCTGCTGATTTCGAGGATGTTGAAGCGAATAGCTTTATCGTGGTTCTAGGAAGCGTGACTGTGAGAGGCGCATATGAGAGTCTGGGACCGCTGGAAGGGGTGTCCAGAGCACTCGTAGATTGCATGCTGCAGGCGACAGTTTTGTAATGCTGGCTGCAGAGTCTGGGACTGCAGGAAGGGGTGTCCAGAGCACTCTAGGAGTTCAGTAGGGACTGCAGCATTGGCGATTTGCTCTATTTTTTGTCTGTCATATGCTGCTCTTGGTATCTGTAGCAGTGGTACCAAAGAGCATAAGGGACATTGTGGAACCGCTAGCAGAGGTTCCAAAGTGTTATGTGCCGAGGAATTTTTATGTGAAAGTGTTAACTGTAGGATGCTGGGACCACTGCAAGGGGTCCCAGTCCTTCTCTTCCATGCCTCGTTTGTCTGCATTGTGATGTAGCACCAGTAGGGATTTTTCTAAATTCTCAAGATAAGATTTTTTCTACTCTCTGATTCCACTGAAGCGATTTCTGAGAAGCCCGACGAGAGTTACAGACGCAACATTTCTAAGCTTTGTAAACATTAGCATTTTGAGCCTAATATTCTCTAGTGAAAGTAATATACTTCTGGTGTTTTCTTTGTCAGAGTTTAGGGATATGACTGCATTTTTCCTACCTTGTTGATGTCTTTAAATAAAAGTCTGGAGCTCTGGAGGTGTAAGACAACCTTTTTCAGATGCACAATTAGAACTGACCATAGGAGCCCAGTGACCCTGGTAAGGGACGGATTTACTTTGTCACATGTGCATCAGACAACCTATCGGGTGGATTTTATTTTTTTAGTTTTTTGTTTACCGGGTAAGTGCACTAGACAAATCCTGCCTATTTTCAGGCACGACCCAGGGAGGGGGATACAGATGAATGCCAACTGACCTTGAACCAGATTAAGCTGTTGATGTTTTTTATTTTTTTAGTGAATTAGGGAAATTTGGCCAGAACATCGGGGAAAACCCCCTACTCTGCTGGCGCTCGGTGGCCAGTAGGGGAGCTGGACTCAGTTGCACGATGGCCACTTTGGATGGGAGTTTGATGATGGAGGTTGTGTCTGCTGTTGGCAAGGGTGCTAAGCAATGTTGTGACACGGAGTTGGAGAACAATACAGGATCTGAGGTGGAAATTGCGGAGTTCTTTCATGATGCAGTATCTTATACAGAGGTTTTACCTGAGGTACAGACAGGTGTCGGGAGTTCCTTAATGGCTGATACAGCGGAGGCTCCAGGAGGTGTTTTGAAGGATTTACTGTAGCTGTTACTGCAGCTTTAAAACCAGCTTCTACGGCATCTCTGGTGACTGGGAATGCGGAAGTGGTTGTGAAACGAAGCAGCGTGGTGCCATCTACGGCTCGGCTAAGGGAGCCAGCGTTAAGTTCGAATCCTTCTTGTAATACTGATATCGCTGGATTAAAAGGCTTGGGTTGTGCAGAAGTGGAGAAGGTGGATTCACTCGAAGGATCGTTGCAGCAAGGGCGGGCGAAGGAGGAAGACGCTGAGGTGGATTGCAGGGCTGTTTTTCAGACTGAAGCAGAGGTTGTGAGTACTATACAGCCGAAGTTGCCCTTTGCAACAATAACTCTGCAGAAAGAGACTGGGTTCATTTTCAACCCAAAGAGAGGAGGAGTAGAGGGTGTGATTCGTGAGGACCCTGTAATTTATTAATCTAAGGCCAATGTTCAAACGGGGTGACTGAGTTTAGTTTTTGTACGTCAAAAAAGAGTATAGTATCAAAAAGTAAAATAGCCCCGAGTTTATAAAGGGAGGTTAGTGGAGGTAGCCCTGTCTCTCCTGAAGGGTTGCTTGCTACTCCAGTTGCGTTAGAAAATCAGGATGCAAACTGGTCTCCTCAGGGAGCCTTGGAGGCGGCTGGGTGGAAACAATTGGGTATAGGTGTTTGGACACCAGATCCTGTATGGGATCCCTCCCTGGACTTGAATAAACACTCTCCTACGTGGAAACCATGTACAGTACAGGGATCAGGAAGTAATTTAGATGGGGATGAACAGAAGGCTATGACAAAAAATGTTGTTACAGATCCTTTACCTGCGTTGTCGAAACCTCCAATAAAATTACTGGGCCCTGAGGGAGCTAAGTCTGGGGGAGAACCTACAGTTGTAAAACCATTGATGTCTGCATTATTTGCACAAAGTAAACGGGAGGCTGCACCTAGACGGAATGTAGTCCGTATAAGATATAAAGGGGGGCTAACAGAGAGACCGGACAGGCATTATGTGGGGAAATCCCTGATAAAAGAGTCATTGGCCTTTTCCCCGAGAGATGTTTTTGCTTTTATTAACATCTCGGGAGAGGATAATTTTGATATTAGCTTTCGTTCTACCTCCTTATTGGAGTTATTTTGGGACCGATATAGTCAGGTAAAGTTTTCTCCGTTATGGACCCCCTTTTTGGTTATTCCCCTTACAAAACCATTGATTAAATATGTCACAGTGATGTTTAGAAACGAGGGGGTGCATGTGGAAGATATTACCTACTGGCTGTCCCAGAAATGTGAGGTTCAGAGTGACCCTGACCCTATTTTGGATTCTGAACAGGTGGTTGGAAATGTAAAGTAAAATTGAGGCAGTCTCACATGGGGGTGGAGCATATCCCCAATTCATTTTTGTTGGGTATGTTTTTACAGTGGCCAGCTATAGATGTGGTTCCAGAACTCACCTTTCTAGTACATGTGATCAGCCAAGATGTGACAATTGTAGTGAGGTGGGTCACCTCACAGTGTTTTGTACTAATGCTACCAGGTGTGATCTGTGTGAAGAACTAAATCATGCCTTTCGAGATTGTCCATGGGCAACACAGAATAAGGCTGTTTGAGGGAATTTGGATATGATTATTTCCAAAGCCCAAGATGCTAAAGAAAGACAGCAAGGGGATGGTGGTACCTTTACGCCCCCTTCTGTACCTCAGAGCACTGTAGATAATCATGTGGTTGACATCCCGACTAGGCCTCAAGCCTCATTTAAAGTGGCCATTGAAGAGGACGGGTCAGTGGGGGTTTCTGGACTTTTACAGCCAGTATGTTGTAAGAGTTCAGATGTGGAGTCAGTAGTTGAGACGGCGCCCCCCCCTCCCTTTACCTCCCAGAAGATCTGGTAGAAATCTTAAAACTATCCCACCTCCTGATCCAGAGCCTTTGGAAACAAAAAATTCCTATGCAGCATTATTTTGGGGGGATTCTGAAATGGATCTTGGGGATACAGACTCCCAGAAGTCATTACATGATTCATTAGCACCACCTAGGGTTGAGTATAAAGAAAAGGCGAAAAAAATAAGGGAATTTGGTATGGTTCAGGCTTAAAATAATTAAATGGGTTTTTTATGGGCCTCTGTAAATGTACATAGTATTTTGAATCCGAAGAAAAGATGGGCTGTGTTTCAGTTTCTGCATGATTCTCAGATTGCAATCTGTTTTTTACAAGAAACTTGGATGTTTTCTAAAGATCAGCTTGTTTCCTTTAAAAAGGATTGGCCATGGGGTCCATCATATTGGTCCTTTGGGGTGGATAGAGCTGATGGGGTGGGGATTCTCTTTAATACATATAAATTGGTTTTGTATAAATTAATTGATTTAGTTCCGGGTAGAGTGTTAATCATAGATGGGAAATGGGAAGCTAATAATTTTCGGTTTATTAATATTTATAATCCCCAAACGAAGGCAGCTCAGGTGGCATGTTTGAAAGGGATTCAGCCTTTTTTAGTTACGTCCTTGACCATACTTTGGGGTGGAGATTTTAATTGTAGTATAGGGACAAATAAGAGGGGGATAAACAACAAAACCTATTGTGATTCCAACTGTTTAAAGGACGTAGTAAGAATAGCAAATTTAGTGTCTTGTGAAAAGTTCGGTTCTGATGGTTTGGGTGGCACCTTTTTTAAGGGAAAAAGGGGGTTCACAATAGATTACCTTTTTATCTCTAATAAAATTCCTGAAAAACATTTCAGTACAGTACCAGTAGAGTTTTCTGATCATGTTCTTTTACAGGTAAAGATAGGAGTGGTTACAGGTCAAGAAAAGCAACAGACAAGATGGAAGCTAAATACTTCTACATTACAAGATCAGCTGGTTCTGAATTCAGTTAGATTAATTCTAAAGGCCAGATTATCGGTGGCCTTTTTGTACACCGATATGGGAGTATGGTGGCAAGAAACAAAAAGGGATAGTATTTTATGGTTTAAAAAATATGGGATCCGTCGCAGGAACTCAGAGTTTTTTGCCTATTTAAAATTAAGATCCCAATTACACTACTTACTTAAGCAAATTCTTCCAGACAGGACTTTTCGGTGCAAATTGAGGCTATTGAGTTACAAATGAGGGGTTTTCAATATGACAGGGCTAAAACTTTGCAGGCTGTGATAACCAATCACATGAGGAAATCGGTAGTAGGGGATCCATTTGAATTATGTAAATCACTCAAAGATCATTCTTCTTTAGAATTTTTTAGTACACAAGGGGTGTAGAGTGGACAATGTGGTTTCTATAGTAGATGTTATAACCTCCCACTTTCAGGAATTACAATCCTCTCATTCATATTCTTTATAACAGATCAACCAATTTTTAGCCCCCCCCACCACCCCCGAGACAGGTTTAGTTAAAGGGGTGACAGAGGAAATGAAAAAGCCCTTTTCTACTTTTGAGATAGAGACGGTAATAAACAATTTAAAATCTGATGTTTCACCAGGGTTGGATGGTCTTTCCAATTCCTTCTACAAAAAATTATGTTCGGAATTAGTCCCTGGTTTGGCTTTAGTATTTAATTACTTTTTAGAGGGTGACTTAATTCCGTTTTTTTTTTTTCCAGAGGGTCTACAGACTTATATTCTTAAGACAGGGGATAAGGGGGATTTTGGGAATTGGAGACCAATCACAATGTTGAATTCAGATTATAAGAATATTGGCAGCTTTGATTAATAATAGATTGAAAAATGTGGCTAGTATAGTGATTTCGCCAGTACAGCATTGTGGACTTCTGAACAGGAGAATTCAGTCAGTACTGTGTACTATTAGGGATGTAATTGAACATTTGAATGACACAGGAGTGGCAGGGTGTTTACTATCTTTGAATCTTGAAAAAGCCTTTGATAGAGTTAGTCACCCCTTTTTATTTACAACTTTAAAATTTTTTGGGGTACCAGAGGGATTGCTTCATTTAATAAAAGGGCTGTATGCCTCTGCGTTGGTATATCCAGCAATTAGAGGAGAATTAGGGAAAGGTTTTGTTATGGGAAGTGGAGTGAGGCAGGGTTGCCCCTTAAGCCCTCTCCTATACATTTTTTTCATTGGAGCCCCTTATAAGAGCAGTTAGCATGACCCCAAGGTGAAAAGGGGTGAATTTCCCTTTAACAAATTCTTGCTTAACCATACAGGCATATGCAGATGATGTTTGTCTTTTTTTCTCCAAAAGGGCACAAATGGGAATATTTTTTCAAATCTTTCAATTATATTCTAAGTTGTCTAATGCTAAAATTAATTTGTCTAAAACCAGAGGGTTATTAATGAGAGGGAACTATCAGACCCCCTTTCAATACAATACAATACAGGTGTCTACAGATTCCCTTACAATATTAGGTGTGGTTTTTGGATCCAAAAACCTCCCGGAGGAGAATTGGATGGCTGTTTTAGATAAAGTGGCTTTGAAAGTGGGCAGATGGAAGAAGTTTAGATTTTCGAAACTTAAGAGAATCCAGGTGTTGAAACAATTTATTTTACTATGCTTGCAGTACTTAGCTATTATTTACCCCCTGCCAGCCCAATTTGAGACAAGACTTTACAGCATTTGTTTTCAATTATTATGGGGTAATAGGTTGAATCCTGTAAAAAGGGGTTTTACTTACCTAGAAAAAGAAAAAGGGGGTTTAGGTATGGTGGACCCGGTAGTTTTTTGTTTTTCATTATTTTTTTCCTTCTTATTAAAACGGTATTTGAAACCATTGGTTAAGCAGGAGGGTAGTTTTTTTAGAGCCCAGTTAAGACGTTATTTAACAGCTTGGTTACAGTGTGCTCCTAAATTATCCCCTCATTTTGCTTTACTGGAATTTTTTAAACCGGCAGCACGAAAGCTGTATAAGTGGCAGATTACTAAAGACCTGATTAAAGGGAGTTGATCTCAAAAGTTATATAAGGAACTGGTGACAGTTATACATCCCTTACAACCTAGCTTTAAAAACTGTCCTTCAGGACTGATTCCTAATATTCTAGATCAGCTGAATAATCCCAGGCTACCGATCCATATGTGGGAAGTCCAATGGCTCATAATGTATGGGAGGTTGAATGTAAGAGGAACAGCTAAGTATAAAACCAAGGAAGAGAGGAATTGTCCATATGAGGAATGTATTAATCAGGAAGAAACCATGGAACATTTTTTTTCTCCAGTGCTCTTTTCCGTTAAAATTATGGGCTGTTGAATTGGTTGGCCTGTTCAAACTATGATATATTAGTGATTGGTAACTTCCCGCCAAATTTAAGGAGGTACGAAAAGGGTACGTTGAGAGTATTGCTGGCATGTTTAAGGTACTGTCTTTGGCAAGTAAGATGTCAATGGGTTTTGTATCAAAAAAGGACTTCATTAGAGGGGTTTCATCTATATGTAGTAACTGAATTGAGGAAGATTTTTATTTCAGATACTAAATTGTATACAGTAGTTAGGAAGTGGTGGAAAGGTTTTTCACATATCATTAAATATAAATAGTAGGTTGAAGTTTTATGTTAGATTTTGTTTTTTCCTCCTTTCTTGCTTCTGGTTTGGGTCTAGTTTTTGGATAGATGGGTTACTTTAGGGTATTTGGTGGGTTTCTGTACTTACGATGATTTGGGATGTTTTGTTATGTTGGGTTATTTGTGATATGACATTTTTTTTGTATATGACTGATTTGTACCTGTTTCTATTTCAATAAAATCACCCCTACTCTTTTCGATAAGTGCCGTGGGATCTTTAACATCCACTTGAACTACCACCAGTCCAGGCAGATGGGACCTCGGTTTAACGTTTCATCTGAAAGACGGCACCTCAGAAGTGCAGTACCCCTCTCATGCTGCACTACAGTGTCAGTACTGGGATATAAATCCAAGTGCCAGATGTGGGAACTGAACCCACAGCCCTGTGATCTCCCAGCCTCAGAGGCGAGTGTGCTACCTACTGAGCCACTGACACTGGTGACTGGTATACAACCCATGATGTCAAGAATGTGGAGTGCCTTAGAGATCATCCCCCGCAATGTAGTAAACTACAGCATTCTATGAAAGTAGTTAGCAATACGATATTTTAAACTATTTTCTCAGGATAATCTAGTATGAAGCACTATAGTGGTACAAATCAAACATCAGTGAACTTAATCACCAAAACTGTCCAGTAAAGTCTGTATTCAGGTATCCTCTCCTTCAACATCCAAAGGACCTGATTTTGCAAAGTCTGAACAGATCGTGTCCAGCTTATGACCCGCGTCTGCTGGATCGGAGCAAATGTAGGTTTTTCCAGCGTACAGGATCTTAAGACAGGCAGGCATTTGGAGCGCATGGTTAATCCCTGGCTCCCTCAGACCTGCATGTAACAGCATCGAACCCATGGTGTTGCATCCTCATAGAGTAGCTGAGGTCAGGAAAGCAATGTATAGTGGAGCCATCTGATCGATTAAGTGCAATCGCTGACTTGGCTTTATGCAGAACATAGTCCCTAATCTGCACTCCCTTAGTTACCACCAGCACAGTTCAAGGGAGGTCTGGATTAGCAGGTCTTCTGTGTGGTGTGATGCGGTAGGCCCATTGAATTAGGTGGTCGTCTCAGATGGAACTCCCCCTGCAGTAGTTGGTGCATGTAGTCCACAAGGTTTACGCCTTCTGCTCCTTCGGGAATCCCCCAAAATTGGAGGTTACAGGCACATTGTTCTCAAGGTGTTCCAGTCAAGAGCAAAGCAGCTTGTTCTCCTTAAGAATTCTGTCGGTCATAATCGAGGCCTTAGAAACTGAAGTTGTAAGCTCAGATTGATTTGTCTCTAGGGCAAGCATTTTAGTCTCCACTTGATTGAGCCTGGAGTTATAGGTTTCTGTCTTCTTGTCTAGTTGCTGTACTACTTGGAGAATTGCATGAACTGTAGATCTTACTTCGAGAGGGCTTTTGCAGTAGGTAATTACATCTAGGACTGATGCCGGGAGACGTCAGGACCCCACGGAAAAACTTCTAGGTAGCAGTCTCTGGCAGGGGACTGCCCCCACGTCAGGTGACCGACGTCATGCGACATCAGTATAAAGGGGCGGTCCCCCATGCCTGCCTTCCAGTTCTTTTCTGCCGTTAGCTTGTGAAAGTGCCTCGTGGTTAAGTTCAGCTGCTCGTCAGTCTGTCGTCGGTAGTTTTTACCACCGTTTTTTCTTCGATTTCTCGAATTTTTCGTCCATTTCTCTGCGGTGTATGTCGTTCCCTACATCCTCTGAGCACAAGAATAAGTGCGACTCATGCATCGCCCAACTACCGCACAAGGATGGACACTCCCAGTGCCTCTTCTGTCTAGGCCCGGATCATCCCGTGAGAAGTGCCAGCATTGCCTGAAGTTCAGCGCCGCCACCCGCAGACAGAGGCAGCAATCCCTGGAGGCCCACAGAAAATGACCTCCATGGAAAAGGAGCTGAAGAAGCTTCATCGGACCTCACCGTAAAAAGAAAGACAAGGAGAAGCACCGGGACTGGGACTCCTTTTCCTCGGCCACCGCGACTTCGGCTGGAGTTGTTGTGCTCAAGGTAACGTTTCCCCCCTCCCCCCCGGGACGACAGTCTTGGAGGCTTCAAGCCAGCATCAAACCCCATCTGGCTCGCTTGGGCCTTGGTGCCTCGGGGTCAAAGGAGGCATCCACTCCCGGCAAGGCCGCCACTGCGCAGCCTTCTGGTGCAAGTGGCTCCGGTAAGCCAGACGTTTGCTTCTCTGATGTCTGCCCAGAGAAGGCTACTAAGTTGCTCGACCCTTCGGGGCAGCACACAGCCCCTAAACCGCCCGACTAGGCCGCACCCCATTCGCGACCTGCCTTGGGCTCCTCCGACGTCCACCCAGACTCTGCCAGTTAGGCGAACGTCGGCCCTTCTGACGGTCGCACGGCGTCAGAGTCGACGCTGGACCCTGACGTTCAATCTGCCGTCCATGGCTCCCCGCAGCATTCGCTGCCTCCGAGGACCCAGCGCCTCCTCAGCTAGACCCCGGGGATTTTCATCCTCCCTCCCCAGGCGATACCGAGGATGCAGGCACTCTCCCATCAGGTCTCCCTCCTGCTGGGCTGGATGACCTGACGTCGGTCCCTCGGACGCTGACGCAGTGTTGCCGATGCCGGGCAACATCCCTCTCCCTGATGCCATCCCTGCGCCGGGCCTGCCGTGCCAGGCTCGCCTAGTGGGCCTTTTCCGGGCCTTCTGCTTCTGCAGACCCCTGGTCCCTGGGTATCCATTGCTGTCATACCCGAGGCCGCAGTATCCGGCACCCCAGTACACGACACCGGCCTATCCGACGCCGCAGCACACGGTGCCTCAGTACCCGACGGGGTACGGATATGCGCCGTACGAATACCCTCAGTATCCATCTCCTTCTTCTACACCGCCCCCTCAGCTGCCAGTGGATTTGAAGGAGACTCTGGCTTCCTGGTGGGCTGAGACCAAGGCTCAGCTCACCACGGAGGTAGAGAGCCATCTCTCAACACCGGTTCCGGACCCCCTATGTCGGAGACGAGAGACTTCCTCCCCACCTCCGGATACCAGAGGCGAGCCCTCCGGTTCCAGGGCGGGGCAGGATACGCTTCCCCGGGGGCTTCCCAAGGGGTCCATTCCTCCCCCGTGTTAGTAGGAGGAGTCTTCTTCCTCTTCATCCTCCTCAGACACCTCGGATGATTCCATTGGTCATTCCGACTTAGACAAGACCCGTTCTCCAGCTAAGCCCAGCCTGAGGACTCCTACCAAGTCTCCTCTAGAGGATCCTTCTTTTACAGAGTTGCTGCGCAAAATCCAGGATGTTCATCAGTGGCATTCCTTGGAGCCGGATCCACAGCGTAAGAAACTCGCACACCTGGATCTGCCCGAGACCGCTTCGACCCTGGTGCCTCCCTGGATTGAGCCTCATGCCAATATTGTTTCCACCATTTGGGAGCAACCATCGGCATTAGCCCTCTTTCCTAGGAAGTCGAATAGGCTTTATCAGGCTCCCAAGGGTGTCGACTCTTTGAATTCGCACCCTCGAGCTGATTCGGTTGTGATCAGCGCTGCTCATGGCCAAACAGCTAACTCCAAGTACTTGAGCTCGTCGCCACCCAACAAGGAATCCCGCCTTCTGGACCAGTACGGGAAGAAGGTCTACCCTTCTTCCACTCTGGGTATTAGGGCCCTGAATTACGTTGGTCATATGGGGGATTACCAGAAGGCAGTCCTTAGCGAGGTGGAGGCTAAATTGGACTCCCTTCCTTAGTCTCAGATGAGGCGGGAAGTGGCGGATGTAGTCCAGTCTGTGCGTTCGGCCAGTCGGCACATGCTTCATGTCATGTACTACACAGTGGAGGCTGCTGGTCGGAGCTCTGCTTTCGTCGTGGGTTTGCGGCATCACGTCTGGCTCCGAGTGTCAGATTCGGTCCCGGAGGTGCGTCCGCAATCCAGGACGCGCCCTTCAGGGGTTCATTGCTGTTCAGTGGCGATGTCAAGGACATCATCACCGATCTGCAGGAAAAGGGTACTGCACTTAAGTCGGTTGACTCTCTGTACAAACCCCCTCAAGCTCAGCGTCGTCCCTTTCGCATACATCCTCGGCAAATAGCGAAGCCTCAAGGAAAGCGGGCCAACAAACGTTGGGCCCCTCCGAATGCCAAGCCCCCCCCGCCCAAAAAAGCAGCGGGGGCTTCAGCCGCAACGCTGCCTCATACCTCCTGACTCCTTTCCTCTCCTCTCCTCTCCCACTGCTTCTGGGCTTCCAGAGGAACCAGTAGGAGGGAAATTCTCCCTCCATCTACCGGGTTGGGAGAGGATAACTATAGACACTTGGGTGTCCAGCTGATCACAGAAGGACACTTATTAGAGTTTCTTCAGAAACCTCCTCAAACCCCGGTCGTCTTACACCCCAGATCATCATCTCCTGGTCCGGGAAGAAATATCCTCTTCTTTTGAAGGAGGCAATAGAGCCCGTACCCCCACCCCTTCAGGGGACAGGCTACTACTCCCATTTCTTCCTAGTCCCGAAGAAGTCAGGAGAGGTGAGGCCAATTCTCAACCTAGTTTTCCTCCTGGGTAGTTTTCCTCCTCCCGTTTGCTGCTTCTTGTTCCAGACTGCTTGGGACTCAGTCCTATCTGTAATTACCTACTGAAAGAGCCCTCTTGAAGTAAGATAGTACAGTTACGTAAGAGCTTACTGTAACAGTAGATTTTTGAGAGAGGCTTTTGCAGTAGGTAATACCTTCCCGCTCTCCATCCCCCTAAGCTTTTCAGCTCCTTTTCCAGGATGGGAAATATCCGCTTCTCTCTCGTCTTGCCTTTTGGCCTTTGGCGGGAAAGAACTGGAAGGCAGGCATGGGGGACCACCCCTTTATACTGACGTCGCATGACGTCAGTCACCTGACGTGGGAGTGGTCCCCACCAGAGACTGCTAGCTAGAAATTTTTCTGTGGGGTCCAGATGCCTGCTGGCATCAGTCCTATATGTAATTACCTACTGCAAGAGCCTTTCTCGGAGATCTATTGTTAAAGTAAGTTCTTACGTAACTGTACTTTTGTAGGTCTCCAGGCTTTCCGCTCGCTGGCACGCTCTGAGTTCCACTAGTAGGAGGTGCGGAGCCTTTCCCCTTAGCGCCGTATTTAGAGGAATCTGTTTTTGTTCTACCCATCGGAAGATCGTCAGAAAGTTCATCTGTAGAATCAGATAGACTTTAGCCTTAAGATCTCATGTTTTAAACTGAACAGTTGAAGTAAAAAATGTTTTTTAAAGCTGTTGCACCCGCCTGAGCCTGGAGCAAATTAAGGAGCGTCCTTGCCTGTCAGCTGCTGACCACGCCCCTGAAATACAAAGACTTTTGGTTGAGCAGAAAATGTCTCTCTTGGAGAGCCAGGGGGCCCGTACCAAGGGCTACTCCTCTTCTGGTTCTTGTTTCAGGCAGAAAAGGGAGGAGAAACCCTCCTCACATTACCTGCCTAAACGTCTGTCGATGGCCACCATATCTGGTGTCCCTCTATCGATGGGACATCCTTTAAATGCTTCCTCGTCGGCGCTTTCCAGTGCTTTAAATGCAGTTCAGCCAGTAACTGCTCCGTCAACAGAGGCTTCTACCCTTTCATCTGCTATGCTTTCCAGCGCTTTGAATACAGCCAAATATACTGCTGCTCCATCGACGGGGTTCCTCTCCCATCTATGGCATCTGGCAATTTGAGTGAAAATAACTGTTTCCCCTGCAGGCTCATCGATGAGACCCCGCATTCCTCTTTAAGAACCTATGGCTTATACCTTATTGACTGCCCTTCCACCTACTCGGATGCCTTCATATAGGGGTCAGGCGGACAGAGATATCAGGACCCTGGTCTTCATTCTCCAGGGGCAAGACCTGCTCGTACTACCCATCCCATTCCCTCTATGACCCCCTCTGGTTTGCCACCATGTTCCCCTTCTCACCCCCCCCCTTTCCAGGAAAGGGGCATCACCAATGTAGACCGACACGTCTTGCATGCCATGCATCATTCCCAGCCCTCTGAAGAGCTGGGTGATCTTTCCCTGTCTCCTTCCCATCTAAACAATTTCATGGTGACAGGGATGCCATACCGCCCTGGTCTCCTCCTCCATTTATAGAGGACTATTTGTCAGATGATCAAGAATTACCGCCTGATTTTACCGGTGATCTTGAGGATGCAGAGTTTCCAGATTTGGATTTTCCTAATCCTGAATCCCCCTATTCGGAAATTTCTTCTCTGGATGAGGACCTGCCTCCGCCTTCCACAGCCTCTCCCCCAGATGACCTGTCCTTCAGTGACATGATGGTTCAAATTCAAAAGGTCATGGGATTCTCGACTACAGAACATGACAAACATCGTAAGGGTATGGCAGAATACTTTGAATTACCTGATGAGCCGGTTTTAGTGGTTCCCTCACTAATCTCTTCCTACCAGAATGCCATGCTGACTGCTTGGTATCAGCCTTCATCTATTACAGCTGTTCGCCGCAAAGCGGATCGTATATTGGGCTCCTCTGGACCACCTCTTTCTGTCTAGTATTCCAGAAGCAGATTCTGCGGTCATCACTGCCGCTCATGATGTACTAAACCCAAGCACATGAGCTCCTTACCCCATGATAAGGAATCCCGAAGAACTGACTATCTAGGGAAAAAGGTCTTTCAAACAACATGAAGTCTTGCTATATTATGACATATGCAGTATAACCCCAGGTTAGAACTGCTCCGGAGGTGAAAGAGTTAAGTTTCATGCAGAGCATGGAATCTTGAGCACGAGCTCGGTTTAACACTCTGTCTGTTGTGCTTCAAACCTTAACTGTCAGATTCTTTACTCCACCTCACTGAACAGTCGCTCTGGAGTTTTCTCCTACTGCTCGGTTCATTTTGTCGGTTTTAAAGTGTATTTTCTTGGTTTTTAAACCACATTTGTTTTAAAATCAAACTGCAACCGGTCGGTTCAAGCTCTGTCTGTGGTATCGTAAGTAAATTAAGGTTTTACATTTATTCTGTGTGGAACTTGTAAACGATATTATCGGTTCAGTTTTGAACTGATCAGGTTGTTGTAAAATTACTTCAAACTTCATTAGAAGTGCGGTTCCCGGTTCTTATCGGTTCTAAAAAACAACGGGTTTCATTACGGTTTTTTCCACGACCCGTGACACGGTCTGGAACCGATAAGGGTGTCTTGCTTGGCTAAGGGCCGTTAATGGAGTTTTCTGGTTAGGCTGGCATTATGTCTGAGAAACCCAAAAGAAAAACCAGGCCCACTGGGTTTCAACACTGTGATGTCTGTAGGGAAGCTTTTGCTAAGGCTGACCCACACACCACATGTGTCTATTGTCTGGGGTTTGACCACCTCAATTCAGACTGCCAGATTTGTGTCAATTTCCTTGCAGCTACCCGGGATAAGAGAGTTGGTAGGCTCAGGGAAAAGGAGGCTAAGAAGTCCGCTGATCCAGATAGCCAGCCCGGATCGGTGCCAACCGAACCAGAGGAGTCCCCTAAACAAGGTGAGTCTTCCTTGGGCAAAGGAGAGCTGACTCGGATGAGTCGGTTCCAGTTAAAGGACTAGGAAGTCAGCAGGTCTGGAGCCAAAAATCCCTTCTCCAACTGCTGCAGAAATAGCCAAAGCGATAAAAATTGTCCAGTCACTTTCCCCAATTCCGACCGAACCGTCACCATCAGGCGGTCGGTTCGGTCGGTTCCTCCGGTTCAGGAGTATGATGTAGAGGATTTTTATGTACGGAGGAGGGGGAGGAAGATTATGAAATGAGTGAATGATTTTGACAGTCTGGATGTGCCCATTGAACCGGACATTTCTCCAGACAGACCTATAGAAGTTTCTCCCCCTAGGCTTTCTGACTCTCCCTCTCATTTTATTTTCTATAAAAAAAAGTGGCTGAAACCCTCCAGCTTCCTATGGAAGAAGCTGTGGATGACCAAGAAGAGCCTGACTATGTAGAAATGATGGATATCCCAGAGTCTAGAAGACTGTCTATTCCTATGCACAAATCTTTCAGGAAACAGGCAGTAAAGATTAAAAAAAACCCAACCCATTCTGTACTTCCTGTGGACAAGAAAATGGACAGAAGGTACACTTTGTCAGGATCTGACACGGAGTTCCTCTCACAACAATGCAGCCATGTTGGGGTAGTGCAGGCCGCAGCCTGTGATAAGGCAAATATTCCTTTGGCTTCACACCCCCCGGATAAGGACTCCAGGAGGATTGATGCCATGGCAAAGAAACAGTACATGGCAGCATCTTTGGGATTCAGACAGGCAAATTATATGGCTTATGTCACAAGATATCAGAAATCCAGATGGGATACTGTTATGGCTCTTGTAAAGCAGCTCCCTGAACAACTTGCCAGGGAGCTGGAGCAGGTGGCTGCTGATGGTATTGAGGCATCCAAGGTGCAATTCCATGCTGCAGTGGACTCTAATGATGTATCTTCCAGAGTCATGGCTACATCTGTGGCTTTCATAGAATGGCTTGGCTCAGGTGTACTAGCCTGTCACAGGATACCCAGGCTAAGGCCATGGATTTTCCTGTTGTGGATAACTCTCTGTTTGGGGAGCAGACAGAGAATTATATGAAGAAAATGGATGAGTACAGGACTACCTATAGGAGTGCACAGGCCAAGAAAAGGCAGGCCACTCCTCAAAGGCAGTTTTCCAGGGGCAAGGGCAGGCCTCTTCACAGGCCTTTTTACCAAGCCCAGGCCTCCTCTTCAGCCTATGCCCAGAGGGGGTTCTTCAGAGGGAGAGGCAGACGGGGTGTGAGCAGGCCCGCTCCCACCCCTCAGCCTAAAGCTCCTGCCAAACAGGCACCCTGATGGGTTGGCCAGGGCCGATTCTCCACTACCTGTAGGGGGCAGGCTGGCTTACTTCATCCAGGACTGGATTACTTTAACATCAGACAAGTGGGTCCTGGAAGTAGTAAGCCAGGGACTGGCTCTCAGCTTCCAAAAATTTCCAAAGATGAGAGCCAGATCCTTTCCACCTGCAAATCCTTTAGAGGCTCTCGCCTTGGAAACAGAAGTCTCAACCCTCCTGGCCCTCAGAGCTGTGGAGAGGGTTCCTCCCCTACACCAGGGCTAAGGGTTGTATTCCAGGTACTTCCTTACACCAAAAAAGACAGGAGAATGGCGGCCCATCCTGGATCTCAGATACCGAAACAAGCACCTTTTAAAACCAAAATTCAAAATGGTGACTCTGGGAGTTATTTTACCCTCTCTAAGGCCAGGGGACTGGCTAGCGTCCCTGGACCTCAAGGATACCTACTTCCATGTCCTCATCAGAAGCTCCCACCGGACGTACCTCAGATTCGAACTGCCCTCAGGCCATTACCAGTTCAGAGCAATGCCCTTCGGTCTCACCTCTGCCCCAAGGGTATTCACAAAATGCCTGGCAGTAGCAGTTGCTCATTTAAGAAGGCAAAAGAGTGCCATCTTTCCTTACCTGGACGACTGGCTCATAGTGGGCCAGTCCCCAGAACAAGTCAAGGTACACCTTCAAGTCACCAAGCAGCTGCTCACATCTTTAGGTTTCCTCCTCAATCTTCCAAAGTCAGTTCTACAGCCTGTTCAGCTTCTCACCTTCATAGGTGCAGAACTGAACACACAACAGGCCAGAGCCTTCCTTCCTCTGGAAAGGGCAAAGACCCTGGTTTCTCTGGCCTCCTCCTTCACTCTGCAGGTCTCTCGGCCAGCAAGGCATTTTCTGCAGCTCCTAGGGCACATGGCTGCTTCCACAGCAGTAGTGCAGGGAGCAAGATTTCAAATGAGGGACATTCAGTTCCATTTGAGAGCCTTCTGGTCTCAAGGAGAGATCCTCTAACAAGTTGATCCCAGTAACTCGAACCCTGATCCAGGCCCTACAATGGTGACAGGATGACCAACCTGAGACAAGGGTGCCTTTTATCCCGCTGGCTCATTCCTTGACCCTACTACAGATGCATCCCTCTTGGGGTGGGAGCCCACTTGGGCAACCTCACCACTGGGATTGTGATCCCTCAGGAATCTCTGCTCCACATCAATCTGTTGGAACTCAAAGCAGTTTTTCTAGCACTTCAAGCTTTTTCCACATCTGTTCAGAACAAAGTGGTACAAGTCAGAACAGACAACACCACTACAATGTGGTACATCAACAAGCAGGGGGCACTCAGTCCACGGCCTTGTGCACCGAAGCAATGAAGTTGTGGTCTCTGGCTTATTCCCTGAACACCTCCCTTTTGGCAGTTCACCTCCCAGGCAAAGACAATGTCCTGGCAGATGCTCTCAGCAGGATTTCCCAGGGTCATCACGAATGGACTCTAGATCCCCTTATCCTGGAGGTGGTGTTTGCCATTTGGGGCATTCCTCAGATAGATCTTTTTGCAGCCCCAGACAATCACCAACTTCCTCTTTTCTGTTGCAGGCCCCCAGTGGTGGGCTCAGTCCCTCTGGACGCCTTCCTCCTCAACTGGGAAGGGAAGTTTCTCTATGCGTTCCCCCCCTTCCCCCTCCTGTTCAAGGTGCTAGTCAAGATCAGATCTCAACCTTGCAGGATGATCCTGATTGCTCCAGATTGGGCGAGACAACCCTGGTATCCACTTCTGCTATCCCTAGCAGTCCAATTTCCACTGTGCCTTCCCAGGAATCACAATCTGTTAACCTGTGCACAGGGGAGGGTTTGGTACCCGAATCTCAAATCTCTCAATCTCAAGGCCTGGTTCTTGAAGAGTTAGAGTTTGCTGACTTGCACCTTTCTCAGGGTGTGCTCAATGTTTTGAAGGCCTCAAGGAAGCCTTCCACCAGAGCTACTTATAACTCTAAATGGAAGAGGTTTTCTATATGGTGCTCTGGCAAGGGTATTTCTCCAGAGTCTGCCGGCTTGCCCACAGTTCTGGATTATATGGTGCATTTAAATGCTTTGGGGCTGAGAACAGCTACCCTAAAAGTGCACCTGGCAGCAGTGTCTGCTTTTTTATCAGCAGGTAAACCCTCTTTTCTCTTTCAGCTCATCCGGTGTTCTCCAAGTTTTCAAAGGGTTGCTTCACATCAACCCTCCTTTCAGGGATCCTGCTCCCGCATGGGATCTTAATGTTTGTATTGCCCAGCTTATGCAACCTCCCTTTGAACCCATGTCTTCAGCAGAGCTTATGTACTTGACTTGGAAGACTGTGTTTTTGGTAGCCATCACTTCTGCTAGGCGCATAAGTGAGCTACAAGCATTGTCAGTGGAGCCTGATTTTATCTCCTTTCATAGAGATAAATAAAGTGGTCCTCCGGACTAATAGAAAGTTCTTGCCTAAGGTGGTCTCGGACTTTCACCTGAATCAATCTATGTCTCTTCCTGTGTATTTCACTGACCATTCCTCCTCTGGTGAGAGGAGATTGCACAGTCTAGATGTCAAAGGGCCATTAGCTACTATATAGAGCGCACCAAGGGTCACAGGTTTGATTCCCTCCAACTCTTCCTCACTTACGGTGAGGTAGGTAAAGGGAAGCTTGCCACTAAAAGATCCATTGCCAGGTGGATTGTTTCTTGTATCCAATTTTGTTACCAAAAACTGGGTAAGGTCCCCTTCAGGTCTGAGGGCTCATTCTACAAGAGGTACAGCTGCGTCCTTGGCTGCTGCCAGGGACATTCCTATCTTAGAGATATGTCAAGCAGCTACTTGGAAAACAGTTCACACCTTCACAAAGCATTACTCCCTGGACACCCAGGCTAGGAGTGATGCTCGGTTTGGCACAGCTGTGCTTCAGAGCCTATTTCCTAGGTAGGTTCTGCCCTCCTCCATGGAGGTACTGCTGTGTAGTCTGCATATGTCATAATATAGCAAGACTTCATGTTGTTTGAAGAAAAAATTACTCACCTTAGTAATGTTGTTTCTTCTAATGGAGTCTTGCTATATTATGACCTCCCCCCCCCCCCACCTGCCCCTCTCAGAACCTTTTTTTTTTTTTGGGGATGTGGGTGGGTAGTGACCTGTTGGCACCTAGTGTTTGCCATTTTGTTTGCTGTTATATTTCATTCTTTGGTCCCTGACTTGAGTCTTCTTGTTGGGACCATACAATGTGTTAGTATTTAGTAGCCAGTTGGCTAGTGTAGGTTTACAGCTTCCACACAGAACCTTTAGTGAGTTTTGCTCGTAAAGATCTGACAGTTAAGGTTTGAAGCACAACAGACAGAGTGTTAAACCGAGCTCGTGCTCAAGATTCCATGCTCTGCATGAAACTTAACTCTTTCACCTCCGGAGCAGTTCTAACCTGGGGTTATACTGCATATGTCATAATATAGCAAGACTCCATTAGAAGAAACAACATTACTAAGGTGAGTAATTTTTTCTTTCCTCAGGTGCTAGGAATATCAGAAGTTTGAACTAGATGGGTCATATCAAATATCAATGTACCATAGGGTCCTCTGCCATTGAACTTATCAATAAACACCCCTTCCTCACAGGACAGGGATAAATTATTGGCTACAGTGACAACTAGCAATTCTATCTCCTGTCACCTTCTCAGGTCGGGATATGATGCCAGACTATCAGCCACTGGTCTCACTCTGCGTCGGCATGCCTGGTTTCGTGTTTCATGCTTTGCATCTGATATACAGCATAAAGTAGCTAATGCCTCCCTTCAACGGGTCTAAGCTGTTCGGGCCAGGTACTCAGACTTTACTGGATGACTTACAGGCATCAGGTAGAACCCTCCGTACGGTACATGGTATGTATCATACTCCAGCTGTGACCTACTGTACTCGGCACTCCTCTTATTCTGAAAGAGGTGGATGATGCACAGGTAGCAATAAAGGCGGCTTCCGAGGTCATGCTCAGTCCACCAGAGGCAACACCTCTGCTGCCCGGGGTGCCTGCTCCCACCCATCCAGTGAAGCTGCGCCTCCCAGTGACCCACTAGGGCTTCCCCCCGCCTCCTCGACCAGGCCTCGGAGGCTCTGGGGGGTCATTTTTCCCTCCATTTGGAGGTCTGGCAAACTATCACTTCCAACAATTGGGTACGTCCGATTATCCAGAAGGATCATACTCTGGAGTTTCTCTCCACCCCACGCCCTTGCCCTCCGTGCAAGATTCATTGTCCTCCAAATCATATACCCATCCTACAGGAGGAATTGACGGCTGTTTTGACTAAGCAGGCTGTTGTACCAGTGCCCCTTATGGAGCAGCAAACAAGATTTTACTCCCACTTCTTTTTGGTACTCAAATGTACGGGAGACCTCAGACCTATACTGGATCACAGACAACTGGATTTTTACATTCAGTACAAACGTTTCCATATGATCATCCTACCTGCCATCATGCCAACTCTAAAACAGGGTGATTGGCTTTACGCCCTAGACATGAAGGATGCCTACCTTCATATTACCATCCACCCTGCCCACCACAAAGTTTTGTGCTTCCACCTACTGGGTCAAAATTACCAGTTTCGAACAATCCCCTTCGGCTTCTCATCAGCCCCCAGAGTGTTCACCAAGTGCCTAGAGGTGGTAGCAGCCTTATGAAGAGAAGGGCACTTCATCTTTCCATATCTAGATGATTGGTTAATAAAAGCAGACTCCAGAGTGGCTCTGCTCACCTCTCTAGATGCTACCTTGAAACCGTTTGCAGATTTGGGAATCACTGTTAATTGGCCAAAGTCCAGTCCAAATCCGACACAGTCTCTTCAATACATTGGAGCTGTTCTAGATAGTTACAGCCAGGGCTTACCTCCCACCTGCCCAGCAGGACCCGCTTACACCTCTGGCACTAGATATACAGATTCAGAAAATAGTCGCAGCTAGAAGAATGCTGCACCTTCTGGGTTACATGTCCACTGCCATCCCTGTGGTGGCATACACTCATCTCCACATGAGATCTGTCCAATGGACCTTCCAGAATCAATGGTCCCAGAAAACAGGACAGTTCAAAGACAAAATCAGGATCACTTCCTCTGAAGTCTTCCTTGACATGGTGGACAATCAGAATCAAGAAATGCCTTTCTGGTGTCTCCCCCTTGCAGACATTGACCATGGATGCTTCCCTGCAGGGCTGGGGAGTGCACTTTGGTCATTATCAGACCCAAGGCCAATGGCCCACTTCTCCCCATGTCTCATATCAGTCTCTTAGAAATGAGAGCGGTCCATCTAGCCTCCCGGCATTCCAGCCCTGTCTCGAGCCAGGGTCGATACTGATCCAATCAAACAACACTGCAGTAGTGTTCTACCTCAACAAGCATGGGGATATGAAGTTTTGCACCCTATGTAGGGAGACCCTTGCAGTTTGGCAAGAGTCCATACAGCAACAATTGACACCAGCAGCTGTCCATCAACTGGGACATTGCAACCAGTTAGCTGACCAGCTGAGTCACCAGTCCACAAATCGCAAATGGACTTTTCACGAGCAAGTGCTCCAAGAAATTTTCAACTTAAGGGGCACTCCATAGATGGATCTGTTTGCCTCCCCAGAGAATTGCAATCTTACCAGGTATTTTTCCATTATCCCGAACAGAAAGGAACAATCTATAGATGCCCTTTCCCAGCCCTGGACAGGTTTCTTTTTATATGCCCCCCCTCGGTCCCTCTCCTACAACAGGCTCTGCTGAAACTACAGTTGGAGCCAGCCATGATGATTCTCATAGCCCCAGTGTGGCCTCGCCAGACATGGTTTTCCCTACTCCTAGAACTGTCATTCCAGGACCCTGTCCCATTGCCAATCAGACCAGCCCTCTTGACTGTCAGGGGTCTCTCCTACACCCCAACCTGAAGGCTCTACACCTTCATGCTTGGCTCCTGAGGACGCTTTCATAACTTGCGTACAAGTGTCCTCTCCAGTTGTCAATATTCTCTTGGCCTCCCGTAAGCCAACAACATACAATTCCAAATGGAAATGCTTTTCCATATGGTCAGCTTCTCGATCTTTGGACCCTTGTTCTTGTCCACTGACAAGGGTTCTGGACTACCTGGCCTCACTATCTGAGTCCGGTCTGTTATTCTTCCATGAAAGTCCACTTGGCGGCCATCTCAGCTTTCTATGAGCTTCTGGATGGCAGGTTACTGTACCAACATCTTCTAGCTAAGATGTTTTTGAAAGGAATGTTGCATATTAAACCTCCTATTAGAAGACCCACTCCTCTGTGGTATCTCAGTTTTATGATAGAAAAATTGACCCTTGAGCCGGCTGCCACTTGTGACCTCCGTTTTCTTTCATGGAAAACCCTGTTTCTAGTGGCTGTCACTTCCGCTCGACGTATTTCCGAGCTCCATGCCCTCATGTTTAGGGAAACTTACTTGATTTTCCACAAGGACCGGGTGGTCCTTCATACCAACCCTTCCTTCCTTCCTTCCTAAAGTAGTCTCCAAACATACTTTAAATCAATCCTTGGTGCTACCGGTCTACTATCCAGACTACTCCAGTCAGGGTGAACATCTCCTACATACTTTGGATGTCCAGTGTATACTACTACAGTACTAATTGGACACAATCAATTAGAAAGACGTCTCAACTGTTTGTGTCCTTTTCCCCGGGTTGCGAGGGTCTCCTGGTGGCGACACATGCTCTTTCATCCTGGTTGGCACATTGTATTTCATTTTGTTACAAAAATACAAGACTTTACCTGGGCCTGTCCAAGCCCACTCCACTAGAGCTATGGCCACCACTTTGGCTTGCTTTAAGGGAGCCTCTGTTTCAGATATCTGCAATGCAGCTACCTGGTCCACAATCCATACATTCACAAGGCACTATAATCTGGATATTGCCTCACAATGTAGAATGGCCTTCGGCCATGCAGTCCTGCAAGGTCTCTTATCATAATTGTCCTCGCATCTGGGCATTACTGCTTGGGACTCATCCCAAAAGTATTACCTACTGCAAGAGACCACTCTGTGAAAAATAGTACAATTATGCAAAAACTTACTGTAACGGTAGATCTTAGATGAGTGTCTCTTGCAGTAGGTTTGTTCCCACCCTCCATCCCCCTCCTTTTCTAAGAGAGCAAATTCTGGTCCAGTGACTAGGGTTGGGATTTCTTTGGTTCATCGGCTTCCCCTCTCCTCGCTTTGCAAGCTGAATCAGTCAGTCGGAGGAACTGAGGATACCAGGGACTTCCCACACTTATAGGAAACAGAAAGCTGATGTCATGTGTGGGTGGTCCCTGGTGGGTGAAAAACTGCTGGAAGAGCTGCCATGCACCACCGTGACCTCTGCTGGATACCCAGAAGTATAACCTACTGCAAGAGACACACCCTCAAAGGTCTACTGTTATGGTAAGTTTTCACACAACTGTACTTTCATTTTTTTTTTTTTTTTTTCTCCTTTCTTTCCCCTCCTACATTCTCCAGCGACCCCCACTCCTTCAGGCTGCAAGTCCCCGACTTACTCCTTACTGCCCTCAGCTCGGGCCACCCCTCCCGTCCACATTACAGTCAGTCCATTATCCTGGTGTGAACTCTATCGCCGGGTGGGTCTCTGAGGGGGAAGGCACCGCCAGAGGATCACCAGCACACCTAGTTAGGCCTCAGGGTTCTGCTGAGAGGACCAGTTCCCTGGAGAGCCTTCAGCGGCGTCTGAGTACGGCAGCCATCATCCGGTGGACCTGGAGCTGTTTCAGTTTTTCTGAGACAGCATCGCGCCTCTCATGCAGTGCCCCAAGTCTCCACTAGGGGCCGCTGCTAAGCGATGCCTCCCTTTGTCCCACCCCAGGAGAGGAGAGCAGTCCTCCGGATGCTCAATCCTCTCCTCCCCCAGCAGACTCCTGGCATCCCAAGTCCATTCCCAAACCCGGGTCGCGGTGTGGTCAAGGAAAGGCACCAGTGCCTCAACCCTCTGTGCCGGCATGCGTAACTGTACTTTCTAGGAGTGATATATGTTGTTCATCCCCACAGACCAAACCAACCTCCTTGGCTTCAACGTACAACCTAAGCTTCCAGTGGCCAAGATCTGGCATCAAGAGGCGGAGCCGAGGCATATATCACCCGGGTGGGTGGGAGGAGCCAGCTTTTACACCATCCGGCAAGAATCTTAAAGGGAAAGGACATGACAGTAAGTGTGGATGAATGACATATACCACTTCTAGAACCATTGTTACAGGTGAGTAACTTGTTTTTACTAGCTGGCCTGCCTGCGCAGTGGCAAGGCGTCCATTTGCGGTGCTGACATCCTGGGTTCGGTGATGGATTTGGGAGTCTGAGGGCCAGCCAGGGGCAGATGGATCAAGCATGTTGGGGAGTGCTCTTCTTCTCCGGGGCAGAGTGTCCGGTGCTTTACGGACCCCTGGCGGAGGCTGGGGGTACCATTGCGGATGGTGCCTTTACCTGGGGGGGGGCCGACGCTGGACATCATTGCACGTCCCCGCCCCAGGGCTCCAAAGAAAAAAATGGCCACCACACATGACACACCGCTTCTCCTAGGGCCTCCATCATCCTCCTAGAACTCTTTGAAATGCTGGCCTATTATGACGTCTGTCATTTCCAGCCCAACTCCACACCCCGCCTTGGTCGGCAGTCCAGGGAGGCAATGCCGGTAGGCGTCCCTACCGCCAACTTCTCCCTTTGTCATTCAGGTTGCACTCGGTGTGGCTGTCCTACCGTGGGGGGCAATCCAGGGGGTATCTGCTTTGGAGGAGGTAAGTCCCGAGGACGATGAGGAGGGACCGGAGTGGGGTGGAGGCTGATTCCTAGGCGGTCCACCAGTAAAAGCATACTAAATAAAAAAAAAAAAAAACACTAGGGTTACTGGATTTCAGCACTCTAAATCACATATACACCTGTGATTCCCTTGGTGAGCAGAATTGTGTCCAGGCCTACATGAAGATCGAACACTGGAGCAGGTAACTTCCTTCCAGAATCTTGGTCTTACCGTAGATGAGTCCCTGTCATTCGAACATATATGCAATATTACCACGGTGGTCAATAGAAAACTAGGGGCTCTGTACAGGCACTGGTTCTGTCTTACTCCCGAGGCCAGGAAACAGGCAGTCTGAGGTACAATCTTTCCAATCCTGGACTATGGGAATGTAGTCTATGGGGCTGCCACTGAAACTAGCCTGCTCAAAGTGCAGGCCTCCTTAAATAAATCCTGTAGGTTTGCGTTAGGGGCAGACCGCCTATTGCATACATGTGAACTGTACATTGAATGGCTCCCACTTATGGACCACATTAAGCTCCATGCCTGCATCTTGGGACAGAAGGCCCTACTCTGACTTGCACCTCCCTCTATACAAGCCTTATTTCATCCTGCTCCAGTTGAACATGCCACAAGAAGTGTTGCCTAACATGCATTAGCTGTTCCATTCAGAAGGACTGCCTTGGGGAGACTAGCCTTTGCCGTCAGGGCCCCTTGTTTGGATAAATGAGCTACCAACCGCCATCACAAGCCTTACCCAACTTGGGCCTTTCAAGTCCGAGCTAAGGAAGTCTATCCACCCTCCTGTATGTTGCTGTTGCCACTCTTAACCCACAAGTCAGCATGCCTCTGTTCCCCAAAGCCATGCTCCTGAAGACTATCTCCTCTCCTGTGCGCTGCCACAGCCACTATTAGCCTAGCAGGTACCAGAACCCTAGGCTTGCCAAGGTTCTTCTTTCACTCTACAATTTGATGCAAAACTCCCTGCTCACCTTTCTCACGCTCCCTGACAAACTTTCACCCGCTGAGCTTACACCACCCACCTTTGAGCCTACCGTCATCCCCCTCCTCTGATTCCTCTTCTCCTACCTAATCTTGATTGGTACCCTCTACCGTTTCTGACTACTATGCCTAGGCTTGACTCTTCTGGTTATAGCCAGGGCCACTGGAATTCTGCGGTTGCATAATTTTCTGCAGAATATATAGAGTGCCGCAGAATTCATTGTTTTGGTGAATTTTCATTAACATTTACTGTTTTTCTATAGTGTCAGGCTTTCTTTCCCATCTTGTTTATTCTGAAGCTCCTCCTCTCTACGCTCATTATATGATGCCATCATATAATATTTAACCAATGGCAGGACTGCATTCTGCCAGAGAAATTAATAAATCAAACTGCAGAAATCAAAAAATGCTGTCACGGAAGCCAAGGAACCCTGCTGCAGAAACCAGAAAATTCTTCCACAGAGCACTAGGTGCCCTGGCTATAGCCTAGTAACCTTTAGGTATCCGTTCTGATGAACAGCTCCATCTCCTGTTTCCTCCCAATACAAGATCCTGCCTAGCTTCCACCTCTGATTTTTTTCTCAAACTCTCACCTAACTCTGACTTAAACACTTAATTGTATGGCATGACGTGTGAACCCTACCCCATTGACTGTGTTCCCTTGTTTTGATTATGTGTTGTTGTTTGCCTATGTTATCCTACATTGTTATGCAGTTAAGGCTGTGGGTTCAGTTCCCATATCTGGCACTTGGGTTAATATCCCAGTACTGACACTATAATGCAGCATGAGAGGGGTGCTGCACTTCTGAGGTGCCGTCTTTCGGATGAGACGTTAAACTGAGGTCCCATCTGCCTGGATTGGTGGTAGTTCAGGTGGATGTTAAAGATTCCATGGCACTTATCGAAAAAGAGTAGGGGAAGGTTTTATTAATAAAACAGAACAACAGTAAGACCAACCAAGCATTGGAAAATACAAAATGAACAATAGGGAGAGAAAAAACAACAGTAGTACATCATCAGAGCAATAAGGCTAAAGGAACCAGGAAAATAACTATACAGAAATCAACATATGAAAATAAGTTTCTATACAGTGTGAGCAAAAAAAAATATAAAATTCATCCAATTTTGTCCTTCAAAAATGGTACCTCCCTCCACCTCATAAGCCACATTGCTTTAGACAAACATTTTTGCTCTGTACTACAGTATGAAAGCAGATCTTGTTCAACCCTTTCAAGTACTTGAGACGGAGACTGATAAACCTGCCTCAGTGTCAGTTGACACCGTACCTGCCACAAATGGAATTTAAACATAGCAAACAAAAGACATAATACACCAGCATCCATTGGTGTATGACATAATAAGAAACCCCCCACAATCTCTACATAAGTAACAGTGTGCCAAAAGGCCTGTGCCCATCGGTCAGCAAGGGTCGCCCAAAAGGCTTGTGCATAAGGACATGAGAGAAAAAAAATGCGTCATCGTTTCCTCCTGAGCTCCACACATATCCCTAGGGCACATCCGTTCAGAGACCATTTTATGTTTAGAATTACCCTTAACATTCAGCCGACCATGACTACTAAGCCACAATACATCCCACAATCGAGGCGGTATCAATTTATCCACCAGTCCTTTAAGAAGATATTCAGAATAACAATCCGGAATATCCCGAAATACAGGGACAATAGACTGTGCCTGAGTTTGCAAAACACCATAAAGATACTTACTACTTCTAGTGAAAACTTGGTCTGGAAGTATCTTCCATTTATTAAGCTTTGTAATGACAGACCTTAAATAAACAAGGAAGGAAATTGTGCGCAGTGTCTGGTTATCCGGCAGCGTCCAACAAGCAAACAATCTAGGTAGCCACGGATCCACACAAAATACCCGTAACAGAAACTGAGGACAGCAAAGATCAATCAAGTTCCAGTGGAAAATAAAAAGTAATAGGATTTATACAGTTCAACTCACCTTGTGCAATAGGCAAATACAAGACATCCCTTTTAATGGGATTTAAATGGCTACCCCAAATAACCTGGAAAAAAAAAAAGGAAATTAGGTTCCAAAGCAGAGGGAACAGGGTATGCCACACTAAGGTATAAACACTGGGGGAGGAGCAATGTTTTAACAATGGAAACTTTCTTATGTTTAGTTTGTTGCCAGGACTTCCACAACGCAACCTTAGCCAGATATATCCTGGCTGACCAATTAAGAAGTGCGTTATCTCCCTTGCCAAAAACAATGCCCAAAATCCGAACTGGTTCTAGTAATATAGGAATACCTTGCATATTCGTGAACTTGGGGACCAGATTATATAAAGGGTACAAGAAACTTTTAAATTTAAGGGAGGTACCAGCAACATCAGAATATATAGAAAAATGATGCAATATCCTAACACCAGAGGGCACATCAGAAACTATCACACAGACATCATCAGCATATGCCAAAACCTTAAAGAAAGGGAACCACCGGGGGGGGGGTCAACACCAGTAATCCGAGCATCCTGGGCAATTATCCTCAATAGGGGATCCAAACTAAAGACATAAAGCAAGGGGCTCAAAGGGCACCCTTGCTGTACCCATCTTTGAATAGGTATATAGGATCCAAGGTATCCATTTACCAAAGGAACAGTATAAGCATGGCCATAAAGCAGTATAAGCCAAGTGACAGAATGGTCCGGAATATCATAGGACCTCAAAACATGAAATAAATAGGAATGTGGAACCTGATCGAATGCTCTTTCCTGATCAAAAGACATAAGAAACCCTTTGATAGTATCGGCTTTACCAAGTTTGACCAATTCCCTAAGTAAGAGGAGGTTGGAGTAGATAGATCTACCCAGGACAGAACAGGATTGGTGTAAAGAGATCAATATAGGGGTCACTGGCAACAACCTGGAATTCAAAATCTTCATCAGTACCTTCAAGTCAGTATTAAGAAGGCTCAATTGCCTCCAATTGGAGAGATTACCCCTACTCCCTTTTTTATACAATAAAATCTGTATAGAAGTGCAAAAATGAAAATCAAAAGAACGCTGTTGTAAAGTCCAATTAAAGACCACTGTAAGAATTTCACTAAGTAAGGGACTACAAGACTTATAAAACTCCGACGGTAAACCATCAATCCCAGGTGCCGTATTATTATGCAGTCGTGATATTTCCCTCATGACCTCCTCAGTACTGATTGGGGCAGTCAAGGCTTGCAACAGCACATCTGAGCAAGAGGGTAAAGTCAGTGAAGAAAGTAAATCGTCAGCTCCAGCCATATCCAAGTCAGGTGTCGAATACAGAGTCGAAAAGTGAGAGGAAACCGCCTTCAGTATATTCAAAAAAAAACAGTGCACTTTGTACCATCCGGGCAAATTACTTCAGTCAATAAGCGATCCGAGGAGCGCTTATGGCCAGAGTCAAAAGCATCTCCCATACCGGCTTTCTTGACAGAACAAACCTTATGTTCATGCAAAAGAGAGGAGGCCCTTGAATATTGGAGGGCCATCATCTCCTTTTTCACAGCCTGCACTTGTGACGTTAAATTCAGCCGTTGGGTGTTTATCACAGAGTACAATGTCCCCAGTTGTGATCTCGGACAGATATTTTTTTATAATTAGCTAAAGTGACATATTTAGAAAAACAGATAGCCAAAGAAGTTATTTCAGACTTAGTTTCCAACCACCAACACAGCAAATCCTCCGTGAGGCCAGCCGAAGACTTGTGGGCTTTTAACAAATCATGCACCTGTGTCAGAAAACTCGCATCAGCTAAACAGAGGACATTCAGTTTCCAATAACCCCTTCCAACCTTAGTTTGAAGGCCCACTCCCAGGATAGCAGCTACAACTACATGATCTGAAGTCTCCGCTGGAATAGTACAAGCAGATACAACAGTCACAGCATTAGTAGTAAAAAGAAAATCGATCCGTGAGGAGAGAGCACCCTTAAAAAAAGTATGCCCACCCGTGGGATGACAAACCTGATAAACATCTTGAAGACAACCCTGAAGAATAATACGATTAAGACATTTGGTGTCACAAAAATCTTGGTCAGTCAACGCACCTCGATCCCCCTTATGCACAACACAATTAAAATCGCCACCCCAATGAAGGAACCTAGTGGTGAACAGATATGGTTTAATTGTGTTGAAAAGGTCCACCCTCCCCTTTTTAGTGAGCGGTGCATACACCACTATCAACCGCCAGTCAGTATCGAAATAAACAAAATCCAATAACAAAGCACGACCCACAACTATTTCAACCAACTTTGTAATATGAAAACCATCACAGGTATCCAACCCAAAGGAAAAATAAGAGGGTCCCCAACGCCACAGCTTCTTAGCTACTGAAACCAAAGAAAGGGCATTCAATCAGGTATCCTGAATAAGGCAAATATCACACTGTAAAGCTTGCAGAAAGTGAAAAGTAAGGAGTTGCCATCGTGCATTTTTGACACTATTAACATTTAAAGTGGCAACCTTAAGTTGAAATGCAGAAGCCATCTGTCAAAAAAAAAAAGAAAGGAGAAAGAAAGACAAATCAGGTGACCTTCCCCATCCTGGTACTTCGAGGACGAACACCAAGCCTCAAAGGCCTACCAGTGGTGCCTATACCCCTAGATTTGTCACTTTCAGAGTCTGAAGATACAATGGGTTGGGAAGAAGCATCTGAATCGGCTCCCAAATCCGAAGACTGCTTCGACAATACTTCAAATTTATTATGTAAGGAAATAACCCCCCAAGGGGAGGAAGCTTTAGCCAATTTAGACCTAGACTTGGTTTGCTTCTGAGCCCTCTTCTTCGCCTGTACAAAAGGTTCAGGAGGAGGCATAACCAACGTATCCTCAGTCTGTACTGGGGCGAGGGAGGGTTCCATAACTGCCAGGACAGAAGGGGGGGTTACCAGTACAGGGGCCTGAGGTGCGACCTGCAGAGGAGACTCACCAGTAGGCAAGGAAGGCTGAGCAATGGTCTGTGGTACAGGAACAGTAATGTCCTGATCTAGTTGGAGGGTAGACAACTCAGTAGTAGGGGATGGAGGAGGCTTTGAGGAAGCAATGTCCTTTTTTTGTGCCTCAATAAGGAGTAATTCCTGATCAGGGCAGTCTCCACGGTTATGAGTAGCCCAAGGTCCGGTCTGAAAGCCATGACCCACCTCCTCACACAAATTACACTTAAGGTCAGCAGTACAGTCCATACTGGCATAACCAAAGGAAAGGCAAAGAGAGTACCTCAACCTATCGCAGGCAGCACTAAGATGGGAAGGGGAGCCACGTTTAAAGCAAGTACGCAGCTGACCCACATAAAAACAATGGTCCCGTTCCCTACCCAATAACAAGTTATTTGGCAAATGGACAAGGCCCACATTAGTATGCCGAAGACAGACTTTAATCTTCCACCCACCAGTCCAAAAGTGCTCTGAATCAAAAATAGGTTGAGGTGACCAATATATCACTACACTGTTTCAACCAATGGGAGATATCATGCACTGCCACAGACTCATTACGAAACAAAATTGTAACAGATCTAATAGCCGGTCTAGTGAAGGGAATAGCTTGAAAGGGCAACCATAAGGCAGTATATCTGAGCAACTCGTACTTTGTCCAGAAATGGTCCAATCCCTGTGGAGTCTTAAAACTAATGTCATACAGCGAAGTTCCTGATACATGAATAAGAGCAAAAATCTCATTTGTGAAGTAACCCAGAGAGCCCTTAATGAGAGTTTTACCAACATAAAGTCGATCAGGGACAACATCTAGGCCACCAACATATTGCAGGCGGACCGCATTTCTGCATTGTAAGGGAGGAGGGGAATTGTGAAAGGCATCCTTTTTACGAAATCTGTCCCAAGTAGATTTTGCCTGTGCCCCATGATCAGGAGGAGGGTTCTGTATCGGAACTTTTGTGTCCATATGATCTCCTCAAGCAATCCCTTTAGTACTAGGACGCTCCCCAGCCAATGATGAGTCAGATAAAAGTGGGACCCTCTCAAGCTGCTGAACATCTGTAGCATTTAAATCGGTGTCCATGGCGTCAGGAAGGGAAAGAGGCAAAAGAGCTGCCAAAACAAGGGCAACAGTATCCAAAGGGGCTAATTGTACACCATGCCCAGGTATTGGACTGTGATCAGGATCAGGTACCCAGTGTGCCAAATCACCCAGTTTCCAGCCTGCATTCCACAGGGAAGCCTCCAAGGAGCTGGACAGGGGACTCAGCATGGGTGTAGGAGCAAGAGGGATGAAGTCCCGTGACGGCGTGGAAGGCTCCAGAGGGAGCGGGTGAGCCAGGGGCTGAGCAAAAGGTTCAGTACTTCAGGCAGAAGCAGTGAAACAGTCTCCATTGCAGGCAGAGGAGTTACAGCAGCCGAAGCCCGAGAAGCAGGAAACACGCCCACCAACTCAGTGTGGTGTCCCACCAGCGGAACGGGTGCAGCAGGAACAGTCAGCCGACTTAGCACCAACGGATCCTCCAAAAGTTCGCAACAGGAGGCAAATCAAAATCATCCGCAGCGAGGTCTAAAACAGGCACTGTAGCATGCAAATCCAAAGGAGGAGAAACATAGGGAGCAACAGTATCAAGCATAGCCAGGACCTGACTCCTGTAAGTAGCAAGGAGAGACTTCAGCCACAACTCATCAGCCGGTAAAACTCCAGACGAAGCAGGAGTAGTTTGAACAGGTAAACCGCAGTCCACAGCCAGTGCAGCTGAACTCCCAGACAGTAGCGTGGAATCAGACTCCAAAGCTGGACCTGCAGGAGCAGAGCTCCGTTCTCCTGCAGGTACACCAGCAGACCGAACAGGTCCGGAGGACGAAGCCATGGTCCTCCAGCACCCCCCCACAGAGTAGGGGAATTTCCCTCATTCACTAAAAATACCACCAACAGCTTAATCTGATTCACGGTCAGTTGGCATTCATCTGTATCCCCCTTCCCTGGGTCATGCCTGAAAATAGGCAGGATTTGTCTAGTGCACTTACCCGGTCAACAAAAAATAAATAAAAAAAACGCTATTGCCAATGTTTACTGATTTCTCCTGTTCACATTTTTCTTACTATTAGATGTTCTTGAGAATGCCTGTTAAGCTGCTACTGACTCCAAACTTATGTACCCTCCCCTACCCTTGTGACGATGATCCTTTGTAAATGAGCTTTTAGCTCAAAGGTTGTTTTCTGATTACTAAATAAATAAATGAAATAGGCCTTCAGTGTAAGCCTGGACAAATTTCAGCCTACCAACTAAATCACAAGGTACTGTACCCTGAATAGTAGAGCAGGTAGGGCATGTCAGTTCATTATGGGCAATTTGCCCTGCAAAAGTTTGCTCCTTCTCTCTCTCCTCCCCCCCAAAAAAAATACCACAGCATGGTTTTATTTATGATTTTTGAGCCCCCTAAATCAATAACTTTTCTTGCCGTGGGAAATGTTCACTTTACTGTAATGATTCCCGAAACCTGGAGGGAGTAAACTGTCATGGGGTGAATAGCCCATAATGAATTGTGTGTAGCCATTGGTCTCTTCTTATGGAGTGGAGTAAGGGGGACTTACTGGACCTAGAATCCCTTCTGACGGATTATTACTTTGTTTCTATGTTACCAATCTCCTGCTACATTCTATAGCCGATCAATTTTGGGGTTACAGCGATATAACAAGTTAAATCACATACACAGCGGCCTTATTCTAAACCCAGCTACTAATCAGCCTGGGTTACAGGGCACAGCACTTCTCTAAATCACTTAACACACCAACATCACGCTAAACCGCACAGATAATCGGCTTAGGGTTAAAGGGTACAGCACCCCCAATCACACGCCAGTGTAATGCTAGGGTTACAGGGTACAGCACCCTAAGTCTCATGCATACACACCAGCTTCATGCTAAACCCACAGCTGGTCAGACAGGATATTAAGGGTGTATTATCTGATATCACACATCAGTCCTGTTATAAACCCCACAGCTGATCAGACTAAATTAAGAGCATAATCCCTAAAATTGCACACCTAAAGACCAGCCTTCTGCTTCATCCTGCAATTTACCAACGTTGGGTAACAGGGGCACTGCACCCCAGTTGTGCAGTTTGGAGTTGGACCTTTCTGTGGATTATAACCAGCATTTGTCAATGCTGAAGTTCGCCATTGGTATTGTACCAGGTGGGTCAGGACTGTTGATTACAAACCCAGTCCTGTTTCGGTCTAATCAAGTAGTGAACACAACTCCCCATATTGGCCCCAATACAAAATACTGCTTTTCTGATTTAAAAAAAAAAAAAAAAACTTATCGTACACTTGCAAACTCTTTCTAGCAATATCCTGTAGAGAACAAACCAGCAGAAACTTTTATAGGGAACATCATGAAGAAGGGGCTGAACCCTTGAGTTGGTGACTCAATATAGTAGTGGCGGTCTTATGTTTTGTGAAATAGGGGACATTGAAGCTGAAGTGTTGCAGACTGATTCAGTTATCCGTACCTTGCAATCTACAAAAGATTGTACAAAGCTATATGCTCTTCTTTCAGGGACTAAATGGTTCAGTGAACATTATGTCATGCATACCTTGCTAATACAAGGGTGTACGTAAAGGAAGAATCCCATTAACAAATGTGACAGCATTGCGTTTATAACCGGTACAGGGTACCTCCGTTACAACTAGTCTAAACAGAGTAAGGAAAAAACAGATTTTATTTGTTTAGAATGTATTTAGCCAGGATAGTTCAGGTGAGAGGCAGCGTCTCATTTTCAGAAGTGTCTTGCTTTTGCACATTTTCACAGCTGGACTTACTGGCGCTCTAGAAGGTTGCTAAAGGTACCACACTTGTCTCTTAGTAGAGTTTACACCTTTGATCTCCCAGTTCCCAAGCCAGCACTATAACCAACAGGTAAAGTATAATGCAGTTCTCAGAACCCTCTGAGGGAAAAATTCCAAGTACCCTTAGACCAGCCAGGGCTGGTATAAGGGTATAAATGTTCCTGGAGAGAGAGGTGCGTGTGTGCGGCAATGTGACGCAATCCTGGTCCCCAATGATCCCAGGAAAACTCTATTAATTAGTTCCCCTGATCCCTGATGTCTGCCTATATGTATATTATTCAACTCACCCCCATCCCTGATGATCTAGTGGCCCCCCCACCCGAACCGCAAAGATGCCTGTAGTATTCCATTAATAGTGTCCCCCTCCCTAAACCCCGACGCTGCCAGATGTCATAGTATAATATTACAGTATAAACCACTTAAAGGGGACTTCCCCTGAGTCACCAATTAAGTGGCTACCTAATCAAGCATATGAAATTCCTTTAATAGGGATGGTGTCTTCCGTTAAAGGGGACAATTTGTTTCAGCTGCTGCTCATTAGCACCTCGTCTGGTTTTAACTAACTGACTACTTTTCTTCAATAAGATGGAAATTCTAAGTAATCCCTTAATTCATTTTCACTCCAGCTGCTGTTTTGGCTGGTAGAACAGGGAGCAGCAGCTGTTAACCATAACCCCACCACCCCCACCCAAATACCTGCGGACTTCTCTGAGGCATTCTCGCCAGAGTTGATGCTCAAGAGCTGAAAGAGGGAGAGCTGGCATTGATTCAGTAGGAGAGTCTGGGGTCAACGCTGAAGACTCGGATGGAGACTGAGCACCAGCACCATTATCGGACTGGGAAGCCATAGAACACAGCAGGGCACTACGGGACAGGTGTCTCCAGAACAGGCGGATCGGGAACTTGGAAGAATTTGTTCAAGCTCGACGGGGAGATAATAAAAAGAATGGACAGCAAGTCGAAACAAAAGAAAATCAGTAAAAAAATTTTCGTCTGTAGGAACTTGGGGGGGATCATTTGTTTGAGCTTGATGGGGAGATAATAAGAATGTGTAGCGAGTCGAAACAAAAGAAAATCACAGATTTTTTCATCTGAAGGAGCTTAGGTGGATGAGGTTTACTTTCAATTCATACAGATAAGTGCACTTTTTAAAAATATACTGTATATTTTTAACGTGATTAATGTTTTCATTTAAGAGACAAACAGCATTGTATCAAAAAAGAGCTGTAATCATTATACATCCTGCTGTCTCTCCATTCTGTTTGTTTCGACTGCATGTTTTATGTACTGCTACTGACTGATATGTGAATCGGAATTGCAGAAAACTCCACTTCTGTTTATCAGGACACCCACTTATAGGGGACAATGCTAGTGCCACCAAGCCGTCCCCTTTATGCGGCTTCAACTGTAATACCCCTGCCACCCTCCACCAAGTAGGGTAGTGGCAGGTAAGTTTGTAATTATAAGTACCCCAGCCCGGTATAGTGTGCTCTCAACCCCAGCAGGCAGTGGCAACCACTGCTCACTGCCCCTAATCTCAGAACAGAGCTGACTAGAAGCACAGCCCACCTTGCAACTCCGCAGCTGGCCACCGACTGAACAATAAGTGAGCGTTCTGTACAGTGTATGCACTACACTGTACAGAGCAATCAAATAACTTTTCAGTCAGCTGCAGAGGTGTGAGGTGGGCTGTGCTGATCGTCGGCACTAATCCGAGATCTGGGCAGTGAGTGGTGATCAGCACTGCCTGCTGGGGTGAAGGAGCACTATACCACCAGGGCTGGAGTACTATTAATTACAAACATAACTAGCACCATCAGGGTTCGAAGAGGGAGACAGATATTACTATTATGCTGTTACATCTGGGGTCATCGTGGTTCAGGGAAGGGGGATTTGTATTAATGGTATACTGTGGGAAGCATCAGGATAGGGGGAGCCACTTGATCCCCAGGGGGTAAGTTGAATACTATTCATAGGAATGGATATCATCGGGGAGAGGGGCCACTAGGACACCAAGGAAGGGGGGGTGACATCATTCAAATGGACAGACATTGGGGATCGGGGAGGGTAGACATTTTCTTCATTACATAATAGGGGCAGCATCAGAGTGGGGGGGCACTGTACTACCATGGAGGATATTACATTATTTGCATATTATGGGCAGCATTGGGGAGCTGGGTTGGGGGCGCGCCACTGTGCCACCAGGGAGGGACTTGGCAGTTTTGTGTATTGTGGCAACATTGGGGAAGTTGGGGGTACTATACCACCAGGGATGGTGAATGACAATTATAATTACTTCATGGGGAGCAGGCCAGGGTGTCTGGACCACTAGGGATGGGGGGATTGCTGTCTTTGCTGCAGGGAGCCTGCGGCAAACCCCTCTAGTGTGCCTTGTGTTTGTCGCATGGGAGTGCTTGCAGCAAGTATGGGGACGTAGGCACCGGTGGCCCTCCTGTACCGCAATCTGGTGCAGAGCCCGTGGCACACATGGCTTTGGCGCAAGCTGCTATTTGGTTCAGTTTGCCCCAGTCTAAACCCTCTTTGAGAATCGTGGCCCAAGCGTTTTGACTGTTGCGCACACACACTGCCTACCTTTCAAGTGCAGGGGCCCAGGAAGGATGGGCTCAGTCTAGGCTAGTGGAGAGAACACAGAAGGAAGAAATCAAGTTCCCCACCAACACACAAACTCCAAGAGAAGCATAGCAAAATATGAAGACGAGATAAGGGGAGGTGTAATACTACCCCTGACAGACCAAATGGCACAGATGAGAGGGCTCATATTGTAAAATGTCTCCATATTTTTATGTTCCTACAGCACATATAAGTACCTGGTGCTAATATTTATTGGGATGCAACTATTCCCTCTCCCTGGTGGTCTAGTAGTGGTAGATACTTGGATTCTTAGATTGTTGAGGACCGATAAAGACTAATGTATATCCAGTCTGCCCTTTTTTCGCTAGCTAGGATTCTTGGACCTGTTCAAGGCTCCCAGGGTGTTAGGCAGGGTAGCACTGCACAACAGGCAGCATTATTCTAAATTAATGTTGTTTTTTTTTTTTTTAATATATTGTTATTTTTGAACAGCAAAGGCACTAAACAGCGGGTTGTTTTCAGATTTGTCCTGAGGGGTGGGTTTGACTGACCTGTTCATTGAAGGGGGGGGGGGATGTTAGCCATTAATCTGGGGAACACTGCCCTACTTTTCTTCAATATGTGCCCTGGGATCTAGAACTTCCACCTGGATAGCGACCAAACATGGGCAGAAGGGACCTTCATTTAACATCCCATCCAATGGTTGGTACCTAAACAGTGCAGCAGTCCCTTTGTACTACACTATAGTGTCAGATCTTCCCTTGTCAGTTTTCACCATTCAATACTGCTGGGTGTAAGCCTGATACGCACACCTGTATGGGAGCTTTTTTTTTTGGTGGGGGCGGTGCTGACAGTGCCGACCACGAGGCCGAGCATTGCATGGCACACAAGGGTTGGCTGTTAGGCACCTCAGATGACTCCTCCACCCCAGTTCTGTTTCTCCCGCCGTTGAGGTCGCACCTGCTGAGCGAGTTGCCGGAAGTTCATCTGCTTCACTAAGCCTTCGCCTTACAACACCATTTTTCCTGCTCCATCCCGGTTCTGAATTTACCCAACACCGTTGGAATCCAGTAAGCCCATTCCTTTTATTTCTACCAACAGTACTAGGTCCTTTTTCTGTAAAGTTTATTGAATTTCTTTGGCGTCATGTCTGGTTCGGGGGCTGAGAGAAAATCCAAAGCGGACTGTGCCCCCATGCGTCGGTGTCCCTGTGGCCCTATTTTTTCCATTATGGACCGACATGATGTTTTGTTTACGTTGCCTGGGTCCCAACCACGATATGGACAGCTGCGACACCTGTTTCTCCATGGACCGCCGAGTTCTTGCGATCCACGTGTTTAAAGTCTGCAGGGCCCCGCCGACTTTTGGAGGACGGTGTCATTCTAGGAATACCATGGCAAGAGCTCTTGACCCTGCCTCTGGGTCCACTCCCGGGTCTATACGGCCTGGTGAGGAGGAAACCTCCTCAGATTCCAGCCTTGCCATCGAGGAGGTTTCTTTTGCAGTACCGGAGGATCATCTCGGTTCCCTACGGATCCAGGTTGACGGCACTGCCACGGCAGTTACCTCCTCAGTGGTGCAGGCTCCCCCAGTGTTTTGCAGCACACAGCTGCTGGACCCGGCACTGGTGGACCCTCAGCACTGCCTGCTGGCACGGCTCACGATGTTGGTGATCAGTGCAGTGCCATGGACGGTGCTGTGTCCCACGATGATGTTCATGGCACCGTTGGTAGGAGAGCTCCCAGGGTCGCTAGTCTGGCAGTATGTTTGGACTCCTCTTCGGAGGTGGATGACTCACTAGCCAATACAAACTGGCGCCCTGACGCTTCAGGGTCGGGGAGTCCTCTTGGACATGGCACCAGATGGCCCAGTGTTCGCCTCCCGGACTCCCTAGAGTCTGTGGTCCCTGCGGCGCCCCCCTCCCCCACACACCGACGCTGGTGGTGAGGGAGCTGCGGTGGGTAGCAGTCTCGGGGGTGCCTGGTCCACGGCAGCTGCCACCCCTGGTGCTGCCGTGGCCCCCTTGGTGGGGACAGGGATCCCCTCTTCTGTGGCCTCCCTCGAGGGAGGGCCTGTGGGAATGGTGGACCTCTTAGCACTGGGTTAGAGGAAGAAGGTGGCCTCTGAGTCCAAGGAGTTGAGGCCGGGGAGAGGTGCGGACACCTTCTTCCACTACCCTGTGGGGAGTGAGGAGGAGCCAAAGCGCTGAGACCCACTTCTCTTCCTCTGACACTTCAGGGGCATCCTTAGTGGGCAGCACTGAGGGTTGCCCTTCTGGAACCATGCAACCTCAGTCACACCACAGGGGAGATTCTCCCTCAGGGCTCAGCCAGGATTTGTTTACACATTTATAGCATTCTCTGACTGAATCAACCCCCAGGTCTTCCCACATGGGAGGATCTGCTGCAGGGTCTCAGAGCCCTGCAGAGGCTGGACAGTTTCTGTGAGGTGCCCTTCCCCAATCCTTCTGCAGATACCTGCTCCCTCCCAGGCCATGTGTGTCTTATGGGTCCTTTAACCTTTTAGACGTTCAGGGCCACTGCGGTGGCCTTCCCTAGGTATGTTAGAGCTACGGATGAGCAGGTCTTTTGCCTGACTCCAACCACCTGAGCTCCTCTACTTCTTCAGCTTCCTCATCTGAGGAAGAGGAACAGTCTGTACACTTTTCCTCCAATGTTGACTTCACCGAATAGCAGCAGTTCCTCTCAAGGTTAGTTGAGGAGCTCCATATCTCTCATGTAGTAAGACGCAATACCGAGTAGGAGATGCGCTCGTTTCTGAGCGAATTAAGTGCTAACCACCTAGTGGTGCCTTCCTGGCCTATTCCCTTCCAGGAAGCGTCTGTCCGCGCCTGGCAGTCACCTGCCGCCTCATCCCCAGCCCCAGTGGACTGCAGGAGGAGGTATTGTGCTCCCCAGGAGTCTCTTGGTTCTCTGCCTCACCCACCCTCAGGGCTGACGGCTTTAGACACTCCTTCCGGGCTTTAACACCCAGTACACCACCGACCACCGGAGCCGGATTCTGCCGAGTTCGACTGGTGGGGAAGATGAGTTTTCTCATCAGCTCGTGTGTTACTCTGCATCAGCTCACATCAGGCTTACCGCACTGCCTACAACAGGCACCTGTGGTTGATGCTGGTGCAGGTTTTAGCATCATTGCCTGATTCGGAGGAATCTAGGCACGCCATTGCCCTCTCTGTACAGGGTCTGAAGCTTGCTAGTCACCAAGCAAGGGCATCATACGACACCAACAAGGTGGCTTCCAGACTGGCAGGGACAACGATCTGCATTAGGTGGACAGCATGGCTTCACCTGTCTAGATTATCACCCATTGCCCAGCGTAGGGTGATTTCCTCCACCTTCTGGGGCACCCATCTTTTCTCCTGCAGGGCAAGGAGGAATCTTCTGACAACAGGGTACACCTCCTCGGCCTAACCAGCCTTAGACCATATTAACCTGGTATGGCAGAAGGGTCTCTCCCTCCTGCATCTCCCCCCCCAGGAGGCTGAGGGAATCTGTTCCCTCAGGGCAGTGCCAGGTCTCCTCCCGGGGGACTTGGTACTCACCCAGCAGTAATGAATGGTGAAGATTGACAAGAGAAGATATGAAAATTACGTACCTACCATAATTCTTGATCTTCTCTTGTATCTTCACCATTCATTACTGATTCCCATCCACTTTCCTTTCTTGGGCATCAGCTCTTGGGCGCTGCCTCCACCCTGCTCGCTGTCCCCCTCTTCAAGGCCAATTGGGGTTAGAGTCCCCCTGGTACCTCAGGGCCCTCTGTTTCCTTCTCTAAAAAAGTCACAGAGTGTCCATTCTAGGAGGATGGCGAGTAGGGTCTTTGCCGTAGCCTCGGAGGGAACTCCCTTTTTCATCTTCTCGAAGTAGGGACTGTGTCAGTGCATCTCGTGGGAGAATCCTTGGGGATTGTCCTCCCCCTTTCTCTTTTTGCTTCCTGTCTACCTTAGAGGTAATTCTTTACAGAGTCCTCTCCTGTTTAAGGTTTTTATTTTGCCCCCACCTGACTGAGCCATCAGGTGTTAAATTGTAAAGGAGCATGTTCCAGGACTTTGATCCCAATTGTGGGTTTAGGGTGAGAAGTGGGGGTCTGACTCCGCCATGTTTTATATTCTCCAAGACCATTTCAAATACCCATGTTCTGGACCTCCATCCCGTGGTTCCTGAAGTTGACGGGATCCTTGCACCTGTGTCTTCATACCTTCAGATTTTTGAGGCTAAAACAAGTCAATGGTCTTCCATCTTAGTATGGCTGAGGGCCCCCCTTCTCTCCCTATGTATGCTGTGCTCTCTCTCCTCCTTCTCCCTTTTCCTATGCTACCGCTCAAGGGTTGATGTCCTATGGCCTCTTAGGGTAAAAAAGTCCAACCCCTCTGTCCTCTGATCGGTTTCTTCCTTTTTCAGTTTATATCCTTTCCTTTTCCTATCCCTTGGCTCTCTTGCCTCACCTTGGTTTTCTCTATTCCTCTTTGTTTCATCCTTTCTGATAGAACAGGACTGGGGTGGAGGAGGAGTCTGAGGCACCTAACGGCCAACCCACATGTGCAGCACCATCGACACTGACCCCCCCCCCCCCAAAAAAAAAAAACTCCTATACAGGTACGGCTTATACCTAGCAGTAATGAATGGTGAGGATACAAGAGAAGATCAAGAATTATGGTAGGTGCGTAATTTTCATTTATGGGTATTACCCTAAGTACCTAATGTGGGGGCTAGAACACACAACTTCTGATCTTCCATCCTCAGAGGTAAGTGTGATACTCTGTATTGAGCCACTGACATGGTATTTTATTTATTCCTGAGGGGGCATGGAGATTCCTAGCCCCAAGAGACAGACACACATATGAGAGAAGGAAGTGACAAAGTGCTTTGTTAAGATTATTTTTCAGTGTTGACAGGCTATGGATTTCCCTAAGTACACTGCACTATGATGACAAGAGTGGTGGATTATTTTCCCCAGCTGGGACCATTAGGATAGTTATGTTGCAGTCTTGAAGCAGGTCATAAAAAAGTTTAGCAAAGTATTCCAAAGGGAACCTAAAGCTAAACAAGCATTGTGTTTATTTGAAGTGCAGCAGACCTTTGCCCTATGGCTCAAGTGGTTTGCCAACTTGTCTTTTTTGGATGCTGAGTCCCTGTGGGATAAACTGTGGCTGAATATAAATACATTTCAATTGTTGTGGGTTGGGCTGGGGTAAAGGAGCCCACCTGGAAAATCAGTGGGGAAGAGCCCAGGGTGACACACTCACATACATGTGATATGTCCAACTGGCTTAAGAGGGAGATTTGGGTCAAATTAGGAGAGAGATTGGCCTGCCAACTTACTTAAGAGGGAGATTTAGGTCAAATTAGGAGGGAGATTGGCCTGTTAGTAGGGAGATGCCGTAACATCATGAGTTTGTCCTTAAATGGCATCAAAAAAATAAGAAAAAAGTCATTACAAAAATGTAATGTATTTCATTTTGTCAAGAATAAGCACTAAAAAGAATAAACAACTAGTTGTATAAAGTTATCAGATACATTGTTCATCACTGATTTAATTTTTATGTGTCTTTATCTGCCCAAAAAAACATGCATATTTTGGACAGAATTTTACTTAAGCAGGAGATTTTGTTTCCCAGGAGGGAAGGAGGGAGTTCAGTAAAAAAACAGGAAACAGGAGTCTCCTGCGTAAAGAGGGAGATATCACATGTATGCACTCATTATCAGCATTCCACTTAAATTCAATACGTTACCTCTGTGTTTGTATCTTGCATTTACTAAAAAATAACATTTAATTAAAAATAGATGATAAGCTGGCCCGGTGGTGCTGAAGGTTGAGGCACTGGACGCCCCACCTCACGCCACGCCGGCAACGCAGGTTCGGGAGCGAGCCCGAGCCATCGGGTTGGCATGGAAGGAGAGGATTGAGTGTCCGGAGGACAGCTCTCCTCTCCCGGGGGGTGGGGTTCCGACTTGGCACTTGTCTGGCCTCTGGCAGAGGCCGGAGGCACAACGAGCACACAGAGAGGGCTGGGAGTGAGGACATCGGTGGGGACGTCTGGGTGTAATCACTCCCTTAGAACAAGGGAAAAAGACACTGGAGCACCAAGGGGAAGGTTCGCTGGGTATAGACCCTGATGACTGCTGCCTGCCTGACCGCCGGATGGGACCCGACGGAAGTTGACTGATCGGGGTGTACGGGCCCCACCTCGTACCCGCCTGGGGGAAATAGCCAGGGCTCCATGGGGCTCCACCGGGTTCCAGGTAGGCAGCAGTAGGGTTATACCTTAGCGACTCCCGACAGAGTGGGACCGTGGAGAGAGAGAGAATTACAATTAAAAAATATATATATAGATAAATATAAATATTTTCAGAGTTGGAATGTAGTCAGGAACCCAAAGGGGGTTGCTACCTGAAAATTTCCAGGTGTCATGGTGGGCCAGTCAGTGTCCAGCACTGAGTCAGGCAGTGCCCCCCAACCCCCACAACTACAGTACACATTAACACCAATGGCGGGAGGAGGCAGAGCATGCAGGCAATGCCTATCTCCCTGAGGGAGGCAATGATTAGAATAATAAATAAGGAAGAATGAAATAGGCCAGACTGAGAGTGGAGAGGTGAAGCATGCAACACCTCACCTAGCTCCTATATAGCAATAGTTTCTGACATGGAAATCAGCACAGAATCACACAAAATGGCAAGTGGTACCACAATGCAGTATACATTCCGTACACACATTACAAGCTTACCATATGCTGCAGCTTTCTGGAAGAAGTTAATGAAGTGAGTCATGTCACTCTTGGTTCAATACGCTGGGAGAAGAGAAATAAAAGTAAGACACAAAGGGATTGTTTTTAAGCCTAACACACCTACAGTAAGTCACAGAGGTATGATGTCTACATTAACGGGATAAGGGAAAATTGTTTAACCTGGAAAAAAAAAAAACAGTAAGCCAGAGCTCGTTTCCAAGTGCGACCTGGGAGCACAAGGAAGTTGTATCTTGTTCAGGGTCACACAGTATGCGAGTGGGGGCTGATGGGATTCATACCCAGGTTTGCAGGACATTGCCCATAACCACAATGCTATACTGCCTCCAGTTGGTCGTGCCATCTTCCCAGTGTTATTCTGAGTCGCCACAGAAGAGATTTTCACTAAGGGAAGTAAATGGGCATTGACAAAGACAAGGGGTTCCTACAGTTCAGTTTGTAACTCCATAAAATCAGTAGATATCCAAAGCGTATTGCTACCTAGTCAGGTTACAGTGGAAAGCATATCTTATTACTAGATTACAGTGACTTTATGGTTCAGCTTCTGTCATTCAACTACACAAATTGGACATTATTTTTAATAAACTTGCCCACTTCATTCTTTGCTCCCCTTGGGATACCAACCACTGCGATATATACTGCGGATAGGATTGGGTCTCCCTGGCAAACTGGACAAAACTCCATTTTCTTCTGTTTATTCATAGCTGTCTTTTGTCTCACTCCCCCAGTTATCTTAGTATGTTGATACCTACATACATAAAATGTGGCTTACACTCATCTGATGGACCTGAGTTGATACTACATTCTACTTCCAGTTCCTTTAGCAGTCAAACTTTATTAAATTCTGTCCCAGCATTATGGAATGCACCCCCTCTGTTTGTTTACCCTATTTCTGGACCTTTTGCTGATTTACAACAGTAATAAATTGGTTTAGGAACCATGCCATATTTCCATATTCTTGCTCTTGAAGTATATAGTCCTTGTACATTACTTACACCAATTTATTGGGTAGTTATTCCGAACTGTACGAGTGTTATATTTCACTTGTTATACATTGTATTCGTTATGACTGGGGGTATATTGTTATCCACTAACTTTTTTTTTTTTTCTCTCTCCTTTAGATATTTCCTGAGGAAGACCTAAGGTTGAAATGTAGATTTTTAACTCTATTTTCAGCGTGCATTTAATATAACCATTTTGTTTCCTTTCAGACCACATGCTGACACAGTGCCTTGTTTTTACTTTTACATATTGTTGTCCTTTTATTGTATTTTAAGAACTATAGCAAACTATTGTTCTGCTGTTTTGGTATATAAATATATTGTTATAAATGGATAGACTTTGACGGCAGATAAGGACAGCTAGGCCCATCTAGTCTGCCCATTTCCCTACCTACAGGATAGGCCGCAGATCCTAGTTAACCAACAGCCTATTTCTTCCTACCCCCCACAAGAAATGCCTTATGTCTGTCCCATGCTTTCTTGAATTCTCCCACAGTTTTAGACCCCACAACCTCCTCAGGAAGGCTGTTCCATGCATCCACTACCCTCTCTGTGAAATAATACTTCCTCACATTGCCCCTGAACCGCCTCCTCCTTCTATCTTTAAATTGTGCCCCTTGTTCTTGCAAGTCTCTTTTCTGAAAGATGCTACCCTCTTGGACTTTGTTGATTCCACTGAGGTACTTAAAAGTTTCTATCATGTCCCCTCTCCCTTCTTTCCTCAAGGGTATACATATTAAGCTCCTTTAGTCTCTCCTCATACGGCTTCTCTTGCAGACCCTGCACCATTTTAGTTGCCCTCCTCTGGACTGCCTCTATCCTGTCTGTCTTTGCGGAGATGGGGTCTCCAGAACTGGACACAGTACTCCAGATGGGGTCTCACCAACTGTCTGTACAGAGGGATAACAACTTCCTGTTTTCTGCTGCTGATGCCCTCCCTTACATCCCAGTATACCCCAGCCCTCCCTACTGCCTTCTCACATTGCTTGCTAACCTTAAGGTCATCTGATATGATTACCCCAGGTCCCTTTCCTTTTGTTGTTGTTACTACCTCCCACCCATTGTGTATTCTTCCCTGGGTTCTTGTTTCCCAGGTGCATTATTTTGCACTTTTTGCATTGAATCTTAGCTGCCATACTTCTGACCATTCCTCCAACCTTGCCAAGTCCCTTTTCATCCTTTCCACGCCTCCTTGTGCATCAACCCTGTTGCAGATCTTTGTGTCATCTGCAAAAGGCATACTTTTCCTTCCAGTCCCTCTGCAATGTCACTGATGAAGACATTAAAAGGACTGGACCCAATACTGAACCTCAGTACCCCACTAGTAACCCCTTTCTTCAGAGTGGACTTCATTTACAATTACCTTCTGTGTCCTGTTGTCCAGCCAATGTTTTACCAGGCTACCACCCTGGGTCCCACTCCCAGGCTGGTTAATTTGACTATTAATCTTTGTGTGGGACTGTGTCAAATACCTTGCTAAAGTCTAGGTAGGCCATGTCCACAGCCCTCCCTGGTCTACTACTTTGGTCACCCAGTCAAAGAAATCTATTAGATTGTCTGACATGACCTTCCCACTGTGAACCCATGCTGCCTTGGGTCCTGTGCTCCACTGGCCTCTAGGTACTCAACTGTTCTTTCCTTCAGAAGTGACTCCATCACTTTCCCTACCACAGAGGTCAGACTGACAGGTCTGTAGTTTCCTGCCTCTGTCTTGGTCCCACTTTTGTGAAGGGGAATCGCATCCGCCTTCCTCCAGTCCTCGGGTACCACACCATTCTCCCATGATTTATTAAAAAGAGTAGCCAGTGGTTTCACTAGTTCCTCCCTTAATTCTTTTAGAATTCTGGGTGAATTCCATCAGGACCCATTGCTTTGTCCACCTTCAGTTTTAGGAGTTCTTGCAGAACCCTTTCTTCTGTGAAAGGACTGGTCGACCCCCTATCAAGAGTGCTTCTGTTACTGATTAGCACTTCTCCTCTTTAGAATACTGAGCAGAAATATTTGTTCAGTATTCCTGCTTTTTCACTGTCCCCCTCTGCCCACCCACCGTTCATTCTATTCAGCCTCACTATCCCTCCCTTTGTCTTTCTATGCTCGCTGATGTACCTATAAAAGGTTTTATCCCCCTTCTTAACTGAGTTGGCTATCTTTTCCTCAGTTTGGGCCTTTGCTATTCTGACTTCCCTCCCTGCTTCCTTCTGCCTTAACTGGTACAGCTCTCTGTCCTGCTCCTTCTGTTTCTCCTTATATTCCGGAATGCTATCTTTTTCTTCCTGACTTTCACAGCCACCTCTTTTGAGAACCATAGTGGCTTTTTCTTTCTTTTGATTTGTTTATTTGCTTCACACAAAGGCTTGTTGCCTCTGTGATGGCAGTTTTGATAATTCCCCAATGTTGCTCCACACCTCCTTCCAGCCTGTTTGCTAGTGCTTTTCTGAGGCACTCTCCCATCTTGCCAAAGTCAGCCCTCCTAAAGTCCAGTACCCTCACTTTTGTATGGCTTGACTCTGTAGCTGAGTTTAACGTGAACCACACTGTTTGATGGTCACTTGTCCCCAGATGGCAACCCACTTCTAGATCCGAAGATCCTCTCACTGCCCCGTTTGAGAGTCGAGGTCTAAGATTGCTCCCTCACAGTGGGCTCCAAACTAGCTGTCTAATGCCTCACACCTGTAGGGCATCAAGAATGGCCCTGTTTGGATGTGGCTGCAGCAAATGTGCTCCAGTTAACATCTGGCATATTCAGCTCTCCCATCAACAGTATCTCCCCTTTCTCTGCCATTCTAAGAATGCCTTCTATCATATCCTTGTCCATTCCTTCCCCCTGACATGGGGGTCTGTACACAACCCCTGTGCGGATTGTGGTGCCCTTTCCAGTCTCCAAGGTGACCCACAGTGCCTCCTCTCCTCCCTGTTTACTGTTTGTTCAGTTGCTTTTATCCCTTCCTTTACATAGAGAGCTACTCCTCCCCCTCTTCTCCCTGCCTGTCTCTCCTGTAGGTTATGTACCCTGGTATGTTAACATCCCAGTCATGGTTCTCTGTGTACCATGTTTCTGTGACTGCTACGATATCCAGGCATCCCTCTTCCATTAAGGCCATCAGCTCAGGGAGCTTGTTGCCGAGACTACGGGCATTGGTACTCATTACCCTCCATTTCCTGATGGCCTTACTCCTTTTGCCCCATCCCTGTCCTTCTTGCCTTTGTCACTTTCTCCATTTACCCCTGCCCTTCTCCCTATCGACACCTCTATGTTGGTGTTTGCCGACTTACTACTGTGATTATTTGGGGGAATAGATTTTCCTGCTCTTCCAGTGCCTCCCTTGGCTAGTTTAAAGCTTGCCAATGAAGCATTTAAACCTATCACCTAGGATCCTGGTTCCTCCCGGACAGATGCAGCCCATCATGCCAGTATAGGCTTGCATCACTCCAGGTGGACCCCAGTCCCCAATGAAGCCAAATCCCTGAGCTCCACACCAGTTTTTCAACCACTGATTGAATCCCATGGTGCGGAACACCCTAGCCTCTCCTATGCCATAGATGGGTAGCACCTCCGAGAAGGTTACCATGCGTGCTACTTGACTAAGGCCTCTCCCCAATTCCACAAACTCTTCCTGCACTTCTCTAATCCCTTTCTTAGCCAGGTCATTTGTCCCTAGGTGGACAGTGACATCCAGCTCCCTCCTCTGTGCAGCTGCTCCGGCAATCCTGAGGATTTGCTCCCTGTCCCTCCAAGCCATTGCGCCAGGCAGGCACCTTACCTCCCTTTCCCCTTCCTCCCCCAGTTCTACCTTCCTAACAATGGAGTCCCCCACCAGGAGTTGTTTCCTTCCCCTGCAGGGTCCCCTGCCACCCTCCTGTGGGTCTCCTTTGTGGGGGTTCCCAGCATCCTCCTTGGTCTCCACTGTGGGTGCCTCCATAGAGGAACCACACTTTGCCAGAATAGCATAGGAATTGTGGAGAGGTACAACTGGAGGAATGCGCCTCTGTTCCACCACCCTCACCCTCCCTGAGCCCACTGTGGTCCAACCGCTCCTCTTTCTTGGCAACCTCTGAGGCAACGGCAGTGGCATTGGTGGTCCCTGGATGGAAGAAGAGGTCCGACAAATCCTGGCCAACTCAGCCTGGAGATGAGCTACCTCCTCCCTCAGCCCAGAGAGGTGCCTGCAGATGGGACAACACCGCATCCTCCAGAACATCTCCCGGAAGACTGCTGCTCCACAGCCACTGCATTGCACCACTCCAATCATGTCTTATTTCTGGCCCCTTAACTGTTTGCAATCCTTACTCTTTCCTCTGTTTTTTTTCTCGCTCTCCTTACTTTCTACCTGTGTGCCCTTTAAGCTCCTGATTGTCCTGTTCTGAGACAAGAATATCCTATATTTCTCAGTAGACCACTTACTTGCTCAGAGGCAGACCTCCAGCAGCTAGAGGGGGCCTGAGAGCTACTCTTGCCCTTCTAGGATGGTGGGTCCTTGGTGGTTCTGTGATCACTCACTTCCTGCCCCTAAACAGGAAGTTCCTGTTGTCAGTCAAATCCTGTGCCTATAAAAATTGAACTAGCTTTGGGTGGAGGGAAGGAGGGCAATATAGTCCCAGCAGAGAAGTTCAGTCACACAGCAGACCTTTCTCCTGGTGTCTTCTGCCAAGCTATTAGCAGAAACTTTCTAAGGCAGTCTTTAAATGTAGCTTCCTTCTAGCTAAGCCACTACCCCTACTTACCAGATCTTTCTACAAGTAATTTAATCCTCACGGCAGTTAAGTCCTTTCAGTCACCTGAGATTTACACCTAGATAACTCTTCAGATACCCATTCAGTTCAGTTAACCCAAACACACACTTTTTTTTTGTATGTTAGTTTTTTTACCCTAAATTAAAGGTCCAAGTACAAAAGTTCTTCTACTTTAGTCCCAGCAGAGAAGTTCAGTCACACAGAAGTCCTTTCTCCTGGTGTCTTCTGCCAAGCTAATGGAGTCTAAGACTGAGGCTCGCAAGAGAGGTGATCTGACCTGGAAGACAGTACAGGGCTTGTAGGAGGGATGTTGGTTCTCAGTACTGCTGAGGGACGTATACAGGTCACAGAAGCAGGAGCACAGCAGCCAGTCCAGAGCAGGCACCACCTGGATACAGATGCAGAGGCAAGTGGGCGAACAGGGAAGGAGCCTGTGAACAGAAGCAAGAGGCAACAGCAGGAGCCCAGGCAGGAGTTTGTAGGGTGGAAGAAAGCCAGGCTTGGAGGGTGATGTCACACCCCAGAAGCACCGGCTGGACAAGCAGCAGCAATCCAGAAGCATCATGATTGATGAAATGATCTCCCAGAGTCCATGTTCAGAGCCAGCAGTGAGATAGTGGAGGCCGCACAAGCCACCCACAGAGCAGAAAGCCCACTGGACTGCCAGCAGACCACAGCAAGGGTTACCTTGGTGGCGTGGAAGGTAGAGCAACTGAGCCGCAGCTGGCGAGGCAGTGAAGAATAAAACGCCTCGAGGCAGAGTAACAACAAACAAGGGACAAAGTACAGGAACAGCCAAAATGAAAGAGCGGGATGGGAAAGAAGCAACAATGGGGGTGCACAGCAAGGAAGGAAACAACGGAGGAAGGGGGGCAAGAAACAAATGACAGGAGGCAAAGGGGGGGGGCAAGCAGAGCAGAGAAAACACTGAGCGAGGAAGAAATGAGCAGGGTAGGCCAGGGATGAAGGAAAGGGAAAGCACCCTGCTAAGCCAGCCACGAAGGTGAGGAGTGAGCAGCACAGGGGAACAGAGGAGAGGTTCGTTGTCCTGCTGCTTTCAGTTACGTCAGCCAAGCTGTTCAGGACACCAAGTAGCTGTTTGCTGGGCGGTGTCCTGAAGATGAGAAGAAAAAGCCACAATGTGATTGGTGCAGCATTTTCTTTTCAAGTACAGACCATGTCTGGCAGAACATGGTCACGATCAGCCTGGCTGATGACTGGTGTGACACTGTTTAGCCCCTTGCAGAGCACGCTGCATTGGATAGTGTCACATCCTTCAAATGTAACTCATTTCAAGAAGTTCACTGCGCATGCGCACACGAACTTGGGCAAACATACGGCATGTAGGGTCTAGTCAAATCCTAAACTGGATACAGCTGTACTTAAAATGCCCATTTTTATGAGACACTCCCAGGGATTAAGTTGATGTTCAGTTGGTCACACTCTGGGGGCATGTAGCACTCTGCTATGCCTTATGCCTCATCACACCCCTAGAATGTGATTAACAGAACATTAACATAGCCCTGGTCTTGCCTTGTTGCTTAATAAAAGTGCACCATAAGAAGTCTGTGATGATGTCATAACCATCTCACTGTATGGTCGGTTCTTGTATGACAGTCTGGTTTAACAGAGCACAGGACTGTGAGCCAAGAAGTCAAGTTTCAAATCCCAGGGCAACCACTGACTAATACTGACCTTGAGAACATCACATGACCTCCCCGTTTTTCCAGTTCCTTACGAGCTGTAAAACCTGATGGAGAGGACCCACTGACGATGAGATGCTGCATCTCAGCTAAGCCATCCTAGATTAATGACACAATATACAATGCAGTAAATAACATATTTGAAAATGAATTATACCAAATGCATAGTGCCCCATGTTTTTTTTTCTGCTAGTCTGAGCTTAAAAATAAATGCATTTCTTTTATCTTCTACGTAAGCAAGAATGCAGAAATTCCCAATTCACAGCTCCCAACGTAAAACCAGTTTTGTAATAGTGCATATTGTAAGGGTGCATCACAGCACTGAGGCTGTACCAGGTATGCTGGTAATGATCCTTGTAACATCCCAGGTGTGTTTCTATTTCTGTATAAAGGCACAGCTGCTCTTCCTCTTTAGGAGCACAAAGAAAAAGCTGAATCACCCAGCAGGCAGAAACCAACAGCCAGGTCAGTTAGGGTCTATGAATAAAGGGGGGCAGCACACCCCATGCTGTGTTTGCCTTAGAGGGCTAGAGACACCTTTAGGTAAGCATTATAACCAGTTTAAGCCTGGTCATGCTAAAAGTTCTTCTTAGTCAATGTTTGTATTCCATGTGGTAGGTGCTGAAATGTAGGATGTTACTAATTACTGCTTCTAGTAAGACTGAGAAGATGATTGGTGATGAGTAGTTCCCGATAGGAATTGTGATTTCACAAGGATCTAGCTTTATTGGGTGCAGTTGGTGATATAACTTAAATTATTGTTTCCTTGAACTCCGTGCAGAGCCTGGGTACCCCCAAATGTGTAACAGAGGGTCAGCCATTTGTTCTGCTGTAACTTTACATATTATCTGTCTATTGGGCAGTTTGATCTTGCTGTTTGGCATGTTTAGTTTGTACCTGTATAAACTCAATAACAAATACATTTTGTAAAAAAAAATATTCACGTCTAAAAAGTAGACAGTTGTTACTTTTTTGTTTCTTGAGTACTTTCTCAGAAGACTTTTTTTTTTTTTTGTCGTGACTATTTCTACGCCTAACCCTGACCTGCTGCCCGCCTGAAGCTTCCCAACGTGCTACTCGGTCTGTGACCGTCCTCCATCCCAGTCCAGCCAATTGATCCCTTGGCTCTGAGCCCCCGTGGTGGTGCCGCCGTCGCCTCCAGCACTCTATCTAGAATGCAATGGAGTGACCAGATAGGAGGAGGCAGCCTGGAAGCGCACTCTGGCTGAGCCCGGCACTGGGCATGGGGCTCCAGCCATTGATCCCACTATCGCCTATTGCCTTGGTAGGGGATTTTCTTGTTAGTGCCCCCTAGGAACTCAGTGTCCGGTGGCCCCTACATGGCAATTACCTATGCCTCATGCCACTGGAGTGTGCCGTAGATCCTCCCCCTGATTATGTCCCAATATCTAGCACTGACACTGTTCTCCACTAATGGCTGGTACTGTGCCAGGAGCTACCCGCAACCCACCCTGGGAGAGGAGAGCAGTCCTCCGGACGCTCAATCCCCCGATGACCTAAGTTCATTCCCGAACCTGGGTAGTCAGCATGGTGCAAGATGTGGCATCCAGCACCTCAACCTTCAGTGCCCCCGGGTCACAGAAGACTTTTTTTTAAATGAGATGTTTATCTGGAGACTGACACATTGTATCGGGGTGGATCTAGAAATGGGGGGTTGGGGTGCTACACATTTTTTGGTGTATTTACACTTTATACATCCCACTAACTTCCGTCATCTGGTCAGTCTTGATCTTCCTGGACATAAAGTCGTCACCTCTCATTCACACTGATGGGACTACACCGGAGGCGCTAAGACCCAGTGGGAGCCAAAATTCTTCAGGAGGGCCAGCGCCGGGTAGGGCCATGAGAAAGCGGCACCGTGAGCTCAGCTCATGCCATATAGGCTGTACAGCGTCGACCCTCCAACTGCCTCAGTTCCTTTTTTCCTCACCGTCGAGTGCGCTTCAGTGACTACGTCATTCACCTGCCGGGAGTCAAAACTTCAAGTCTATACGACAGCAGCTATAGTCTTTCAGTTTTTTTTTTTCCTCCTCTCCCCTGCAGTCCCCCTCTCTTCGGGAGACACTCTACGGCCTTTTCAGCCCTCGCTCACCTGCCTGTAGACCAGAGCAGTCCATCCCCCACGGAGCCTTGGTTTTACCCCAGGCGGGTAATGGAGTGAGGGCCCTACACCCGAGACTTACTGGAATTTCGTCGGGATGCTGTCTCTGGGCAGGCAGGGGCTTTAGTCGGGGGCCTAGTGTCTGCTCTACGGGGACCGCGAGGTGCTTTCCGTGTTCTTACTCACACGTGTCGTGTCCCTGACGTCATGCTTGAGCGCCTCACGCCTGGCACGTCACCCCCTTCTTCCCAAGCATCGGCCTTGCTGCCTCAGGTCTCCACCTGGGGACAGTCAAGCCGGGCTCTGGAATCCCCCCTCCCCGGAGAGGGCAGGCAGTCCCTGGGACGCTCAAGCCCTCTCCCGGGCCGGCCCTCCAGCTTCCCGGGCTCGTTCCCGAACCCGGGTCGCTGGCGTCGAAAGCGGAAATCCAACCGCTGCGCCGGCGGGCCAGCCTTAGTCTTTCAGTTTTGATTAGTTTTAGTAGTTCATTATTTTCTTACCAGTTTTAAAAGGAAAATAGTTTATTAAGTAGATTTTTCGTCGAGAACTTTTCAGCCCTCCTTCGACTGAGTCAACTATGAACGGGGCAGGTGACGGTAGAGAGACTTCTCATGAAAGATGTTTGGTCAGCAGGGCTGGGTCTGGTCCGCCACCCTCTGGGGGCGGATTCTGACTACAGGCAGTCCAGTACTCTGGGGAGGGGCGGTCTTCCCAAAAGCACAAAACGAAGAGGTCCCATTCTTGATCCTCATCGAGGACTCGGCACCACTCTACCTCAAGTTCTTCTTTGGCCTCCCAGTCGAAAAAGAAACCGCACCTCTTGAGGTCGCCTTCTGGTACATCTGCATGTCAATCATCAGTTACTGGTGGCAGAGGCCAGACTCCATCTCTTCCATGGTCCCCTCCAGTCTCTGTGCTTGGTGGCCAACATTCTGGGGCAGGTCCTCCGGTGAGCAGTTTCACCATTGGGCTGCTGTTATGGAGCAGTGGGTTCGGCGGTTGTCCTGTCTGCCCAAGCCAGCGAGTCCATCACCGGGGCCTTCAGGACTCTCAGTTTCGGACCTGCGGGCGGGGCAGTTGGAGCTTCCTAATTTCACGGCGCCTTTGACACTGCACTCTGGTGTTTATCCCCATCATGTGGCTGTGGCGCAGGGGACCACACCGGTGCCTTTATCTCCTGCTGAATTTCTTTGTTTTTTCTCAGCGAGTTGAGGGTTGGGAACCTCTGGCTCGGCGCCGCCTTCTGTGGCACTGGCTTCTCCAGCACCGGTGCCACATCCTGTGCTGGCACCGCGCTTGGCGCCGCTTCCTGTAGCAGTGTCGGGAGCACCTGCGGCGCTGCATGTGATGCAGGGGGTTTTGACTCCGATTCGCACTGCTCCTCCTTCATTTCCTCCTTTTCCTATCTATATAGTCCCTTCTGGACTAGTAGGGGATGAAGTTGAGCCCGATCCTGATCTTCGATTGGGGGATGACTTAGATGATGAGTCCTCCCTAGGGGCAGTGCATAAACTTCTTTCAACACAGCCTTTTGTTGAGGACCTTTCTTTTAAGTCTCTGCTCAGAAATTTGAATACCATTCTCTCTCTCTCTCTCTCTCTTTCTCTCTCTCTCCAGACTTCAGAAATCGATCCTGGGAAGTTGCTGTGTCTGTAGTACCTGCACATTCTGGGCATTCCTGTAGAACTGACTCCCCTGTGCAACCCTCTTTTGAGACATTCTCACAGATGGTGTAGGATAATCCAGCACTTATTCCCTTTGTGGCTAAGTCCATAGATGGGAAATATGCCCCTCCCAAGGAGTGACCCATTCTGGCCTTGCAAGCCTTTGCTGAGCCATCGTTGTTCTGGCAGAGAATGACAAAGCCATTCTTCTGCAAGAATCTATGGCATGTCCAATAAACAAAGAATCTTGCAAGATTGACACCTTGGGGAAGTGAGTCTTTGCTACTTCCACCTTGGGCATGCGTATTGCTAGTTACCAGGGTTACTTCTCTCAATATGAATATACACTATGGCATTCGCTCAAAGCTACAGTAGAAGCTCTTCCAGATTTGGAAGTTAACACAGAGCTCCTTCAAACCATTACCAGAGGTTTTGAATCCAATAATCAATAGCTCAAAGCTGCAGCTTCCGGTTGAATACTGGTTAAGATAACGGTGTGATTTTTCAGCTCCTTGCTCCCCTCTTAATTCAAATCCCCGAATTGACTTCTAGATAAAGCAGAAGAATAAATAGCAACAGAAGCAATTAGAATAAGGAGAAGACTCCTCCGATTGGCTTTGGTGAATGAACAACTCGGCACAATGTAGGAAGGCAGCTGCAAAGGCCAACAAAATTGCTGGGTTGTATTGCAAGGGGTATATCCTCAAGGAGGTGATTCTGCCACTGTATAGGTCATTAGTTAGACCACACCTGGAGTACTGCATGCAGTACTGGCGTCCGTATCTGAAGAGGGACATTAAGTTACTGGAGGGGGTGCAGCACAGAGCGACAAAGATGATCAAGGGGCTGGGGGACTTATCATATGAGAGGAGGCTGAAGGAGTTGAACATGTACTCACTGGAGGAGAGGAGAGACGGGGTGACATGATTGAAACCTTAAATACATAAAAGGAATAAACAAGATGGGTACAGAGGGGCTGTTCAAAGTAAGGAGGGGAGGCACCAGGGGCCATGATATGAGACTGGAGCGAGGAAGGTTCAGGAGGGAGATGAGGAGACACTTTTTTACAGAGAGGGTGGTGGCTGGGTGGAATGCGTTACCTGCTGAAGTGGTATGCAGTAGAACAGTGGACTGCTTCAAACGAGGATGGGACAGGACAAGGGGGAGGGTTAATGAAGGGGAAGGGTGGAAGGGAGGGGCAGCTGCAGAATAAGGGGTGCTAGCTGCACATTCGAGCAGACTTGATAGACCTCTAGGCCTTTATCTGCTGGCAAATTTTGTATGTTCATATAACACCAATAAAATTATTAATATTAAACATAAATGGTTTAAATAGCCCCATAAAGAGATCTCGTTTGTTTCAATATTTCAGAAAACATAATGGGGATTTAATCTTCCTCCAAGAAACCCATTTGACGGATGCTGAACATCAAAAATTAACATGGGGGGTGGGGGATAGGTTTAGAATATTTTCTTCATCTTATTCCAAAGGAAAAAGTAGAGGCACAGCGATTCTGCTCCCCTCTACAACACCATTTCAAGTATAAGCACATTATTCTGATCCAGTGGGCTGCAGTATAATTCTGATTGGCACTCTATACGGGAAAAACTCACTTTAGTGAATATTTATGGCCCCCCACGACCCTCTTAACAGAAATTTAAATCTTTCTTTAATAAACTAATAGTACTACAACAGGGATGCATAATTATAGGTGGGGATATTAACCTGACCTTATCTCCGCAGTTGGACTCCTCAGTGCTAAAGAAGCAACTCCTGCCCAGAAATATTTTAAAACACAATAGACCTCCTTAGGGTTATTAGATGTTTGGGGACATATGTTCCCTACATCAAAAGTCTATACTTATTATTCATCACGGTTTAATTCACATTCCAGATTAGATTATTTTTTTGTCTCCAAGGAGCATATTGACATGATATAGGACATTACTATATGCCCGTTGTTTTTTTTATCAGACCACTCAACCTTGTTGTTAAAGCTGAATTTAAATGTTCCAAAGAAAAATTCAGGGTGGTGTCTGAATACGGCCTTGCTTAGGGATGGCACCTTTAAGCAGAAGGTGGGTGAGAAAATCACTCAGACTTTGAAGGAAAATGACATGGGGGATTGTACAGCCAGTATGATCTGGGACTCAATGCAAGCGGTAATTCGAGGCAAGGTTATAGCCCATGCAGCTTAGGTACATAAACAGAGAGAAAAGGCCTATAAGAAATTCCAGCAGGAATTATGTTCCCTACAACAAGCTCAGGACCCACAAAATTTGAAGATTAGAAATAGAATTTGACATGTGAAAGCTGCATTACAAAAAATAACAGGCGAAAAAGTCCAACAGGCATTGTTTTACCTTAAAACTTTCAAGTATGAGGGAGGCCTGAAGGGTGCTAGGAATCTGGCTCATCGTCTTAGAGGGCATAGGGTAGCCTCAACTATAACTGAAATAAATGCATTTAGGCAGGACTAGAGAGCAACCACTACTAGGGACATCCTAGCACTATTCCAAGAATTTTATACCCAGCTTTATATGCCCTTGGGAGTTCCAGACCTTCTAGAAATTGAAAGCTTTTTTTAAGGGACCACACCCTTCCAAAAATTTCTCAAACCCAGATGGAAAAACTTCTGCTACCTATTTCCCAAGAAGAACTTAAAATAGTCATTTCAAACAGTAAGACAGAAAAGTGCCCCGGACCAGATGGGTTCCCATCTGAATGGTTTAAAACATACCATAAAGAACTTACTACTTCCTTGTTGGTAACATTTAAAGAGATCCAGAACGGTGGACCTCCACCACCATCCTGGGATTATGCAGTGATCTCCCCATCCCAAAGCCTGGAAAAGACCCTAGACATGTGGTATCATATCGACCAATCTCGATCCTAAATATGGACTATAAATTATTTATGTCAATACTGGCGAGTAGAGTAGAGGAAATCCTGCCCCATATTATTAACCCAGACCAATCAGGCTTTATTTGTTTGAGACAAACAGCAGATAATATTAGGAGAACGATTCACTTAATAGATTATATAAATCGGAGAAAAATTCCTGCTACCTTGATCAGCTTAGATTCTGACAAGACATTCGATAGGGTGGGATGGCAATTTTTATGAAAAAGCTTAGAAACATTTGGATTTCCTGACAAATTTGTAACTATGGTACAGCAAATTTACAGGAACACCCCGAGCATATATTAAAGTTAATGGCCACCTTTCCTCACCAATATCCTTATCTAGAGGCACCAGACAGTGGTGTCCTTTTTCTCCCCTTTTATTTGCCCTTTTATATAGAGCCCCTTGCAATAACGATTCGTGACCACCAGGGGATCCCCATATAGGTCAGGCTTATTTCCATCTCGCTATATGCGGATGATATTTTGCTTACACTTTTAGAACCAGAAATTTCTATTCCTGAGATGCTGAAAGTTTTGCAGCGCTTTGCATCTATTTCTGGATACATCACGAATGTCCAGAAAACAGAAATACTAGCCCTAAATTTTTCCCCTTCGAGAGTACTGAAAGAAACTTTCCCTTCTAAATGGCGCTGTAACAAGATACTGTATTTAGGAGTAAATTTAACACAAAATTTGACCCACTTGGAACTTTTAAATTATAAGCCATTAACCTAAGAATTAGAAGACAAGTTAGGAACATGGGCTCACATGCATTTATCCTTTTATCATTGGATAGATGCTATTAGAATGACATTATTCCTGAAAATCTTATGTTTTTTTCAAACTTTACCAATCATTCCAGCCTGGTTTTATTTTACAACCTGGAACAGACCTGCAGCCAAGTGGATGATTGGCAAATGGATTGCATCTTGCATTGATCTCTGCTATTGGTTGGTGGGCAAGGAGCCTCCCGTAAGGATAAGAGCTCATTCCACCCGCCATACTGCTTCATCGGTGGCTGCTTCTAGAGACGTCCCTATCCAAGATATCTGCAGGGCTGCTACCTGGAAGTCAGCAAACACCTTCATTTCCCATTAGCACATTGTTATAGAGTCAGGGATACTGGTTATTTGGCCTCAGTTCTCCAATCTTGGTTCCCTAAGTCAGGGGGGTTGCGCCTTGTCTCCCTCCTCCCAGAAAAGTGCTAGGAGTCTGCCAAACAGTGTGAATAGAACAACATATCCACGATCCTAGAAAAACAGATTACTGACCTGTAACAGTAGATCTTCCACGGGGTGGTCTCTTGCAGCAGGTAATACACTTGGGTCATCGTCAGAGGTCGCTGTGGTGCATGGCAGCCCTTCTAGCAGTCTTTTGCCATGGGCCACCCACACATGACATCATCAGTCTGCTGCCTATATAAGAGTGGGCGGTCCCTGGTATCCTCAGTTCATTTTCCCACCGTCTTCAGCTCGGACGCAGCAGCTAGTGCACAGTGTGAGCAGTCATCAATGAGAAACCTAGCTACAGGAACATTTTTCTCCATTCCACTCCTTTATCGATGGTTGTCAGAAGGAACTCCAAGCAAAAATCCATTATTTTGTTCCTGTCATTGCGGTAGAAAAATCTACCATTACGATGACCACGCGGTCTGTGCCCGTTGTCTGGGACCCACACACAACTCATCCTGCAACTTCGGTCAGGAGTTTAATCAAGCAACTCATCATAGACGATCACTTGACATACAGGCTTACCTTATGGAACAAAAGACGCCCTTTTACAGAAGCAAGGGCCCCATCCCAAGGACTCCTTCCCGCTACTTTGCATAAAAAGCACAAATGGGACAAGGTTGCTTCTACTTCAGTGTCCTGCTTTAAGCGTCCATCGATGACTACCATTTCAGGTCATTCCTTGAAAACTGCCTCCTCATCAACAGGGGTTTACTCCCTCTTGTCAGCAGGGCTTTCTGGCACTTTATTGGCAGTTTCTACTGAACCCTGTGCTACTGCCATTGGTGCCCCGTCGATGGTGCCTCATCTCTCATCGATGGCAATGGCTACTACACATTTAAAATCTTCATTTTCTGCCTCGTCGACGGTGAGCCAGGATCCTTTGGGACACCCATGGATTTCAATTTTTATGCAGCCCCTCCTCGCTCAAGGCCCATCATTCACAGGGGCAGCCTGATTGGAACTGGGACTCTGGGCTTTATCACCCGGGTTCCAGGCCAGCTAATGCTCCACATCCACTTTCCTCTATTATCCCCTTGGTTTCACAGAAACCTCCTCCCCCTCACTCCACTACAGCAGTGGGCATGGCCACAGAGATACAGCAGGTCCTGGATGTAATCAGGCATTCACAACCTCCCACTATTGGTGAGGGGGGGTCGCCCATCCCGGTCTCCCATGCCACCGCCAAAACAATGTTTTAGCGACAGGCCTCTTTCTCCACCTGGTTCCCCTTCTGATTATGGGGAAGAATACTATTCCAAGGATCTAGAATTCCCAGAAGACATTCCAGACGATCTGGAGGATATTGATCTTCAAGATCTGGAGTCTCGTCCTCCATCTCGACCATTTCATCTCTGCACGAGGATCCGACCCATCATTTCATGAACTGTTGGTCCAGATACAAAGAATCATGGGTTTCTCAACCACCGAACATGATAAGCAGAGAAAAGACATGGCAGATTATCTTGAACCGCCAGAGGAACCTGTAGTAGTGGTACCCTCACTTATCCAATATACCAAAATGCTGTGTTGGCAGCCTGGAACCAACCCTCAGCTGTTCCAGTTCTCCCTCAGAAGGCAGATCACCTTTATTAGGCTACCCCTGACCACCCTTTTTTTGCAGCTAATCCCGAGGCAAATTCGGTGGTCATTGCTGCTGCTTTTGACAGCACCAAACACCCGTGGCACATGAGCCCCTTACCTCCGGACAGGGAATCCCATTGCTTGGACTACCTGGGAAAGAAAGTTTTTCAGGCTGGCACGATGAACCTAAGAATTTTAAATTATATGGGGCACATGGTGAAATACCAATGTACCCTTTGGTCCTCAGCGACTGATGTAGTCAATAAACTCCCTACTTCTCAGGAGAAGAATCAGTTGGCCACGATTTCTACAGGAAATTCCATTTCCAGGCATCTCATCTGCTCGGGATATGATGTGGTGGATACCTCAACCTGGGCTATGGGTATGGGGATCACCCTTTGCTGCCATGCCTGGCTGTGCATATCAGGTTTTCAACCAGACATACAACATAAACTGGTCAATGCCCCATTTAATGGCTCTAAGTTTTTCGGTCCAGGTACTCGAATGCTATTGGATGATCTCCAAGCTTCAGGCCGTATCCTCCGTACTGTGCATGCTATGTACCACACACCACAGCTATCATACCAGTACCATTCTCAAACTTTTCAGTCCAAACAGAGAGGCAAGAACAGAGAAGTCTATAGAGATGGCTCCCAGGGATGCTCCCAAACCTCCTCCTGGACCGCCACCCCGACTTCAAAGGGGCCCCACCCCCAGGGTGGGGCTGGCCACCCTCATGTCCAGTGACCCATTAGGATTCACCCCGGCTTCCTCGTTCAGGTCTCGGAAGCTGTCGGGGGGGGGCGCTTTACCCTTCATCTAGAGGCCTAGAAAACCATTACATCAGATGAGTGAGTACTCCAAATCATACGTATGGGGCACATTCTGGAGCTTACGTCTCCACCCCCCTGGATCCTCACCGCTCAGTCTATTATCTACCCAACCATATCCCCATCCTCCAAGAGGAACTTCAGGCACTTTGAAACAAACAAGCCATCTATTCTGTTCCTCCTCTGGAGTACCATCAAGGATTTATACTAGACCTTGGGCAACTGAATTTACACATTCAGTGCAAGAGATTCCAGATGGTCACTTTAACATCCATTTTACTGATGTTAAAATGGGAATGGTTATGCGCCCTGGATGTGAAAGACCTATATCTGCACATCGCTATCCAGCCCGCCCACCACTGGTTCCTACACTTTCACTTGCTAGGGCACCACTACCAATTTCGAGCACTTCCATTTGGTCTCTCATCCACTCTGAGAGTTTCCACCAAGTTCCTTGTCTTAGTAGCAGCAGCCCTGAGAAGGGATGGACATTTTGTCTTCCCCATACCTAGATGATTGGCTTATAAAGGCAAGCTCTGAAGCCACTCTGCTGCTGTTCCTACAGGCCACCCTTACCCTCTTCCAGTATCTGGGCATTACCATCAGTTGGCTGAAGTCCAATTCGACTCATACCCAATCACTCCAGTACATAGGAGCAGTTCTGGACACAATCTCTTCCGGGGGTATCTCCCTGTCGACAGACAAGACAGTCTCCCTTCTCTGGCTTCTCACATTCGAACCCAGCAATATGTAACGGCCAGAGGTTTTCTATGCCTTCTGGGGCATATGGTGGCTGCCATCCTCATGGTACCTTTCGCCCGCCTCCATGTGAGACAAGTACAATGGGTGCTTCAGAACTAATGGTGCCAACGGTCGGGCGACTTTGAGGACAACATCAAGGTCATCCCCTCCCTCTGTTCCACTTTGGAATGGTGGACGCATCGAGACAACCTATCCCAGGGCATGCCCTTTCATTCACCTCCCCCACAGCAGACGTTTCCCTGGAGGGTTGGGGGCTCACCTAGAACCCTTCAGTACATAGGACAGATGGCCTCGATTCTCTGTACTGCCTCACATACATTTTTTATTTAGTTTTTGTTTACCGGGTAAGTGCACTAGACAAGAAAGTTTGCCTTTTTTCAGGCATGACCCAGGAGAGTTACATAAAGAGATACGGTTATATACGGGGTTACATACAGAGTCAATAGCAAGTCAGGAGACAAATAACATCACATGATTTAGTGCAAGGAAACTAGACTATAATAGATAGCTCAGGTATTGCTGCATCACAGTTGGTGAGGCAGTTGCAAATGGGAAACAATAACTGAGGAAGAAATCGTAAAAAGTGGGTTTTAGTAGCATATCGGATCAATATGGCAACAGATCAGTTAGTGCAGGTCCCCCTGAGAAGCAGGAGGTCACAACCAGAGAGATTAAGCCTTCCCACATATGAATGTGGCATGCATATAAGGAAAGTGCTTTAGACTTGGGAGAGCTATACTAGGTGGGTGCTCCAGTGATTTGGGTGCATGTGCATCTATCAGTGCCCATGAGGTAGGCACATAGCTCATTTCTGAACACCTGTTGCGATTTAGAGAGCCTAATAGATGAGGACAGGGTGTTCCAAAGCGTGGGAGCTGATACTGAAAAGGCTTGTTCACCCATTTTTGTGGCACATGTAGATATACTGAGGCAAGTCGTTTCTGCGGACCTGAGTGGATAAGCTTGTTTTTCTTGATGTAACAGACTGGCCAGCACCTCTGGTGTGCCAGATCTAATGATGGAATCAATTGTACATCCTGTGGTGTAAGTGCGATAAGAAGTTGGGGAGAGCCAACCTAGACTTGTGTACAGTATGCTCGATGAGGGTGATTCGCCTTGCCCTTTGAGCCTTTCGCTCCCACCTTTGCCCAGGACCTTTACTGATCCAGTCAGACAATACCTCCGTGATGTTCTATCTGAACAAACAGGGAGGCACCAGATCTCACGCTGTCTGCAGGGAAGTGCTGTTGGTCTGGCAAGAAGCCATTTCCCAACAACTGACACTGATTGCTATCCGTCTACCAGGACACCATAATACCCAGGCAGACATTCTCAGTTGTCAGTCCTCCACGCACGAGTGGACTTATCATCCCAAAGTTTTTCAGATGATTTTTCGGTTGTGGGAGACCCCACAACTGATCTGTTTGCATCCCCCAGCAATCATCAACTCCCCAAATACTTTTCCATTATCCTAAACAGAAGAGGACTGTCTACAGATGCCCTATCCTGACCATGGACAGGATTCTTCTTGTATGCCCCCGTCCCACTCCTGCAATGGACCCTGCTGAAACTACAACTCAGACCTGCCACGATGATCCTCATAGCTCCCCCCCCCCTTGTAGCTCAGGCAGGTGTGGTTTCCCCTACTCCAACAACTTTCTGTTGTGGATCCCCTCCCGTTGCTGATCAGCCCAGATCTCCTAACTCAGGAGTGGGGCACCCTCTGTCATCCCAACCTGAAGTCTCTACACCTTTACACTTTGCATCTGAGAACGCTTTTATAGCCCATCTTCAAGTCATCCCCTGTGGCCGATATTCTCTTGGCCTAGCGTAAACCATCCACTAGGGAAACATATAATGCCAAATGGAAATGTCTTTCCTTATGGGCTGCTTCTTGTTCTCTGAATCCATTTTAATGTCCCTTAACCAAAGGTTTGGACTACTTGGCCTCTCTGGCCAAAACAGGCCTCAGCTACTCCTCTATGAAAGTTCATCTGGCCTCCATTTTGGCCTTTCACGAACCATGTGAAGGCAAATTACTGTACCAACATCATCTTGCCAAGATGTTCTTTTTTTTTTGTATTATCTTTTTACCTCCTATGACGCTCCGGCGTCTGCGCCTCCTTCGGGCCCTCCTGGAATCTTCACTCCCCGACCATCCTCTTCCTGAGCGGTGCCCTCGTACCACATATCGCAGCCAGCCCTCTGAGTCATCTCAAAGTAACCCTATGTCCAGGTGGGTCCCCCTCCTCTGAGGGGGAAGGCACTGGGGCAGGGGGAAACCCCAGCACTCTATATTTTCTACTAACTCGGGGGTGCTGCTGTGGAAGAGCAGCCTCCCGGAGGTTCTTGAGGCATGGAGACTGCGGAGGCCATCATCCAGCGGGCACTGAAGTTGTTTTTCCGGCTTTCCTGGTTGTCCCTCCTGTGCCACTGCATAGTAGTACCCCCAGTCTCCACTGGGGGCCTCTACAGGAGTGGGGCTTCCCCCTTGACCCACCCCAGAAGAGGAGAGCAGTCCTCCGGACGCTCAATCCTCACCTTTCCCGGCCAGCCCCTGACGAGCAGAGTCTGTTTCCGAACCTGGGTCACCGGCGTGGTTCGAGGTGTGGCGTCCAGCGCCTCAGCCCTCTGCACCACTGGGCCGGCATGCCAAGATGTTCTTAAAGGTGATAGGAAACAGTTTTTACACCTGTAGAAGACCTCCAGTTGTCCTTTTATTGACTACGCAGTATTCTGAAATATTTTTGACCTTTTCTGTTGAATTAATAATCTAATTTTGTTGCCTTTGTAACTACCCTGAATCCCTCTCTCCTCAATAGTTGCTGCTCTTTCTTTTCATACTGCCTGAACATTCTGTGACACCCCTCCTTGGGATCTGAATTTCATATTGGAAAAACTCACTCTCGCTCCCTTTGAGCCAGCAGCTACTGCCGAGCTCCGCTTCCTTTCCTGGAAGATGATGTTTTTGGTGGCCGTCACTTCAACTCGCCGAATTTCCAAGCTTCATACCCTGATGTGTCGAGAGCCTTACCTAATCTTCCGTAAGTACAGGGTGGTTCTCCGCACCAATCCCTCCTTTCTACCCAAGGTGATTTCAGAACGCGCCTTAAATCAGACCATGGAATTACCCGTCTACTACCGTAAACATTCTAATCCAGGGGAACATCTCCTTCACACCTTCGATGTTCATCGTATCCTGAGGTACTATATAAACCATACCAAATCTCTGAGAAAGATCTCTCAATTGTTTGTCACCTACGCCTCGACAAGGGAAGGTTCCCCGGTTGTTAAGTGAACCATTTTCAGCTGGTTAGCAAATTGCATCACGTTCTGTTATACGAAGTACAACAAACCCCTACCAAGCACCATTCAAGCTCATTCCACTAGAGCCATGGCTGCCACAGCAGCCTACTTTGAGGGGGTTTCAATCACTGATATCTGCAATGCAGCCACCTGGTCCACAATACATACTTTCACGAAGCATTACAATCTGGATATTGCTTCTCGTCGTAGGATGGCGTTTGGCCAGGTTGTCCTACAGGGTCTCCTATCTTAATTCCACCCACTTTGGGTACACTGCTTGGGACTCATCCCAAGTGAATTACCTGCTACAAGAGACCACCCTGTGAAAGTTAGTACAGTTACTTAACAACTTACCATAACAGTAGATCTTTGAGGGGTGTATCTTGCAGCAGGTATGTTCCCTCCCTCCGTCCCCTTCCATCTCTAAGAGAATGATTTTTGCTCTACTTGGCACATGGAAAGGGACACCTATAGTACCTCAGATCCCCTCGGTCCTCACTTAGCAAGCTGAATCCAGAGGGTAACTGAGGATACCAGGGACCACCCATTCATATAGACAGCAGACTGATGATGTCATGTGTGGGCTGCCCCTTGCAAAAGACTGCTAGAAGAGCTATCATCCACCACAGTGACCTCTGGCGACGACCCAAGTGTATTACCTGCTGCAAGAGACACCCCTCCAAGATCTACTGTTACAGTGAGTTCTTACGTAACTGTGCTGTCTAGGAGTGGTATATGTTGTTCATCCACATGAACCCACCCGACCTCCCCAAGTTCGACACACAATCCTCTACTTCCAGCGGGCAAGATCTGGCATCAAGGGACAGAGCCAAGGGATATTCCACCTAGGTGGGTGGGAGGAGCCAGCTTTTAGACATTCCGGCAAGATTTAAGGGGAAAGGAACATGCCAAACAATGTGGATGAACAAGATCTACCACTCCTAGAACTATTGTAACAGGTGAGTAACCTGTTTTTTTTTTTTTGCTCACTAGATCCAGGGCCTGGAGTTTTCTGGTGAGGGAGGTTCTTCTACGCCTTCCCTCCCTTCCTGCTCCTACAGAAGGTACTTCTCAAGCTGCAAGCAGACGAGGCAGTAATAATTTTTGTGGCCCTGTTGTGGTCATAAGAGATTTGGTTTCCCCTGCTGCAACAGTTAACACCCAAACCCCTGATTCCCATGCCCTGAGCTCTCACTTGCTGTGTCAGGAGCAAGGGACCTTGGTACACCCAAACCTTCAGTCATTGCATCTCCATGCATGGCTCCTGTGGAGCTAGCCCAGTCACGCTATGAGGTCTTGGATAAGGTTGCCAGTGTTCTGGTGGCCGCTAGAAAACCTTCCATCAGAGCCACTTACGCTATGAAATGGAAGCGCTTTTGCCTCTGGGCTACTGCCTGCTGTCTTGATCCCTTGGCCTGTCCAGTGAGCTCGATCCTCCCTGTTGTCACTCTCGGACTCGAGATTGGGCTACTCTTCAAGCAAATGTCATTTGTCTACAATTTCTGCCTACCATGCCCCTGTTCAAGGCAGAAATGTGGCACAGTTGGACATGGCCCACACCTTTCTGTGGGGTATTCTTCATATGAAGCCCCCCATCAGAGACCCAGTCCCTCCTTGGGACCCACTATTCGTGTTGAATAAGCTCACCTTACCCCCGTTTGAGCCAGTCGCTTGCGAGCTTCACTTCCTCTCCTGGAAAGCATTATTTTTGGTTGACATTACTTCTGCTCAAAGAATTTCTGAGCTACAAGCCCTGATTTGTAAGGAGCCTTATTTGGTGTTCCACAAGGACTGCGTGGCCTTGAGGACCAATTCTAAGTTTTTACTGAAGGTGGTGTCCAAGTTGACCCTGAATCAGGACATACACCTCCCAGTGTATTATCCACAACACTCAAACCGGGGTGAGACTCTTCTCCACACGCTGGATGTCCATTGCATTTTGCATTTTTATCTCTCCAGAACACAGGAGTTTAGATGCTCTGACCAGCGTTTTGTTTCCTTTGACCCCAGGATCCAGGATGCTCCTGTGGCTAAACAGACCCTCTCCAAATGGCTAGTTAACTGCATTGCCTTTTGTTACCGGAAATATGACAAACCCTTGCCAGGCTCGGTGAAGGGTCACTCCACGAGAGGAGTAGCGGTGTCTTTTGCCGTTCTTAGGAATGTGTCTGCAGCTGACATTTGTGCAGCAGCCACATGGAATTCCGTACATACCTTCATCAGACATTACAGTCTCAACATTGCCTCTAGACTCAGAGCAAGCTTCAGCCTTGTGGTTCTGCAGGAACTCCTCTCCTGAGGGCATTCCCCTCTTGGCATTGCTCTGCTTCCTCCACCTGAGATCTGTCTGGGTCTCCATTACAGCTTGGGATTCAGTACTACATGTGTTACCTGCTGCAAGAGCTGACTCTTGAAGTAAGATAGCAGTTACGTAAGAACTTACTGTAACAGTAGATCTTTGAGAGACGCTTTTGCAGCAGGTATGGCTTCCCACCCACCTTTCCCCTAGGGGACTCTTTCTGCATTAGGTTGCATTAGCAGCTTTATTGTTGCTCTCTGTGGAATTCTCCTCAGTTCTCTGTTCCTGATCTCCTTCCATCCTCGATGCCGGACTCTCTGGTGGGAGAACTGGGAGATGCCAGGGACCGTCCTCCCTTTATACCATGCATGACATCGGGGGTGGGCTGACGGGGGGCGGTCCCTGCTATGGACTGCTAGCTAGAAGTTTTCCATGGGGTCCTGCTGCTTGCTAGCTTCAGTCCTGTGTGTGTTACCTGCTGCAAGAGCTTCTCTCGAAGATTTACTGTTCTGGTAAAGTTCTTATGTAACTGTACTTTACTCACCTGTAGCTGTAGTTCTAGGAATGGTATATAGTTCACATCCACACAATCCACCCGCTCTCCCCTGGCAAGTGGCATACAGATCCCTGCTTCCAACATACAAGATCTGACATCACAGAACAGAGCTGAGGGATATACCACTCCGGTGGTGGGAGGAGCTTCTCTTAAAGACAGTCCGGCTAGAACAGCTCCTAAAGGAAGGCTTCCCAAATGGGGATGTGAACCATATACCATTCCTAGAACTACGGTTACAGGTGAGTAACCCTCATTTCTTGTGGCTGTTGCACCTTGACAAAGTGCTGAGGTACAAGGTGTGAAACGGTGGATTGTGATGTGGGCTCCGGGTAACAGTGTGTGCAAATAAAGCCTATTTACATTGATCTACGTGGTGTAAATCTTTTTTATGTGGTTACTTGGTGCCAGACTGTTGTACAAGATATCCTGCTACTCCTGAATCATGTTGGTAGCCCTCCTCTATACTGTTGCCACCTGGTTTATGTCTTTCTTACACAGTACTCCAGATGCGGACACACCAGAGACCTGTACAGGGGCAGAATGGCCTATTTTCTCCTGTTGGAGAACCCTTATGATGGATATGTAGTTCAGCATCCTGTTCACCTTCCCAGGTGCCTTTTTGCACTGCACTGATGATTTCAGGTTGTTTGTTATTGCTATCTCCAGTTCTTTTTCCTGTTCTGGGGCTGTGACCTTCAACCCCCCCCGAGATTCCTCTCAACCCTGGAGTTCTTATGCCCTATGTGCATTACCTTACATTTCTTTGCACTGAATCCCAACTGCCTGATTCCAGGCCACCTTTCCAACTTTTTTTTTAAATTTAATGTACTTTATTGATTTATACAGACAAATACACAAACGTGCAAATACAACCCCCAGAGAATATATATGAAAATCATTACAGTGCCTGTACAGTCATTAACAGTGGTAACTACCACAGGTTTCTCCCACCCCACTGAACATTATACCAAGATGTTAACTGTGCAGTTCCTTCTGAGACAGTGAAAAAGAACCTCACCAGTCACCCCCCTGCAACTCCCATCCAGCATTTCTCCTTATCTCATAGAAACATAGAAACATAGACTTTGATGGCAGATAAGGACCGCTAGGCCCATCTAGTCTGCCCATTTCCCTACCTACAGGATAAGCCGCAGATCCTAGTTAACCAACAGCCTATATCTTCCTCATTAGTCTTTATTCCAGAGTCTTCAAAACAAACAGCTTTTCACAATTGTTTTTCTATCCCTTCAATCTATTATTCATGCCTGCAATTGATTTCTCAGCTTTCAGAGCAAATGATAGCTCGGGTGCCATCCTTAATAGGAAGGTATTTTGTTATCTAGCCAGTGACCTAGCAACCCATTCTTAGCACATGCTGCTATGAGTGCTATGTGGTATTTTTGATTCCTTATCGGGTGTTCTTTATATATGAGGCAAATGCCTGGCATAAAGGCTGCCTCCAGCCCTTGTAGTGGTTTGAGCTTTGCTTTGATATTTTGCCAAAGGGGCTAGGCCTTAGGGCACTGCCAAAGGACGTGTAATAAGGTGCCAGTGCCCTCATAACATCTGGTACGTGTTTGCTATCAGCCTTTGCATTTTGTATAATTTCTCAGGTGTATAATACATGTTATTTATTAAGTTGCACGAGTCTATACATATCAGATTGTATATGTTTATAAGTATCTTTTCTAAATATGACCCCAGTCTCATTCTCCCTGCTCCTTAGGCAATGCACTCTGCCAGTGTGGAGCTGATCCATTCACTTTTTTTTTGGTAAACTTTATTTTAAAGTTTCAACAGTGCAGCAATGTAGTCATTCAACAACTTCATGATACAGACAAACAAGCATTTCATGTTGCTCAAAGAGTGTAGAGTTATTATGCGGTAATAAAGTAGGACCATAATCCTTGCCATTTTTGTCAAAGTACCCCGTCTCCCCTCCCCCTCGTCTTTGATCTAGATAGTTTCCCGATGATGCCAGCGAGGGTACTTAGTAATGTTTCAAGGGGGTGGTGGTTGTAGTACATACATATAAAGTTCATCTGAATAGTATTTGGAATATCAGGACACTCTGGTTTCTTGGCCTTCTTCCAGACTACAAGGTGGGAAACCAGGGAGATGCCAAGGACTGTTCTAGTGGACCCCAGAGCTTCTGGAACGTGTCTTCCTCCCCATTGCTTTGTACTGAGTGTGCTCTAGCTTCATACATTGCAGTAAGAGTTTAGCCAATTGGGATTGAGGTAGATGCCAACCACCTGACTTGCCATTGCCTGCTTTCCACTGTCATAGCCAGCTGACCACAGGGGATGGCCCAGACCATCTCTCTCCTTCATCTCCCAATTAGTCCCAGTAAGACCTCCCCTGCACCTACTTCCTGTGTATCTTGCAACACCTTTTGCATTGTGGAAATAGTGCCTTGCCAAAAGGCAGCTATCCTTGGGCAGTCCCATATCATATGAAAAAACGTACCTTTTTGTACTTTACACTTAGGGCAAAGGTCTGGGTTACCTGAGTCTATCCTATTAGCAATGCGTGCTGTGAAGGATATTAAAGTGTATGGCTCTTAGTGTGTTACTGACTGAGCATGTCATTCCCCTGCTGAGTACTGATTTCCAATCTTCCTTGGTCAACCCGCCCCCCAAATCCTTGTCCCTTCAAGAACTCCAGTGGGTTCAGCAGGCCGTTCAAGAGAGTCCAGTAGCAATTAGCCAAAGGTTTATGTGTTCAGGCTGGGGAGGTCCCTTTAATGCCTCTTCCAGGGGGGATCTCCTCGGTACCAGGGATGGTGTCTCCCGAGCCACCATTTTCTAGAAGTCGGGTACGGACCTGCAAATAGGCAAAGAACTGGGATGGATGGAGACTGAAATCTTTGGACAGTCACTTGAAGGATAGCAGGCTTCCCTGGTCAAAGAGTTGGGATATTCGGTGCAGGCCTACCCTTCCCCAGGCTTGAAATGTTCTTCGGGTGGGATTCAGTGTCCAACCCTCATCCCAAAGCACATGCAATATGGATGCGTCGGGAGATAGTGTGGCTGGATGACCAGTATGTAGTGCGCAGACAGCCAGGCTCGCATCGTGGCCCTAGTAAAAGGATTGGAAATGCACTTGACTATCTTCCTGTTTAGGGCAGCTGCATATCAGGAGAATTCTAATGGGGCATCGAGTGTCGCACTTTCCAGTGCCACCTCCCCCCTTCAGGAGATCCATCATGCATTAGGTCTGTCAGGGAGGCTGTCTGAGTCGCCAAGTAGTAGAGATGTTGGTTGGAAAGTCCTAGACCCCCTTCAGCTACCGGCCTGCATAAAATTTCCTGCCTAATTCTAGGACTCTTGTCCTTCACAGCAGGGTAGTGATGTACCCCTTCAGGGATTTGAAATAGGTTTTGGGGACATGGACTGGTAAAGTCTGGAAAAGGTAAAGGCACTGTGGCAGTACACACATTGTTGACCACATTTACTTTCCCTATCAAGGTAAGGAAAAGGCTGCCCCACCTCTCGCACTCCTCCCGGACCATTTTAAGAAGGGATTTGTAGTTTATCTCGCAAAGGCTTTAGTTTCCTGGGATGATAAATGCCCAGATACTTGAAGGAAGATGCTGTTACAATGCTTAATATGTAAGGTGGCATCTCCCCTGTCCAGTGGCATACATTTGCACTTTGACCAATTGATTTGGTATCCAGATAAGGGACCATATATGTCAAATAATGCTGTCAGTGCTAGGATAGATGTCTCTGGCTCTCTAAGGTACAACAGGACATCATCTGTGAACAATATCATCACATGGTGTTTCCCCCTCTGGAGTACCCACATATATCAGAATGGTGGCAGATGGCTGTAGCTAGCACTTCCATTGTCAGGACGTACAGCTGGGGCAACATGGGGCAGCCCTGTCGCGTGCCCCTAGTGAGGGCGAATGGTGCAGAAAAGGTGTCATTTGTCAGGATTTGTGCCTGGGGAGATGTGTACAGGGACTGAATCCAAGCCCTCAACCTAGTGCCCAGATTATATTTCTTAAGAGCGGCAGACATGCATGAACATTCCACGTGATCAAAGGCCTTCTCCGCATCTGGTGCAAGAAGGCCCTGACCACTTTTTTCCCTATCTGCTATCCACCTGTGTATGATGTGTAATGTTCTACAGATATTGTGCTTGGCCTGTTGTCCCTTGACAAAGCCACACTGGTCTTGATGAATCAGTATTGATAGAATGGCCTCTAATCGGATGGCCAGTACCTTAGCTATAATCTTATAGTCTGCGTTAAGCAGAGATATGGGGCAATAGAACCCACACTTTGTGGAGTCCTTCCCCAGTTTTGCAAGGACCATGATAGTGGCAAGCTGCAAGGTCTGGGGAAGGGTATCACGCTCCAGAGACTTCTGTACCATCCATTCACTTTGTTAGTAGTGAGATCGTATAAGCACATGTACAGGTGAGATATTGGGTGTGGAAGACAGGCCCAATTAACCAGTGGCATTATTACATCATGTGCCAAATTTCTGGGGTATCCCCTGAAGTATTTGGCTAATAAGTGTGTGACCTGTAAGAAGGGAAATACTTCTCTGTCTGTAACCTGATGTCTCTGTTTAAATGTGTTGAAATCCATAATCTTGTTTTCCAGGAATAACTGGTCCACTCTCTTTATATTAAGGTTCACCAGGGTGCGTATGGATTGGTTTCCCATCAGTAATAAAGTTGTGGTGGGGGTGGTGCTAGAGAGCCATCTTCCAGGTCGGAAGCACTCCTATAAGCTCTCTCTCTCACGAGGTGGCAAATCTTTCAAAAATTCAGAAAACTATACAACTCGACGGAGCAAGTTACACTGAACGTGCAGATATCAAATTTGTCATGGGGCGCCCAAAAGGACAACAGCAGGGACCTACCAAAGATCCTCCTCCGCATTCAAGCAAGGCTGCAGGTCCCTCGCGTGGTAGTGGAACCAGTAATGTAATGCCGACAGCGGAACCACCCTGGCAAACCATGCTGGAGTCCATGCGGGCCATGGACTCAAAAAAAAAAAACACTACAAAAGTTGAAACAACACGATGCAGCCATACAGCAGCTTACGGGGTCTGTAGCAGAAATGGACAAATGGGTGGTAACCACGCTAGCTATGGCTGCATCCCTAACCAAAGAAAATGGCCAGCTACATAGGCTGCATGGAGGCCCTTGAAAACAAAATTAGGTCCAGGAAAATCCGGATAGTATGGCTCCCCGAAGGTGCTGAAGGGACATCCCTGCTACTTTTTTTGCTGGAGTGGCTGAAAGGAAACCTGCAGCTAGAAGAGAGATTTCCATGGACTGCTCTAACTTAAGGCTTTCAGGGAATTTCCAAGAGTTTTTCCCTCTGATACCAACCAGCCACACACTATCCTACTGGGTCAAAGATCAGGGATGTGGTGATCCAAGCGGTAAGAGCAGCATACCCATTAATGCTCAATGGTGCAGATGTGAAGCTGTATCGTGATCTTTCTTATCAGACCCGTGTTAAACGAAAGAGTTTTGATGCCATTAGACACCGACTTCAAGGCCTGGGCATCATCCACTCCCTTTTGGTTGCCAACACACCTCAGAGAGGTTTACGAGGGAAAATAGTGGCAATTTATAAGTCCTCGGGATGCGAGCCGCTGGATGGAGAAGGTCTAGCAAGAATTTGCAGCACACCGGGCACCCTCCAAACCCCAGAGTTCGGATTCTGAAGACACACGAACTGTGAGTTGTTTGATCATCTGGGGTTTCAGATCTGGGTATTAACACAGGACTCCCTATTTTTTTCTGCTGACACTTTAGTTTTTCCCTTGGGAAGGTACTAATTTCTGTTGATCTCCCTAGCACTTACTGCAGTTAAGAGCTTTGGGCTGGAGGGATCTCATAGCTCTATGTGTTATCTTGCATTTTAGTGGTGGCCATACCACACTGTTATTGCAGGTCTCCTGACACTATTTAGAAGACCCTCTATGTGGGTCAGAACTGAATACTATACTGCACAATTTTATATGTTATCGCAGGGATTTGTTTTCTTTATTAAACTGCAACTTAGTCTGATAAAGTTGTTTAACAGTATTTAAATATGTTTGAATATATTTTATATTTGCTACTGCTGTGAGAAGGGGGTTAAGTAATGGAGTCAAAATAGTCTGGGTGTTCTCCCTAGTCATGGCAAGACAAATTTTATTTCTATGGCGCCCAATCCCAGAGGCTCTGGGTGCCTCACATATAAAACAGGTTAAGTAAAAACAACACATAATTCTATAAAAGCCATATAGAAACATACAGATCTGAGACAATAATTAGGTCTCAGAATATATAAAGCCTCAGGTGGTCAGTGTATTCAAGCGTCTTAGCCAGGGAAAGCCAAAGAAAAGAGGTAGGCCTTTAGCCCCTTTTTAAAGGACTTGACTGTCGGAGGGGGGGGCCCCCTGACAGCAGGTGGAAAGGTGTTCTACAGGGTTGGCCCAGCGACACTAAAGGCACAGTCGCCAGATGTTTTAAGCCTGACCCTGGGAACATCAAGGAGGCCCCTGGTTGCAGAATGGAGGGAATGGACTGAGGTGGCAAGTGTGAGATCAACCATATAGCCAGAGACCAGCCTGTATAGGGTCTTATAGGTGAGCAAGCCCACCTTGAAGATGACCCTGCACCTGACCGGCAGCCAGTGCAGAGCTCGTAGGATTGGGGTCACGTGACTGGACCTAGCCAGGCCTGTCAGTAACCGAGCTGCTGCATTCTGCACCAGCTGCAGCCAGCGAAGGGTCCCTTCAGTGAGCCTGAAGTACAGAGCGTTACAGTAATCGAGCCTCGAAGTAACAAAGGCATGCACCAGTGCTGGCAGGTCTTCAGGTGTAACTAAGGGCTTAATCCTGGTGATATACCTTAAGTGGTAGAAACCAGTTTTGACCACAGATGACACCTGATCTTAAAGTGTGAGTCTGCTATCCAGGATAATGCCAAGATCCCTCACCCTAGGGGAAGCCATCAATGGAGCATATCCCAGGAACAATACCATACCCACTCTGGGCACACTACGATCACGCCCATGACCTGGCTCAATCACCAATACCTCCGTCTTATCCAGGTTCAGTTGCAACCAGTTGGAGGGCATTCAGTCATTGATCTCAGCCAGGCAGTTGTTAAGCACTTCCATGGCATCATGTGTTCAGGGGGCCAAAGACAGATACAGTTGGGTATCATCTGCATAGCAGTGAAAACCCACACTGTACTGTCTAATGAGCTCTCCCAGGGGCAGCATGTATACCACGAACAACATAGGCGACAAGATTGAGCCCTGAGGAACTCCACAAGACAAGGGCCTTAGGGAGGGGGAGAAATTCCCCATCACCACCCACTGCACCCTGCCAGAGAGGACTCAAACCAGGCAATGACTGTGCCGACAAGTCCACAATACTCTCAAAGGCGATCAAGAAGCACAATGTGATCCACGGTATCGAAGGCTGAAGAAAGATCGAGGAGAAGAAGAATTGACCTGTCCCTTCTATCTTTCGCCCTGAGGAGGTCATTATGCACCCTATCTAATGCCATTTTGGTGCTATGCCTAGCCCTGAAACCTTTATTTATTTTTTTATTTTTATTTTCTATTTATCCTTGGTGAGCCCTTCTGTCGATCTTCTGCCCTGGTCATGGTCTCTGGGACTTTCACCTGCCATCCATTGCTTGCCTCCCAGTTACCCCTGGCTTACCCCCGAGGCGGTGACCTCCATATCTGGGCCGTGGGCTTGTATCTGGTTGGGGAGTGTGACGATGGCAGGCTAATGGAAGCCCCAGGGAGGGCTTCACTGAGACAGAGGGCTCACCCCTCCTGTACTTTTTCCGCTTTTTCTCGGAGGCGGGGACGTGCAGTGATGCCAGTGTTCGCCCCGCCTCCCTGAATCTCAAGCACCGGTAGTGGGAGTGACTCCTGGCCTCCGCCAGGGGTCCTTGTTCACGCTGGACACTGTCCCGCTTTTCCCTCTGGAGAAGAGAGCTGTCCATAGACGCCCCATCCTTTCCCCGGTTGGTTCCTCCACGCACCCGAATCCGCTCCTGAACCCGGTCACGGGCGCTCAAGCGGAAATCCAACTGCTGCACCGATGGGCCAGCCTAGCCCTGAAACCTGACTGGAATGGCTCATAGATGTCAAAGGACATGAGGTGTTCTTCGAACTGTTGTGCAACTAACTTCTCAACAACCTTGCCCATAAATGTCAGGTTAGCGATAGGACAGTAAGTCGCGAGGATGTCAGGGTCGAGAGATGGCTTCTTCAGGAGAGGTCTCACCAGAGCCCTTTTCAAGGTATCTGGAAAGACTCCCTCCGATATCGAACACTAGACAATCCCAGTGAACACCAGGCCAATGGTCCCGACACATCTCATCAAGAAACAAGTCGGGGCTGGGTCCAGTTCACAAAAAAAGTGTGCTTTAGCTTCGAGATCACCTCAGTGACCTCGGCCTCCTCCACTGGTTTAAACTCATCCCGAACAGATGGAGCGCCTCTGCTCATCCCAGGCCGACCACTGTGAGGCAAAACTTTCCTCACCGACGGGATCTCTGACCGGGTGGAGGACACCCTGTCAGAGAAAAACAGAGCAAACTCCTCACACAAAGTGATTGAAAAAGCTTTTTTCAGCTATAGACAGACTGGATGCAAGTCTGTCCACAGTCCAAAATAGCTGAGATGGTCTAATTCTCCCTGCAGCAATCTCCCTGGACAGGAATTCTGCCTTCTTATGGCTGATTTCCCCTTGGTACTCATGATAATGAGTATGAAAGGCCAATTTGTCCTCCTTCGACCAGGTCTTCTTCCAGCAATGCTCCAACTTACAACCCCTGATCCTCCTCATCTTGAGATCCCCATCAAACCAAGGGGATCTCAAGTGAGATTTGGATCATATATGGACTGGTGTAATGGCATCGAGTGCCTCAGAGTCCACCCTGTTATAGGTGTCCACCACCTCGCATGTGCCAACCGCACATGCAGCATCTACACTAGATAAGTCAGCCATCGCTAACAGCCCCTTCAAAGAGCAATAGTTGCAGCTGGCCCATTGGTGCAGCGGTTGGAGTTCCACTTGTGACGCTGGCGACTGGGGTTCAGGAACAGACCCGGGGAGTCAGAGGGCCGGCCGAGGGGAGAAGAATGGAGCATCCTGAAGACTGCTCTCCTTCTCCGGGGCAGGGAGAGGAAGAGTGTCCAGCATTTGACGGACCCCTGGCAGAGGCCGGGGGTGCCGCAGCAACTGGTGGCAGCACGTTCGGGAGGCAGGGTGGATGCTGGACATCACTGCACATCCCCACCCCCAGGGCAGCAAAAACCAACAAAAATGACAGCTGGTTCCACTCTGCCACCCACTGCCTCCACCGCCTGCCAGGGGGTCCCGCTCTCATGGTCCCAACCCAGGGGGTAATCTGGGACTTGCCCACAATGCCCATTAGGGAGTGGAAAGCCCCCTTGGCAGCCCCGCCCGGGGAGGGTAAGCCTGGGCATGGGGGTGGTGGGTAGATGGGACCTGATGGGAAGAGGGGGCTGGACCAAAAAAAAAGGGTAATAGCTAACCATCTCAGCAGGGGACGGACTTTCAGTGGGGGGGGAGCCCAAGCAGGAACTTCACCATACATTGATCAGACCAAATGACCTGATCAGTCTTGAGGTTAGGTACCTCAGGCCCCAGCGAGAACACCAGATCAAGCATGTGGACATGGTGCTGGGTCACAGAAGTAACCACTTGTGTAAGGTCCAGTGAGAACATGAACTGGAGGAGGTCATAAACAAATTGTGAGGATTCATAGATCTAGACATTGAAGTCCCCCAGAATTAAACATCTGGAGTCTCCACCACCTTGCCAATGATGAAGTCTGCAACCTCCTGCAGGAAATGAATGGCAGTAGATGAGAATCCTGCAACCTGCACCTGGACCATCATGCACCACTACATACTCAAAAGACCTGGCCAATTCCACTGGGTTCACAGTGAAACCCAAGCTGGATCTAAAGCAGATGGCCACACCCCCACCCCTGCACTCACTCCTTGGGCAATGCACTATGGAATACCCAGCGGGGACAGTTGCCTCCAAGACTGGTGCTTCATCGTCACTCAGTCAGGTCTCCATAATGCAAGCCAGGTCAACCAAGGAAATCAAGTCCACCATAATTGCGGTCTTGTTCCTCGACCTGGCATTGTACAGCATTGCCCAAAGGGGATTGGCAGATGCTGCTGGCTACCTGCCCACTTGGTCTGGCGGGAACCCTGGGGACAGAGACCAAACACATCCAGCCTCTCTCTATGCTTCACCTAATCCCAGGGCGTCTCTGCACCTAACCACCGCAATACGACTCACCTCTGCAATGTCTGCTGCACCCCGCTGCTGCCAATCAATGCGTGCCCTTGTAATGCCGACCTCCCTACAGCGCCTCATGCACCCGGCTTCATCAGCAATCTGTGGATTGTGTTTATCACTTTGCTTCCATTCTCCCTAATGGACATACCTTGAACCAGAGACGGGCATTTCCTAGCACACTTTCGAGACTTAAACATTGGGGCTATCAGCACAGGACTCTCCCAACACACACACACAAGATTTTTGTTTTGTAATTTTTATGTTTGCGCCGCCTCGAGGAACTCTCTCAGGCAGCCATTACTACCCCAAGCTCTACCTCCTACCTGAGGCACCTCTGTCTTCCTGGCACCAGCCTGGCGGACCCCCCGGCTCTGAACCTTTTAAGGTGGGGCCATACTATCCACCCAGGGTGCTGTATCTAGAATCTAATGCGCCGGGCTAGGCTTGGCCCAGAAGAGGAGCATGCCTCCATAATTGAAGTGTGGCTATGGGGGTACTGGTGCCATCGCCTGTCCCCGAGGATGGGGATTTTCTGCTGTGGTTGCCCCTTCAGAGTGCGATGTGCAATGACGTCTGCGCGATCCTGGTTGCCAATGTCTACCGTCACTCCGCCCTTCATTTTTGCTGATCAGCTCTCGAGTTACATCTGGTCTCCACCAGAAGTCTCTACTGCACCGATCCCACCCCAGGGGAGGAGAGCAGTCCATTGGATGCTCGATCCTCACCCTCCCCTGCCAACCCTGGGCACGTTCCCAAACCCGGGTCGCTGGCGTGGGGCGAGGTGTGGCATCCGGTGCCTCAACCCCTCAGTGCCACCGGGCCAGCTCTTCTGTACAAGATCACATGGGGTATACTTAATGTATGTCAAATATCTGATGATATAATGTATCCATTCTCTGCCATGTATGAGGTTCTCTCTTTTTTTTTTATATACTTTATTTTTATTCAGTATTTGGTAAGCAATACCAGTTGCATAATACATAGCTGCAATCATTCAGTATATGTGGTAGCAAGTGACATGGTGATAATACAATACTATAATATACAGCAAGTTGTTACTTCTTATGGAGGGTTGTGTCCAAATTATATATTGTCCAAGCAATAATGTCCAACATTCTTAAAAGAAAAAAAAATGAGCTCACACAACAGGACACTGGACCAAAGAAAACAAAATGACCACCTAGATGGGTCCCTGAGAAAAGTATTACCTTTAGATTGATTAAAACACAGCTGGTCACATGACCGCTGCATGGCGTGAGAATGTGCCTTTTTCGAGCTCCAAACCCCGGGTAAATATAAATTGAAAATCCATTGAAATCCCTGCTAAATTCAATGCAAGCAACAGATCACCTAACATCTGAAAGCACTATGGATAAGTTTATTGTGTCAGTGACGGGTAAATCGCAACAATCGGGAGCTAATAGTAATAAAAAGCCCCCGGCCGCGGGACAGACAAGCAGTGTAGGCCCCATCTCAATCTCGGCTGCAGAAATGACGGCGATAGGAAGGGAACTGAAAGACCAGTTCATGGAAGCCTTATCCCCGCAGTTTGAGAGATTGGAGAAAAAGATTGAGAGGAGACTGGTGACAATGGAGGCGCAAATAGAAAGGCAGCATGAACAGATGGAGGAGATGGAGGGTCGCATTTCGACCATGGAGGACACACTGCACCCCTTGGAGAAGAGGGTAGGAGAATTAGAGAAACAACTGCAGGACATGAGAGAAATACTGGATTATCAGGAGAATTATCAGCGAAGGTCCAACTTGCAACTCCGGGGCCTTCCTGAAGGCAAGGAAGGCGTAGATATTCTGGGGTTCTGTGTGGGAACCTTGCCAATGCTTATGGGTCTGAAACCCAAAGGAGGGGGTTACAAGTTGAAGAGGGTGCACTGAGCAGTTTGGCCACGGCCCCAGGGTGGGCAACCCCCGAGGCAAGTGACATTCAGGTTCCGTAATTTCCAAGACAGACAGGAAATGTGGAAGGCATATAGGGCCTTACCCGAGTTGAAGTACGAAGGCGTGTGGCTATACATGTCCCAGGACCACTCTGCGAGGGTGGGTAAGAAGAGAAGGGAATTTAACGAAGCGATTGCTATTTGCCAAAGTATAAAGCTGGAGTGGTACATGGTCTTCCCAGCCGCCATGAAGATCAGACACGAGGGGGCAACGTATAGTTTTTGGGAAGCTGAGAAAGCACACAAGTTTGTGAAGGAGCTGCAAAAGAAGATCGGGTGATCGCTCTTTAAAAAATGAAAGAAGGGAGGTTGCAGGAGCTGCAACGAGAGGCTGAATGGTTTGATCCTGTAAATAGTTGTGGAACTTTAATTTACTATGCAGAGTTACAGTTGGAGACAGTTGTCTTGAGAGAGTGAAGAGAATTGACTTGCTTGAACACTGACTGAGGGGCGAGAGAGGAGCAGTCGCAGAGCGTTTCCCCCTGTGGGAGCAGATGGTTGGCCCGAACTCCCCCACCCCCATGATGATGTAACGGTGATGTGCTTGGCGCGGAAAGGGCTTTCTGGGAGACCATCGAGAGAATGGGATCGCTGAATTTTCCTGCCAGAACTGTTGGTGACGGATACAAATGCAGCTTTGGTCCAGGTATTACTGGTGGAGAAAGGCAAGACGAAATGGGTCGCGAGGGGGGGCGTGCACGTTGACACTGATTTGTGCGGCCTACTCTGGTGGACCAGTCAATGAAGGTATGCAGTCTCGCTTTAACGATCAGCTTGAAGGACACTTGAGATCGGTTCTGAAGAAGGAGAATGACTGGAGTGGGGGTGCGGGGGGGGTGGATCTGTGGCTGCCGGGGAGAGGGAGAAAGAGTGTCAGAATGGTGGGATGTGTCCTTTATCTTTTTCTTTCCTCTTCCCTAGGGCAGTGCAGGGGAACAGCAGCTGGCGAGGAGGGCTCGCGCATTATATTAGACTCGAGGGGCCTAGCCTCGCCAGCAAGCAGGAGGGAGAGAACTGAGGGAATGAATGGGCGCTGATATCTAAATTGTAGGCTCGTGGATTTGAGAGAGGGGGAGAATGAGAAGGGGTAGACTGGGACAGGAGGTAGGGAGGCTCATTGAAGGCAAAGGCAGGGGAATGGAGATGGAAATTAACAAGTCGTGAGGGATGGGGGAAAGGCCGGAACAGACGGATAATGTGCTCTGTGTGACTAAAAAATGTATGGAGCAGGAGGCAGGTGGCCAAAAGAAGTTCATAACCTGAGGTGGGGGGGGAGGTTGATCGAAAGATTTTTCTTCGAATCAAACTCTTTAATAGGTCACAGAGGGGAGAACATACTACTTACCAGAATGCTGTATGTTTCGAAAAGGAGACAAAAAATATATATTGTATATAGGTTGGGGGGGCGGGGAGTTTAAATGTTTTGTTATGTATGTTGTTTAAAAGTTTATATGTTAAGTCCACAATGAGAGAGATACCAGGTAGAGAAATGCCACACATAAAGAATGTAAGAGGGATGTATAGGGATGTGAGGGATACAGAGGTTTCTTTGATAATAAGATGGATCAAAAGGAGAGAGTGAAGGTAGCCTCCTGGAGTGTGCGAGGCGTCTCCTCCCCGATTAAACGCGCTTCTGTTATTACAGTCCTTAAGAGAATAAGGGCTCAGGTGGCTTTGCTACAAGAGACGCATCTGACTCCCTCAGAACATCAGAAACTGGTGAGGAATTGGGTGGGAGCCTGCTACGCTGCATCCTTCTCTTCTCAGAGGAGTAGCAATATTGATACACAAGCACCTCCCTCTCAAGGTCTTAAGAGTGGTACAAGATAAAAAGGATGGGAGGTATGTGTTCGCGGAGGGAATGTTATACGGGTCTCGGGTAACATTGGGAAGTGTTTATGCCCCGGCAGTATTTGAATCAATGTTTTATAAAAATCTGCTAGAGCTATTAACGAGGGAACAATTTAGAGGTTGATCATGGGGGTGATTTTAATTGCACGCCAGACCCAATTATGGACCACTCGGGTGGGAGGGGCAGAGGGGGGAGATGCATGAAACAGTGGAGAGAGGGTATAGTAGAACTAGACTTATTAGACGCGTGGAGGACAGCTAACCCGAACCTTAAGGAATAAAACTTTTTCTCTAATCCCCACAAAACGTGGTTGAGACTAGACCACCTCTATATAGAAGGATGTTGGTACCACAAGATGCTAGATGTGGGGCATGAACCTATTCATATCTCAGACCATGTCATGGTGACAATGACATTAGAAATGGAGGTAGGTAGGGCGAGCCCTGCCACATGGATGTTCCCTTTATACCTGATGGGGAAGGAGGAGTTTCGGAATTTTCTGAAGGAACAAATAGAGAAATATGTGGTACTCAGCAGAGGCACTGCACCATCCAAGCAGGTTTTCTGGGATGCAGGAAAGGCCTATTTAAGAGGGGCTATTATAGGGTATGGGCAGGATATAAGAAGGAGCAGACCAAGCGGTATGATGAACTGTTTCAACAGGTCAAGGAACTGGAGTGCAGGGTGGTAGGGGGAGACGAAGGGAGCATCCAGATACAGGCAACGGCGAGAGGGACACTTAACAGTATGCTGGCTGAACAGGCAAGAAGCCAGACATGGTTTGTGAAACAAAAGTTTTATGAATGGGGTAATAAACCAGGACCCATGCTAGTTAACCTTATTAGGGGTAGGAAGGGGATGACGAGAATCCAGGAGATTCGGGGGGAAGGAGGACTGCTGTTGAAGGAACCTCAGGCCATTGGAGAAAGGTTTAGGAAATTTTACCAGACCCTATATGAGAGTGAATGTGAGGGTCAATCAGATAAAGCAAGAGTTTTACTTGATGGGATCAAGCTTCAGAGAATTACGGAGAAGCAGAGAGAGGAGTTGGATAAAGAAATTTCTAAAGAAGAGATTAGGAGAGCTATACAATGTATGAAGGGAGGCAAAGCATCGGGGCCGGAAGGACTCCCAGCCGAGTTTTATAAGGTAATGGGGCAAGAGGTGGTAGACTTACTTTGGGAGGTTTTTCGGGAACCAGGGGAAGGGAATCCACTCTCTCCCACCATGGGGATGGCGACAATCTGTGTCATTCCGAAACATGGAAGGGATATACAGGAATGTGCCGCATACCGGCCTATATCCTTATTAAATGTGGATGCTAAGATTTATGCTAAGGTACTAGCCAGTCACTTGGAAGGGTTGTTGCCACGAATGGTGCATCTGGACCAGACCGGCTTTGTAAAGGGAAAACACTCCTTCCATAATGTGAGAAAGGTGTTGAACGTGGTGCACTGCTCTTCTCGACGTCCACGGGTGACAGCGGTTTTGGCACTGGACGCTGAGAAGGCTTTTGACTGTATCGAATGGAGTACCTCTTTGAGGTTTTGAGTAGATTTGGCCTGGGGGAAAGGTTTATTGCCGTGGTGAGGGCTTTGTACACCTCTCCGCAGGTGGCAGTACTAATTAATGGAGTGCTATCACAGTGTTTTGGCCTGTCCAGGGAAACAAGACAGGGATGCCCGCTCTCCCCACTATTGTTCGATCTGGCAATTGAACCTCTGGCCAGAGCCATAAGGCAAAACCCAAATATTGAGGGAATGGCGGGGGCGCAAGGACAACAGCATAAATTGTCGCTTCATGTGGACAACATGATTTTGTACCTGGGCAACCCAGAGAGATCTATCCCCCTGCTGCTGGACATGATAGATAGATTCTCCCTTTTCTCAGGATACAAGGTAAACTTAGATAAATCAGAGATAATGTATGTGGGAAAGGGGAGAATAAGAGGAAGCGAGTCATGGGGACTAAGGGAAGTCAGGTCATGTTTTAAATATCTGGGAGTCAATATTGGCAAGAATATCCCGGAATTGTATGGATTGAATTATAGGCCGATGGTTAATAGCATGATAGCAGATATGAGAAGATGAAGAGCATTACCGGTATCTTGGATTGGGCTCGTGAACCTGATAAAAATTAATGCTTTGCCAAGGATATTATACCTGTTGCAGATGCTTCCAATGGGTCTCAGCAAGAAAGACAGTAAGAGGCTAGAGAAAGGCTTTTCTGATTTCTTGTGGCAGGGGAAAAGGGCTAGGATCAGTTTGGGCAGACTAAAACTGAGCATAAAAGAGGGAGGTCTAAATTTCCCAGATATAAAGAATTACTATCTGGCCACACAGGTAAGAGTGGTAAGGACTGGATGGCTAAACCGAAAGTGGCCAGTTGGATAGATTTAGAAGAAATGGAGGGGCAAGGCAGACTCTGCTTACTTAGCCAGGGAAGGGAAAAAAGCTTATATAGCACAGAAGCGAACAAACCCGATGGTGGTCATGACACTGGAAAGCTGGGAACAGATTAAGAAACTTGTAGGGAGTATAGAAGCAGAAACAATGCTTCTACCATTAAATAGAAATCCTTTTATCTTCCTGGACATAAGTCTCCACCACTCATTCACACTAATGGGATCTGTGCCGGAAGCACTAGGACCCAGCGGGAGCAAACATTTTGCTGGAGGGCCGGCGCTAGAGATGGAGCCGCGAGGAGCGGCACCGCGAGCCTCAGCTCATGCAGTAATGACTATCTCGGCATCGACCCTCCAACCGCCTCAGTTCCTTTTTTCCTGCCATCGAGTGCGCTTCAGTGACGACATCGCTCGACCACCGGGAGTCAAACTTCAAACTAGCAGCATAGTTTTCAATTTTGTTATTTTGTAGTAATATCTCAAATAAGTATCGCTTAAGTTTATTCTTATTTACAAAGAAGTCTCAGCCTACTTTGACGGAGTCGACCATGAGCAGGTCAGGTGACGGTAGGGAGACTTCGTATGAAAGCTGTTCAGTCAGTTGGGCTGGATCCAGTCCACCACCTTCTCCGGAGGGGGGGTCTGACAACAGTCAGTCCAATGCCAGAGGGGGCCGGCAGTCCCCTCGAAAGCATAAAAATAAACGGTCGCATTCTCGGCACTGTTCAGCCTCGAGGTCTTCTTCAGCCCACAGGTCAAAAAAGAGAAGGCATCACTCGAGGTCGCCTTCTGATATGTCTGCGCGTAGACAGTCAGTTATTGGGGCTAGTTGCCAGTCTCCTCCTTCGGGGTCACCTGCTTCTGTTTCTGGTAGCCAACGTCTTCGACATCGGAGCCCTACCCCGCCCTCTGGTAGGTGTTCAGATGAGCAGTTTCATCAGTGGACCGCTCTTATGGAGCAATGGGCTCAGAGGTTGGTCCAGCTGCTTGGCCTGGTCACTCAGGGGCCTTCGGGCTTCTTGGGAGACCAGGTAGGGTGGTTGAGCCTCCCTGGTCACGTGGCACCATCTTCAGCACCGTCGACTCTGCGCTTGGGTGTTTCCCCCCCTCATATGGCTGTGGCACAGGGGGCCACACCACAGGGGGCCACACCCTATCTCCTGCTCTTCCTCCTCCCTTCTCCTCAAATCCTGTCTTTCGGAGTCTTGGGGTGTTTTCGTCGTCGGTGGCACGCTTGATGTGTCTGGTGCCGTCCTCGGCCCTTGTGCGTCACCGGCGCCGCGTGGCATTGCAGTGCCATCCGGCCTCTTGGCGCCATCCTCGGCACCATGTGGTTTCTCGGCGCCGTCTTCGGTGCCGCGTCGCGCTGGTCGGCACCCTCCTCGGTGACGCATGCCCAGCCGGAGGCGCTTCTGTGCGTCCGGGTTCTTAGGGCATCGCCCACCTTTCAGGACTCCTCTTTTAACCATTTTCCTTCCTCATTTCCTGTCCATGCAGTCCCTCCTGGACTGTCAGGAGATGACATTGAGCCTGACCCAAACCTTAGACTGGGTGATGAAGTGGAAGATACAGGATCTATTCCTGCTGCAGAGCCTGTGGTCAAGGACCTGTCTTTTAAGTTTGCTGAAAAACTTGATTTCCACTCTTTCTCTCCAAACTACAGACATCGATCCTGGGAAATTGCTAAGACTCCAATATCTCCATGTTCCAGAGATTCCTACGGATTTGACTCCTCCAGTACAGCCCTCCTTTGAGACGCTGTCTCAAATGGTATGGAATAATCCTGCTCTCATTCCTTCGGTGGCTAAATCCATAGATAGGAAATACTCAGCCCCCAAGGATCGACCCATTTTGGCGTCCCAAGCCTTTGCGGATCCTATTGTAATTTTGGCAGAGAATGATAAGGTTGTCCTCCCCTAGACTACTACAGCTCGACCTATTAACAAAGAATCTCGTAAGATAGACACTTTAGGTAAGAGAGTCTTTGCTGCTTCCACCCTGGGTTTGCGTATTGCCAGCTACCAAGGCTATTTCTCTCAATATGAGTATATCCTTTGGCGCTCACTCAAACAGATGGTTGAAGCTCTGCTGGAATCGGCCATGAAGTCAGAGCTGCTTCAAACCGTTACCAGGGGTATCAAATATAACAACCAGCAGGTTAAAGCGGCTGTGGATGCTTTCGATACTGCCTCCCGGGCGGCGGCGGCAGCTGGTATTTGTACCCGCAGTCATTCCTGGCTGCGCACTTCAGGTTTCACGAATGACGCACAGCAGCAGGTAATGGCGTTGCTTTTTGATGGTGTGTATCTCTTCGGCCCTCAAGTAGAACAGGCTCTAGAAGCTACACAAAAGACTAGGTCAGCCATTAAGTTGACTCGACCTCCTCCTGTCCCCTCTCGAGGGGGTGTTAATAAACGCCAGTTCCAAAACCGTCAGTCCTTTCGAGGCAAAGGCAGAGGAAGTTTTCATAAAAATCAAGCTCCCCAGCCTCAAAAGAAAATGCAGCAGAAGGCACAAGGGCCCAAAGCGCCCAGCGCCGCCTTCTGAGTCATTGGCCCAAGTTCCACCTCAGCTGCCCGAGGTGGACTCTTCCTCAGCGGTGGGAGGTCATCTGACGCACTTCTACAATCAATGGAAGTCCATAACCTCAGACAGATGGGTCCTCCGGATAATCCGCGAAGTGTATTCACTCAATCTTGTGGAGGCCCCTCCAGATCATCCTCCCAAATGAAAGCCCAAGCTGTCAACCCTTCAGTCAGACCTTCTTGCCGCCGACATTCAGGGCCTTCTGAACAACAGGGCAGTAGAAGTAGTGCTGCTGCATCAACGGAACACAGGGTTCTACTCCCATTACTTTCTGGTTCCAAAGAAAACCGGGGGCATGCGCCCATTTTGGACCTCAGAAAACTAAACAAATTTCTGCCCAAGGAGAAATTCAAAATGATTTCACTAGGAACATTGTTACCTTTGCTTCATCAACACGACTGGTTAGCCTCCCTAGACATGCAGGATGCTTACCAGCACATTTCTATTCACCCAAAGCATCACAGATTCCTAAGGTTTGTGGCTCTGGGACAGCATTGTCCGTTCAGAGTCCTGCCCTTTGGGCTATCCTCGGCGCCACGAGTTCTTACAAAGTGTTGTGCAGTTCTCGCAGCACATCTCAGAAAGATCAGAATACAGGTGTTCCCTTATCTGGACGATTGGCTTCTGGCAAGTCCTTCCAGGCAGGGAACTCTGGATGCCATAGACATGGCTTTGCGCTTTCTCACGTGCATGGGAGTCCTGGTAAACCTCAAAAAATCGCAGCTGCAGCCCTCCCAGAGGCTCCTCTTTATAGGAACTCTTCTGAACACCTCCTGTGCGAAGGCTTTTCTTCCAGAGGACAGGAGGAGCGATATCCTTTTGATGGCCCGTCACATCAGGGAGAGTGACTCTGTTCCAGCTCTCTCAATGCAACGGATGCTAGGTCTCATGGCATCCTCGGTGTTTACTGTACCCCTAGCATGCCTTCACATGAGAACTTCTCAGTGGATGCTCAGTACTCAGTGGTCCCCAACCACTCACCTGCAGTCCTTTCTCATCACGGTGACAGAACCTCTAAAGAGGTCACTCACCTGGTGGTCACAAGAGAACAATCTCCTAGAAGGGTATCCCTTTGCTACTCTGGATCATTAGATTTCCATTACCACAGACGCGTCCCTGATGGGGTGGGGAGCTCACTGTCAGGCTCTCCACACTTGAGGTACGTGGACTCGGGTCGAGTCCCAGCTTCACATAAATGTCTTAGAAATGAGAGTCATCCTTTATGCGGTCCGGGCGTTGAAGGACATTCTCTGTCACAAGAACATTCTCCTTCAAACGGACAACAAAGCAGTGATGTATTACATCAACAACCAGGGCGGTGCTCACTCTTACCCCTTATGCAGAGAAGTGATGAGAGTGTGGGAATGGTGCTTGCAGCACAAGTGTCTAATTCAAGCGGTCTACCTGCCAGGAGTGCAGAACGAACTGGCAGATCACCTCAACAGAACAGAGACAAATCCTAACGAATGGTCTCTCGACTCAGCCGTAGTTCAGTCAATATTCGCAGAGTGGAGAACTCCAGACCTGGACCTTTTTGCATCCCCACTCAACACAAAACTGCCTCTCTTCTGCTCCAGAAATCCAGGGCCTGGCATTTTCTGTCAGGATGCGTTCAGGCTGCAGTGGACACAACGCTTTCTATACGCCTTTCCGCCTCTTCCTCTAATTCAGAGGGTACTTCTCAAGTTCAAATCCCAGGGGGACAAAATGATCCTCATTGCTCCCTTCTGGCCTCGACAGATGTGGTTTCCACTACTCAACAATATGTTGGCAGCTCCGACGAAACCACTCCCCATTCAGACGAACCTCTTGACTCAGGGGCCTTTTGTTCATCCCAACCTGAGGTCGCTTCACCTTCACGCTTGGCTTCTGAAGAGGCAGAAGTGAACAGGTTCAATGTCTCTCGTAGGGTTTCAGATATTCTTCTGGCTGCGCAGCAGCCAGCCACTAGGAAAACTACACACAGCCAAAGCAGCTTGCCGCTCTGGTGTGCAAAATCCTCTTTGAATCCCTTTTCCTGCCCACCAGATTTTTTTTATTTATTTATTTAGGTGTTTAACCAGGTATAGCACACTAAGCTGAAAGCTTTTTTACAGGAGTGACCTGGGAGCACAAGGAGGTTAAGTGACTTGCTCAGGGTCACACAGTATGCAAGTGGAAGCTGTGGGATTCAAACCCAGGTCTAGTGTGCTGGATGTCACCAGATTTGCAGTTCACAGCCTTAGACCACTGCGCTATACTGCCTCCTTGGTCAGATAAAATTTTGGAGTACCTCTTAGACCTCTCAAATTCAGGTCTGTAGTACTCTACAGTCAAAGTTCACCTTTGTGCCATTTCAGCTTATCATGAGACGGTATTTTCCTTGTCATTGGCTCAGTTACCTGTGGTTAAGAGGTTTCTTAAGGGAATTCTGCATACCAGACCTCCTACAAGACATCCAGTTGCAGCCTGGGACATTAATCTTGTGCTAGACATGCTCACTCAGAAACCTTTCGAACCTCTGGCTACCTGTGAGCTAAAATTTCTCACCTGGAAAACGGCCTTCCTGGTGGCCATTACCTCAGCCCGCAGGGTCTCTGAGATACATGCCTTGGTCATAGACCCTTCGTATACTGTGTTCCATAAAGACAAAGTAGTCCTTAGAACCCATCCTAAATTTCTTTCTAAAGTTGTTTCGGAATTCCATCTAAACCAACCTTTGGTCCTTCCCTCTTACTTTGCAGACTTCCAAAATGAAGGAGAACGCTCTCTTCATTCCTTGGACGTTAAGAGAGCTTTGCATTTCTATCTAGATAGAACAAAAGACTTTCGTAAAGCTCAACAACTGTTTGTTTCCTTCAGCGAGACCCGGCTGGGTCAACCTGTCGCTATCAGATGTATCTCAGCATGGCTAGTGGCATGCCTTCGCCATGGTTATTCCATGGCGCAGGTTAAGCTGGAGGGCAGATTTTATGCTTACTCTACTAGGGCAGTCGCGGCATCTCTGGCGGAAATCCGCAACATGCCCATTGCAGATATTTGCAACGTGGCTACCTGGAGCTCAGTGCATACTTTCGTTAAACACTATGCCCTGGATGTCCATGCCAGACGACATCTTCCTTTTGGCAGAACCATCCTTAATGGACTTCTGTCCTAAAAACTGTGAGGTCTTGGTCTCTCCTGCCGCCCTCTCGGGGGATTATTAACTCGGTACACTCCCATTAGTGTGAATGAGTAGTGGAGACTTATGTCCAGAAAGATATGAAAATTACGTACCTACCGTAATTCTTGATGATCTTGGACGAGTCTCCACCACTCATTCACACGCCCACCCTCCATCCCCCAAGCTCACCTCTGTTGTTGGTCTTCACTCCCTCAAATCTTTAGGCTGTGAAGACTTCTTTGTTGACCCTTCTTGTATGGGTCGTCCGGACTATCTTATGTCCGGTTTTTGGTTAGGCTATCCTTCTAGGTTAGTTATGCTGCACCTCCTCGGAAAAAAAGGTACGGAGGAGGTTGGAGGGTCGACGCCGAGAAAGTCATTACCACACGAGCTGAGGCTCGAGGTGCCACTCCTCATGGCCCCATCTCTGACGCCGGCCCTCCAGCAACAAGTTTGCTCCCGCTGGGTCCTAGTGCCTCCAGCGCAGATCCCATTAGTGTGAATGAGTGGTGGAGACTCATCCAAGAAGATCATGAATTACGGTAGGTACGTAATTTTCATTTCTCTCCTGGGTTGGAAGACCAAGGCTTTGAAGAGTGGAATACTAGGGGGATACATATTGTGGGGGACCTCCTAAAGGGGTCAAACATAAGCTCTTCCAGGAGCTGAAGGAGAGTAGAGGGATACCCAATAACCATATGTTTAGATTTTTCCAGGCCAGGGACTACTATAAGAAGCTGAGGAAGCATGGGCTCCAGGCACTTCCATTACAACAGATAGAGGCCTTGTTTCATAGAGCCAGAAAGGACCCTAAAGGTATGATCCTGGCTCATATACTGCAGGATAGTCTGTGAGGTAAGGCGAGAAACACGAAGGGGTTATGAGAAAAGGACTTAGGGATCTTAATTTCTGATCATAACTGGGGAATCATGGTCGAGATGCATATGGGTCTGTTGATGTCAAATAAATATAAGGAATTGGCCTATAAGTTTATTCATAGACTATTCTACCCTCTGGTGGTAATGCATAAATATCAACCAGAGGTATCAGATATGTGCAATAGATGTCAGGAGCAGAGGGGCACGTATCTGCACTGTTTCTGGACTTGTCCTCGGTTGCAGACTTTTTGGAAAAAGGCGGTGCAGAATATGAGGGGGAATAGGGGGGTGGATATCCCTCTTCATCCGATTGACCTTCTATTTGGTATAGAAACTAGGTGGGGGGAGAGGAATGGGCCTCACACAAGAAGTGGATCAGGATTGTGTTATCACAGGCTAGACAAGCTATTTTAAACACATGGGTGTCGGCAAAGGACCCCTCTATTGAGCAATGGCGTGCTATGACCATTGGTGCCCTGGCAATGGAGAAAAGGGCCTACCTAATTCAGGGTAGATTAGAGTCCTTCATATCTATGTGGAACCCCCTTTTGTCAGCACTAACCATGGAAGAAGCAGTGATTCTGCAGATGGGGGCATAAGGAGGGGCAGGGGGCCTTACTTCAGAACAAAGGCAGAATGAGAAAGGTGGTATAAATGAAATGTAGAATGGAATCCTAATATGACTACAGAAGCTGATTGTAAAATTGGGGGGGGATTTACAAGGAGAGAAGTATATGAAATATTGGTAAGATGTGGACACATGTAAATAGTAGAGTTGCTGTTTTCCTTTTTTTTTTGTGTATCGTATGGTATATTGTAAGTGTATAATGTTTGCGAGATGTTTTCTTGCTACTCTCTGTCTTGGTTTCTTTTTTGGTGAATGTCATGTGTATAAATGTTTACGTCTGTGTAAAATCTAATAAAAACGTTAAACAAAAAAAAAAAACCACAGCTGTTAAAGATGCTGCTACAAAGAGGAGCTCACCTTACCATAGCTCCTCAAAGCTGCTGTTTATACAGTACACTAATAGACATGAATCAATCAAAATATTTTAGAACTATAACAGTACAGAAGATAATTACAGCCAATACAAGCAAAACAACCTGTAAAGCTATCATAACGGTACGGCTGCTGAGCTGAAAATGAAAGCAACTCAAAGGGTTTAAGCAGATAAACGCATGTGTATTTTTGTGCATAATATGTCCTATACGTCTTTTCAGGAGCAAACAACTATAGCCCCAAGTTTAAGATAGCAGTAACAAATAGAATAATCTATCAGGAAGATACTTTCTTTTAATAAATGGGTGTAACACTGAGATCTGTTAAACAGGTTTGCTCAACTGTGTAGATGAGTATGGTTACATCTCCCTATCTGTAGGAGTAAACAAGGAAAAGTCAGAATCACCCCTCTGTATCAGAAAGTTCCTCGGCGGTAGTTTGAAAATCTTGTTTAATTTTGTCCAGCTGTTTACTAGCTTCTCCTGGGTCATTAAATAGGTACTGTTTACCTGCATAAGAAATCTTGAGTCACGCAGGCATCTGTAGAGAGTGTGAGACACCTAGGGCACAGAGTTTAGCTCGAACCGCATTGAAGGCTTGTCGGCGCAACTGAGTAGAGAAGCTGAGGTCTGGATAACAATGTACCACTTCATCGCAGTCCAAAAACAGCGGAGCAGAATCTCGGGAGTGCTGCAGAATTTTGTCTCGCTGGTGAGAACCCCCTGTGACCACCAACAAAGTTATGGGCAGAGAAGTATTGTTCGGCTTTCTCCTTGGGCTAATCCGGTAGACCTGCAATATTGAAACATCCGACATGTCCCCGAACCAAAGTTTCATTAATTGATACATATATTGTATAGGATCCAGTGCTTCTAGCCCCTTCGGTATGACCAGAAAATGAACATTTGCGGAACAAGCTGCATTTTCCAGAGATTCAAGTAGAAAGTGGAGTAGTTTGTTTTCTTTTAAAAAAACCATTTACCGCGGTGAAAGTTTTATTAGCATTTTCAGATATAGCTTTGTTCTCCAATATTAGTATCTCTACTTTCGTTTCCACCAGGGTTATACAGGAGTTAAAGGTGTCGACTTTGTCTGATAAATCCTTCAATGCAGCTATTCCTGCATCATGGATGGCCTGAAGGGTGAGATCAGGCTCCAAGGTATCAGTTGCGCTTTGTCCGGCCATCGCCTACGATCCAGTCAGCATCAGCTGCTTTCCCTTCCTGGTCTCAGAAGGCTGCTGCTTTTTTTTTTTTATTATTATATCATCCTTATTTTTCTCCTCCTGTCAGCCGCCCCATTCCAACCGACCCTCCCAGTCCTGTCCCCCGGAATAGCTGGTGCTTACCTTGTACCCGGCCTGGGAACGGAACCTGCAGGGAGTTGGTCCTCATCCTGCTACCGCTGGCATTTTCTGCCTCTGGTTATCGCCAGGAGTAGGAGCACATGCGCGTGGAGGCGCGCATGCACGCTACGGCCCCGGTTACGACTCCTTCCCCCACCCCATGGCCAAACGTCCTGTCCCCTCCAGTCCGTGCCATTCCCAGCCTCCACTAGGGGTCACCATTGGCTAAGAGGTGCCGCATCCCCTCCTCGGAGAGGAGAGCCTGCCTGTCAGCAGCTCAATCCAGCTCCGCCCTCACCCCCCCACACTGCCAACCTCCAGCGACCCGAGCTTGTTACCGAACCTGGGTCGCTGGCATGCTCCGAGGTAAGGCATCCAGTGCTTCAGCACCACCAGGATGGCAGACTGCTGTTTTTTGATTCTCTCCATTGTATGAACATTTAAATTTTTATATCTGCTTGTAGAATTCAACAAGCTGTGGTAGTTGGAGTAGGTGAGAAGTTCTAAAATTGAATGTATTTTGATTACTGAGCAGTTTTTGTGCGATGAAGAGGAGCTCCTTGTAGAGCGACTGTCTTGGTTGTTGATAGCTCTCCCCCCCATGTATGAGGTTCTGTGGATGTAAATTGTCTGCTTATACAGAAAATTAATAAACATAACATATGCCCACCCGATGGTGTGGAGGGCTGAGGTATCCTGCCTTACCTCCTACCACGCCAGTGACCCATGTTTGCAGTACGAGTGGGTCATCAGGGGTTGGCTGGGGAGGAGGAGTATTGAGCGTCCCAGGGACAGCTCTCCTCCAGGGAAGGGGGGGAGATCAGTGGTCGATGCTTGCGTAGCCTCTAGCAGAGGCTGGGGGCTGGCACACCGCTGTCCAATGTGGGCAGAGGTGGGGCAGAAGCCCGATGGGACATGCGTGGGAGCACGCATGGCACCGTCATTGCACACCCTACCTCTATAGGGAGAAAACTAGGGGGAAAAGATCTTTGATGGATGGATGAAGAAGGGGCTCCCAGGCCCTGCCCCCGACCAGGTGTAGCACTGACCAGAACTGGATCTGGTCTTTGGTGGGGGCCTGGGGTACCCAGCCAACCCCATCGGGGGGGGCAAGCCCTGAGGAAAGATGGTTGGTGTCAGTCGGTAGACCAGGTGGGGGTGGGCTGGGGCTCCTTCTGGAATGTGGGCAGTTGGAGGAGGAAATAAATAGAAGATAAAAAAGTATAAAAAAATAAAGTTGGGGTTAAATGTCAAGGGTTGCATACAGTCCGTCTCTGCCTGTAATTTCAAGAATCTACATGACTGGCCATGTTGCATATGGATGAAAGCTGGTATGGGATTGTTTCTGAGCCTTCTGGAGAGGTTCAGTGGCTTCGTATATATTAGTCCTTTAGGAAAAATATGTGGATTGACAAAGGGCTTCTTCAGTTTGAAGCCACTGGGATACATATTTTTGTTCTTGCTGAGTGGTAGGCTCTGTGAGCCAATGAAGGCTAGATGATACAGATTGGGCAGCTTTAAGCCTCCTGCAAGTGTGGGTGCTGCCAGCTTATGAGATGCCCAATAGGCTGCCTTCCCTGCTCACTGAAAGGTAGAAATGTGGCTATGCAACCTGGTAAACCATTTCCTAGGCATCACAGTTTTCAGTATGCCCCATGAATATAACATCCTGGGCGGAAGATTCATCTTTATAAAATTAACTTCCCCCAAAGAGTAAGGGGAAGGTGAGCCCACCTCTCCAGATCCTGTGTGAGCCACTTGGACAGGGGATCTACATTTTGGGAAAGCATATCCTGAGGGTTTCTGGTGACCAGAATGCCTAGCTATTTTAATCGTCATCTTGCCACTTGTGCCCCAATTCAGAGATAACATGTTTGTCCACACTTGAATTGAGGGGCATAACTTCAGTCTTTCCTATATTCAGCTTAGAATTGGATAGTCTTCCAATTCTTTGATAACCTGAAGTGCCTGACACAGGGATGTGAGATGTGGAGCAATATATCATCTGCATGTACTGTAACTTTATATGCGGTACCCTCAGTAGTTTTACCCTCAATCTCCCGAGTGTGCTTCAGTTTAAATACTAATGGCTGTAAAAAGAGATTGAACAATAAGGGTGATAACAGACATCCCTGTTGTGTGCCCTTATACAATCTTAAGGAACTAGAGTACACACCAGTGCAGAATAGTTGAGCTGAGGGTGCCACATATAAAATCTGAACCTACTTGATATTCAATCGGAATTGCATATTTGGTCATAGCTGCAAACAAGAAATACCATGATATCTTATTGAAAGCCTTCTCTGTGTCCAGAGACCAGCACAGCAGGTATGTCTGACTCCCCATACACAGAGATGGGGGAGCCCAACTTTCTTTTTTTTTTTTGTATAATTTGTTTATTGATTTTATAGTAAGTTTAACAGCTACAGTACACAGTGACATACAGACATACACACAAACATATAAACAAATGCATCTCTTAATTCGGTATTTATACATACACATACATGTTGGAGCTATTTGTCATAATTTCTCCCTCTTCTTCTTTAATTACTTCCACCTTTACACAATTCTTATAACTTCAGACCAGGGGATAGTACAATACAGAAGGGGTAGGTTGGGGGAGGGGAAGGTAAACACCTATAGAAGAGGACCCATCTATTCCTATCCTATCCCACATTGAAGAATGACCATTCTTCATTGCTCAGTGTTGCCAAGAGAGGGCCCATTTCCTATAGAATGTCTCTTGCCTATCCCTTAGTGCTAAGGTCAACTTTTCCATGGCCAGATTCTGTATAATTAACTGGCGCCATTGCTGACTAGTAGGGACCACATGATTGACCCAGGTGTTTTGGACACAGTGTCTAGCCAATACCAGCATTACTCTGATCCATCATGGGAAATACTCCCAATCCTCTGCCTCTCCTGGAGACATACCAAATAGTCCCACTACAGGGTCCACAGGTATGAAGATCTCTCCCATTTGTGTTATTTCTGTACATATTTTAGCCCAGAAAACTCTTAATACCCTGCAGTTCCAAAAGGAATGAACATATGTCCCTCTTTCTTCCCCACACCTGCCACATATAGGTGAGACAGATGGGTGTGCCCTATGTACCACCGTTGGCGGGTAGTATGCCCTATGCAGAAACTTATAGAAGCTTCCTTGTACTTATTACAAACAGAGAGACCCACATGTCCCACCAGCATTTGTCCCCAATTATTCTCAGTAATCTGGATACCCAGATCCTTCTCCCACAATTGCTTGATTTTCTGCATATAATCCGGGAGTATTTCCCTCCCTATCTTTACCATCTTACCTATATATCTCTTAGGATCCATTTGCGTCCTGTGTATCGTTGTCTCCACTGTCTCCCACCCATGTGCCTCTCCCCCGTCCCTCTCTATCTTCGATAAGAATGCCTGCAATTGTAGGTATCGGAAGGTTTGCTGGCCTTGTAAGCCCCTCTCTCTTACGATATCTTCCAGGGTCCTCAATCCGTCTTTGTCTACCACATTGCCCATACATTTAACACCTGTCCTTTCCCATTCCTTAAACCCTCCACCCTCTAGCCCTGGCAAAAAGAAAGGATTCCCCTCTAAAGGTAATAGTAATGTTTCTCCCTTATTAATCCCCCTAAGTTTCCTAATAAAGTTCCATGCCTCTAGCACTGTTCTTATCAGCAGGTTACGACCCCCTTGGATAGCGTAGGCCTGTCTACCCTTAGAGTGTAGATATGCCGATAGTCGTTCCCGACACCCCCATTGTTCCAGCGTGACCCAACTTGCCACTGTTGGTCGATACACCCACTCAGCAATGTAACGCTGTTGTATAGCTAAGTAATAATTTGTTAGATCGGGGAAATTCAGGCCTCCCTTACTCGTCTCAGCCTTTAGCCTCTGCAGTCGTATTCTCGGTTTGTGCCCCCTACAGATAAACTGTGTAACCAGCCTCTCTAACCTCCTAATGACCCCTTTAACCAGGTGCATAGGGATCATTTGCATAGGGTAAAGGATCCTAGGCAGGATGTTCCTTTTTATTAAATTAATTCGCCCTATCCAAGCTATAGGCAGTTGCATCCATCTCCTCATATCCGCTTCTATCACCTTAAGAAGGTGTGTGTAATTCAGCTCATACAGGGACCCAATTGTCCTACCTACTTTAATACCCAAGTAGGTAATGCATAATTCCCGGCCCTGTATTCCCCATTGGTTATCAGTAATTTCCATTCTAGGGAAACATAGCATTTCGGATTTATTTAAATTAATTTTATACCCCGAAAATGTGGCAAATTTTTCTATTAATTCCAGCAACGCTGGCATGGATTTCGTGGATCTCTTATGAATAACAACATATCGTCTGCATATAAGGTAACCTTATGCATGGTCCTACCCTCCCCTTTGATACCTTGGATCCCCTGACATTGCCTTATTGCTGCCGCCAAAGGTTCTAGTGCCAAAGCAAACAGCAACGGGGATAAAGGGCACCCCTGTCGTGTGCCCCACTCCAAAGTAATTGGTGCTGAGGGTGTCCCATTAACCAGAATTCTTGCTCTGGGAGCCCGGTACATCACCTTGATCCAAGCAACATATGACCCCCCCAAGACCAAACCGGGCCAATACCTCAAAGAGGTACCTCCATTCTACCCTATCAAACGTTTTTTCTGCGTCCATAGATATAATATATGTTTTCTCCGCCTCTTGCCCCGCCCACCAGACCACAGTAAGCAATCTACACATATTATGATAGGATAGTCTCCCTTTTATGAACCCAGTCTGATCTGGGTGTATCAGACCAGGCAGGTAGTCTTCCAATCTCATCGCCAGGATCTTGGCCAGAATCTTAAGGTCACAGTTTAATAACGAGATTGGTCTGTACGAGGCGCATTCCGATAATTCCTTACCCGGCTTAGGTATCAGACATGACATATAGCATCATAACAGGTGTCTGGTATCTGGGGCTGTCTTCCCCCCTGCTCCTCCTGAAAGATCTCACTAAGTGTGTTTGCTAACTGGCCCCCTAGTGCACTATAAAATTCCAGTGGGAATCCATCTGGGCCACTCGCCTTCCCTTTTTGCATTCTGTCTATAGCTTTACTAACCTCTTCCCTTGTGATCAGCTGATTTAGTCGATCCCTTTGGCTCACTGATAACCTGGGTAACTCTATCCCATCTAAAAATTCCTGCATCCCTCTCCCCCCTTCCCCACACTCTGCTTTATACAACTGGGCATAAAACCTCCGAAAGCAATCTCTCATTGCCCCTATCTCCCTGTGTATCCTGCCTTCGCTATCCTTTATCCCTATTATCCTAGTAGGGCATTTGCCTCCCCTCATAAGCCGGACCATCAATGGGCCCGATTTGTTAGACCACTCAAACATCTGGCATTTGGCATATTGCCACGAACTCCTGGCTTCCCCCCATACCAAGGCGTTCAGTGCCTCCCTCGTAGATGTTAACAGGCAGCCTACTGTACCCCCCTCACTCCGAGCCATGCGCTTTTCCAAATCCTTAAGCTGCTTTTCTAATTTCTGCCTTTTTTCTTGCTTCTCTTTTTTGACTTTGGCCATGTATGCAATTATGGAGCCTCATAAAAAAGCCTTCCCTGCATCCCAGAACACAGATCTAGGCACCTCTGAGCTTTGATTAGTCTCTTTATAGAAACACCACTGCTTCAGCAGGTATTCCATAAATTCCTTATTGGGAAGCATGTATGTAGGGAATTTCCACTGCGGTGGACCCTCCCTTAACCCTTGCATCCTTACCTTTCCAATTACCATCGCGTGGTCTGAGATGTGGATCGGGCTATGCGAGACCTCTATCAATCTATCATTCCATTCCCGAGGGACCAGAATATAATCTATTCTTGTCCAGGTCCCGTGTGGGTTCGAAAAAAAGGTGTATTCTCTTGCCCCTGGATTTACTGCCCTCCAACTATCTATTAAATCGAGGTCCAGTACCCCTAGCCACCACTGGTTTACCATTTCTGGTCTTCTCCCTTTCCCTCCCGAGTGATCCATATTAGGGTTTGACACATTATTAAGGTCCCCCCCTAATATCAGGCCAGGAAACTGCTCCTAACCAATAGATCCAGCAGCTCAGGAAAAAATCTCGAGTCATACACCGCAGGTGCATACACATTGCCAAGGGTGATTTGTTCCCCAAACAGTTGTCCCACCACAAAGACATATCTGCCCTCTTTATGATCTTTCACCACTCTTCTTACTTCGAATGGCAGGCTCCTGTGCAGTAGAATAGCCACCCCACATTTCCGTGAGGAATAAGATGCCACAAAGACTTTCCCTACCCACCCCTAACCAATTTTGCGTGCTCAATCTCCGATAGGTGGGTTTCCTGGAGTAGTGCAACTTGAGTGCTCTTTTTTCTGAGTGCTGTTAAAAGCATTGTGCGTTTGATCGGGTTCATGATCCCTCGAACATTCCAGGAGATCACTGTTAAATCGTGTTTGCTACCCATATTCTATTCCCTGATTTTTCTCTGCACAGGAGCTCACCAACCGACCCCTCCTCATCCTCCAGCACCCCGCCCCAACATTGTCCTTCACATTCAACATGAGATGCAAATAACAATAAACATTTAGAAGAACAACTACTAAACACAGTAATAGTAACATCAACCCCCCCCATGTATCGAATGTGACCATTCCCCCCCCCCGATTGGTCCCCCCAATGAAATAACCACCCGTATTGTTTTTTACCAGCTTATCTTTCCTTCTAATCTTGCCCCCGATCCCCCTAAATGACACCAAATGCGTTTCCCGCGTGAGTGCCTATAAATCCCTACTATCGACGTCTGTGCCACACCACCCCCTCCACTGCCTTCATTTTCTATTAATCATTGTATTAGAGAAAGAACCAAAATACAGGTTACTCACCTGTAACAGGAGTTCTAGGAATGGTATATGTTGTTCATCCACACTCATTGGCAGGTATCCTTGCCGCTTTAAATCTTGCCGGAAGGTCTTCAAGCTTGCTCCTCCCACCCACCGGGTGGTATAACTCTCGCTCCCCCATGACGCCAGATCTGGCCGCTGGAAGCTCAGGTTGTGCGTCAGGCCGGGAGGTCGGAGTGGAGTCGTGATGAACAACATATACCATTCCTAGAACTCCTGTTACAGGTGAGTAACCTGTATTTCTAGGGACATGGATATGTTGTTCATCCACACTCATTGGCAGACTCTAGCAGTTCTCCGGGAGGAGGGAGGCAAGACGACACCCCAATACTTACTTGGGAAAGAGAGACTGAGAACCGAGGCCCAAAACCAGCATCCCGGCGTGACTCAAGGTCGATGTGGTAATGGGTAATAAAGGTGTTTGCTGACTTCCAGGTAGCAGCCCTGCAGATTTCCTGGATAGGGACGTCCCTGGAAGCAGCCAGTTGCAGCAGTATGGCGGTAGAATGAGCTCTTATCCTCTGGGAGGCTCCATGCCCGCCAACTTATAGCAGAGATCTATGCAGGAGGTTACCCACCTGCTTATCGTCCGCTTGCTGCAGGTCTGCCAGATGCGGCTTCAGCGTGGTGACAAACAGCTGGCGAACCTCTCCTGATTTCAGCCGTACGCTCCTTATAATAGCGAGCCCTTCTAGGGTCCAGAGTATGGAGCCTATATTCGGCCTCCGAGGTGTGATTGGGGTAGAACACCGCAGAGTCAACACCTGGTTAAGGTGAAACTCGACACCACCTTCGGAAGGAATTTCGGTGGGGGCGAGGACAACCTTGTCCCTGTGGAAGACCAGGTAAGGAGACTTGATGGAAGCGCCTGAGCTCTCCCATCCTTCTGGCTGACGGATAGCCACCAAGAAGGCGGTCTTCCACGACAGGTGAGAGAGAGAGAGAGCACACCTGTGCATAGGTTCGAATGGCTTGCCCATGAGCTTTGCCAGTACCAGCAGTAGATCCCACGGAGGTGGGGTTCCCGCACTGGAGGGGAAATGTGATCAAGGCCTTTGGAAAAGCGCCAGACCACCTTCTCCTGCGCCACCGACTGCTTCCCGGCCCGCGCCCGGTAAGCAGAGATGGCTGCCAGGTGCACCCTTAGGGTCGTCGACCTAAGCCCTTGATTAGAAAGGGACCATAAATAGTCCAAGATGCTTGCCAAGGAACAGGAGGAAGGGTCCAAGCCCTTGCCCTGACACCAAATGGAAAACCTTTTCCATTTGAAGGCATAGCATTTCTGGTCGACTCCTTACGGTACGCCTCAACTACATTGAGGACCTCGTCGGAAAGACCCAAGGCCTGGAACTCTAGCGCTCAGGAACCAGGCCGTCAGGTGCAGGGATTGAAGGTCGGATGGAACACCTTCCCCTGATTGACTGAGAGCAGGTCCGGGCGAGCTGGAAGCTGCCGCTGAGTCCTGGAGCTGAGACTGAGGAGATCTGGGTACCAGAACTGGCGAGGCCAGTCTGGGGCTATCAGAATCACCTGCGCCTTGTCCCTCCTCGCCTTGAGAAGCACCTTGTGGATCAAGGGAAATGGGGGAAAGGCGTAAAAGAGGCCCGGGGTCCACTGCCTCGAGAAGGCATCCCCCTGCAGCGAGCCCTGCTGAGGGGGGCGGGCATGGAACAGGCTCAGCTTCGCGTTCTCCCTGGAGGCAAACAGGTCCACCTGAGGTGTGCCCCAATGGGAGAACAGATGCTGTACTACCTCCGGCAGGAGAGACCACTCGTGGGATGCAGCCCTATCCGGCTCAGGGCATCGGCCAGGGTGTTGGAGGCTCCTGCCATGTGAATGGCTAGGAGATCCCCTCCAGGCTGCCAAGTGACCAAATGCGAGAGCTTCCTTGCATAGAAGCATGGGCGCGTCCCGCCTGGCGGTTTAGATAGTACATGGTCGTGGTATTGTCCGTCTGGACTCGGACCACTTGACCCCGGAGGAACGGAGCAAAGGCGGTGAGAGCTAGGCGGACCGCTCGGAGCTCCAGCAGGTTGATGTGGCATCGGGACTCCGCGGGGACCAGAGGCCATGAGCCCAGTGTTCCCCAGATGGGCACCCCAACCCATCAGAGAGGCATCGGTCGATAGAGACCGTCTGCTCGGGCGGACTAACGGGATGCCCTCCTGCAAATGATCTGGAACGGTCCACCACTGGAGAGCGCTCCACATCCCCTGTGTCACCGACACAAGCTGGTCCAAAGGATCGCAGCGCCAGACCACTGGCTGGCCAGTCCCCACTGAAGGGGACTATGTTCCAGCGGGCCCAACGGACCACGCTGGTCAGGCCGCCATGAGACCCAGGAGGCGAGGAAGTCCCGGCAGGCGCAATTGCCCAACCAGAAATGATCGGGCAAAGGAGGAAAGAATCTCGGCCCTGTCCGCCGGAGCCGCTCTGGCTCGAAGAGAGTCGCAGGCCCGATGAATAGAATCACCTGCTTCGCTCGAGTTCCGACTTGGCCTCGTTGATAAGAGGCCCAGTTGAGAGCAGACCTGGAGGGCAGATTTCTGGACCACTCTGCCTCCTTCCTGGAGGGAGCTGCTATCAGCCAGTCGTCCAGGTAAGGGTACACCGGACCCTCGGCGCCAGAGGAATGCTGTCACCACTGCCATGCATTTGGTGAAGACCCTGGGAGCTGGAGACAAGCCAAGGGCATGGCTTGGAACTCGAAGAGAGATCCTTCCGCTCGGAAGCGAAGGAATCTCTGGTGAGACGGACGGATAGGGACGTGAAAAAACGCGTCCTGCAAGTCCAGAGCAGAACCACACGCCGCGTTCCAAGGATGGTATTATCTGAGCCAGAGTGACCATCCTGAAGGTTCGAGACCTTAGGAACTTGTTTAGGTCGTGTAGGTCGAGAATGGGGCGCCAGCCCCCCGTCCGTTTCGGAACCAGGAAGTACCTGGACACAAACCCTGGGTCTGAAGGAGGGTCCACCACCTCTCTTATCACCTCCTTCTGGAGGAGGAGAGCGATGTCGGCTCGACGAGCCGCCAGTGAGGCTGGGGATCCCGAAGCCCCCCGAGGGGCGACTGCTCTGAAGGGTGGTGCCTGCTCGAATTCCAGAGGCAGGCCTCTTCCCACCACCTCCAAGACCCACCTGTCCGTGGAAACAGCGGACCAGGCGGAACGGAAGTGCCGGGGCCGTCCCCCCACGGGGGGACCCAGGGGTAAGGTGACGGGAATGGGGGCGACACCCCTCAGCCCGTCACTGGGCAGGCTTGGAGGAGGGACCGCCGAGGGACCTCCTGGGTCTTTCCTCCCTGCCTCCTGTTAGAGGAAGCCGGCGGCTTGGGTTTGGGATGCCAGGCCGAGCCTGCTGGCCCCTGATTGCTGGGCCGGGCGCGCCGGGGCTGGGGCGAAAGGAGCTTAGGCTGTGGTTGCGGCTGTCCTTCTGACGGAAGAGACGAGTCCAAGGTAGCATTGGACTTCTCGATCCTCTGCAGGTGACCTTCCACCCAGGGCCGAAGAGGTCAGTCCCCAAAAGGGGACATCCGCCAACTTGTGCTGGGTATCCGGTAAAGGTGGATATCCTCAGCCAAGCCCGCCGACGCATAGCCACTGCGGCCGCCACCGATCTGGCACATGAGTCCCCTATATCCAAAGCAGTCTGGAGCTGCTGTTTGGCCACTGCCCTGCCCTGGTCCCGCACCTGCTTAACCGTAGTCTGCAGATCGGCGGGAAGATGAGGGATGACCTCATCCAGGGAGCCCAACAGGGCATGAGAAAAATGTGCCATGAGGACGGCCGAACTAGCCTGACGAAGGCGAGAGAGGGGAGCATGGCGTGAACTTTTAAGCCGACGCAGGTCCAATTTCTTGGACTCCCTTGTCAGGAGGTTTGTCCACATCCCTGGCGTTGCCAGCGCGCCGGAAAACGCTGTCGGTAACCAACCCCTCAGCAGAGGGGTGTTCCGAAAAACCGGACAAGGAACCGGTAGGGACCGCATACTTCCTGGCCATCCTGGCCGAAGGCGCAGGGCAGGAAGCAGGGCACTGCCAAAGCTCCAGTGCCGGACCCACTATGGCCTCGGCCACCGGAAAGGCCTCCGTCGGAGAATCCCCTCGATCCAGAATCTCCGTGAGGGGATACCTGGCCGTTTGGAAGCGGGTTCGAGCTCCATCCCGTGGACTCAGAGATGAGCCAAGTAGTCCTAGGAAGGACGACGGGCTATCGTCCATTGACTGACCTCCTGAAGACTCCAAGTCCAGTCGCTGGAGAAAAGGAGGAATCATCTTCGGACTCGGTTCTCCTTTCTCCCCCAACCCACTCAGTCCCCCGTCTCAACTTCACTATTTGCTCATTTATTGTTCTTTTCTCCTGGATGTATTGGAAGAAGGTCTTGTTACCCTTTTTGATACCCTGAGCTATTCTGTCTCTGCCTTCACCTACCTTAGCACCCTGAAGATTGATTTTAGCTAGCCTGCATATTCTGCTCTGTCCTTTTCCTTCTGAGCCATCTTGTATTTTCTGTAAGAAGCCCTTCCCCACCTCACAGTTCTGCCCTCTGCCTCTAAACCACAGCGGCTTCCTCGTCATGCTTCTTTTATCCTTCTGCTTAAGACAGGTTGCAGTGACTGCTTGGACCACCCCTCCCTAATTATTGCCCATCTATCCTCCACACCCATGTCCTCCGAGTTCCCTCCGTCTTTCCTCTATCAGCATCCTCCATGCATGCAAATCTGCCCTTTTTAAAGTGAAGAATATGTTTTCATCATGTTCAGCACTTCACGTCCCATGTCCACCTGAAACCACACAGACTGGTGGTTCAACACCCTCACAACCCCCAGCCCTGTCACCAACTTTCTGACAGACATACTAGTTACCCCCTACTTACCCAGGAATCTGCAGTGAACAGCTCATTAAAGATACCTGCTGCATTGCCCAGTAACCAAAACATGAACTCGGGGAGAGTTACTCACCCTTGCTCTATGCAAGCTTTAGTATAGTCCACTTTTTTTCTTTCCATTGAGCTTTTTTTCTCACTTCTTGGTTCTGCTCCAGCAACCCCTAGCCCTGTCACCAACTTTCTCACAGACCTGCAAGTAATCCACCACTTAACCAAAGGCCATACATTAGCAGGTGGCCTGTCATGTCAGTTGTATGACAGCATGTAGGGTACCAGCGTAGGGTGGGACAAATTTTTTCTCTCTACTCTTTCCTCTAATTTTCTCCCATGGGTGCTGGCATGCAGTGACACAGTCATGCATGCATGCCGAGCATCCAGCAGCTGTTTCTCCCCCTCTGCTTCCCAACTGTTTGCACTAGGTGGCAGGCTTGCAACAGAAGCAGAATCCCCCCCCCCCCCGAGGAAGGAAAGCAATCCATGCGACACTCATTCTTTCCTCCTCCCGCAGGCCCCAGATGGCCAGTGCTCATTCCTGAATGTGGATCGCTGACATCATGAGTGGTGGCGCTACCACTGCATCAACGAACTGGCCCTAGTATAGCCCACTTTTAACCTGAATGACTGGTTTTGCCAGAGCCAGCTGAAGATACCATTCACTTTTTTAACAAACCCATCCAAAGCGTGAATGTACAGTGGGGACATAGTAATATAAAGTTGGAAGGAGCTGACCCAATGACGTGGAGGGTTGAGGCACTTGTGACTCACCTGCCACCATGCTGGTGACCTGGGTTCGAGAATGGACTTGGGTCACTGGGAGTCAGGCAGGGGGAGAGAACTGAGCATCCCAGGAACTGCTCTCTTTTCCCAGGGAGAGGTGGCCAGCCATCTCAACCTTTGCCTGCCAACGGGTGGAGGGCATAGGGTAATGCAGGACATGAGTGACTCAATGGAAGGAGGGGCTGCAGTTCCATAGTACATGCATGCCTCCACACACACGTGCCACAGTGACCCAAGGAATTGGGCAAAAATAGGGTCTGAATGAAGCCGCACCTGATCTCTTTAGTCCCACACTGTCACTTGTCCGCCAGCATCTGGATATGTTGTTCCGGTGGGGGGATCTGCCCCCTCCCCCTCCTGGCCCTGCCACAGGGGGCACAATCTACAGGGGACTGAACAGTGGCTGGGGGAGATGAGTAATGGTTGGGGGGAGCAGGGATATGGCTGATAGTCGCCAGGGGTGAGGTCACAAGGTAATTTTAAGTCAATTAGCCCCCCCCCCCCATCATAAACAAGGATTAAAAAATATGCTGTGGAAACATGTAATAATGTATAGGGATTCAACAGCCACCCTGCCACCAGGAAAACCTATGATTCTGGTTGTGACAGGGTCAGGACCCTTTCACATTTTTATAGGGAAAAATATTACAGTTTCTAAAAACATTCTGTTCTGTCCTGTCCTCTACCTGTCTGGTCCTTTCTATCTTTTCAGAATTTTGTTGCGCAGCCACAATCCTGGGTGACCTGGGAGCTGGCCACTCCAGCAGTCCATTGACCCTCCCTTATCCCTTGCTCTTATTCCTGTACTTACCGGTCTTGCTTCTCATGCTGTCTTTCTTTTTTCCTTTCTTCCCTTCTCCTGTTGTCTACAGTTCATGGAGAACCTTCCATGATGTAGGAAGACATATTACTATTCTTCAGTCACCCTGAAGATTATCACACTACTAGTGATCTTGAACTTTTACCTCCAGATAAGGGAAGAGAACTTAAATGGGCTACCTTTATGCACAAGTGTGCACTCAGACAGTGCTATGCTTACTGATGCAGGCTGCTAAACAAACCCACCCAGACATATAGCTTCCATTCTCAGGCTAAGGATCTCCTTCACATACCCTCGTGCTCACAAGTCAGTTGGCACAAAGGCCTTTTCCTTTCCTGCTTCATCTACTTGGAACTCTCTCCCATGAAGACAAATACTACTACCTAGAGCTTCAAGAAAGTATTTTATGTCCATCTGCTTGTCTCCTGCCACTGCCAGAACCCCCCACCCTGTATATCTCCTTGTGTTTATCATCTGCACTTTATTGCGTAATTTTCTCAGTGCAAATATGTATAGTATGCCTTGTTCGTTTGATTAATCTTGAAACGTTAGACTACACCCTTGCTGCTGTAACAGCCCTTCTGGGACGCACCTGAAAAATAGGTGTTGTACCTAAATGTGGATTTCTTGGTATGTCAAATTCTAATAAATACATCACCTTACTGATCTTGTCTGGTGGTGGTCCAGAATACAGGGCTTGAATGTACCACTGAGCACCCCTGGCCCTACCACTTTTCAAACCATTCTGGCACCAGTGGCTGACTGGTGGGGATTTACACTGGTTTCATCACCATCCACTTCCCTGCACTACCCTAAGAGCAGCAGCTGCCTCTTTTTGCACCCCTCCCCCACCACGAACCAGACAGTTTTACGGCAGCAACTATTCAGTCAAACAAGCCTGACCCTGCACACTGAATAGCTGACACAGCTCCATCAGTATCATCATGTTTCTTACCACACTCTTACCCCTACATACAGGGCAGCAGACAGAGAAAGACACGCTGATCCCCCACACTGCAACCAGAAATCTGCATTTCTCTAAGTAACCAAACTGTGTCAAGTGAATAACCAGCAGTTAGCCACGGAGATCACAGCAGCCACATAGTATCTACATTAGTCAAGACAGCCAAGCAGAGGGTTACCTACTAATCCTGTACAATTTGCACTATACCCCGGAGAAGTTAAACATTTTAAAATCGGTGCTTGCTACTGTAAATTCTGGGTAAAAGCAGGAATGCCTGCTGAAAATGAGATGCTCCATCTACATCCGATTTAAACCTGCCATATGTCGAGCGTGTTACAAGACTGGATTTGTTTAGCCTTCAAAGATGTTACGTCAGAGAGGATCTACTCCCCATGTAAAGAGTAGTAAAGAAGAGTTATTTAATAACATGAACCTCCGCTTTCAAGGACAATGAACACGGTACTACGGGACAGTCAATTCAGCTTCAGGGGAAATTATCTGAGACTCTGGAATGAAAATCCTTTTATAAGTATTATAATAGAAATTTGGAATGACCTACCAAGTGAGTTAATAAACATAAATTCTTCTACAAGGATTATAATAGAAATTTGCAGTGACCTACCAAGTGAGTAGTAAACATAAATTTACTAAATGCATTTGAAAAATAACTTGCAAAGGGCGTGGCTTGCAGCCGACTGAGCAGGTCGCATACCCTAGAGCACTGTCCGACTTCGTACAAAATAAAGGCATAAACTTTAAAAACTACTTGCTCAAATTTCTCTGGCACTGTGGTATAGTTGTCCAGAACTTACCGAGGAAAACAGGACAGCATGAATCGCAGAGAGGGAAGCGTGGCAGGCCATCCGAAGGTGTTGGATCCAGCGGCCTAGTGACCAGATCATAAGGAGATTCGGAGCCTACTAGCAGCATTGTTCTCCAGACTGTGAAAGCGCTCAATGTTACAGTAAAAGCACTGGATGCCAAACTTGACACCTATAATTCTTGGGTGTCAACCCTAGAAACAAAAACACACAATTGCAGTGGAGGCGCGCTTGGCAAAGGAATCCACTGACAGGACATCTGCCACAACTGCGGGGCTTGTCTCGGAGAACAAATTACTCTGATTGCACTTAGAGCAGCTGGAAAATGGGGCCCGACTGAACCATGTGCGTTTGCTAAGGATACCAGAAGGAGCGGAAGGGAATGATCTCTTACAGTATGTCTGCAACCTGCTGCAATCTACTTGACATTTTGAAATAGTGGAGGCTATCTTTAAAGTTTACAGAATCACACCTAGAAAACCAGCAGAGAACTCTGTTCTTCCAAGTACAATATTGATCATGACTGCCGGGCAACATATTCGGGACTAGACCCTCTACCTGGCTAAAATGAAGGGGATACTATATCTTCCTGAAGACCCATGTTTCTACTTTTTTCCAGATCTCAGTTATGCCACGAGGCAATGCAGGAAGGCATTTGATGCTGTTCATGGTGAACTTAAATTGTTGGGTATAAGTCACTCTCTACTACTCCCTGCAAAGCTACAGATCTCCTATGTAGGTAAAAACTTTTATTTTTACTGACCGGTCTGAAGCTGGCAAACGGCTCCTTAAAATTAAAGCCAATTTCTCCCAGCAAGAGGTGAACCCTGAGGAAGTTACTAACACTTGAAAAGATGACTCTGGGAGACTTCCGGTGGAACAATGGCAGCGTGAGCACATGGAGATCGAGCTCCCCTGCAGCATCGAATTAAAAAAACAAACTCTCTCCCATATTCAGATAAAAATATTTTCTGAACTAGAACTTTTTACCTATAGACAGCGCGGGAGAGACATTGCAGTTAATGAATCAAGCCTCGGATGTTATGGTGCACCAGAAGAGAGACCGTTTTCAAACTCTGCTTCATCTCCCCGAGAACGAAGATGGCAGCCTGCTCAACAGTGATACCCCTCGCACTCAGCCTCCCTGTCAGACAGAAAACGGGGCAAGAGGAGTGAAAAAAAAAAGGACATCGTCAATGGAAAACTTACCCTCAGAGGCTATTCTTTCTGCTATTTCAGAATTCAGGTCCAAAATGCGAGATGCTCTACGAGATATTCACACTGATCTTGGGGAATTACAGGCGAGAGTTACTGAGGCTGATGCTCAGATTTCGGACAACACTTCTAAAATGACAGAGCTGGAACAAGCAGTTTACTCTCTAGCTGAGGAACAGCTAAACTTATCTATGAGACAGGAGGATGTGGAAAATAGGGGGCGACGTAAAAACATCAGACTCTACGGGTTGCCTGAGGGAGAGGAGGGCAATGACCCCAACGCCTTCGCGGACTGTTTTCTACATTTAACCCTGGACTTGGGCCCAGAATTCCAAATCGACATCGAGAGGGCTCATCGTGCACTTGGACCTCGTCCCTCTAAACCCAATGCCAGACCAAGATCTTTCGTTATCAGATTTGGTCGCTTCTCACAAAAAGACCAAAATCTTGACTAAAGTATGGTGCAAACAGAAAGTCCTGCTGGGTGAACACTGCATCCTATTTGATAATGATTACACCCCAGCAACCCAGCAGTCTAGAAGGGATTATTCCCCCGTTTCCTCTCCTGAGAGCAAAGAATTTGAAATTCCGCACCCCCTATCCTGCAAAGCTGGCGATTCTTCTTCCTAATGGCCTTATCATATATAATTCAGCATCAGAAGCCAAATCAGACTTACTTCAAAGAGGGATAATATTGGACAAGGATTTCAAAGTGATATCAAAGGCCGGGCGGTCGCCCCCAGGACACAAATCTCAGGACCCCGATGAAGCAAATACAGGAGACCAAAGGAATAAAATACTACTTAATAAAGTGAAATCTGTCAGAAATCCAGCTTTACACCCAGTCTGAAGGTTAAGTAGATTATGAAGGGCCCTCTCTTGTTATATTGGGGGATGGGTTTGGGGGGATGCTGACTGACTGTGCCTGCTAGCACGTTTGAGGGTTGAGAGTGAGCTACAGTTCCTCTAAGGGTAACATTACATTCGTATACAGAGCCCACATTCATTATAAGGCTACTATATATGCCCTATGGAATGCTCGGCTTTCCCTTCATTAGCCGTGGGGTGTTTTGTTGGCTCCCCCCTTATTTCCCCCTAAGGCCTTATTCCCAGGTCTAGGCTCTTTCTACTTAGGGTTTCTTTCCAAATGTAGAAGTGTTCTTCAACACCAGGAACAAATTGGGCTTACCGATCAACATCAAAAAAGTGGAAACTGTTTCTGAGAAGATCGGATCGGAACTTTGGTTATAGGACATTGCAGTTAGATGTGGGCAGAGTCCTATTGTTTGGATTTATAGATGTATCTTTAAATAATCTAAGCCCCACAGTTAATAAATAGACCATAAGATGAATTTTGCCTAGCCATCCGGATCCCTGAAAAGATTTTAACGGGCTAAGCCCAGGGTTAAACCCTTTAGGTCCCCCTTTCTTGTAGTTACACATTGAGTAACCTTATAACATAGCCCTATTGGCTGCTATATCCCTCCCCTGTGAATATCCTTGCGGATATCATTTTTCTTGGGGTTTTTGTGTTTTGTGTTTGAATTTGGCTGGGTGTAGCATATCAACACAAGAAGGCACAGTGTGTACTTCCTCTGGATATACACAACCACATTTATGGCCTATAAATAATTACAAGAGATTTTTCCCCTCCTTTTTTTTTTTTTTCCCTTCCTTCACTTTTCTATCTCTCCTTGAATAAACCTTAAACAGAACCCCTTAGAGGCTGAATACCTTTTAGTTTGACTTTTTCCCTCTTGAGTATCAACCTCACTGTAAGGGTGTTACAATGGGAAAAAATTAAAAAATATATTTTTTTTTCTCCTTTCCTTCTCCCCTTTCTCTTCCCTTTTTATATAGTTTACTCCCTTCAATCTAGAATTGTTGGTCTCTGGTTTTCTTAACGAGGTTTGATTCATTGGCTCGATGTACAGGGAGCTCGCCTCTGTTAACTTGGAGGGTTACCTTATGGTTTGATGCTATTTTAGGAGTTATATTCCACCAATACAGGAATAGGTTCCTGTAGGACCTAATTCCTAGAGAGGGAGTTCCCTCTCGAGTGGGCGGAGACCCACATTCTGTGGATCATTTCCCACTTACTTGGGAGGACGTTTTCTTCTCCTCAGGACTTGGGTTGGAGATGTACAAATCTCCCCCTATTGTGGAAGACCACCTGTATATAGTTCTTCCCTTTGGGAACTCTGATTCTAAATGTTGTTGTTATTAAGTTAGTTCAGTTATATTATTTAATTCAGCTTTTACTGTTAATTTTAAAAATGGATAATGACAGATTCTTTCTTAATGCAGTTGGTTCCCTGCATTTGGATGGATGGGTTGCTCCCATCAGGGAGGATATTTTTAATGATGCCACTCTCTCCGGCATTGCTGTGTTTGGTCTAATAAGACCGCTGGAGTTAGAATGGTGTACAATACAAAAAATTATTTTTAAGACTTCCCCTGTACGGGATCCAATGCCTCCATCCCTTATAATCGTACCTCTTTCTATAGGGGATTATGGTTAACCCTCCAGTAAAAATTTTCTCCCAGAATGTGAATGGCTTACACTCTCACCTATTAAACGTTACAGGATCATGCAACACTTAGGGAAACAGGGCGCAGACTTATAATTTTTACAGGAGTCTCATCTCTCAGTGTTGGAACATTCTAAATTACACTGAAGAGGTAGATATTCATAGAAACATAAACTTTGACGGCATATAAGGACCACTTGGCCCACCAAGTCTGCCCATTTCCCTACCTACTGGATAAGCTGCAGATTCTAGTTAACCAACAGCCTACTTCCTGCCACCCCCCCTACAATTGCCTTATGTCTGTCCCATGCATGTTTGAACTCCCCCACTGTTTTAGACCCAACACCCTCCCCAGGAAGGTGGTTCCATGCATCCACCACTCTCTCCGTGAAAAAAATTCCTCACATTACCCCTGAGCCGTCCCCCCTCTATCTTTAAATTGTGCCCCCTTGTTCTTACACATCTCTTTTTCTGAAAGATGCTACCCTCCTGGACTTTGTTGATTCCCTTGAGGTACTTGAACGTTTCTATCATGTCCCCCCTTCCCTCCTTTCATCAAGGGTATGCATATTAAGCTCTCTGTCTCTCTTCATATGGTTTCTCATGCAGACCCTGCACCATTTTAGTTGCCCTCCTCTGGACTGCTTCCATCCTGTCTATGTCCTTGTATAGATGAGGTCTCCAAAACTGCACACAGTACTCCAGATGGGGTCTCACCAACTGTCTATACAGAGGGATAACAGCTTCCCTTTTTCTACTTGTGATGCCCCTTCCTATGCATCCCAGTATCCCCCTGGCTCTCCTTACTGACTTCTCACATTGCTTACCAACCTTTAGATCATCTGATATGACTACCTCCAAGTCCCGTTCCATTCAGTGATCGCATCCTCCTACCCAAGGGGATGCAAAAGGGGTACTGTAATTCTAGTCCCATCTTCAACCCCACTGAAGATGCAAGCAACTTATTTGGATCCTCAGGGAAGATATGTGATTCTTACAGGCTCACTTTACTCTCAAACAGTGGCCCTGGTTAATGCCTATCTTCCTCCCAGATGTCACTCCCAGTGGTACGAACATTTGTGTGCAGAAGGTGATGGAGAGGCTCAAGGGAATACTAAATATGGGGGGGGGGGGGACTTTTAACATCCCTTTTCATCCACACCTTGATTCCTCTAATCATAACTTAACTAGGCTTTCTGAAGCGGCCAAATATTTAACGGGGAATTTTGCCCATTTAGGTATTGAGGGCACATGGTGGAGACTTTTTCCATCAGTCCCAGGCTATACACATTTTTCCGCAAGACACGGCACCTATTCCAGGTTGGACTATTTTTTTATAACAGTGGAACATCTTACACTAATTCAAGATATAACGTTAGAGCCCAGAGTACTTTCAGACCACAACCCCTTAATTTTAAAAATAGATTTGGGTAAACAAAAGAGGTTCAGACTCTGGAAGTTTAATGCATCCCTTCTTTGGGATCAAGAATTCCGTGACCACTTTATGAAACGTATCCCTCAAGCAATTCAAGAAAATACATTTCCGGAAACCTCTTGCTCTATACAATGGGACGCATTAAAAGCGGTTCTCCGAGGGGAGCTGCAGGAATATGCCTCTCATAAACAAAAACAATGAATGCTAGACTCAAATTCTTGACAGATCTCCTAGAGTCAAATCAACTCTTATATAGGGAGGGTGCTGTGACCCTCCAACGTAGAGTAAGAGGCTTAAAACAGGAGTTTCAACAAATATTAGATTATAGAACTTTCCAGAGTCTGAATTATCTAAAACGATACAATTATGAGGGGGGAGCTAGGATAGCAAGGGGTTGGCGAGAAAACTCAGAGCAAATAAACAAGCTTCAACCATTTTAAAAATAAGAACTAACGCCTCCAATAAAACCACTTAAAAAGAAAATCAAATCAGTCATGCTTTTCAACTTTTTTATGAAACCTTATATAAAGCCCCCCACCAGTCCCAGAATCACTCGGAGGAGATAGCAGTTTTTCTGGACAAACTTTCATTACCTAAATTGTCTGAACATCACATTAAACAGTTGGAATGCCCAGTTAGACCTGAGGAAATTCTACTGCAGGTCAAAACACTGAAACCATTGAAATGTCCTTGCCCTGATGGCTTCAGCCCGAAATGGTACAAAGTCTTCATACCGCAGCTACTTTCCAACTTTCTTCCAGCATGCCGGGCAGTGGCTGAAGGTGAGACTCTGCCACCCTCTTGGAACTATGCTGTTTTCTCCCCCTTACTAAAGTCTGATAAAGACCCCACTCTCCCACAGTCATACTGTCCCATTTCAATCTTAAATGTGGACTATAAAATATTTATGGCCATTTGGATTAGGCGTTTTGGAACCTATACTGACACACCTTATACACAAAGATCAATCTGACTTCATAAAATCAAGGAATACTTTTGATTAATTTTTGCTGAATTATGTTGTTAATGGAATTTATACATACAAGGAAGATTCCTTCTACAATACTAAGTTTTGACGCAGACAAAGCATTTGACAAGGTTAATTGGGAGTATTTATGGGCTACCCTATCTAAATTTTCGTTTCCTAACATTTTTCTTTCCTGTATGAAAAACATTTACTCTCACCCCAAAGCCTATGTACGAGTTAATGGCTCCTTATCTCAACCAATCATGATACAAAGGGGTATGAGACAGGGCTGCCCTTTGTCCCCGTTACTTTTCACTTCATATATTGAACCTCTGGCCGAAGCAATATGGAGTAATGCCGGGATTGAGGGCATTCCAGTGGGTCAACGAGAACATAAAGTACTCCTGTTTGCCAATGATACTTTAATTTCTACCATAGCCCCAGAAACCTCCCTCCCAGCACTCTGGGAAACCTTGGACCTTTTTGGAGCAGTTTCAGGATTTCAACTAAATATAGCCAAAACAGATCTCATTTCATTATACTTCTCTCCGTCCCTAACCCTTAAAAAGAAATACCCCTTAAAATGGTATCAGACTAAGATTAAATATTTGGCAATCCACATACCAAAAAATTTGAATAACCTGGAATTATTAATTTATGAACCATTGTCGATTAAAATTCAATCAGAACTGGCTCATTGGTCTAAATTACCACTAAGCTTTTTTCAAAGAATTGAAACAATCCGTATGATTATACTATCCAAACTTTTGTATTTATTTCAGAATGTCCCACCTTTCCTTCCAAATTCTACTTTCAATCATGGGATAAAATCATCTCTAATTTTATCTGGAATGGCCAACGCCCTGTAATTAGGATGTCTCTATTGTAACTTCCACTCCCTCAGAGTGGTGCCAACCTTCCAAATTTGAAATTCTATGCCATGGCTGCTTTTTTCAGAATATTAGCCTTTTGGGTATCCTTGACATATGAGGCCCCCCTGGAAAGAGCTAGAATTTGTCATTAATGACCTGTACGACATCACCAAGGTAACATTTTCCACGGCATCTAGAACAGCGCCTATAAGAGAACACACTCCCTTTACGGCACAGATTCTGAAATTATGGTACAAGTTAAAAACACACAAGGGTTTTAGAGCACTTTTTTCTTTTGTACGCCAAATTTGGGAGATAATAGGTCTCTTCCATCTACCACTGATCATAAGTTTGTAAATTGGAGAAGATTGGGTCTTCAATTTTTTAGGCAATTCCTATGTCACACAGGCATCGTCCCATTTGAAACTCTAAAAGCAACCTACGGCCTAACCGACACAGACATTTACAGGTATACCCAGGTTAAAAATTATATTCTAAGACAGAGAGAGAGAGATGGAAACAAAATTACCTGACCCCATCCCCATGGCATGGACACATATAGAAAACCACATAAATGGATATATATGGGGACACATCTATAAAATTCTGAGGGGGGGAGATGGGTGATTCTTCGCTCACTATTCTAAATAGCTGGTGTAAGGATTTGGCCGAAGATATATCGGATCAAGATTGGTTATGGGCATCTCCTTTAGCATGTAAAGTAACACACTCCACGAAATGGCGGGAGTTTCCCTGGAAATGCCATAGTTGTTTTTTTCGCTCGCCAGCTATCCTAGCTAAATATCTACCATCCAGTTATGGCAGATGTTGGAGGAATTGTGCATGTACACATGCTGACCAGAGTCATATACTGTATTTTGGACATGTCCTCAATTGACTCCTTTTTGGTGTGCGCTCCAATAGGAGGTTTCAGACTGTTTGGGTGAGTCGGTCGAATTTAAGGCCAAATTGACTCTTTTATCTATATTTCCCCCTCACAGACCCCCATGGCAACGTACCCTGTTACCTATATATATTTTAGCAGCAAAAAAAGCAATTACCAGACAATGGAGAACTATTATTATTCTGTCTTTAAGGGATTGGGGGGGTGGTTTTGGATATTTATTATATGGCATCTCTTACAGCCAAACTCCATAATAAATACCAGGCATTTGAAGCTTATTTGGAGACCTTGGCTGTTGCATTTGTCCAGACAAGACCCAGGCTTTGTCCCTTGAGCCTCTCCACACTGTAATTTTTCATACTTTATCAAAAGAGATTGAGATTCTACAGAGGTTTCTGAAGTGTTGCTATCACATCTGGTTGGTCGTTAAACTTTCTGAATTCTTAGAAGGAATCAAAAAAAATGTTTTTATTGATTATACAGTGGGGCAAATTTCCTATCAAGTTAATAACTTCAGTCCTCGTATAATGAAACACAAAAACACAGGTTAAATCACAATTATTTTATTATCCTGGATACACTGTATTAATTTGAACAACTACTGAATGGTGATTTAAAGATAATGACTGTATTTTATGTATACATCACATCCTTAAATAAAAAGAAAATATATAAAAAAAAGAAAAGATGACTCTGTCCTGTTCCTACATATCATCGGACGGAGTTTAATTCCTCTGGTCCAATTCCACTATATCTTTAAAGTTCAGTTCTGAGCAATACTGTAATGCTTGAGTTTGTAGAGTTTGTGCCACCTTATTATTTTATTGTTTGTGTGTAATGCCTTTCTTTAAGTTGAAGTGTGTGCTTAATGGCAGCAACCCTTATCGTGGTACTTATCACACTATCAGTGTTTACATGGACTTTATATGAGTCTTATTGACTGTGGGTCTGGCACCCCAGGACTTTTCATTTAAATTTAAGGTATATAGTCAATGGTCGTGGCTGAGAAAACAATTAATGCATATGTTGTATAAAAGTTATTATAACTGAATTTCCCCTCCCATGATATAACAAAGGGAGATAAGAAACTTGTTCCTGTATACTCTCTATGCCTATATCTATTACTATGTCTTGGAACCAAGAAATATCACTTGTCAGTGTCTGACAAAATAAATAAAAATAAAGTATAAAAATAAATAACTTGCAGCCCACCCAATGGCATGGAGGGCTGGGGTGCTGGACCATTTACCTCCTGCCATGCCAGCAACCTGCATTCAGAAACAGACCAAGGTCACTTGGGAGCTAGTTGGAAGAAGGAGGATTCAGTGTCCATAGACAGTTCTGCTTTGGGCAAAGGGGGACAATGCATGCCACTGCTTGGCTGCCACCGAGCGCTGGCTGGGTGGCAGAGTGTGTGGCTACTTCTCAGAGGGCCGGGTGCAGGTGTAAGAGTACATGCGGCCTCTTCGTGCCCATGCTAGTGCATGCTTGCTGACCTCAGGGACAGGGAAGAAACACAGGGGAAAAATGGGGGGCTGTGCACCAGGAGGCCCTGCTCTGATTTGCGCCATTGCCCCAGAACCCTAGCACCAAAAGCGGATCCAGACTCCAGGGGGAATGACTGTCCTCCCCCTGCCTAGCCATGCCACTTGAGGCTGACAGTAGGTGGGGCTTCTAAAGCTGGTGAGTCCTGGGGGTAGTTGGTGGCCATTCAGGGAATAGAACAGGGGCTGAGAGCCCAGTCACCATCCCAGAGCAAGAAACAACTGTATGGAAAAAAATAATAACTGGAAGCCTATATGAGGGAGGGAAAGTTGATAAGATGCTACCATTGATTGTGGAGGGGCAGTCTCGACTGATAATATGCCTTCAGTCCCTAAACCTCAGTATAAACTAGGGCTTTTAAAGAAAAGTGTACCTGGTTTGGTCACAGACAACTGTAGAGGCTTCACCCACTACCGCTCCGGCAGCCAATCATCTGCATGGCCATTACTAGCCTTTGAAAGGCTGTTATCACTAGTGGCCACCCATGTGAAGGACTGAGCACAAAGGACAACACAGGAGTCTGTCAGACAGCACCCAGGAACTCTACCTGTTGCATCCCAGGTAAAATTGTATATGCACAGTTAACAACACAGTTTGTGGGAGTATCATGTGGGGTCCTAGCTGTAATATACTGAGGCATATACTACATGTTATTGTAAAGTTTATTTGCAGAACAGTGTTTGTGCTATAGCCAGTGAGCATTTCATTTACATGGTTGTTTTGTGCTATAATTAAATCATACAGCCTGTACATCCTACCTGGGTAAGCACTGCAAGATAGTTTAACTCCAATTTTCTTTGCCATAGTTAAGCCCATAGCCCCACCCTATCTCGGTGAGCACTAAGAGGTAGTTTTTATTTATTTATTTATTTATTTCTGATTTTTCCTTACCTCCTCGGCTGAGATTTTTTTTTGCCCATGGTTTCCCCCTTCCAGCCAGCTCTCACTATCACCGTCCTGGCTACAGCCAGAGCTCAACCCCCAACCCGGCTCCTTAGCCTCCTTGGTTGCATCACAGTGGTACTTACCCCACCACTGCGGAGACCAGGTGGCTGGACTTGGGAGGAGCTAACTTGGGTGCGTCTGTGGCAGTGCCGTTAGGGCCAACCTTCAAGCATGCTGGAGGATTAGTACTTTACCCTGCCCGACAGCATGGACATGCAAGGCGTCAAGGTCCCTGCCATGTGCGCTACCATGCACCACATGCCCGATGCCATCCTTGTTATCGCCACTGCAAGCCACCACATGCACCGACCCCAGCTACCACCAGGAACCAGCATAGCCATGGTTCCCCCAACCCACCCTCCCCAGAAGAGGAGAGCAGCCTCTAAGATGCTCAGTCCTCCTCCCCCTGGCTGACCCTCGACACCCGAGGTCACTCCCGACCCTGAGTCGACAGCGTGGTGTGAGGTGGTGTGTTCAGTGCCTCAACCCTCGGTGCCAATGGGTTGGCACTAAGAGGTAGTTTTAACTCATTTTGTGCTACAACCAAGCCTGCAGCTATATCCTGTTTGGGTGAGCATTGCAAGGTAGTTATGTTTAGCTCTGTTTTTATGTGCTATAGCTGAGCCTTGCAGCTAGACCCCATTTGGGTAAGTTCTAGTACTTAAATTACATGTCTGCTTCATATTGGTCTTTATGGGGATGGGGTTTAGAATCAAGGCAGTCAGTTATCCTGGCTGTGGGGTGCTCTTCTCTGGGGATATGCTCTGGAGGGAGGGGTCATTGCCCCATCTGAAGGATGCTGGCAGAGCTTCAGGCTCAGCTGGTGGCAGCAAGGGTAGAAATGTCTCCACTGTGCCATCAGCTCAGCAGGAGCCCACTCCCCCAGAGAATCGCTTGTCCAGGGAGGTGGAGAGTGATGCAGAAGGGAAGCAGGGTTAGCCACAAGGAAGTTGTCCAGCCCCCTACCTTCCAGATGACAAACAGCTTCACACCCCTAGAGGAGGTTCAGGCACCTGACTCTATGGGTGGGGTGTCTTCGAGACAGTTGACAGGAAAGGGCAAGTCAGCAAGTTGGCACCCAAGGTAAGCAAGTCTGCCAGGAGAGTCTCAGTGGTAGGGGACTCAATGATTAGGGGAGTATTGATGGTGGTGAAGGGGGGGATGGATAGGAGGGAGATGGCCCAGTGCCTTCCTGGGGCATCTGCCATCCAAGATTAAGACAGGATAGGGAGGATGGCAGAGAGGGAACTGGGGGTGCTGGTATACCTGGGTACCAGTGATCTGGTGAACCAGTCAGTGGAAATGTTGAAGTGGAACTTTCATAGACTGGGGGACAAACTTGCAGCACACTCAGCCTCCCTGGCCTTTTCTAAAGTCCTCCATGTGTGGGGCAAGGAGAAGAAGCAGGATAGGATAAGGAGGGAGGTCATAGAGGAGTTTATTAGGTGGTATAAGGATAAGGGGTACCACTTTGTGAGGGACTGGTGGGACTTCTGGGACAGGAGGCTCTTCAAGGGTGATGGACTTCACCTGATGAGAGAGGTGGGCTAAGTACGGGGGCAGATGTTTGATGTCTGTATTGGACATTTAAACTGACTGCAGGGGAGACTGGGTCTAGGAGAACATCAATGGCAGGAGAGATGAAGAGGGATCCTAGCTAGTACTCCTCCACATCTGGGGGCTTGTAGCACCATAACAGGTACAAAGAAAGCTGTGGCCCATACTGGAGTAAGGTAAAGGAACTTTGGAAAGGGGAACGCAAAGGGTGCAAGCACCAAGAAAAACAAGGGGATGAGAGGACATGCAAAGCACAAGAAAAGTAGCAAAACAGGATCGGGTCAGATGAAAGAGGTATGCCTTAATGCTAGGAGCTTTGGTAATCTGTTAGACCTTCTTGTACCTGCTCTCTCCATTCATCCTCTCCGTTCTTCCTGTGGAGGCCCCCTGGCAATTCCCAGGATGAGGTTGAAATCATCTGGCGACAGGGCCTTTAGTATCGCTGCCCCTGTCCTGTGGAATTCGCTGCCCCTTGGAGTTAAGGGCCCCCCAACTCTGGAGGTAGTCAAGGCCCGCCTATTCGCTCAGACCTTTTTGGATTAAGTTATTAATTTATAGATCTGATTTGATTATAGCCATTGGTGATCTGATGTTTAGTTTATTATCTATGGGTAATGTTTATATGAAACGTTATCGTTTATATGTTTATAATTATTTTTGTGTTTTTATTGATCTGTTTCTGAATATGTGTTTACTTATTTGTACAGTACCCAGAGCCTCCGGGATTGGACATCTTTTAAATAAATTTTGCCTTGCCTAATAAAATCAATGAGCTCCAGGCACTGCTGGCAGAGACTGAGGTAGACATTGTGGCAGGGTGGGACAAATTGGGTAGCCAGGTGGTCAATGGCCACTAAAAAATGGTTTGGCTACTAGATTTTGAAAGTTATCAGCCAACTGGCTACCTGCCCAAAAGTGATATTTGAACCCTTAAAAAGAATAGCCATTAAAAATGTTGATTTGGCTACCATATTTTGAAAGCTAGTGGCCAAACTGACCTCCAACCTCAAAATGATTTGTCCCACTGTGCATTGTGGCCATAACAGAAACATGGGCTTCTGAAAATAATGACTGGAAACTGATAGTACCTGGGTACTCATTGTTTAGGAGGGACAGAGGAACAGGTGGAGAGGGAGAAGTAGCCCTTTATGTCAAGGAGGGCATAGAGGTGATGGAAGATGGGCACATCAGGAGTAGTAATGGAGAGACTGAGTCACTGTGGGTGCAACTCACGGCAGCCTCAGGCAAAAAATTGTGCTTGGGGGTGATCTATAGACAGCTAGAGCAATGGGAGGAAAGGGACAGAAAGCTCAAGGAGGAACTGGAAAGAGGGGTAGCTAAGGGGTGAAGTAGTGGTAGGGCTCATCTGAACCTGCCAGACATCAATTGGGATGGTCCAGTGGCCGGGAGTTCCAGAAGCCAGGTCTGGCTGGATGTATTCCAGGACTAGTTAAGGAGCCCACCAGGAAGACTGCAGTTCTCGATGTGGTGCTCACCAACTCAGAGGTGATAGAAGCTGTGAGAATAGGGGCGCCATTAGGGAACAGTGCCCATAATTGTTTGGTTTGAACTGGCTCTCGGGTCTGGTAAACTGCAATTGACAGCTGAAGTTCTTGAGTTTAAAAGGGCAGACTTCAGTAGGCTGAAGGAGCTGGTCAGGGATAAGTTAGTAAGGATGGACAACCTAGATGGGGTAGAAGAGAGATGGGGGCAATTAAAGGGCCATTCTTGGAGCATCTAAGGTATACATTGGAATGGTAACCAAAAAGAGACCACTGTGGTTCTCGGCAAGAGTCAGGGAAGTGGTGAGGGCCGAGAAAAAGTTCTTCCAAAAATTTACAGGAAAATCAGGGGGAGGAAGAATGGGAAAAACATTTGCTGAAACATAGGAAGGCAAAACCAGACACAGAGCTGTGTAGGCCAGCCCAGTGGCACTGAGGGCTGAGGCACTGGACGCCTTACCTCGTGCTATGCCAACAACTCTGGTTTGGTTAGCGTAGGCGGCTGGGGCAACACAAAGGGAAAGCACCTTGAGATGCGGCGTGAACATCCCTCCACATGCACACACGTGTCTAAGGTAGGGGATTGGGGAGAAAATGTAAAAAGTACATACAATGTTTATGGTAAAAAAAAAGACAGAGATGTGTACTACAGAGTAGGTCAAGAGCAGAGAGAAACAGTTCATCAAGTATATTAGTGAAAAAAGAAAGAAAGGAAGGGGACTTGTGAGGCTAATAGAGGTGGATAAGTTAATTGAAGCAGATAGGCAAAAGGCCGCCATCCTTAATAATTGCTTTGCTCAGTTTTCACCAGGGAGGATGGTGGGCCCTTGCCAGAGAATGGCATCAGAGCAATAATTAAGGAGGTCCTGGAGATGAGGCAGCCAGCATTTACTAGCAAAAGGGTTGTGTCAGCCCTAAAGATTGATAAGGCCTCAGAACCAGATGGGTTTCATCCAAGGATACTCAGGAAATTGGCGGTGGAAATGGCTGATCTCATGGTAGATTTGTTTAACACATCTCTAAGGATGGGGTGGTTCCAAAGGATTGGAGAGTGGCAGACATAATTCTGCTTCATTGGGGAGACTAGGAACAAGCAGGGAACTATAGACCTGTCGGTCCTACCTGTATTGTAGGAAAACTGATGGAGTCACTAGTCAAAGAGGATCTCGTGGACTACTTGGAGAGTAATGATCTCTAAGATTGTAAGCAGCAGGGATTTGTGGCAGGGAGGTGTTGCCAGACTACTTGGAGTTCCGCAGGGGTCCATCCTCAGCCCCCTGCTCTTCAGCCTCTACCTTAATGCGCTCCCATCAGCCTGCTCAGGCAACATACTACTCAACGCAGATGATGCCGTCCTGTACTCGTCTAATTCTGACCCCACCCAACTTCACCTATCCCTACAGTCTTCTTTCAGTGGAGCAGAAAAATGGTTCTCCACACAGCGCCTTACCCTAAACTACAAGAAAACTAAACTCATGATCTTCTCACACCCACAGAACCCCCACAAGGAGCTATGCCCCCAACTTTTCACTAACAGTCTTTCCCCCTCTGGAGCAAGTGGACTCCTTCAAATATCTGGGCATCACCCTTGACCCTGCCCTTAACTTCCAACAACACATACATCACCTGTCCATGGCCCTCAATGTCCGGCTGGGCGTACTCTATCGCTTCAAGCATTGCCTAACCCCCTGAGGCCCTCAGACTAGCTGTCTCTTCTTTGGTTCTCTCCTCCCGGACTACGGTATACTCCTATACAGTGCTGCCACCACCTCAGCCCTCAGCAGACTCTGTCTCTCCCTGAACAAAGCCTTCTGACTCATCTTGGGTTGTGACCATCTCACTTACACCTGCTCGCTCTATAACTCGACTAACTGGCTTAACCACGACAACAGGATCAAGTTCCACACTTGCCTCATGGCAAAAAAAATCACCAATGGCCTCTCTTCCCCTGGGTCTCACTTCTATAATCTTCCCGGCTACAGTGCATAAATCTACCCTAACTCCTGTAAACAGCTCCTATCGGTTCCTCGTTGTCGTACCTCCCAGTTCCAAAGGTCCTTCGGCTACAAAGCCCCATACTGGGTGAACAATCTACCTAGCACTCTTGCATTTTTGCCAACGAACACAGGACTGGCCCTTTTAAATCCAACCTCAGGGATCATCTCCAGTCCTACAACCTCTGTGAATGATGGAATCACTTCTGAAAGAAAGAATTGTTCAGTACCTAGAGGCCAGCGGGGCACAGGACCCAAAGCAGCATGGATTTACAGCAGGAAGGCATGTCAGATGAATCTAATAGATTTCTTTGATTGGGTGACCAAAGTAATAGACCAGGGAGGGGCTGTGGATATGGCTTACCTAGACTTTAGCAAGGCATTTGACACAGTCCCACACAAAAGATTAATAATCAAGTTAGCCAGCCCGGGAGTGGGTCCCGGGGTGGTAGCCTGGGTTGCAAACTGGCTGCACAACAGGACACAGAAGGTAATAGTGAGTGGAACACATTCCGAAGAAAGGGGAGGTCACTAGTGGAGTACCTTAGGGCTCAATACTGGGTCCAGTCCTCTTTAACATCTTTATAGGTGACGTTGCAGAGGGTCTGGAGGGGAAAGGTATGCCTCTTTGCAGATGATACAAAGATCTGTAACAGAGTTTATACACAAGGGGGTGTAGAAAGGATGAGAAGGGACTTGGCAAGGTTGGAGGAATGGTCAGACATATGGCAACTTAGATTCAATGCAAAGAAGTGCAAAGTAATGCACCTGGGAAACAAAAACCCAGGAGAAGAGTACACAATAGCAGGGGAGGTACTAACAACAACAAAAATGGAATGGGACTTGGGGGTAGTCATAGCAGATGATCTAAAGGTTGGTAAGCAATGTGAGAAGTCAGTAAGGAGAGCCAGGGGGATACTGGGATACATAGGAAGGGGCATCACAAGTAGAAAAAGGGAAGTGGTATCTCTCTGTACAGACAATTGGTGAGACCCCATCTGGAGTACTGTGTGCAGTTTTGGAGACCTCATCTATGCAAGGACATAGACAGGATGGAAGCAGTCCAGAGGAGGGCAACTAAAATGGTGCAGGGTCTGCATCAAATCATATGAAGAGAGACTGAGAGAGCTTAATATGTATACCCTTGATGAAAGGAGGGACAGGGGGGACATGATAGAAACATTCAAGTACCTCAAGGGAATCAACAAAGTCCAGGAGGGTAGCATCTTTCAGAAACAGAGATGTGTAAGAACAAGGAGACACAATTTAAAGATAGAAGGGGGGACGGCTCAGGGGTAATGTGAGGAAATTTTTTTTCAGAGAGAGAGAGAGAGAGAGTGGTGGATGCATGGAACTGCCTTCCTGGGGAGGCTGTTGGGACTAAAACAGTGGGGGAATTCAAACATGCATGGGACAGACACAAGGCAATTGTAGTGGGGGGTGGCAGGAAGTAGGCTGTTGGTTAACTAGAATCTGCAGCTTATCCAGTAGGTAGGGAAATGGGCAGACTGGGTGGGCCAAGTGGTCCTTATCTGTCGTCAAAGTCTATGTTTCTATGACTGCCAATAATCCCTCCTTTCGCTCATCTCCTTCAGACAATGGCCAACGGCCTGCTCATATACCCCCCCACCCTTGACTACTAGTATGAATTTTTTACCTACTGACTATATACATAGTCCATACTGTATTTGCAGCTTGAACAATGTTTTAGCATCTTATGCAATGACTGTTAGCCTTTATGTTCTCTGTAACAGTCTGTGGGTGGTCCCACAGATACCTCTATGTTGTATCAATCTCTGCTTGTGTTTCTTGTATTGCACCTTGTTGTGACGTGGAGCCTTTGTAAATGAGTCCCTGACTCAAGTGTACTTTCCGATTTGTTTAAATAAATAAATAATCTAATAGTTTTCTTTGACTGGGTGACAAGGGAATTAGATAGTGGCCACGCTGTGGATTTCCTCGACTTCAACAAGGCTTTCAACTTGATACCCCACAGACATTTGCAGAAAAAGATGGAGGATCTAGGGGTAGTGAAGTAAGATCATAGTAAACTGGGTAGGTAGCTAGCTAAAGGAGAGGCAGCAGAGGGTAGTGGTCAGTGGAGTTAAATCAGAAGAGAGGGAGGTCACGAACAGAGTTTCACAGGGATCTCTCCTTAGTCTGGTCCTCTTCAGTATGTTCATCAGTGACACTGGTGAGGGGATCCAGGGCAGGTTGTGTTTCTTCGCAGATGACACTAAGCCCCATGGGGGAGTGGAGACAGACGAGGGAATAAAGGAAATGCAGAAACACTTGCAAAAGCTGGAGAGTTGATCAAGGGTCTGTTAGTTGAAATTCAATGCCAGAAAGTGCAAGGTGATGCAGCTAGAGAACAAGATCTCCAGGACAGAGTACTGGATTGGAGGGGTGAGGCTCAGTAACACGGCTGAGGAACAACACTTTGGAGTTATCACCAGCGACTCCCTGAAGCAGTAATGTCAGTGCAACAAGGCTTGTTGCAGGGCAAATAGGATGCTTGGATATACTGAGAGGGGTACTGATAGCAGTAAAAGGGAGGTAATACTTCCCCTGTATAGATCCTTAGCGAGGCTACACATCGAGTACTACGCCCAGTTCTGGGGTCCTCACCTCACTAAGGATAGGGATATGCTTGAGACGGTGCAGTGCAGGGTAACAAAAATGATTCCGGGCCAGCAGGGCATGTCTTGTGAGGAGCGTCTCAAGGCACTGAACATGTAGTTGCTGGAGAATAAAAGGGAAGGAGGGGGGAAGATCATGATAGAGACCTTCATATACCTAAAAGGAATTAACAGTGTGAACTGTGAGAAGCTATTTATTTTAGATACCAGCTCAGGATCACATTATCATGAGTGGTAGCTAACAGGAGGAAGGTTCAGGAGGGATGGGAGGAAATAATATTTTACAGAAAGGGTGGTGGAGCTGTGGAAGAGGCTGCCAGCTAAGGTGGTGAGTGCAAAAAACATTAGTGGTTTTAAGCAAGGCTGGGACAGAATGAAGGGTACAGCAGTTGCTCAGGTCATCATAATTGGGGAGGAGAATGGGGGGGGGTAGGAAGGGCTAGGACCCTGGAGGAACAGTAGGCTCCAGATCTAACTAGGGAATTCGGACAGATGGCATGGAGCTTTGGTCTTTTTTTTTACCACCATTGTCTGTGTTTCTATGTTTCTATCCCGAGGACATAAATTATCAGATAAAAAGAAATCACATAGAAAGGGGAAAGCTGGAAAGCAAACAGGATGCCAGAGAAAACAAAGTGTGATGCAATTAGGTTTAGCAAAGTGAGTGAAGGAAAAGACAAATGCAGTTAGTTAATGTGCTTTGAAGGGGGGTGTCATTTTGCACATGACAGGAGAATGGTTGCTTAAATCTGGTGGTGCGTGAAGACATGACATACAGTAATGAATGGCGCTGAAAGGTTCCTGTACATGGTGTTCTGGGGGCAGTGACGAGAACCATTAATTATTTTTTCAATAGTATTTCATTGAGTTGTTCAAATATAATAGATCAAAGAAACAGACTTCATGGATTCTGAACTTGTAAGCATAACAAACACGTTACGGTTACACCTCTTATTATTTATACATTTATTACTGTTACTACTACACCCTCTAAACTCTCATGTTAAGGTTGCCACATGTATTGTGTGCTGTCACACTCTGTAAGTACTCTATGCCCAGTCCAACTAATGTAACTACTGTATACTGCCATTGTATGTAACCGCTGTTGTAACTAATCCCAGGTCGCTCCTTAAAAAGGGGCATCTGGTCTCGGTGAGCTTATCCGGTTATCAAAATCTACATAAATAAATAAATTTGGTAGGTATCACTAATGGAGATGTATGCACAGTTACAACCATCATCATAAGGGTTCTTCAGGGACTTTGGTTGCCACAAACAATGGCTTCATTTTTGCTGATATTTATTTATTATTATTGTTTTGCCAGGCACTGTGAGTATAAAGAGATACGGGCTACTTTGTTTACAGAAGCAACCTGAGGGAAAATGGGACTGTGGTAGTAGAGAGAATTGGATACAATGGGCCATACAGAATCACGATGTTGTAGCATCAAGTGGTCAGAACAGCCACTTTGTGCCACCGTTCTATTTTGTGCCCCATTATGATATACACAGTGGGGTCACCAGCCTTTCCATGTGCTGTTACGGCATGCACTTTGAAAATGTAGGAAAAGGGGTTGGGGCCACCATGCAAATTATGTACTTTTGCCATACAGAGTCACACGCCAGTTCCACAGCCCAGTTCCACCCCTCGGTGCCTCCCTGGCTGGAGAACTGCTGTAAGCAGTTATATTTGGGGTGCAGAGGCATGTGACACTGGGAAGGGGAGTCCTCAGGGAACAGAGATCAGTCAAGGACCATACTCAGGAAAGGCTGTTTCAGAAGAGGGGCTAGGGTCGGGGTTACCACTGGACACCAGGGAATGAACACAGTTTGGCAAAGCGGGGGAAGAGGGATGCACTTAACTACTGGGGAATTCTATCAAGGGACTGTACAGTGTAACAGCCTGAGGACCACAAGCCCAACCACAAGCAGGTCTTAAGGTATAGGTCAGGCAGGTGGGGGGGGGACTGAGGCTTTAGTACCCCCCCAAACATGGACTCTGAGCAGTGCACAGCAGGGCACCATGTGACTGGTGCTGTGTCATGCCCAGAGTCTGAGGGTGGTGCTCACCAGCATGTCGGCAGCCAAAAACTGTGTTTGCCCCCACTAACATCTGGCGTTCACAGTTGCATTGTGACTTTGCTTTCCCTGGTGCCTAAGCCAAGGCTTTATGTATTGTATTTTTTTTTTCTGTCTTCCATAATCTGTCTCCTGAGCTACCCTCTTCCAACTGCCCCCCCCATCACCCAGTTTCACCAGGACTTGCCTTCCTGCCATTGTCTTTTGCCACAGGACTGGGGGGGGGGGTGACTTGTCACTGGTGTGATGCCTGTTATCATCCTGCACCTGAGGTTGTTCTCTACCAGTTTTCTCCCTGGGCCCGCAGGACATGCAGTGTAAGCTCTGCCTCCACCACACCCTGAACGTGGGATCCCTTCCCTCTCTTTATAACTTTATTGTGCTACCGCCTGGATACCTCTGGGTGGCATTCAGAAAGCCACAACAGCCCCCTTCCCCATGGGAGGAGAGCAGTCTTGTGGACACTCAAACTTCCCTTACCCAGCCAGCCTCCGAGTGACCCATGTTCCTTTCCGAACCCAGGTCATCAGCATAGCAGGAGGTGAGCTGTACTGTGCCTCAGCCCTCCTTGCTAATGGGCCATCATGTATTATTTGTAGCGTTTGTTATGTAGATGGAATGGGTGCCTGATTGCACACCATATTTCCATCACCACTGACTACAACTGTGTTTTGGGCATATCAGCTATTAATATAAAACACAGGAATGCACTGAAACCGTGAATTCAACAGTATGTACACAGCACACAGAAGAGACTGCATTTATTGACTCTTCACCTATATGTTTGACTCTTGTTGGCTGGCTGTGTGTTGAGATAATCCTAGAATGTTCTCCAGACCTTGGCAATATTTTCTTGCTTGTTTACCCAGTTTTGCAATGTGAGACATTGGGAACAAAGTACTGGCTTAGCCAAGTTTTGGTTACCGGTAGTTTTACTGACATCCAGAGTTACATGAACTAGAGTTTGCCACTGATGTTTACAATAGAGACGAATTTCTCAGTACCCATATCTACAAGTAGCTCACCCAAAATGGTGGTCCCCTTAGGATTAATAGTCAGAGTTTGTTAGTAGGTCACTTCCTATTATGTTACTGTACTTAGGGCAGTAACAACTTTTTTCCCCCCAATTTTTATTAAGAGAATTTTCAAATACAAGAAACAAAGATGTATAGTACCAGTAAATCACACTTTGGGTCTGTGCAGGGTATTATTACAAAGAAGTGATATACAGTGCTATACCTAGCGCAACAGTGCTAGACAGACTGCAGGAAATAGAATGTGATCAGGGAATAAATTCTGAGTGTTACTGCCGATTGGAAGAAGACCCATCTTTGCTAGAACTCCTTCCCCTTCTCCTGATACCTTTGCAGAGTAAAGGTGAAGTATTCCATTCGGTAGATTTTGACAACTATTTTATACCAGGCTTCCTTTGTTGATGTCCCATCAGTTAACCACAGGTGGGTAATAACCTTTTTTGGCAGTGAATATTAACATTAATAGCAATTTGAGAGTGCTACCCCACATCCCATCCCCCGGGATAGACAGATGTACCAAAGAAGGGAGAGAGCATGTTTTGATGGGTAAATATGTTGTTTGTATCCTGATTTATGTTGTTCCAATGTTCTTGAATAAAGGGACAAGATCCAAAAACAAGTACAGTATGCCTTTTCCTTCCCACATTGTCTCCAGCAGGTTACCACCTGTGATACCATATAGGATGCCTGTACAGCAGGAGTACAAAGGTAGTGTGCCCTCTGCTGGCCCAGTGGTGCTGAGGGTTGAGGTGCTGGATGCCACAACAGTGACCTGGGTTCGGGAACGAGCCTGGGCCATTGGGGGGGGTTGGCAGGGTTGGGAGAGGATTGAGCGTCCAATGGACAGCTCTCCTCTCTTGGGAGGGAGATGGGTTTGTGCTCGGTGCCTGCCTGGCCTCTGGCAGAAGCCGGAGGCACAGCAAGCATAGAAGCTAACTCTAGGGATGGGGAGTGGCGATGTTGGCAGTGATGCCATGATGCCAGAGTGCATGCCACTCCCCCAGGAACAGAGGAAAAATGCATCCTGTCTCCTAGATGACGGAGAACCGAACAGCAGAGACCGTGATGGCTCACGCCTGTCTGGCATCCCGGTGAGTCCAATGGATGCAAAATTTTCGGGGTGTCTCCACCTGCCCCGTACCCACCGGGGGGGGGGTACAGCCACGGCTCCATGGGGACTCGCCAGGTTGGATCAGGCAGGTTGTGAAACAGGGAGACTGCAATATGTGTCTGCTGAAGGAGTGGAGACCAGGCACAGGAGAAAGGAGGTAAAATGAAATAAAAAAAGAAAAAAGTGTGCCCTGCATTTCCAAGTGAAATCTCGCCACTGGGTCGAAACTGTAATTCTATAACTAAGGGGCTGAGTATTTCAACCATAGGTGTAACTCATGGTATGACTGCAACTCTATATTCCATTTGTCTGAAACTGCAGCAGAATGTACAGCACTGCCATCAATTTGATAAATCCGCTGCATAAGGAACCTATCATATGGGACCAGTTTATCCTCCTTTGGCAGTCCCTGCCCATAGTGTATAAAGTGGATTGTTTTTCAGGAAGGCATTTAAAAGTGGACCTGGGGGCGCTAATGAGCAGCGGATGAGACTAGACGTGTTTACATCTTGCTCCTCCATACCGGAATAAAATTAAAAGTTTCTAAGTAATATTTTGCCCAGAATTGCGATAGTTTTGGTTGTGGGATACATCTGAATTCACCATGGATGACAATTTTACCTCCGGAATGGGGAAGAACCAGACAGCAGCTGGGAAAACCGGAAAGAAAAATGCGGCCTGTGCTCAGGCCAACGGCCAGCAGGTGGTGTCACTGTCAGCCACCGAGGTTAGCACTCTGGGGCGTGAGCTAACTGATCAGGTCCTTGCGGCATTGGAGCCATGACTCTGCAAGCTTGAAACTCATATAGACGATCGACTGCAGGAGGTGTTGACCCAGCATGCAACCCAAGCCACAGCAATTACGGAGGCTGAGGAGCGGGTATCTCGGCTGGAGGACGAACTCCAAGGGATCCCAGCACAAATTGTTGCATTGCAAAAAGAATTAGAGGAGAGGACATGAAAGAGGTGGCAGATTATCAAGAGAATTACCATTGGAGACTTAATCTCTGTCTCCATGGTCTACCAGAGGGCTTGGAGGGGGATAGTGTGCTGGACTTCTGCACCATGACTTTGCCTAAATTGCTGGATCTGGAAGTTAAAAATGGGCGCCTTAAACTGGAGAGAGTGCATCGGGCTGTAGTACCTAGGCCGCCAGCAGAACAGCCACCTCTTCAAATGATGATGAGGATTCATCACTACCAGGACCACAAGGCTGTGCTCCGAGCCTACTGGGAGAAGGGACAGCTGATGTTCAAGGTGCATCGACTCTTTCTATCACAGGACTCTTTGGCAAGACTCCTGAAAAAGAGGAAGCTGTTTAATGATGTGATGGCTGCACTACAGGCCCTAAAGGTGTAAAACTATCTTATCTACCCAGCTACGCTCAAGGTGAAACATGACGGGGCAGTTTTTTTTTTCCGGGAGGCTGAGAAAGCGACGAAGTTTATGGAACAGCTGAAAAAGAGAGTGGGTTGAGACCCATACTTTATTTAGAGAAGGAGATGCTGATGCACGGCTGTTAAGAAACGTAGAACAGTGGGGAGTAAGAGGCCAAATGGGTTGACTTGAATGGTGTACAACAACCCATCATCAGAGGTATGTTAATAAAAAAGGGTTCTCTGTTTTTTTTTTTTTCTCATATTGGACCTCTGAATGGATCTGTACTCCCTCTTTTTCTCACGCTCCATTTAGAGGAGGTGCAGGGCTTCAATAAATATGACCCTGTTGGGTCGGTAGGACTACTATGGAATAAGGCGGCTGCCATTTAGTAAACTGAGCCCTTCAGTTCATTCTTTTTTTTCCTTTTTCTGAGCAGTTGGAGCTGCTCGGTGACATGGCGATATATTAAGCAGAGCTGTTAGGCCGCTTTTCAGGGTATTGACTGTGGGATCAACCTGAATGACCTGGGATAGCATGGGAGTGAAGAATACCCAAGAGTGTACAATTTCTCATGGACTGATCAGGGGGTAATAAAGTTTGGATGGCACAAAGAACAGATTTTAATTTTGGGACTGTAACACGTGTGATAGTTAACACACAAGGGACTGTGCCTGGGCTTGGTCCTTGGTGCCATCATCCCGCGCTCCATTTAAAGGAGGTGCAGGGCATCATTCTACGACCCCGTTGGGCTTTTTGGATTTATAAGGACTATTTTTTATTCTCAAGTTTTTCAAAGGGACAAAATTTACTTAAATATAGAAATATTTAGCGATTTGGGGGATGCTGTTTCGGATGGGGGCTCACTTGGTTTATTTATATCTTCAAGTTTTTTGGAGGTATATCATTTACTTTAACATAGAAATATAGAGAGTGATGGTCAGGTGGGGGGGGCGGAATGGTAAGGTTAGCTCCGGGGGTGCTGATTTTTGTATAAGCTGGAGAAATATATGGGGACCTGGATAAAGGGGTTAGACGGATAGGGGGTGGCCCACTGCCTCTCCCCCCTCCATCTACTAACTGACCCTATACCTTCAGGAGGGGGGACCTTCAGAGATATTGGGAAGAAGAACCTCTGTCTCTATTCTGGCAGAGGTCGTGCCTCTGGAGTGGGGACTTTGGGTGGATAGGTGGCTTGGAGGGGACGATAGGAGAATTAGAAACTTGGTAAGGGAGTAAGATAGGTAATGATTAACTAGATATGAATGATATCTGCATCTGCTGGGAGTAGAAGTCTGAGGGAAAGTTTATACGTAGCGACCAGTAGTTGAGCTAGTTCGATGGACTGGGTTAGAGAGACGCTTTGGGGGGGGTGAACATATTAGTGGAGGGGATATACACTGACACGCAGGTGCAGCAGATAGTGTCGAGGGGAAGAATAGTTAGGAAAAAGAGTTTTTGGGAGCTAAAGGGGGAAGTAGTGGAACAGGGAAAGTGATAGAAAAAGTGGGGGATATAAATGGAAAAGGGTGAGGGGGTAAAGTTAAAGTTCAAAGTTTTCAATTTTGGGTTGTGTTTAATGGTTGGAAGTTGATATGTTATTACACATAAAACACAAAGGGTTAAAGATATGGTGCACCAGGAGGGTGGTAAATACGGAAAGATGGGGGAAATGCCTCTGGGTTTTTTTGGCGGGGACAAAAGTGAAATGGTTACCCGGATCTTATGGGTGACCGGCAGAGTCTCACTGTATGTTCTTGGAATGTAAGGGGGGATAGTAACCCCAGTAAAGCGCACTAGATTGCTTACTGCCTTAAGTAGACAGGGGGTACAGGTTGCCATGTTGCAGGAGACCCACCTTACAGTGGCAGAACATGCAAAATTGGTACAGGGATGGGTAGGAAATTGTTTTGCAGCCTCTTATAAGGCTCATAAATGTGGGGTCGCTGTCCTCCTGCATCAGCACCTCCCTTTTCATGTGCAGAGAGTAGTTAAAGACCAGACTGAGGGAAGATATATTTTTGTTATAGGAGAATTGTGGGGGGGGGGGGGACAGATTACGTTTGGTAGTATCTATGCCCCAGCAGTTTTTGATGCATCGTACTATAGTGACATTCTTTCCATGATGATAAAGGAGCAATTCCCAAGCCTACTTTTAGAGGGGATCTGAATTGTACTCTGGACTTCAAGCTGGATCATTCTCGGGGTAAAGACTGACAGCACGAAGGGATTCGACAGTGGAATTAGGGGCCTAATAGAATTAGATATGATTGATGGATAGAGGGAAGCGAACCCGGGAGCAGAATGGCACGTGATCAAGGATAGATTATATCTTTCTTCAACGTGCTTGGTATGGGAGGATGCAGAATGTATGGCATAGCCCCATTCATATTTCAGATCATGCCATGGTGGTTATGTCTGTTAGGGTGGAAAAGCCTAGAGAGGGCCCTCCTCCATGGAAATTCCCGACCTATTTGCTGGGAGAAAAAGCTTTTAAGGAATATCTCGAGGAACAATGGAAGCTTTATTCAGTTACGAATACGGACTCCCCAAGTAGCAAGGCCATTATTTGTGATGCAGGGAAAGCGTTTATAAGGGGGTTGATTATTAAATATGTAGCCAAAGTCAGGAGGATGAAAAAAGGAAAATGATTGGAGCTGGAAAGGCAGGTGAGAGAATTAGAAAGAAGGGCAGCATGGGGGGGATTTGGTGAGAGCCATTAAAGAATACGCGGGAGCAGTTGAATATCATGCTCAGTGAGGAAGCTAGAACGGCATGGACATTTGGAAAGGGGAGGTTATATGAATGGGGAAACAAACCCGGTCCCCTGCTGGTACGATTGATGAAAGGGGGAAGGTGTCAGACATGCACCATGGCAATAAAAGATAGGCAGGGAGTGCTCCAGAAGTCAACACAGCAGATTAGGGATCGTTTTGGGGAGTTTTATGATGAGCTTTGTAAGGCGGAAAGGGGAGAGGGGACGAAAGTGTTGGGGCAGGGATTTCTGGAGGCCTTCAGGTTACCTCAGCTTACAGGTGAGCAAAAAGAGATGTTGAATAGCCCTACTACAGAGGACAAGGTGACCCGGGCTATCTAGAAATTATGAAGTGGGAAGGCGAGTGGGCCGGATGGGTATCCAGCAGAATACTACAAATGCCTGGTGGGATAGCTTTCTGGCCCATTGAGTAGTGTTTTCCGGCAAGGGGATGGAGAGACACTGGTGCTTCCTGACACCTTCACAGACACAGTGATTTGTTTGATCCCCAAAGGTGGGAAGGACGTGTCTGAGTGTGCCTCATATAGGCAGATTTCGCTCTTGAATTGCAATGCAAAAATATTAGCAAAAGTTCTGGTAGGTAGATTGGAGGAGCTGTTGCCGGATATTGTCCACCCAGACCAGACTGGGTTTATTAAGGGGCATCTCTTGTATCATAATATGAGAAGGTTATTAAATGTGATCTGGGGAGCAGGGGTGCGGAACGAAGAAATCTGTCTTATATCCATGGACGCAGAAAAAGCATTTGACAGAGTAGAATGGGTCTAATTGTTTGAGACATTAACCTGGTTTGGTCTGGGGGATAAGTTTGTGGCATGGATACAGGCATTATACAGTTCCCCTCATGCTAGGGTGATGGTGAATGGGACTCTCTCGGAGTGATTCGGTTTTGGTAGAGGTGCAAGGCAAGGCTGCCCGCTGTCTCTGCTGCTATTTAGCCAGGCAGTGGAGCCATTGGCGATAGCAATACGACAAGAAAAGGGGATCCGAGGAGTACAGGGGATCTCGGGGGGGGGAACAGCATAAACTGGCAATATATGCTGATGATATGTTGGTATTTCTCACAGAACCTGAAACCTCGATGTCCACTCTTATGAATTTAGTGGGAAGATGTGCATGATTTTCTGGGTATAAATGAAATCTGGATAAATCAGAGCTCCTACGACTCCCAAGGGTGCCGGGTAGGAGTCAGGAGTGGGGATTTAAGAAAGTTAAGGGACACTTCACATATTTGGGGATTAAAATTGGGGGGGGGGTCAGTGGGGTCTTTATATGATTTAAATTATCTCTGTATAATTAAGAGTATAGAGGCCGATTTAAAACGTTGGGTGGTGCTTTCAGTTTGTTGGCTTGGGCATATCGGTCTGATCAAAATTAACATCTTACCCAGGTTAGTGTATGTTGTACAGTTTTTACATATGGGAATTGGCAAAAAGGACACTAAGAGGCTGGAACGTGCCTTTTCCATGTTTATTTGGCAGGGAAAATGCCCGAGGATTGGTCTTTGGCATCTCAAAGTTTACACAGAAAGGGGAGGACTTAATTTTCCAGATTTGGGAGCCAATTATCTGGCAGCGCAACAGAAATACATCTACAACTGGATACATAGGCCATGGACAGCTCGGTGGTTGGACTTGGAACAGAGGGGATAGAAGGTGCGTCTTTCTGCATACCTGGATAGGAGGGGCACGGGAGCTTATAAGGGTCAGATCCCCAAAAATCCTATGGTGTTGGCAGCTTTGGACAGTTGGAGGAAGGTCTTAAAAATAAGGGGGGCAGTAGCGGTGGACACACATATGGTTCCGGTCGAGGCAAGTCATATTTCCTTCCGGACTTGAAGATCTGGGGTTTAAGATGTGGGAGCAGGGGGTTAGACAACCTAGAAGATCTATATAGTAGGGAGTGCTCCTCTTTTCCAGATTTGTGTCAAAAATTACATTTGGGTAGGGGGCTTTTATTTAGATACTTTCAGATAAGGGCATATATGGCGGGATTGGTCAGGGAGGGCCCTGGGATGGGGGAAATGAGAAAGATTGAAATACTTACGCAGGGGGCAAAAAAGGAAACGAGGATTTGTAGGAAGAGCTGCCTGAGATCTTAGATATAGTGTGCCAGATCTTTCATTTAAAACCCGAAAACTATGGGAGAGGGACTTGAATGTCCAGATATCAGACCAGAATTGGATGGTGGTGCTTTGCCTGCATATGGGGTTCCTACTCTGTAATAAATTTAAGGAGGCTTTTTATAAATTCATACATAGAATATACACCCCCACACAGATAGTTAATAAGTACCATCCTACTGTGTCCCCGATATGTGGTAGATGTGGACTGGATGTAGGTACATATATTCATTGTTTCTGGACATGTCCTGCATTACAAATTTTTTGGAGAGCAGTGGCTCTGGAAATGGGGAGAATAGCAAACAGGGTGATGTCTTTTGATCCCCTGACATGCCTATTCGGGGTTGATGCAGAGGAGGAGCCACTCCCCAGATGGGTGAGGATTCTCCTGAGTCTGGCTAGACATAATATCCAAAACACATGGGTATCATGTGCCCCTCTGACAGTTCAAGGTTGGCGTACCCTGATAATACACACCCTGGCCCTGGAGCAGTTGACCCTGTTGGTGCAGGACAGGCTGGACTGCTTTACCAGAGAATGGGCACCTTAGCTGGTGGACTTAACCCCACAGGAGAGCTTACTGATCTGGGCTGGAAAAGCAACGTAACGATTAAAGGAAATGTAAAAAGTACATGTGGTGGTCATAATGGTGCGCCAAAGTAATGAAGGGTAGAGGTAACGTGTACATGCCTGTTAAATGGGAAAGAAGTAGCTCAGATAAGATGCGAGGTTAAGTAAATCTTTGATATTTGTACAACATTATCAGATCAAAGGATAAATGGTAATGGAACACGGATGTATGTGTGTGTATTTTTGTTTTTCTGTATCTTATTTTATTTTGAAAAAATAAAACTTTTAATGCAAAAAAAAAAAAGTGGACCTAACCCCTGAAAATATGACATAAGTGATAGGTAATGGGAATGAGCAGACCTCGAGAGAGAGAACTACTGCTGCACTTCCTAGAAGGGGTGTATTCCTTGAGTAGTAAACAACTGACACAAGTAATACAAACCCTCCTCATTGTTGCAGTTCCCTGTCTATAATATTGAAAGGGACACTACAGCATAAGCTATGTTGCGGTATTAGTTTCAGGAAAAGCCAGTACACTTTTTTTGTGCTGTGTCCATCACCTTTAATGACATGAGGCCTATTTCCTGTTAGTCAGCTGTATTGTATTGTATTAAATTGATTTGCTTCCTGTACAGACTCCCCTTTGTTAAGCAACCTAGGACCCACAAACTCTTGTATATATTTTGGAATGCTGGTTAGTTTTCCCTGCACCTGATGAAGGGACCTGAAAGATCTTAAAAGCTTGTGTAAAAATGTTTCAATTAGTCTAATAAAAAGGTATTACCACAAAAAAGTGTACTGTATCATAAGTTATTGCCCAAAGCCATACCATGTCCTCAGCAGGTAAGTATTGTCTGCAATGTAACCTCCAGTACTTGGGCAGGATGGTGGCATACTTGGAAAAGCTATGTAAGGGAATAGCCATTAAAGGATTTGAAAATAAATATTTCTCTGTATTCTCAGGATCATTCGGGACTAAACTGATAGTCTTCCAATGCGCTTGATAATACAGATTAATCCAACAACAAATGACACGCAGTTGGGCTGCCAAAACATAATTGTATAAATGGGGTAGATTAAGGCCACCATGTTCCTTTGGGAACAGGAACACTGAATATTTAATGCAAGGGTGACACCCCCTCATAGGAATCTAGAAATTCTAGTACTGAAAGTAACTCCTGTCTGGGATTATGGTAGGGTTTGTAAAAATAACGCAATCTGGGCAAAATGTTGTGTCGGACTGTTTCTATTCTCAACAGAACAGAAACTGGGAGCAGTGTCCATTGTTGTAACTCTTCTTTGATCTGTTGTGTTATGTACTTGTAGTTCAACAGCTCCAAGTGGGAAAGGTTTCTGGGGATGATAACCCCAGATATTTTAATGCCCCTCTATTTCAACGGATAGGGAATTTAACTTTCAGAGCTAGAGAGGGGATAAAATTAAGGGCTAAAAGTTCTGTTTTCAGCATATTTTATTTAAAACCTGATAAAATGCCAAAGTTCTCTGTAACAGACCATACTTGTAGTAAGGCGGTCTTAGGTGAGGTCAGCATTAGGATGTCATTACTTGCAAAGAAAGCAGTTTTGAAACAGCGACCTCCCAGGGGGATCCCCTCTGCTCCATCTTTCTGCCAAATTGAGGCCCCAAAGGTTCATTCCTGCCTCATGCCCCTTGTTAATAATATAGTAGTGAGCCAGCCCGGTGGCGCAGAGGGCTGAAGTGCTGGCACCTTACCTCACACCATGCCAGTGACCCGGGTTCGGGAACGGACTTGGGCGCTGGTGGGTCTGCAGGGGAAGGAGTAGGACTGAGCGTCCAGAGGACTGCTCTCCTCTCCTAGGGTGTGTTGGGGATTAGCGTCGCTCTGTAGCGGCCCCCGGTGGAGACCAGGGGAAGCTGAGGCAGCACAACTAAGGGAAATCAGAGGAAAATCAAAAAATGGCATCTCCTCCTGTTGGATGATGGCCACCTGGACCAGTGCCCCCTCGAGCTCTGTGGCAGCCGACCCGACCACAGCAGTACCCAGGGCCAATGCCTAGGCTGATAGGCCGTTTCTCCTTGGAAGAGGAGGACCCACCTGACGCAAGGGTTACGTCTGGTTATAAGCAAGAAGTGAGTGTCCTTGGCAATTGGCCTGAAGGAGAGGCAGGGGAGTCACAGGGGCAATAAATACATAATACAAACAAAACAAAAAAATAATATAGTAGTGGACAAATCCCCATTAACTCTTATGAATGCCTGTGGGGCAGTGTAGAGGGTCTGCAACTGCTGCATTAATTCCTATGGGAAGACCATTGTCAACAGGGTGCCCCAGAGAAACACCCAGGACACCCTGTTATGTTTTTTCAGCAACTAAACTTTCCACCACCATGGGGGTGGAACACTGCACTGCATGGCCTATCAGGGGAAGTGCACAGTGCACAATATCATGGGTCTGTTTCTTATGCACAAACTCCGCTTGGCCCTTATCTAGTAAGGAGGGTAGAAGTGTACCTAGCCCCAGAGCCCAGAGCCCTGTGAATAGCATGTAGTCAGCATTTTAATACTGATTAAGCCTATAAGAAGAAGGGCATGCAGGGTTTTTCCCTGGCTTCATTAAAGCTGAAATGGTGGCATACCTCCAGGATGAAGGGGCAGGATCCTCCCTCAATAGAAGTAAATGTGCGGTGTAAAGTGGGTAGAACTGGGGGGTGCGTGAGAACCATCTTCCAGGCATGATGCACCCACATGAGCTCTCCTGCCTACAACTACATTTTTGGGAGAAAATTACTTTTTTAAGTGACCTTATGCTTCTTTACACAGAATAACTAGCTATCTGACACTCTGCAGCACATTTTGATAGATTGATCCATGGGTTGTCCTAAGGTGCAGCAGTCTGGGTCTTCCAAGGGGCTGCAGTTGACAGCCAGCAAGGCCACGGAATCCTCGAACATGAGGAAACCAGTACTTCCACTGGAACTTCAGAGCCCTTGTGTCAGATGATGCTGAAGTCCATGCGGGCCATGGACTCGTAAATTGAAGAAATGCTACAGAAGATGGAACTGTATGACTGCGATTATACAGCTTACAGGCTTGGTTGCTGATACAGAAAAGTGGACCATGACTGCACTAATAGCGATAGCCATACTTACTCTCCTGGTGGGCAACTCAGTTATTGGGGGGGTGGAATTGGAGGAGGGAGGGGAAAGGGAGGACGGGTCCCTGCCCGGTGCCGTGGCTTGGAGGGACATGAATCAAATCCTCAGGATTGTGGGAGCAGCTGCAAGGGGGAGTAAGCTTGATGTCATTATCCACCTAGGGACAAATGACCTGGTTGAGAATGGGATCAGAACAGTGCAACAGGAGTTTATGGGGTTGGAGAGGGACCCTAGACAAGTAGCACACAAGGTAACTTTCTCAGAAGTGCTACCTGTCTATGGCATGGATGAGGCTAGGGTACTCTGCACCATGGGATTCAATGACTGGTTGAAAAACTGGTGCAGAGCTCAGGGATTTGGCTTCACTGGGGACTGGGGCTCCACCTGGAGGGATGCAGGCCTATACTGGCACAATGGTCTGCATCTATCCAGGAGGGGAACCAGGATCTCAGGTGATAGGTTTAAATGCTTCATTGGCAAGCATTTTGTTTTTATCATTTAACAGTTTATCTCACCTGCAGCCACAGTCCTGCACTACATCCAGCCACCACTCCTTCCACCTCTGACCCTGAAGCTCTGCAAGCCCAGCTGGCAGACTCATCTCTACCTGCAAAGGGGACCCCCCCATAGCTCCCGCGCCCGGTGAGGAACCATTACGGGCACATGCCATTCCGGGCATCGTCAGCCAGTGGAACTGTGACTATCAAGCTTCCGCGGATCTGTGCTGCCATTTTCCCCACTATTTTACCCTGATGGAAGCATGGACGTGCAAGGATGTCTGCGCACTGATGTGCGGACGTCTGCCATGCTCCCCCCTCACTGGCACCCACACAACTGTAGTACCACCGGGCATCCCCAGGGACCAGCAGAGCACTGTGTGCACCCACCCTATCTCCCCAGGACTAGGAGAGCTGTCATCAGATGCTCAATCCTAGTCCTCCCCTGCCGACCCATGTTCGTTCCTTAACCTGGGTTGCCGGTGTGGGGTGAGGTGTAGCGTCCAGCCCCTCAACCCTCAGCGCCACCGGGCCAGCTCATTTTCAAGCATTTAAACTAGCCAAGGGGGGGCACTGAAAATAAGGGAAATCCTAGCCCGCTCCCCCCAAAAAATCAGGGTAGTTAGTGAGGTAAACACCAAGATAGAGAAGTTGATAGGAGAAGGGCAGGGATAAATGGAGAAAAACACAAAGACAGTAAGGACAAGGATGGCTTTATTGGGGACTGGGGCTTCACCTGGAGGGATGCAGGCCTGTAGTGGCATGATTGTCTGCATCTATCCAGGAGGGGAACCATTATCCTAGGCGATAGGTTTAAATGCTTAATTGTCAAGCATTTAAACTAGCCAAGGGGGGAGGCACTGAAAAGGAGAAGGGAACTCCTACCCCCCCAAAAAAATCAGGGTAAGCTGGCCCAGTGGCACTGAGGGTTGAGGCACTGGACACCACACCTCGCGCCACGCTGGCGACCTGGGTTTGGGAACAAGCCCGGGCCATCAGGGGTCAGTAGGGGAGGGAGAGGATTGAGCATCCAGAGGACAGCTCTCCTCTCCCGGGAGGGTGAGGGTGCAGACTTGGCACTTGTCTGGCCTCTGGCGGAAGCCAGAGGCACAACAAGCACATGAGTACACACAGGGGGGTTGGGAGTGAGGACGTTGGCGGGGATGCTTTGACGTCTGGGTGTAGCCACTCCCTCAGAACATGGGGAAAAAAAACACACCGGAGCACCAAAGGGAAGGAGCACTGGGTATAGGCCCTAATGACTGCTGCCTGTCTGACTACTGGAGGGGACCCGACAAAAGTTGAATGATCGGGGAGTACGGGCCCCACCTCGTACCTGCCTGGGGGACATAACCACAGCTCCATGGGGGTCTACCAGGGTTCCAGGTAAGGCAGCAAGCGGGGGTTATACCCTTAGTGACTCCTGATAGAGCGGAGCTCCGATGTTGAGAGGAGAGAGAGATTACAATTTCAAAAAAAAAAATCAGGGTAGTTAGTGAGGTAAACACCAAGATAGAGCAGTCGATAGAGAGAAGGGCAGGGGTAAATGGAGAAAAACACAAAGGCAGTAAGGACAGGGATGGGGCTAAAAGAAATAAAGCCATAAAAAAAATGGAGGGTAATGAGTACCAATGGCCGTAGTCTAGGTAAAAAGCTCCCCAAAATGGTGGCCTTGATGGAAGAGGGATGCCTGAACATTGTGGCAGTCACAGAAACATGGTACACAGAGAACCATGACTGGGATGTCAACATACAGGGGTACACAATCTACAGGAGGGACAGGGAGGGAAGAAGAGGAGGAAGAGTAGCTCTCTATGTAAGGGAAGGGATGAAAGCAACAGAACTAAAAGGGTAAACAGGGAGAAGAGGAGGCACTGTGGGTTACCCTGGAGATCGGAAATGGCACCACAACCCGCACAGGGGTTGTATACAGACCCCCATCTCAGGGGGAGGAAATGGACAAGGAAATGATAGAAGGCATCCTTAGGATGGCAGAGAAAGGGGAGATATTGCTGATGGGGGACCTGAATATGCCAGATGTTAACTGGAGCACCTTTGCTGCAGCCACATCCAAGAGCAGGGCCATTCTCGATGCCGTACAGGGGGCATGCCTCACACAGCTAGTTTTGGAACCCACTCGAGAGGGAGCAATCGTAGACCTGGTACTCTCAAATGGGGATGGAGAGAGGATCTCCGATCTTGAAGTGGATAGCCATCTGGGAACAAGTGACCACCAAACACTGTGGTTCATGATAAACTTAGCTGTAGAGTCAAGCCATACAAAAGTGAAGGTACTGGACTTCAGGAAGGCTGATTTTGTCAAAATGGGAGAGTGCCTCAGAAAAGCACTAGTAAACAGGCAAGAAGGTGGGGTGGAGCAACAATGGGGAAACATCAAAACCGCCATCACAGAGGCAACAAGCCTTTGTGTGAAGCAAATAAATCAAAACAAAAGAAAAAACACTATGGTTCTCAAAAGAAGTGGCGGGGAAGATTAGGGAGATAAAGAGCATTCAAGAAGTATAAGGAAATACAGAATCGAAGGACAGAGAACTGTACCATTTTAAGCAGAAGGAAGCGGGGAAGGCAGTCAGAATAGCAAAGGCCAAACCGAGGAAAAGATAGCCAACTCTGTTAAGAATGGGGATAAAACCTTTTATCGGTATATTAGAGAGCAAAGAAAGACTAATGCAAGAATACTAGGCTGAATAAAGAGGAAGGTGGTTGGGCAGGGAGTGACAGTGAAAAAGCAGGGGTACTGAACAAATATTTCTGCTCAGTATTCACAATGGAAGAGCACAGAGAGATACTTAATTCAGTCAATAGAAGCACTCTGGATAGGGTGGTTGATATTAGTCCTTTAACAGAAGAAAAGGTCTGAAAGAACTCTTAAATCTGAAGGTGGATAAAGCAGTGGGGCCTGATGGGATTCACCCCACAATTCTAAAAGAACTAAGGGAAGAACTAGTAACGCCACTGACTACCCTTTTTAATAAATCATGGGAGGATGGTGTGGTACCTGAGGACTGGAGGAGGGCGATGTGATTCCCCTTCACAAAGGTGGGAGCAAGACACAGGCAGGAAACTACAGAGCTGTCAGTTTGACCTCAGTGATAGGGAAAATGATGGAATCACTTCTGAAGGAAAGAATTGTTGAGTACCTAGAAGCCAGTGGGGCACAGGACCCAAAGCAGCATGGATTCACAGCGGGAAGGTCATGTCAGACAAATCTAATTGATTTCTTTGACTGGGTGAGCAAAGTAGTAGACCAGGGAGGAGCTGCAGCAATGGCCTACCTAAAAGATTAATAAACAAATTAGCCAGCCTCAGAGTGGGTCCCAGGGTGGTAGTCTGGGTAAAACATTGGCTGGACAATAGGACACACAGGGTAATAGTAAATGGAGTCCATAGTGAAAAAAGGGGGGTTACTAATGGGTTACCACAGGGTTCAGTACTGGGGCTGGTCCTTTTTAATGTCTTTATAAGTGACATTGCAGAGGGACTGGAAGGAAAAGTATGTCTCTTTGCAGATGACAAAGAGCTGCAACAGGGTTGATACGCAAGGTGGGGGTGAAAAGGATGAAAAGGGACTTGGCAAGGTTGGAGGAATAGTCAAATGTATGGCAGCTTAGATTCAACACAAAGAAGTGCAAAGTAATGCACCTGGGAAACAAAAACCCAGGGGAAGAGTACACAGTGGGGGGTGAGATACTGACAATAACAAAAATGGAAAGGGACCTGGGTGTAGTCATATCAGATGACTTAAATGTGGGTCAGCAATGTGAGAAGGCTGTAAGGAGGGCTGGGGGGATACTGGGATGTAGAGGGAGAGACATCACTAGTAGAAAACAGGAAGTTGTTGGCCTTCTGTACAGACAGTTGGTAAGACCACATCTGGAATACTGTGTACAGTTCTGGAGACCCCGTAGAAACATAGAATTTGACGGCAGATAAGGACCACTTGGCCCACCTAGTCTGCCCATTTTCCTACCTAACAGATAAGCTGCAGATCCTAGTTAACCAACTGTTTACTTCCTCCTACCCCCCACTAGGACTGCCTTATGTCTGTCACATGCATTCTTGAATTCCCCCACTGTTCTGGACTCCACAGCCTCCTCAGGAGGCTGTTCCATGCATCCACAACCCTCTCCATGAAAAAATACTTCCTCACATTACCTCTGAGCTGTCCTCCCTCTGTCTTCAAATTGTGCTCCCTTGTTCTTGCACATCTCTTTTTCTGAAAGATGCTACCCTCTTGGACTTTGTTGATTCCCTTGAGGTACTTGAAAGTTTCTATCATGTCCCCTCTCTCCCTTCTTTCCTCAAGGGTATACATATTAAGCTCCTTTAGTCTTTCTTCGTATGTCTTCTGGTGCAGACCCTGCACCATTTGGTTGCCCTCCTCTGGACGGTCTCCATTCTGTCTATGTCTTTGCGGAGATGGGGTCTCCAGAACTGCACACAGTACTCCAGATGGGGTCTCACCAATTGTCTGTACAGATGGATAACAACTTCCTGTTTTCTGCTATTTATGCCTCTCCCTATGCATCCCAGTATCCCCCCAGCCTTCCTTACTGCCTTCTCACATTGCTTTCCCACCTCTAGGTCATCTGATATAATTACCCCCAGGTCCCTTTCCAGTTTTACTGTTGTCAGTATCTCCCCCCTGCCCCATTGTGTACTCTTCCCCATGGTTTTTGTTTCCCAGGTGCATTACCTTGCACTTTGCATTGAATCTGAGCTGCCACACATTTGACCATTCCTCCAATCTTGCCAAGTCCCTTCTCATCCTTTCCACTCCATCTTGTGTATCAACCCTGTTGCAGATCTTTGTGTCGTCTGCAAAGAGACATACTTTTCCTTCTAGTTCCTCTGCAATGTCACTTATAAAGACATTAAAAAGGACCGGTCCCAGTACTGAACCCTGTGGTATCCCACTAGTAACCCTCCTTTCTTCACTGTGAACTCTGTTTACTACTACCCTTTGCATCCTGTTTTCTAGCCAATGTTTTATCCAGGCTGCCACCTTGGGACCCATTCCAAGGCTGGCTAACTTGTGTTATTAATCTTTTGTGTGGGACTATATCAAATGCCTTGCTAAAATCTAGTTAGGCCATGTCCACAGCCCCTCCCTGGTTTACTACTTTGGTCACCCAGTTAAATAAATCTATTAGATTCGTCTGACATGACCTTCCCATCGTGAATCCATGCTGCCTTGGGTCCTGTGCCCCACTGGCCTCTAGGTACTCAACAGTTCTTTCCTTCAGAAGTGAATCTTCTGAAACTGAACCATCTCCAGAAAGACATGGACAGGGTGGAGGCCGTCCTGAGGAGGGCAACCAAAATGGTGCAGACATATGAATAAACACTAAAGGAGCTTAAGATGTATAGTCTTGAGGAAAGGAGGGAGGGGGGAACATGATAGAAACTTTCAAATACCTCAAGGGAATCAACAAAGTCCAAGAGGGTAGCATCTTTCAGGAAAAGAGATGTGCAAAAACAAGGGGGCACAATTTGAAGATAGAGGGGGGATGGCTCAGAGGTAATGTGAGGAAGTATTTCTTCATAGAGAGGGTTGTAGATGCATGGAACAGCATTCTTGAGGAGGTCGTAGAGTCCAAAACAGTGGGGGAATTCAAGAATCCATAGGACAGACATAAGGCAGTTCTAGTGGGGGGTAGGAGGAAGTAGGCTGTTGGTTAACTAGGATCTGCAGCTTATCCGTTAGGTAGGGAAATGGGCAGACTAGGTGGGCCAAGCAGTCCTTGTCTGCCATCAGATTCTATGTTTCTGTTTCACTAAAGAAAATGGGCAGCTTCATGGTTGCTCAGAGGCCCTTGAAAATGAGATGCAATCGGGCAACATTCGCATCGTCAGTGTCCTGGAGGTAACTAAGGGCACTATATTGCTGGATTACATTACAACAAATTTGCCTTGTGCACACAAGTGAAGTTGCGTGTAGTCATGCAGTGAGGAGGATTGTTATCCCCCAATTAATTCACAAAAATCCAAGATGATTCACTGCACTCCAGTTGAAAAGAAGGACGAGACGCTGTTTCAAGTTCTAAATTCCAAATTAAAGTTTGTAATTTAGAACTAGAAACAGCTTCTTGCCCTTCTTTTCAACTGGAGTGCAGTGAATCTTCTTGGATTTTTGTGGATTACATTACAGACCGGCTCTAACAAAAACTGATTAGGACTGACCAGGCAAACCCCTCCAGTACAAAGAAATCAAACTGCGTTAATCCCAGGGTCCGACAGCAGGAGTCTTCTCAACCTCACACCATCTTGCTGAAGACTGCCAGCTCCAAGGTAAGAGATTTATTGATTAACACAGCACAAGCGGTGTACCCGCTGGACATTAATGGATTCAATGTAAAGTTATTTCTAGGGGCATGGATATGATGTTCTATCCACACTTCTGGCAGTTGTCTGTCCCCTTTAAATCTTGCCAGCAACGTCTTCAAGCTGGCTTCTCCCACCCATATGGTAACTCCCTTGGCTCCGCCCCATGATGCCAGTTCTTCCTTTCTGCTTGAAGAAGCGGGTTCCCTTCTTACTGCTTCCATGCTGAGTAGACTCTCGCACTGAAATCTCTGGATTTACTTCCAAATTTCTAAAACAAACAAATTTTTTTCTTTTTTTGCTCGATCTTTGATTTCGACCATGATGGACAACAAGTCCACTCCTGGGTTCCGCTGGTGCCCTTGCAGAAAGATGATGTCCTGAACCGACCCGAACTCCACATGCATCTATTGCCTGGGACACAAACATGATCCTCAGGATTGTGACTTTTGTTGCTCGTTCCACCTGACCATTCTCGAGGACCGTCTTGCCCGACTTAAGCTGGGCCACCTGGGCCAACAGAATCCACTGGTCAAATCCAAGGACACCCGTTGGGTGGTTTCTGTGGCTGCAGGATCCGCTGAGCAGCTTGCAGCGCTTGAAGAGGAGGTGGCCCAGGCTGCATCCCTCTCCTCTTCGGCTTCTGCCTTCATGCCCCTCCAGCTGGGCTCAACTTTTACAGGCTCCTTCAAGGAATTGTGCTGGTCTATGCCAACCCTTGACCAGGGATCCTCTGGGCTTAAATCAAAATCCCCCCAAAAAAGAGCCCAGAAAAGAAAAAGAATGAACTCACTGATGTTCATTGGATTGGGAGTGCTCTCGGTCAAGAGTTTTGGATTCCTGCGCTTGTCTGTATCAGACTTTGTTCAAATCCTCAGCCAAGGCTGCCGGCTCCATGGTAACCCCATCTGGTCAGTTGGCTAAGACAGTGGTTGAAGTCCTGGCTGAGATTTTTCTCAAACCTACTGACCAGTTGTTGACTGAAGAGTGTGACACTTCCTTGTCCAGGACTCCGGTCCTGATTCAGACCATCAGAAGGATGAATCATTATGCTCACCCACCACTTCTGGTTGAAGACCAAGACCTGGAGGAGCCTCTGTGTTCACCAACTCCCCTCCGAGCCCTGCTGCCGGCCTCCCCGGTAGTCAAGGTCTCGGTCCCATTCCCATGGGTCAAGCAGCTCCTGTTGACATCGGCACTCCCACTCTCAACACCATGGCCGCTACTCTTCATCCTCATCCTCCTTGGGTGAGGAGAAGCTTTGGCGCAAATTACATCGACACAATGAGAACCTCATGTGGCAACAGCTGGTGTTTACTGGTATTTCACACTGGCTGTCACCTGGCTTTTTGCAAGACCAGCTGACACTTTCTGTGCCTAAGGAGCTGACCAAGATGGTCCCGGCTCGACCAACCCCAGTGTTTCTGCTGATTCCTGGTGGAGCTGCACCTAAACAGCCAACCTCCAGCACTCCAGTTAAGGAGTCTCGGCTGGTCAAGGGGCTTCCCTATTGGCTGTTAGTCACCATCACCCCCTGACCATCCTCGGAGGATCAGTTTGGACTCTGCTGGTCAACCACTTTTTCGATTCCTCTCTGCACTCCCATCCGATCAACAAGGAGATGGGGGGGTTATCTCTCGACTGAAGAAGGTCCTACTTCCTTTCTGGGCCTTCTTCAACTGATCTTTTGAGTCTACGGGGATAAAAATGTTGCCCATCCAGAAATGGGCCCGTTACCCGTTGACAGCGATCCTTGACCGTGGGAATTCTCCAGAGGCTTTCCTGGTGGCAGAGGCCATTCTTGGCCCTGCCCTGAAGCTCTGACAGTGCCCAGCTTCCTGCCCTGTGCCCTCCTCCTGGATGGCCTGCAAGTATGCAGTACCTACCTGTTCCCTCTTTTGATTCACTGAACACCCCTCGGCTGAGGATCTGGTGGCGGATTCAGTGTTTAGGTGCTCGGACAATACTGGGGATGTCGATAAGCCGCCGGACAGAGTCCAAAATATTTGACCATGCAGCTAAGAAGGTCTAAGCCTCCTCCTCGCTTGGTTTTTGCCAGGTGAGCTCGGCCCTCCTTATGGCCCACATCTCCCATACCCTGCTGGGCACCCTGGATGAGGTGCTTCCTCATCTGCCGGCAGACCTCCAGGACCAGGGCCATGCTGTAGCAAAACAGCTCCAGACAGCCATGGACATTAGGGACTCCTGTGCCTGCTCCATGGTTGCTGCACTAGCCATGCACCACAGGGCTTGGCTGAGGATCTCGGCCTTCACAGCAGACACTCAGCGCAAGCTGGCAAATGTTCCTTTATTGGGCACCAACCTGTTCGGGGTTGAGGGCCACCTCACCTGCATCGAGAAGGCCAGTTCCCCTTTGGACTCTGTGACATCTGCCCAAAAGGACCCCATTGGCTCCACGTAGCAACAGAGAAGGAAGACCTTTTGGTCCACCTCTACTTGTACAGCCAAACCAGCCCAACCCCAGGCTGGTCAGCAGGCCCAGGCCTGGTGATCTTGGCCAAAGTCATTGGCCTTGGTCGTCTATAAGCCTGGGAGGAGCGGCTCCAGTGGCTCCTCAGCTGGACCCTCCTCCTCCTCTAAGCCTGCCCAGTGATGGGATGAGGGGTGCCTCCCTCATGTCCATCACGCCTCCCCTAGGTCCTCCCAAGGGGGCCGGCTCTGCCACTTCCTTTCCGCCTGGTTCACTGTCACTGTGGACAGGTGGGCCCTTGATGTGGGTCAGGGTCTGCTTCTAGAATTCGAGCAGTACCCTCCTTGTCGAGCCCATGTCTCATGGGAGGGCTTGGCTTCTGCAGACATGCTGTCAGCTCTGCAAGATGACAAGCCCTGCTCCCCTGCAAGGAGGTTGTGGTTCCTGTCACGGATGCTCCGGAACACCCTGGGTTTGTCTGCAGGTACTTCCTGGTGCCAAAGCAGATGGGGGGGGGCTGACACCCCATTCTATATCTGCACAACCTGAACAAGTTTCTCAAGTCACGTACCTTCAGAATGGTAACTCTGTCTCAGTTCATACTGTCTCTACAGCAGAACGTGATTTTGCTCCCTCGAGCTTCAGGACGCATTCTTCCATGTCCCCATCTATCCATAACATTGAAGTTTCCTCTGCTTCAAAGCCTAGGGAACCCTGTACAAGTTCCATGCCATTCAGCCTCTCCTCAGCCCCCAGGGTCTTCACCAAGTGCATTACAGTGGTGGTAGATTACCTGAGGTGCCGAGGAATCTGGATTTACCCCCACCTGGATGACTGGCTGATTGCAGGTCCCTCTAGGCAGGAGGTGGAGCAGTCCAGGGATCTGGCCATCCAGACCTATGTCAATCTTGGCCTCCTGGTCAACGAGGCCAAGTCGGAACTTGTGCCTTCACAGGTGATCAGCTTCATCGGGGCAGAGCTCAACTCTTGCAGAGCCAGAGCCTGGCTACCGGCAAATAGGATGGGGGTTTTCTCCTCCTTTGCCCAATCATTTCGGGTTGGGCAATTGCACCCTGCCTGGGACTTCCTGTGCCTGCTGGCTTACATGGTGGCCTGCACCAGTGTGGTCCACTGGGCCCACTGGAGAATGCACTCTCTGCAGTTGGAACTGGCCAGCCAGTGGTCTCAGCACAAGGGTCAATTTGACCAGCTGGTCACTGTGACCCAGCAGATGTGGGATGCCCTCCAGTGGTGGTTAGTCCCACAGCATATGTAGGAAGGAATCCCATTTGTTTGCCCAGAGCAGACAGTCATCCGAATGACCAATGCCTCTCTCATGGGCTGGGGTGCCCACCTGGGGTAACACAGAGTCCATGGGCTCTGGACCCCAAGGAGTCCCAATGCCACATCAACCTGCTGGAGCTCCGAGCAGTTCGGATGGTGCTGACTGCATTTGCTCCTTACATCTGGGTAGTGAGGTGGTTCAGGTCCAGATGGAGAACACCACGAACATGTACTAACTCAAAAAACAGGGAGAGACGCACTCCCTGCCTCTGTGCAAGGAAGTTCTCCATGTATGGACCCTTGTGTGCAGTCTGGAGGCCAACCTCCTTGCCATTCATGTGGCAGAAGCCTCCAACAAGTTGGCGGATGCCCTCAGCCATGTGGGCAAGGCGTCATACGAGTGGTCTCTCCACTCAGCAGTAGTACACAGTCTATTCTCTCAGTGGGGCACCCCTCAGGTAGACCTGTTTGACTCCAGGGGGAATGAGAAGCTGAGGCTGTTTTATACCCAACCACCCTCAGCAGGGAATGCTGCAGGGGGATGCCTTCTTGAGGCCCTGGACCTCAAGCCTCTTCTGTGCCTTCCCTCCACTTTCTTTGGTCCACAATGTGCACCTCAAGGCCAGGAGGGACAAGGCACAAGTGATTCTGGTAGCTCTAGACTGGTCATGCCAGTTTTGGTACCCCGATCTCCTCAGCCTCAGAAGCAGGTTCCTGAGGCATCTTCCTCTATGCCTGGACCTGCTCTCCACCAATCAAGGGAAGGTTCTCCATCCGGACCTTCAATCCCTGCACCTGATCACTTGGTTCCTGAGCAGATAGAGTTCCAGGCTTTGGGTTTCTTTGAAGATGTCCTCACTGTCATGGAGGCATCTTGAAAGAAGTCAACCAGGAAATGCTATGCCTTCAAGTGGAGGAGATTCTCCATTTGGTGTTGGGGCAAGGGGTTGGACACTTTGTCCTGTCCAGTGGCTAGCATCCTTGATTACCTTTGGTCCCTCTCTAAGTCAGGCCTTTGGTTGATGACCCTTAAGGTGCACCTGGCAGCCATCTCTGCTTACCGAGCATGGGTCGATCAGCAGTCAGTGGTGCATGAGAAAGTGATCTGGTGCTATTTCAAGGACCCTGACCACATTTCCCCTCTGGTATGTGAACCATCACCACCTTAAGATCTATTACTGGTTTTGGCAAAGCTCATGGGCAAGCCATCTGAACCGATGCACAGGTGTGACTTGTCTCACCTGTCATGGAAGGCCACCTTCCTGGTGGCTATCACGTCAGCCAGAAGGATCAGTGAGCTCCAGGTGCTTTCGGTGGAGTCTTCTTACCTGGTCTTCCATAGGGACAGGGTTGTCCTGCACCCCAACCCGAAGTTCCTTCCGAAGGTTGTGTCGGATTTTCACCTTAACCAGGTAATTAATCTGCCAGTGTATTTTACCAGCCACACCTCGGAGGCTGAGCATAGGCTCCATATTCTGGACCTGAGGTGAATGCTCGCTTATTATAAAGAGCACATGGCTGGAGTTCGGGGAGAGGTTCACCAGCTGTTTGTCACCTATGCTGAAGCTGCACTTGGCAGACCTGCAGACAATCGGCAGGTGGATTGTATCCTGCATTGATCTCTACTATAGGTTGGCAGGTAGGAAGCCTCCCATAGTGCAAAGGGCTCATTCCACCCATCATACCACTGCGTTAGTGGCTGCTTCCAGGGACATCCCTATTCAGGAAATCTGCAGGGCTGCTACCTGGAGGATAGCACACATCTTCATTTCCCATTACCACACTGACCTCAGATCATGCCAGGATACTGGTTTTAGGGCCTCAGTTCTCCAATCTCGGTTCCCTAAATAGGGTGTGTACGTCTTGCCTCCCTACACCCAGAGAACTGCTAGGAGTCTGTCAAAAGTGTGGCTAGAACATCATATCCACATCCTTAGAAAAACAGGTTACTTACCTGTAACAGTAGCTCTAGGAGTGGTATATGATGTTCATCCACACAGACCCACCTGACTTCCCCTAGCTTGGGCACACACATCTGCTTCCAGCAGGCAAGATTTGGCATCGGGGCAGAGCTGAGGGAGTTACTACCTGGGTGGGTGGGAGAAGCCAGCTTGAAGACGTTTCCGGCAAGATTTAAAGGGGAAAGGCAACTGCCAGAAGTGTGGATGAACATCATATACCACTCCTAGAACTACTGTTACAGGTGAGTAACCTGTTTATCCTGCTATCTTGTTTCAGACCCAGCAGAAGTGTTCTGATGCTACCCAACGTCTCTGCACCCTTGGGATTGTGCATTCATTTTTGCTACCAGCCAGATTATGTATCAGTTATAGAGGCAAAACTTGACATTTCACTGATCCACAAGATGTGGGCCACTAGCTTCAAAAGACTGAGGCTGAATTAGCAGCCAGGTCATCAGTGTGTGCTGATTCACAGTCCAAATTGGAAGGGGACTGATTTATGTGGACTTCTCTTCTGTATGCTTCTAAATTTTTGCCCAAGTATTACTAGCCTCTACAGTTTGTGGTGGGGGGAATGGTTTTAGGCATGGGGGATTGTATTCATTTTTTCAGAATTTAACTTTGTATTACTGCAGTCTGACCATAGTTGGATGTCTGCCATATGGGGGTGCACCACATGCTTGTTCCACCCTATGCACTTAGTAACTTAGTTCAGGATGATTATTAGTCCAGTTGATTCTGATTTTCCTATTTCTACTGATGGCACTGATCCAACTTTTAGGTCGGTAAGTGTTTTTGTTATTCTGCTGTTCTGTGATGTAAGAGTTACACTTTCTACTTTTTCAAGTTTTTATCACAGTCAGGGAGGCAGGGAGTTATAGCTTTGGGTCACAATTGCTTGGTTTACAACCTTATTTTAACCAGGTTTAAATAGCAATCTTTGGATTGTATGTTTACCCGTTTCCTGAATGTTCTCCCTACATAGCTACCTTTAGCCATTGAAGATGGTTAGAATTTTCTGTTAACATTTGTTATGAATGTTCATTAAGGAATACCTCTCACTCCCATTGTTCAAGAAAGTATGGCTGCTGTGTATTGCAATTCACCTCTTCCTATATTGCAATGATTACAGTATTACTGTACCTATTGCCATATTTGAGGAAACTGGTTGTACAAAGGTCGATCAAAAAGTCTGCAGCCTGACACATAGAAGCATAGAAACATAGAATTTGACGGCAGATAAGGACCGCTTGGCCCACCCAGTCTGCCCATTTCCCTACCTACTGGATAAGCTGCAGATCCTAGTTAACCAGAAGCCTACTTCTTCCTACCCCCACCCCCCAGAATTGCCTTATGACTATCCCATGCATGCTTGAATTCCACCACTGATTTTGACTCCACAACCTCCTCCAGAAGGCCGTTCCATGCATCCACAACCCTCTCTGTGAAAAAATACTTCCTTAAATTACCTCTGAGCCGCCCCCTCTATCTTCAAATTGTGCCCTCTTGTTCTTGCACACCTCTTTTTTTGAAAGATGCTACCCTCTTGGACTTTGTTGATTCCCTTGAGGTACTTGAAAGTTTCTATCATGTCCCCCTCTCCCTCCTTTCCTCGAGGCTATACATATTAAGCTCCTTAAGTCTCTCTTCATATGTCTTCTGGTGCAGACCCTGCACCATTTTAGTTGCCCTCCTCTGGACAGCTTCCATCCTGTCTATGTCTTTGCAGAGATTGGGTCTCCAGAACTGCACACAGTTCTCCAGATGGGGTCTCACCAGCTGTCTGTACAGAGGGATAATAACTTCCTGTTTTCTACTGGTGATGTCTCTCCCTATGCATCCCAGTATCCCCCCAACCCTTCTTGCTGCCCTCTCACATTGCTTGCCCATCTTTAGGTCATCTGATATGACTACCCCCAGGTCCCTTTCCATTTTTGTTGTTGTTAGTATCTCACCCCACTGTGTACTCTTCCCTGGGTTTTGTTTCCCAGGTGCATTACCTTGCACTTCTTAGCATTGAATCTAAGCTGCCATACATTTGACCATTCCTCTAACCTTGCCAAGTCCCTTCTCATCCTTTCCACCCCACCCTGTGCATCAACTCTGTTGCAGATCTTAGTGTCATCTGCAAAGAGACATCTTTTCCTTCCAGTCCTTCTGCAATGTCGCTTATAAAGACATTGAAGAGGACTGTCCTATTACTGAACCTGCGGCACTTCACTAGTAACCCTCCTTTCTTCTGAGTGGACTTATTTACTATTACTCTCTGTGTCCTATTCTCCAGCCAATTCTTTACCCAGGCTGTCATCTTGGGACCCACTCCCAGGCTGGCTAACTTGTATATTAATCTTTTGTGTGGGACTATGTCAAATGCCTTGCTAAAGTCTAGGTAGGCCATGTCCACAGCCCCTCCCTGATCTACTACTTTGGTCACCCAGTCAAAGAAATCTATCAGATTCGTCTGGCATGACCTTCCCACTGTGAATCCATGCTGCCTAGGGACACAGAAAGAAATGCCCTATGAACCTAGTATTATTTTGTTTTTCAACATAGTCTCCTTTCAGTTCAGTACACTTAGTCCAGTGTTGTTCTAGCACTGTTATCCCCTCTTGGTAGAAATGCTAATCCTTGGCCTTCCAAAAAAAACTGCCACAGCAGCTATCACCTCTTTGTCATCAGCAAATCTCTTTCCATGGAGTTCAGCCTTCAGTTTTGGAAACAGGCAGAAGTCTGACAAAACAAGATCTGGTGAGTAGGGTGGGTGAGGAAGCAGTTCATACCCACATTCTGTTGCAGCAGCCACTGCAACCTGTGCTGTGTCAGGAGGTTTAAACCTCACTCTTGGGTTTTTGGCAATAATGGGAATGCAAGGAATTACAGACACATTGCATAAGAGTAATAAACTTATTTATTACTACCAAAAAGGATAATTACAGTTGCCCTAAGCAGTTTTTACCAATACGAACTGGGAGCCAATGCTAAGCATTCCCTATACCTCGAGGATTTTATGTGTCTTTTGGGGTTTCCAAGGTAGAAGACGTAATGTCTTACATTATATACCTACAATAATTACCATGGTTACTGTAAGACACAAACATTTTTAGTTATAGAGATGAGCCCTATTGGCTAAATTAGAGGTGGCTCCACAGTCCAAGATAACATTATACAATTTTGTAAGAGTCATTACTTTGTAAGACAAAGGAATAACATTTTGCATATATCAGTGTAATAATACAAATCACCAAAAGGTGGCAGTGCAGACTCATATATCATAACCATTACAAGTACACAGATGTCCTAACATCTTGTAAGCAAGAAATACATATATGTATTAGAAAGTAAAATGTATAACAATAATATGCATGCATATCCTGACATCTACTCTTGTACGGTAGATGCCCTTAGCCCTATATGTTTGTATAACATATGCCTAAATACTAGCTGTCTATGGTGCACCTCTCAGACAATGTGCCAAGAAACTGCTAAGTAAAAATGTAATGTGTTAACAGCTATAAATGGCTTTATCATACTGCTAGTTAAAACCAGAAACTCTTTGCTAAAGAGAAATAAAATGTTCATCACAAATTTTTCAAAATGGACGAGTGCCATATTTTGGCTATGCGCCAAAGGGTGTAACTACAGTCTCCTAAATGTCTTTATTTACAAATGGTGTGTTGCACTGTATTTTCAAATAAGATCTTGTTTGGTTTCAAATAAACAAAAATAAAGTTTCATTTTATAAAGTGGTTAAAAAGTTTTATTTTTGAAAGATGTGGCATAAAAATATATAAATGTGTTGGTTTAAGTTGTAGTTTACAAGATGGACAGCAGGCAGCACATTATCATATCAAAACCACTTTTACAGCTTTCTAATCAAAATATGAGCAATAACAGGTGATTTTAGAATGGAGCAGGAATTAAATGAATCACATGAAGAAAGGGAAGTAGTGGAAACGGTAGGCTCGAGGATTGAAAAGGTGATGGTTGAAGTGATAAACGAAGGGATACAAGTCAAAAATAGTTTTGAGGTTTTAGGAGAAATTAGTCAAAATACTGGGGAGAAAAGAGAGTGGGTGGAGACTCAGGAAGAAATGGGAGAGAGGTGAGAGACAGGTGGTGGTTGTCAGAGATTCAATTATAAAATACACAGATTAATATATTTGTAGAAATGACAAGAAGAATAGGATGGTTAGTAGCTTTTCTGGTGCAGGAATTTTGGAGTTGGTTGACATGGCTGATAATATTTTTAAAGAAGCTGGGGAAAGGCTGGTGGCTGTAATTCAAGTAGGCATAAATGATATAGCAAAGAAAACATTGCCACAGATGCAGAAAGATTATAAAAAGTTGGCCAAAAAATTAGAGATGAAAGGCAGTGAGATATTGATGTCAGACATATTACCTGAGCCGAGGGCGTCTGTATATAAACAAAAGAGGATAGCCTTAACAAATGAGTGGTTGTCGAAATGGGCTGATACAAGTGGATATCGGTTTATTAGACATTGGAATACATTCACTAATAGAAATTAACTGTATTGCAAGGATGGACTCCATTTAAACTTTAGGGGCAGTAGGATTTTGGGAATGAGATTGAAATTAGTTTAAACTAAAAGGAAGGGGGACGAACAAAGGGGATGTGAGTAAAATGAGGTCTAAAGAAAGTAAAGGTAAGAAAGTAAAATCCCTAAAGGTTATGTTTTTTAATGCTAGGAGTTTGAATGGAGGAAGTAAATCAGAAATGGAAATTCTGATTAGGGAGAGGGAGTTGGATATGATAGGGGTTGTTGAAACTTGGTGGAAAGATGAAAATGGTTGGTCTCAGAATATTCCTGGTTACAAATTGATTAGTAGAAATAGGAGGGAAAGAAGGGGGTGGCTCTTTTTGTTCAAGAGGATCTGGAGATTAGGAGAATGGAGGAAATGGTGGAGTTGGGGAAAGTAGAAATAGTAACTATTGAATTGTTAGGAATAAAAGGAAAAAAGTGTGATAGTTCTGTGTTCTACAGAGCACCGGACACAAAGGTACTAGAGACAGAAGAATTCATAGACTACTTGGGTAGGATGGCAGAAGATACTGATGTTGTTTTAATGGGAGATTTAAATATGCTGGAAATAAGATGGGGTGAAAACCAAAGAGGTAATAACATTTCAAGTAGATTCCAAGAAGAACTCCTGGGAGTAGGGGTTATACAATGTATACAAGAAGCAACTAGGGGAGACAATATATTGGATGTCATTCTTACAAACAGAAACAAAATTATTAGGAATGTAAAAATTCTACCACAAGTGGGGATGAGTGATAATTCTATATAATTTGAATTAAACTGGGAAATGAAGTCAGTAAAGGGTAATACTGTTCAATATCTGTATAAAAAGGGGGATTATGGGGCCATGAGAGAGGAATTAAAGAATATAGATTGGGGCCATATGACGGATAGTAACAAACTTGAAAAAACATGGCAGAATTTTTTTAAAGTAATAAATGAGATAAAGGAAAAGTATATTCCAAAGAAAAAAATATATAATAATAAAGGAAAAAAGCATCCATGGTTGACAATGAAAATAACAAGACTCTCAAGGAAATAGAACGTTTACTTTCAGAGGATGAAAAAGGATGGAACATCAGTAAACAAGGAAAGGTATAAAAAGATTTCCCCCCAAGCCCTCAATTATTTCTTATTCAAGAAAGCTTAAAGGGGAATAAGGAAATCCAAAAAACAACTTGAAATAATATTGGCAATGAACAAAAATAAAAAATGCTTTTATGCTTATGTGAACAGGCAGAGGGGAGGAAGTAATATGGTGGGGCCTTTAGTAGTTAATGTGGAGGTAATATCGGATCCATTGGAGATGGCAGAGGAATTTGCCAAATGTTTTGGTGCTGTATACAAGGAATAGAGCAACAGGCTGGAAAGTAGATTGGGAAGTGCTGGAGAGTTTGATGTAAAGAAGATAATAACAGGAAAAAGTGATGCAAAAGATTATGAGATTAAAGGGGGATAAAGCAGCAGGACCTGATGAAATTCACCCGTATATGGTAAAGGAGCTGAGACATGAGTTAGTAACTATTATTACCTTGTTGAGGCAAAGGTCACTCGCTGAGGGTGTGGTACCAGAGGAATGGAGGAGGGCATATGTGGTACCTATATATAAGAAGGGTAAAAGGGATCAGGTGGTAAATTATAGACTAGCGAGTTTGACATCGGTGGTGGGAAAATTAATTGAGGGGGGTAATAGGTGAAGAAATAAAGGATATAATGAGTACAAAGGGAATAAAAGACCAGTGTCAGCATGGATTTGTTGAGGGGAGGTTGTGTGAAACAAATGTTTTAACCTTTTATGAAAACATATATAGATGGGTGGATGAGGGAAGGAGTGTGGATGTGGTGTTGCTGGATTTTAGCCGAGCATTTGACACTGTCCCACATAATAAGATTGTGGAAAAAATGAGTAGGTATGAGATAAATGCTAGCGTCATAACATGGGTGGAACAGTGGTTAACAAACAGAAAACAACAGGTTAGAATAAGAGGCCTATTGTCAAAACCTCAAGGACTGGGAAGTGGCATCCCGCAGGGGTCTGTGTTGGGACCCCTATTGTTTTGATTATTCATGAGTGATCTAGGAATAGCTAGTACAAATAGGCTGGTGAAATTTGCAGATGATGTGAAAATCGGAGGGATTGTCGACTCTTTTGATGATAGAGTAACATTTGGGAGAGACATTTTACAAATTCTGGAGTGAACAGAGGGAAATGGAATGAAATTTAATTAGGATAAATGTGTCATAATGCATTTGGGAAGGAAAAACATTCACTAGACTTATTACATGAAGGGTATAAAATAGAAGGTTTCTACATGTGAGAAGGATTTGGGACTTTACATCCAGAATGATTTAAAGAATAATATACAGTGTAGGAATTTATCAAATAGAGCACTGTATTTGGTAAGCAGCATTAGAAGAGGTTTCCACTCTAGAAGTAGAGAGGTACCAGTGCTACTATTTATGACCCTGATTAGGCCCCTATTGGACTACTGTTCTACAGTATGGAGTCCTCACTTAGTGGGGATGTTAGAATGGTGGAAAGGCCACAACGGACATATACAAAATTGATTGTAGGGTGTAAGGATCTGGAATATGAAGGAAGACTGAAGAAGTTGGGACTGTGGACCCTGAGGGATAGAAGAACTAGAAGGGATATGTTATGTCTCTATAAAATTCTAAAGGATAAGAGTAGAAAAAAAGAGATGGGAATAGAATTTAAAAATTAAAAATATCAGATGAGAGGGCATAATAGGCAATTAAGGGAGATGAAAAGTAGGACGGATATAAGAAAATATAAGTAGTGGAAGTAGAAACTGCTGAGGCCTTCAAGGTTCGGGTAGATCAGTACCTAAATAATGTTGGTAACTTAGGTTGCCGCCACTGAATTGTGAGGAAAGCTTACATGGGCTATGCCTTTGGCTTTCCTATATTCCAGCATGAAATTCCAGTATGAAATACTTCAGCAAACTGGTGTCAAATAATAAGCCAATCGGGACACTGTAAGTACAGGCCCTTAGGCCCATATACAGGCCTGAACCTGGAAGCGGCTCCCTATATAGCATCTGTGCAGCATGGTAAAGTGGCTCAAAGGAGAGAGGTCCAAACTCTTCATGCCTCCACTGGTACAGACTGACAATTACAGGCCCTGGTCCATATTGTAAACAAGCTGGTCTTGGATGCAAACGGAAGGCCCTGTACTGAGGCCGAGGGGGCGCCTACTGACAGTACTATTGGATACAGGCGCAGCTGTGTCTGTATTACATGATGACCACCCAGAGACATCCCCTCGGTCTACTGGATGGAGGACCAACATGTCAGGAGTACATGGAACTAGGTTACCTGCATACCGTTCCCTACCACTACCTGTGGAACTGGGACACCTGAAGGCCTATCACACCTTCCAGCTAATGGTATTGCATGATCACCCTAGTATAATTGGAATTGACTTCCTAGCACCACATGGGTGTGTGGTAGATCTAGCCAACATGTTACTAATACAAATTCAGGGACAATATCATAGCATCATGATTCCTGATTTACATGTGGTGGCAACAATTTCTGCAAACAACAAAGAGTATCACGTCATTGATTTGTTCAAAAATCATGAGCTTTTCCCAAAGCTCCTCCCATTCTACAAAGGCATCTGGAGGCATTTGCCACCAACAAGCATGATTGTGACAGAATGCACACTGCCATTAAAGTGACAGGTCCAGCACATAAAAGGCAACGGCGGTACCCTTTTTCCACCAGAGGCCTTGCCTTCTCTTAGAAAAATAATAAAATCACTCCTCAAACAAGGTGTAATCAGGACATGTATCTCTACTGCCAACTCCCCAGTGTGGCCTGTGAAAAAACCCACAGGTGCCTGGAGACTTACTATTAACTACAGGAGACTGAACCAAGTCACCCCCAGCTGTGCCCCAAAATGTGGCATCAGCACCTAATGTGCTGCGATTTTTGACCCCTGAACAAAAATGGTTTAGTGCCCTGGACATCTCCAATGTTTCTGGTCATTGCCATTGGCCAGCAAGAGTCAGTATAAGTTTGCTTTCACCATTGAGGGTAGACAGTACACATGGACCTGCTTACCACAGGGATTCCATAACAGCCCTTCCATGTTCCATTTACTCATGGTGGATGCCCTTGAGGGTTTCTCTACCCCCCAGTGTCTCTTGCAGTATGTGGATGACCTGTTGTTGGCAACAGCCACACAGGAACAACACTTACTGTAGATCTCTTGGACAAACTACTGACCCTCATTCAGAGGGCAGGCCTGTAATGTAACCCAGCAAAAGAACAAATATGTCCGAAAGAAGTACTCTTTCTGGGCCTGAGAATAACTGACCAAGGCCAAAGCCCTACCTGGAAAAAAAATGCAAGGATTGCAACACTTGCCACTGCCCACCAGCATGGCCACTCTTAGGAGATTTCTACAGTAGGTATGGTAAACTGTTCTAGAGATTTTATTTGTGATTTTGCTCAAAAGGCGTCCCTCTTTATGAATTGCTAAAAATGGTCATCCCCTGGAATTGGGACCCCATTCACACCTAAGCTATGATGTCACTAAAACAGGCCTTGGCCTCAGCTCCAGCTCTGGTCAATCCCAATCCAGCCTTGCCTTTCCACCTAGAGTGTGCCACCTCTGACAAAGCAATGTCGGCAGTGCTGGCCCAGAAGGTTCATGGCACTCTGAGACCCACTGCATATGCATCACAGGTCTTGACCCCAGTAGAACAAAAATACAACCTTTGTAAAAGGATCCTTCTGGCTACCTACTGGGCTGTCAAGCACTTTTTGTATATCATTTTGTACTCTCCCCTGATCTTTAACACAAACCACACCTCCACCACCTTTCTGCTATCAGACAAAGTGAAGGATGGGTCAGTCTCTAACACCAGGCTGACACACTGGTCACTTCTTCTCCAGGATAGAGACTTTAGGTCCACCCAACCAAATGCCATCCATGCTGGTGCATGGCCTCCTTTTCCAAGGAGAACCCCATGACTGTACACTGCAGCCACCTGATCTTCCAGATCCAGGTCCTTTCCTCCCTGCTACGCCACAACTATTGAGATCAACTCATTGTGTCGTGTCTTTACAGATGGTTCAGCTTCCTATTATCAGGGAGAACAAATTGCAGGGATAGGTATCTTTGTAATTTAGCGTTATGGTAACACTGTTACAATTTGTAAGCGTTGCAGTGTGGCATCATCACAATATACCGAGATGGCAGTGGTGACCTGTGCCCTCGGGTTCATCCAGCATGAAACCTAGGATACCATCATTTTCACAGAGGCTAACTGGGTTTGTTGTTCTCTTACAGAATTTCTTCCCTTCTGGCAGAACTCCTTCCTCTCCTCTGATGGCAGTCCAGTGAAACACAAAAAAATGGTAATATACATACATTCACTGGCACAAAGATTTGCACACAGACTCTATGTACACAAGTTTAATGCTCACTCCATACATGACCCCATCATGCCTTCAATGATACAGCGGACCCCTTTGCTAAGGAAGGGGCCTGAGGCAGGGGGACACCTGGATGATGGACCATCCAGAGGCCAGAGCGGCTGTACACATTGCAGCAGTCAGAAAGAAACCTGAACCCTTTCCCCCTTGGACCTGTCAGCAGCCCAGCACACTGACTCTGAGCTCAAAAATGTGTTCAGATTCCTTGACAAGAGTACTGAACAGAACTTACCTACCCACAACCCCTACTGGAGGCATGAAGGTAAGTTGCACCTGTCCCCAGATGATAAGCTCATCTGGTATCAGCCAGATGACACCCCCACCAAGTTGTGTGTGGTTCCCAGACATCTTGGGTCCACATTTTTGCACCAAGTGCATGACACCCCTACTGGCAGACACCAGGAAGTGGAAAACATGCTCCAAAGGCTCAAGACCACCGCCTGGTGGCCTGGTGTCACCAAGGATGTCAAACAGTACGTATACAGTTGCCTTGTTTGTGTGCAAAACAATCCCATCCCTACCAAACAAAATGCCAAACTGTTACCACAAAGGCACTCTGCCCTTGGCATGCCATACAGATTAATTTTATTGGACCAGTAGAAATAACAAGAACGCCCTTGTGGTAACTAATCTTTTCTCTAAGTGGGTTGGAGCTTTCCCCCACTAAGACATGTACCGCTAAAACCACTACCAAAATCCTGGTGGAACAGATTTTCTCTAGGTGGGGCCTACCTCTCAAAGTAGACTCCAATTAAAAAAAAAAACAGTTTTACAGGTGAGTTAATAAAAAAAGCACTTGAACTCCTTGGAGTTCACCAGAAATTCCACATACCCTACTACCCACAATCTTCAGGTCAAGTAGAGAGAGCCCCCAGACCTAGACCACCCTTTGTTTCACTTGAGGCTGGTTAGGGTAAAGGAGGTTTTGATCATCCTTAAATCCCTGCACTCGAGAGGATCTGGGGAGCCCTGACGGGATCCAGACCAGAATCCTCAAGGATGGAGCAATTGTGAAAGTACAGGAGAAGCTAGTCTACTCCCAACTCCGAGAATACCTGGAAATCCACCAGGTAATCTCTCCGTCACAGCATGGCTTCAGAGCCAAGCATGGGACAGATACTGCGCTAACTAAATTCTCGGCAGAAGTCCTGAGCAATAATGACTCAGGGATCAGTACAGGCGCAGTCTTTATTGACCTCTCTAAAGCGTTCGACTTGGTAAACCACAACCTCCTACTACAAAAAATGTGCTTACTTGGCCTTGACACCCATGCACTGGGATGGTTCGAGAGTTATCTCACTGGACGTACCCAGAGGGTCAAGTGGAAGGATAATGTCTCCAAGCTAGCACCACTCAAATAAGGGGTACCTCAAGGGTCAATACTCTGCCCCCTTCTCTTCACACTGTTCATAAATGATCTGCACTCACACTGTGGGAGCAGCAGTGTTATCCAGTATGCGGATGATGCGGTCATTTACAGAGCCTTCCCTAACTTAACGGAACTGGAGACAGCCCTCCAAGAGGACATCCTTCAGATGGAGGACTGGCTCACTCTGAACAAAATGGTTTTAAACACCAACAAAATGAAGGTGATGCTGTTTGGGCCTAGATCTTTGGGATCTGAGAGGTCACTGCTCCTACAACTTCAGTCCAGGGGGGTGAAAAACTTGAGGTGGTTACCTCCACTAAATACCTTGGACTTACCCTGGACCAAGGCTTCACACTAAAAAATCAGGTAGACCAAATCACCAAAGCCATCCATGGGAAACTCAGAATCCTCTACAGACTAAAGGACCAGATTATCCCTGAAGCTTCGGTAGCCATTGCCGCTAGCGTACTTCTCCCAAAGCTCACCTACACTGCCCCAGTTCTCCAGGGCGTGGCCACGACGGAGCTAGGAAGGCTGCAGACCTTGTACAACAAGATAGTCTGCTTTGCCACTCTATCACACCCAAGGATTCACCACTGTGAGGCCCAATCAAGGCTCAGGTGGCCGTCTTTGGAAGCTCACCTCATCTACCCAACGTTCTGCCTTACATTTAAGTTATTGGGTCCCACACCTCCCCCTAGCCTGAATGGTCTTGTTAGGGTTAAAATTAACCCACGGAGTCTACACACCTCAGGCCAAACTTTCCTTGTGGTTCCCAAGACTAGGACTAAAGCTGGGTCCAGGTCCTTCGCGTACACCACCCCTTCCAACTGGAACAACCTTTCCCCGGAGGTACGGGGAGGCAGTGTCCTTCACCAGCTTCTGGACAAAGCTCAAGGCACACCTGCTCGACAGGAGCATATACCTATGTTACAGGACCTGACCATACATCAGTGCACCTCCCTCAAAGGATGGGGAGCACTTATGTACCAATATATCCCCCTTCCACTATGCCCATATGGAAGGTACCATATGTCATTAGCAATCTCTTGCCTTTACCTTGAGGCACTCCCAATCTCAACATGAACTTGATATGTAAAATGTTTTCATTATGTCTAAATCCTATGTCCTTATTGCCTGTATGTCCTCCACTACCTACCGCTTGTAACCCTATGAAGTCTTTTATTGTCAAATAACATTATAATTACCCAAGTGTACTGATCTGTTACCTGTATGTAATTGTTACTCCTGGGTCGCCCCTGAAAAAGGGATCTCCGGGGCCCAGTGGGCTTACCCAGTCATCAAAATTCAATAAATAAATAAATACCTGACAATTTGATTACTGTCCAGGAAGGTTCAGATGCCTACCTCACTGCCTTGGTTGTTGCTCCTGATAAATCTACCCTACAAATTGAGTGGCAAACCATGTCGGAAGGACAGATTCTCCCTGTGGCCAAGCTTTCCAAGGAAACTTTCCATGGTTGGCCCAATGCAAAATTATCCCCCATTGGTTTGCTGTCCTTGCTCCAAACTGCTCTTAGACATTCTGGTTTATACAATATTACCACCTTAATTAATCCCTTGTACTGTAATTCCTTATCTAAGGACTCTGCCAGGAAATTTTGCACTGTACATAACATGGCCTCTGCTGCTATGTATCTTTCTGTGTTATCGCCCACTGACAAACAGCTTTTGGAATGTCTAGAACATACCCTTGGTCCTTGTAGTGGTCTAACAGCCCTGCCTTACCTGGTACACTTATTAACAACTTACAATTTATGCATATACCTGTTTTGTTTAACTTACTGAAATATAAAAACATTTGTTATGTGTCATACTACTAACACTTCAGTGTTTTACAGTACTTTATTGCTTGGTAGTTTAGCAGCTTTTCAAATTCATACTCAAGATCCTATTGCAGAGGTATACACCACCAAACATAGAGGTAATTTCAGAAAAAAAACCTAACCCTAATAAAGTCATAAATGTAACACACGTAGAATTGACAGTTCTAATGTCACAGGTGCTATGACACCATCACAGGTCTTTTGGTACAGCCATATCTATTTAAAATAAGGCTGATATTGCTGCTATCAAATCACATTCACAGAAATTCCAAACTGGTTTGATAAATAATATTATACCCCCATTATTGTATGGTGTGGATGGCCTTAGTCAGGAAAAAAATACACTGTATATAACATGCATGACATTGCTAAGGCATTTACAGATTCTGAAGATAAGTTTAATGCCCTCATTGCACAGAACAACAAAGAAGCAGATAGACAATATACTGCCCGTGAGATATTGTGTTTTGCCTATGGCTCATACATCATCACTACCATCAATAATCTTTTCCATGATCTAAAATCCGGAAGGATCCCTAATATCATTCATGATAGACATATCTCTAAATTATATTGTCCTCAATGCAAATCCCCTAGCTGTATTGCCATGTGTATGCAACAAACTCTATTCCACTATCTACAGCTAAAAATGTGGGTTTTGTGACAAAACACCCTAACACTGGTCCATGTTTTACTTCTAAAAAATGCTCTATTAAGAATACAATGTTAGCCAGCCTGGTGGCACTGAGGGTTGAGGTGCTGGACACCACATGTCATGCCATGCTGGTGACCCAGGTTCGGGAATGAACCAGGGCCACCGGGGGTTGGCAGGGGAGGACAGTGATTGAGCATCCGCTGACTGATCTCTTTTTCCAGGGGTGGGTATGGGAAGCACTCGCTCATGGAGCAACCTCTGGCAGTGGCTGGAGGAGTGCCAGTGTAGCGGCGTGGCATAATGCCTGGGGCGGAGCCATGGCACTACATTGCCTTGCTGGCCGTGCTCCGTGGGAAAGGAGGGGGAGGTACAAACAAGCGGAAAAATCCTTCCACATGTCGGTGAGATGACGGTGGCCCCAGGGGACTTCGCTCACATCCCAACTGCCGGCCCAACATGCCTCAGATCTTCCTCCAGGCCAACCTAATGACACCAAGATAGGCACTTCACACTTAAGAGGCTACCACCGTGGGAGGGTGGAATCAGCCCCGGAGATGGTACCAGGGGTTGAGCCTGCCTGGGGTCATTCGAGGGAGGAGATCGAGGGGGAGATGCGAGGGCTCAGGTTGGGAGCAGGGCAGACTCCATGTGGGCACTCCTGAAGAATGCCTGGGGTGTGGATGTAGAAATAAAGTAAAAAAAAAAAAAAAAAAAAAGAATACAATCTTTGTCTCTCTTACTATCTCTTTACCATGTTTTTATCCTACTATAGCATTATTTGACAAACTCGCAACTGTACATTTGCTTGGGCACCTTGATAAAGATGTCTACAAAAAAACACCTAGACTAGCCTCCTCTACTGTCTTCCATCCTATTCTGGATGCCTGGGTCTCTCTGCATATAGACTGCTGTGCAAAGATAGGGTACCTTTACTTGTGTCGATGTGATGTATTTGATGTTATTAAACCTGTCTGCGGCTATTCCCCAGACAGTATCGATTGGTCCTTTTCCATGGACAATGACATCATATCTAATGGCACAAACTTTCCAGACTCAATATCGGCTTCAGACAAGCTTTACCAATCTTATAAAGAGGAGGTTCATCTCCTGTCAACACAGATTTCCAAGACAACCTATACCTGCCCGGTACAGTTGCAAAAAATGGAGATTGCCTACTATTAAAATGCAATATAATCTGAAGCATTGTCTTGCAAGAGTAAAACACCTTGCCTCAGTTTTCCATGGTGTATGGCTTTGATGGGTTCTCTCAGCTTGCGCAGCTGTTTAGCATAGTATTTGCCAGTTATTGTCTTTCCTTTTTCAAGATAATCAATCATGATCACACCTTCAGAGTCCCGGAAGACTGAAACCATGATTTTGTCACATGAGGCAGCCTGCTTGAACATCTTTGAAAATGGAGATACAGTATGTTTCCATTATTTGCTTTGCTGTTTAGACTCTGGATCAAAATGGTGAACCCAGGTTGTATCCATTTTTACAATACAACTGATAAAGTTTGCTGGACCCTTCTTGTATTGTGCAAGAAGTTGGCTTGAAATGTCCCTTCTGGCTTTTTTTTAAATTGTTCTTTATCCTCCCATGACCTGCCGACTCTGACCCTTCAGGGCTGCCAAGGAGTCATCCTCCTGCCGCCTGCTCAACCCGGACCTACCTCCTGGACCCCATGTAGCTGTGGCTTTACCCCTGAGCGGAGACGAATTGAGGCCAAGCACCCCATAATCCTTCATCTTTGTTGAGCCAGAGGTAGCCAGCTGAGTGGGGGCACATCAGAAGCACGCTCCAGGCAGCCCATCATCCTGGAGCCAGCAGGCATTTTCACGTTTACTCCCCTGCACACAGTGTGTGCCCTGAAGTCAAGGCACTGTGCGCCAATGTCCACTGCGTGGCTTGGCCACCCATCCCTCCAAGTAGGGGCTTGTGGTCCCCCGAGCCTATGCTCAGGGTCACACAAGTGTTTTTGTGGGCAATGGCCCCCCACCGTCCCCCCCCAGAGAAGGCAAGCTGTCATGGGGCGCTCAAACAGTTCTCCCCCAGACAGCCCTCCAGTGACCCGAGTCCACTCCCAAACCCGGGTCGCCAGTGTCGCAAGCAGAAACCCAACTGCTGTGCAAACGGGCCAGCCTTCAGGCTTATTTCTGATCATCTTGCTGACACTTTGCTCATGCCCAGGTTTTCACTAAAGGTTGATTGTACTGCCCCAAAATTGATGCCCAAGGTGCTGGCTACATGCTGTATAGTTACTCGTCTGTCTTTCATCACCATTTGATGGACTGTGTCAATGTTCTCCTCTGTGGTCACCTCCCTTGGGCACCCTGACCTAGAATGATCATCTTCAACACTTCTTCTGCAATGCTTAAAAATGCAGCTGAGCCCGTTTCTTGACAGTTTGGGGCTTCTGTCCCAAGATTGTTGACATATCCTCATAGATTTGCATTACAGTCATACCATCGATATGGAGGTACTTGATGATTACTCTGATTTCAGTTTTCTTCATTCTCAAATGATCACCACCTATCAAACTTTCTCTGGCATGTACCTACAAAAGAAAACATTTGATCATTATATCAGTAGGTCATATTCTATTCATCTTGGTGTAACTATACATTGAAAATAATACTAGGTTAATAGTGCATTTCTTTCTGTGTCAGGCCACAAATTTTTTTGATAGACCCTCGTAGGTTCTGTGTGCCAACTGAAAACTAATAAATATAAATTTAATAAAAATAAATAAATAATAAAATGGGTAGAATTAATTCAGGAAATTATTTTTAAAATTCAGCCAGTATGTCATCCAGACTTGGATACTTCCCAGTTTTAAGGGATTACTTTTCCCCCATGGTACAACAATATGGTTTTGTATTCATACATCTTATCTTTTAAAAGTTGATACTAATGAGTAAATATGCTTCTTTCTATATATTAGTAGAGGGGAGCAGGAACACAACTGATGTTTGGGAAGCCAACGTTTAAGTGCAATAATAATGCAATCTTCATATAAAGGTAGAACTGTCCAGCCCAGTACTTTTGCCAACTCTCCAATCCCTCCCTCTGGCATGTATTCCCAGAATTCCTATGGAATTATATAATTTCTGTGATGTGCCACATATAACAGCCATGCTGTCCACCTGTTTTGTATGATACATGAAGTATTCTGCAAATGTGCTGTCATTTTTTTCATTTGATATATGTGGCATACTACATTTCCTCCCATTGCGCTACCTGTGGTGCGGTTTTCTGTAACCACAGTTTAGTTATGGTCTTTCTGGCTGCCGAGAATAGCACTCAGTTAGGTATATAAGGTGTTTTTGCTTAAGTATTGGTGGATAATGTATGAAAGGGGCTTTTTCTGGAGTCAGGAGCCCTACATTAGGTACCAGTTCTCACAGTACTTTGTCAGTAGGACTCTAAAACGAAATAAGGATTGGACAGGACCAGAGAATATGGATATGTGTAGCTGCCTCACCTCTGCATCCCCTCCAGCATGTGGAGTTCATTGTGGGGTGAAATTTGGCTGTTATCTGGGAAGTTTGGAAGTACCTGCAAAACACCTTCTCTCCACACATAAGAAAGAACCTGCGACTTTGTTGTCTAGGCCAGATTTTCCTCCATTGCTGCGAGATCAAGGAGATGGATAGCTCAGCCTCCCAGTTGAGTTGTAGAACGTCCATAATGTCTATGGGCATGTTTAAAAGTGCCTGATGGCAGCATGAGATGAAATGTATGTGAGTGTCACTATCTCTACCTGTTAGAATGATGGGGAATGTAGGGTTTATTAAGTGTAAATCTACCTGTAAGCCAAGTGTTTGTTCTAGGTAATGTCTAATTTGCAGAAATCTGTAATAGACTGTTTTTGTTAGATGGAATTCGGATTGACGTTGTTCATAGAACTTCAAAGTTCCATTAGTATAAAAATGTGAGACCTGAACTAGACCTTGTTGTGATCAAGAACGGAATTTATGATCCTGTCTTGCAGGAGTAAAGGTGGTGTCTAAAGCTGGAATGCTCACTCATCTTGCCACTAGTATGTTCTCTGGACATGCCAAGAAGAGTTTCCAGAGGTGTAGAATATTAGCTGTAAATGTCGAAGGTTCTGCAGCCAGTTCTCTTTCGATTTACACCCACTGGGGAGTGGATGGGTGAGGCTGCATCCAATGGGTGAGATGGTGCGGTAATGCTACTGTTAAATAATGCATTAGGTTCGATAAGGCTAAGACTCCTTTAATTTTGGGTAGATGCAGTTTTTTATAGGTGACTCTTAGTCGGGCCCATTCCATACGAATCGGGATATCGCTTTGTCCCACTTTTGTAATTCCTTTTTCGGAGGGGGGGGGCGATAGAGATATTTTTGAAAAGATATAGAATTCGAGGTAAGATATTCATTTGTATTGTTTATATTCTGCTGATTAAGGAGAGGGGCAGATGGCATCATGTTGTGAGATCAAGGTGTATTGGGTCTGTTAATGGGTGAAAATTTGCACGTAGAGTTTTGATGAATCTTTTGTTAGGTAAATCCCTAAATACTGTATTTATTTGTGATTTATTCCAATGGTATGGGTATTGTTGTATTGTTGGGGATGCATGATAGTTTATCTGTAACACCTCCATTTTCTGACTGTTGATTTTGTATCCTGCTACCTGTTCTATTTATTGAAGACTTTGTATTAAAGCTGTTAAGGATTGTTCTGGTTTAGTAATATAAAGTAATAAATCATCCGCATAATATGCTAGTTTATGATTTTGATCACCTATCTGGTAGCCCTGTATCTGTGAGTTTTGTCTTAGAAACTGAGCCAATGGTTATGCACATACGGTGAAAAGATAGGGAGAAAGAGGACGCCCTGGGCTAAGGTAAAGCGAGTAGAATGGGAGCCATTTGCTTTCACAGTTGCTCGATGGCTGGTATAAATGTCTTGTATACTATTAATAACGTTTGTGAGAAGCTGAATTTGTATAGGATTTTATATATAAATGACCAGTAAGCTCTTTCGAACGCCTTTTGATCATCAAGGCGTAGGATAAGTAATGGTACTATATGGTTCATTTGATGTTATCTGTTATTTATTCTAAATAAAGCCTAACTGGTCAGGGTGAACAAGTATTGGTAAGATGGTGTCTAAATGATGTGCCAATATGCTGGTATAAATTCTATAATCTTGATTTAAGATGGAGAGTGGGTGGTAAGAGTCACAAAGGTGTGCTGGTTTATTTGGATCTAATATTGCTGATATGGAGGCCTGTTGCCACGAGACTGGGCAAGTGGCTGTCTTGTAGCTTTTTTGTAGGGCTTTTGTAAGCCACTACTGGGAGTCAGTTGACAGCGCACTGCACAAATCCCCACCCCCGAGGAAGGACAGCAGTCCTGCAGATGTTCAATCGTTCCTCCCCCTACCGACCCCTGAGCGACCGAGTCCATTCCCAAACCTGGCTCGCTGGCATCCAGCGCCTCAACCCTCAGCACCACCGAGCTGGATCTAAATTTTTAATAGTTGGGATTATTTCTTAGGGTGAGAAGGGTTGGTTTATTGATTGGAGATGTATCTCTGGTAAACTTGGGAGATGTATTTTAGCTAGGAATTCTTGAATTAAGGTCTCAGTGGGGGAGGTTCTTCGGTATATAAATTAGCATAATAAGAATGAAAAATTTCAATTCTTTGTAATAAGCCAGTATTTTCGCCACCCTTGAGCCCTCTTCATCATATTTTTGTCTTAGCCAGAGTAGTGCCTGTTCAGTTTTGTATGTTAAGATGTCCTGGATTTTATTTTGTGTTTGTTTTATTATTAGGGATACAGAATGATCCCCTTGCATGTGTGCTAATTGTAAGAATTGTAATTTCTCTCATAAGTCCTTTAATTGCACTTCTCTTTGTTTCTTTTTATGGGCTACAAATGCCACAATTTCTCCTTGTAGGACTATTTTAATGGTATCCAAGAGGATCTGTGGGGAAGTATGTGTAGAACTGTCTTCTTGAACTATACACAGACTTGAATCTTGTAGCATTTGTATAAACTCTGGGTCTTCTTCTGGTAAAATTGTTAGTGATTTTTCTAATTGGTTTTGAGCTTGCTTAACAATAAAATAACAATTTACTCTTTCCTATGTCAGTGAAATTCTTTACAAAATGACTGGTTTATTTACCCCGCAGGCATTCAACCCCTCATGAATTCAGTCTAAATTACATTCCTCCATGGAACAGAATATTTATAGTAGCAGAAGTGAAGGCTGCATTCAAGGCCATCCCGAGGTCTGGTCTCCCCTAGTACTAGTAGAATTATTATTTTATGGAGAGGTTCAGGGGACAAAGTCCAGGTCATGTCTAGATAGGTACATCACCCAAGGTCTCCACAGCACCTCAGATACGGGGTGTTTGTTATGGAGTTTGGCCGTGATGGATTCCATGTAGTAGATATCTGAAACCACCCTCCCCCCCCCTCCAGTCTGCAAGAATGGGAATAATCATAGATCTCCATCATCCGGTTATAGCCTTCTTTGCAGCTAGAATGTAAATAGGTAGTAGGGTTCGATGTCAGGAAGGTCTATGAGGAGGAAATATAGATAAGAGAACCATCTCGGCCGTAAATTCAACCACCTCTCCTAAACAATCTGAGATCTCCTGTTACAGCACACACCAATATGGTGTTAACTGGGGACATGTCTTAAAGACATGACTGAGGTCACCATACAAGCATGAGCATCTCCACCAACATCTGCCATAGTGGGCAAGTAGGTATTTAGTAAGGACTGCCGGTGAATGAAAAAAACGACTGTGACATTTCCAGGCGAATTCATGCCATTTAGTAGAATGGGTTATGTTTCTTTGCATGCCAAAGGAGATGCTCACAACCAATCCTGTTCTGAAATGTCTAATTCTAGATCTTTACACCAGCTTTCAAAACTGAAAGCAATGAATCACCCATCCCTTCCTAAGAATTTTGTATACATATCCCACTTGGTGACCCCACATATGACCATTAATATCATCCTCAAAATATTTCCATGCCATTGGAATGGAGTCTGGTAACATTGAGGTTACCTCCCTCTGTTGTAGTATATCATTTTTAACCTGGGTATATCTGTAAAGGTCAGTATCTGATAATCATAGGTTGTTTTAAGGGTTTCAAATGGAATGATGCCTGTCGGAGAGAGGAATTGCTTAAAGAATTGGAGACCCACTCTCCTCCATTTTGAAAAAGTGTGATCTGTAGTAGGTGGGAAAAATCTATCATCCCCTGAAATGTGTGTGTAAAAGAAAAAAGTGCCCTAAAACCTTTATGTGATTTTAACTTATAGTTTCAAAATTTGAGCTGTAAAAGGTGTGTAATCCCACATAGATGGTATCTTAGCTGCCGTGGACAAAGTTACCTTGGTAATATCATATAAATCATTTATTGCGAATTTCAAGTCTTTCCAGGGCACCTCATATGTTGGGGACAACCACAGAGACAATATTTAAAAAAAAGGCTGCCATCGCATAAAATTTCAAGTTAGGTAGGTTGGCTCCGACGAGAGAAAGTGGGAGTTGTAATAGGGACATCCTGATTCTCAGCTGCTGGCCATTCCAAATAAAATTTTATATAATTTTATCCCATTACTATAAATAAAAGTTAGATGGGAAGAAAGGCATAGTCTGAAATAAATACAACAGTTTGGGCAGTATTATCATACGAATGGTCTCGAGTCTCTGGAAAAAATGTAGTGGTAATTTGGACCAGCAGGCCATACTGGATTGGATCTGGATAGCTAGAAGTTCGTAGTTTAACAGCTATAGGTTATCTAAATTTCTTGGTATGTGAATTCCCAAGTATTTAAACTTTGTTTTGGTACCACTTTATAGGATATTTATTCTTAAGAGTTGAAGATGAGGTAAAGAATAATGGGAGAAGATCTGTTTTAGCTATGTTTAGCTGAAAACCAGAAACAACTGTAAAATGTTCCAGAGTTTCCCACATCGCAGGGAGAGAGGTCTCTGAAGAAAGGGCTGTCACCAGGACGCCATCAGCGAACAAAATCACCTTATGATCTTACATCAAGAGGAAGCTCTTGCAGCAGGTAAGATGTAGGACTGACGCCACCTGGCGGCAGATCTCGGCAATTCTTTTCTCTAGCAGTACTGACGTGGAAACGCCCACCCGGCATTGGCTCCGCCCCCGACATCACCCTGTATAAAGGTAGTAGGTCGTCCCCATGTGCTCCCGTTCTTTTTTGCCATGACAACACGTTAGATCAGCTCTCTGCTCTTTATCGGTTCCTCAGCTAAGAACAGTTATTTCTTCTTTATTTTTCTCCATGAAAGTGCGACGTATATCCACTACTTCGACCAGGCACTGTAATAAGTGCTCTTTTGGAAAGCAGATCCCTGCCAAAGATGGACATTCGGCCTGCCTCTTTTGCCTGGGCCCAGCCGAGGACACCACTGCCTGTACCCACTGCCAGGCCTTCAACAGCCGAACCAGGATCCGCAGACAAAAGTCTCTTTAAGCCTTTCTGGTGGAAAAACATTTGGCCCAGATGCAGAAGGAGACGTCCTCCGGGTGGGAATCTCGTTCCCCATCTCCACCCAGGAAACATCGGAAGGAGAAGCACCATCACCGGGACCACTCTGGCTCCTCCAGACATGAGGCCAGCTTACTTCCTTCAAGCCTCCCACCTCAGCCTCTCTCTCCAAGGGGCCCGCCTTACAACCCATCAAGATCCGGGCCCTGGACTCCAGTGCTGCAGCAGCTCATAGACCCTCGGACTCTGGTGCTACTGTTAAAAGCCCTCGGACCCCGGCTCTTTGGCTCATAAGATGCCCTCCGACACCAGTTCTGCAGTGGCAAAAAGTAAATCATTCTCCCGATCAGCCTCAGTCAATCCCCGGGAGGCCAAACAGGCTTCAGGGCACTCAGCTTCTTCCCTGCCGCCCAAGACTAAGCCCGACCGGCATCAGTCTGTGGACTCGGACAGACGCCACTCTGATAAGCCCCATAAGTCATCAGACAGGCAGTCTAAGGCCTCTTCTCATTCCGACCGTCCCCACCCATCTCCAGCCAAGGGATGCCCGACGGACAATGCTTCTACCCCGACAGCAGACAAGCCCTCAGCTCCTCCTCCAGCACCAGCTAAGACCACCATACCTCAGCCATTGTCAGTCTCTCCGACATTGCCTGTCGGCACCCCTGGCATCTCTTCTTGAGACTGTTCACCAGTCTACCCGATGCCGGTGCTACTGAGGCATTGCCGACTTTGCCCATTCCACTGACACTGGACCCGACCGACATCGGTGCGGGTCCTGGATGTCCGATGTCGCCTCCTAAGCCTGAGTTCCAGCTGGCCTGGTGGTGCTGACAGTTGAGGCACTGGTCGCTACACCTTGCGTCACGCTGGCGACCAGAGTTCAGGAGCGAGCCCGAGTGCCATGGGTTGGCAGGGGAGGGACCTGATTGAGTGCCTGGAGGGCTGCTCTCCTGTCCTGGGGGAGGGTAGTGGGAAGCCCAGTGCTCCGGTGGCTCCTGGTGGAGATCGGGGCATTGCAGAAGCAAGGGCTGCATGTAACAACATGCCCGATGCTTGTAGGGGTTGCCATGCATCAAGTGTTGGGGGAGTGCACATGCAAGGGAGGAGAGTCAGGAAAATGGAAAAACCCAGATCGGAGGGATAGGCGACGGCACGTATCCTCCATGCCCAGTGCCGGATCCGACTTGGCTGGGCCTCATAGCTCCTCCACCCGGGCCCCGCCCACTAGCCAGAGTCTACCTCCCTAAGGTGCCCAAGATGGAGTAGGGCTACCCTCCCCGGGAAGGTTAAACCGGGGGTGCTGGCAGCTGGGGGGAGAGAAAGGGCAACAGTCTGCAGAGGATCTCAGGTGGGCAGACATACAGGATGGGATGCCTGAGAAAGTTCCCCTGATCTGTGACTGGAGAGAAAAAGAGTTGACAAAAAAAAAGCTCGAGTCCCCTAAGTTGGGTACGTTTCAAGTGAAGGAGCTCTTTAACTTATTGGTGGGAAACCGTCAAACAAGACTTGGTCTCCCCTCCTACTCCTCAGCCCCCTCCAGTCCCTGAGCCAGATTACTCCTGTCCCATCTAGGAATGAGGAGGCTAAGACTCCTGCTAGCCCCAAGAAACACAAAGACAAGCGCAAGAGGACAAGAACTCCTTCCTCTTCCCGCTCTCCTTTGCCCAGGAGGCCTAGACACAAAAAGAGGAGACAACATTCTTCCTCTTCCTCCAGTGCCTACGGGGAATGAGAACCTTCCCTTCCTGATTCTGATCCTAGCTCGCTTCCTGGTGACACAGAGGAACAGCCTAAATCTCCACCCGATGACCCCAGCTTCATGGAGGTCATACATCATATACAGGAGAATATGGGATGGGATACAGAGGCCCTGGACCCTGAAAGCTTGCGTCTGGCAAAGTACCTATGCCAGAAGTACCCCAAGTTGGTGGTTATCCTCCATTAGTGGATATCTTCCAAGATGTCACTTTGGCAACTTGGAGGCACCCACACGCTTCCTCTGCGGTGCCCAAAAAGGCCAATCATTTGTACCGGGCCCCCAAGGACCATTCTTACCTAGCAGAACATCCCACAGCTGATTCAATGGTTATTTTGGCTGCGCATGATCGTTCGCAGAGGCCGAAGCACCTAAGTACCCAGCCGCCTGACAGGGAGTCTAAGCAGCTGGATTCCTTAGGTCATAGGGTGTACTCATCTGCCACTTGCAGCATACGGAGCCTCAGTTTTTTGATTCATATGGTCCAGTTACAAAATGCCCTTTGGGACTAAGGACTGGACATCCTGCAAGGCATGCCAGACTGCCAAAAGGCGGAGCTTGCAAAGCTTTTACAAATGGGCTCGGATGTGGGTATCCACGTCCTTCGAGTGGTGTATGACTCTGCAGACACCTCGGTGAGGGCGGCTGCAACTGGAATTTGCCTTCGGCACCACTCCTGGCTCCGGATTCGACCTAGAGGTTTAAATGACCCTTCTGGATGCCCCTTTCAGAGGCTCTGTGCTCTTTGGGGAAGACACAGAGAAAGTTATTGTCAAACTGCAGGACTCCGGAAAGGCCATCCATTCCATGCAGTCCATGTACCACCTGAAACGGGAGTGTTTTCTCAAGCCCTGTTTTTGAGGCAGAGGGGGACATCGGCCTCAGCAGCACCGTGCTTAGTCTCATGCACAGCAGAGAGGCTTTGGTTGTTGGGGGGGGTCTAGAGGTGCTGCCTTTACCCCCTCTAGACAGGCTTGACATTCTGCCGCCACTCTCCCTCCCCCTCCTTCAACCTGACTATTCAGGCAACCCTCCTCTCCCAGACCTGTCATCGAGAGAGCCAGTGGGAGGTTGTTTTTCTCTTTATGCCCAAGCATGGAGAGAAATCACCTCTGACTAGTGGGTCCTCAACCTTGTGGAGTTCAGGCACTCCATCGAGTTCAAATTCCTACCACCGGACAGACCACCGCCCCCGTCTTATTATCCGAGAGACTACAGGGCTCCCCTCAGACAGGAGATCCAGTCTCTCATACACAAGGATGCCATAGACCGCGTTCTGAGGGCAGAGGTAGACTCTGGTTTCTACTCCCGTGTCTTCCTGGTTCACAAGAAGTTGGGGGATCTAAGACCTATCCTGAATCTCATCAACCTCAACCGGTGGGTCTCCTGTCAGAGATTCTGCATGGTGTCGCTCCCAAATCTCCTCCCCTTCTTGATGGTCGGGGATTGGCTGTCATCACTGGATATGCAGGACGCATATCTCCACATTCCCATATGCCAGAACCATTGGAGATTCCTCAGATTCAGGTTCAAGGGTCAGTCCTACCAGTTCAAGGTCCTTCCTTTCGGTCTCTCCTCTGCCCCCAGGGTCTTTACAAAGTGTCTTGCTGCCATCGCAGCAGCTCTGCACAGAGACGGACACTTCCTGTTCCCCTATTTAGACGATTGGCTTCTTCTGGCCCCATCCAGACTGCATCTCTGGGAGACCATACTGGACACTCTCACGCTCTGTTGACATCTGGGGATCACAGTGAACCCAGAAAAATCCCAGCTCTTTCCTTCTCAACATCTTCAATTCATAGGAGCTTTTTTGGATACTTCCCTAGAGAAGGCCTTCCTACCTTCCGACAGAGCAGAGCGCCTCAGGGCACTGGCAATCCAGATCTGTTCAGCCTCTGTCATACCCACCAGATCCATTCCCAGGATTCTGGGCCACATGGTGGCTGCCATAGTTTCGGTCCCATTCACCAGGCTGCACATGAGCACTATTCAGTGGACGCTTCGCGTCCAGTAGGACCAAACCAGAGTTGACTTGGATTTGCCTATCAAAATCACAAAGCCAATCTGTCAGGAGCTCCGCTGGTGGGGGTCCACTCAGAATCTCTGCAAAAGTCTCCCCTTCCAGCCAGACACTCCTCCCCAGACTCTCACTACGGCTGTGTCCAGGATGGGATGCGGGGGTTCTTCTGGGGACCCACAGGACTCAAGGGCTGTGGTTCCCCCCTTAGAGGAGAACCTGCATATTAACATGCTCGAGCTCAAAGCCATCCTGTATGCTCTACAGGCTTTGGCTCCATTCCTTATGCCCAGTCACCTTAGTGTTCAGACAGACAACACCTTGGCGATGTTCGGCATCAACAAGCAAGGGGGCATACACTCTTATCCCCCTCTATTGGGAAGCTATGAGGGTGTGGGACTGGGTGATGGAGCATCAAATCAGTCTTTCAGCGATTGACGTCCCAGGTTCCCTGAACGTGGTTGCAGATGCTCTCGGCTGGGCCTAACCACTCTTTCATGAGTGGTCCCTGCTACAGTCTGTGGCAGACGCACTGTTCACCAGATGGGGGATGCCAGAGTTGGATCTCTTTGCATCTCAATCCAATGCAAAACTGCCCAATTTCTGCTCGCTTGATCCCAAACCTGGAGCCTTTTGAAAAGACACATTGTCCCTATCCTGGAACAGGAGGTTCCTTTATGCATTTTCTCCCTTCCCCCTCTTGCAGCAGGTACTCCTCAAAGCCCAATCAGAGGGGGTGATCATGATCCTGATAGCCCCTCTGTGGCCCAGACAGATTTGTTTTCCACTGCTCCAGCATCTCATGGTGGAGCTTCCATGACCCCTTCCTCTTTCGGGTCAGTTACTCTCTCAGCAACAGGGAGCTCTGGTCCATCCCAATCTACACTCCCTCCACCTTTATGCTTGGCTTCTTCGGACCTAGCTAAGCTTAGATTCGGAGTATCTGATGAAATAGCCCAAATCTTGGTTGAGGCATGGAAGCCCACTACCAGGGCCACTTACACCATGAAATAGAAGTGTTTTTGTCTTTTGGCCACAGCCAGGAGAGTGGACCCTCTGGTCTGTCTGGCCAACTCTATTCTTCAATACCTGCTATCCCTGTCGGAGTTAGGTCTCAGCTACTCCTCCATTAAAGTACACCTGGCCACTGTTTCAGCCTATTATCACTGGATCCAGAACAGGATGGTGGCTCAATTGGATGTAGTTAAAACCTTTCTTAAGGGGATCCTGCATCTCCGACCGCCTGTCCGGGACCCTGTTCCTCCCTAGGACTTATTGTTCATTTTGGAAAGGCTTACGCTTCCCTCCTTTGAACCGGCCATGAGTTGTGAGCTTCTCTACCTCTCCTGGAAGACATTGCTCTTGGTGGTAGTCACCTCTGCTAGATGCATTTCTGAGCTTCATGCCCTGATGTGTAGAGAGCCTTATCTTATTTTTCATAAGGATAGGGTGGATCTACTCACCAATCTTAAATTGCTTCCCAAGGTTGTTTCAGAGCTTACTCTGAATCAGACAGTTCAACTTCCGGTTTATTATCCAGAACATTCCAACAGGGGTGAGGTGCTGTTACACACCTTAGATGTGCATCGAGCTTTGCGCTGTTACTTGTCGAGAACCAAGGAGGTCAGGAAATCGAATCAGCTTTTTGTGTCCTTTGCGGACAGGTCCTTGGGGCGCTCTGTCACCAAACAAACGCTTTTGCGTTGGTTGGTTCATTGTATTTCCTTTTGTTATGAAAAGGGTGGGAAAACCCTTACGGGTGCGATCAGGGTGCACTCCACCAAAGCAGTCGCTACTTCCTTAGCGGCGCTCAAGAGAGTGTCGGCGCTGACATTTGTGCTGCCGCCATTTGGCACTCTGTTCACACTTTCATCAGGCACTACAGTCTGGATGTTATTTCCAGGCATCGAGCAGTTTTTGGCCTGGCACTTCTCCAGGGCCTTATTTCTTGAGCGGTCTCTCTCCCCTTGTGTGTTTGCCTCTCCTTCCTTCTCCCATTGGTTGTCTTAAGTTTTATACCGTTCGGGAGTGTGACTGTATGTTGACTTCCCCTTCCCAAGGGTTGTCTTAAGTTTCATACCACTCGGGTGCATTTCTGTATGTTTACCCCCACCCTTTCCCAAGGGTTGTCTTTAGTTTTACACTGCTTGGGAATCAGTCCTACATGTGTTACCTGCTGCAAGAGCGTCCTCTCGAAGTAAGATAGTACAGTTACATAGAACTTACCATAACAGTAGATCTTCAAGAGAAGCTCTTGCAGCAGGTATGATTTTCCCTCCCTCCTTCCCCCGGGAGTAAGCCTCTCTGCTCTGAGCCAAAGATTTAGCCTTCTGTTGCGGGTTTTGTTTTGCCCAAAGTTCTTGTGGTCTAATTTTTATCCACAGATGTTGGATTTGGCCTGACATTGGCATACAAGAACTGGAGTACGTGGGGACCACCTACTACCTTTGTACAGGGTGACGTCAGGGGTGGAGCTGACGCCGGGTGGGCGGTCCCACGTCAGTACTGCTAGAGAAAAGAACTGCTGAGATCTGCCGGCAGGTGGCATCAGTCCCACATATGTCACCTGCTGCAAGAGCTTCTCTCGATCTACTGTTACGGTAAGTTCTACGTAACTGTACTTTCTCTCTGACCCACTGGGACTCCCTCTATCTGAGCATTCCTTCAGATGGCTTTGGCCAAAGGCTCAATGTAAAGGGTGAATAGTAGTGGGGATATGGGGCATCCCTGTCTTGTGCCCCTTTGTATAGGTATTGGTTGAGATAAAGAGCCATTAACACAAATATAGGCCTTGGGGTGAATATAAATGTTTTTCAGGCAAGAAAGGAACAAATCCAGAAAAAACAGAATTTGGAGAGGTTGGCCCACAAAAATTCCCATCCCATCTTATCGAACGCTTTATCAGCATCTAAACTTACTATAGTGGAGGGGATCTTTCTGGCATGACTATACTCCAAAAGGAGCAGAACTCGGTGTAAATGATCAGATGTACTCCTCTGTTTTACGAAACCTGATTGGTCTCTATATATTAGCTGCAAAAGTATAGGTTCCAGCCGCTTGGCCCATACAGCCATAAATATTTTGTAGTCCACATTCAAAATGGAAATGGGACAATAGGACGGTGGAAGAGTGGGATCTTTCTCGGGCTTAAGTAAGGGAGAGAGAACAGCATAGCTCCAAGAGGGTGGTGGGGTTTCTGTCTCTGCCACTGCATGACAGGCCGGTAGAAAACTGGGAAGCAGCTGTGGTGCAAAGGTCTTATACCACTCCGGGCTAAAACCATCCGGGCCAGGGCATTTCAGGGGTTTTAAATCTCTGACATATTGAAGTATCTCTTTAGGCCTAATTGGTCACTCCAGCATGTTGGTTTGTAGCTCTGACAGCATAGGTAGATGGAGCTTGTCTAGAAATGTAGATATCGCCACAGTTTGAGTCTGGGGTGGATGGGGGCTTCATATAGATACAGAGTTTCATAAAATTGTGTAAAAACTTGCCTAATTTGTTCTTCCTTGTAAGTGGTTGTACCAGAAGTATTAACTCTTATTTTTAAAATAGTCGAGGCTCGTTTGTTAGCTGTAAGTTTCGGAGCCAAAACCTGAGCTCCCCTGGTTCCCCCTTTGTAGCTATATTGTCTTAAATAATTCAGGCTCTGGAGAGTTCTATAATCTAAGATTTGTTGTATTTCTTGTTTTAGGCTTCTAATCCAGTGCTGGAGAGCTACATCACCCTCTCTGTATAAGAGTTGGTATGAAGCTAGGTGATCTGTTAAAAAATTAAGCCTGGCATTCATCTTCTTTTGTTTGTGGGAAGCGTATTCCAGTATCTCCCCCCGGAGAACTGCTTTTAAAGCATCCCATTGAATTGGATAGGAGACTTCAGGGGTTAAATTATCCTGGATTACTTGTGGGATGCGTTTCCTGAGATGATCTTGGAATTCTTGATCCCGCAGGAGGAATGCATCGAACCTCCAGAGCCTGAATCTCTTTTGTTTACCCAGGTCAATTTTCAGAATTATGGGATTATGATCAGATGATACCCTAGGCTCGACTAATGTATATTGTATCAATGTGAGATGCTCCCCTGTGATAAGAAAATAGTCTAACCTAGAGTATGTGTTGTGTCTCCCTCGATACCCAAAGAAGTAAAATTGCCCTTTAAATATTTAGCGGCCTTAGAAAGCCTGTTCAGGTTGGGGTTAAAGGAATCAACATGTGGATGGAAGGGGATATTAAAATCCCTGCCCATAATCAGGACCCCCCTGAGCCTTTCCATTACCCTCTGTAAAAAGGTCCGTACTACTGGAAGTGATGTTTGTGGGAGAAGATACGTATTAACTAGGGTCACTGCCTGAGAGTATAGTGACCCTGTCAGGATCACATATCTACCTTGTGGATCTAGGTAGGTATCCTGAATTTCTGGTGGGGTTGAGGATGGGATTAAAATAGCTGTTCCCCTCTTGCGACCCCTCGGGGGAGAGGGTGCTATAACACGATATCTGCCTCCCCAATGTAGCTTGGAGTACACTGCCACTGAGGTGAGATTCCTGTAAAAAATATAAATCTGCCTTCTGGTTTCCTAAGTGTTGCATGATCTTATACCGTTTTACAGGAGAATGCAACCCATTCACATTCTGGGGAAAAAAATGTTTACTGGTACATTAACCATTGTCCCATGTAGGAGATAGTGTAGTTATGGGCCTAGAAGATTGCAGAATCCCTAGAGGGCATAACAAAAAAATCAGTGAAGGTTACATTTCCTGCATTTCACCCCGCATCCAGTGGTCCTAACAGACCATGTCCAGATAGAGTGATAGCTTCATATATATTAGCCCTCCAGAGAGCAACTCCTTCAGCCATGAAGGGGGTATCTGAACTCATTTTAGAGATTGTGTCACCATCCATTTTTAAAATTAACATAACTTCAACAAAATTCAACACCAGTTTCAACAACCAGAAACTTTGTCTATTAACCTGTCTCCTTTTGGAGATAACTATGTACAGTCGTTCCTCAACAGTTGGGAGAGACATAACAGTTTCCCACCCGGATCCCAGGGTAGGCGAAATTCCTCTTCTATAGGAAAGTGGGGCACTACCCACCAACGGTGAATAAAGACCCACCTGAGGGGGAACACCCCCTCTAGGAACAGTCTCAATAATAAAAGAGAGCTGTTCCTGTGACGGTATTGACATGGGTGTTACATTATCATAGGGAGATCTGAAAATCTGAGAATTTGCCAGCAGATAAAGGCCTAGAGGTCTATCAAGTCTGCTCGAATGTGCAGCTAGCACCCCTTATTCTGCAGCTGCCCCCCTTCCACCCTTCCCCTTCATTAACCCTCCCCCTTGTCCTGTCCCATCCTCGTTTGAAGCAGTCCACTGTTCTACTGCATACCACTTCAGCAGGTAATGCATTCCACCCAGCCACCACCCTCTTTGTAAAAAAGTGTCTCCTCATCTCCCTCCTGAACCTTCCTCGCTCCAGTCTCATATCATGGCCCCTGGCCCTCCCCTTCCTTACTTTGAACAGCCCCTCTGTACCAGTCTTGTTTATTCCTTTCATGTATTTAAAGGTTTCAATCATGTCACCCTGTCTCTCCTCTCCTCCAGTGAGTACATGTTCAACTCCTTCAACCGCCTCTCGTATGATAAGTCCCCAGCCCTTGATCATCTTTGTCGCTTCCGCGCTGCACCCCCAGTAACTTGGCACGTCCTCTTCAGATACGGACGCCAGTACTGCACGTAGTACTCCAGGTGTGGTCTAACCACGACCTATACAGTGGCAGAATCACCTCTTCCCTCCTCGAGGATATACTCCTTGCAATACAACCCAGCATTTTGTTGGCCTTTGCAGCTGCCTTCCTACATTGTGCCGAGTTGTTCATTGACGATTCAAGATGTCAGATTTCCATAAGTTTGAGGGGGAAGAACTGACACCCCACCTGCAAAAGAAAGAAAGGATCAAATCTCCTCCAGGGTCTAATTACAAAATGTAGAGTTGGGTCAGGAAGTGTAAGCCGGGGGCGAGTCTCCTGCCTTAACATAGGCCTGAGATTAGTGGCCTCTAGGGGGCGCATAGGACTCTCCAATCTGAATGTTGCTGCTCTTGTTGTATAGGCCCATTACTACCTGTGGGAACATCAGGTATAGCTCCCTTATGAGGCCTGGTGTTGGTGGAGAGGGGGGAAAGGTTATTAGTATGAGATCCTGTCACATCAGTATCAGTAACATTTAAGCCCCCCAGAACCGCAGACTAGGGAGCTACTGATATTAAGCGGAAGCTCAAGGGGTCAGGGTAAACATGCCTCACTAGGCGGGAGCTAAGTACCTGGACAAAATGAAACCCTTCACATAGGAGAGGAGGCCCAGCAGATTAAGGCAGGTGGACCCATCCCTCCCCCCACGACCGGGCCCATGATAGTAAGACTGTTAATCCCATTCTCAAATGGAAATTGGTAATGATCCGTGGTCTGCAGGGAATGACCTTCCCTCCAAAACTCCACTCGCTGCCTTGGTCCTCTCCCCGCCCACCCCAGACAAGGGTATATGGTATTAAACTGTTTAGCCACCTCTCCAAGGCCTCAATGTCCCACTTCTTGTTCCCCCTTGAAGTTCCAGCTGCCCATAACCACGATATGATTGGAGCCTCCAAACTTGCTGGGCTCTGAACAATTCCAGCTGGCAAAGTGGTTAGGCAGACAAATGTTCATCCAGGAAGGTGCAGCCCGACAATCCTCGAGGAATAGGAGAGAAGGAAAATACTCTCCAACCACCGAGAAGGGGGGGGCAGAAATAGCACCAAGCCAGGCTGCGCAGGGGAGTAGGGAGAGCAAGACACTCTGCTGGCCTCACCTGGTGGCCAGATCAGTAGTGGAGGCTTTTAGTTTTATTATCGTAGTGACCGTGAGGCCTACTATGGAGCAATTACCCGCCCTCTACCCCATCACCCTAGCTCAACCGACCCCCAGCGGAACAGTACCTTAATGTGACAGTCCAGCTCTCACTCTGCCTGCAGCATCGGATTCCTCAGCAAACACACGCCGTCCATTAATTTCTGGAGGCAGGGATCTCCACTCTCCATGTGAAGCTTTTCTTGGGTGGCAGACCTGGAAGGCACAGGTAGGTCCCTCGGTGCAAATTTGGGATCATTCTGTGACAGGATCCCCCACTGGAGCAAATCTGATTTAGCCTCTGCCACTGTATTATAGGTAGTGGATCCAGTCAGGAACAGGACAACCAATTTTGCAGGGTACGGAGTGTGGAATTTCAGATTTTTAGCCCGCAGAAGGGGAAACAAGGGGGAATACTCTCATCTCATATGTTGGGTGGCAGGCGCATAGTTGTTACCGAAGATAATGCTATTGTTGCCCAGCATCACTTTTTGTTTGCGCCAGGCTTTTGTAAGAAGCTGGTCTTTTTGATTAAAATTGGAAAACTGCATTACAAAAGATCTGGGTCTAGCCTCAGGCTTCAATGGCTGGGGACCCAGCGCCATGTGCGCCCTTTCAATGTCAGTCTGATAATCAGGGCCCAGTTCACGTACCAAGCACAACAAATGGTCTGCAAATGCCACTGGGTCATTCCCCTCTTCTCCCTCTCTTAAACCCTTCTATTTTTCCTCCTCCTTCGATTTTCCATGTCCTCCTGTCTCGTCGAGGTGTAGAGTTCTTCCTCAGCCAAAACTCGTATGGTTCTCTCCAGGATGGCAATTTTGTCAGTGTTTTTGGAGATTTGGGCATCGGCCTCTGCAGCCTGAATCTGCAGGTCCACCACGTCAGTGTGGATCTCTTTGAGAGCATCCCTCATCTCAGAACGAAACTTGGCAATTGCAGAGAGGATCACCTCTGATTGTGAGTCATTTGGCATTGCCTTTTTTAATCTCTTTTGGCCCTTCTGCTCTCAAACTGCAGGGTGGAGTGGGAAGTAGCGTCGGAATCTAGCAGGCAACCGTCCTCGTCCTCCGGTGGCTTGCGAGGGGCTGGAAGTGGTTTTGGTCCTGTCGTGCCATGCTTTGAGGGGATATCACCATTGGAAAGTTCTTCCCCGAAGCTCAGAATGGTAAGGTAAACATTTTTAAATACAAGATAGTTAGTGGAGCGGGGAAGAAATGCCTTTTATAGTTGCGGTGTGGTGTGAGCTCTAATCCCCGTGTGTTTACAGCACCATATCACAACCAGAAGCTCCTCATGTTTGCATTCTGATTCTGTAATTTGCTCAAACCCGAATTTGAGCAAATTTTTTTTTTTTTTTTTTTATCATTTAACACTTTTTCCTCACCTGCAGTCACAGTCCTGCACTACATCCAGCCACCGCTCCTCTGTTCCACTGCTGACCCCAAAGCTCTGCATACCCAGCTGGCAGACGCATCTACACCTGCGAAGAGGGCCCCCCCCCATAGCCCCCGGGCCTGGCGAGGAACCATTACCGGCACATGCCTTCTGGGCATCATTGGCAGGTGAAACTGCTGGCATCAAGCTGCCACAGATCTGTACTGCCTTTTCCCCACTTATCTCCTCAATGGAAGCACAGACGTGCAAGGACGTCGGTGCACTGGCATGTAGATGTCTGCCATGCTCCCCCCCCACACTGGCACCCGCACAACTGCAGTACCACCAGGTGTCCCCAGGGACCAGCAGTGTGCAGTGTGCATTCACCCCTTCTCCCCAGGACTAAGAGAGCTGTCGTCGGACGCTCAATCCTAGTCCTCCCTTGCTGACCCCCGATGACCCAGGCTCATTCCCGAACCCAGGTTGCTGGCAGAGCGAGGTGTGGCATCCAGCGCCTCAACCCTCAGCACTACCGGGCCAGCCCATATTTGATCAATTTTTGATGTTCTGGGCTACTGAGATGGTCTCCTGCAGCAGTTAAAGATCTGCATGCAGTTTTTTTAGTTTTGTTTTTTATAGTCTGGTATCTCTTTTCCATGCTGGACAGTTCATTTACATTGTGAGATATTATTGTCTTACATTTTGATGTCATTTTAAAATATTAATAAGTGGTAAGGCTTCCCTTAATAGTGTAAATATATTATACTTTTTTTTTAAACTTTCTTTATTTATAAAATTTTATAATCAGAATACATTCAAGATACATTCAATCTTCTAATATAAATGGTTACAAAGGAAATTTCATAGACAGAATCATACAGTTCTTCATCTATTTCTGGATATCACTAGGGGTGGTGGATATCTAATCAGTTATCTGATTATTTACTTGATGAGGATCATTTAATCTGTATATGGCTTCTGGTAGCTATTTTTTATTCCTGAGGTCAGGAGACCCAAAAAGGACTAGAGTCTTCACTCCCACTCCCTTCAGGAAATCAGTGAGGATAGAAACATAGACTTTGACGGCAGATAAGGACCGCTTGGCCCATCTAGTCCCATTTCCCTACCTACAGGATAGGCCGCAGATCCTAGTTAACCAACAGCCTATTTCTTCCTACCCCTCCACAAGAAATGCCTTATGTCTGTCCCATGTATTCTTGAATTCTCCCACAGTTTTAGACCCCACAACCTCCTTTGTAAGGCTGTCCATGCATCCACTATCCTCTCTGTGAAATAATACTTCCTCACATTACCCTGAACCGCCCTCCTTCTATCTTTAAATTGTGTCCCCTTGTTCTTGCAAGTCCCTTTTCTGAAAGATGCTACCCTCTTGGACTTTGTTGATTCCACTGAGGTACTTAAAAGTTTCTATTATGTCCCCCCTCTCCCTTCTTTCCTCAAGGGTATACATATTAAGCACCTTTAGTCTCTCCTCATACGGCTTCTCTTGCAGACCCTGCACCATTTTAGTTGCCCTCCTCTGGACTACCTCTATCCTGTCTATGTCCTTGCAGAGATATGGTCTCCAGAACTGGACACAGTACTCCAGATGGGTCTCACCAACTGTCTGTACAGAGGGATAACAACTTCCTGTTTTCTGCTGCTGATGCCTCTCCTATACATCCCAGTATACCCCAGCCCTCCTACTGCATTCTCACATTGCTTGCTAACCTTAAGGTCATCTGATATGATTACCCCTCAGGTCCCTTTCCTTTTTTGTTGTTGTTACTACCTCCCCACCCATTGTATTCTTCTCCTGAGTTCTTGTTTCCCAGGTGCATTATTTGCACTTCTTTGCATTGAATCCTAGCTGCCATACTTCGGCCATTCCTCCAACCTTGCCAAGTCCCTTTTCATCCTTTCCACGCCCTCAGTATCAGCCTTGTTGCAGATCTTTGTGTCATCTGCAAAAGGCATACTTTTCCTTCCAGTCCCTATGCAATGTCACTGATGAAGACATTAAAAGGATTGGACCCAATACTGAACCTCTGGTACCCTACTAGTAACCCTCTTCTTCAGAGTGACTCCATTTACAATTACTTTCTGTGTCCTGTTGTGCAGCCAATGTTTTACCCAGGCTACCACCCTGGGACCCACTTCCAGGCTGGTTAATTTGACTATTAATCTTTGTGTGGGACTGTGTCAAATGCCTTGCTAAAGTCTAGGTAGGCCATGTCCACAGCTCCTCCTGGTCTACTACTTTGGTCACCCAGTCAAAGAAATCTATTAGATTCATCTGACATGACCTTCCGCCTTGAACCCATGCTGCCTTGGGTCCTGTGCTCCACTGGCCTCTAGGTACTCAACTGTTCTTTCCTTCAGAAGTGACTCCTTCACTTTCCCTACCACAGAGGTCAGACTGACAGGTCTGTAGTTTCCTGCCTCTGTCTTGGTCCCACTTTTGTGAAGGGGAATCACATCCGCCTTCCTCCAGTCCTTGGGTACCACACCATCCTCCCATGATTTATTAAAAAGAGTAGCCAGTGATTTCACTAGTTCCTCCCTTAATTCTTTTAGAATTCTGGGGTGAATTCCATCAGGACCCATTGCTTTGTCCACCTTCAGTTTTAGGAGTTCTTGCAGAACCCTTTCTTCTGTGAAAGGACTGGGATCGACCCCCCTATCAAGAGTGCTTCTGTTAATTGGATTAGGCACTTCACCGTCCTCTTTTGTGATAACAGGAATTCAATTACAGAGATGGCCCCCTAAGGGAAAAAAGGGGGGGAAATCATTTACTATGGAACAAAATCAGGTCTATCCCCTGCCAGGTATAATACCCAACATCTCCATAATATTTCGAATTGAGGCAATCTTTTATTCAAAGAAGCCGTCAATGCCTCCATTCTGTATATGTTTATCATAATTTGCTGCCAATTGCCTATGGTGACAGGGAGGTGAGACTTCCAGTTCTTGGTTATAGCCTTCTGGGCGGTTAAGAATGCTTTTTTCAGAAATCTGGTGGTGAGCGGGTCCCCAAACCCCTCCGGGACTTCTAAGAACAAGAAACAAGTGGGTGATGATATATCTGGTGTAAATATTATTCCCAGGACTTGTTGCAGCTCCAGCAAGAAAGTAGACAGTACTGGGCAGCTCCACAGCATATGAAAATATGTTGCCTGCGTCTGTCCACACCCCCTTCAACAATCTGCCTTGTTGTCAGCTAAATTCTGCCCCAAAATCTTTGGGGAGCGAAAATACCTGGTGAAAATTTTCCAGGAAAAATCTTGCCAGCTGACGGCTGAAAGACCCCAGTGTATTGTAGAGTGGGCCCTAGTCCAAACTTCCTCCGGGATTTGACTCCCCAGGTCCCTTTCCCATGCTCTCTTTATGGAATCTGTAGTGTCTCCCTTCCAGACTAATAAATCCCTATATAGACTAGAGATAATGTGGGTCCTGATAGGTGCTCTCTCTATAGCTTTTTAAGAGTAAGGACAATCTGGGGGGGGCGGGAGATATTGACCCCCCCCCAGCTAAATTCCAACATAATCTTCTTTGCCAGGTTCCTAACTTGAAAGTATCTAAATCTATCTTGCCAGGGGATGTCATATCTGTGTACTAGAACCTCAAAGGGGACAATCTCTCCTCCTTCTATAAAATGCCAGATTAAATGCAGGCCTCTTGTCTCCCATTTCCTGAACCCACCATTCCAAATCCCTGGTGAAAAAGAGTCCAGATATGGAACAGAGAAAAGAAGGAATTTCCAATTCTTAGCCCTTTTGTCATTTAGGATGTTATGCCACATCTCAAGTGTAAATGCTGTAAAGGGATTTTGTAAATGTATTATACTGTTACAGAGAGTTGAAGCCACATTCATTGCCACCCCACCACATGCCAACCATTATACCACTCATCTTTAAATAGTTACATTTTAAGATAAGCCGTAACCACCACATAGTACTTATCATTCTGACCGCATTGAATGTACCACCTGTTAAAATGACTGGGATGGGAATTTTTAACTAGTGAAATGGGGAAAGGTCTCAAAGGTCACATTAACGTCACAGAACCTCTTAGGGGATAGGAAAGTGAAACTTAGCCTTGGCCTACACAAACTTAGCCAACAGAGCCAGTAAACAATTAATCGGAGAGTGTGTGATGTAACCATCTCCTGTTGTGTAAGGTAGTGACAAGGGACTTCCAAGGCAGGACGTATATTATTGAACACCCCTTGTGACAATATCTTAACGTCCAAATAAGCTTGCATGGTCTTGTGTTGTCAAAAGACCCTCTGTGCTATTAGTGTAAGCCTTTCATAACTCTGGAATGCCTTTTTTTTTTTTGGTGCGTGTAATCTATTTTTCTGCCCCGTGCTCGCTGGTCCACCACTCCTTCGGGCTCTACCAAGTTCCCCCCAGCCCCTACTGTCCTTACCCAGCCCTCCTCTGATCCTCTTATTGCAGCCAACACCTGGGATATCCCTTTGCTGGGCAGGTCCCCCTTCTCCGAGGGGGGAGGCACCAGGGGGAGAGGCGTGACCCCAGCTCATACTCCTAGGGCCCGGGGATGCTGCCGAGGAACAGGAGGGCTCTGGAGGCCCTCAGGTAACAGAGAGCCATCATCCGGCGGCCAGTGAGTGATTTTCCTGGCTTTCTTAAGGTGCATGATGTCAGGACGACAAGGCAAGAGCCGACGTCTGTCATGCACCACCCCAATGACTCTGATGTGCTGCTCTACCTCGGCCTCCACCAGTGGTCGCTTCAACACTGGGTCGCAGCCCCTTCCCTCCCTGAAGACAGTGAGCAGTCATGGGACACTCAAGCTGCCTCCCCCGGCCAGCCCTCCAGCAACTCGAGCTCGTTCCCAAACCTGGGTTGCTGGCGTCGCAAGCAGAAATCCAACCGCTGTGCCGATGGGCCAGCCTAGGAATGCCTTTTTAATTGTAAGAGGTTCTGCAGTGGGCATTTTTTGGTGACAGAAAACCATGCAGGCTTATTTGGATGTTAAGAGGGACCCAAAAGGCTTGAGATTGTTAAAAAAAAATTCTGCATTCGGCAACGACAGATCACTGTTATGCAGAAGTGGAGAAAGGAACTGCACAATGATTCCCCCAAGTTAATTAGGTGCATTCTGAGAGATACTAAGCGTCTTTAGGAAGAACTGACAGAACAGTTACATGAAAAAGAAAAAAAAAATCCAATCATTTGCTAACTGCCCTGTCTTTGAATATTATAAAAAAGACCTTATAAACCCTTTGAAAAATGTGATAACATAACAAAAGTGATAATATTATAGAAGTTTCTGAGAGATGAGCAGGACTACTTAAATGACAGTGTTATGACTGGGCGAAACATACTAAGTCTATACTAAAGAAAATGGACCATATAATGGGGAGAGCAGCTCTGTGGACTCCAATTCAATGTTTTATTTAGAGGAAGAGGAGGGGGTCCCCCCGGCCCGGAGAAGCCCCAGAAATGTACAAGAATCAACAAGAGAAGAAGAATCAGCATTTCTATAGAGCTTTTCATACACAGTATCCCAAAGCGCTTTACAAGCAATGCTAGACTGGTAGCGAAGTGACTGAATGTGTGGTGGCGGCCATATCGCACATCACCACCCACACATGGCCTGCATAATTGCATGAACCGGTTTATAGGAAGGGGAATGTTGGCCAGGACACCGGGAATGTTCCCTGCTCTTTGCGAAGAGTGCCCTGGGTTCTTTTACTTCCACCTGGACACCCACCAGGACAACACCAGGATGGGCAGAAGGGACCTCGGTTTAACGTCTCATCCGAAGGATGGCACATCCCAGCAGTACAGCACCCTCCAATACTGCACTTGGATGTCAGAGATTTTTAGGTGCAAGTCCATCCTGGTGTGGGACGAGAACGCACAACCTTCTGATCCAGAGGCAGATGTGCTACCAACTGAGCCACGCTGACAGGATGAGGAGAGGCAAGAGAGAGGACAAGGTTACAACAATTACAGAGGAAAACAGAAACATGTGGTTCCAGCAGAATCAATATTAAATCCTATTGCACTCTGTTATGCTGCTCTGAGTGACATTCAAACTGCCGTTTTCACTAACGTTGAATTTTATGCCCTTATAAATGAACAGAGGACTATGGAACTGAGTGAGATGGTACCATTTATAAACCTTGATTTTTTTTTCACAGATATTGATTCACATTCACCTGCAATAGAATTTAGTGAGATAAAAGCAAGTGAGACCATACCAATGACGAACACTGACACACACTCCAGTCATAAGCAGCAGTGTATACCCTTGAGGAAAGAAGGGAGAGGGGGGACATGATAGAAACTTTTAAGTACCTCAGTGGAATCAACAAAGTCCAAGAGGGTAGCATCTTTCAGAAAAAGAGACATGCAAGAACAAGGGGACACAATTTAAAGATAGAAGGGGCGGTTCAGGGGTAATGTGAGGAAGTATTATTTCACAGAGAGGTTAGTGGATGCATGGAACAGCCTTCCTGAGGAGGTTGTGGGGTCTAAAACTGCAGGAGAATTCAAGAATGCATGGGACAGACATAAGGCAATTCTTGTGGGGGGTTGGAAGAAATAGGCTGTTTGTTAACTAGGATTTGCAGCCTAACCTGTAGGTAGGGAAATGGGCAGACTAGATGGGCCAAGCGGTCCTTATCTGCCGTCAAAGTCTATGTTTCTATGATTCAACTGATAACGTTATCAACTTGTCTGCATATAACCTCATGAAAATCAAAAGACAAGCACTGAATAAAGGACTGGGTTTTGTCCCTTCAACAAGGGTCTAGAAGTCAATAAGGGCCAATAAGTTTGAAACATGTGTGGACCTCAATAGATTTGTACATTTGTTAAATCTTAAGTGTTTTTTTCAACCAGAGAATGCACAGTCACAGACTGATGTTAGGGGGTTTGAACTCACAACTTGGAAGATGAAATAAGAGGTCAAAAAGGGTTGTCAGAAATACCTGTACTACATAAATGGCCCACTTTTATACTACCAATGAACCCCACTGTTCACACTTAAAGCATGTGTGCATGATCTAGAAGTGTATTACAAAGAAAGTGAGAAAAATAGATGTTCCAACAACTTGTCAAAAGTGGAAAGGGACGCGATTGAGCATTTGGGTAACAACCAGGAATTAACAATAAAACTGGCAGACGTGTGTGTGTGTTGATGTTAAAGGGACACTGTCAGCCCCCTTAGGTCTCAAAATGTCCCTAGTTTAAAAAACATATTTTATGATTGCCAACATTCTGTAAAGATTGTTGATGTAGCTGGTAGTTTGATTTTAACTCATGTTTTCTTTACAAAAGTAAAAAACAGATTGCCCAACATACTGGTGTTATCACACCAAACAGGTTTGGTTACATTCCTTAATCAGCTCCAAATACATCTTTCCTGGACTTGGGAACACCCACAAAACATTCTAGCACCTCATGATGCTGTGGGAGTTTAGGAGGCTACTTCCTTATGAGTGACTAAACTGTTTGGGTGTGTTTCTAATGCTCAGGAAGCACGCAATAAGAACAGAACTAGGATTGTAAACGAAAACAAGGTCGTTTATAAATATACACTGCCATGCATTTCAGTTCTACTAAACAGAGAGACAGACAAAACAAACAGCCACATCAGTAAATTTTAGAGAGGGTATGCAATCATAAAATGTGAGGTTTCAGCTTGAAATAATATGATGAAAAAAAGGTCGACAGTGTCCCTTTAAACATTGGTGACTATATAAAAGTGGAAAGACAGCTAATGGATAGGCAGGTTTATACCACGGGGGTGACATCACCAGAGTGAGGATATCGTATTTATCCTTACTCTGCTCATGTCACTGGAGTGAGAATATCACATTCATCCTCACTCTGCTGATGTCACTGGAGTGAGAATATCTGCACTGCAGATTGCACTCTAAAGGAAACTGCTTCAGAAAACAGTTTCTCTTTCTCGCTAAAGCTGCAACTCACTCAATTACCTTTGCAAAACACTCTCACATGAGTCCCACTAAGTTTCTAACACTCCTAGCCCATTACTGTTCTGATCTCAGCCTCAAAACAACCTGAATTCTAAATGAAACTTTTACAAAGCAGTTTCTTTCTCAGTGCTACCTGCAGCAGTTTGTCTTACTCAGTTAGCTTTGCAAAACACACTCACCTTTGTTTCTCACTCCCAGTCCATTCAGAACACACACATATATATACACACACACACACACCACACAGAATGAGCAGGAAACACACAAACAAAAAAAAATGTCCCTAAAACTCTCGCCCCAGTGGTATAAACTGCACTCATGATGTGCAGATCGTGGGATATGGAAAATATTGTCACTCCTGCATCGTGAGCTGTGCATTCTCACTCTGCAGGAGTGACAATATTTTCCATATCCCACTCCTGCCCATCATGTATCCCCTATATACAAATTATTAACTAGTGATCCAGCTGTAGAATATAATAAAAAGGTTGATGGTTTAATGAAAAAAAAGCTTTTTGCACAAGATTGGATTTGCGAAAGAGAAAGGGACTTAGTGTCCCTCCGATCACCCCCTCTGATCAATTTTCTGTGTTCTCCCGAAGGTACATAAAACTTTAACTAATCCACCCGGTAGGCCTGCCATTTTGGGTCAGGGATCCTTAACAGAACCTCACTCACAGTTTATTGATTGTCACATTAAACTCTTGGTTACACAGTTGAGATTTTACCTACAGAACACAAGGGATATCGTTAATCTGGCGGAGGACATGTATGTAGAACAGGAGTATTTGCTGGTTACATTAGATGTAGCTAGTCTGTATTGGAACATTCCTCATGACTTTGGATTGGAAGCATTGGAATATAGCAGAGAGCCAACAGGAGGATATCTCCCACAAAACTTCTGTTGGAAATGTCAAAAACAGTCCTGGGAGTAATGATTTCAACTTCATGGGTTCCTGATATCTCCAGACAAGTGGCACAGCTATGGGGTCAAATTTTTTAGTATACCAAATCTAGATATCGAAACACAAGTTTGAGACACTTGGTTTATGGATCCATGCATCTTAATAACTAAAATGATAGACAGAAGCTTCTGCCATCTAGTTAATGTATTTAACACTAGGTATGTACAAAGTCCATCGTGGTCTGCCTACCCACCTAAAGTGCTCCATATCTCACTCCTCCTTCAAAACTGCATTTTTTTTTCTCACCTATATTCGCTTGATACTTGTGACTGCATCTAACCTTGTTTGATCTTCTGCTTCTTCTTCTCTTCCTTCCTTCATTGCTGCTTTCTATTATACTACTTATTGGCATAGTGCTCACCCATACTAACTCTGCCCATCCCTGTGTGGATGGTTTTATGTGTTAATTATGTTTGATGGCCGGCCCGGTGGCGCTGAGGGCTGAGGCGCTGGATGCCTTACCTCGCACCACGCTGGTGACTCGTGTTCGGGAATGAGCACGGGCTGCCGGGGGTTGGCCAGGGAAGAGAAGGATTGAGCGCCCACTGGCTGCTCTCCTTCTCTGGGGGGGGGGGTCAGCCTGCAGGCTCCTGCCACAATACCGCCTCCTGGGGGAACTCGGGAGGTAGGTGCGGTAGAGGGAGGTAGCAGCGTGGGTTCCGGAACAGATGTTGGCAAAGGGGCAGAGCAGGAGATGCGTCTCATCGTACCTCCTCACTCATTGGCCCTCACTGCATGCCAGCACTGGAGGAGAGAAAGAAACCAAGGAAAAACACCCTCTTCTCACCTAGGTGACGACTCCTCACTGCTAGCCGTCGGACTATTGGGGCAGACTCCACTGCACAGTCCACCAAACAATGGTCAGGGGGAGTAGGGGGCTCCCTCCACCCCACCAGGGGGCAATCGGGTAAATCAAGGGTACAAGTGGACCTGGTGTCCTAGGGGGCAGACTCCAGATGTGACGAAGGGCATCGCACTAGGGGAAGTCTGAATGAGTGGTGAGAGGGGGCAGTAGGAGGGATAAATACGAAGTTAAAAAAAAAATTATGTTTGATGGATGGTTTTCGTTTGTAGGTTTAGCTTATTCTTATTATTGTTGGACACTTGCTAAGCACTGTTCTGTAATGTTTCTATGCTACCTATGACTGATTGTATTATGTAATCTCCTGGGTTGTGCCTGAAAATGGGCAGGGTTAGTGCCCAGTGTATATACCCGGTCATCAAAAGCTAATAAATAAATATGTACTGAACAATCCTTCAAAAAAAAGAAATAACTAAAAATTAGAATGCATCACCCTAAATAAATGCTTTTGAATGTTGATGGTTATATTTATAAACACTGGCAATCGAGGAAACTTGAAGTCAAAAACAGAGTTCGCTTCTGAACTTACTGAGCATGACTAAAGAAATAGGACCACTCTCTAGTCCAAATAAGAGTGAAATTCTTTACTTGTCATGTGATCCCAGCGACATCACTACATCACCTAGCAACTATCTCCCCTTATAAGAGGGGAAGAAGCAGCAATGGCGGCTGCATTCTGAAAGCTAAGTGAGGGGAAAGCACACTTAGGGTAAGTTTGTGTGGAGATACAGAGTATTTTTAAGTGACACCGTTTTAAAAGTTATGTTCTCAGGAACAAATGGAGTGCTAGTATTATTGAGGGACTGCTCAGAAGTAAAAGACTTTGGATTGTACCTGCACCATTTTTGGCAGTTTGTTTATATGAAATGTTAAATGTTAAATGTTAACCAGTGGTTTAGAAAAGGAATTATCAAAGTAAATGAGTTTACTAACAGGGTAGAGCGCTTGATACAGAGAAGAAAGAAAACAAAGAATACTGTTTAGAGTTTACAATACCTTTGGTTTTTGTTTTTTAATTTTGATTATTCCTTGAAAAGTTTCATGCTGAACTGAATGTAGCACTATGCTTTGTTTTTAGCATTTATATACATAAGAGCAGTAATAAGTCCTACTGGTGTCAATTTATTTTCTCCTACAGTGAGAGGGTTCAGGAAGAAGCAGGTTTGCTTCATTCATAAATATTTTTTATAAAACCTTTCTCCTATGATAGCCTGTGCTTTCAGTCCAGGTAAACTCCTTATTACATATACACACTTATAAAGTTCTTGTTTTTCTATATAGAGATATGGATAAAAGTCATAAAAATGTATGCTGTCTTTACATTTTAGCAAAAGAGAATCAAGGAGTGAGGTAGTTCTAGATTTAGATGATACATTTGAACTTAATGTACAAATTAAAGGTAATAAAGGTAAAATTAAAACTTCTAAAAATATTTTATAAAATCACAGGCTAAATAAGGCATAGTGACAATATATATCATGATTTTAAACTTTAGTCAAAACTGGAAAAAATTGTAAGAATAAAAAGAGGAAAAAACAACATAAAAACACAAAACAAGGTGGGTATAATATAATACTTCTATAAACATGTATCTCGTGCCCAAATTATACCTGTTTTCTAGTAAAAGCTATGTTTTTAAAGTGCATGACTTTTTTACTGTTCTCCCTCCCTTAAAAGTTTGTTAAATGGAAACAGCTGTAACTAGAGTTCTAGTCCATGTTTTGGTTCAAGAATTTATCTTCAGTTTGGGTAAAATGCCTTATAGAAACATAGAAACATAGAATTTGACGGCAGATAAGGACCGCTTGGCCCACCCAGTCTGCCCATTTCCCTGCCTACTGGATAAGCTGCAGATCCTAGTTAACCAGCAGCCTACTTCTTCCTACCCCCAACCCCTAGAATTGCCTTATGACTGTCCCATGCATGCTTGAATTCCACCACTGTTTTTGACTCCACTACCTCCTCCGGAAGGCCGTTCCATGCATCCACAACCCTCTGTGAAAAAATACTCCTAAATTACCTCTGAGCTGCCCCCTCTATCTTCAAATTGTGCCCCTTGTTCTTGAACACCTCTTTTTGAAAGATGCTACCTCTTGGACTTTGTTGATTCCTTGAGGTACTTGAAGTTTCTATCATGTCCCCCTCTCCTCTCCTTTCCTCGAGGCTAGCATATTAAGTTCCTTAAGTCTCTCTTCATGTCTTCGGTGCAGACCCTGCACCCCAGTTGCCTCCTCTGGACAGCTTCCATCCTGTCTATGTCTTTGCGAAGACTGGGTCTCCAGAACTGCACGCAGTACTCAGATGGGGTCTGACCAGCTGTCTGTACAGAGGGATAATAACTTCCTGTTTTCAGGTGATGCCTCCTATGCATCCCAGTATCCCCCAGCCTCCTTGCTGCTCTCACATTGCTTGCCCACCTTTAGGTCATCTGATATGACTACCCCAGGTCCCTTTCCATTTTGTTGTTAGTATCTCACCCCATTGTGTACTCTTCCCTGGGTTTTGTTTCCAGGTGCATTACCTTGCACTTCTTAGCATTGAATCTAAGCTGCCATACATTTGACCATTCCTCTAACCTTGCCAAGTCCCTTTTCATCCTTTCCACCCCACCTTGTGCATCAACTCTGTTGCAGATCTTTGTGTCATCTGCAAAGAGACATACTTTTCCTTCCAGTCCCTCTGCAATGTCGCTATAAAGACATTGAAGAGACCGAATCTAATACTGAACCTCGGTACCCTCTAGTAACCCCCTTCTTCAGAGTGGACTCCATTTACTATTACTCTCTGTCCTATTCTCCAGCCAATTTTTACCCAGGCTGTCATCTTGAGACCCACTCCCAGGCTAGCTAACTTGTATATTAATCTTTTGTGTGGGACTGTGTCAAATACCTTGCTAAAGTCTAGGTAGGCCATGTCCACAGCCCTCCCTGATCTACTACTTTGGTCACCCAGTCAAGAAATCTATCAGATTTGTCTGGCATGACCTTCCTGCTGTGAATCCATGCTGCCTTGGGTCCTGTACCCTCTGGCCTCTAGATACTCGACAGTTCTTTCCTTCAGAAGTGATTCCATCATTTCCCTACCACTGAGGTTAAACTAACAGGTCTGTAGTTTCCTGCTTCTGCCTTGCTCCCACTTTTGTGAAGGGAATCACATCTGCCCTCCTCCAGTCCTTGGGTACCACCCCATCCTCCCATGATTTGTTAAACAGGGTAGTCAGTGGTGTCACTAATTCCACCTAGTTCTTTTTAGAATTCGGATGAATCCCATCAGGCCCCATTGCTTTGTCCACCTTCAGTTTTAAGAGTTCTTTCAGAACCCTTTCTTGTGTAAATGGGCTGGTATCAACTTCTGTATCCAGAGTGTTTCTACTGTTTGTTTTAGGTACCTCCCCTCTTCCTTTGTAAATACTGAGCAAAAATATTTGTTTAGGATCTCTGCCTTTTCACAGTCAGCCTCTCCCCCCCCCCTTTATTAAGCCTCACTATCCCTCCCTTGGTCTTCCTTCGCTCCCTGATGTACCTATAAAAGGTTTTATCCTCCTCCTTAACTGAGTTGGCTATCTTTTCCTCAGATTGGGCCTTTGCTGTTCTGACTGCCTTCCCAGCTTCATTTTGCTTTAACTGATACAGTTCTCTGTCCTGCTCCATCTGTGATTCCTTGTACTTCCTGAAAGCTTTCTTTTTCTCTTGAACCTTCACCGCCACTTCCTTTGAGAACCATAGTGGTTTCTTACATTGTTTAGTTTTGTTTATTTGCTTCACACAAAGGCTTGTTACCTCTGTGATGGCAGTTTTTATTATGCCCCATTGTTCTTCCACCCCTCCTTCCTGCCCATTTGCTAGTGCATTCCTTAGGCACTCACCCATTTTGGCAAAGTCAGCCCTCCTAAAGTCCAGTACCTTTGCCTTGATGTACAAATTAAAGGTAATATGATACTAAAATTATATATATGTAAACCCTTTAGATCCTGAAGAAGCAGTGAGTTCACTATCAAATGATGATTTTGTTTTGTGGTGATAATAAAATACTTAAAACTATCCAGTGAGTGGGTCTGATTCACTCCAATTTCTGCTTGCACAGGTGCCTAATCCCTTCCCATGGTGAACACAGATATGCAGTGATGTCTAGGCCAGCACGCGCATGCCCCTGCTGATATTATCGCATTCCACCTCCCCTGTTTAGGGTGTTGCCGGCTCAGTACCACCCAGCCATCACTGGGAGGCACAGTATCGCCGAGCCCTACAGCCCTCCCTCCCCAGGAGAAGGTGAGCAGTCTGTGGACACTCCAACCTTCTCCTCCCCTGCCAACCCCCGGGGCCCGAGTTTGCTCCTGAACATGGGTCACTGGCATAGCGTAAAGTGTGGCGTTCAGTGCCTAAACACTCAGCATCACCAAGCCAGCTGATCCACCCATCTTTAAGAGACAGTTCTGTGACAGTTGAGTTAAATTCTGATTGAACTGTTTTCTCCTGCATTGTGTATTGATCACTGTATAAGTTATTCTGCTTGTGGGGTGCCTACTGTCCCACAAGACTCTAACCCACCATTTCCATCCCTGTTTACATAAGCAGTAACATACTTTAGGGTGTGAGTTATGCTCCGATAAATGCACACCTAGGGGTGTAGCTTGTGCCTCATTGCCCAAAGTGCATTTATTGGAGCATAACCTACACCCCGGGGGGGGGGGTTATTGCACTGATGAGATGAGTATATGTTGAGAAATATTGATAATATTTTGTAACTTAAAAAAAAAATAAGTAAAAGGTTTTGTTTTGGGGTGCAAAACAGTCCCTCCACTTTACTGTGTCAGAAGGACAGCTGGGGAGTGAGGGTGCTGGGGTGGGAGTGAGTGAGTCTGATATTACCTGCACAGTCTGAAATGATCTGCATTGTTGGGAAAGGTAGTTGCAGAGTTACTGTTTGTAGTCCGTCTATTCTGTGCAGTCTTGTCCCCACCCAACGCTTGCCAGACTGCCCCTGCTCACTTTCAACTGGGCTTCCCTTGCTAGAAATATGACACCTGCACAGTTGCCTTTAAAAAAAAAAAAATTACATTTATTTTAACATTAACTGTACCCATGAGATTAGGAGAGAGCTGATGTGATGCTTCTAAAGAGCGACTGTAGCAGATCACTAGGCTGATGGCAAGACCAAGATTTCCTAATGGTGTTGCCGGCGAGATGCTACCATCTGAGGTAGAGGCTTTCAGAAAAGTACTGGCAGTTTCACCCTCTGTGGGTTGGCAGGAAGAGCAAGAGACCGAAGGTAGCTCAGGCACAAAGAAAGCATGTCAGTGAGTCAGAGGGAAGAGCAACACATGTTGCTATAATTGACAGTGACAAAGGAGTGCCTCCCCCCTATATTGCTTTTTTCCTCGGGCCTCCAGGGGCAGGCAGTCCCTCAGAGGATCTCAAATCCGCCTTGTGCACAGGGTTCATTGAGCTTCCCCAGTGCCCCATTTTCCTGTGTTTTTTTTTTTCCCCTCAGACCGCCACCTCCCCATTATACCGGGACCTGGGAACACTGTTGTGCATGTACGTGGAGGCACGCATGTGCTCTGTGACTCTGACAGCCCTTTCCTCCCACATGGCCTAATACCTGGTTCATTACAGCTTGGCGCTGCCACCCAGCCTCCACTGGGTGACAGCCAAGAGCCAGAGAAACCCACATCCAGGAGAGGGGAGCTGCCTTGCAGCCACTCAATCCAGCTCCTTAACCCCCCCCCCGGCTAACCTCTGGTACCCCATGTTTGTTACCAAACCAGGGTTGCCGGCATGGGAGGAGGTTAGGCATTCAGCACCTCAGCCATCCATGCTACCGGGTCAGCTAAAGGAGTGCCTTTTCAGTCTGAGTGGCTGAGAAATGGAGGAAACCAGGTGCCGCTCGCTGTAACAAAAAAAGGAAAAAATGGCTGCCAGGTTAGAAGAGGTGGCAGAGTGGGCATGAGGATATTTTAGGAGAGTCGGTTTGTGGGTGCTACCACTCGTGTTTATGTGTAGTATGAGCTAAAATATTGACCTAGCTAGCAAGGGCTGCCAGCAAATCAGGCTGAAGAGCTGTGTCTATCCATTTGATAACGTTCATTATTAAACTTGTATTCTTTGTTAGGGCAAGGTTATCATTTTGCTTTGTAACAGACAGAGGGATGGTTAGGGATCACAACTACAGGGTGAAGTTGCAGGTTCCCCTTTGCCAATTTATGTTTGTTTTCTTAAAGTTCTTCGAAGATACAAAGTCTGGTTTTGTGGGCACATTTTTTTTCTTAATCCATTTATCCCCACCTCCACCCCTTCTCTCCTTATCCTGTCACTCCTGCTACCCTAGACTCTCCCTCTCTAAGCACTGCTATTGACACCCACGAGACACCATACCAGATTCTCCCAAACCTTAAATACTCTGACAGTATCTGCTCAGCATGGATCTCAAATGAATTCCCAGCCACTCTGGGGAACAGATCCAGTCTGCTGAGGTCAGGAGGCGGGTCCTCAGTGTGGATGCCCAGAAGTGGCTAAAGGCTTTGAGGTGGGCAGGCAAACCACTATGCATGCAGGGCAATGCTATTTTTATCCATATTTTGTATCCTGCCATCCCACCACCTCGATTGGAGGGTACCTGTGGTGTCACTTCTGTGGGTAGGGGTGGCGGGCTGACATTGTCTTACCTGGTTACCAAAGATGAAAATAAACTAAAATTGCTTGGTGACTCTCTGTGGCAATGCCGTCCCAAGTCTAAATGAGGGAGACACTGCAAGAAGTGAGCCTGCTCCCTTCTCCTGGGGGTCAGAACATAGAGTAATTGTGTCCTGAACCACACTGGCTTTTTTTTTGGGGGGAGAGGTCTGCTCAAGAATTGGCATCTTTTAGGATAATGTTATATGACTGTTCTGCCACAGTGAAACCTGTATCTTGCTTGCCACTTGTCCTTTTTAGTAATTATTCATAAAAAAAAATAAAATAAAAATATATAACAGTCCATGGCACCATGTGATCTGTCTGGCAGAATTTTCCCTAGGTCCGCGTCCTGTCCCTGCCGTGACATGGGACACAAATATAATGCCCGAGGTTTAATCTAGCAAAACATGCTCGGCTGTACAGCACTTTTTTTGGATTCCCTTTTGCCAGTTCAGCCCCAGAAGTCCCGCTCTCTGTTGCCTCTGTGACAGGTATTTGGTTTAAATAGAAGAAATTAATACTAAGATTCATACTAAGACACTGTCAGAGGCACAAAAGCAAAAATTGCCAATAAAGGCCTCCCAACTACGATTGACTTTTTGAGTACTTGTTCTCATTTCTCAAAGCATCAAGTCTATTTTTGAAGGTTAATTTATTATCACTAATTACAATTTTAGTTGGTAGTTTATTCCATGATGATACTACCCTTTGAGAAAAAAAGTTAGCTCTTTTATTAGTAAGACGTTTATTACTGGAAAGTTGAAGCAGATGACCTTTAGTTTCAATCTTGATTTGTTTATGATCAAGCCCGCTATGCATGAATAGATGTTCATCATTATGTAAATCCCATATGAGCAATAAGTCACCCCTCACTCTTCTTTCCTCAAGAGACATTAAGTTAAATTTTGTCAATCTATCCTCATATGAAATTTTTTACATGACACTAAATGTTTAGTAATCCTTCTCTGAACTTTCTCCAGTCTGGCTACATCCTTCTTTTTATATGGATTCCACAACTGGGAGCCAAAATCCAAATGAGGCCTGACATAAGTCGATATAGAGGTAAAAGTACCTCTGGATTTTTTAGGAACATATTATGACGAATGGCCCACTAAATCTTATTTGCTTTTTTAATCATGTTGGAGATATGAGAATCAAAGGTCAGTTCGACATCAATAATTATTCCAAGATCCCTTTCACTATCTTTACTAGTTAGTAACTCGTCATATAAATGGTACTGATATCTCAGATTTTTTTTACCAAAGTGTAAAACACTACACTTTGATATATTAAAGATAAGATTCCACTTTTTTGACCAGATTTCAAGTGTTTTTAAATCCTTCTGAATGACTGCCCCTATCATCTTCATTTTCACAAACTTTATAGATTTTACAATCATCTGCATACTTAATAATAGTGCTGTTAATATTAGTAGATAAATTTGATATAAAGACTTGGAAAATTAGAGGAGCCAAAACGGATCCTTGAGGAACGCCACTTTTTACATCCTTCCAGTCACTGAAATGACCATCTATCATAACCCTCTATTTTCTATCTAACAACCAATTTGAAATCCATCTAACATAAATAGGATTGATATTAAACATCTGTAGCTTTTTTATCAAGGCCCAATATGGAACGGAATTGAAAGCCTTTTTAAAGTCCAAAAAAATGACATTGCATGAAACACCATTATCCAAATTCTGACTAACATTATCATAAAAACAAAGCAGATTGGTTACACATGACCTGCCCTTAACAAATCCATGCTGGGTTTTATCCAAATTAGAGATTACTTGTGCTAAGTCATCCTTAATAATTTGTTCCAATAGTTTACAACAAACAGATGTCAGACTGATTGGATGGTAATTGTCTGGATTACTTCTTATTCCTTTTTTAAATAAAGGAATCACATTTGCCATTTTCCAACCATCTGGAGCAAAACCTGTTTTTTAAACTAGTATCAAGAATATTTTTTAATGGGATACAAAGATGGTCTTTCAGTAGGTGAATTAGATCCCCAGAAATTCTATCTGGGCCAGCTGAAGATCCTCTCTTAACTTCATCCAATTTAGACTTAATGATTTGTAATGAAATGTCAGCTAAGTAAGAAGGGTGGACATCTGTTTCAATAGTAATACTATCATTATTCTTTCAAAAACCTTACAAAACTGAGTATTAAGGAAATTAGCCATATCAGTAGGAAGTGTAAGAGTTTCAGAACCTGTTATAATAGGACCTACTCTGCATTTTTTTAGTGAATTAATATAGCTAAATAAGAATTTGTTGTTCCCTTTCTGTGCTTTTTTTTGCCAATGAAGTTTCCATTAGTATTTTTGACTTTCTAATTTCTTTTTTACGTAATTTTCAAATTTTTCTAAAGGCATTTTGATTTCTGATAGAATTATTAATTCTGAACTTTTTATAAATTTTATTTTTCCTTTTTATTAGTTTACATAATTTCATATTAAGCCATTTTGGTTGGTGATTCAATTTTTTCTTAGAAACTTTTGGAATAAATTTATCCACTGCACTCATAATTGTTTTAGAAAAAATATTCCACATTTCATTGATATTTTTGTTTTGTAACAATGCATACCAGTCTACAGCTATCAAAAAATTATTTAGTGCTTTATAATTGGTTTTCTGAAATGCAAAACTTTCAGTGATATTACTATTTTTTTTCCTATGTGGAACAAATTAGTTTCAAAGACAACAATGTAATGATCGCTTTTACCTAAAGGAGCCAAACAATGGCATTTCTGAACTTCAATTGGTTCACTACCTAATACTATATCTAAAATATTTGATTCACGAGTTGGGAAATGGACATACTGAACTAAATCCAGTTCCAAACATGAATTTAGAAATAATTTTGATATTTGAGTTTTGGCTGAATTGTTTTTCCAATTTATGTCACTCATATTTAGATCTCCCATGAACAAAATAGGGCCCACTTCTGCTGCGGTAGACATTTCCTCAATAATGTCAGAAATAATCTCTAATTTCGAATCTGGAGGTTTATAACATAACCCTAATAATAACTCGAAATTTAATTGTTTAATCCTTAACCAGATAGACTCTACTTGTGAGTCAACTTTTTTTACTTTATGTGAAACATCAAATACATCTAATGTTGAAATAATAAAGATAGCCACCCCTCCACCTCTTCGTTTTTGCCTATTAAGAAAATATGGTGAATAATCTGGAATATGAGTTTCCTAAACATGGTCATTAGTCCACCATGTTTCTGTAATTCCGATAACGTCAGGTTTTTCAATATTGACTCTTAGGTGTAGTTCATCTGTTTTATTTATCAAACTACGTGCGTTTAACAACATAAATTTTAAAGCATTTTTTATTATTTACATTATTTAAAGTTGTTTGCATATAAACAGTGTCAGTTTCAATATTTCCCCCCTAGATTTCAGTTTAAAGTCATAAATGAAAAATAAGACTTAAATATAGTAAATATAGTACACAGTTCAATTGCACCTAACCTGTTTAAGTGTAAACCATCTTTTGCAAAGAGGCTAGTGTTAGAAGTAAATGTTAACCAGTGATTAATAAATGAATGTGAATTCAATGAACACCAATTTGCTAATCTAAAGAGACCACCCCCCTTCCCTGAGGAGACCAGAGGTTGTGAGGGCCTGCCCTGAAGCTCTCCCTGCCCGCAGAAGCCCCGAACCCGAGACACACCAGAGACCACCCCCTTCCCTGAGGAGACCAGAGGTCGCGAGGGCCTGCCCTGAAGCCCTCCCTGCCTGCAGAAGCCCTGAACCTGAGACACACCAGAGACCACCCCCCTTCCCTGAGGAGACCGGAGGTCACTAGGGCCTGCCCTGATGCCCTCCTGCCTGCAGAAGCCCGAACCGAGACACCAGAGACCACCCTTCCCCTGAGGAGACGAGGTCGCGAGGGGCCTGCCCTGAGCCCTCCTGCCATAGAAGCCCAGACCTGAGAGACACACCAGGTAATTTCTACCTTGATCCAGGCTGCTGCTAACATCGCTAATATCTGGCACCTTTTTATGAAATGGCCACAAGCTCCCCTGCTCAGCGCATGAATCCCGGCCAGAGTAGCACCTCGAGTTGCTGCCCAGGCTCAAACGGAGCAGAACTGTTACTTTTGTGCCTGATTTTGAAACTTTTAAAATTAACCAGCTAAAACTGTTTGCATTTGCCTGTAACTGTATTTAAAAGCTTAGAGTCACTGCAAGCCCAGGACCTGTATTCTATCTGAAATCCCCCCCTGTGCAAATCTCACTGGGGACTGTTTGTTAATTTGTAAAGTGCATTTCCAGTTGTAACTGAAATACCCCCCCTGTGAAAAACTCATTTGGGGACTGTTTAACTTCTAAAGTGCATTTCCAGTGTGCAGAATTTCAGTTTGCCCTGCTAGTAATCACCCTACTTCTCCATTAGCTCCTTATATTGTTTTGCCACTAGAGGGAGCCTGATTAAGTTTGAGCAATTTGCTCCCAATACCTCACTTGTCATAGAAACATAGAAGCATAGAATTTGATGGCAGATAAGGACCGCTTGGCCCACCCAGTCTGCCCATTTCCCTACCTGATGGATAAGCTGCAGATCCTAGTTAACCAGCAGCCTACTTCTTCCTACCCCCAACCCCTAGAATTGCCTTATGACTGTCCCATGCATGCTTGAATTCCACCACTGTTTTTGACTCCACAACTTCCTCTGGAAGGCTGTTCCATGCATCCACAACCCTCTCTGTGAAAAAATACTTCCTTAAATTACCTCTGAGCTGCCCCTTCTATCTTCAAATTGTGCCCCCTTGTTCTTGCACACCTCTTTTTTTGAAAGATGCTACCCTCTTGGACTTTGTTGATTCCCTTGAGGTACTTGAAAGTTTCTATCATGTCCCCCCTCTCCCTCCTTTCCTCGAGGCTATACATATTAAGCTCCTTAAGTCTCACTTCATATGTCTTCCGGTGCAAACCCTGCACCATTTTAGTTGCGCACAGGTACTGGTCCAAAATTAAGGACATTCTCGGCAACGACAAGTCACAGAATCCAGCTGACATGAACATTCAAGGTGTTCACTGCACCAACCATGACACCATTGCCAACGCCTTCAATGCCCTTTTTTCTTCTCCACTAGTTGCTACTCTAACTAGCCCTCAACCTGACTGTCCCTCTCTCCTCCTCACCCTCCCACCCCTCCCTTTCGTTCTGGCTCCAACCACATACCTTGAAGTTCGCAAGCTACTTAACTCCCTTCCGCACGCGGGGTCAAGAGGCCTGAGGGCATCCATCCTTGCATACTTAAGCAGTATGCACCTTGGCTGACCAGACCGATCACCTGGCTTTTAACCTCTTGATTCGTACGTCTACTGTCCCATCCACCTGAAAACTGCCAGAACCATCCCTATACACAAAAGGGTGATGTCAAACTCCTGTCCAACTACCGTCCTATATCTCTCTGCCCACTCTCAGTAAGCTGCTTGAAAAATAGTCCACAGCCAGCTTGCTGCTCACCTTGACATGTTTAATCTTCAAACCCGTGCCAACATGGTTTCTGGCCCGTCACAGTACCACCTCTGCACTTCCAACTTACAAATGACATCAGAAATAATATGGACCGTGGCCTACTCACTGGGGCCGTCTTTATCGACCTGTCTAAAGCCTTCAACATGGTACACCATCCTCTCATGCTAAAGAAGCTCCAATCCATTGGAGCATCTGACCAAGCCCTCTCCTGGTTCCATAGCTATCTTGACAATTGGACTCAGGCGGTAGCATTTCACAAGGCCCTTTCCTTCCCCCTAAACATCTCCCGTGGAGTTCCCCAGGGATCCACTCTCGGATCTCTACTCTTCTCCCTCTTCCTAAATGATATTCCCACCATGTCCCGGCATAGCTGCACTCTTATGTACGCAGATGACCTTGTTCTCTACTCTGGGTCAAAATCGGTTGCTGCCATCAACTCCACTCTCACTAATGACTTCCAATTTCTGCAGACCTGGCTCTCTAGCAACCACCAAGTCCTGAACCTAGAAAAAACCTGTGCTATGCTATTCGGATCCTCTAAGAAACTGTCTGCCCCTGCGAACAGGCTCCGGGTTCAATGCCTTGATGGCTCCCTCATCTCAAACACTGAGTCCTTCAAGTACCTTGGTCACTTTGGATCCCACACTTGACCTGTCTCAACATGTCAATATGGTGTGCCATGCCGTCAATGCTAAAATTGCGGAGCTTATTTGCCACTCCCTAACTCCTTCCACTAGACTTTCTGTTGTGAGAGGTATTCTCTTACCCCAGCTCCAATATGCTCTGCCCCTCCTCTTTGCTGCAAACTCTGCTACACTCCACAAATGGGACACTGTCTACAACAACATCTGTAGATTCGCCTTAACTGCCCCACGTCTTACCCATCATTGTCTCCTTTACGCTGGCTTAAATTGGCTGTCACCTAAGGATATTCGAGCCTACTCCCTGGGCTGCTTTATCGACTCCCTGTCTAGACCTCCCTGCCCTGTCTATCTTGCCAACTTCCTGACTCCTGCCTCACACACCGCGGCCCTCAGGTCTTCCTCTGTTCCCATGCTCTCACTAGACCTTCATGACAAAAAATGGGTGAACAGGCATTTGACCATTTTGCTCCCAAATTCTGGAACTCACTCCCCTTATGGTGAAAACGTCATCCTCCCATCGAGAATTCAAAACTCGCTGTTCACCCACCTCCTAGCCTCTGGCCAATGCAAATGCTTTTAATTTGCTTTGTCCCACTGCAGGTTGTCGGGTCTGACCCTGAGTACTACACTAATGTTCTCCCATGCAATACGCTTGTCTAGGTGGCTATGAACCTTGATGTCTTTACTGTCCTCAGCTGTCTTATGGTTACCCTAATTGCTTTATTTTACATCCTTATTATGATCTATGCCTAAAATGTACCCTTATGTAACTGTTACTGTGCTACCCAATGTATATCTTGTTTTGCTCCTGTACACCTATATTATGTCTGTGCATTTCTGCATATTGTAACCAATGTCCTGTGCTCTCCCGGGTCGTGCCTGAAAATAGGCAGGTCTGTTGCCTAGCGCACTTACCTGGTTACCAAAAGCTAATAAATAAACGTTAATCTTTTCAATGGTGTTTTTTTTTTTTTCAAGTTTAGCCCTTGGTATTGGTAATATACCAGAAATATACACATTGCAATTTTTCTCTTTCATTTTATTACTTAATTGAATTAATTCCAAACAAATGTCTTTTTCATGAGTATGTCCAACGTCATTCGTTCCTACATGCAAGATAACATTTGCCAGATAATGAATGAGAGAATCTATTCTGTCTGCAATATCCTGAACTCTAGCTCCTGAGAAGGAAAAACTGATATCCTACTTTCAGAATCCAATATATAAGAGTCGATATATTTCACTATAGAATCTCCAATGATAATGAGAGGCAAGTTGTTTGAGTTAGAATTTTCACCAACTTCCTGTTCCATTTGATTGTTTGATACACAAAAATATCTGTTTTTAGAAAGGTGATTATCCTTATTAAGAATCTTTTCCAGATTTACTTTTGTTGGAACAGATTTTGAGAACTCAGCACATCTACCTTTTTTATATTTCCACTTTGAAACATTTTCCCACCCATCTTCACAATGATCATCCTATATATCTCTCCTTCTCTTATTGGCATTTTCTTTACTGACAGTGGGTGTAACAATATCCTTGGGACAATTAATATCTATTTGTAGAGAATTCTGCTGCAAGCTAACAGGCGGTATTATAATGTCCTCGGGGTAATTTTTATTAGTTTGTGAAGCTGACCCACTTAAGTTTGTGTTCGGGCAAATAGTTACAGTTGGATTTTCGTGGGAATACATTGTGTCATAACTTTGTGATAATATGGATCGAATACTTGATGTACTTCTGATCATATTGTCAATGTAGTTTTCTAATTCCTTTATTTCTTTTACAGATCTTAACTCATTAATAGTGATTTCTAAATCATTTTTCATCGTTTTTAAAAGCTGACAGTTTGAACAATTAAATCCAGTCACACAACTGCTATCAACAGGCATATTACACAACACACACCCCCACAAGCCGAACAGACTTGGAGAATATCTCCAGTATTTAGAGTATATAACTGCACATGAGAACTTTCATTACAGGTGTCCATTTTCAAAATGTTATACAGTCTCAAACCAAAGCAATTAAAAGAATATTAAACTATATAAAAGGATAACCACCTTAGAAACCAAAACCTAATTTTACCTGAAGACCTGCTAGACACGCGTCTATGCGTGCGCTCACTCTGCTCACTACCGCGAGAGCTTTTGTAGTCGGGACCCTGAAGCCTCCTAGCAACAGCCAGGCGCCCTAGGCTACAAATTGGCTTCGCGTAAACTAACTTCATACTTATTTTCCTTTTCTCTTAGCTCCAACATTGTCAATGGGTAATCATAACAACTGGGTATAGTGCACCCCTACCAAGGGAATGGCACAGCCCAAGCTTTAGAATGTTGGGCATATGAGGATTCCATGCTGCAGCAGCTCCCCAGTTACTGCTTACCTTGCAGTGCCATAATAGCTACACATTTTCATACATTATAATTTATCATTAACATAAACATATTGCCACATGTAAATAAAAAACTATCTCACCTTCCAGGCAGACATCCGAGGAGGAGAAGGCTCTCCATTAGACTCGAGGTTTGAAAAATGTGATCCTACTTGCCTGAAAAAACATCATATATAAAAGGTAGCTTCTTATCTTCTGCACATCTGGAAACTGAGGCTGATTGCCACGAAGATAGAATTACGAGGCAACAACTGGATGCAGTGAGGCCACCTGCAACAAGGAAAAAATGCTTCAAGTTACCAGTAAAACTGTTAACCTGTGGTCGCAGACTGATCGAGAAACCATCCTTTTTTATTATATTATCATATATTTATGAGTACAGTACAGTAAGGAAGAGGGATGTCTGGAAAAAATAGTAGTTTGTTTTCTTTTTTTTTTACAACAGGACATCCCTTCTAGAATAGAGGATAAGATTCTCCCACAGGACCAGGCTCCTGGGAGGGCCCCATTGACAATGTTGGAGCTAACAGAAAAGGAAATTACAGTGAGTATAAAGATAATTTCTTCTTTCTGTAGCACTTCACATTGTCAATGGGCAATCATAACAACTGGGATCTAAGAAGCAGTACCCAGAAAAAGTGGGAGGGGGGGAGATGATTATCCCATACACCAGAGGCAAGCTCAGAGAATTACTTGCAAATTGCTGTCTGTAGAACTCTGTGACCAACTGTTTCAGCCAAACTCTAAATGTCAAGATGGATGTTTTGTGCACACATGGACATGAGAGCACGTAATTACCTTGCATAATCTTAAAACTAATGCTTCACCTGCCTGTCCAGGGCACCACCTTGGCCCTGGAGTGGTGAGCCTTGAGGAGAGCTGGGGACCTCCTCTTACTAAAACGTTGGCCTGAACAACGCAGGCCCATACCCTTTTATTGAGGGGGTCTAAAAAGGACAAGACTCTCAGATTCACTGAATGTCCATTTAGATTAGATCTGAACAGCGCAATATAAATTCAACTTGTTGCAATTCCTTACCTTGAATAGATGAGGTTGCGGACAGAGACCTATGTCCTGGACTCCTGGAAGGCAATGAGCACCTGAGAGACTAACACGATTATGAGCACCACCTGTCTGCATACATAAGGTATGGCTCCTTAATAGGAAGCCTGTAAAACAACACATCCAGCGATATGGATGGGAGTGGTTCAGAAAAACTCTTTGCAAGGAGCATTTAGAACCCAAGAGATCCCACAACAAACCAGATCAGGACAACAGATGTGTCCTACAAACACATACCTACAGTATGAGTTCCTAAGCCCAAAACCCTGGGGCTGCCGGCCCAGTGGTGCTGAGGGTTGAGGCGCTGGATGCCACACCTCACACCACACCGGTGACCTGGGTTCGGGGATGACCTTGGGTCACCGGGAAGCCAGCTGTGGGGGAACGTACGAGTGGTATTTCCCCTCCAGGGGTGGATGCCCACTTCTCTGTAGTCCCACACCCATTGGGTGGAGGTCTGATGGGTGCAGGGGTGGCGATGCAAGTTTGGGGTGGGGTGGATGGGGTCACGCCTCCATGTGCACGTATGCCATGACCCCGGGAAGGGAAGAAAAAGGGTAAAATGCGATAGCAGAACCTAGCCTATCAGTGAACTCTATGTCAACCTCTCTGCCTTCTTACAGAAAAAAAAAAACAAAAAACTGCAGAATAGAGGCTGTCAAATGAAAAACCCTTCCCTACTGGCCCAAGGTAAAAAAAGGAGGTGGCCCCAACTGGAGCATAGGCTGCAGACAAAGGATTTCTATCAGCCATCAAGGAGTTAAGTAGATTTCTCAGGAAAACTATACATATTTTTTTGGGGGTGTGGAAAGAGAGACCCTGAGCATGTCTCTACACACCAGAAGGTATCAGGGTGCTTGCTGGGCAAGATCCACCAAGTCCAAGAACTAGTCTTCTCAGCCACTCGGCAGCTAACAAGTAGCAGCTCCCTCCAGAGTGTCTTTATTTCTGTTTATTATTCTCTCAGTAACCTTTGAGGAAGAAAGCATTAGTAGAGGAAAAATACGCTCTGCTGAAGGTCCACTTCTGAGGCAGAGCGTGACCACTGCCCCCTGTTGTAAGCACCGTAAAGACCGAAGAACCTTCTTGGATCCAAGCCTTGCAGTTGGATGCGAACAGATTGATCTGAAATCGACCAAACCGGTTGTACATGAGTTCGAAAAACCTCCGATTCAACCTTCAGTCTATGGGATGAACATTTTGAGGCTTAACCAGTCAACCTGAAGGTTCAACACCCCTGCCAGGTGAACTGTTGATAGGCTGGAGACCTCTCAAAACATCTTGCGTGACTTAATGGTTATGTACAAATGCATGCCATGTTTAGCATCATGGATGAAAACTCAGGGAAGCTCAGTGGACCTTCTTCATCTCCTGAACATTGATGTGATGATGCTCTTCATAGACTGGCCAAGTTCCCTGAGTGAGGAAAATTGACTTTGACCTGCCTCCCCCCCCATCTGTCTAGGCTGTCATTTGTTGTGAGAATTAACTCTGGAAGTTCTAGTGGAACTCATTCAGATCTTGCACATCCACTCACCAACTCAGGGAGTGAGAAAGCTAAGTAATATAAGGAAACTGGCTGATAATCCTCCGATGAGGAATCCCAGGCTTACAGTAAACCCGCTGAATAGGCCGTGTCTGGAAGTGGGTCCACAGGATTAAACTGTCGATGCATATACTGAGGCTCAACTGCAGTGAGCCAGCGGACTTCTGACAAGTCACCTTTGGGGGGGAGGCTGCAAAACCTTTCCTGATTTTGTGCTGAAAAAATATTACCAGGCATCCAAGGCCGAGACGGCTCGGGAGAACTCTTCTCCCGTTTCACCCTTAGCCATATGACTCTGGCATATCTAGACTGCTGAGTACCGGCCTCTTGCTAAGGACAAAGTCTGTGGATGAATATGCAGGTTGTTCAGTCAGGATAGACATTAAGCCACCAGGATTAACAAAACACCTTCAAGGAACTCTGAGGGTTGGGCAAAGACATGCCCAATGCTGGAGGGTTGATCCAGTATCAAAACTTGAGATACTCTGAGTAGGATTGACATAGGAAGTGTGGCAGCAGGCATCCATCAGATATATTGGGGCTTGAGAAAAACCCTTAACTGAGCAGCCCGGTGATTGACCTCCGGGGCTCCATCCAGAAAGGTTGTGGAGCACAAATTGTTCAGGCTCTTGAATTTAAGAAAGGCCTGACAACCCCCAAACTTTCTGGGGACCATAAAATAAAATGAACAGGACCCCTGAACTCCTTGAATAGCGGGACCTGTAGTCTGGCCCAAAAAGAGCCAGGAGCTCTGACATACTATAGTGGAAGAAAGAGCTAGAAGGCAAGAGGACCATAATGCTCTTATACTAAGCCAGGGAGTAATAAGAAAAAAACACAACCTGAGGTTAGTAATTTGTCAAGTCGATATTTGAAAATGCTCTTGGTTTCGCTTATCCTGACATTCAACGGTACTTTATTCCATGGCCCTATGGTTCTTAGGGTAAAAAAATATTTTCTGTTGGAGGAGTGAAATATTTTACCAACCAATTGAAGTGGATGACTTTGGGTATCATGTGAGTGATCTTTGAAATACAATCCTAGTTCACACATCAAGTAAGGATCTTGAATTGTATCGTAGAGCAATAAAAGGTCACCCCTGAGGTGACGAGTAGCAAGTGGCGTTAAGTTTAAAAGCTGCAGTGTGTTCTCATGTGGGACTATATACAGTCCAGATATTCGTTTTGTATATTTCCTTTGAACTTTTTCAAGGGAATTACAATCTGCTTTACCAGAGGGGCACCCGAATTGGGAAGCGTATTCCAAATGAGGCCTAGCGTATGCCCTAAACAAGGGCATCATTACCTTGGGGGTTCTGGAGCTGATATGCCTGAAGAAAAAATTACTCACCTTAGCAATTGTGTTTCTTCTAATGGAGTCTTGCTGTGTTCTGACAATTGCAGTTGGCTCCAGCCTTTGAACTGCCCTGGAGAGTATAGGGTTAAATTTCTATGCAGGGCATAGAACGTTGAGCTTGAACTCGGTTGAAGACTCTGTCTGCAGTACTTTGAATCCAAATCATCAGATTCTTACAAACTAAAAACTCACTGACCTATCAAAATGTGGAAATTGTAAAATGTCTACTAGCCAACTGGCAACTAACGGTTTAGGTTCCCAAAGGAAGACTCAAGTCAGGAAACCCAAAAACCAGGTAATAAAGCAGAAGAAATTCTTAATAACCAAACTAAAGCACCCAACAGGAAGTGTGCTGAAGACACCCTTGGGGTGCAACACTGCACCTGCCCACCCACTTCCCAAAAACAGGTTCTGAGAGGGGAGGCAGGAAGGGAGGTGAGAATACAGCAAGACTCCATTAGAAGAAACACAGTTACTAAGGTGAGTAATTTTTTTTCTTCAAACAACATGAAGTCGTGCTGTATTCTGATAATTGCAAACTACGAAGCAGTACCTTCAAGAAGGAGGGACAGAACCTACTTTGAGAATAGGCTCTGAAGCACTGCTGCACCAAATCTTGCATCACTCTGAGCCTGGCTATCCAGGGAGTAATGCTTGGTGAAGGTATGAACTGTTTTCCAGGTGGCTGCTTGGCAAATTTCTAGCAAGGGAATATCCCTGGCTGCAGCCAGAGATGCAGCTGTATCTCTAGTAGAATGAGCCCTCAGGCCTGAGGAAGTAATTTTTCCCAGTTTCTCATAACAGAATTGGATACAGGACACAATCCACCTGGCAATAGTTCTCTTGGTGGCAGGTTTGCCCTTACCTACTTCCCCACTTCCCCATAAGTGAGGAACAACTGGAGGGAGTCAAACCTGTGACCCTTTGTACATTCTATGTAGTAACTAAGGGCTCTTAACATCTAAACTGTGTAACCTTCGCTGTCCTGAGGAAGTGTGATCAGTGAAGAACACAGGAAGAGACACGGATTGGTTCAAGTGGAAAACGGAAACCACTTTGGTTAGAAACCTCCTGTTGGTTCTAAGGACCACCTTGTCCCTATGAAATGAGATGAAGTCCGGTTCAACTGACAGAGCTTGCAATTCACTGATACGTCTGGCAGAGGTTATAGCACCAAAAAACATTTTCCAAGTCAAGTACTTGAGCTCTGCTGAGGACATAGGCTCAAAAAGGGGTTGCATAAGCAGAGCAATGCAGACATTCAAATCCCAGACAGGAGCAGGATCCCTAAAAGGAGGATTGGCATGAAGCAATCCTTTGAAAAATTTACAGAATACAGGATGAGATGACAGAAAGGAAGGCTTTTCCACTGACAGAAAAGCAGAAACAGCTGACAAATGTACCTTGAGAGTAGCTGGTCTGAGGCCTAGACCATTAATATGAACCGTATAATCCAGAACTGTAAACAATTCAGCAGTGTTTGGGGATATATGCTTCCTGGAACACCAAATGCTGAATCTTTTCCATTTGGAGTTGTAAGTTTTTCTGGTGGCAGGCTTTCGAGAGGCTTTGAGAATGTCCAGAACCCCTTGGGACAGATGCAAATCTGCATATTCTAACTCTTCAAGAGCCATGCCTTGAGATTGAGGGGCTGAAGATTGGGGTACCAAATCCTCCCCTGAGATGAGGTTAACAGATTGCACTTCCTGGGGAGAGATAGGAGAAGATGGACTGCTAGGGACAGCAGCAGGCGATACCATGGCTGCCTGGCCCAGTCTGGAGCAATAAGAATTAGTTTGCAGGATTGTGACCTCATTTTGACCAGAACTTTGAACAACAGAGGAAAAGGAGGGAAGGCATAGAGGAATTTCCCTTCCCAGTTCAGAATCAGAGCATCCAGAGGGATGAACCCAGTACTGGAGGTCTGCAACAAAAGTGAGGAAGCTGGTGATTGTCCGGGGCTGCAAAGAGATCCATCTCTGGAGTGCCCCACCTGGAAAAAAATCACTTCTAGCACCAGGGGATCCAGAGACCATTCGTGATGGCCCTGGGAGACTCTGCTCGGTGCATCTGCTAGCACATTGTCCTTTCCCAGAAGGTGGACTGCAACTAAGGATGTCTGCAGAGAGTAAGCCAGAGACCATAGTTTCATGGCTTCCATGCACAAGGCCGTGGACCGAGTGCCTCCCTGCTTGTTGATGTGGTGTGTATTATGTCCTGACCTGTACCACCTTGTTCTGCACTGACTGAGAGAAGGCTTGTAGAGCCAGGAACATTGCCCTGAGCTCCAAAAGATTGATATACAGGAGGGACTCTTGATGGGACCACTGTCCCTGAGCTGTGAGAGCCCCGAGATGGGCTCCCCACCCCAACAGAGAAGCATCTGTAGTAAGGACCACAGAGTGGGGCTGATTGACGAAAGGAACCCCTTGCCTGAGATTGTCCTGATCCTGCCACCATTGGAGTGCCTGGATCAGAGTCTGAGTCACTAGAACCAGTTTGGTAAGAGGATCCTTCTTCTTTTAGGACCAGAAGGACCTTAGGTGGAACTGAATGTCCCTCATTTGAAACCTGGCGCCTTGGACCACTGCTGTAGAAGCTGCCATGTGATCCCAGAAGCTGAAGGAAATGCCTTGCTGGTTGAGAGACCAGAAGGTGGAAAGAGAAGGCTAGCTCTGAAATGGCTGTAACCCTCTGCATGGGAAGAAAAGCTCTTGCCTTGACTGTATCCAGCTCTGCTCCTATAAAAGTGAGAAGCTGTACCGGTTTGAGAACTGACCTGGAAAGGTTGAGAAGAAACCCCAAGGAAGTGAGCACTTGCTGGGTCTCTTGGAGGTCTGACTTGACTTGGTCTGGGGACTGTCCCACAATGAGCCAGTTGTCCAGATATGGGAACACTGTAATCTTCCTCCTTAAAAAGGCTACCACTACTGCCAGGCACTTTGTGAACACCCTTGGAGCTGATGTTGGGCCAAAGGGCATTGCTCTGAACTGATAATGGCCTGAAGGCAATTCAAACCTGAGGTACTTTCTGTGAAAGCACCTGAGGGGAATGTGAAAATAGGCATCCTTGAGGTCCAGGGAGGCTAGCCAGTCCCCTGGCCTTAGAGAGGGAAGAATTATTCCCAGAGTCACCATTTTGAACTTTGGTTTTAACAGATGCTTGTTCAGATATCTTAAATCCAGGATGGGTGGCCACTCCCCTGTATTTTTTTGGGGGTAAGGAGGTACCTAGAGTACAGACCTTTGCCCCCGTGTAGGTAAGGCACCCTCTCTGGCCCTTGGAGCCAACAGAGAAGAAACTTCTGCTTGCAAGGCAAGGGATTCGGAGGTGCTGCAGGTGGAAAAGATCTGGGCCTCAGCCTTGGAAATCTTTTGAAGCTGAGGACCAGTCCCTGGCTTACCACTTCCAGGACCCATTTGTCTGAAGTAACAGACTTCCAATCCTGGATGAAGTAAGCCAGCCTGCCTCCTACTGGTACGGGGGAGTCGACCCGGGCTGACACCTCAGGGTGTCTGCTTGGCAGGAGCCTTAGTCTGACAGTTGGATGCAGCCCTGCTCATCCCCCTTCTGCCTCTCCCTCTAAAGAACCCCCTCTAGGAAAATGGAGAAGAAGCCTGCACTTGGTAGAAAGGCCTGCCCCTGCCCCTGGCTTGCTGCCTTTGAGGAGTTGCCTGCCTTTCCTTGGCCTGTGCACTCCTGTAAGTGGTCCTGTATTCGTCCATTTTCTTCATGTAATTCTCTGTCTGCTCCACAAACAAAGAATTACCCACCACAGGGAAATCCATGGCCTTAGCCTGGGTGTCCTGTGAAAGGCTAGTACGTCTGAGCAAGCCATTCTCTGAAGAGCCACAGATGTAGCCATGACTCTTGACACATAATTGGAGTCCACAGCAGCATGAAACTGAACCTTGGATGCCTCGATCCTATCAGCAGCCACCCCCTCCAGCTCCTTGGCCACCGGGGGGGAAGCCTGCTTAGCCAGTGCCAGTACAGTGTCCCATCTGGACTTCTGGTACCTGGCTGTATAGGCCATATAATTAGCCTGCCTGAGTCCCAAAGAGTATGCCATGTACTGTTTTTGCCATGGCATCCAACCTCCTGGAGTCTTTATCGGGGGGGGGGGTGAAGCCAAGGGAATGCCTGCCTTGTCACAGGCTGCTGTCTGCACTACCCCAACATGGCTGCATTGCTGCAGGTAAAGAAACTCCATATCTGAGCCAAGTTGTTACCCAATCAGAAATGACATCAAGATCATGTTGGATATTATTAACCTGTGCTGGATTAGCACATGAACCCCCTATTTTAACATCAGCATATTTAGTTGTAATAGAGAAACAGTCAGTTGTTAGGTTAGAAATAAATGCTTGAAAGAGACAGGGGCCCAAGACAGAGCCCTGAGGCACTGCTCACCAGCCCTTTGCTGGATTTAATGCCACTGATGACAACCTGTTGAGTTCAATGATTGAGCCAGTTTTTGATCCATCTGATAATGAAAGTACTGATATTAAGTTTTTGTAATTTTAAAATCAAGGCCCAATGGGGCATGACATCAAACGCCTTACTAAAGTCAATAAAGACTATCACAGGTTGTACGTTTATCAAGCATGGTATTAATGTGTTCATAAAGTATAATAGACTGGTGAGGCAAAAGGTCATTCACAAGTAGTGGTAGGCTTCATCATGCACCAATGACCTGTCTGGAACTGACTCAGGCAGGTGGAGGGCTGGCTGGGGGGGGGGGAGGATCGAGTGCCCATCGGCTGCTCTCCTTCTCCATGAGGGGAGGGTTGCCTCCTACTGTCCTGCTACTGTACCGCCACCTTGGCATCCCTTGCGTGCCTACGTCCTCAGGGGATGGCACCAGAAACATGGAAAAAGGACCTCGCAGATGCTGGTGTAGACGGGGATCCAAGCTCCCAGACATCATAACCTGTCTCCCAGGTCTGCCAGACTGTCTGTCCAGACTGCCTTGATACACACTAATGGACAGGAGGGGGACATCCCGGGATCCCACTCCTCCCCGCCCAGGGTGGGTAGGCCGAGGCAGCATGGGGGCAGATCTGGCAGTATCCCAAGCGGTACCAGGGGCAGGCAGAGTGACAGAGGATACCCCAGAAGAGAACAGCTTCCATGTAGACAGGGACAAAAAAAAAAAAAAAAGATTGGTGAGGCAACTTCTGCCACTCTTAAACCCGTGTTGCTCTGGGTCATGCTTATCAAGGGAGTAATGATGTCCTTAACAAGGCTTTCAAAGAGTTTGCATGTTGACGAGGTCAAACTGATGGACCTATAATTCTCACAATAATTTTTAACACGCTTCTTATGGATTGGTATGACACAGGCTTCTTTCCAGTCATAAGAAACATTTTTAGACATGAAAAGATCAAACAATATTTTTAAAGGATAGACAAGAAAATCCGCTAACAAGAATAAAAGATGACCTGCGATGTTGTCTAGGCCAGTACTGTGTTTTCCCTTGAAGGATAACAACTTGGTTTTAATAGCATCAGGGCTAAAACTAATTGGAGAATCTGTATTAACTGTGTTATCATCTGTGGTATTGTGGGGTGTTTGCAGAAAACACACTACAGAATTTGATGTTAAATAAATCTGCCATGGAAGTGGCATCATAGATGAGCTGGCCTTTCTGCCGCCCTTGAAAACTGGGGCTGAGAAGTGACACCTAATAAGGCATCTGACAATGTTCTAGCCCATCTTGACGAAAACTCCTCTAATCGACCACAAAGAAAAGGAGTCCGGGATGGACCGCATGCTCTGTAGTGAGGCGCCATGCTGGTGGTGCTGGGCCTCCTGCATGGTGCCTGGCCAGGGCTCCTCTGAGCCTGTAACCTGGTTACCTGAGTGGGCTCCTCCATTTCTGAGGGAATGGAACTCCCCTCAGAACTGTCTGCACCAGCCGTTACCATGACCCCGCTGAGTCATGGTGGACTTGCACAGTAGTTTGACACTGGAGAAAATTTCCCTTTTTTATTCTAGTATCCAGTGTGAATCAAACCACGGGCCTGCCTCAAGGGGATGTTAAAGAGCTAGTGTACTGCCTAAAACTACTATTAGATTTTAAAAGCAGCCAACCACTACCATTTATGTGCAGTACTTTTTCTTCTCCCTTTTTAATTCGAAGATGGTTACCTGATGTTAGTAGGTGTGATGTGTGTGTAACAGCTCTTAGCTTGGTAGCTGCTGACATATCTTGCTCTACTACCCCACACTACATCATCACCACTGTGATTTCACTGAATGTGACATCACTGTTACTTAGGAACAGCAACCAAGTGACTGCCAGGTCATTCACCTGTGCTGTCACTGTTGGTGAGATCATAATGCTGATGATGTAATGTGAGGCAGTAGAATTAGACATGTCAGCTGCCAGGCAAGAGAGCTGTTCCACACATCCAGCACAATATTATCACATAGAAAACTTTCTGATGAGCAAAAAGAAAAAGGAAAATACTTCAGAAATAAAAAAGTAGCCGGCCTGGTGGCACAGAGGGTTGAGGCGCTGGACGCCACACCACGAACCACGATGGTGACCGGTTTGCGCGAAGCGGACTCGGGTGCGGTCGGCAGGGGTAGAGGTAAGGATGGAGCGTCCATAGGACTGCTCTCCTCCTCTGGGTTGAGTTAGGGACGCATGGTTGATCTGCAGCAGCCCCTGGTGGAGACCGGCAGCACAGCAGAGAGATTGCATTATGGGGAACACCAGGAAAAATGGAAATACCGCTCTGGGGACTGGCTGGATGATGGCTGCCAGCCCCGGATACCTCTGAAGACTCCCTGGGAAGCCACAGAAAGCCTCAGCAGCACCCGGGACTGAGGAAAGAATAGTGTGCCTGGTCTCCTCCCCGACGGTGCCTTCTCCCTCGGAAGAGATGGACCCACCCTATACAGGGTTACACCCGGCTATCTCGAGGATGGCTGCAGATCTGAGGTAAGGTGGCTTGGGGGAGATAGTAGGGGGATGTCTGACAGTCATGGCAGCCCGAAGGAGAGGCAGCTCAAGAGGATGACGGGGGTATAAATAGAATATACAAAAAAAATGAAATAAAAAGTTACAACTGACTACTACTTAAAATTTGTATTTCCTGTCTGCCTGTTTTGGCTCCACTAGCTCTTTAAATAGGTTAGCTTATGAAGCTAAACCAGACCTAATGACAAGCCAGGTCAAGCAGTCTGGCACAAAATTCTCCAGTGAATGACCACCTGGAAGGAGAAACCATGGTCTTGAACCGCATAAAAGGACCCCCCATGGACCATTCTGAGGGGAGGGGCAAGGGGGTGGGTATCTGAAGGAGTGGAGGGAAGGGCTATTAGACTTAGATCTAATTGATGTATGGAGGACGCTAACCCGAAACTTAGAGAATATACTTTTTCTCTAACCCACATAAGAGCTGGTCGAGGATAGATCATATTTACATTGAAGGAGCTTGGTATCAAAGGGTGGTGGAGTGCAACATGAGCCTATCCATATATCCGACTATGCGATGGTAACCTGACGGTAGAATTGGACAGAAAGAGGGAGAGGCCCATATGTATGCCTTCATACCTGATGGGAATGAGAACTTCACATGCTTCTGATGAGCAGATGCAGAGATATGTAGAGACAAATAAGGAAACGGCTCCGTCCTCACAGATACTATGGGATGCAGGAAAGGCTTATCTAAGGGCCATTATTGGAGTGCGTGTCGGGTATAAAAAAGAAAAAAACAGGGAATATGAGAACCTACTCCAAAGGGTCAAAAGGCTGGAAGGGCAAGTGCTCAGAGGGGACGTGGCTAGTGGTCCACTGCTGGCGGCAACTAGAGGAGCGCTAAATAACATGCTGGAGGAGCAGACAAGAGGGCACTTGTGGCTGGTGAAGCAGAGGTTTTATGAATGGAGTAATAAGCCTGGCCCCCTACTAGTCAACCTGATTAGGGGCAGAAGAGGGAAAGCTAGGGTGCTGGAAATTAAGAATAGACAAGGGGCCATAACGAGAGATCCTCAAGTTATGGGAAAGATTCAAGAAATTTTATAGTGCACTATACCAGAGGAAGCTAGGGGGACCCGGGCAAGATGAGGCAGTTTCTAGATGGGATTAGGTTGAAGGAGCTAAGCGGGCAGCAAAGGGCAGCTTTGGAGACCAGCATCACCAAGGATGAAATAAAAGGCCATTGGGGGACTTAGGGCGCAAGGCAGCCGGACCAGATGGATTCCCTATTGAATTCTATAAAGTAGCAGGGCATCAGGTGGTGGATCTATTGTGGGAGGTGTACAGAGGAACTAGGGAAGGGGATGCACTTCCACCTTCAATGGAAATGGCGACCATATGTGTGATCCCCAAGCAGGGTAAAGACCCCAGGGACTGTGCTGCCTATCGCCCTATTTCACTGCTGAATGTGGACGCAAAGATACTGGCTGGCAGGCTTGAGATTTTAATGCCCAATCTAGTAGACCCGGACCAAACTGGGTTTATAAAAGGGAGGCACTCTTATCACAATGTACGGAGATTGCTGAACGTGATACATGCTTCTTCTCGGCGTCCAGGAGCTACTCTTGTACTAGCACTGACGCCTAGAAGGCTTTTGACCGTATCGAATGGGAATATAAGGATGGAGGCCCTGGACGGTACATGGATAGGACAGGGGTTTCTTAACATGGTGGGGCCCTATATCGATCACCAAAGGCTGCAGTAGTGGTTAATGGAGGCTTATCACAGGTCTTTGACCATACAGAGGGACAAGGCAGGCTGCCTCCTTTCTCCTCTTCTGTTTGATCTTGCCCTGGAACCCCTGGCTACAGCTATTAGACAGTGTGAGAGGTGAAAGGAGGATGGAATGGGGGTCGACAGCATAAACTATCCTTATATGCTGACGATATGATTTTATATTTAAGTCAGATAGAAGACTCCTTCCTGCTGTTTTGGACCTGATAAATGGTTTCTCACTATTCTCTGGCTATAAAATAAACCTAGCTAAATCGGAGGTAATGTGCTTGGGTGGGGGAAGTTAGTGGATCTACAGAAATGGGGCTACGGAGGTGGAGAAGTCGTGCAATATCTGGGGATAGGTATTGAAGGTCTTTGGCTGATTTATACAGGATAAATTATACGCCAATGATTGAAGGCGCATTGAGAGATATGAAAAGGTGGAGGGCATACCTGTGTCCTGGCTAGGCCGGATGAATATCATAAAAATGAATATCCTAACCAGAATTTTGTATCTGCTACAGATGCTCCCAATGGGCCTCATTAAAAGGATACGAAGAGACTGGAAGGGGTTTCTGATTATCTCTGGCAAGGAAGAAGCCCAGAATTAGCCTACAAAGATTAAAACTGGGGCGAGGGAGGGGATTAAGCTTCCCAGACGTAAAGTTACTTTCTAGCCTCGAGAGGTGAGAGTAATCAAAGATTGGGTGTCGCTCCCAGAGGCAGCAAGCTGGCTGGACCTGGAAGGAGGATGGATAGGTAGGCTTTCAGCCCATCTAAGGAAGGGAGGTAGGGGGCATATCAGCATCATTTGAATCCCAGCCTGCTGGTATTATGGACCCTGGAGGGTGGGAACAGATCAGGGCAAGGGTAAGTGATGGTAAGGCAGAGACGTTGCTCCTTCCCCTGAGTGGTAACCCTCTCTTTCTCCCTGGTTTGGAGGACCATGGATTTGAGGAATGGGATGAGAGAGGTATACATTGCGTGAAGGATTTGTACGATGGTCTGCACATCTCCTCCCTAAAGGAACTAGGGGAAAGGAGGGGAATCCCGGGTAACCACACGTTTAGATTCCTGCAGGCTAGAGATTTTGCCCGTAGTCTGGGAGGACCAGGTACGCAGGCCATGCCTCAGCAAAGTTTGGAATTGACAGTTTGTAGAGCCCGGTACAACCCTAAGGGGGTGATCGGCAGGGCAGTGCGGATCCTTAGAGAGGCTCTGGTAAAAGAAAGCTCGGGTAGTAGAGCAATATGGGAGAGGGACCTCGATCTCAGAGCTAAACTGGGAGCTGATGCTGGGAACACACTTGGGCCTACTATTATCAAATAGATATAAGGAGTCGGCCTACAAATTTGTCCATAGGCTTTTTTACACCCCGGTAGTGGTCCATAAAAGCCGCCCAGAGATACCAGAAACTTGTCCCCGATGTAAAAATGAGGTGGGTACATACATACATTGCTTCTGGAAGTGTTCCCGGATACAGAGCTTCTGGAGGGATATCGCAGAGTTCTTGAACGGGAAGACAGAGGCTAGGGTTTCCCTTCAACCGACAGAGCTCCTATTTGGAATTGAGTGGGAGGAGGAGGAGGAATGGAGTTTGCATAGGAAGTGGCTGAGGGTGGCCTTGGCAATTGCCAGGCAATGTATCCTGAATACTTGGATTTCAGCAAGAAACCCCTCTCTTGACCATTGGAAAGCAATGATAGTCTCTGCTCTGGCTATGGAGAGAAGGGCATATCAATTTCAGGAGAGAGCAGAGATGTTCGGAATCACATGGGGCCCACTTCTCTCGGCTTTACCGCAGGAGGATCTAGTGCTCCTGAGCTAGGTTGTTTTAAGAAGGGGAATAGTGCAATAAATGTTCGCATTTGTAATCCCAGCTCTAAGTTGGATAATCAGAACACTATGTGAATTGTTAGACCTGCTGAGGAGGATGGTATCGTGAAAGGGGAGAGTAAATTGTGCCTACAACCTATAATGAATGAGTGACTTAGAAGAGATTTTAACTAATTGTTTGTGTATGAATATTTGAGTGGATGTGGATGTTTGTAAATAGTTTTTTAATAACCTTGATGATCAAATTAGTACTTGTTTGGGGATACAGGGAAAATATTTTTTATTTTATGAATGTGAAAATGGACTATGCTACTGGGGTGCTGTTTATTTAACCTAGTTTAAAATGCTTAAATTTGCATATTGCAAGATTTGGAGTGAAGTGGAAAGGATGATTTATATAATGTATGAGGACAGTAGCAGAATAAGTTGTATATCTAATTGTTTGTAGAAGTTTGTCGAAAAAAGCAAATAAAAATATTACACAAAAAAAAATTAAAGGACCCCCCTTCAAAAAGGCGGAATGAAACTGGCCAGGGTTCCAGCCTGCCGGTGCAGTGGTAGGGTTACTGCTTGCAGCGCCAGCAACCTTGGCTTGGGAACGGACTCTGGTGGCTGGAGAGTCAGCTGGGTAGAAGAGGATTGAGCGCCCACAGGCTGCTCTCCTCCTCTGGTGAGGGTGGGTTGTATGTCCTGCTCTACCGCCACCTGAGTGACCATGGGTGGCGGTGCAGCAGAACAGCATGAAGCGGGTGGGAAGATGTCGGCCGAAAGTTGGAGTGCTTGCATGTTGTGATGTACTTCATCCCTTGGTGCCGACATCCTGAGGGGTGGCACCAGAACAAGGAAAAAGCCCTGTGGATGCCGGCGTAGAAGGGATCCAGCTCCCAGACACCATAACGCAGCTCTTGTGGGGAGCCATTCAGACCACCCGACACTCACTACAATGGACTGGAGGGGGAAGTCCTGGGATCCCCCTCCTCCCTGCCCGGGGGGGGGTAGACTGAGGCAGCATGGGGGTTAGGTCTTGCGGCCCTAAGAGGTACCGGGCGCAGGCAGAGAGACCATAGGATATGCAGAAGAGAGCGGCTTCCATGGAGAGAAGGGAGCATAAACAGACAATATATTAAAAAAAAAAAAAAAACTGACTAGGGTAGTGACCCATATGTTGAAGGCTCTGGCCTATAAAATATGCACGAGGTGTAGAATGTTGTGTGCTAAGAGGCGAAACTCCTCCTGCACGCAGTGTTCACCCACTTAATGTGAAAGACTGATAGGGCTAGCGCCATCTATAGGCAGGGCAGTGTCTTTTCAGAAATACAAACAGCCTTGTCTTCCAGTGGAGGAGCTTCCCACCTGCAAGACATTTCCCATAAAAAGGGAAATCCATGGCATGGTTTGAAAGACACTTTTCTGATCCACACCTGCCCAGTGTTGCTCAATAATTTTGGTCACATTCCAGCTGAAGAAGATGCAGACAGAGACAGATTGACACCTGCTGTCTCCGCAGACTGTACCTCCTGAGCTATAAATGACTACATGCCTAAGCTATCCAAAAAGACAAGGGCTTATTATGAAGCAGAGAAGGAAAAACCTTCCTGATTCGGACTCTGTATTTTTTTTTTAAGTTGGGAACTTCCCCAAGATCCCCGTAATAATCATCCTAGCCTTCAAAAAGGTTGGAACGGGGTCTGCTTGCACATCAGTTATCACAGCCTAAGCTTGCTGCACCGTGCCTGGATGGGGCCACCCGCCCCTGACCTGAGGGACCCTATTAGGGTCAGGTGTAACTGCGTAGATGTCCTGCGGGACATCGGAGCTCAAACTCACTCTACAGCCATAAAGGTCATATCTTGCAATTCTGCTGCCACTGCCAGTTAAGAACCAGGTGCTTCCCCTCCCAGGCCACAGAACTGACTGGGGGATGCTGAGCAACACAGAACCCATGGGGGAGGGCCTCAACACCCTTGTTACAGGACTTGCATTGTTCCTTAATGTCTCCGATAAGTCCTGGTGCCAAAGAGAAATATAATTATGACTAATAACAGTTACAAGGTAAAAAAAATTAATTGGTCCCAATATTTTTTCCTGGTGCCAAAAAGAAATATAATTATGACAAATAATTACGAGGTAAAAAAAAAATAATTGGTCCCAATATATTTTTCTGGGCTAAAATTCCCCACAGCATTGTCCTAAAAAACCTTGCTCAGAGTCACACATCATGCAAGTGGAGGTTGTTGGAATCAAACCCAGGACTGCTGAATGTATAAGCCATAATAATGTAATAATTATTAGCCCTATTGCTTGTTCGGCTACAAGTGGGGGTCATGGGAATCAAACCAGGACTGCTGGATGTTTGTAAGCTGTAATATACAATAATTATTAGCCCTATTGCTTATTGGGCTAAAATCAGCAAGGCAACTGTAATCCTGTAATAGTGCGCTAAAAAAGCCAGGTTTAAATGAATTAGTGTTTTGTTTGCTATCTCTTAGCCAAACCAACTGCCAGATTGAATCTGTGCACTCTAAAAGCATTAAACTAAGTGCGCTTGCCCGCTGGGCACATGGGAGCATTAGCACACTTGTGTGACCGTGCATGCACTTACGCAGTAGGTTTCAGCAATAGCACTATGCAAACGCGTTTTGTACCATTTCTGTACATGCACCATGTGCGAACGTTCTAATGGCGGGGAGCCCCCAACTGATGGAGTGCGCACCCAGCCCTAATGGTGGCACGTAAATGGGGGGGGAGGGAATGGAGGCTGAGGTGGAAAATCACCAAAACTCATCGGAATTACACCAAAATCAAAAAATAGTTGTAAAACATTGCCAAACACAAAACTCAAGCTTTGGGGAGGAGAAGGTAATTGACGCCAAAGTCGAGTGCCCCCCTGAGACTCTACACTCCCAATAAATAAATGTGTACCTATCTGTGTCTCTCTTTCTTTGCATGGAGACCATAAAAACACCCTAGCAAGGCAGACATGGCTCCCAATCCCCACAGGGAATGAGAAAAAAAGGGAGGTTATTCAATCTGAAAAACACAGCTTAACAGGCATGATTTAAATTTAGGGGTGCACCCTGAAACGGGCAGCCCCAACCTGCACAGCAGAATTGTGGCACCAATTGAAATCTTTAAATTCTTGAGAGAAGAGAAAGTTGCCCTTTCCCCTTTGAATGGCATATCTTAAAGGAGAACTATCCAATGCCCAGCAGCATTTTTACTGATACCCATGGGATTTAGGAAAATTCAGTAAAAATGGGGCTGAGAATCAGAGATATACATATATAGTTCTATTTCCGTACATAAGGGCAGTATTATGGTCTCGTGGTATTACCAGTGAGATCCCAGGGGTGAAGAAGCAGCATTATTAAAATGCCCGCTGCACCAGAGCTTCGATGGAATTTTAAGAGTTCTGAGGTACATAAACCCTTAATTGTGTATGGTTTGTGTGTGTGGATCAGAGAGGTGAAGCCCCAATCCGTGCAGTGGTCGGGGCTTTACCTCTCCCCATAGAACTTCTTTAACTGGGGAAGTTCCTGCAGCAGGGAATCCTCTTATGCCCAACATTCTAAAACTTGGGCTGTGCCATTCCTCTGTAGGGAGGGGTTGTGGGATAACAGATGCACCAGACACCAAACTTCAGTTTCAACACACAGTCTCTGTGTGCTGTTTATTCAAAATACAAGAAATAAGCTTTGCAATAGCATATTGCTTCTTCAGTACATCAGTTTGCAGCAATAGACTATAAATGTCTTTTCTCTGATCCAATCCATTAACTAACATGTACCCATAACCCTTATACAAGCCCTCATTTGCTTACATAGTGGGGGCCCAAAAAGAAGGAAAAACAAAACAAGCTATAAACAAAGAACTTCAATGCAGAATCACTGAAAGAACAGTTACCCCAAAAGATACTGGTAAGAAGTCAAGGTTCAAAGAAATACATCATCATACATACTTCCATAATGTAATGCATCATGGGGTATATGCAAATCACCATGCCATTTAGACTTTTTCAGTTTACATTAATTTACATGCATTTTAAATAGCACACCTAGCTTAATTTCTGTAATAGACACTTAGTACTTTTTACCATTATCAAAACACCAAGTACCATGGTATTTTAAACATTTACAAGTTTCATAAAGTGTGTATACGTATGTCTGTGTAATATATATATATATGTATATATCAAGGTATTTTATAACATAGTGCTATTACATACTAAATCCAACAACAATAAACACAACCTGTTTTACATACTCTCAGAGGTCACCACAATAACCTCTCTGCACAAGGACCTGAGAGGGAAAAGGAAAATCAAAGAGGACACTATAGAAGAGTCAAGATAGGGAGAAGGGGGTGCCCATAGGTGGCCAACCTTATGGGCTAGAAATAGTAAAGGATAGATTAGGCTTAGAAATAGAAGAACCATTGCAACAGATTTAAGGAAAGGTCGGTCCTCAAGAGTGGCAGGAGCTCCTGGTCACACCCTGGTTAGGGTACACTATACCCAGTTGTTATGATTACCCATTGACGACATGGAGCATTATAGAAAGTTTGTGATTTCTGCCTTAGCTGTGCGTCTACTTCTAACTCTACATTGCCCCTTTGCTCTGCCCCCTCCCTTATTAGCCAGACAAAATATTGACATGTCCAGCATGGGGCTTAGCAAAACCCCTAGAACCTATCTTTTTCCTTTTTTAGTTAGTTTCTTCCTGGGCAGCACACCTTCAAGCCAGATCCCCCAACCCCATCCCCTGCTCGTGGCTTACCTTCCACTGTCCTCCACGGCTCCCCCCCACCGCGCAGGACAGCAGGGATCACTCAATCCGCTGGAACGTATCTGGCGCGGAGGTTACCACTGTTCATGGGAGTGGAGCCTGTGGGGATTGGCTGTCATCATGCCATGCCCAGGGCTCTCATGTTTTCTCCCCTTAGGAGAGGAGGTGTTTAATGATGCCCTAAGGAGAGAGCGTACACATGTCCACATACGCTCCTCCAAGCGTCTGCCTCTTCCCCTCTCCTTTCTAAGTGTCTGTGTGCTGTCCCCCAGCCACCACTAGGGGCCACTCGACACTGGCCACTGGTGATCCCCCCAGAGAAAAAGAGCAGTCCCATTGATGCTCAATCCTTCTCCTCCCCTGCCGACCCCCGGTGGCCCGTGCTCATTCCCGAACATGGGTCGCCAGCATAGCACGAGGTAAGACATCTAGTGCCTCAGCCCTCCATGCCACTGGGCCAGCTCCTACAGTCCTATCTTGACAATCCGCATACAGTCCTGCCTGGTTTTGTCTCTACAGACAGTGAGGTCTGGCCTGTTGAGTTGTTTTACTGACTGTGATTAAGTCCACTGATCGTATTTCAGGCAGAATGATGCATCTGTGGTAGAAGAACATACGAAGAAGCCAGCAGAAGGCCATATGGTCAATCAAGTCTGCTCGTATTGCAGATTCCACAGCTTGAGCTAATGTCCCTACCCTCCCTCCCCACTCCTCCCAACCCATGATCCTTACCTTCCCCCCATGCCTTTCCCAGCCTCTCTTAAAGCTGTCCACTGTCTTCAATGAGATGACCTCTTCCAGCAGTGCATTCCAATTGTCCACTACCCTCTCTGTGAAGAAATGCTTACTGACCTCCCTTCTAAACCTCCCACCCTCCAGCTTAAGACTGTGCCCCGTGTTATGGTTGCCACTCAGACTCTCCTTATCAACCTTATTTATCTCTTTCAAGTACTTGAAGGTCCCAATCATGTCTTCTGTCCTCCAGGATGTACATGTTCACTGCCCTAAATTTCTCCTTGTATGCCTTACCCTGCTTACCTACTATCATCTTTGTAGCCCTCCTGTGGACCTTCTCCAGCAGGTTAATGTCCTTTTTGAGGTGTGGGCACTAGTACTGAATTCCATACTCTAGATGCGGCCTTACCAGTGACCTGTACAAAGGCAGAATAACCTCTCTCCTACTACTGATCCCCTTAGATATGCATTCCAGCATCTTGACTGCTTTTGCTGATGCCTTCTTGCACTGCATGGAGTCCTTCAGGTCACTAGTGATCACTCCCAGGTCCTTCTCCTCCTCCTCCTCTGATGCAGATACTCGGACTCCACCCAGGTAGTATTCTGTCCTGGGATTCTTGGCTCTAATATGCATAACTTTGCATTTCTTGGCATTGAAAGCCAAGCTGCCAGATCCTGGACCAACTCCCCAGTTTTTACAGATCTTCCTGTATCCCTTCAGCTGTGTCCACTCTCCCACAGAGCTGGGTGTCATCCATGAATAGGTACATTTTGCCCTTAATGCCATCTCCAGTGTCCTTGATGAAGACACTGAACAACACCGGCCCCAGAACCGAGCCCTGCGGGACCCCACTTGTTACTTCTCTGGTGCCAGATAACTCTTCCCTCCCCCACCCACCACCCTTTGGGTTCTGTCCCCTCAGCCAGTTTTCCACCGAACTGGCCATCTTTTCCCCAGCTCTGAGATCCACCAACTTCCTGATCAACCTTTTGTGCAGCAGAGTCAAAGGCCTTGCTGAAATCAAGACAGAGGATGTCTACTGCTTGGCCCCTGTCTACTGTTTTAGTGACACAGTCAAAGAAGTTAATCCAGATTACATCTGAAGAGTTCATCACATTCCATTTAAAGAACAGGCATTTACATCTAGTAACAGACAACTGACTACTTTATTTATTGTAGTTTGATGTGTTAGTAATCACTTAACTTTTATAATATTTGTGCAGTGAAACAAGTGGGTAACCTTTGCATGTTACACTGCTAGTAAAAAAGAATTCAATAGAAGTGTGGTGGTATGATGTCAGAAATTGCCAACTACTTAGGAGCCCAATGTATTTCAATGAAAAACTAAACAGATAGAGAGATGTATCTATTTTTATCTTTTTCAAAAGAAATAATTCTTTTAACAAACTTTACAATTTTTAAAACAGTAATCGGCTTCTCTTCTTCCTAAGTAACATCTAGTTACGAAGAAAATGTCGACATCTGCTAAATTATAACATGGGTTATCAATCACATATTTCTATTAAATATATAATATTTTGGTGGTAGAAAGCGTTCTCTATAAAAATCTGAAAACCGGTTTGCCATTCCCACTGAAATGCATTAACGTCTAACAGCCTTGCCACTAAAGCTTTCTGTAAAAGGAAACACCTTCTGTTTCGGAGCTAGAATATCTATCCCTATATCCACCTTGCTTTATTATCTATGTCAAGCCTGTTGCGCAACAGCATCTTTGTAAGCCCACCCCCCCCTCTCCTTTTTCTAGCTCTCGTTCTAGTTCTAACTTTAGACTTTTCCCTGGGTCATTGTAGCATATTGGTAGACTTGCCGCCTGCCTTTTACGCTAATAATAACCTGCTTTTCATACTGTGCTCTTTGATTTCCTTTATCTAGCTCCCAAAGAAGCGTTCTTAAATATATTTATTGCAGTGAGCAAAGGGAGGTGTATGTTAGCAGTGCTGCCAAGATATGCCCGTATGGGTGGATCTAGGAGCCGTGCTTTTACAATGCTTTCAAACGTTTGCCCAAAATGAACGCTGTGCAGTGCATTTCAAAACCCCAGTGAAAAGCGCCGTATCATTTCAGGTGGAAGTTGAGAAGTTTTTTTCGCACCATGCCTAAGTAAGCAGAGCTGACTGTTTCTTTTGTAAAAGTCAGCTTACTCAGGAGGTGTGGTGCAATGCGGTATTTCGACGTTAAGTTCTCCCCTTTTTGCTGCCCTTGTTGTTTAATTATTGTGCTGACTCCTGTTGAAAGCATAGCCCCTTTCTTTATGACTACAATCTGCTATTATCTGAGCAGCTATACAGTTAATTCTGACACAGCGCTTTAAGAGCGAGTAGTAAGAAAAACAATGTAGCCCAAGTAAATAAGCTCTGGTAAAACTGCAGTACAACTGAATTATTGATTATTTCATGAAACTGAATGTCTTTTGTACTTGCCATATGTCTGGAGTAATTCATACTGGGTTGCCCTCTTTTGGCTTTCCTGCACTGCGCTGCTAGAATGTCCTCTCCACATTAAGTTTACCGTCCTAAGAGCCGGTCGGCCTCATTCTGCTATCATTTATGGTATACCTTAATGTGGGAGGAGCCGGGGTATGCAGATATGGAAAGTATCTGTCCAAACTCATATAAAATCTCTATACTGGAGTTGTCAAATGTATTGTTAGATAAAATATAAGTGTATATAAATATCAGTTGATTAAAAAGAAATGGTATTAAAAGAAATGCATGTTACATAATGGAATGTGGGAGGGGTTTTGGGTCATCTGATCCAGCTCCTAAATAAAAAGAGCTCTGCTTCTGAATAAGTTTAGTTTTTGAGTTTATCTGTCTAAGGATCAACATCTCTCTAGCCCATACTAGAGATACATTTCTTTTTTTGCATCATATTATTTCCGCCACCTTACTGGCCCCTGGCCTGTCTCTCCTTCCGGCTGCACATGATCCCACCCCCAACCTCCTTGCCCCGACCCCCTTCCTACTCACCTCAGACTGCAGCTGACCCAGGGGTGGCCTGGCGTAACCCTTCGCCGGATGGGTCCCTCTCTTCTGAGGGGGGAAGGCGCCAGGAGGGGGATACCAGCGCGCTTTCTGATCAATCCCTGGGTGTTGCTGAGGCGGATTCTGGGGCGTCGGGGTATCTGAGGCGGCGGGGAGTCAGCAGCCATCATCCAGCAGACCAGGCAGCCTTTTTTTTTTCTGCTTTTTCTGAGCGGAGTGATGTCTGATATCAAGGCATTCACTGACGTCTGTCACTCCCCCCCCCTTGAAAACCGAGCCCAAGCTGTATTGCTGCACTCCCAGCCTCCGCCAGGACTCAGCCTATGCCGGTGCGCATCCCCTGCCCTCCCCCTTGAGAAGGAGCTGTCCCTGGATGCTCCATCCTTCTCCCCCCGGCCGGCCCTCTGGCAACCCGAGTCCATTCCCGAACCCGGTCACCGGCGTCGCAGACGGAAATCCAACCGCTGTGCCGACGGGCCGCCCTAGAGATACATTTCTAATGCCTTCTTATTTTGCCTTTTGGACATTTGTTTTGTTGTATTAAGTTCGTTCAGTTTTCTTCCTCATTTTCTTTGTTTCTCTAAATAAATATTGGACGGAGAAGTCCAATTTGTGCATCCTGAATTGGTGTCCGTGTCATCAATCCCACAGCCTTAACACTTTTCTGACATCATAATACAGGAATTCCACTGGATTGTATTGTTACTAGTAGCTGGCAAAATACAAATAAAATTATGAAATGGCAGTCAGACTGACCCATCAGGATACCTGGAAATTCCCAGGTGGGCCCTCACTCAGTTGAGTACCTGGCCACCTTCTAAACTCTGAATCTTTTTATTTATCATCTTTTTTCTAATTAAATGGGGGTATCTAGGGCACTGTATGCAAAAACAAAGCTGGTGTATCAGACTGAAGTAGAATATTGACATGAGCATTCCACTTTGGACCCTCCTCTACTGATTTTTCAGGAGAGCCCTGTGATTACTTTCCAGGTGCGCCCTCTGTACCCCAGTCCAAGCTAACAAATTGAAAAAGAAGGCAGTATAGTGCACAGGTTTAAGGCTCTGAGCTGCAATCCTAGGTTTTTATTTATTTAAATGTTTCACCAGGAAGGCACACTGAGCAACAAGTCGCTCCTCTCTCTGTGCGACCTGGGGGCAAGAGGTACAATTGGAATGATGCATTACTCATTCAAGTTACAAGATCAACATTAATATACAGTTGTAAGGCAGGTGTTACAACAGTGTTGTGCATAAGATGTAGAAAGAATGGACAATAATCAGTGCCGGGTTAATAAGTAAACAAGTGCTTATGTGAAAGAAAAGGGGGGGAAGGGGAGGGGAGGGAGAAGTGAGGTGAGTGGAGGGGGAAGAGTCGTGTTCCTGTAGACCCCTTCGGGATGTGAGGAACCCTACAATGGGACTGGGGGGACCAGAGAGAAGGGGATGAGGCAGTGTCCCATAGAGACCCCTTTAAGATGGTGGGGGAAGGGAGTAGATGAGAGATACAAGCCCCTTGGGGGGGTGTAGGAGAGGGACCCATGGAGAGCATTCGGGGTCCTTTACATTCTGTGAGCGATCAAAGGAGGCCAGTAAAGGGGAGCAATTTTGGGGGAAGGGAGGAGGTCTAGAGATTTGGGGGGGGGTGCACAGGGTAAAATGAAGGTGAGGGTAGAGTGCTAGGGTTGGTCTAGGGCTTAGAGGAAGGAATTGGGGACGGACACAACAGGAGCATCTATGCGCAAGGTAATTATTGAGGGCAGCGCTGATGGAGTAGGCAGAGGATGAGTGCCGGATTTTTTTGGGGGGGGAGAGGGAATTCTAGATTTTTGGGAGGCGGTGAGAGTAACTGGATTAGCCAATTAGGGTGGATTCTGAGGGGAACAACCAGGCTACGGGAGTCTGCTGATCTAAGAAAATTGGAGCGTGGGGGGGTGTTTATAAAGGAGGCGGTAAGGTGGGAAGGGAGCTCACCCAACCAGTGCTTGGAGGTGAATTTAGCACAGTGGGAAGAGTTGCCTATTTGTAAGAGGGGAACGATAGGGCACGATAAAGAGCGCAGTGATGGGTGCGGGGGCATCCAGGGCAAAGCGGCAGAAGGAACTGAAGAGCCTGAGAGTGTCCAGTCTGGCCAGGGAGGACTTTGTGGCAGCACCATAGATTACATCACAGTAGTTCAAAATGGGCAATATCATCTTGTGAATAAGTTCACACCTAGCAGTACGAGGGTTTGAATCTCACAGCCCCCACTTGAGTGTGTGACTCTCCGCAAGTCACTTAACTTCCTTGTGCTCCCAGGTCGCACCTGTAAACAAGCTTTCTGCTTAGTGCGTCTCTCCTGGTTAAAAAAAATAATAATAAATTACAGAGAAGCATCTAAAGGCCCCAAATCTTCATTCTTTAAAATACATCCTTACAAAGTACTTCGTCTTTAACTGGATTTTGGTTTGGTCAGCTTGACCAAATGGCGAATTCCTGGGTCCCATTGGCTTGCAGCCTTGATCGCTAACCCGGCTCTTTACTAAGAACTCCTCTCCCCACCCTTTGTTCCACTCGTCACCAAAAACACACACACGCACACATATATATACATATATACAGCAGTGACTCTTTAAAAGTGGGTGGGGGAACAAGCTCAGGAAAATGCCTTCCATTGGGCAGCGGCTGCACATAACTAGTTCTGTGATTGGCTATTTTCGTGAGGGCGGGATCTGATGTCGTCACGATGGCAGCATCTTTTACCCACGTCAGTAGTCCAAAGCCGACGAGGGTAACAAGCTATTTGGTGACAGAGTGGGGTTGCGCGTGATAGATAGGGGGCAACAAGCGTGTGCGCGTGGAAGAGCTAGAGGGATAAGGAAGCGCTCGGCTCAAGTTGAAAGACCGATGGTCCTCTGCAGCTAGGAATGGCGGGAGCATCAGGTAAGGGGCAGTCAAGTGGCACTCGCAGTCAAACTCACTATTAGAAATCCACACCTCTGAATTAAAAGATCAAGAATTTTGGTAGGTGTTCCTATTGTGTCTACTGTCAAGAGGTGCAATTAAATGGGTTCAGTTAACCTCGCGTTCATTTTAATGTTCTGACCTTGGCACGTGTGGTATTTACCCCTTATGAGGATGGGGTTAACAGCTCATTAGAGTTACCCCTTACATGAGTAGATGGCAACATCTCAGTAGTCACTTTCAGAGAGTGGGTAGCACAGTAGTGTATCTGCCACATACAGGAGATGGGGAGGGTGACACCCCAGTATTTATCCCTTACACGGGGACGGTTCAGTATCTGCAAAGTGGGAAAAGGCACAACTTTAGCATTTGGGGGTGGGCAATCCCTTAATATTTACCCTTCAAATAAGGGAATGGCGAACATCTTTGTATTTTTCTGCATTTACTGAAATGGGGGAAACAATTCTACGTTTACTCCACACATGGGGAAGGGAGCAACACTAGCATTTATCCTTTGCACTGTCATGTGCAAAAGATCAATATTTACTTGTTACACAGAGGGTGGGTGTGACATCTCGGCCCCAATCCCCCCCACCCCCAGAATGTAGTCTTCACATAGAGGTGTAGGCAACACCAATGTATTTCCCTGTCACACAGGAGGGGTAGCACCTTAGTAACTACCCCTTAACACAAAGAGCAGAAGTGTATTAAGAAATTTCTGTTTTGTACACACACTTTTCAGCTGCTGCCTCCACCACCACCATGTGTGGTCTTACAGCATTGTACTGTTGTGTAACATATACACTAGAAATGCTGTATACTGCTAGCCCACCCATGTCTCAAATAACAGTTTAATTTAAACTGTCATAGTCACTAATCAGTGTGTGTTTCAGATGCATTATTTCCCCCTCTTCTTTGCTGAGACTTAGCTGTCTCATTAATCCAGACAAAAGCGGGTGAGACATGTGTCTGTATCTGCTGTTTTCAGCCATTGCAGATTGTTTTTGAGGTCTTTTGGCACCATTTAGTCTGATCAAAGCTGTGCCAGCCGCAGTTTTTTCATGGTGACTTACAAATGCTTCCAGTGCTGCTTTGCATTAATGGGGTATGCATGATTTGTATTTCTTTGATATTTGGCCTTATTGCCAGTGCCTTTCTAGGGTAATTTTTTATTTCAGTGCCTTTGCATTGAAGTTCTTGTCTTTAACATTGCTGGCATGTTCTCTTCCATTTCTTTGCAGCAAAATAGGCGAACTTGAAGATGTACTTCTAAGGCCAGGACCTAGTGGCATTTACATAGACCTGGTGGGCAGAAGAAAATGACTAGGACAGCATGGTATAGGGCTACAGGCTGTGCCAAAGGGATGGGCCTCACAGAAAAGGGTGTGGAGTGGCTGTCTTCATAACTGAGGGAGCCAGTATGGAGGATGAGGAACAATGGTGCAACAGGGTCCATCTGCATTTAGGGTGGGGTTAAAGCCAGCCCATCGGCAGAGCAGTAGCACTACCACTTACGATGCCGGCAGCCCGGGTTCAGAAGTGGGCCTGAGTGGTCGGGGGGGGGGGGGATATCGGGTCAATAAGTCATGTAAATAATGCCACAGGCAAAACCGTGCTGCAGAAAGAGCGTACAGTAAATTGGCTACAGGGTACAAAATACCGCATGGATGAAATGGTGAAGGAGCGGTAGCGTACCCCTGTAGCTACTGACTGGGAGGCAGTGATGCAGAGGATAAGACCTCTGCTGGGTGGCAGTCCTCAGAGTAGGTGCCATGGCTTGGAGGGCCATGCAGCATCTGTGGACCAGGGTTATAGTCTTGGTCCCAAATTAATTGTGTGGTGTGTGTGTTTTTTTTTTTTTTTTGTGTGTGTGTGTGTTTTTTTTCCTAAAGTGTTGTGCAGTTCATGATTCTCCCCCTGCCCATATTTCTCCCCATCCCAGAGTTGTCCCCGGAAGTGGTTATTTTAATATGGGGGGGGTTTGGGACACAGCCCCCATAACGGGGGATGCAGTGGGCAGGACCCCCCTCAAAAAGCAATGTTTTAAGTTTCATGTGCGCTACTATTACATTTCTGTGTTTTAACTGAGCGATGTCAATGTGTCCATTGTATTGACAGCCCGGTATGTTGCTGCGCAGTTTTTGACCATGTCATATGAACCTTGTGCCGTCGAGGGCCAGCCTGTGGAGGAGGATTGAGCATCCCAGAGGATTCTGTCCTCTTCGGTGGTTTCTACCACAAGATGCAAACTGTGGGGCACTGTAGGATCAGAATGTAAGTCCTAGGGATAGTGGGTGTGGGACTGGGGGAGAGAGAAAGGCCAGTGGGGCAGGTTGGACGTTACGGAGGGGGGCATGTGAGATAAAGCATAGTAAAATAGAAATAAAATTTAAAAACGGATGGGGGAGGGAAGGCAGTACTGTTACTTGGAGGGGCTGGGGGAGTGCTACAGGTCCTCAAACAGTTCAGGGAAGCATTATGCCTGTTTTTTGGAGAAATTATGAGAGCAGACAAAGTTCCTGGGTCAACTTTCAAGGAAACCTTGACACTGTTGGCAGAAAAATGCCTTTTTACTCATTGTCTTGGTTTGAAGCAATCCTTGGCATTGTTCTCGGCAAAGAGAAAGAGGTAATCTCCAGTGTGAACATTAAGGCGCCAGTGGAAGGCCTTGGCAAATTTGTGCTTACTAAGGGAAGCGCCGGATATCTCTCCTAGTAGGGTGTGTGGAAATTCTCTAATGTAGTAGTTTTTTGCACAGCATACTTCTTGGCTCCACTTATGAAGTGGGAGGCTGACTTGATGGACATAGTATCTCTTCCAGCCTTAAATTATTATGTGACTGTATTACTTTATATTATTGTAATTACAAATTAGAATGTTAGGAAACAAAGCACATGGTTTGAGACAGTTCTCAAATCGTACTACTGTATGCATGTGCACAGTAAGCATGCTTGCCTACACGTGACGGGGAGACGATAACACCTCAGTATGTGTCACTGCAGTAACTACCATTTACATGCAGGTTGGGTGATTTGTAATGCCTAAACATCTGTTTTGAATACATTTTCAATAACTGTTTTATGCAACACTTCCACAACAAAAGGAAATGTATACTGTATGTATATGGACTGTCTACGTTATGGCAGCCTTACCTCCCTCTTGACCACCTACAGTCAGAAGTGATCTCCCAGTCGGGAAACCAGGCCATATCCTAGGAAAGTTGGGTTGCAACTTTATTACTCCCAAATTATTTAGGAAACTACTGCTGATGCTCGTACTGCTGTCTGGTAATGTACACCTGAATCCAGGCCCCCCTATTGTAGCACTCGCCAACAACCCCCACCCCTTTTAAACTCGCCTCGCTAAACATCGGTAACCTACTTCTTAAAATAGTGCAGTTTGAGGTATGAGTGATTCAGATCCAGCCTGACAGTCTCCCTAACCGAGACCTGGCTGTCACCAAAAACCTGAGATGACTCCATCTTGCTGCGCGGGTACAACCACTTCCGTCTAGATTGTATAGGTAAGAGAAGGGGAGGCAGTCTCGTAATATGTTTCAAACACTAGACAAGGACACAGTCACACTCGAGAATGCCAATGGGGGGGGGGCGCTAGTGAGCCCAAGCAATATGGCCACCTTTGATTAGAGCTGCTCAGTAAGTCTGCTCTTGGTAGCTCAAATAAGTAACTTTTAGACTACACTGCAAAAAAAAAAAAAAAGTGTGTATGTGTGTATATATATATATGTTTGTGTGTGTGTGTGTGTGTGTATGTCTATATATGTATATATAATATAGATGTATGTACATATATATATATATATATATATGTGTATGTGTATATATATGTGTGTGTACGTATGTATATGTATGTACGTATGTGTGCGTGTGTGTGCGTGTATGTGTGTGTATATATAATATGGGATACATGATGGGCAGTAGTGGAATATGGAAAATATTCTTATTCCTGCAGAGTGAGCTCTGGATATTTCACGAGTGCCGAAAGTGCAAGTGAAATATACAGTGCTAATGATGCAGGAGTGAGAATATTTTCCATATTCCATGATCTGCCCATCATGTATGCTATTTATACCATGGAGGTGAGCGCAATTTCAGCGAGAGAGGTATGTTTGTTGTTATGAGGATCATCTCACTTTAAATTATGTTGGTGCTGTGGTAGAGTGTGTGTGTGTGTGTGTGTGTGTGTACTTTTATGAATGGGTTGTTGTAGTGAGCTGTTGTTGTTTGGTGTGTGTGTGTGTGTGTGTGTGTCTCGATTAGGTGTGCTATGTTTTGGTAATTGGTTGCCTGAGGGAGGTTCTGTTCTGTGACAATGAGGAAGATGGTAATGATTTCTTTTGGCAGGTTTGTGTCTTCATGTTTGGCTGTTTAAGATTTATTTAAACATATCAGGCATCATCTGTTTGATTCAGTAATGTATGTCATCAGGATTTATTTCATTCCAGTGAAAATAACATGGTTTATTTCACTGGAATTGATCTCACCCCCATAATCGGAAGACCTGAGGAATAACTTGGGAAATCCTCGAAAGGATCGAAATCTCCATGATGGAGCAAAATCTAAAAATGTTCCAGTTCCTGCTGCCACGCGGTCCACTTCTCAACAACGGACATCAGATGCAGGAAACAATGGAAAGGAAACTCTACAGTCTCTTGGCTTCAAAATTAATAGATTAATCTCCTCAGTTTCTGGTCTGGCTGAGAAAATCGATGGCATTTCTAATAGTCACAGCCCTGGAAACCTCGATTGATTCCGTCTCTGCGATCGGATGCTGCTATGGGCGCTGTCAATGGGGTGATAAAAGAGAATGGTCACCTAAGAACATGTTTGGAAAATTTGGAAAACCATATGAGGGCTCCAAACATCTGTCTTTTGGGGCTCCCAGAGGGCTGTGAGGGAGACCACCTAATCCTTTTTCTCCATGACTGGCTCCGACAGCAGTTTGGTGAAGAGGGTGGCCCACGCATAAAAGGCATACAAAATGCCTACAGGATTGCAGTCAGAGGTAGGCCGGATAACCCTGAAGCCCCGTGGGCAGTTTTGGCTATCACTGATGGCGTTGCTACGAGGGACTACTTGGTGGCTTTAGCCAGACAACACAAGACACTCCTTTGCAATGGGGAAACGGTTCAGCTCTACCCGGACATCAGCTTTGCCACTAGACAACGGCAAAAGCAGTTTGATGGTACCAGGGCACTTCTGTGTGAAGCAGGGATTCAGCACAGCATAATTTTCCTGACCCGATTGAGAATAACGCACCAGGGGAAGATCTTTATTTTCTCGGATTTGAAAGAAGCCAACCGTTGGGCTCAAAAATATGTCCTGAGAAGAAGACACCCCACAGATCAGAGCGAGAACTCCTCAGACGATGAGTCATGAAAAACCAGAGGGGATTACTCCAAACAAAATTAAGCTGAAAGAGAGAGACTTTGTTTTAGTCCCTATATTAGTCCTTTAAACCCTGCTGGGGTGTGAGTGAGTACTTTATTTAAAGTTACTTTGGGACTACCACTCTTGAACATTTTAATTTTCTCTCATCCGATTTGTTACTCATCCTCTGAGTTTCAGATATATAATATGGATGCTGCGTAGGTCCTCTATTTTAAAATGTTTAAACTGTTTAAAGTTAGTTTCTTGCTTAAAACTTGATAATCATAGTTACTGACGTTTTCTTATGGATGCTCTTACGGTAAATGTATTTCAATTTAAGGTGACATAATCTTTTTGGAAATAGCACAGTTTTGAGGGGCCCATATTATAGTGAAAGCATGGACTCTTTCTCAGTCCCCATTTTCAGGGGATACTAGAATTTCTGGACTTCATATATTAGTACTGAAATAGTGTATTTCCATGCCGCTCATGGGCTTTATATCTAGCAAATTTTTGTTTTAAAATTGGTATAATACAATTGAGTAACCTCCAGAAATGTATCTTAAAGCAGTGGAATGTGCATTATGTTAGAGTTTTAGAGGAGTGGCGTCCTCAATTTGTCTAGAAGGTGTTAACGTGTTATGCCACTGCTTGGAATGTATTTCACCTATTTATTAAAAAAACAAATACAAAGTTAAAAAAAAAAAAAAATGCCAATAAGAGCCCTCCTGGTGGCGCTGAGGTGCTGGACGCCTTACCTCTTGCTACACCGGTGACCGGGTTGGGAATGAACTTGGGTCGCCAAGGTGCGGCATTGGGGAGGTAGGAGCAGGACTGAAACAGTAGCTCTCCTCTCCCAGGGAGGGGGGGGGGTCGCCCGCCTGTAGTCCTGCTGTCACTGGATGGAGGTCCAGTGATAGACACAGTTGATCAGTGGAGCGACTGGTAGGGTGGGGCATCCTGTAGGATGTGTGTATGCATGCCTCATGTCAGGGACGAGTGGGATTGGGGAGAAAACAGAAAATGCCGGGGCTCGACAGGACCCGTGATGGCCCAATCGCTCCAGTGAGTCCACCCCCATCACCAGATCTGACTTACTGGGAGGGGGGTTGGCACCTCCCACCCTGGCCGGGCTGCAGAAGAGGAATCCATGAGGGAACCTCAGGGTGGACGAGCTGGGGATTGTGACCGGCAGATGTAACCCTTCAAGGGAGGGGGTCATAGCCCCTGTCAGGCCTGCAAGAGGAGTACAAAGTACATATGGGGGGGGGAAGCAGAATGCCAGGAATATTAGAGAACCATCTTCGAGGCAGGTTTTATTTCCTGTCAGGCTCTACCGCATGTCTCCAAATATCCCAGAAAAACATAAAAAAAAAAAAAAAAAAATTGAAAGAAAGTGTACCAAACAGCATTGGAATCTCCAATATCTGAGGAGTCGAAGGATACCAAACTTTAATGGGACGCACTAAGAATCAGCAGCTGGGCTCTTCGAAGACTTTGGAGCAGCTGCATGGCAAAGCCAATGAAACAACTCCCGGTGCTACAGGGAGGCCTGCGAGCTCTTCACCAGAACCTCCCTGGCAGGCCATGGACTCCAAAATAGAATGCGCACTCAACAAATTGGAAGTGCAAGATACCACAATTAAAGAGCTAACTGGAACAGTGTCTGATGTTGACAAATGATCGACCCAGGCAGCAACTAATAATTTAACCCGGGAGAACACACAACTGTGTGGAAGACTGGAAGAGCTGGAGAACGAAACTCGCTCTGGGAATGTCTGCATAGTGGGGCCACAGGAGGGTGTGGAGGGCACTAATCTGCTGTACCTCTTAAAGAATTGGCTACAAGCAGAGTTACCACATTTAGAGGATTCGGTTTGGCATTCATGTGAAAAAGCCTATCGGGTCAACCCACATGTAAGGTCTTTAATACCTGCTCAACCACATACTGTCCTGTTGAGTACCTCTGGATACCATGTTCAGGATGTGAGCCTGGCGATGGCAGGAGCTGCATACCCGCTGATTGTCAATGACGTGGATGCTAGTTTTCCCGGATCTTTTGTTCCAGACCAAGGCACGTTGCAAACAGTTCGACTCAGTGCGTCAGTGACTTCATACCCTTGGCATCATCCACTCCTTCTTCCTGCCAGCTTGTCTCTGAATCGCGTACGGTGGGAAGACATGGCAGTTCACCAACCCAAAAGACACTGGCAGATGGTCTAACAAAACCGAAGAGGAATTTGCCACAAAAGCGGCAATCTCTAGACAATAAGTCGAGGAGACCATCAATATTCGAGGGAACTGATGAAACCTTAGCATGAGGACTGTCAGCATTTCCCTGGTACTAGGTTCAGTTGAATGCTCCTCCTTTGCACAGGTTGCGATGAGGAGGCATAATTCGTGCAACAAAATGTGAAGAGAAATGCTGGACTATTTGAGACTTGTATAAGTGGTCTTGTGTGGGGCAGGTGGGGGGGGCTACAGGTTAAATATATTTTACTGCAGTAAACGTTGGTTTCTAATCCCCCTTAGCTGCGAGAACGAACTCTAAATGTTCTTTAGGTAACTGGGTTTCAAAGTTAAGTCAAGCCGTTAACATGTCGGCATAAGTTTGGCATCATAGTTATGATTTTTTTCCTGTTGCTGTTAAATGATTATTAAAATAAGTTTTTGCTGTGCGATTATAGTGGGAGGCATGGGAGGGGATGGTTGGGAGGCATAACATATCTCTCTCTAGTTTTTGTGCCAAATGGTTAATAGTGGGCTTAGAGCTCACATGCATCTCCCTTCTCCATTCTCCATTCTCCCTAGCTGTAGGTTAATACCATAGCCACTGAAGAAGCTAGCATTATGTAATAAATATTAGAGACTTTAAGATAAAAGTGGGGTCTGTGGCTTGCATAGGCCCATTTCATTTCTCATTATGAATCAGAAGGTGTACACCTCCATTCTGGCCTGCAGTCTGCAGGGCTGTGTGGGTTCTCTGGTCCACTTGGATCAAACAGGCTTCATTAATGGGAGGTCGATAGACGACAATATTAGGAGACTTCTCAGTCGAATCACCTGTCAACAGAGCTCCAAAGAGCCTACATTGGTGGTATTTATGGATGCCAAAAAGGCGCTTGACCAGGTGGACTGGAGATTCCTCTGCAGGACCCTTGTGGAGATGGGGGTGGGCCTTAAGTTCAGGGGTGGTGTGGGGGTCTATGCATCACCGCAGACAATGGTGAGGGTCAACAGGTATACGATGGAGAGATTCCACTTATCTAGGGGGAAAAAGGCAGGGTGTCTGCTCCCCCCCTCCCATTATTTGCCCTCTGTATGGAACTACTGGCAGTGGCAGTAAGGGAGAATGAGAAAATCCAAGGTATAAGGATGGGAAATAGGAACCACAAGATATTTCTATGTGCTGATGACTCCCTGTTTTTCCTGACGTCGCCTGATCAGTCGCTCCCAGCCCTGAGAGAGGAACTCCAGGAGTTTGGACAGATTTTAGGCTACAAGATTAATATGGAAAAATTGGAAGCCATTACATTTTGGGGGAATTCGTCTCACGAGACGATGCAGGACTTCCCCTTTAAGTGGGCCACAACTAACTAGACAGTAATCGAGGGAACTGATAAAACTGCCAACCTAACTCCCTTCTACCTATCCTGGCAAAACTGCAAGAGTGTTTAGTACTCTCTCGCCTATCACCCTTTCTGGACTCCTCCTCCTTTTTCAACCCCTACCAGTCTGGCTTTAGGAAATCCCACTCCAACACTACCTTCCCTCTCGGGCTCACTGATTCCATCCTCACTGGGATGGATGCTGGCCACATCACAGTTGCCATTTTCATCGACCTGGCCAAGGCATTTGACACTGTCTCACGCCCACTCCTCCTGCCCTAACTTGCTAACGCTGGTCTATCCAGCTGCGCCATTAGCTGGTTCCGCTTGTACATTACAGGCAGGTCCCAATCCATCAGAATAAGTTCCTGCATCTCGGCCCCCCTCCCAGTCACCACAGGGGTACTGCAAGGCTCTGTCCTTGGCCCACTCCTGTTTTCCATCTTTCTGAATGACCTGCCTTCTGCCTGCCCACACACCTCAATCAACATGTATGCGGACGACACGGTGCTGTATACATCTGGCCCCTTGGCCTCAGAGGTTATGACTAGATTGCAACTGGATTTTATAACGGTCCAGCGCTGGCTTCACTCCAGTCAACTCCTCCTCAATGCCAAGAAAACAGTCTCAGTAACCTGTGGCACAAGGCAGAGACTTTCAAGGCACCCCTTCCCGATCAAATTCCACACCCTGGATTGGACACCTCTGGAGGCCTGTACCTCCTTCAGATACCTTGGGGTCTGGCTGGACCAGCACCTCAACTTCTTTGCCCATGTTGATTCTATAATCAAAAAAGCTGCACCCCAGGCTCTGGGCACTTTACCGCAATCGGGACTGCATCCCAGTCTCTGCCCGCAGGGCCGTTGTGCAGAAAATAATCCTCCCCGTCTTCGACTACGGGGACATAGTCTACAGTGCCGGTCCAAAGTCCACCCTAGCCAGACTGGACCCTCTTTTGCATTCTTTCTGTCGCTTTGTCCTGAATTGTCCATATTCCACACACCACTGTACCCTTTACCAATCAATGAACCTCCCCCTCTCTAGACAACTCAAGGGTGTCCCACTGTGCTAAGCTCACAGCCAAGTATTGGTCCCAGCTGCTCCCCTCTTATCTTGCCACTGCCCTTGTCAGCTCCAGCACCCCAGCATACTCCCTCAGAAACACTGACGCTCGGTCCCTAGCTGTCCCAGTTAGGTCCACTGCTGCTGGCCAGGCGGCTGTCAGCTACTGTCTACCGACGTTGTGGAATTCCCTCCCAGCAAACATTCGCCACTTCTCTTCCCCCCCTCAGCTCCATAACTCCATTCTCAAATCTCATTTTTCAGCTACTTGCTTATGTGTTTAGACTGTTTACGGTTCACAATATGGCAGGGCTATGCATCCAAGCTGTGCATACATCTCTGTATGTTCTATCTATACGTTTATATTATATGGTAGTGATTCTAAACTATGCCTGTATTCTATTTTATCTCGGATCCTTTTGTATTTTAAACCAGGACCTATTGTGCTACCAGATATTCCCATTATGTAACCACAATTGTGTTTATGACTGTCTTTCAACTATGTATATGTATCCCTTTACCCCAGGATGCATCTGGAAACGAGCAGTAGCCTGCTCAGCATGCCTTCCTGGTTAAACGCTTAAATATATAAATAACACCATAAGATACTTAGGGGTCAAAATATCACCTCAAAGGGCGGCTTTATTTAAACTCAATTGTGGTAAGCTGTCGGCGGAGATCCAGCAGACCTTCTTCCTCATCGTTGGGAGGGAGGATAGACACAATCAAGATGAATGTCCTTCCCCAATTTCTATTTCTGTTGCAGACTCCTTCCTGAAGCAGATCAATTCTGCCTTGTTGGCATTTTTATGGCAGAGGGGTAATAGACTAATCAGTTGCATGCACTACTCCAGCCAAGGGGTAGAGGGAGGCCTGGCCATACCTGACTAGACTCTACTACATGGTGGCTCAGTTGGTCCCAGTAACCACTTGGGTCAGACAGCGGAGTAAGTCAGGTTGGCAGGAAATAGGAGCCAAACAGACCCAGCAAGTCAGCCATGCCTCCCTATCTCATGCGCCGCTCACTCCGGAGGTATGGCAGTCCCTGAAAACCCCCTGGATGAAACATACATTGTGGATACTGGTGAAGGCCAGGAAGCTGTCACAGACCCCAGAAGGAGTAGGGCCACTCACCTCGATTATTGGGAATCCTGGCTTCACCGCCCCTTGTACAGATCTTCACCTCCACAGATGGAATGCTCAGGCTTTGGTCAGGTTCCAAAATCTGATGGAGGGGGATTCGGTGTGTTCCTTCACGTCCTTACAAGGCAGGTATGCCTTAACCAGGGCTGACTTCCACAGGTTTTTGCAGGTCAGGCACTACCTAATATCCAATCATTTGATCCCTGAGATTACTAGAGATTTTGTGGCTCTAGAAACCTTCCTGTACTGGTCGGTCCGATTGGCGGAAGGATAAGTTGATCTTGGGGGCTACAAAGCCCTCCAAGGAACTTACTTCCAATTAGAGAGTCTTAAAAGGAAATGGAGGTGGCAGGGGCTTCAGTCCTAGAGGAGGGTGGAAGCTGACCCGGGGGAAGGGATGGAGAACCATGGCATCCCCGGGGTGGTAGAAGTTCCACTGGAAATATCTGACCAGATTCTTCCACATGTCTTCCATCACGAGACACTTCCAAGAAGGGAGCTTGGAGTCATGCTATTGGGGCTCTGGGCAGGTGGGAACCCATTTCCACATATTCTGATCCTGCCCCGTGCTGGTGCCATTTTCTGCTGCCATCCATCAGGCCCTAAACAATATGTGGGGTACACAAATACCCTTTAACTTCAACACAATGATCCTGGGCTTTAAAGTGCCTGAAGTGGGTAACAGTAGGTAGCAAGCCCTTCTCAGAACTCTGCGCTTAGCAGTACAGAAAGAAATGAAAACCGTCTGGCTTAGAGTTCCCCCTTCCTCAGTAGACTCTTATAGGAGCAGGGTGGAAAGCATAAAACTGATGGAACTAACTGTGAATCTTAGGCTCACCACAGACAAACTAGAGGAGCAATGGAGAGGGTGGGTGAGATTTGGAAACTTGACACCAGGGGTCGAACCAGTTGATAACTTGATTGAGCAGTAGAGTAAGGAACAGGGCAGAATGCTGAGGTCAACAGTAGTACCTTTTTTCTCATGTTATGTAATAGAAATACCCCCCACCAACTTGATCAAAGGGATGCCCTCCCCAGCAAGGGGTTGGGTGCATTGGGTAAAACACAGTCTCCTCGATCTGCTTCAGTTCACTACAGTTGTCATCTTTAAGGTTATATGTTCTTGAAATGTTAGATATTTTTAAGGAAGGGAGTAGCCCTAGAATTACCAGTTGCTCCTGGCTATGGGAAGGGCCTGATGAATGTCGGCATGTCTAGTGAGAATAAAAGAGGGCTAATAAAGATAAGGGCACAGTATGATATATTAAAGAGTAGAATGTTGGCATTACTGATCACGAAGTATGTAAAACAAGTCTGTGTAGTTATGTGTTCATGATGTTGCATCTTTTTTTTGCTCCATTAATAAACCTGAGTTAAAAAAAAAAAAGAAAAGATAAAAATGGATCCCTCCATTTTCTTTTGTGCCAGACATTAGGGTGGACTGTACTGTATCAGTTATGGAGAAATTTACACTTCAGTGTATTTATATAAATGTATAATCCGATTTGAGAATGTTATGTACGTGTTTTTATTTGAAAACAATAAACATAAAGTTCAAAAAAAAAAAAAAAAAAAGGATGCCAATAAGTAAGCATTAATCACCGACGGAGGAGGGCTTTACTGGTGGAAAATGCCCACGGGAGTGGGGGTGGGGTTGGCATACGAGGCTGAAGGCCGAGGGTTCCAACCACCCAGCGGGCATTGATCACCGGTAGAGCCCATCTCTGTCGGTGATTAATGCACTTGGAACAATGGGCTCGATGCAGGAGCGAGGCGCCTATGTTACAGGTGACTTCAGTTGATAGTTGCTGAGGATAGGGACAAAACCACACGGACACGTTGGGTTCAGCAAAAACGCTTTATTTACCTTGAAGTGAGTACAGTGCACGGAAAACATCATCGGCGACAGTGGTAGTGCGGTCAACGATTGCCTTGCAGTTCAGAGTCCTGGGTAAATCTGTGCGGGTAATTTTGTGCCAGGCGGCAAAAAGCTGTGCAGCGCAACAATTTCTGGCGTTTGCAGCAGCGGGGCTACATGGTATGCAGATAGGGCCTCGTGCGCGGGTCCAGAGTTCTGTGTGCCATCCGGTGCTCTCTGAAGGGTATCATGAGGAGGAGTTCTCTGTTGTGGACAGCTGTCTTCCGGGAGGTATGAGAATGTCACTGGCCTGTGAACTGTGACATTCTCAAATTGGAACGACTGGACTCCGGTCGTGTGGCGGGTGACAGAGCACACGGTTTCCTGCTGCTTCTCGGCGGTGGCTGCCTTGGCGGGGCGGGGCCACCACTGTGGATCCTGTGGGTCTCTGGGTGGAGGCGCAGTGTGCTCCACTGTGGCCGAGGCAGGTTGATGCTGTGTGCTGTGTGGTTGGTTGTCAGAGGGTGGTCCGTGCAGTCCCTGGCGGCTCTCCATCGTTCCGCTGCTCTGACAGAATGTGGGGCTGCATGTGGGGGCTGTGGCCAGTTTGGAGGGGCTGTTGGGTTGGAGAGGTGAGCGCCCCGGTGACAGTGCTGTCAGTGGTCTCAATAGGACTGTCTACCACTTCCTGCGCTTGTTTGCTGAGGGAGACCAGTAGCTTCTCAGGCTGGTCTCGCAGCGATGGCCCATCAGACATTATTTCTCTGGTATGAGACCAGCCTGGGACAGCATGCTCACTGCGGTGCTCCGGATACTTTGGTTGGTGTATCGGACAGCCAGGTGGGCCTCCTCCGAGATCTGGGGCATCAGACCTTCCAGGTAGTTTTTCCCCATCGGCTGTCTGCTATACCAGCAGGCACAGTGCTGGGGTTCCATGTGGTCCACTCTGCGAGGGTGCAGGTAGAGGGCGGGGGCATTGCTTGGGCAGTGCTGTATGTACTCCTTGTACATAGTGACAACACAGTCCTTGCTGCCTGGGGTACTGTAGAGGACTCCCCTGAGACTCTGGCGGGTTGTGTCCCTGAGCTGGGCGTAGTTCTTGGTCTTCTCATTGAATGCGAGGGCCAGGTACTTGTGGCCCTCGTCATCCACCTGCATTACAAACGAGTTCTGCTGCAGCTCCCTCTGCCCCGCTCACCCCCTCCGAGCGAGCCCAAGCTGGATTTCAAACCACAGCCTTCAGACAAAGCCAAGTGGTGTCTCTGGGCTCAATTTCTTGCTGGTCCTGATCTTCACTAGATCACTGGGACTGATGCTCGGGTGGTGGGTTTCTATGTCTTGCTCAGCCCTCCTGTACTCCTTCAGGACCGCCACAAACATGTTGTTGGCTGAGACAAAGTCTCCATCCGTGATTATGTTCAGCACTCTTTTAATGTGGGGGCCAGTGAGATAGCGGTGCAGTCCAGCGTGGAGTCCCACAGAGGAGCTCAAGCTGTACTGCTCCATTCTGACTGAGGCGTAGAACTGTTTAAGGACTCCTGCAAGCTCAGGTGGGCTGGCTGTGCTGAAGTCTGTGTCCTTGCCTGTGGCTCGGAGCCAGTCGGTGAAGACATTTCATTCCCACGCGGTGCTTTTGTGGGTGTTAGCCTCCACCCTTCTTGTCTCCAGGGTGTCCTGCTTGTCCTCTGTCAGCACTGCATGGCGTGTGGGCTGTGTGCTGTGCTCGCCCAGCTAGGTCCTGGTCTCTCTGTGATGATCACTATAGCTGCTGCTACCTGGAGTGCTGCCTGAATACTGTGTCTCCCTGCACATCGCCCGTTCTGTGTCGGCGTCCACTTGGATAGTGCTCTGGCCACTCGGGCTGTCCTGGTCGGGGCACCACCCTCCCCAACTCTGGCCATTTGCATCTCTAGAGTGCAGTGTGGTGGGTTCGCGCCCCACGTAGGGCACCCCTGTGGTAAGCAGAGCTAGCCCGCAGTGCTGCCTGACCTACAGAGGCGAGCTCCCTCTCTCTGCACCCTCCTGGCTCCACGTCGCACTCTGCTGTGGATCTCCTGCACTGTTTCTCAGGCCGTGGAGACTTTTCCGGAGTACTGCTCACCTGGGTAACCTCTGTGTACCATGGTGGTGGGACACTTGCCATGGAGCGGCTGCTGATCTCAGTCGTGCTCGGGCCATACTGCTCGTTGACGCATCTGGTGATCCCTTTCATGCCACACAAACAAAGTGGCCACGAACCTATCCATTTCTTGCCAGTGTACTTGGGCTCTCTCATTGCATGCGGTGTGATTAGCCACTTATTCAGATTCTCTGGTTTTACAGTTGCTTCTCTGTGACTGCGCTATATCTACCCCTCGGTCACCACCTCGGTGTGTCTCACCGGCGCTGTGTGTGGCGAGAATAGGTATTGACCTAGCAGGCTCCAACACTCTGCTGCTGCGGTGGCCACAGCTGGTACTAGCTGAGCGGCCGCTACCGCTGGCTTAATCACCGCTGGCAGCCGGTCAGCTGGCGGGTTTGCACCAGTCGCTGAGCTCCATTTAGGTGCTGTGTCCAGAGCCATGTTACAAGGACTATGAATGCCTTGCAGTACGCCTCTTGCTAGGTAATAGGAGAACACCTGATAATGACTGTATATATCCCACCAGGCAGTCAACCCTCCGGAATAGATATGTTCACTAGCCTCTATAAACAAGCCAGTCAGGGCCACAAGACCTTGGTGGTGGGGGACTTCAGTATAAATTGGACCGCTAAGTCAAGCACTAACATCAGAGACCAAATAAGCAACCTCTGCCTTACCCAAGTGGTAAAAGACAGTACAAGAGTCCACTACAAAACTGGCACTAGCACCCTTATAGACTGGGTCCTTACCACCCACCCAGAAAGGCTCACTGAAGTCACAGTGTTGCCGGATGTCTTAAGCGACCATTCCCCAATACTGTGCGCATGGTCTGCCACACTTAAAGTCACCCCTGAAAACTACCTATAGTAGTACTAAGGAAGGGATCAGCGAGGGGAATTTAAGCACCAGCTGGCCCAAACTGACTAGAGCTACATGGACACCACACCCTTCATTGACCAGGCCCTGGACTTCTTTGTCACTGCTTTCAATTCAGTTGCAGATAAATTTGCCCCTTTTAGTAAGCGAGTTGTAAGAGGGACCTCAGCAGAATGGGTCACCCCTTCCCTCCTTGCGCACATGAGGGCTATGGATAACCTTTGACTCACAGACGGGGCCTCTGGCTTGCCACGCATTTGCAGGAATACAGAGCTGCCAGAAACCAATGTACTAGGCTGATCGGGCAGGCTGAAGCCTCCATCTTTATGCATTAACAAGCTAGTACTTGGGGCAAGGGTAAAGCCTTCTGGGAGTCGCTACACAACTTCCTAGGGAAGGGAGACAAATCCACCCAAACGATGCTTAGTTTGAATGGCATAGTCACTATGGACCCTGATGTGATTGCTAATACCTTCAATAATGCTTTCACTGACCTTGGTGCCATACTCCTACCAGGCGATGAACCTACTCCCAAGGGACTTCCACTCCCACAGACTTACTTGATGAAAATGAGGCCCCTCACGTCCCTAGTTCTGCTTCCACTCCATCTCCACCATAGACACAATCAATTACATAAAATGGGTGCTCAGTAAAACCAGAATGGGGGATGACGCAGTAGATGTGAAACTAGTGGCCAACGTGCTTGAAGAGATATCCCACCCTCTAACCAAATTGTTCAACATCTCCCTTAGATTCTCGCAATTCCCTCAACTTTGGAAATCTACCCTTGTAACCCTTGTGTGCAAGAACGGTGACCATACTTTGGTCTTACATTACAGACCAATATCTATCTTCTCATCTTTGTGCAAAGCTCTTGAGAGGCTGGTTTTTGACCAACTTGTATCCTACCTCAGCCAGTACAGACTCCTCTGTGCCCACCCGCATAGCTTCTGCAAGCTGCACAACACCACTACGACCCTAGTAGAATACACTAACTTCCTCCACGAGTCTCTAGATAAAGGCTACCTGGTGGGGTCTCTCTATTGACCTAACCAAGGCCTTTGACCAGGTTAACCATGGTATGCACACTTGGTCTCTCTGCTGACACGGTCTAGTGGCTTAGCAGTTTCCTCACTAATCGTTCACAGCAAGTCAGAATTAATGGAGTCTGCTCTGGCTCCAGGCTAGTCACTGTTGGAGTTCCACAGGGCTCTGTACTGGGACCTCTCCTCTTCAGCCCCTTCGTCAACACCCTCCCGGCAGCCTGCCCCACTTCAGTGATGGTACTCTATGCGGATGATACAGTCATCAGTACTAGTGGACCCAGCCAGGAACCCCTCACATGTGACCTACAGAACAGCTTTGCTTCACTTGAACAGTGGTTCCTGCAGAACAAATTAGTCCTAAACTACAATAAGACCAAGACCGTGCTTTTCTCCAGCATACAGAAAAGAAACAAGGTTCCCCCCCACCAACCTCAATGCCATGGAAGCTGCCCTAGATCAGGTTGACACGTTTAAGTACCTGGGCATCTCACTAGACCAATCACTTACCTTCGCTCCCCACACTGACCAGCTGGTTTGCAATATCAAGAGGACTTGGGGCGCTGTGTAGGTTGAAGTGTAACCTTACCACCGAGGCCAAAAGGGTGTCTTGTCACTAGCTCCTTCCTCCCTATGATTGGTCATGGGCGGCATCCTGGTCTATGGGTCTGCCTCAGAAACTGTTCTAAACAGGGTCAAGTTGACCTTAAACAAAGCATGTTGCTTTGTCACTGGAGCAGCCAGAACCACCCACACCTGTGCACTTTATGCCCTCATTAACTGGCTACCTCTTACTAGCAGGATAAAATATCAGACCTGTCTGATGGGAGCGAAAGCACTCCTGGGCCTCGCCTTCCCTGGGTTACAAACACTCCTAACCCCCTCTAAAAATGCCTGTGCCACTAGGAGCTTGACCCTCGGCTACCTCTTTGTCACACTGTGCAGAACTAGCCTGGCCAAGTGCTCATTTGTGACCAGGGCACCTCATTGGTTAAATGATTTGGTTATGCCACCTCGGGAGCTCTCAAAAATTGGGCAATTCAGAAAAGATCTACTGAGGGCACACTTGCCTGACCCATGTAGCTGTCCCTAGCGATCACACCTCCCGCCCTGCCTAACAATCTCATCACTCCTGTTATCTCCCCTTAGCCTACCTGTATAATCTTATCAGTACTGCGGTCAGTTATGCTTCACATGTCTTGTCCTGTGTGCTCTGACGATGCCTACATTGGTTGCTTCTCTTTTGCTTGTTGCCTATTGTAACCTACCTTCTCTATGTACCCTCAAATGTTGTACCACTTTGTAACGGATGTGGAACCTTTGTAAATGAGCATTTATGCTCAAAGGTATTTATTCAATTTGCTTAAATAAATAATAAAACAAAAAACAGGAACATAGAAAAAGTCCCATACTGTCTAGTCTGTCCCAAAATTCCCCTACTTGGAGGCGCTGTAGTCGCCATCCTCTTTTTTTTTTTTCCCCTTCCCTTCCTCTCCTCTCTCTCTCTCTCTCTCTCTCTCTCTCTCTCTCTCTCCCCTCTCCCCTCCTCTGTCTGTCTGATCGGTGCATAAAGTGTGCAGAAAAAATGCCAGGTCTTTATGGGTCATAATTTATAAAAAGATGGATGGACTACTAGTGTGGAATTTGCCTTTTCATTATTATTTAGTTTTTCAATAGTAAGTTAAAATGCAGGCACAAAACATGAAGACGCTGTAGGAAATTGAGGAACTATGTGTCCTGTTACCTTCTTGAAGTGATGGTAGGGGGAGACAAACATGGAGTAAGGGCCCTGATTTGAGACACTTTAGTCCCCCCCCCTTTTAAATCCCTCAAGTTTTCTGCAGGGTCTAAGACTCTGCTAGACTTGACCCACTTTAAGTCTTGTGTCTGATAACTACTTTTGTACGTGTCTCACTTCCTTTTCAACACCCCCCGTTTTTTTTCTTCAGTCTTGTCAAGAAGTTTGTTCTGCCTGTCCACCACCTTTCCATGATGTACAGTAAGACTGTCCTTACACCACCTTTCCATGATGTACAGTAAGACTGTCCTTACACCACTTTTCCATGATGTACAGTAAGACTGTCCTTACACCACTTTTTCCATAATGTACAGTAAGACTGTCCTTACACCACTCTTTCTATGATGTGCAGTATAACTTCCTCATGTTCTTATTTAACGCCACACTCCATCTTAAGTGCATCCTCCCTGGTGGATGCACTGTTTTCTTAATTTGAACAAGCTTGTTGTGCAGTAACAGATCCAGGATTTTACGGTGTGGGTGCTTTTGTAGTATGCATACTTGATATGCAATTTAAACATTTTTAATTCCTTTATATTGTCTACATTTTTGACTGAAAATGCAACATGATCTATAGATCTTGCTTCGAGTGGGAGCTCTTGTAGCAGGCTACACCATAAGGACTATGCCGGCATGCACTAGGACTCCACGGAAAAATTCTTAGCCAGCAGTACCCAGTGGGGACCTCCCCCTTACGTCGGACCGCATCCGACATCCGCCAGTGGTACAAAAGGGGCAGTCCCCAGCCACTCCCCAGTTCTTTTCCCACTGTTGACCCATTCACATCGGCTCCACGGACACCAGCATGCTAACAGTCGATCAAGATTTTTGAAAAGATTTATAGTAGTTTAATTGTATATTATTTACTGCGAATTTCGGTGCATGTGTTCGCTGTCGTCATCTATCCAGTGCCCGAAATCTGAGTGTGTGTGCGGAAAGCAAATTCTGGCCCGAGAATGTCACTCTGCCTGCCTCATCTGCCTGGGGCCTGGTCATGACACAGACTCCTGCCCGCACTGCAGGAAGTTCAACCGTCATACGCACATCTGTCGCCTGAAGATACTGAAGACTTTCCTTCTTGAACAACAGCTGGCCACCATGCAAAAGGCCCTGTCAGGCCTAGGATGCTCTTCTTCTTTGGGGTTGGGGAGTTCTCACAAGAAGGAGAAAAAGTCCAGTGGAAAGCATCATCACCATGTGAAGGACCGCTCGGACTACCTATCCAGGTCTCCACGTTGGAAGATGGCCAGCTGCAGTCCGAGGTAGGACTCTGCCCCCACCTTTAACCCAAGCACCTCCTGGGTTGTCAGCCTTGAAACCCTCTGCATCTGTGTGGACGTCCGGTGGCATTTCATCAGGGCAAGGGCCTTCAGTCCCCTCCCTTAGTCTTAGGCCCTGCAGCCATGCCTCCAGGTCTAAGACCAAGGATTCTGCCGTTAAAGAGGTGGGCGACACCCAGTCTGCCACACACTTCCTGGTGAAGGCTTCCTCTGCCTTGTCTGATCATCCGGCTGGACCCGATGACAGGAAGCGGTGTCTGGAAATGGTGTCCCACCCTGATGCCAGCTCTCCGAAGCATCGGCATCAGACTCCAGGTGCACCACCCCGACTTCTTCTACTTTGGGTTCCTCCATGCTGCTAGCACCTCCTGGCCATTGGAAGGGGTGCAGCTGCTGGCTGAGGCGAGGCCTCACCTGACAACCGACACATTACCGACGGACGAGCAGACGCCAGTAGACGTGCCGTCCGCTCAGACGCCCCCTCGGGACCAGACGCCAGAGAAGACTAAGTCTCCGGATCATACAGCAGTCCCTGACCAGCTGTCGAGTCCACCGCATGAGGAACCTGATGACGGGTCTGAGATGCTGGGCCCAACTGCTCCTGCTGTGGTCTCACTAGCTGAAGGAAAGGACCTTTTTAGTTACTGGTGGGACATGGTCAGGAAGGATATCCTCCCTAAGGAACCACAGGCTCCCCTACCACAACCTCTCCCGATAGGACCGCCGTAGGCACCATGGTCGCCACCTCCCCCAGAGGCAAATCACCATCTCCCCCAGAGGCAAATCACCACCTCCATCAGACGACAGGTCTCCAGAATGGAGTAGTTGCCATTCCAGGTCATCCTCCAGGCATTACATGAGGAGGCACCAGTGTTCTTGCTCCAGATCTTCCACGGGGTCATCCAACTCAAGGTCTTCTGCCTATAACAGAACCTCAGAGTTTTTTTTTCCCCTCCTCCCCACCACTCTGATCCTCCAGGGGACTCCCCCCTGTTTCCCCCCCAGATGATCCCACCTTCTTGGATGTGATGCGTCTCATCCAATTTTTAAATGGGAGGGAAACAGAGGATCTTGATCCAAAGAGAAAGAGACTGGCTCATTTTCTGGGTATGAATGAGCCCAAACCCTTAGTTGTTCCACCCTTGCTAGCCCTCTTTCAGGACGCTACCAGGCTGGCCTGGAGGCACCCTTCGACAGCCCCCGCTGTACCCAAGAAAGCAGACCAGCTGTGCCACACCCCAACGAGTGAGCCGTTCCATGGTGAACAGCCCAAGTTCAACTCGGTCGTTCTGACGGCTGCCCACGGCAGAACCAAACGGCTCCGGCACACAAACTCCCAGCCGCCAGATAAAGAATCCAAATGCCTGGACCAGTTTGGTAGGAAGGTTTACTCCTCGACTACCTGCATCATCTGTTCGCTCAACTTTTTGGCACACATGGTGCAGTACCAAAAATAATTCTGGAGCAAGGCAATCGAGCTTGCCAAAAGGCAGCATGATTCGGAGCACAAAACTGAGCTCTTGGACATACTACAGTCCGGTCTGGACATGGAAAAACATGTCCTGAGATCATCTTATGATTCGGCAGACACGGCAGCAGCCAAAGGGTTTGTATGAGGAGATACTTTTGGCTCAGTGTCTCTGGATTTAGGCAGGACCACCAGGATGCCATCATTGATGCTCCATTCCATGGGTCCGTGCTCTTTGGTCCGGACATCGAGAAAATTATCTCGGTCCTCCAAGACTCTGGTAAGGCCGTTCAGTCGGTACATTAGTTGTACAGGTCTGATCAGACCCCTGGCAAACATTGTCAGTTTTGTTGCCAGGGAAGGCAGAAGCCTAAAGGACAGCAGCAGAGGTGCAACTTTTGATGTAAAGCTCCCTCTCATTCCGGTGGACCACAGGGACCCAAGAACACCAAACCTTCTCAGGTCTCCCTGCCCACCCAGGGCTCCCACGCCAGACTCCTTGCCCAGCCCCATACCACTTGCCGAGTCCAGGGCAGCGGTAGTAGGGGGTTGGTTCTCGTTTTACATCAATGGGTGGACCTCAATCACCAACAAGTTTTGGGTGCTCCAGTTGATATAGTGGGGTCATGCGCTGGAATTTCTTCAGATGCCCCCAGACAATCCCCCAGTCCAAGCGACTTACTCCCCCTCCCACGCCTGGCTCATTTGGGAGGAGGTACAGTCCTTTCTAGACAAGAAGGCAGTAGAACTCATTCCAGCCCCACAGTGGGGGGGGGGAAGGGTTCTAATCCCATTTCTTCCTGGTTCCCAAGAAGATGGGATCTTCATACGATTCTGGACCTGAGCCTCTTGAACAATTACATAGAGTACAAGAGGTTCAGGATGGTCCCCTTGCTGGGCATTCTTCCCATGTTGCATCAAGGGTACTGGCTCTGCTCCTTGGACATGCAAGATGCCTACCTCCATATTCTGGTGCTTGCAGCTCACAGGAAGTTCCTGTGCTTCTCCTTTTCAGGGAAGGCACTTTCAGTTTCGGGTCTTTCCTTTACACCTCGTGTATTCAAAGTGCCTCACAGTAGTGGCAGCAGCTTTAAGGAGACGGGGACGCTTTGATCATCCCTATCTCGACGATAGTCAGAAGCCAATCGCAACGAGGGATCGGCTTATGGCAACCTTAGAGGACACCTTCAACCTGTTCAGCTCACTGGGAATTACCCTAAACATAGCCAGGTCGTTCCTGACACCTTGTCAGAGGCTTCAATACATAGGGGCAGTCCTGGACACAGAGCAAGGGAAGGTCTTCCTCCCACCTGACAGGGCAATACACCTTCGCTCTTTGGCCCACAAAGTCTCAGGTGCTCGCCAGGTCCCGCTTGAACCATGCTTCAGCTCCTAGGCCATATGGCCGCGGCCATATTCCCTCAGCACATCTCTTTAAGAGTTTCTCAGTGGAACCTCAGAGAGCAGTGGGATCAGAGAGAGGATAATCTCGACCAGCCAGTCTCGATCTCCAGTGCAGTGGTACAGACTCTCTCGTGGTGGCTCTCTCCACAGAATCTGAAGTCTGGAGTCTCCTTTCAGAGAGATCCTTCATTACAGGTTCTCACAGCCGATGCCTCGGGCCTGGGTTGGGAAGCTCATTTTCAGAACCATCAGACTCAAGGTGCATGGTCTTCTCTAGAATTGACACTCCACATCAATATTCTGGAGAGGAGGGCGATTCTGCACACTCTACAAGCGTTTCTCCTGGATCTTTGCCCAGGCCCCCTGTTGATGTTGGCCGACAACATGTCAGTCGTTTACTTCATCAACAAACAGGGAAGAACTCCCTCCTATCCTCTTTGTTAAGAGGCTATGAGGGTGTGGTTCTGGGATCTAGATCATGGCCCTATTGCTCACTGAACTGCATGTTCCAGGGGTCCAAAATATCTTGGCCCATGCCCTAAGCCGGTTTCGATCAAGGACTCCTGAATGGGAACTCTTGCAGTCGGTAGCGGACTGCCTCTTCCAAAGATGGTGCCGTCCAGAGCTGGACCTCTTTGTGTCCCCGTGCAAAGCAAAACTGCCCAGTTTTTGCTCGCTGAGTCACGGGCCTTGTGCTTTCTGGCGAGACACATCCTTTGTTGGACAGGGAGGTTTCTGTACTCCTTTCCTCTTCTACAGAGAGCGCTGCTCAAACTCCAAGCGGAAGGAGAGGAGATTATTCTCGTAGCTCTATTTTGGCCTCATCAGATATAGTTCCCTTTACTGCAGCAGCTGGCAGTGGAACCTCCGATTCTCCTGCCCTTGTCCTCCTGATTACTGTCGCAAGACCAAGGCAGGTTGGTTCACCCAGACCTCCGGTCCCTACACCTGCATACGTAGCCACGGCACGTTATGGGGAATCTCCAAGAGTGGCCGAGGTCTTGGTTGCAGCTAGAAGATTTTCTACTAGAGCTACCTACTACATGAACTGGAAGCACTTTTGTTTGTGGGCCTCCATTTGGGGTCTGGACCCTCTCTTGTGCCCTCTGAATGCTGTCCTAGAGTATCTCCTCTCCCTGTTAGACTCTGGCCTCTAATACTCCTCCATCAAGGTACACCTTTCTGCAATCTCTGCCTATCATGTACTGGTGGATGGCAAATATGTTGCCCAGGCGGATCTGGCCTGAACATGTTTGAGAGGAATGCTTCATCTTAAACCTCCCATTAGGAACCCCATCCGTCCTTGTGATCTTTTGTTTTTGTTAGAAAAACTCATGTTGCCTCCCTTCGAACCAACCGCAGATTGCAAGCTTCATTTTCTGTTGAGGAAAGCATTGTTTTTAGTTGCCGTTACTTCTGTTTGGAGGATTTCTGAGCTTCAGACTCTGATGGCTGAAGAGCTGTATTTAGTTTTTCCACAAGGACAGGGTGTCCTTCAGGACTAATCCTAAGTTCTTGCCTAAGGTGGTGTCACAATTTACGCTTAATCAGGACATCAGAGGAGGGGCGCTGTGGAACACATCTACTGACCAGATGCACTAAGGAAGAGCTCTGTAAAGTAAATTTTTTTACCAAAAATACCAATTTCTCTGTCAGTAGCTACAAAGTGTGAATTACTAGTGGATACCTTTCATCGTGCTGAATCAAAACATATAATTTATACAATGGGGCATACGAATAAAGCAGCGGGTGGTGGCTTAAAGTCAGCAGCCAGCAGAGATGCCATCAGTGGCTGAACCACATCCTACATCGGGGATGGAACCCCCTTGGAAGGCCTTGCAGAAGTCAGTGCAGGCAGTTGACACAAACGTTGAGTCAGTTCTAACCAGGTCCGCTGAGTAGGATGCGAGGATCGAAGCCACATCCAACACTGCTACATCGGCTGAGGTTATGGCTATTAAAGCCATTGCAAGCGCAGGAAAAATGACACAGGAGAATGTGCAACTATGGTACCATTTGGAAGCCGTAGAAGATGTGCAGAGGGCTGCCAGTGTCCGGATAGTGGGCCTCCCGGAGAGTTGTGCAGGAGAAGGACTGTTGGATTATCTCAGTGGCTGGTTACCTAGGAATCTACACCTTGAAGAGAAATTATCTCCGACCTGAACCCTTCCTAAAGGTCTACCATATCTCTCCCAGGGCTGCAAGCAGTTGGAATGGGGCACAGTGTACAGTGTTGTTGGTCACCTCTGGAGTTTCCACCAGGGATTTGATTATGCAAACAGCCAGAGGATTGGGACAGTTAAACTATCGGGAAAACGATTAATCTGTTCCCTGATCTGTCTTTTGCCACACGAGCCAAAAGGAAAAAATGTGATGGCGTGCAGACTAAATTGAGGCCAGGGCATTGCGCAGTCCTTGTTGATGCCAGTGAGGTTTAGAATTCAGTATGGTGGACACACATTTCAGTTTTCTGATCCAGAAGAAGCCGGGAAAAAGGTGGAAGCCATCGGGAAGGAATTTGAGCATTCGCCGGCTGGCAACTCTTCGGACTCTGACAACACTACCTGAAGTAGGACTGATTTTAAAATTGGGATGATTTTACATTGCTCGAGTACCAGGCTGCAAGTTGTTTAATATTATTTTGAAGTTGTAGTATTAGTGCTCACAGAGTTGGTAGCACTTTGATATACCAGTCTTAGTGGCTGGATGCCTTAAAGCTAAAATCCTTTTCAGCAAAAGGCTACGTATTCAAATTTTTTTTTTTTTATTATTTATTTGTAGTTCCACAGCTGGGGGGGGGGGTTGTACCTTTGGTTCCTCCCCCCACCTTCTAGCCAGCTAGGCTGGCTGCCACCATGGTCCCGGGCAGAGCTCTGACCACCCCATCGCTACCCTTCCTTGCTCGCCTCGTGGTGGGTACATACCCCACCACTGCAGAGACCAGTAGGGTGGACCTAGGAGGGAGCTGACTTGCACGGGACCATGGTGGCGCTAACGAGCAGTCTTCATGCTGCCGGGGATTTTTCCTTTGGAGTGGTTCCCCTGCTGGATGAGGCATGCAATGACGTCAGTGGATGAGCGCGCACTCTTCCATATGCACTCTTCCTGGCATCTGCCTCCTCCTACCCCTTACTTCTGCAGCGTCAGTGGTGTTGCCCCCCAGCTTCCACCAGGGGGCACCCATGCGTCGACTGCTGATGACCCTTCCTCCCCGGAAAAGGAGAGCAGTCCTCTGGACACTCGATCCTTCCCCAACCCTACCAACCCCATGTGATCTATGCTCGTTCCCGAACACGGGTCGCCAGCGTAGTACGAAGTGTGGTGTCCTGAGCCTCAACCCTCAGTGCCACCAGGCTGGTCTGCTACTTATTAATATAATAAGAATGAGGGAAGTGTGATATCTGGGGTTCGGCAGTAGAAAAGGGATGGCTTTTGCAACTGATATCTAGTTAATTATTTATTCAAAGCTTCATTGTCTCTAACAGTTTTTTTTTTTCCCTTCCTTAATACTAAATATGCTGAGGACTTAACATTTTTATAGGGGGTCATATCAGCACAGGTTGTTGAATTAAGTATGATTGGAATTGCTTCATTTTCAGCTTGACCGCCCGTAGTTCTGTAGGATACAGCATATCTTGGACAATTTTGCTGGATTTAGTTTCTGGAATACCCCTATATTCATATATAAGATAGTGTAGATGAATATCTTCCTGTTACACTCAATGTATCGACTATATTCAACTGTGATCTCTTGCATGAGATGGTTATATACTATGCTTTTTATATCAAAAGCAGTAAAATACAATTAAAAAAACAAAACAACAAAAACATGAGAAAAAAACCAAAAACAGACTATCGGCCTTCCGGTATATTTCTCTGAACATACCAATCAAGGGGAGGCTCTACTTAACACTCTGGATGTTCAGAGTGCTCAGATACTACATCAGTCGTACTCGGACTTTGAGAAAATCTGACCAACGTCTTGTTTCCTTTGCCCAGAAAACCTGGGGGGGGGGAGGGGGCCGCATCCGTGGCAAAACAGACTTTGTCCAGATGGCTAGTTCACTGTATCACATTCTGTTACAACAAGTACAACAAACCCTTACTGGGCTCATTTAAGGGTCAGTCCACCAGGGGTGTTTCTGCCTCCTTTGTGTCATTTTGCAATGTTTCTGCAGCCGATATCTGCGCAGCAGCTACTTGGAGCTCAGTGCACACCTTTGTGAAGCATTACAGCGTGGACATTGCTTCCTGTTGGAGAGCTGGATTTGGATTGGCGGTGCTTCAAGGCATATTGTCTTGAAGCTTCCTCTGCTTCTCAGTTTTCCACCTGCCTCCCGTTTGGGATCATTTTGGTACTGTTTGGTAGTCAGTCCTTATGGTGTAGCCTGCTGCTAGAGCTCCCACTCAAAGCAAGATGGTACAGTTAAGTAAGAACTTACTGTAACAGTAGATTTTCAAGAGGAGCTCTTGCAGCAGGCGTTGTTTCCCACCCTTCTTCCCCCTGGTCCTTTTTCTCCTTTCTTTCCTTACCTGTGGCAGGGTTTTCCACTAACCTCAGTTCTCTCTGATTTGTCAGCCAAGTCTCTGGCGAGATAGCTAGGGAGTGGTTGGGGTCCGCCCACTTTATGTCATTGGTGGACGTTGGAGGCGGTCCGACGTAAGGGGCAGTTCCCACTGTGTACTGCTAGCTAAGAATTTTTCCGTGGGGGTCCTAGTGCCTGGTGGCATATTCCCTATGGTGTAGCCTGCTGCAAGAGCTCCTCTCGAAGATCTACTGTTACGGTAAGTTCTTGCGTAATTGTACTTTCTGAATGCATGTTTTCTTACAATTAATAAACCAGACTTTTTCAACAAAGTGAAATGCAGCAACACCAAGCAACCAAGTTACAATGGAAGGGGGGTGCAGCCATCCCCTTTGCTCCTCTGAGATCCACCACTTTTGCTGTATCCACTCTGATGAACCCTGTGTCTCTATCATGTCCTCCCTCTCCCTTCTGTCTGCCAGAGAACACATGCTGAGACTTTTAATTTACTTATTTGATGCCTTGCCCTGCTGGCCATGGATAATCTTTGTGGCCTTTTGTTGCACTGTGGCTAATCTGTTCGTTTCCTTCCTTCGGATGAAACGCAGTATTCCAGATTTGGTCTCATCAGTGATCTGTACAGAGGAAATACCCCCTTCTTCTAGTAATTCCTCTCGCTATGCACACCCAGCGTTCTGTTAGCCCTCCCATATGCCCTGTTGTACAGAGCAGTTGGCTTTAGGTTATTGCTGATTACCACCCCCAGGTCTGTCTCCTGCTCTGTGCTCTCTACCTGCCTGCCATCAGTGTAGTTCACGGTTTCTGTATTTTTCCCTCCTATGTGCATCGCCTTGCACTTTCTGGTTTTGAATTTCAACTGCCAAACACTGGGCCACTTCTCTAGTTTCAGCATCCTGCCTCACAGTATTAATCTCTGCGTCACTGCTGACATTCCCAAAGGGCTTTGTATTATCTGCGCTAAGCCTTGCATTGTCCTGGGTATTCTCTTCTATGTCTCAGATACGATGTACATACTAAACAGAAGTGGACTTCAATCCTACTCCTGTCATACTCCAGTAGTCCCTGCCCTCTCCTCAGCAAACTTACCATTTAGGACCACCCTCTGGGTTCTGTCAGTTTTTTGAGGCAGCTACAATAGTTATATTTTCCTGTAATCCCAGTCAGCTCACTTTCTTAACTAGTCTGCTGTGCAGTTCTATATAAAAAGCTTTGCTGAAATCTAGGTACAATATGTCCACTACCTGACCCCTGTCCACTATTTGTGTCCCTGCATTAAAAGTCTAAGTTAGTGTTGCATGACTGGCCACTGGTGAAGCCGTGCTGGTTCCCATTCATTATACCCTTCTTTCTTCTTTTTTTTTTTTTAACTTTATGTGTACTATATTGCATTGCGCATGCAAGTATATATCTGATAGTACATAAACAGGTAATTTGGAACCGTTGAGGGCGTCAACCCTCTTAATACATGCTGTTAAAATGTTGTTCTCGTCTATTAGATGCATCATGTGGGGTAATAGTACGATAATACAACCAACAGCATCAACATCTATGCTGCTATAACAAGTCCAAGAGCAGCATGTATTAAAAAAACATTTATTCGCAGTTTGGTTAGTTAAATCCTAAGTCCCCATTTCCTGTGTCGGAATTGAGAAAAACTTGCTTTACCCAAAGTATAGTACCATTAGGTACCATCCCATTAGAAATTGAACTCTGCAAAACAAAGACTGAAACAAGCACTCTGGTACACTACTTACAGTTTCAAACAGATGGAAGAAACTCTCGAAGTGAGACGGTGAACTTTTCCACTTTCAAATATTACAATTGGCATCCCAGTCCCGATACAACTGACTAATTACCGATTTATCCTCAGAACCTCAGATTTAGCATTAAAACTAGTAGCTTAGAACTGCAATATCTGCAAATATGAATAAGAGTACCAAAAACAGTTGGATCAGTGGGCAAAACTGAACCCGAAGTTACACGTGGAAAAGTCAGGTCTCGCCATCCTCCTCTCGTGCTGAATCAAATTGAGTGTTCGTCACGTCGCCTCCGTGCTAGAGCATGTTTTTAGGCCCATTTCATAGCTGCAGCAGGGTCTGAGAATATAACACTGCAGTGTCAGTGGCTCAGTAGGTAGCACACTCGCCTCTGAGGCCGGGAGATCAGAGGGCTGTGGGTTCGGTTCCCACATCTGGCACTTGGGTTAATATCCCAGTACTGACACTGTAGTTCAGCGTGAGAGGGGTGCTGCACTTCTGAGGTGCCGTCTTTCAGATGAGACGTTAAACCGAGGTCCCATCTGCCTGGATTGGTGGTAGTTCAGGTGGATGTTAAAGATCCCATGGCACTTATCGAAAAGAGTAGGGGAAATTTTTATTCAATATTCAAAAGCAAAATCCAGATTAAATAAACAATATCTTCATTCAATACAGAAAGTCACAAAAACAATATTGAAACACAAAGAAAAATAAACATACAGTGTCCCACAACAAGAATAAATCCTATACAATTGTAACAGACATCCCTCTATCCCACCCAATCAACATTCCTCCAGAGCTTTACTGATAAGTCTTGTCCTAAAGAACGCTTTTCATATTCATAAACAGCATCCAATTCTTTCTGTATTTGGAAGAAACATCCTGTTGTTGAACTACCTTACCTTTCAGAAATCTAAGACATCTTGCTTGCCAAATAGACCATTTATACATACCAAAATAATCTGGATTGTACTGTTAGTCCATTTTGCCCAGGTGGCGGGATTTGCCCTAAAATCAAAACATCATAATTTATTAATACCAATAACTGCTCCCCATAAAATCGATAACTGTTTCAAAAGCCCTGCATATGGGAACAATCAAAGAAAAAGATGCTGCATTGTCTCCACAATCCCGCACACATAGGCTCGCACACCCCTTTCCGTTATTTGCTTATGTTTCTGATTGCTCTTTACTTGTAGTTTCTGATGACCAAAGCAAGAAATCTTGCATCTTTAAAGGTATGAGGATTAGTCATACCTTCCAATAAAGGAAATCTTAATAAAGGAGGTACCATAAACACGGGTCCTCTCGATACCATTTATCCACTATGATTTTGTAAAACATTTTCTTCCTTTATCCCTACACCCGCTAGTTCTATCTTCCAAGTTCTAATGTATCGAAGAGTGGTTTGTACATAACTTTCGAGAGTAATCGCTCTACAGGATGCCATCTCCTCTCCCCATGCTTCTAAAAGATCCTCCCCAAAGCTGCATGCTAATTTGCCCTATTCCCATAGTTTGCGAAAATAAGGAATGATAGAGCTAAAAAGAAATTACCAAATAAATACACTATAGGATGCAACATATTCAAACCCCTTCTTTCCGCTCTCTGTATGTATGAATCCTCTTCACTGGATTCAACCTACCCCATAAAACTGAAAAATAACCCCAAAACTTTGGTATGCATACTAAGCGGTAGAGGAAAAATATGAGACATATATAAAACATAGGAGCAATGTATGCTCTTATGAGATGCACTTTCTTTTCCTGGACATTTTCCAAGTTAACCACGTCTGTACCTTAAGCTTTGCTTTATCATAAACATCATTCCAATTACGTATCTCAGACTCTTTATTACAAAAATAGGCCCAAAATCTTTACTTGGTCTGTTGTCATCAGAATCGGAAAATCATCAATAATTTTACTATCCCTAAAGGCAAAACAACACTTTTACCGTATTTATCCTAATACCAGTTGTGGTATAGGCCTCATGCAATACTGACAAAACTTTGCCCGATCTAACATCTGCCACAGTAAAAATACAATCGTCATAAGCTGAAACTTTTGAAAAGCAAATCCAGCCACAGATTCTATTGCCTTAATGTCTCTGGCCTGCTCAATCTTCCTTAACAATGGGTCTAAACCAATGACATATAACAGGGGCTCATTAGCAACCCTGCTTGACCCACTTTTAAAAAATTGGTGTCCCAAAAAACATTCACCAAGGGCACTGCTTGTGCTTCCGTGTACAACACTTTCCCAAGTTCTATAAATTCTTGCGAATTCCATAATGTTGTAATACACTCCAAAGATAATTCTGTTGAATAGAATCAAATGCAGTTTCCTGATCTACACTATTAAATATCCACTTAAACCCTTCCCTAACCCTGCTCTATAATTTCTCTAATGAAAGTCAGATTCTGTATTACCTTCCTTCCTGGGACTGTACAAGTTTGCTCCTGAATAATCAGCTTACTTGCTACAACTGCCAGTCTTTGATTTAATATTTTAGCAAGAATCTTATAATCTGAATTAAGCAGCGTTAAGGCCTCCAATTTTAATATCATACTGATCTCCTTTCTTATAAAGAAAAACATTAATCCCAGTTGCATCGAGTGGGCAAGCCGTCTCTCTTCCCAAATAGCATTGTACAATATTTCTAAACAAGGAACCAGAAGTTCAACAAATTGTTTATAAAATCATTGGCAATCCATCCTTCCAGGCGTGGATTTAGAGGTCAATGGAGGATGGCCGCACGTAATTTCCATTCCTGAAATAGGGGCAACCAACCTGTCCTTCTCTTCCCTGTTCAGTCCTGGAATATCTAGGCCAGTAAAAGGAAACTTACTTTCCTTCCTAACAGTCTGAAACTTATCTACCATATATTGCTGAACCAAAACAAGATATCTCGGATGTTCTCTTTACCTTACCCTGTCCATCTCTCAGACCTGTCATTAACCTTTTGACACCCTTGTCTTCCCTTCTCATAAGGGTTTACCTCTTCTTTTGTACCTTGAGTCTTATATTTTTGTCGTATAGCCATTACTGCACAGAGTCTTGCAAATATTTCTTCATTTGAGATTTTATATCCTGCAACCTTTTACCTTAAGGTCCCCATCTCACTTTGTGATAACGTTTGCAAATATTTTGCTCGTAAGCCTAAATAAGCAATATACTTTTCCCTAGCCTGTCTCTTTGTGTATGCACCATACCATTCTTGCACATCCCTCTTTATATCTTCCCACCATTCTATCGGACTCTCATACAAATAACAAATCATCTGTTGTGCAAATATCAATTTCCTTATAGTATGTTCTACAACTGTTTCCTGTAACTTTGAAGTATTCCTTTCCAATAACCCTCCCAACTAACAAATTCTGCGATTCCCAACTGCAAAACCACCATCAGATGGTCTGAGGTTTCCAAAGGTACTACATCCACTGACTGACATGTAATTCTTTCTGATACTAGTAAAAATCAATTCTAGTAGACAAATGCCCTTATGGAAGGTATGAACGGTTCCCGCTGTAAAATATTATAAACATCCTGTATATCATTACGGCTCCATAATAGCCAAGAGGGCATTGGTATCACAGAAGATTTTTTTGTAGCTCTTCCCATTCCCTATGGAAAGACCACAATTAAAATCCCCCCCCCATAGAACTATCTTGGACGTATGTAAATAAGGCTCCACATACCTAAACAAAATAGACCTATCAGCTTTCAGTTGAGCATATATATTTATCAACCGAAAAACCTCATTTTGCAATAATACATCCAGAATCATAACCCTGCCGGGTACTAAATCATAAACATGCAACACCTTAACCTGACTCTTAAACAAAATGCCCACACCAGAGCACTGCTCTTCACCGACTGACCAATATGAGACACCCCACCTCCATTCCTTCTGTGCAGTTGTCACCTCAGCTAGAGAGTTCAACCGAGTATCTTGTAAAAAACACACTCCACCTCCAATACTGAGGCTCAAAAGGTATTGTGCCTCTTCCCATATGCTTTATACTATTAACATTAACAGTACAAAAGGAAATAGCCATCAACAAAATGAACACAGAAACACCTGCAATAATCTTTTCTTTTTCCTTTTCCTCGATTTCACTTTCTCAGAAGGGCCAGGCTCAGCAACACCCTCTGCCTGAGAGGATGCCACCGAGAAAGGTCCGACTCACACCCATCCTCCTCCATATCATCCTCAAGCAAAGGAGCATATGAGTTCTGTACTACTACCTCCCCAATTTTTTCCGTCTGGATCAAGGCAGCTGAAAGTATTTTCCCCGCCTTTGATCTAGTCACTCTTTGGAAGCCTAGCTCAGAATGTACTGTGGGGGGGCATAGACACGACTTCGTCACCCAAGATGACCGTCTTTTCCCCTACCAGAACCATAGCCCCCTCCTCCTCTGTGACTATTGCCCCATCACTGACCGCACCACTGTTTCCACCATCACTCACCACAACCTGAGCATTCATTACTACGGTATCGTCAGCCTCACTCGTAACCCTGACACTTTGTTTGATGAAAGAGTAGTAGCCGTCTCATGTATAATAAAGCCACCACTTTTAATTGCTCCTTTGAGCAGCAGCTACAAATGATCCTGTTCTGCTCTAACTGAGCAATCCACATTGTTATGTGAGGCCCAGGAGCAGGTCCGAAAAGAGTGCCCTGTTCCTCACATAAATTACACCTCAAAGGTTGCCGACAATGAGCCCCCACATGCCCCAATTCCCCACATAAACCACATTTTATCATACATTACTCAAATGCCCACATCACCACATTGAAACAAGCTCTTGGCTGACCTGGGTAAAACACCACCCCTATCTCTACCAAAAGAAACAGTTTGGTAGATGACTAGTTTGACCATTTACTAGATGTAATGCCACAAGATAAGTCCATCCCGTCCATAATTGTCTTCATCCAGTATCGGTTCAGGCAAACCTTTAACAGTACAATGTTGCCGCAACCAGTACGTAATATCTGCAACATTTACCCCTCATTTTAAAAAGAACTGTAATTTTTTAGTCAATGGTTTAGTAAGTGGTATTGCTAAAAAGGTTTCCACAAGGGAGAGAGCTTTAACAGACGGTACTGCTTCCAAAACCGTTCTAAACCCCCAGGATGTGTAAACTAACATCAAAATCACATCCCCGAACATGAATCAAAGCGTAAATTTCATAAGCAAAGAACTTCATGCTATTTTTTAATAGTTCCCGACCCACAAATCTTCTGTCCGAATTTCTTCAGTACTACCCCTAAATTTTAACTTCATCGTTCCTTCTTTCTGCAGGCTCCAGCAAAGGCCCAGCAGTATTCGGAAATAAATGTTCAGTCACTTTTCCATGCCATACTTTATCAGCCTTATCTTGCACCGAATCTTGCTCCAGTGTACTTTCTTTTCCTGGTCTCTAATGACTGGTAACAAGGGATGAGTATCTTCTGAAGGGACAATTCTACAGTAGATTCAGGGGAGGGCTGTCCTGGGGGTATAAAAGGAGTAGCCATACTATTTAATAGTGGGGAGCATCCGGGGTATCTGCAACATAGTAGGAGAAGTAGCAACACCATCTTTACAAAATTTGCATCCCACCCTTCCCAGAGGGGTTCTTCACCCAACCTGCAGCTTGCAAGGGCTGTCACACCCAGTCCTTCGGTTCTTTCCCACAGTTACACTGTCTAGAGCCTTTGAAGAGTCATTTAGTGGAAGGTCCTTTCCTCACTACATTTCTCCCCTTCCACTAGAGACAGGAGAGTCTTTTAAAGCAGACCCACACAAAACAGTCTCGGAAGATACTCCACTCTGTTGTATGGCAGTTAAGTTTTACCTGGAACTGACTGAGTTGATCTCCATCTCCTCCCCAGATGAGTCCATTAGCATTTCTTCAAATACCTGTGCACTCATAGCGTGAAACTCTTCTTGGTAGTAGTAGTCACACCATCTACTGGGACCTGCTGATTCACCTTCTCCCTCTGTTCCTCTGCGATGACTTGTGCCTCCATTGCTCCTTCTTCCTTTCATTGTTCCTCTTCCTGCGCAACCTCAATTCAGTCCTACCACCTTGCGCCAACAAAAGCGTATACTCGCTGCCCGATAATGTTGTTCGCTTCTACAGCCTGTTGATGCAGCACCTCCAACGATTCAACCTCCTCCAATTCCAAACTTGATTTCTGTGATAAAACCTGGGGAACCTCGTCCTCCGGTAAGAACTGTGCTCCTGTTTCCATATTGAGAGCCACCAGCTGCTCTGTTTCCACTATTCCTTCACCAGATCTTTGCATAATTCCGTTGTAAAGGGAGCCAAGGGAGACTGGCTCCTCAGCCCCACACGTCCCTCCTAGTGCAAAGCTCCAAACACCACTGAGCAGAGCATCCACTCAGCCACACAGCGCCCTCTGCCTCCTCAGAGTAGGGGAATTTCCCCGGTGTCCTGGCCAAATTTCCCTCATTCACTAAAAATACCACCAACAGCTTAATCTAGTTCAAGGTCAGTTGGCATTCATCTGTATCCCCCTCCCCCGGGTCGTGCCTGAAAATAGGCAGGATTTGTCTAGTGCACTTACCCGGTCAACAAAAGCTAAATAAATAAACACTTTCCATTCCGAGATCAGGCGCTACCAGGCTGGAAAGAGCATACCATGGGAGACTCCTGTCTCACAAAGCATGGCTCGAACTCCGTCAGATTTCTTCTTTTTTTGGCTCATCGTGTAGCTGAGATCTAGATACAATACCTGCTACGCATCCTTAAGTAAAATGCATTTTTGTCTGTCTAGGGCCAAAATAAAATCTCGAGTTCCCACACCATCTATCACCAAAATGATGACTCTAGGGGCATCCAAATTATCAGGTCTTCCCCGGAATGCCACTCTGTAAGCTTTTTGTATAATGATATGCTGCTCAGCTAGCGGCCGTCCCAGCTGTTGCTTGAGCCAATCTTGTGTTTTTGTGTGTGTGTGTTTATATTAAAAAAAAAAAAAAAAAAAAAAGACAGGATAACTTCCTCTGCCCCGCTGGTCACTACTCCTTTTTTTTTTTTTTTTTTTTTTGCCCCTTATGGTTTATCCTCCTGACTTGACCCACCAGCACCACTCCCCTTTGGGCATTGCAATGGCCCTGTCTGCCACCTTGACTCGCCCTTTTCTACCATGGCAGGAACTCCCAGGCCTACAGTGCACACAGACCTCCACAGGACCGGCATATCCCTGCTGGGGGCCTCCTCCTGGCCTGAAGAGGAGCACTTCTTTTCTCCTTCCTACCAACATTGCTGACTTGTCCCCACCAGGGGCTTCCCTTGACTTGGAAGAGGAACGGGCTTGCTGGATGCCTGGCTTGGAGGGTCCTCAGTGGTGTGGGGATCTCCGGAAGCTGTCATCTGGCACATCGGTCTGGCATTTCTGCTGCTTTTCTACCTGCCCCAACCCACTAATATGCACATCTGAGGCTGGCCTGAGGGTGTCTGATGGCGCATGGTAAATCACGCTGTTAAAAACCCTCCACATGCCATCACTAGGACCTGCTACGAGAACAGTGCATCAAGCTCCCTCACCCCTGGGATGCTCAGAGTTCTCTCTTCCAGAGAACGCACAATCTGTTCATTATATCCCTGATCTAGACAGGGCTAATTATTTGTACATGTTTTAATATGGGCCCAGCATGAGTGACAGTGGAGACCAACATTGCAAATAAAATTACCTCAAAATTAGTCTGAGGTCCAACACTATGTAAGGTGGCCTAGAAAATTGTTCAGCCATACATATTAGCCAACTGTTGTTTTCCAGCACAAAAAGTTAAAACATTTACAGGGTAATTTGCTTGCCTAGATTTGATCCTTATTAACTGTGATGAATGGATCCAATATATGGAAACCATACCAAGTTTATTTTAGGAGAGCTAAATTTTACAAAACTGCATGAAAGGCTGTAGGTAGTAAGCTGGAGAAGAGGACTGACAGGACTGGACATCTTCAAGAAATGGGAATAAGTTGGCTGTTCTGAAGGGGTCGCAATGTGAGTACATTCCATTAGGTAGCAGAGCTAGGAGAGTTAAAAGGAACTCTATGTAGCTAATCTCTCCAGAAACTGATTAGGGGTAAGACATAGAAACATCGACAATGACGGCAGAAAGACCAGAGGTCCATCCAATCTGCCCAAGTTCTCGATAATCTCTGGAACCTACTGTTCCTCCAGGGTACTAACCCTCCCCGTCCTCTCTCTGTTCTCCTCCTGGGTCCGGTCACTCCTGGTAATCACTGTTCCCTTCATTATGCCCCTGCCCTGCTTGAATCTCCTGACTGTTTTCACACTCTCCATTTCAGCCAACAGCCTGTTCCAAGGTTCCACCACCCTTTCTGTAAAGTAGTACTTCCTCACATTTCTCTTGAACCTACCTCCTGTTAATTTGCATTCGTGTCAATGTAATCATGAATTGGTATTCAGGATAAATAGTTCCTCGCAGTTCACTTTGTTAGAGACCTTCAAATTCCTTAAAGGAATTATTATATTTCCCCACTCCTTATGGTCTCCAGTAAGTACATATTTGGTGCTTTGAGGCACTCCTCATAGGATCTGCCATGCTGGCCCTGAATAATTTTTGTTGTTCTATGCTGCACTGTCTCCAACTTATCCTTATCCTTTCTGAGGTGAGGAGTCCAGAACTGGGTGCACTACTCTGGGTGAGGCCTCACCAGGGATCGGAAGAGGGGAAGTATTACCTCTTTTCTTCTGCCCTATGCATCCCAGCATCCTGTTAGTCTTGCTGTAGGCCTTGTTGCACTGACTCGATTGCTTAAGCGAGTTGCATAGTATGACTTCCAGATCCTGTTCCTCAGCTATAATGCTAAGTCTCTCTCTCCTCCCATGAGTACTCTGTCTTGGAGTTCTTTTTCTCTAAGTGCATTACCTTGCACTTCCTAGCATTGACTTTTAAGTGTAAAACCTTTGACCACCCCTCTAGCTTTTGTAGGTCTTTCTGTATTTCCCTTATTCCCTCATCACTATCCATCTTCCCACATAGTTTTGTGTCATCTGTGAAAAGACACAACCTGCCCTGGATTCCTTCTCCATTGTCACTAATGAACATGCTGAAGAGGACTGGACCCAAGACTGATGCCTGTGGAACCTCACTCATAACCTCTCTGTCCTCTGATATAACCCCAAGGACCCCCAAAACTGACAGAAGCATTTAAGGCAAGACATAATATCAGTGATGTGGAAACATATGAAGAGTTAGAGAGAATGCAAAAAAAGGAAAAGTGAAGGACAAAAAGAGGTAATTATGTATTGCTAAGGATATGTGAAACAATAAGAAAAAAAAGGTTTTTATGTAAAAGGGTAAAAAAGAGATGTAAAAGGCCTTGTAGGCAGCATATACATGAGTAGGCTGTTGTAGAACCTGGTAGACAAAGCAAATGAATTTAGCAACTACTTCTGTGTTTTCAGTGCTTTGGGAAGTTTTTGAAGGAATATCGCTGAACTGATCATGAAACCAACTAGTTCTTTAATGTCGGAGAAATAGCGAGGGAATTAAAGGGCATAGACAGCAGTAAATCTCCAAGTTCTGATGGGCTGCACGCCACAGAGTCCCCTTCCCATGCCCCCAAGGGGGCCTCTCACTTTCAAGTCCCACATTGTATTGCTCCTCACTTTGCCAGATTTGCTTTCACCAGCACTGTCGTCCATCCGATTCCCAGTGTGACCCTCTAGTGCCTGGGTGAGTTCTTTCCCTCCCGGGGACTCCCTTTCTCCTGTGGGATGGAGGAGGAGATAGAGAAGCGCACTGTAAAAGATGTTATCGTGCACCAGGAGCTGGGTAGAGGATGTACCGTTGATGTGGATTGGGTGGTGTGGAGGAGCGCATGGGGATGTCATCACCTAAGGATTACAGGGCCGGCAGTTTTTTGCCAGTTTGTCTGTTTTCCCCTACCCATTTCCACCACCTTGCTTGGACTGTGCACGGTGTTGGTGCCCAGGGAGTGGCGCATGGCAGTACGTGGTCAGTCACACAGCCATTGGCACCACACAGCCACCAGATGCCACTTTCTGAGCGGTGCCCATCTCCATCTCTCCCCAGTAGGAGAGCATACTCATGAACATGCTTCTCCCTCCCTGCCAGCCTTTGCTCCTGATATCTCGAGCTCAGGATATGAGTCCAGATCACCAGCATACCAGCACTGTCCCTCATTGCTTAGCGCCACGGAGCAGGGTCATCCCAGAGTTCTAAAAGAAATGGCTAAAGTTATAGTAGACCCACTCACAGATGTATTATACATTTACTTAGTAAAGTCAGAAGTTCCAGTGGACAGGAGGGAGGCAAATGTTGTGGCATTGCATGGGGGGGGGGGACTGGAGATGTGAGCAATTAGACTGTGTTTATCTAACCAGTGTGGTCCGTAAGGTCTTTGAGAAACTGATACTAAAAATAAAAATCCACAACTGGGCACAGGAAAAGCAGCTCTAGGAAAACGGTCACTGTGCAACCTGTTGCTAGAGACGGGGGAGGTACCAGGGGACTGGAAGAGGGCAGATGTGGTCCCACTCCACACAAGTGGTGATAGGGAAGAGGTTGGAAATTACAGGCTGATCAGCCAGATTTCAGTAGTGGGCAAGATAATTGAATTACTGCTGAATGGAAAGGATAGTTGAATAGTGGTGTGCTGGACCTGGGGCAACATGGATTCACCAGAGGGAGGTCCTGTCAGACAAACCTAATAGTTTTTTGACTGGGTGACAAAGGCAGTGGATGCGGGGTGGTTGACGTAGCCTTTCTGTACTTTTGTCACTGTCCCTCACAGAAGACATAAACTTTATAGCTTATGGGTGGGTCCTAAAATAGTAAAATGGGTGGAGAACTGTCTTGCTGGTAAACGGGAAACTCTGGAGAGGGAGAGGTGATGAGCAGGGTGCCGCAGGGGTTTGTGTTGGGGCCGACATTCTTTAGTGTCTTCACTGGTGACATTGCGGAGGGGCTGGGTGGGAAGGTATGCCTATTCACGGATGACACGAACGTATGCAATAGAGTGGACACGCTGAGGGGGGCAGGAGTCAAAATTGGCACCAGCCTGCTAGCCAAGTGCTGGTAGATTTTGTATCGGACTAGTGAGATTTTCATTTAACTAGCCCTACGGGCTTGTACAGGAGAAGGCTACACTTCAGTACGTACATAAACCATGCCAGTGGAAGAGTCTGTGGGGCCAGTGGATTTTCCAAGTCACTAGCCTTGCTGGCTAGTGGCTGCAAAACTTAATTTTGACCTCGGGGAGGGGGGGTGAAAAGATGAGATAGGAGCTTAAAAAACTGGAGGAATGGTCTGGAACGTGGGAACTGGGGTTCAGTGCAAAAAGGTGCAGGATCATGCACGGGCACAAGAACCCAGGGGCAACATATAAACTAGGAGAGGAGGAACTGACAGTCACGATGCAGGAAAGGGACCTGGGAGTTGTCACCTCAGATGATCTAAAAGTGGCTAGGCAGTGTGACAAGGCAGTGGGAAAGGCTAGCCGAATGCTTGGATGCATAGGGAGGGGGTACAACCAATGGAAAGAGGAAGGTCATTTTACCCAAGTACGGGACACTGGTGAGATCTCACCTAGAGTACTATGTCCTGTTCTGGAGGCCCCATGTGAGAAAGGACATAGAAAGGGTGGAGGGAGGCGGTGCAGAGAAGGGCAACTAAACTGGTGCAGGGCCTGAATGGGAAGACCTATGAGAAAAGACTAAAGGAGTTAAATGTGTATTCCCTGGACAAGGAGGGAGAGGGGGGGATATGATAGACATTCAAATACTTCACTGGTATAAACAGAGTACAGGAAGAGAGCATCTTCCAAAGTAAGAGATGCTGTAAGATGAGGGGGCACAGTATAAAGTTGGAGGGGGGAACGTAACGTGAGAAAGTATTCTATCATGGAGAGGGTGGTGGACGCTTGGAATGGCCTCCCATAGGAGGTGGTGGGGGCTAAAACAGTCCCCCGAGATTTAAGAATGAGTGGGATAGAAACAGGGGTATCCTGGAAGCAACAGTGGGGTGCTCCTGGGTTCAGTTTGGGCATCGGGCCTCATAATAGATAGGAATTGATAGGGCAAACTGGGTGGGCCAAGAGGTCCTTATCTGACAACCGTGTCTATGTAACAAGGCATTAGAGAAGGAAAATCATACCTATAAAACCTGCATAGTTGTTTGAATAAGGTCACAAGGAAAATTAAAAGGGTGAGTCCTGTTGTTCAGACCCCAGGAATCCCTCACCATGCTTACTGCTGCAATCAACCTGCAGGTCTGAGTACCCTGGAGAGTTGAATTTTATGCAGATTAGAGAACAATGGAATGAAATTTAAATCTATGCTGCATGGTTATGCTCCACTCTGCTCTCTGTCAGATTTATTTCTCTGCCTAAGGATGAAGTCACCCTGAAGAGTTCTCTTCATCTAGCTTCCAGTTTAGTACTGTTTTTGCATTTTTTTCTTTATTTTTTGCTTAGTAGTTTTTATTTTCATTTCGAATCTCTGCTTTGGTTGGGTCTAGTTTTAGTGTTTTTAGTGGTTTTCTCTGGTTCCCAAGAATTTGGGGGGAATCCCCCTCCCCCCTTTCGGTTTTCTTATTTTGAACCCCTCTAAGTGCTGATATATTGTTCTAAACAGTATTTCACTAAGTATCTCCTTTTAGCCGATTTCCAGCTCTTATCGCTTCGGTTCCCTGGTCCCAGGAACCAAGGCACATTTAGTGATTTTCAGTTTATTTAGTACTTCTATTTCATATTAAAAACAACAAAACAGTTTTGTTAGCAGTTCGCGTTTATTCAGAATCGAACCGCAGTCTCTGCTTTTTTGCTTTTGGGAACAGATTTTTGGTGGGTTTTGTCGTGAGTGGCATGTCTGACAGGCCCAAAAAGCAAACCAGACCTACAGGCTTTAAAGACTGTAAAGTGCTTCAATCTCCTGGCTAAGGCAGACTGCCATGAGTTGTAATTAAGGTACCTGGGTCCAGATCATCTTTTATCTGATTGTGAGTTCTGTATTAAGTTCTGTCCAAAAACCCTTTAGAAAAGGGGCCAAAAAATTGGAAGACTTAATCGCTTCAGTCCACCTCCACATCATCTGACTATACTGATGAGGGTCCATCCTTTCATAAAAAGCAGAAGGAAAAGTCTGCTAAAGATGCCTCCGAGTCCAGGGTATCTGAACAGGGGAACCCTTGGTTAAGTAAACACAAAAGACCTTTTGAGCAGGTTCTGGAGATGGCACCTGCTAAGAAAAAACAAAAAGAAGTGCATGTCACTGTCCCTCCTTATAAAGAAGGAAATGAGCAGTCAGTGGATAGAAATAAAATGCCCTCTATGGAGGCCATGGCTATGGTATGTTTCTTCAGGCTTTTTGGGCCATAGAGTTACTTATGGGCATGCAGTTCCCCCTTCGGTTTCCATTCCCACCCAGGTTCTGGAGGATCAGGGGGCAAAATTCCATGATGATGAAGAGGAGGAGGAAGGGGAGACTGACAGGGAGCTCCTGCCACTCTTGAGGACCGGCCTTTTTTTTTTAAATCTGTTGCGACAGTTCTTCTGTTTCTTAGCCTAATCTATCCTTTACAATTTCTAGTCCATAAGGTTGGCCTCCTATGGGGCCCCCCTTTCCCTTTCTTGACTATGCTATAGTGTCCTCTTTAATTTTCCTTTTCCCTCTCTGGTCCTCGTACAGGGAGGTTGTTGTTGTGACCTCTGAACTGATGTAAAACAGGCTGTGTTCCTCCTCATTGTTGGTTTTAGTATGCAGTGGCACTATGTCATAAATACATTGATGTATATACCTTATGTGTATGAAACCTGTAAATGTTGAAAATATCACTGCACTAGGTGTTTTTGATAAAGGTAAAAAGTTACTACGGGACTGTATTATAAAAATTAAGTTAGTTGTGTTATTTAAAATGCATGTAAATTGCTGTAAACTGAACAAGTCTGAAATTTCATGGTGATTTGCATATATCTCATGATGATTTGCAATATGGACGTATATGTGGTGATGTGTTTCTTTGAGACTTGGCTTATTGTCAGTGGCCTTTGGGGTAACCCATGTTTCAGTGCTTCTGCACTGAGGTTCTTAGTCTTTAGGTTGTTTTTGTTCATTTTTCATTCGAGCCCCCACCACCCAAGCAAACAAGGCCCGCATAGGGTTGGAGACTGACTCTCAACTGCTAAGTTACAGTAGATCAGAGATCTGTGTCAGTAGGTGCTGGCTAAGTGCAGAGAAAGGACATACATAGGCTGCTGTTGCAAACTGAAGTACTGAAGAAGGGATATGCCATTGGTTAAGGTTATCTTTTGTATTTTGAATAAATATCACACCGAGATTGTGTGTTGAACTTGAAGTTTGTTGTCTGGTCCATCTGTTATCCCACAACTCCTCCACAGAGATGATACAGTCCAATGGTTCTCCTGAGCAGGTTCTTCTTTCCGGGGCCAGGATGATTTTTTCTCATCTTATGCTTTTGTGAGGCAGATGATAAACACCCTCAACCTTTCCTCCCAGGATTCTGTGGATAATAAGGATGACGTAGAGTTTTTGAAAAAACGGACTTAACCCCAACCAAGAGGTTGCTCTTTCCAGTGCATAAACCCCTTTAGAAGGCAACCTGTAGGCTGTTAGATTCCCACTTTCACCCCTGGCATTGACAAAAAGATTGAAAAAAAGGTACCTGCTTGATAAACAGGATGCTGAGTACCACTCCCATCCTGACCCGGAAGGGGTAGTACAGGTTCGGCCTGTGCTAAGACGGTGGTTCCCCCTCTATACCCAGCCCCTAGACAAGGATTCCAGGAAGCTGGATAGTATGGTGAAGAAAGTCTATACTTCTGCTCCCCTATTGCTAAGGTATCTTGTGGTAGCTGGTAGGCAACCAATATCACTTATATTGCCCAGTATCAGAAAGCTCTACGGAGCTTCGTCCTAACCACGAGTGAAAAGGCTTGTGGGGATTTGGCACAGAATTTAGCAGACTCTGCAAAATCAGCCCTGGCTACTACTAGGTACCAGTTACATATGGCAATGGATGCAAATGACACTGCCTACAAAGTCAAGGCCCATGCAGTGTCCTTAAGAAGGTTTCTTGGCTCAGGACTACAAACCTGTCCCAGGATACTCAAGTAAAGACCATGGATTTTCCCTATGAAGGAATTTCCTTATTTGGTGACAAGACGGGCATACATGAAAAAGGTAGAGGAGGTGACCTCTGGCACGAATGAGATGACCAGATAGAGTGGTAACAGAATCTCTCTAGACCATATTGAGACTCCAGTTGAGTTGAAAGTTGCTGTTCGTTTTCCTCCAGTTAAACTGTTAGTAAGGATAAGATATAGAACATACTGAATAAATGAGTGTGGCTTCAGGTAACACTCAAATTCCCACACTGACACCTGAGAAAGGAAGACGCATACAAAGAAAAGGGGTCCATGTATAGCACAGGGGTTAGAATGTGAATGACCAAATAGTAAGAATATACACCAGCAGAAGTGGGGGAGGGGTGTTCGACACATGTAGATGGTAGTGTCTTGGAGCAAAAAGTGGAACTAGGGAAAATATTAATGCACTGTTAGAATTTCAAACTGTATGATCCTGTATCTTGACCTCTGTATACCCTTTTTGCTTACCCCTGTAAAGTGTATTATATTTATTTGAAATAAAAATGAGTTTAAAAAAAAAAAGTAGAGGAGTATAAAGTCATGTATAAAAGCAGCACTGAGAAGGAAAAGATCTCCACTTCCTATAGGCTTCATGGAAGGGGATGTAGGGGTAGGGGTTATTTTCCCCATGGTTTCCTGCTTTACAGCTTCTCCCAGCTAAGAGGCTTCTTCAGAGGCAGGGGTAGAAAAGGCTTCAAACATGCTAACCTAACTACAGGACCCAAGGGTCAGCCCAAGCCGACCCCCCCAACGAGTTGGTCCAGGTCGCCCGTCCATTGCCAGTAGATGGAATGCTGGCTCACTTTTTTTTTGTTTGTTTTTTTCTTTCAGGAATGGAAGAACATCACCACAGACAAGTGGGTCCTGGAAGTAGTGAGCCAGGGGCTCACCCTGTAGTTCAAAAAAAATTCCCCAGGCTACAGGTTCACAGAAACTTTACGTCCCCCCACCCAGTGGAAAAGATCTTCCTGGAGTTAGCGGTCAAAAAGTTGTTGCAGACAAAAGCCCCCACCCCGTCTCAGTGGGGAAAGATACTTCCTCACTCGCAAGAAAAATGGGGAGTGGTGACCCGTTTTAGATCTCGGGTATCTGAACAAACACCCTTAAAAAGGAGAAGTTCAGTATGGTAACCCTGGCTGCAGTGATCCCTTCCTTTCAGTAAGGGGACTGGCTAGGGTCTCTGGACCCGAAAGATGCCTATTTCCATATTCTAATCGAGCCCAGTCAAGTATTTAAGATTCGGGGTAGGGACTGGTCACTACCCATTTGCAGCCCTCCCCTTTGGACTATTCTCAGTTCCCAGAGTTTCACAGAGTGCTTAGCTTTTGGGGCAGCACACCTCGAGCCAGGAAGTACAGGTTTTCACCTACCTAGATGAACTGGATGCAGGAAGATCACACCAGGAGGCCAAGGTCTCTCTTCTCCTTGCTCAGAGTACCCTGGAGGATCTGGGGTTACTCAAACACCCAAAAGTCCCAGACAGAGCCAATTCAAGTACTGGAGTTCATAGGAGCAGAATTGGATGCCCTTCGAAGGAAGGCCTTCCTCCCTCAAGACAGAGTGAGAAATCTCATCAGTCTGGCGAAGTCCTTCCTCCTGGGTCAGCAAGAGACTTCCTCCAGCTGTTAGGCCATATGGCTCCCTCCACAGCAGTGGTGGCAGGGTCCAAATTCCAAATGAGACATCCCGTACCACCTAAGAGCCAACTGGTCCCAAAAACAAGACTGTCTCTCAAGGTTAGTGCATGTGACAGTCTCTCTTAAAGAAGTCTTATCAATTGAATAAAACAAGCTTTTGTTTCAGCACCTGTATATTCTGTTACCTGGTGAAGTGTAGTCAGCAATTAGTTGGTGCTCTCCACTCCTGCTTTTGTCCATAGAAAGTATTTTCACTCATAAAATTATTAATTTTGTATGCTCTGATGTGATGCCCATGCCATCTTTAGACATGCGCAGCAGTGCGCTTTCCACATCATCACCACAGTAGCGTGGTTGAAGTCCCATTTGTGTGGCATTGACATACTGATCGCACATAGGTAAGCGCGATGCCCAAATTATTGGCAGTTTTCGGTGGGGGGGGGGAATAAATATTTATTAAATAAGAGTACTCAGAAGTGTGTATTCAGGTATTTACTGTGATATTACACACCGGATTGTCACAGACTTTATATTGTGGTGGTTGATTTTTGTGAAAAGGAGATACTGTTCATTTAGAACACACTTCAAAGACGATGTCTTGAATTGCACTATAAATGACTGTGGTTTGTGCAGTTGAACAGTCTCCAAACTGCTATAAATGTCGGGGACTGTAATAAGTACCCAGTAGCCTATAAAAGAAAAGGTTCCCTAATTTTTCTTCAACTGTGAGTCATTCCTAGATGTGGAAATAGATGTAGGCATCAGTATCCTAACGTCTACAGATGTTGTCCATTGCATGTCCTAACTGTACTGTGTTTAGAACAACAGTTCATTTAAATGTTAGTGTGTTTAAAAAGCAATTTCAGGCCCAGTGGCGCAGAGGGCTGAGGCGCTGGCGCCTTACCTCAAACCACGCCGGCGACCCGGGTTCGGGAACGGACTCAGGTCACTGGGGGACGGGAGAGGATTGAGCGTCCTATGGACTGCTGTCTTCCCCGGGGGTGGGTTAGGGTCATGCCTTGCTCTGTAGCGGCCCCTGGTGGAGACCGGAGGCACTACAAGAAGCGGCGTGACATCAGGGAATCCAGAAAAAGTGGAAAAATGGCGTCCGAGCAACCGGATGACGGCCACCTAGACACCCCGCCTCCATGGAACCCCCAAAGGGCCAGGGGAGTACCGAGTCCCAGCAGCATCACGGCCGAGAGCAAGAATGCCTGAAAGGCAATTTCCCTCCGGAAGGAGGGGACCCATCCGACGAAGGGTTACGTCGGACTACCCTGGTCGGCTGCGATCTGGGATCGGGGGAAGCTGGCATCGGGGAGGGTTCGGAATGGAGATGGGGGGGGTAAGTCCTTGGCAGAAGGCTTGAAGGAGAGGCCAGTCGGATGTAGGGGGGCGATAATGCAAAAAAAAAAGCAATTTCAGATCTCCATTGCTGCTGCAGATTTCATAACTTGAACTATAACTGAAACTGAGCTGCTGCAGAACCATGGATGTCCTCTCCTCTCACAGCTCCTATAAAGTTGATCTAAATGGTTGTTCTCAGTTTATCGTGTGTGTGTGTGTGTGTGTGTGTGTCTGTATATGTCCTTTTTGGGTTCTTTAAAAAAAAAAAAAAAATCCTTCTGAAAACGTGCGGTACAGTGACAGTGAGTGATTACATGTCCTTGGTTCAGATAGCAGTAAACTAATGTGTTTTGCTGTCGGCAGTACCTGCTTCAATGCAAAAGCATATGCCATTATTACCCTAATTCCCAAAATGTTTTTCTGAAGCATAATTTGATATTTGTACTGCTGCTACTTGTGAGCACAGCCAGCCCTAATCCATTGTGTGTGGCAGGTAGACCATGGCCCCTGGGTGGTTTAGGCAGGCACAACAGAGCACACACATGCAGGGGTGGGTAGGTCGGTTCTGTATGTGACCATCTATAAAGGGAACCTGCAAAACAAGGCCATGCCTGAGCACTGTAAAGTCTGACTGCTGCCAGTGTGTAAAAATATACTTTTGTTGTGATCCATGCCTGACACCCTGCAGGTGTCTGCAGGTCAGACTGTCTGTTACCGGGATCCTTATTGCCAGTCTGGGGCATAACAGTGCAGACCCATACAGGTGTAGGCAAGTCACAATATTGGAGGGGGCATGGCCCACCTGTGCAGTGTTAGTGCTGCTGCTTGTGACCACAGCCAGCCAGTTTCCATTGTGGGTGGCAGGTAGACCATGGCCCATGTAAGCATTAAGCCACGACGAAGGTGGCATCTAATGGGGAATTAATGCATGGTTGGGACCTGTGTGGCACAAGGCCACAGGCCGAGTGCCTACAATGGCCCAACCATGCATTAATTCCCCATTTGATGCCACCTTTGGAATGGCTTAATGCGCTTGTAACATGGTCTGTGGATTAGTAGGACTGTGTCACATCACTTTGCAGTTTTGAAATAAATGAGTGCCTCACTGTGTTTCTGTTGGAAAGAAAAGTTTACTGCACTTCTGACAGTTACACCTGACACCTTCTGATATACAAATGTGTCCAGTTACAAATTTGGTATGCAACAATATGAATGCCTAATTTAATGAAAAATGTTATTTCTTTGAAAATCGAGACGGCTTTTACTGTTGCAGCTCGCTCAGGAGGACCCTAGGTTCTGACTTGTATTCAGTTGGCTTCCCCATCTTTATTTAATTTGCAAAGGCGTCCTCTGCCTTCCTGTGCTGTTTCACAACAATTGATGGTGTTTAAATGCTGCTTTATTTTTACTTTGCTCTGTCGTTCATGCAGCTCTGGGTTTCAACCTCTACTTCTTCATTTCTGTTGCAGTAGATGCTCTGTAATACTTACAGTTCGCGGTCCTGCGAACGACTGAAAATGAAATGGATGTCCGGCTCCTTCATCTGAGAGTCGCTGACTGCCTACTGGTGTGCGTGTACTGTGGCCATTTGGGTGGGTAGGTGGGATAGACAAAACGTTTCTCCTGGTGTGCATTTCCACTTCCCAAACAGTGCTCGTTTCTCATCTGTGGCTGCTTTATGTACTTCACAAGCAACACGGCATTATTGCTGGAATAATGCTGTGTTGCTCTCGTACCACCTGACTGACTTCGACCAATCTATTCTTTTGCTTCTTGTCGTGTTGTTTTTGACACGTTACAAGGGCAGATTAGGCAGGTCAAAAGCATGGGTACACACTGGGTGGTGGGGCCATACCCGCATCCATGAGTGGTGCAGCCAGGTGTGTATGTGACCATCTAGAAATAGACTAGAAAGGAAACCTGCAAGGCAAGGCTGTGCCATGTCTGACCACTGTAAAGTCTTGACTGCTACCAGTGTGTGAAATGTACTTTTGTTGTGATCTATGGCTGACACATGCAGGTGCCTGCAGGTCAGACTGTTACCTGGATCCTTTATGCCAATCTGGGGCATAACAGTGCAGACCCATGAACTCTTCCAACCTTGTTTTGCTTCCAAGGCTTTCCCATGAGAAAGTCTTTTAGGTGAAACAAGGGTGAGAGTTGCTGTTTTTGTTCAAACTCCAAGGTGTAAAGTACTGCATTTAAATAAAGGAAGAAATGTGGTAATGTGATCTTGTGCGGGCTGTCTCTCTGCTTCTGCTTACGTCTCTAGCCAGGCACAGGAGTTGGGTGGTGGAGCTGCAGCGGTAATGTTGTGAATGGCTTTTTATTTATTTATTTTAACCATAGAAACCTTTTTGAGGAAACGGCTGAGAACTGTTTAAAAAACAAAACAAACAAAAAAAAACTGACAAAACACTGGGAGGGTGGGGTGAGGGAGAGATTAAAAAAACTTTTCTTTTTCCTCTCCAATTGTTTAACCAGGTGAGACGCACTAAGCTGAAAGTTTGTTTACAGATGCAGCCTGGGAGCACAGGGAAGTTAAGTGACTTGCTCAGAGTCCCACAGTATGCAAGTGGAGGCTGTGGGATTCAAACCTAGGTCTCCAGATTTGCAGCTCAGGGCCTTAAACCACTGCGCTATACTGCCTCCCTTCTGGCGGGGCCCCCGGTGCAGCAGTGGGATATCCGCTTGCAACACAGACTACCCAGGTTCGGGAATGGACCAAGGAAGTTGGAAGGCTGGCAGGGGGGGTGAGAAAGATCAAGCGTCCTTTGGACTGCTTTTCTCCGGAGGGGTATAGTGTGTCCACTTCATGGACTCTGGTGGAGGCCGGGGTGACAAAGCTATTGGTGCAAATACATTGGGGGCGGGGCAGATGCTGGTTGTCGCTGCACGTTCTTGCCCCCAGGGCTCTAGCACGAACAAAAATTCCAGCCCTCTGGCATGAGGCACAGCTCTGCAGTCATCCCCACTGCCACCAGTGCTCGCCGGGGATGGGTCTCTCTCCCATTACTCTGCCCAGGGGGGTAAACCAGGGCTAGCCAACAGTGATCATTGGTGGGGGGGGCCCTCCTGGTGGCTCATTCAGGGGGATAAGCATGGGGTGGCGGGGCACTGTGCTGACCTCCGGTTGGAGGATAGCGGATCCACCCCTCCTCCAAAAAAAAACATTTCTTCTAGACGTGCTGTTTTTTGGTGGGGGGTAAGTATAGGAGAATGTCTGTGTGGCAGTGGCAAAAGGAGATGGAATAGCAGAGAAATGGAAGGACTACTGTACCAAATAAAGTTTTATTATAGTCTTTGTATACATTTTGAAATTTCATCTCTAATATTTAGTCAATTGAAATGTGCACTGATGCCCATTTTCTAAGCGCAATAATACCTGACAGGGCATGCGGTACAGGCGATACCGGACCCTCCAGGTGCTGTAAGCCCTGCTGCCTTTGGTGTCATGACTCATTACGCTCCTGGGCAGTCCGGTATTGCACAGTACTGCCTATTCTGTCAGGTATTATTTACTTGTCGTTTTTCTTTTACAGGTCGGCTTCTTTTTGCTTCCGTTTGTGATTCTTCATCGTTGGTAAGTAACCTTTCCACTACAGAGGAGGAGCAGGACCAAGGAGTGATAACAGGGCTCATGAACCACTCAGCTCAGTGCAGAAAGGCAGCTGCGAAGGACTACATCATGCTGGGATGTATTGCCAGGGGAATAGCCTTAAGGAGAAGGGAGGTCATCTGCCACTGCACATGTCGCTGGTCAGACTAAACGTGTAGTACTGCGTGCAGTTCTGCAGCCCCCACTTAAATAAATGTCAGGTTGTTGGAGGCGGTACAGTGCATAGACAACAAGATGATCACATGAATGGAGGGTTTATCCTAGGAGGAAAGACTGAGGGTGCTCAACATGTACTCACTGGAGGAGAGGAGGGACAGGGGATATGATCGAAAACTTCAAATATAAGAGGGTGACTAACAAAGTCAGCAAAGGGGATATTTATGTTAAAGGTGGGGAGAAACATTCGGGGGCATAATCTGAAACTGGAGAGATGACAGTTCAGGAGGGAAATAAGGATACTCTACTTCACGGAAAGGGTGGTGGATGGGTGGAACGCATTTACGGAGGAGGTGGTGATGCTAAAGAGAATGGCCTGTCTTAAGGAGTTGGAAAGGGTCAAGAGGAAAAGTCATTACAGGAGGGTAGCTGCAGAGTAACACACTGCTAGCTGCACAATCTAGCAGACTCCATAGACCACAATGGCCTGTATCTGCTGGCATTACCATATGTTCATAAGAGTGCAGGTTATGTCACATCAATAACATTTTATCTGAGTGGGATTAAGGGGATACATGATGGACTTGAGTGTGATGTGGAAAATATTTTCACTACTTTTTAGAGTGCCCTCTGGATATTCACGAGTGGTGAAGCCACAAGTGAGTATCCAGAGTTCGCTGTGCCGGAGTGAAATTATTTTCCATATTACACGAGTGCACGTCATGTATCCATGTTATACAATAGGGGCATGATAACTGGAGAGAACTCCAGTTATCACACTGTGATGTCATTGTAACCCCCCTACAAATGGGGGTTCCTGAAATGTCTTCCTGGGCTTGCCTAATGCCCACTGCCAGGCTGGTGTTCTGTGTCTAAACCGTTTGAATGTGCTTGCATGAGAGTGCCCTGTTAGCCTCTGTGCTTGTTTCTTTAAGAGGTATCTCTCTCATGGGTTATAATTAATCGGGTTGGGGCCCAGGTGGTTTCAGGCTAGAGTCGCGCCCGGGCTGCAATACAGCTGCTTCATTCTGCCATCACTAAGTGTGCAGATGGAGCCCTAATAGGATCTGTGATTGTTTATTGCTTATCTGCTTTAGTAGTAATAATATAGTAGTTTATCTAACCTGCTTTCCTTTGCAGCATGGACTTTCTGCTAAGATCCACTATTTTGGTTCTGGCCTACCAGTTTGGGCCATTCGGTACCTTTGGGGACTCTAAAACAGGGACTGTCCCCAGAGGTCTTGTAGGAGTGAATTTCTGTAGGAATTGTAGTTTTTATTGTTTGGCGCCCAAATGGACCTGGAGGGGGAGCCCTTTCTGTGACAGACAGATGGATCAACCAACCGAACCTTTTGTATCACTGGGATATTCCAGAGCTGCCTGCAGCAGTGTGTCAGAGTGGAGTTGGAGTGTGGAGAGTGAACAGCTCGAGCAGTTTGAGCAGCTGCTCCTGTGTGGTAGCACGGGGATTTGGCGAGAAGGCTGTGTCTGGCCTTCCTGCTACCATTCTCCCGTGTGAAGAAGTCTGCCCTGTAATATTGGACTATGTCTGAATTGCTGTTATTGAGACTGGAATCCTGAATTGTGAGGCAGTGAATTTTGCCTGGTGTGGACCGAAGACTTGCTCATGGAGCGATCGGCGTGTCAGGAATTGGAGAGAACCGCAGAGCATACGGTTTGCGCAGAGACACTGCCTTATTGCACCAGGACTGTCATCTGAACTCCTAGAGTGGAGAATGACTCTCTTTTTACATTGTCCGACTGGGACTTTTCCTATCAAGTAGAAGAACTTGTATGTGCTCTAACTTCCCCTAGCCCACTGCTGGTCCTTCACCTGCACCGGCATACAGGAACTCTCCTAGAGCCTGCCCACAGGGTTACACCACCTTCTGCATGCTCCCCCCTACTCCCATTTACTCTCTCGGTCAGGGTAGTATTGTGTGCAGCATCAGGAAAACTGCGAACTAGCCTCAGAACTCCCTATACTGCCCCAGACAAATCACGTAACCGAAAGAAGACCCAGCCACCCACACTTCTCCTAGGACTCTGCAGGAAACTCTTGTTCCTGCTTTTACTATGCTCAGGAAATGTTTAGCTTAATCCAGGCCCTCTGGCACCCATGGAATACCCATCAGAGCTACAAAGCCTCAAGGGGCTTACATTCTTGCATGTTAATGTACGTAGTCTATTAAAAAAAATCACTTCTGTTCAGGCCTGGGTATGTCGTACTGCTCCAGATGTTCTAGTGATTACGGAGTCCTGGCTCCGACCGGTGACCAGTAACAAAGAAGTTAACATCCCCTCCTACTCTTTGTTCAGAGCAGACAGGCAAACCAGAGGTGGTGGGGTAGCTATTTACATCAAGGATAAATTCCCCACCTCCATAATTGACTCAACCTCTGTCCCAAAAGAATTTGAAAGCTTGTCATTAAAGATTGAAATTGCCACTGGTGTCTCATTATGTATAATATGATGCTACAGACCCCCATCAGCTGGACTACAGTTATTAAAACATCTCAAACATCCTGGGTTTGGCATCTTCAGAGTGTATCATACTAGGGGTCTTCAACTTAGACTGGCTCTCCAGTGCATCCACCCCACTTCAAATGTTCTGTGATTCTCTTGGGTTGTTACAGCTAATAAACAAATCTACTTGTCCTAACAAGCTCAACTCTAATAGTACTCTCTTGGATATCATTTTAGTTAACGAACCCCATTTATTCTCCCATGCTGGTGTCTTTTTCTCTATTAGCGACCATTGCTTCATTGAGTGTGTAAGATCCACTCTTAAATCCACAACTGCACCAAAATTCTCCTTTAAAAGGTGCATACGCAACTTTGATCTCCATGGGTATATATTAGACCCAAGAGACTCCATGTGATGGCAAGACTTCTATCTAGCCAAGTCCCTGACTATGGCTTATATTTTCTCAGAAATTGTGCTAGGGGTTCTCAACTAGTATGCTCCCATAGTAAAAGTTTGTGCCAGAAACAAATCCTGTCGGTGGTTTACAGAAGACCTGAAAGATACTTTGCAGAGTAGGGATGTATTCTGGAGAACTGCTAGGAAAACTAATTTAATAAATGACTGGAATTCTTTCTGGAGGGTGAGGAACCTCTGCACCAAAATGGTCAGAGAAGCCAAAGCTAATTTCTACTTCTCTCAGCTGGAGAGCTCCTCAAGAAATGTCTCCAAATTCTGGAAGACTATCAAAAACCATGAAAGATCACACCACTGTAAATTCCCTACCTACTAAATTATTGATCGACAATACTGTCATCTCCGACACACGGTCAATCATTTTGCCTCTGCAGGGCTAGCCTTTGACTCCTCTCCCGCGAATATCCTCCGCCAACAACTTAGATAGGATCAGTTTTTCTTGTGTATCCAAAGTCCATCCTTCTCTCTGCAGCCTACCTCCCTGAAAGAAGTCTAAGATCTTCTCCTGTGGTGATTGCCTGGTTAAATAAAGACTTTGATTGATCTGGCTGTTTTGGCTATAATTGTGCTGAATTTGTAGAGTGGGTCGCAATTTGGTTCCCCACACCCCTGAATGTGTCATTCTAGCTGGAAAGCTGCATCCAGCACCTAAAACTGACTGCAGTCTGAACTGTTCGCCCAGTCTGGGCCTCACTATCCTGGCCTAGATTGCCGCTTGTGCCACAGAGATTGATCCGACAAAAGACCTGCTCTGGGTTTTGGCTCCCTGCTAAACGCCATTGAACAGGATCAACCACCACGGTGCATTGTGTGGGGACCTGCTTCCTCCTGGCAAACAGCATACTATCCTGAGGTCTTCATCTCGCCAATCCTGTCTCCTGATCTGGGTAGTGTGAGTAACCAACAGGGTAGCTCCCTGCAGCAAAGCTCAAATCATTGTGTGTCATCTGATTTAATTGTTTTGGTTGATCATTACGAACTGAGCCATCCAGCTCCAGAATACAAATTGTGGGTTAACGTGCATGTTGCTTGTTTTCTTTCCTAAGGGCCCCAAATGCAGCTGCAACGCCGGCCTACCCTGGGCAATGCTTCAGGCTAGCTTGAATAACACCTGAGTACCCAGAGTGTGTGTGTGACTGTGCTAGAGGGACTCTTAGTGTATGCATGTTTAACCTGACTAAATCGGATCTGAAATCAAATGCCAGATTGCTGCCCCACCCTTGTTCATGTCCCCTGAATATATCAGATTCTATTCTTTCTGCATTTAACTTGGCTAGTGTGTACCTATTTGTGGAGTGGGTACTGTATTGCCATTGCACTGTTCTGTTGCAGGTCTTGTTTTACAGGGGGTCTCCAGGGCCAGTGCAGTTGATCCAGTCCTGGTGGTAAGTGTGAGTGTGGATCCAATATTGTATGCCTATGTTAAAGGTGATCATCTGCTGACCTGTGTAAGCCACTAGAGGGGTTAGAGGGGGTATTTGTGTCCCCTAGGGCTACACCCATAGCAGTTACGCTACTCTTGAACCAACCCTCCAAGTGGAGGCACCCGTTCACTGAGCTTAGGCCCCTCAACCTGCACCTAGTCACGCAGGCAGGGGTAGTATCCCTTGGGATAGTATCTCCTATGGGTTACATCATCACAGTGTGATAACTGAAGAAAACTCTGGTTATCACATTCTGGTGATGTCAGCAGTGTGTGATATCTCTTGGCAGTGGTTTTATGCTGAAATAAAGAATGGCATATCATCTTAACCCTATTGTATAAAAAGTTACTACATTTATGTGCAGCCGTTTCTGAAACATGGCTGTTTTTTAAAAGTACATTATATCCCTGTTCACATGTCAATCTTGCAGTGGAACAGAGATGGGTAAATAGAGTTATGAAATGGTCAAATACTACAATACACAGTATTGTGGTAAATGGTACTGTGCCTCAAAAATAGTGTTACATTATTATAAATTAATATAGGATTATGTATGAGCACTCATACACAAGGTTATTTTTTGATCGAGTGGTTTGCGTGATGACGAGACCTCACTAGCACAGCTCGAGAAGTCTAATTACCATGGAAACCACGAGATCAGAAAATAACCTTGTCTGTGTATGAGTGCTGATACACATTATTTTATAGTGCATGGGCACTCATTCCTGGCAAACACTGTCCCAAAAATCATTTTTAACTACCTTACTGTGGCTTGTTGCTCGGGTGCCGGTAACTTCTGTTCATTCTCTCATCACCGGCCCCTTTATCACGCATGTGCGACTATGTTCAGTGTTATGTTGCACTGGTGACATACTCGCGCAGCATAAGAACATCCGTGACATAGCCAGGACAGCACAGTGCTATTCTGAGCATGGATTTCCATGCTGAACAGCGTTCCATCATACACTATGTAACAATTATCACCTCATGTTCCTTTTGCAGCAGGCGTTGCACAGTGTGCACTCTTTTTTCCCCCTTGGTTTCCTGTGGATGTCCAGTATTAGTGTGGGTACTGCAGTGTCATGGATAAAATGCTTGGGCTCACGACTGTAAACTTCTGCCTGAATCGTTGACCCCATTTCAAAGCAGTCATCTGTGAAGTGGTTGGAACACACCACTTAATTCCTGGACCACTTAGTGTGCTTGAGGCTCGGGTCCTTATGACTAGCATTGTGGAACCACTGGGCAGCTAGTGTTTTATCATGTCTGGGGAACTGTTTGTATAGAATACCCACTGTTCTCCCAGTCATATTACTACAGCCAGGAACCACCATGCAATGAGGCATTTTAAAATGCAGAATAAAACTACTTACTAAAAAAAAAAAAAAAAAAAAAACCTTTTAAAACTTTTAAAATAACTGAAGCAATTGTAGCTCTGCAAAAACAAAGGTGTTTCCTATTACAATCTGTTGTCTAGGTAGGACACACTGCAATATGAAATGCTCTCTATAGATTTTGGAAGGAGATTTCTGTGGTGGAGGGAACTGATAACATAATACCATGAGCAGCCAATGAAAAGACAGATTACAGACATATCTATCAATCAAAAATCTTTATTTTACCAGGGAAACACCTTTGAGTAAACTCATTAACAAGATGGACCTGGACAGGTACATGATCAAACGCCCAGTAATATTACAAAAAATAAAATAAAGGCATTCCATATAATAGAACAAGATCCATTTGTAAATATGTACACTAAGAAAACACTTATTCATGGTAGTCACATAGCAGTATATGCATTGGACATACCAGCAGAACAAAGGCGGTGTGGGCAACCATGCAAGGAAGGACAATGGTTACATGGAACAACTAAGGTGGAGAAGGTGGGAGGATAAGTGTGAGTAGAAAACACACGGGGGAAGGGGTCAGTGAAAGTCAAACGGAGGGTACAGTTTCTGAGGCCAGTATACTTTTAGCTAGAAATCACAGAAAGCAATTGCAGGACTCCTTAATGGAACATGCATATAGTGATTTGAACACTGACAGATTAATATGGCAGGCTATTCTCATGTTTTTTTTTGAGTTTATTCCAGAGTTGAGGCAGTGCATAACTTATTGAGGCCCTGCTGAAGCGTGACTTGACTTTGGGGATAGTTAAGGAAATGTAAGAGGAGCTTCTCTGAGCACAACTACCTAACATACAACAGGGTAGACCATCTGAAATGTACTGTGGGAGCTTGATTGGCTGGAAGGTCCAATAGCATAAGAAAAAACAAATCTTCACAGCACTACTACTGAAACAAAAAACTATGCAATGTTAGAGCATAAATAAACAACAAACACAATTATGGTGCTTTGCTAACATTTTATTTCTTTTTGCTGCTTTCTACTGTCCCCGGCCCTGATCAGCCCTCGTCCGGCAGCCATCCAGTGCTCGCTCCACGTCAGGCCCTCGCCCCTGGAACTCCCGTGACTTATCTCCCATGGCGAGGCAGCAGGGAGCCCCCTACTCACCCGCCAATCAGGATCCGGTTTGGGGGCGTTGCCTGTAGAGATGGAGTGCCGGGGACAGTCATCAAGCCGCAGCTACCAGTTGCCAGGGTCTTTTTCCTGTTTTTTCTCCCCATTCGGGGTGGGGCGTGCAGTGACACCGGTGACTGGGCAACACAACACCTGGGCATGCCCTCCATCAAGTGTCTGCCCCGCTTCTGAGCCCCCTTTGGTTGCAGCTTTGAAGCACTGACCCCCAGCCTCCACTAGGAGTCAGGTGTACTCCAACTGCTGATCACCCCCCCCCCCGTCGGAGAAGGAGAGCAGTCCGTAGGATGCTCAGTCCTTCTCTGCTGACCCCCGGTGGCCCATACTCGTTCCTTAACACGGGTTGCTGGCATGGCACGAGGTGTGGTGTCTAGCGCCTTAACCCTCGGTACCACCTGGCCGGCCTGCTAAGCTTTTATTGAAAAAAAACAATACTTTCTGGCAGCTGAAATACATATAATGCCTCGCACAGCACAAGATTTCACGCAGGAGCCATGTGGTGCTGAAGGTGTGCGTCACCAAAATGTTTCCCTTGCACGGGGGGAGGTGGGTAGGGACCAAAGTACATAGCATGTGTTATGTGCGGTATCGCATTTACCACAACACTCAGTCTTGTGTGTTGCGGTGATGACAACACTCGCTAGTCGTCCTGACCTCTAAATGGAGGATGAATAAGCAGGAGAGTATTTTAACATAAAATAATAGTTTTTAAACAGCGATTTTGGCTGAAAATGCGGTCGGGACTACAGCAGAGGGTGAAGAACTCATGGCCAGGTTGCAGTAAGTAAAATCTATCTATAAACTATGAAAGACTTCCTTTTTAAGAGCACTGGTCTGGTGGAAAGAGGAGGGCAACCTCAGGGAGGGTGTGCCCTTCCTTCAGCAGTCACCCACAGTGGCTCACTGAGCCGACCTGACAATAAGTGGCATGTGGTCCCCCAGGAATCCCAAGAGCACGTAAACCTGCTGGAACTTAGGGCAGTTTTCCTGGCTCTACAGTCTTTTTTGCTTTTCATGTCAGGGATAGTCAGTTCAGGTCTGGACAGACAACACCACTACAGTGTACTAAATCAACAAACAAGGGGGCACAAAATTCAGTGGCACCTGACCAATTCTTCTATAGAAAAAAAACAGCATTGTTTTTAAAATGTACTCCTCACTCCACTCTGTCCAGACATTTGTACATATCTGAATTGGGTTTTACTCATCTCACTTTTAAAATGAGTACAGTACTCATCCCAAAATATCTTATGTGGAGCCCTGCTCAAAGCTGTATACAGAAGCAGTGAAGATCTGGAATCTGGCTTACTCTCTGGAAGTGCAGCTTTCAGCAGTTCACCTGCCAGGAAAAGAACAATCTTGGCAGATTTTCAGCAGGATCAGCCAGGAACATCACAAATGGATCCTGAACAAGCAGGACTTGGCTGTAGTGTTCAGGAGATAGGGTACACCAGAGACAGACCTGTTTGCTTCCTGGGAGGATCACTAGCTCCCCGGTTTGTTGCAGGCCTTCAGCAGTAGGCTCTGTCCCATTGGATGCCCTTATTGTAGATTGTCAGGGAGGTTCCTGTATGCCTTCCCTCCCTTTCCGTGAGTGTTGGTGAAGCTGAGGTGCCAATCTGCGACCATGATGCTAATATACTGCTCCAGTCTGAGACAGGCAGGTCTGGTATTCCCTTCTCCTGATCCTCTCCAACAAGTGGCCTATCTGCCTTCCACTGAGGCATAACCTGCTGACCATGTCCCAGGGCAGAATCACTTCCCGAACCTCGGGTCACTGAATCTCAAGGCATGGTTCTTGAACAGCTAATGTATTCTGACTTGCACTTCTCTGAGGAAGTCCTGAAAGTCCCCAGGGTCTCCAGAAAACCAGCAATTAGGAAACTCTGCTTCCAAATGGAAAAGGTTCTCTCTGTGGTGTGCCCTAAGCAGATCAGCCCTTTACAGGCAGATCTGTCCACAATTTTAGACTACTTAGTCCACCTTCAGGCTTCCAACCATTAAGGTGCATCTGGCTGCTGTATCCGCTTATGTCTTGGCAGGTAAGGAGAACATGATGGTTTCACACCCCATTGTCAGCAGGTTATTTAAAGGGCTTCTGCACCTTCATCCTCTGGTTAGGGATCTAGTCCCTCCTTGGGATTTTAACATTTTGCATAGCGAAGCTTATGGACTCCCCTTTTGAGCCCATGGCTACTGCTGATTTGAAGCATGTCACAGTGTTCCTGGTTCCCATAATTTCTAATAGAAGGGTGTGCAGGTTGCAGGACCTCTCTGCATAGATCCAACTTATAGTATCTTTCACAGCGACAAGGTAGTCCTAAGGACTTAAAGAAAATTTCTCCCTAAGGTGGTGTCAGAGTTTCACCTTAACCAGTCCATCACCCTCCCAGTGCGCTTTACAGCAGCATCCAACTCTGGAAAGTAGAGACTCCAAACCCTGGATATTAAACTGGCATTTAGCTGCTGCATGGAAGGATCTCTGGTCACAGCAGTTCGTCACATACAGTGAAGTGGGCAAGGGTAGGCCAGCCTCCAAGAGAACTGTTGCTCTTTGGATTGTCTCCTGCATTCAGTTCTTTTACAGCAAAGCTGGCAAACTACCACCACAGTGCCTCAGGACGCATTCCAAGTGTGGTACCTCTGCCTCTGTGGCAGCTGCGAGGGATGTCCCCTTGCTTGTAATTTTGGAAATCGGCTACCTGGAAAACGGTGCACACCTTTACAAAACACTGTTGTCTGAATTTGCAGTCCTGAAGAGATGCCAAGTTTGGCAGTGCTGTGTTGCAGAACCTTTTCCCCAACTAGGTTCTGTACCCAGCATCCCAGGGTACTGCTTTTATAGTCTGCAATAGCAAGCATAGTGAGGGATTCCTGGGGTTTAGAGAAAAATAAATTTTTCTTCTAAGGGATCCCTCACTATACTTTATATACCTGCCCTACCTTCCCTTCCAGAACCTGGAAAAGGTTCTCCAAGAATCTGTTATTATTTCAGTCTTCAATTTTTAATTGAACATTCTTTCTGAATTGTCTACAATCAGTTTTAGATGCACAGTGTCTGGAGGGAAAGGTGTGCCTCTTTGCAGATGACACCAAGATCTGCAACAGAGTGGACACACTGGAGGGGGTGGAAAAAAATGAAAGGACCTAATCCTATTAGAGGAGTGGTCCGGTGTCTGGTGGTTGAGTTTCAATGCTAAAAAGTGAAAGATCATGCACCTGGATCACAGGAATCTGGGGGAGGAGTACAGGATTAGTGGGGAAATTCTGGCCACCACAAGTCAGGAGAGAGACTTGGGGGTTGTTATATCTGACAATCTGAAGGTGACCAAACAGTGTGAAAAGGTGGTGGGGAGAGCAGACAGAGTGTTGGGGTGCATAGGGTGGGGGCATAACAAACAGGAGGAAAGAGGTGGTGATGCCACTGTACAAAATCACAAATGCCCCCACAGTGCAAAGCATCATGGGCTGCATATGCAAATCACCACAGAATGTTATGCTGGTCCAACTTTAAGCAGAATTGCATGGTGCCGAAAGGCCTCTCACACAGTTTGCAAAGAGTGCTAACAGAAGACATGCCACTGTACAGATCACTGATGAGGCCTCAGCTGGAGTTTTGTGTCCAGTTCTGGAGACCACATCTACAGAAGGACATTGACAAAATAGAGGCAGTCCAGAGAAGGACAATGAAGATAGTACATGGATTGCACCAGAAGCCCTACAAGGAAAGACTTGACTTTAATATCTATTCACTGGAGGAAAGAAGGGAGAGGGGAGATACGATAGACTTTCACGTACTTTAGGGGAATAAACAGGGTACAGGTGAAAAGCATATTTCAGAGAGAACTGCGTAAGAACAAGGGGGCATGATATGAGGCTGAAGGGTGGAAGCATCGGGGGTAATGTTAGGAAGTACCTTTTCACTGAAAGGGTGGTGGAGCCATGGAACAGCCTGCCAGCAGATGTGGTGGGTGCGAAAACAATATGGGGTTCAAGAGTGCATGGGATAGACATAAGGGTACCCTGGAGATGTGCAGAGCAGGAGAGCTGCAGATCAAATAGGATCTGAGGCTGTAGCAGTGAGTAGGGAAATGGGCAGACTAGGTGGGCCGTATGGTCCTCTGCTGCTGACAGATTCTGTGTTTCTATAACTTTAGTCTGCCATAGTTGTCCCAGTAGTGGCCCATCATTTTTGGGGTTCTCTATTTTCGTAGGTTGAATCTAGCTAGTTTAGTGGTCACTGCTCCCCGGCTGTCAAAATAAATCCGATGTTAGAAGGCAGAGTGGAGCATGACTACACAGCAGAGGTTTGAATTTCATTCCATCATTCTCTGATTTGCATAAAATTCCACTCTACAGGGGAGCTCAGACCTGCAGTCTGATTGCAACATTAAGCATAGCGAGGGATCCCTTGGAAGAAACAATATTACTATGGTAAGTTTTATTTTTTTGTTTGTTCTGCTTCTGCTTCTTTTTCATTTGTATCTTGGCAAGATTTTTGACAGTGTTCCATAAACATCTGCTGAATAAATTATGGAAAGCAGGGCAGTTGTGCATGATGACCCGAGCTTTTCAAAAATTTAACACAGACACCAGGAAGTTCTAAAATGTGAAAGATTTTAATCCAGCCAAACATAGTAGTGTGAAGGCTGAAGTCAAAGCACTGGGGTGTCTGTGTGGCTGAGATTTGTGTCACAGTATTGTTCACACACTGCTATATTTGGCTGGATTAAAATCCTTTCACATTTTGGAACTTTTTTTGACCAGCTTGGGCTGTCATCCATGGGTGCCTGGCTTTCCTGGATTGGCATTTGTTTATTTGAGGTTAGATACCCCATGCTGAGTTCCATGTCCCTGCTACCGCAGAGCATACTCACTCTTGGAGTGTTGGTGGAATAAATTACGGACTATGCGACTTGACGCTGGAGTATGAAAATGGGTTTAAAGACGGTGTGTGGTGAGGGAGACCACTCCATTTGGACAGAGGTTTGCCTTGGGACCAATACTGTTTAATCGATACGTCCATGATTTAAAAACGGGTAGTGACTGTTAGAAACATTTACTGATGACAGTAATATTTATTTATTTAAATGTTTTACTAGGAAGGCACACTGAGCAGAGTACAGGTGTGTCCTGGGGGAGAGGGACAGTAGGGATAAAATATGTAGGCAAATACACTGTTGGGATAAGATAGAAGGAACATAACAATTAGGTTTGGTACATCTGAAAAACACAGGGCTAGAGGCAACAATAGGCAAGATGCGTCATAGTCAACTCATGCATTAAGATATTGGTAGAATTATCCAATTAAGGCAATCTACAGGACTTTTGTAGATTAAAATATAGAGGTTAGGATTAGATTTTATTAAACAAACAAAAAATGATAGAAAATTATGGAGGAATTGCAACAGTATGTTACAGGCTGTTTTAAAAATGTGTTACAATCGGCTCCGTTAACAACTATCAGCTGACTGTTATACATTGTGAAAGAGTTTATTTGTGCTTGTAAATTCCTCAATAAAGAAAGTTTACAAAAAAAGCAGGATGTAGGCAGTTTATAGAAGGATCTTAACACTGTGTGTGTGTGTGTGTGTGTTGGGGGTGCTTTGATGTAGAAACGTTTATGCACTTTGGACTTGTCTGGCTGAGGCAGCAGTATTTGTTAGTCACCATGTAGTTTTTTAGCAATAATGTTTTTTCTTGCAAAAATATCAATATTCCCATATTTTTTCTCATTTTCTTGCATTCCTGAACTAAGGTACGGTATTTCGAAGTACTCTCTTGTATACCATTCCCGCCATCCGCTATGAAAAGCCTAAATATCTTGATACAGTGCTACAGTGTTTATCACTGGATTCAGGAACGTGTGCTAACGTTATCCTAACTCGTCCACAGTATGACATTAGTGTCAGATTACCTCAATGGAAGAGGTTTTTTTTTTTTTTTTTTAATTGTTTCTGCACTCCTCTGCTCCAGCGTGGCGGACATACTGCCTTCCCAGCCTTAAAGGAGTTGCGGGCGGAGGGAGGATTTACTATTAGTTTATCTCTTCTTTTTTTGTGCACCCTAACCCCACAGGGATGAAGTCCCTGACATGATCATGCAACAGCATGTTTTTTTTTTTTTATTTCTGTTTTTCTCCTCTTACTGCCCCTAGAGCCGCTTCCTTCAGGAATCGCCCATTAAGCCTGCCCCTGCCAGCACCTAACTTGCAACCAGTCCAGTGATTTTGGATCTGATCCCACGGAGTCCACGGTCACGGGTCTGAGTGCAGATGCCCCCGGACCTGAACCCGAGCAGCCAGTCTGGTGATTTTGGATCGGATCCCAAGGAGGGTCCGCCGGTCATGAGGGCCTGAGTGCAGAGCCCCCCCCCCCCAGGAACCTGAACTCGAGCAGGTACGGAGGATGGGCACACAGGACTGCGGCGCCGTTGGAACCAGTGTGCTTTGGCGCCTTTTCTGTAACATTTTATGTCTGCCTAGCAATGGAGATAGTTTTATTTTAGTAAAATCTCCACTGCCTTTACAAGAACGCCACAACATTGTGCCTTAAGGAGTGTCAGGAACTGTTCAAGCTTGTTCTTTTTTTATTTAAAAAAAAAAAAGTTAACCATCAGCCCACTTCTCCACCTGCAGATTATAGGAGTCTGCCACTAGGGGGATTCCAGTCTACCATCCCTCCTCCCATCTCACTCTCCAGCATGTCCCAGGTAGTGATCCCTATACTCGCTTTGCTCTTCACTGTGCTGACTTCTCCCCCCACTGTCTTTCTGGTGAATCTCCCCAACTGTGTTGAAAACAAACATCTGCCTGATTGTCAGCCTCCACTCACCAATCGACCCACTGCGCCTAGTATCCCCATCTATATACCACTTGTGCTGTGCTGCACTGATAACCTCTTCACTGCTTGTAGTGGGTGCCTGACCCCCCCACCTCTCTATCACCAAACTGCCACCCCCCCATCCTGCATAGCCCACCTGCCACGCGATCCCCTATCCTGGATCCCGCACATATAATTACCCTCCCCATTCATACCTTAGCAAGCGACGGAGGGTCTCATGCATACTGCCCTAAAAAGATGACCTGGACTCCCATCATTACATCCCCTCCCCTCCTCCTGCTCATGTCTTTTAATATACACACAACCCAAGGACCCTTTGCTGCTCAACCTCCTGCTCATAGGTTACATATTGCCAATAACAACATTTGCACCCTCCTAAAAAAATGGGACTCATACCGGGGATGGGTACAGCAACCTCAGCCTGTTATCACATCTACCTCCACCCTTTATCCCCCTTCCTCCTTTTCCACCCCCAACTCACCTTGCACATTGGACCACCTTATTGCCCCACTGCATTCTCCGCCAACACCCACCCCCACGCCACCTGCCCCTGGAACAGGATGGACCCACCCCATCCTAGCCATACCGACCCTTAGCTCCCTACCCATCCCCTGCACCTCCGCCCCCAGATCCTTGAGTCTGCCCAAGCACATCAACCCCCAACCACTGAAGCCCACTCCTCCGACTTATCACCTTACTTCTTCTGCTCTCTGGGAATGTCCACCCAAACCCTGGTCCTGAAGATTATGCTCCCCCCTTGCCCCCTGCTGGGTACAGCCTGTGCAATGCATCAATGAAAATCTGCAGTCTCACATAGAAAACCGCTGCACTCCAGTGCTGGGTCACCCAACACAGGCCTGACATCCTTGCCATAGTGGAGACCTGGCTCTCTGCATCAACCCCCCACTCTGAGGTCTCCCTCCCCGGTTTCACCCTGTTCAGAGAGGATTGTGTTGGTAAGCATGGTGGCAGATGTGCAGTCTACTTGCGTGACTCCCTCTTGGACCATGCACTCCCTGCCCCCAAGCTTGATCATGATGCCCAAGCCATCACCGTAAAAATCTCCCCTGACCCGGGCAGGGGCCCTCTCTATCTTACAACCACATATATACCCCCATGGGCCCAAGGTCCAGCAATCCACTCCCTCACTGACTAGCTCTCTACCCTGCCCAACAAAGCTGAACAGCTCATCCTAGGTGACCTCAGTGTTAACTGGCTTGGCTCTACTGCAGCATACGTAAAGGACTCCTTCACTGTCCTTGACTTAGTTCAACCAGTCACCTTTCCTACCAGATTTAACCAGTCAAGTGGAACCAGCCCCCTCCTTGTCATAATACTCTCCAATCGCCCCCACAAAATCAAGTCTTTTAGCGTCTTAGCCAACTCCCTCAGCGATCACTCCCTTATCCTATGTTTCTGGTCCTCCTCCACACTAAAACCCACATGCAAAGTCACCTCCTGCCTCCGCTTTCCTCCTGCGGGCTTTAATAAACTGAAGCAGTACCTGGCCCAGCTTGACTGGTCCTCGATCTCCCTTGCGACTGATATTGACACCGCACTAGCCTACCTCACCAGAGCCTTCTGCAAGGCCTGCAACATCTTTGCCCCCCTCACCAGCTCTCGCTCAAAAAGACACAATGCCGCCTGGATCTCCCTTATCCACAAACTGTGGCAGTGAGACAATCTATGGAAGATTGCGGTCGAGTCAGGCAGGACGGTAGACAAAGCCTATAATGCCACTCGTAATCAGTGCACCTGGGCCATAAGGCAAGCCAAGGCCACATTCTACCGAACCACCCTGGCCGCCTCCTGGGGCTCTGCATGAGCGTTCTGGGATAATATTAAGGAGATTTATGGGAAAACTCACTCCTCCCCTTCTCAGATGCTTGTCAATGGCGCTGTTACCACTAACCCACCACGTGTTGCCGACTGCCTCAACACTGCTTTTTCTGACCTAAGTGCAGTCCTTCCTGTCCACTTCTTTGACCCTATCCCTGCCTCCAACCCCCCACCATGAATCTCCCCCCATTTCTCCCCTGCACCATATCTCCCCGTGATGCTAAACCACTCCTACTAAGAGCCCTCTCCAGCCACAACCCCAGTTGAGACTCTCTTGACTCCAGGATTCTCCACCTAACTCTTCATGTCATGCTAGCCCCCCTCACTGACCTTTTTAACCAGTCGCTGTGCCTTGGTCAATTCCCAAACGCATGTAAATCAGCTGGAATTACCCCAATTCATAAGAATGGAGATTGCACATTACCAAACTACAGACTGATCTCCATCCTCCTCCTCCTCCCACTCTCTAAAGCCCTAGGAAAAATTGTATCCACCCAATTCATGGAGTATCTATCCAAGTACAATATACTATGTCCAGAACAGCATGGCTTCCGTCCTGGACACAGCACCACTTCTGCCCTCTTTGAGTTCTCTCAGCAAATACACTCTGCACTTGACTCTGGGGATATCACTGGGGCAGTGTTCATTGACCTATCTAAGGCCTTTGACACTGTGTCACCCCCTGTTGCTTGACTCCCTCCATCAGCTGGGTTTCTCATCTGGCCCCTGGCCTGGTTCTCCAGCTACCTCCTTGCCAGATCCCAACAGGTCAGAATAAATGGTACCCTATCAACTGCACTACCTGTATGCTCTGGTGTCCCTCAGGGTTCCATCCTGGGCCCCACATTGTTCAGTCTCTTTCTAAATACCCTTCTCATCTCCTGCTCAGTCAGAATGCTCCTATACCCCGACAGTGCAGTCCTCGTCACTTCCCACCCCCCCTTCAGAGCTCCCTGCAACTCACCTTCAGCCAAGCTGAAAAATGGTTCCTTGACAATCGTCTGGTTCTGAACCACAAGAAGACTAAATCTATGATTTTTGCCCACCACCAAAGTAACTCCAGAAATGCCCCCCTTCACATCCTACCCCGCACCCTACACCCCTTGAACAGGTGTCAGCATACAAGTATCTGGGCATCACCTTCTACTTGGCTCTCTTTCCACTCCCGTCTTAACTCCCTGTCCTCTGCCATGAACGCCCGGATTGGACTCCTCTACTGCCACAAAGACTGCCTCCCTGAGTATGCCCTCCGCCTGGCTATCACCTCCTCCGTCCTGTCTTTGGTTGATTATGGTCTCCCTATCTGTGCAGTGGCTGATCCCGCTGCCCTCTCCAAAGTCCAGACCTCAATCAACGAGGCCTGCAGGCTTCTGACTGGTGCCCCCAACAGAACGCAGACGTGCCAGCTGTACTCCACCTCGAACCTACTCACCTTTGAAGAGCACCTGCAATACCACACCTGTATACTGGCCAAAAAACACTGCTTGGGCTCCCCCCCCCCCCGGAGTTACATCGTCCCTAAAACAGGCCTCCCACTTGGTCACCACCTGAAATGCAACCAAAGCCACCTTCTAGGTGCCGAGAGACAGAACCTCGCTTGCCCAAAGATCTTTCCACTCCAGAGCCCCTTCCTGGTATAACTCCCTCCCTGCTCATATCACAAACATCCCCAAAATTGGCCCCTTCAAAATCGCCCTACGAAAACACCTCACTGCCACTCTGAACAGCACATGCCTGTGACTGGGTCATACCTACAGCTCTGCCTGTCCTAATCTACAGACAGTCCTCCCGGGCTGCCAGTGTCCCCAGCCTCTACCCTCTCCCAGGTATCGCTACCCAGTACCTCTAGGGATACCATAGTATTATATGTATATTAGTTCAACTAGATTTAGTTTAATTGAAGCCTCTGTACACCATGAAGTGAAGCTGTGCACTCCACCCTGTACACTACTGTATCACTGGAAGTGCTTTGTATGTTCTTTTTATTCTATCTCACCTGTAATGTTCTCCATTGTTGTACTCCACCAACTGTTATTTACCCTCCCTGTGACGAGGTGCCTTTGTAAATGAGTCTTTGACTCAAAGTTTGTAAATCCAAATTGTGAATAAATAAATAAATAAATAAAAATAAAAACCTTTGGTCCCTCCATTTAGCTGTGGCAACCCCCCCCCCCCCCGAATCCTGAATCTCATTAGGGTCCTGGGTCACAGGCAGGTGCTGGCACATTGGGACCCGGCTCGGCGTTCCGTCATCTCGGCTCTGAGGGTTTTTTCCCTAGTTCCTCATGGGACACTACGTGCCCATGCATCATGGCGTCTGCCGGCATCTACAACGTCCCCCCCCTTCCGTGAAGGAGCAGCTCTCGAGGCTGATTGGCTGCCGGCCTACACCTGCAACCATTCATACCCCAGAGACTCCAGCTTGCTGTTGCTTCCCCCAGCCTCCACCAGGGGTCGCCGCTTGGCGGGTTGGAAGTCCCCCGTCCCCCCGGAGAAGGCGAGCTGTCCCTGGACGCTCCAGCCTATCTCCCCCCGGGCCAACCCCCAACTACCTGAGCTCGCTCCTGAACCTGGGTCGCCAGCGTGGTGCGAAGTGTGGCATCCAGCGCCTCAACGTGACAGCACGCTTATGTGATATGCAGCATGGCATCATCTCTCCCTGTGTCCCAAGCACTCTGCCACCTGTACGTCTGCAGATGGCAGTAGCGCAGTGGAACACGGCTCCTTCCCCTCCCCTGGGAGGAGGAGCTCAATCCCCGCTGGCCCCCAGCGACCTAGGCTCATTCCAGTGGCGCTTCAAATCATCCCAGTCAATCCACTCTGTGACAACTTGCACCAGACTATTCGCTCTCCGGCATCAGTTTGCTCCCTGCAGTTTGTTCTGGAATTGCACCCCCTTGTAGTTTATTTGTATTAAATTTTATATGGGGGGAATTATCCAGGAATGGTTTGTACAGGGGGCTGATTGACATCGGAGCTAATAGTATGGCGTGAGTTATCATGGAGCACATTGACCAGGATGAATTGATATGTAACCACTCGTTTCCGAACCTAGGTTGCCAGCATTGCACACAGTAGCCCTACTGCTGCGCTGATGGCGCTGCCCAACGGAAGAGATTTTTTTTTTTTTTTGAAGTTGTGTGTGTGAAACTTGAACAGTACACTGTACCCCTTTCTGGACCACTCAGAAGGTAAGGGACGGGCACCAGAGGCAGTAAACCAGTGGCTGGTGGGTATGTCAGATTTGGACTTAGTAGATAGCTGGAGGATGTTGTATCCAGGGGCTAGGGAATATACATTTTTCTCGAACCCCCATAGAACATGGACAAGGATCGATGATATTTTGATCCCAAGAGAATGGCATGATAGGGTAATTGATATTTCACATGGCCCTATTCATGTATCTGATCATGCCATGGTGATAGGAAGGTTCAGGATGCAAGCGGAAAGAGGCGTTCCCCTGCAATGGAAATTTCCCTCATACGCTCACTAGTAAGGAGTTCAGGGAGCATCTTGCAAATCAGTGGGAATTTTATAAAGAGACTAATATAGGGTCGGAAATGTCTAGGGCAACATACTGGGATGCTGGAAAAGCCTTCCTAAGAGGTTCTATAATAGCATATGTGGCCAGGGTAAAGAAAGAGAAGCGGGAAAAGAGACAGGAGTTGGAAAAACGACTTAAAGAATTAGAGAGGCGAAAGGCCCAGGGGGAGAGGGGGCAGTAGAAAGGCTTCTGACGGTCACACGGGAGGCTTTACATTCTTTGGTGCGAGGTGAGGCTAGAACATTGTGGTTCTTTTGTAAGCGTCAAATGTTAGAGTGGTCAGATAAACCAGGCCCGCTCTTGGTTAGACTTATGAAGGGGGGTAAATGCCCTACTAGGATAATAGGGATTAAGGATAAGGAGGGGAAACTACAAAGGGAGGAAAAAAAGATGAGGACCAGCTTTCAAGAATTTTATACCTGGTTATATAAGGCAGAGGGTACAGGTGGGGCGCAAGGGGCACAGGCCTTCCTAGATAAAATAGATTTGCCCAACCTCACAGAGAATCAAAGGGATCTAAGTCAACCTATAACTAAGGCAGAGGTTCTAAAGCATATTAGGAAATTACAAAAAGGAAAGGCAAGTGGCCCAGATGGATTTCCTATAGATTTTTATAATGCTTTTGGCAGAACAGATGGCTGAAAAATTGCGTGAGGTGTTTCGGGAGGAGGAGGAGGAGGCAGAGGGTCCACAGATCCCAGATACTTGCTTTGATGCCACGATATAATACAAATGACTATGAATAGATAGGTCACTGACAGAGCAAAGGCCGATGGCACATTTATAAGGTAGAAAAAGAAATGGGCAGACTGGATGGGCCTTGCGGTCCTTATCTGCCGTCAACTTCTATGTTTCTATGATGTGCTTAATTCCCAAACTGGGTAAGGGTATGTTGGAATGTACCTCATACAGGCCGATCTCTTTATTGAATGGGGACCTTAAGATCCTTGCTAAAGTTTTAGCCACAAGACTGGAGGACTATATGCCTGAGTTGATTCACCCAGACCAGTCCGGATTTATCAAGGGGAGGTTGTCCTATCATAATATGCATAGGTTGCTTAATGTGGTTTGTAAGCAGGGAAAACTTATATCATCTCAATGGATGCGGAAAAAGCATTTGATAGGGTGAAGTGGGAGTACCTCTTTGTGGTATTGAACCGGTTTGGTCTGGGTGACTCATATGTACGGTGGATTAGAGAGATGTATCGGGCCCCTAGAGTTAGGATCCTGGTTAATGGTACGTATATGGAGCCCTTTATATTGGAGAGAGGTACCAGACAAGGGTGTCCGCTTTCGCTGCTGATATTTGCATCGGCACTGGAAACCCTAGCTGCGGCAATAAGACAGTGCCGGGAGATACGGGGTATTAATGGGGCGAAGAACACTGAACATAAAATTGCGCTGTACGTGGATATGTTACTTTGGGGAATGGGAGAAGAGGGTGTGTGTGATGTGTTGGTAATTTGATTGGTAATGGGATTTTAAATACATTGGAAGATATTACTCAGAGGTTAGGTTTGCAAGGGCAACAGCTTTTTCGATATCTCCAACTTCGGGCATTTATTTTAAAATTGAAAAGGGGTGGGGAGGATGCACAAGGATGGGGTTCGATAGAGACACTGATTTTTGCGGCACAGAAAGATCCTAAGGGATTTATTGGGAAGGCTGCAAAGGTGGGGAAACGAGGCCTATCGGACTACATGCAGAAAGTTAAACAACTGTGGGAGAGAGATCTGAAAAAGGAGATCTCTGAGGATAACTGGCAACAGATATTGGTGGGATACAGGGGACTCTTAATATGTAAGAAGTTTAAGGAGGCTTATTTAAAATTTTTACATAGACTGTATTATCCACGAGTGGCAGCACACAGGGCGCATCCATCTGTCTCTCCCGTGTGTGGGAGATGTAAGAGAGAGGGGGACATGCATGCATTGTTCTCGGGACTGCAGTGTCTTAGAGTCCTTCTGGCATAGAGTATTTAAAGAAGTAGGGCAGATGGCAGGGTACCCCATCAAAATAGACCTAACTGTAGGGTTGTTTGGATTATGCCCAGATGAGACAGAGGATTGGGACCCAATATCACGTTGGATAAGAATTTTAATGATAATGGCCAGACATTGTATACAAAACACGTGGGTCAGTAATGTGGTACCAACTGTCCAGCAGAGGCGCCAGCTAGTGATACAGAATTTGGCACTAGAAAGATTATCCTTGGTAATTAAAAATAAGGTTCAGGCCTTTTACAGAGAATGGGCACCCTTCCTAAAATCGCTTAGCAGAGAGGAAATGGATATTATATGTTATGGCCTCATGTGAGAGGGACTATACTGAAATAGGGAATTCCCCCATGCCTCACGCCTTATGCCTAGACCCATGCTTAGGCTTGTCTACCCATGATGTATGTTTATATGTATCTATGGTGTATGTATGTTCATATCCATGTCCTATGTGTTGGTACCTTATCATATCCACGTATTGTCAGGAAATCTGAGGGGTAACTGTGGGGGAACATGACTAGTGTATGTAATTTTAATCAACTATGAAATGCATTAGTCTGTATGTCTGTACGTGTGTATTGTCTTTGTTGCATGTGTTGCAGCCTATAAAATCAATAAAAAAAAAAAAATTATACAAAAAAAAAGTTGTGTGTGATAGTCTTAAATGATTTGAGTCTTAACTTTAAAATGGCTGTTATAGCTAATTTAGTAATTATCTATTCGAGGGAATTGCATGGATACCACTTCTCGACATCAATTATTTGATCTGATTTAAATCACTTTGACACAACGTATGCCTCTTCATTTTTATTTGATCTGATTTATGTCACTTTTTTTTTTTTATTCGCTTCCCACACACCCCGACCGGCCACTCCTTCAGAGCGCCAGCACCTTCCTGCCTCCCTGTGACCTCCTGCCACCTACTCCCAGCCCCAATTGCAGCCTACCTTGGGTAACCCGGCGTATCCCTATGCCGGGAGGGTCCCTCTCTTCTGGGGGTAAGGCTGACTTTTCATCCCGGGTGCTGCGGGGCTGGATCCAGGCTGGCTCTGGGGCTTTGGATGGCAGGGACCAAGGCGCTCATCATCCAGTCGGAACGAGGCGTAATTTTCCATTTTTTGTGCCCCGACTAACTGCAGTTCTCGGCCTTGCATAAGCACGCAGGGTATTCCTGGGGCAGGGGCGTGCCATGGGCATGTCGAGGCACCACATCCCCAAGCTCGCCACCAATCCGCCCACAGGTCCCCAGGTAGATCCCACCCCCGGGAAGCGTCAATGGACACTAATAGAACCTTCTCTTGCGGTCTCCACTCCTGGTACCGACAGTGTGAACCCGGGTCACCAGCGTGCCAAGCGAACCCCTTCGCTCGGCGCCACAGAACCGGCTGATTTATGTCACTTTGACACGGTGTATTCTCATTTTATCTTGTCGGCCTGCACTACAAAGTATTTTAATACAAACACCAAAATTACTGTGTAGGTGGTAAAACACACCTGGGTAAAAAATTAATATTGACTTTGGCTCGAAGGATTAGGATGAGATATTAACTAAACAATATAGGCTTTCTTCTATTACGTGGAAGAAATCTGCAAGGAAAATGATTGTTTTGGTATTTCAAAACTCTCCACATTATTATCAAGTTTACTTCTGGTTATTCTCCACCCTTTTGGAGAGCCTGTGGGTAAACTGATGCTTCTCACTCCTATATAGTTTGGCGTTGTCCGATGTTACAACTGTATAAAAAGGGGAGATTGAAGCTAAGTTTAAACAGTTATGCACGAACTTTCCCGGCCTTACATCACAAATACTTATTTTTCTTCATTTCCTAGATGACTTGTTTAATAGAAACCAAAAATACCAACTAAATGTACTTTTTTTTTTTTTTTTTTAACTCTTTATTTATCCACCTCCCTACCTCGGTGTCCACTCCTTCGGACTGCTCATCCCCTTCTGTACCACTGCTCCGGGATCTGCCCCTAGAGTGCTTCTCTCCTCCCTCCTATCTGCACAGCGGGGTCTGTCTTGGAATTGGTGGTCTTGGGTGGAGCCGTCTTCATCTAGGACCTCCGAGGGGCTTATCTGTTTTTCTGTGTTCCCCTCAACCCCGTCCCCTGGGACGCCGGCGCAAGGACGTATGTCCAGAGAGGCGACGTGCTAACGCACGTCTCTCTCAAGTGCCTGACAGCGTCCCCCCTCCCCGACTCCATGAACGGAGCCGCCAGTCCCCTCAAGTGCCCGTGTTCCCACTGGCTCTCTTAGGGTGTCGGGTGCATATAGCACCCCTGGTATCCCACCCCTGAGGGAGGAGAGCATCCGTTGGGACGCTCAATCCTCCCTCCCCCAGCCGAGCCCCGTCGACCCGAGTCTGTTTCAACCTGAAATGGCTGTGTGGCGAGGTGTGGCGCCCAAGCGCCTAACCTCAGCGCCACCGGGCCGGCTCTAAATGTACTTTTTACAGCAGGAAAAAGTGACCACGAAGCAGTTCTTGCAGTCAACACTGCCAACCAAGAGCAATGGCAAGACATAGTCATACAGATATGAGTTGGAAAATCCTGAGAGGGGTTTAACTTGGGTGACATGTGGCCCAGTTGGTGGTGTGTGGCCTGCAGGGAAATACCGCCTCACATTGTTCAGCCAGGCAGTATTTTTTACACTTTTTCCCCTCCCCGGGACGGCTTGTGGGTGGGGACTGAGTGGATTTGGAACACGCAGAGCATGCTTCACTTCCCAGCGAATGAGGTGCCCGGCCTCGCATCGCAACTTCAGTCTACACTGCCACTTGTGTTGTCACCTAGGTGGTGGTAGCACAAAGGAGTGCATGGACCCCACTCCCAGGCGGAGGAAAGCATCCTCAACCCTCCCCCCTCCCAGCTGGTCCCCAGAAATCTAGGCGCTGTTACAGCAAAACTGTTGCTGTCACTGTTACTGCAGTGTCACTTCAGCACTCTTTCTGGTGCTTTTATCTGGCGCTGTTACATCAACCCCCAGTTCTTCATCTGTTATGTAAGCACCTGGCACTGTTTCTGTTGCGTAAGCACCTGACACTACATTTCTTAGTTAACCAAACTTTGCTGTCATTGTTGATTCCCAACACCTGGCCATGTCGTAGTTGCATCCCAACACCCAGCCCTATCACAGTTGCTTCCTGACACCTCGCCCTGTCGCCATTACTTCCCGACACTCAGCCCTGTCACTGTTACTTTGAACAGCTGGCTCTGTTGCCTTTACTTCTAGCACATATCTGTCTCATCTGTACCTTCAGCACCCAGCCCTCGGGCCCTTAAGTTCCTGACAGCCAGCCCCCTGGCCCTCAACTTTCTGACAGCCGGCTCTGACGCCTTTACTTCCAGCACTCTGGCCTTATATTTTTTTCTTTTTTAACATGTTTTATAGTTATGGGGCCCATCCCCACAGAACTTCCTTCCATCTCTGCTAAATGCCTTTATCCTGGTGCAGACTCCCAACCAAAGTATGCCACCCATATGGACCCCCCTTCCCAACAATTGCCCCTTACTGTCTTGTGTCATGCCTTCCAAGTGTGGGCCATTGCCATTGCCGCCACTTTACAGGGTGTAGTCTTCCTTAACTGACCTGTCACTGCTTGTGGTAAGTGCATCCCATGAACTTTGGATTGGGGGGTGTCCGAGGGAGGCATTTTGGCAGGAGGAGTGTAGAACTTGCCTGAGAAGCAGGCACTGTTCACCTCCCCGCCCCCACTTTTCCGGTCCTTTCTGTGAGAGCACGCAGTATGATGTCATGTAGTTCCAGCACGTCTGAGGCGCCGATGTCTGCACACTCTCCCATTCCTGCTTTTGATAGTGTCTCAGTTGCAGTGCCAGTTTGGTGTGTGTTTTTTTTTTTTCTCTGTTTTCACTCTCCTGGTCTCTGGTGGCAGTACCTCCTGCCTAATCCCTAGCCCTGTTCCTCCATTTGCAGCTGATCCTCCAGCTGCCCCACAGCTTAACCCCCTGTGGTGGGGCGGCAGGGATCCCTCAACCCACCTCATACAAGGATCTGGTGCTGGAGGGGTGTTGCTGCCAGTCGCGGGGTTGGCGCCTGTAAGTTATGACCGTCATTGAGCTCGCCAGGACCTCTCTTTTCCTCCAGTTTTTCATCTCTCTAGTCGAGGGAATGCAATGACTCTACAAGGAGTGAACGTGCACGTTCCCACATGCTTTCCTCTGAGCGTCTGCCTTGAGTGTTTCCCCTATAGTAGCATCGGCGTATCAGCCCCCAGCCTCCACAAGGGGCCAGTCGTGTACAGAGTGCTGGAGTCCCTCCTCCCTGGAGAAGGAGAGTAGTCCTATGGACACTCGATCCTTCTCCTTCCTGCCAACCCCCAATGGCCCACGTTCACTCCCATACACAGGTCACCAGCGTGGCGCGAGGTAAGGCAGCCAGCGCCTCAGCCCTCAGCACCACCGGGCCAACTTACAGTGCCACTTGTTGCCACACACGTAAATTATATTGCAGTGATGCACTGCCTTCCCTTCCTGAAGGAGGAGAGTCTCTCATGGAAACCTCACTCTTCGCCCACAGGGCCCTCCAGTGAATCAAGCTGGGGGCATGAACCCAAGTTGTTGGCATTGCACGTAGTGTTACAAGCTGTATCGGGAAGCCGGCTGTAACTTTTTTTTTTTTTTTAATACACTTCAGCACTTGGCAGTGTCACAATTATTTCAGTGTCCCATACTGTTGCTCTTACTACAATATCCAATCATGTTGCTGCTACTTAAAGAGAGATGGCACTGTTACTTGACCTCCAGGGGCCGTTGCTGTTACTTTAGCTCCTTGAGCAGTCTCTGTTACTTCATTGCCCAGCTGTCTCTTTGAGCTGTCCTGCCTGCTGTGTACAGTACCAGGGCAATGACACGCAATACACTGCATGCCAAAGGGATTCTCACAGTCAGCCCTATACCATTATTTGTAGTATTCCGTGACACACTACGTGCTGTGTGGGATCTTGCCCTTGGCTATGTGGGAAATGGGATTCTCGTGCAGCAGACTGGCAGAGCTTTAGTTTGTAATGTGCTTGATACAATGCGATGGATGGGGAATTGCATAATAAGGACATGACATTGAAAGAGAGAATGTCTGTGATGTGTTTGCTAGGAAGTGATGCAACATGTGCTTAAAGATGGCTGTCTGGGCAGCTGGGGGAAGGGGAGAGACTGAGAAGACCTTTTACTGTACCTGCAGAGTACTGAAGGCCTTTTTCTTGTAATTATAAATTATTTCCTACAACATGCATACCTGCAGGGTGTTGTTGGTGCTTAAAGGCTTAGTAACATGCAGGCAAGTCTGAGCACATTATCGGCTCTTGTACAGTACAACAGCAGCACTATCCACAAAACTGGTTAACCAGATCAGAGTAATCCTTTTTTTGTCAGCAAATGCATAAAAGTAACATTGGCTCTATGTATTGTCCATAAAGCCCTTTGGCGTTTTTGCTTACAGAGCTAGCACACTGCCTAAAACTTAGTTTTTAAAAGCAGTCAGCCATTATGTTTAATATCTTGGGTACATTTTCTTTTCCCTTTAGTTAATTGGAAGATTGTTTACTTAATGTTATTTGGTAAGGTGTATGGAACAGCACTTTGCCTGGCAGTAGACATTATCTAGCTCTGTTCCCCCCCATTACATTTTCAGCATTCCGACCTCACTGACTGTGACATCACTGTTGCTTAGGAACAGCCACTGAGTATAGCTGCCAGGTTAATCAACTGTGATGTCACTGAGATCACAGTGCTGATGATTTTAGTGAGAGGAAGAGAGATGCATATGTCAGCTGCTAGGCTGAGAGCTATTCCACACATCCAGCACAGTATTGCACATAGAGAACTTTCTAATGAGGAAAAAGAAAAATACTTCAGAAATAAAAGGTAACCACCGATGACTTCTTAAAATTTATAATTTTCTTGTCTCTTTTTTGGTTCCACTAGTTCTTGGAAGATGCATTTTTAATTAGCCCCAGGATGACAGTAGGGCCATCAAACAAAAGATCATAGCTTATAAAAATGCTTAACTTGAGGGGGCGCCGTGGAGCCAGAGCAGATCAGACACACTTTCTAACAGCTCCACTACAGTCTTCCTAAAAGACACTTTTAAAGTTAATATTTTTGGAAGAAATTGCCTGTTTTATATCCAGGACTGGTAGATTATTACCCGGAGTAGATGATGGGGAAAGCCCCTCCATGATTGAGGGGCTACCAACCAAGCTAAAGGGGAAACAAAATGCAGTGGGCCCACCATTGAGCTGTACAGAGGCCACCAGTGCTGTTACAGGGCAGAGTTCAGGAACTGAAACAATGCAGTTCTTGGGCCTAAAAATGCAGCGACATATTTCAGCAGTCACCGATCTTAACCAAAAGATAGATACTTTTTTACCAATAGTGTCTCAATGGTGGAAACCACTATGTACTGTTTGAAAGTCAAAATGATAGATGTCAGAAAACAGGTTGGAGCATCAACTAGCTACTTGGTGATGGTGGTTAAAGAAGCGCAGCATTTCCGAGCAAGATTCAAAACCCTCGAGAATCCGATCGGGCAGCAAATGCGAGAATGATGGGCTTGCCTGAAGGTGCTGAAGGAGACCATCCCAAAATGTTTAGTAAAGAATGGCTGGCTGATAAACATCTTCTGGAAGGGGACTCTGAGGCCTTCTACATCCCAAAAACTTACAGCATCACACCACGAGGGAGACTGGAGGTCGATAGCCCGCCACACTCATTCCAGGTGGTTACAGCCAGAACTGAGGAATGCGATTGAATCTTTTCCCTGGCATGAAGGAATGGCCCACTCTCTTATGAAGGCCAGATGATGCATCTCTTCCCGGATATCAGTTATGCAATGAGGCAGCAAAGGAAAACATTTGATGGTGTCTGCTGCACGTTAAAAGATCTGGACATCCCCCACTCTATCATTTTCCCTGCACGCCTCAGGATTGTGCAGCAGAGCAAGATATGGGTGTTCTCAGACCCGGTGGAAGCAGGCAAATGGGCAGACAGGGTTTGGGCTACACGGACAAGGCCAGGTCCAGACGAGGAGGACAATGAAGAAGACTTTATGGAGTGAGGACTTTGGCTAATACTGGTTTAACTGTGTGCTTGCTCAATAGTGCCTAATTGATATATTTAATAGTACGGTGCAGTTGTTGTATATGCACGTCGTTTTCTCATGTTTGAGGATTGTTTATGTATAGAATTTATTTGAATGTTATCTGGGTTTTTTTCTTCTATAATGCGGGATGTGCTACTTGTGCATCTTGGCTTGAGACTGGTGCTAATGTGTTAATTGCTCCGGAAATTCTTTCTGCCTTATACCCGGGAGATTTACTTATTTATAAGTAAGAGTTTTAAAAGGTGTCATAGGAAGTGGGCCGGGGCTATATCTCTTATGGATATACAATAGTTTGTTATAAATTTCATTACCTACAGATGTATGAAAGTGTACCACACACGTTTGAATAATTCAGGAAATGAGCATGGCCTTGCGCTCCCCCTAGTGGGGTAGTTAATGACTGGACATTATAGTGGACTTTCGTTTTATTTTATTGGGTGTAGCCATGCTGCTTGTACTTCATTGCAGAAAAATTATTTGATCTTCAGATATTCATTAAATAATGTTTACAGCCGGCCCGTTGGTGCTGGGGGTCGAGGCACTGGTCGCCACACCTCGCTCCACGCCAGCGACCTGGGTTCGGGAACAAGCCCGGGCCGTAGCGGGTTGGCAGGGGAAGGAGAAGATTAAGCATCCAGAGGACAGCTCTCTTCTCCTGGGGGGGAGGTTCCTGCTTGGCACTTGACCGGCCTCTAGCGGACGCTTGAGGCTCAGCAAGCGTAGAGCTGATGCTCGGGGAGGGGGGAGTGGCGACATCAGGCAGTGATGCCTTGACGTTGGGCACGTGTCACTGTCCGCAAGAAAAGGGAAAACACCTCTCGGAGCTCCAAGGCAGACTCCTGATTGCTCCTGCCTGCCTGGTCCTGGGGTCTCCCGACGAAAGTTGATTGTCGGGGTGTTCTGCCCCACTTCATCCCTGCCCGGGGGGGGGGGATTATCCATGGCTCCATGGGGGATGGACTGCAGGATCAAGTAGGTGAAGGAGTGGGGGCAAGTCCTTCATTGGGGCTCCTAAAGAAGCAGTACACGGAGAGATTGAGGGATAAACTGAAATTAAAAAAAAAGATGTCAGTTATTTCAATTTCGATGCTGTATCATCATAGATACTTAGGGATGCATATAATTTTCAGTTTATATCTGTGATTAAGGGGCTTGTAGCTTCACTGGTTTTGTATTCACCTGGACTGTCTCTTATGTGGAAACAAAATTGATTGTGATCAATGAAAAACTAATAAAAATAAAGTAAAAAAAAAAAAAACAACTTGCACTGCAGGCTGTTAAAGCTTCCACTGCTGAAGCTCTGCTCTGATGTCAGCAGTAGCGGATTCTGACAGTTGTAGTTACAGAAAATGTCAGCTTGGAAGTCAGCAAAAACAGCCTGATATAGTCTACTATACTGCAGTTAATGGATGAAAAAAATAGTGTATTTACATACAGACTGTCAGTTGGGATCACACTTGGGTGTGGGGCTCTTCAGTTTAAATTATTTAAAAACACACAATTGCAACTCAGCAAGGTGAGTTGAAGTTTGATATAAAATAAACACATTTTTAATTGTCAAACACATTACATAATGTCAAAAACCATAATGAAAAATGTTAATCTAATACAAATTTAAAAACTATCTGCACATATTTATCTAAATTAAAAGCAAGGATTTACTTTATGAAGGACTTGCATTACTTTCTATAGGGAAAATGCATTTCAAACAACATGAAGTCTTGCTGTATTCTGACAATAGCAGTGAGATCCAACCTTCGAACTGCCCTTGAGATGAAAGAGTTAACTTTCCATGCCAGGCATGGAACACTGAGCTCGAGCTCGGTTGAGACTGTCTGTTGCTGTTTGAACTCAAACCGTCAGATTCTTTACTCCACCTCACTGAACAGTTGCTCTGGAGATTTCTCCTTTGCTCTATTAAATTTGTTGGTTAAAGTACTGTTTTTCTCGGTTTTCAACCGAATTTAAACCGCAACCTATCAGTTCAGTCTCCGTCTGTGGTATCCGTGAGTACTAGATAGGTTTATATTGTTTTTTTCTATTCTGTGTGGAACTTGTAAGCGTTTCATCGGTTCGGTTTGAACCGATCAAGTTGTTTAAAAAAATCTTTATTTCTGCTTTAGAGTGTGGTTACTGGTTACTGGTTCTTATCGGTTCTAAAAAAAAAACGGATTCTACTACGTTTTTTTCCACGACCCGTAACACAGGAACCGATAACAGTGTCTTGCCTGGCGGATTGCCATTAAAAGGGTAAGTTTTGTTAGGACTGGCACCATGTCTGAGAAACCCAAAAGAAAAACCGGGCCCACTGGGTTTCAACACTGTAGTGTGTGTGGAAAGTCTTTGCTAAGGCTGACCCCTACACCATCTGTGTTTATTGTCTGGGGTTTGACTACCTCGATTCAGACTGCCAGATTTGTAAAAATTTTCCTGCAGCTACCCTAGAAAAGAGAGTTGGTAGGCTCAGGGAAAGGGAGGCCAAAAAGTCCGCTGACCCGGATGGCCAGTCGGTTCAGTTCAAACCGAACAGAAGGAGTGCCCTCTGACCAGGGCGAAACTTCTTCGGGCAAAAGGAGAACCGATTCTGAGGAGTCGATTCTGGTTAAGAGAACAGGAAAGGATAAATCAGCTGGTGTGGATCCAAAAGTTTCTTCTCCAACTGCTGATGAAATAGCCAAAGCGATAAAAATTGTTCAGTCGCTATCCCCGGTTCCGACCGAACCGGCACCATCAGGAAGGCGCTCGGTTCAGCCGGTTCCACCGGTTCCGGGTAATGATTTGGAGGAATTTTATGAACCGGAGGAGGAGGAAGGAGAGTATGAGGAAAGTGAATGTGATTATGAAAGTCTTGATGTGCCCATTGACCCGGACATCTCCCCAGACAGACCTTCAGGAGTGTCTCCTCCTAGGCTTTCTGAGTCCCCCTCCCATTTCATGTTTTACAAGAAAGTGTCTGAAACCCTTCAGCTTCCTATGGAAGAAGCTGTGGATGACCAGGAGGAGCCTGACTATGTGGAAATGATGGATATCCCAGAGTCCAGGAGGCTGTCTGTTCCCCTACACAAGTCTTTTGGGAAACAGACATTTAAGATTTTAAAGACTCCTAATTCTATACCTCCTGTGGATAAAAGAATGGACAAGAGGTATACTCTGTCAGGCTCGGATACGGAGTTCCTTACCCAGCAGTGCAGCCATGTTGGGGTAGTGCAGGCTACAGCCTGTGATAAGGCTAAGATACCCTTGGCTTCACACCCCCCAGATAAGGACTCCAGGAGGATTGATGCCATGGCAAAGAAACAGTACATGGCAGCATCCTTGGGACTCAGGCAGGCCAATTATATGGCCTATACAACTAAAGATCAGAAATCTAGATGGGACACTGTCATGGCGTTTGCAAAACAGGTCCCTGGCCAGCTTGCCAAGGAGCTGGAGCAGGTGGCTGCTGGTGGTAGTGAGGCATCCAAGGTGTAATTCCATGCTGCAGTGGACTCCAGTGATTCATCTAGAGTCATGGCTACATCTGTGGCTCTTCGTAGGATGGCTTGGCTCAGATGTACTAGCCTGTCTCAGGATATCCAGACTAAGGCCATGGATTTTCCTGTTGTGGGTAATTCTCTGTTTGGGGAGCAAACGGAGAACTACATGAAGAAAATAGATGACTACAGAACCACCTATAGGAGTGCTCAGGCCAAGGAAAGGCAAGCCACTCCTCAGAGGCAGCATCCCAGGGGTAGGGGCAGGCCTTTTCATAGGCCTTTCTACCAAGCCCAGGCCTCCTCTTCTGCCTATGCTCAGAGGGGGTTCTTTAAGAGGGAGCGGCAGAAGGGGTACAAGCAGGCCTGCTTCCACCCCTCAGCCTAAACCCCCTGCCAAACAAGCACTCTGATGGGTTGGCCAGGGCAGATTCTCCACCACCTGTAGGGGGCAGGCTGGCTTACTTTGTCCAGGACTGGAAGTCTTTAACATCAGACAAATGGGTCCTGGAAGTAGTAAGCCAGGGACTGGTTCTTGGCTTCAGAAAATTTCCAAAGATGAGAACCAGATCCTTTCCACCTGCAAATCCTTCAAAGGCACTTGCCCTAGAGGCAGAGGTCTCTTCCCTCTTGGCTTTCAGAGCTGTAGAAAGGGTTCCACCCCTACACAAAGGGAAAGGATTGTACTCCAGGTACTTCCTCACCCCCAAAAAGACAGGAGAATGGAGGCCATCCTGGATCTCAGATATTTAAACAAGCACCTTTTAAAGCCAAAGTTCAAAATGGTGACTCTGGGAGTAATTCTACCCTCTCTAAGGCCAGGGGATACCTCAAGGATGCCTATTTCCATATTCTCATCAGAAGCTCCCATCGAAAATACCTCGGGTTCGAGCTGCCCTCAAGCCATTATCAATTCAGAGCAACCTACCGGCCTAACCTCTGCTCAAGGGTGTTCACAAAATGCCTGGCAGTAGTGAGTTGCTTTCTTAAGAAGGAAAGATTTCCATCTTCCTTACCTGGAGACTGGCTCATAGTAGGTCAGTCCCCAGACCAAATCAAGTTACACCTGCAGATAACTCAGCAACTGCTCACTTCTCTAGGTTTCCTTCTAATCTGTCAAAGTCAGTTCTAGAGCCTGTTCAGCTCCTCACCTTCATAGGCGTGGAGCTAGATACAGAAAAGGCAAGAGCCTTCCTTCCCCTGGCCAGGGCAAGGACCCTTATCACACTGGCCTCTTCATTCACCCTACAGGTGTCTCAACCAGCAAGGCATTTTCTGCAGCTCCTGGGGCACATGGATGCTTCTACAGCAGTGATGCAGGGAGCAAGACTTCAGATGAGGGACATTCAGTTCCATTTGAGAGCATTTTGGTCTCAGAAAAAGGACCCTCTGACCAAACTGATCCCAGTGACTCAAACCCTGATCCAGGCTTTGCAGTGGTGGCAGGAGCAGGACAGTCTAAGACAGGTAGTTCCTTTTGTCATTCAGTCTCACTCCTTAATCCTTACTACAGATGCCTCCTTCTTGGGGTGGGGGGCCACTTGGGAGACCTGACCACCCAGGGGTTGTGGTCTCCTCAGGAATCTCTGCTTCACATCAGTCTTTTGGAACTCAGAGCAGTGTGTCTAGCACTTCAAGCTTTTTCCAAGTCTGTTGAGAACAAAGTAGTTCAGATCAGAACAGACAATACCACCACAATGTGGTATATCAACAAGCAAGGGCGCACTCTGTCTACGGCCTTGTGCACAGAAGCAATGAAGTTGTGGTCTCTGGCCTATTCCCTGAACACGTTCCTTACAGCAGTACACCTCCCAGGCAAGGACAATGTCCTGGCAGATGCTCTCAGCAGGATATCTCGGGACCATCACGAGTGGTCACTGGATTCCCTGGTTTTGGTGGTGATCTTCTCCAGATGGGGCACCCCACAGATAGATCTTTTTGCAGCCCCAGATAATCACCAACTTCCCCTCTTTTGCTGCAGGCCCCCAGTGTTGGGCTCAGTCCCCCTGGATGCCCTGGTTCTCCATTGGGAAGGGAAGTTCCTGTATGCTTTCCCCCTTCCCTCTCCTGTTCAAGGTGCTAGTCAAAATCAGGTCTCAACCCTCCAAAGTGATTCTGATTGCTCCAGACTGGGCCAGGCAGCCCTGGTACCCTCTCCTGTTGTCCTTAGCAGTCCACCTTCCTTGTTTCTTCCCAGGAATTACAACCTGTTAGCCTGTGCTCAGGGGAGGGTTTGGTACCCGAATCTCAAATCTCTCAATCTCAAGGCCTGGCTCTTGAAGAGTTAAGAGTTTGCTGATTTACACCTCTCTCAGGGTGTTATGGATATCCTAAAGGCTTCTAGGAAGCCTTCCACCAGATCCACTTATAATTCCAAATGGAAAAGATTCTCCATATGGTGCTCTGGGGAGCATATTTCCCCAGAGTCTGCCAGCCTGCCCACAGTCCTTGACTACATGGTTCATTTGAATAGCTTGGGACTCAGACCAGCTACACTAAGGGTGTACCTGGCAGCTGTCTCTGCTTTTCTTTCAGCAGGTAAGCCTTCTTCTCTTTCAGCTCACCCTGTATTCTCCAAGTTTTTCAAGGGATTGCTTTATACCAATCCGCCATTCAGGGACCCTGCCCCTGCTTGAGACCTTAATGTTTGCATTGCTCAGCTTATGCAACCCCCTTTTGAGCCTTTGTCCTCAGCAGAGCTTAAGTACTTGACTTGGAAAACTGTTTACTTGGTGGTCATCAATTATGCCAGGCGCATAAGTGAGTTACAAGCCCTGTCAGTGGAGCCTGATTTTATCTCTTTCCGTAGAGATAAGGTGGTCCTCAGGACTAACAGGAAGTTTTTACCTAAGGTGGTTTCAGACTTCCACCTTAAGCAATCTATGTCTCTTCCTGTGATCTTCACTGACCATTCCTCCTCTGGTGAGAGGAGGTTGCACAGTTTGGATGTGAAGAGCCCTTAGCTACTTCATAGCACATACCAAGGGTCACAGCTTTGACTCCCTCCAACTGTTCCTCACTTATGGTGAGGTTGGTAAAGGAAAACCTGCCACTAAAAGATCCATTGCCAGGTGGATTGTCTCTTGCATTCAATTTTGCTATGAAAAGCTAGGTGGGATTCCACTATCAGGCCTGAAGGCTCACTCTACCTGAGGTACAGCTGCTTCCCTGGCTGCTGCCAGGGATATTCCTATCTTAGAGATATGTCAAGCAGCTAACTGGAAAACAGTTCACACTTTTACCAAGCATTACTCTGTGGATATCCAGGCTAGGAGTGATGATCGGTTTGGCACAGCAGTGCTTCAGAGCCTATTTCCTAAGTAGGTTCTGTCCCTCCTCCATGCTTGGTAGTCTGCTGTTGTCAGAATACAGCAAGACTTCATGTTGTTTGAAGAAAAAAATTACTCACCTTAGTAATGTTGTTTCTTCTAATGGAGTCTTTCTGTATTCTGACCTCCCCCCCCGCCTTCCCTTCTCAGAACCTTTGTTTCCAGTACATATTTTGTTGGAGCTAAGCATAGATTCTGTAAAAAGAAGGGAAAGGGGGGGGGGGCATTACTAACATACTAACCTACTATTTGCCAGCAGATTAGGCCTTATAGTCTATCGAGTCTGCTCGAACCTAGATCCTTAGTTGGGTGCCGAGACCCTCCCATCCCTTGTGCTCCAGAAACCCCTATTATCCATCCCCGGCCCCCTGGGACAGGCCATCATCTGATACATCCCCTTTCTGTGTCTGTCTCACCCTCTCTTAAAACCCTCCACTGTGGATCTCTGAACCAGCTCACCAGGCAGTGCATTCCAAGGGTCCACCACCCTCTCAGTGAAAACCTCCTCCTCTTTCCCCTCACCCTTCCACCTTCAAACCATGCCCTCTGGTGATGCCTTCCTGCTTTAGTCTAAGATCCCTCCATGTTTACCCTATTTATTCCCTTGAGGTACTTGAAGACCTCAATCATGTCCCCCTGTCTCCTCTCCTCCAATGAAAACAGGCAGAGCTCCTCAAGTCTGTCCTCATAAGTCAAATCCCTAGCCTCGTATCATCTTTGTTGCCCTCCTCTGTACCCTCTCCAGGAGCTGTATGTCCCTCTTCAAGTGTGGTCTCCAGTACTGTACACAGTACTCAAGGTGTGGTCTAACCAGTCCATTGTACAGCGGCAGAATCACTTCCTTGCTCCTAGAGGTGATCCCCCTTACGATGCATCCCAACATCCTGTTTGCCTTGCTAGCTGCTCTCCTGCACTGCTCAGAGTTATTCATACATGTATCCACCATGACCCCTAGGTCTTTTTCCCCTATTGAGGCTTCCAGCTTCCTCCCAGGGTGTACCTGTGTTTAGGGTTTCCCGACCAAGATGCAACACCTTGCACTTGGTGATATTGAAATTTAATTTCCATGTGTGAGCCCAGCTTTCCAGGGTGTCCAGGTCCTTGCAGGGCCAACCTCCCTCTTCTCCCTCAACTACTGCTCCCATCTTGGAGTCATCCATGAAGAGACTCATTTCACACCCTATACCATCCCTGATGTCCGATATGTATGCATTAAACAGGATTGGACCCAGGACCGAGCCCTGTGGTACCCACTACCAACCTCTCTAGGGTTCGAGAGCTCCCCACAGACCACTACTCTCTGAGTCGTCCAGCTATCCAGTTTTCAATCCATCCTGACCATCAAAGGGCCTACTCCTAACCCCATCAATTTCTCCACCAGACCATTGTGGGGGACAGAGTCAAACGCCTTGCTGAAGTCCAAGAATAATACATCCACAGGCTTACCCCTGTCCAGTTCTGATGTTACCCATTCATAGAACTCCACAAGGTTGGTTTGACATGATCTACCTGGCACAAACCCATGTTGCCGACTATCCAGACCTCCCTACATCCATATATTGAACGAAACAAGATTTTTCATACACCTTTGGGCTTATTTCATTTTACCTGATTCCTTAGATTATAACTCGAAATCTGTTGGAGGCAGAAGTTTATGCAGCTTGTGGTTTTCATTACATATCTGCAAAAACATATCTTTACTTATTCTTTCCCTCCTTTCATTCAGTGGTTCAGTTTCACACTCCCTCAAAACCTCTTCATACTCCATCTCCATCCTTAAAATAATTCTAAATGCCTGTTTCTGGATATGCTCAAGGTCATCTCATTTTTCAGTCTTTAAGCCACAGTGCTGTACAGGGGCTTCATATTCAAGCACTGGCCTTATCACTGTACTATAATAATAGGTCAAATCTTGTTGACTTACCCCAACCCTTCTTAATATTGTCAAAAAATATAATCTTGTTTTGGCCTTCTTAATCCTATTGTTTTCTAGCTTTCTCCAGTTAAAATCACCCTGGATTATCAACCCCAAACGTTTTACTCTATTTACAATCTTGACTTCAACCCCTCCAAATAATAAAGGCACCCCCACACCTTTTTTTCTCCCAAACCAGATTTCCTTTGTTTTTTCAGGGTTTATTTCCAAAAAATTGCCTTGGACCATTTTCTATTTCTTCTAAATCATGTTACATTTTACTGTCTTTCATATTTAAAAATGTCAAACAGTTGTATCATCCACATATTTGATACAGTCACCTATAGTGTGTTTTTTTTTTTTTTAATAATTTATTATGGAGAATAACAAAGGCCCCAGTTTGGTACTCTGAGGGACACCCCCTCCACATAACACATCTGGCACTAATTTTTTTTTCTTCTAGTTCTATCCATTGGATTCTCCCATTAGAAAATCCCTTGCTCATCTTACAATACATTTTGGTACCCCATACCCTCCCAACTTTTTTATCACAGTGTTGTGATCTATAAGATACAATTCATTCCTCTACCAAAACTGCATGTACCATTTGTCCTTCATCCCATGCTTTCATACAAATTCCTAAAAATATCAGTGTGGCCAGTGTAGTGGAGCTGTCCCTTAATGAACCAAACTGGTTTTCGTCACATACTTAGTAATCCAGTTTGTTTAAAAACCCATCACACATTTTTAATATTACATACGTAAAGAAGATGGGTTGAAAGTCCTTTTCAAGAACTTTAGGGTTTGACACTTTTGCTAGGGGGACTACTCTTGCCTGCATACATTGTTCAGGCATTTAACCTGTTACCATTGATTTGTTAAAAATATTGCATACCCATGGTACAGTAAGATCAGCTCCCTCTTTTCATACCCAGTTCGGAGTGCAGTCAGGTCCTGCAGCTTTAGTAACCATTTTTTTTTTTTTTTATTGCCTTGGCCGCGTCTTCAGTTTTCAACAAATACTTCTCAGGAACATCCCACTTCTCTATGTTTCTTTCTTCAAGGAGTGTCAGCTTTTTACTCACTTCACATAGGGTCCTATTTAGCTATTTTACAAAGAGAAGCCCTTTCTCTTCCCCACCGATCCTACAGGCTTCAACCTACTTACCAATCACACCCTCCTGTTTTTCCCTTTCCAAAAATTCTTTATTTTTCCCCACCATTTTTGTGGATCAGATTTCCTAAGACTTTAAACTTTCTCCTCATAGAACCCCCTTCTTATTCTTTTTAACATTTAATTTCACATTAAACTATCGTCTCTGACATCTCCTTACTCCGAAAGCTCACTTAGCTGTTGCCCATGGCATCCTACTCCCTTACCTATAATATAGTTCTCTTCACTAATGTCCCCTCATTTTCTCTACACAAATAGGATGTTGCATACAGTGTATGCCGTTTCATCCTTTCCATGTTTCAGAAATCACTGTTCCCTCTACTCTTCCATAGGGTGGCAGTCCCTGTCTGCCACTCAGATTCCCCTACATTTTGGTGCTCACTGCACATACACTGTCAGATCTTCAGATACTACCTCACTCGTAATCCTTGAATGCTCGACCAAGATGGGTGACCAGGCTTTCTTCTTGTTTGCACCTAGGCTTTGGAACTCCCTCCCTCCATTGTCCATAGTTCTCCCACCATGCTGTCATTCAAATCTGCCCTTAAGTCTTGTCTAACTTTATCCGTGACCTGTACCTGTTTCTAGCCACTCCGTCTGTACTTGCTCATACCCTTGCCTAATTTAGTGTGCTTTAGATTTGCCTGCATCCCAAAATGTACCTGTTCAACCTATTTTTGTACTTTATGTAGTATTTGCATTTGGTAAGTTCATGTTTTGCCTTTTTCAGCCTCAGAACTGTGAGTGCTCTAAATCTGTATCTGTTTGAAGAATTTTATTCTGTACCCTTCCCGGTCGAACTTGAAAATAGGCATTCAGTTGTCTAGTGTACCTACCCAATTACCAAAAACCAAATAAATAAATACTTATGTCTGTATATTAAGTCTAATGGCCCTCTGTCTCTGTTTTATTAAATCTTTAAACTCTTCTGTCGCCCAAGGTTTATACATTACCACTTTTTCCTGTGTCTCATTTGATGATTCCAATTTAAACTAGTCTGGGTTCAATTTTCCAGTTATTTTATCAAGTACTCTCTCTTTCCTTTTTATCCCATGTTCTACTATATATTAACATATTTTATTTCTCTTTGCTCTTTACCTCCTAAAAAGCAGGGTTTCAGCACCACAACATTATGGTCAGGTGGACCAATTGGCGGAAGAATTTTAACTATATTTATACGACTCACCCAAATTTGTAACTATTAAGTCTGTTGTATTTCCCCCCTTGTCCCTCCACTCACAGTTTGTTTAAAATTGTATCCTTGTGTAATAAGTCTTAAAGGCAGTTTATTTGCATCCCCCATTAAAATAACACCACAAACAGGGTGTTTTTTTCAAAAATCTTATCCAAGTTCCAATTTAAATACTCATAACTGTTGCTTGAAGGAGGGTGATAAAATCCACAAATAAACAAGGGCCTCAGTGATTGGTGTAATCGAGCCATTTTCACTTCCATCCATAAGGTTTCAAATGCATCTTTGTTTCTAACTCACCCTTTCTAACATACTTAATTTCATGCATGTAACAAGCTAAATTTCCCCCCACCTCACTTTGCTATCTGTCCTTTCAGTATTATATCCTGGAATAGCTCAAATATGCTTGTGTATATAAGAGCTATACCACGTTTCAGTTGTAACTATAATTTGGATTCTGTTCACTTAACACCACACTTAAACATCTACTTTGGTAACCAGGGCTCTTATGTCACTATTTAATATAGTGGGCACACATGCTTTGACTGTTGGTACCTTAACCAAATCTTGTTTCTCCCTGTGCCTAATTTTAATACATTCCTTTCCATTTATTCCCTCTCTGTCAGTTTTTTGTGCTGGAATTTAGTGTTCCTTCTACTGTATCATTACATTCAATCATACATACATTTTTTTTCCCAATTTACTCATCTGATCCTGTCCTTATAATTTATATCCTTGCTGATTTTGACTGGGATATTCATGTAGTGCATTTCTCCAACCATTTCTACACATGTTACTGCTAAACCCAGTAACCATAAAAACATTACTTTACATTCATCCTTACAAACAAACAAACGAACAAAAAAAACTCACACACACACACCAATATATTATAAATTTTATTTCGTGCAACCAAACAAAAACATTTTAGAAGTCTCTCAAAAAGCCTCAGCTGCTGTCATCAGTCCAGGCCAGTACGGTTGTTCAAGTGGGAGGAATATTACAAGCAACCAAATAATTTAAATACAGTGTTTAAGTACTGAAGTGTAGGCCTTCATTGGAGATATATGGTCCTTCATCTCCTTATCCAGTCCAAATCACTGCTGCCAAATCAGACCAAACACAGACTTTCAGTGAAACGACTGTATTCCAGTTCATAAACATAAAAGGCTCATAGTCTAACAGAATGTTTGTTTTTGGCTCTGGCTCTACTGCTCCCACAGACTCCCTGCACTTCGCTGCTACGGAGGTGCCGCCGCATCTTACAGAAGGTGAAATTTAAACTCCCAACCCTGCCAAACTGGGCTGCCACCAACAATTGGGGGAAGGGGGTGTGGCCTAATGGATGAATGGAGGGCTCAGGCAGACAGCGTACTGTTGTCACAGTAGCCTGCAGGAGCACAGCAGGAGGTACTGGAGACAGCAGTATATAGAAATGTCCAATAAAGTGCAGATCAGAGAAACTAGTAGATGAGATCTGAAATCATCTTCTCAAATGACGTCCGTATTAGTTGGTCCTGTTGCAGACTGCATGCTAGCCAGTACTAGTTTTAGTGCTGTTACTGCTGTGGTGTTAACGTTCACTTTTTTCATTGCATTTGTTTTAGTGCTGTCATGTTTGCCAGTTGCAGTTACTGCAACGCTGTTATGTTAACTGTTTTCAGTAGAATTACTGAGTTGTTATGGTCACCAGTTTCAGTACAGCTACTGTGGTGCGCTTGCCCGGTTTCAGTGTACCTACTGTGGCGTTGTTATGTTTACTGGTTTTGGTGTACTTGCTCCAGTGCTGTTATGTTTGCTGGTTGCTGTGCAGTTACTGCAGTGCTGTTGTGTTTGCCAGTTGCTGTGCAGTTACTGCAGAGCTGGTATATTTGCTCTCTTTAGTGCAATTAGTGTGGTGCTGTTATGTTTGCTGGTTTCAGTGCAATTACTGTGATTGCGTTTACCAGTTTCAGTGCAGTTACTGCGGTGCTGTTATATTTTGGGGTTTCGGTGCTATTATATTTTTGGGTTTTAGTACAGTTATTGCAGTGCTGTATTTGTGGGTTTCAGCGCAATTACAGCGAGGCTGCTGTGTGGTCACCAATTTAATGCAATTACTGCGTTGCTGTTATGTTTGCGGATTTCAGTGCAGTTACTGCGGTGCTGTTATATTTTTGGGTTTCAGTGCAGTTACTGCGGTGCTGTTATGTTTGCCTGTTTCAGTGAAGTTACTGCGGTGTTACGATCCCTATTTTCAATGCAGTTACTGCAGTGCTGTTATGTTTGATAGGCCCAGTCCAGTTACTGTGGTGCTGTTACATTCACCGTTTTCAGTGTAATTACAGCAATGTTTTATAAAGTGTCTTCAGTGGCTAACTGCAGTTTTGTTTGTGATTTTTATCTTGCTGTGTGTGTATTGTCTGGCCACAGGTGACATCCCAGCCCATTCCTGCTCCACCCACCTCCACGATTTGCCCCACATGGTGGGTCCTCCCCTTGAAATGGATCAGGCTGTCTGGACCACCACAAGGGGGTTGCTGCTGCAGTGGGTGAGGATGCCACCATCCATCCTGCTTGGATGCGCTACAGCCAAGAGAAATTTTATTTAAAAATGTTTGCTTAGCGATTACAGTGTTACAAAATTTGAAGTAACAGTAGGAAAAGTATATGTCGCATTTGCAGGTAACCTTGCATAAAGCAGCAGTAGAACCACTTTTGGGTGAACTCGGATGTGTGGCAAGTGACTGCTATACATAAACAATTCTGCGTAGCAGTTAATGAAAATTGTGTATTTTTTTGCTGTGCTATGCTAGGTAAAAATATTCCCTGGCTACTGCAGACAGTACTACAGCCATCCTGGCAGCCAAACTCTAAACCTGAATTGCTTTGGTATTTGATCCTCAATTCTGAATCTAGCTCTAGTTGTCATTTGCCTAAAGATAAATTCCTGCTGCCACATGACTTTTTTTTTTTTTTTAAATCTTCTCAGGAGTTAAGGTGAATAGTTTTATGGTTGTCCTATATATTCTGCAATAGGCAACAGATGGAAACTAATTGCTGCTCAGAGAAGGAACACAACTCCACGTCTGAATCTATTCTGACCATTAACATAATCGAACTGAGAAATTCAGAACTGTGGCTTGACTGTTTGTTACAGGTTGGTGTCACTTCACTCTGGGATTTAACTTTCTTACAACACATTTCATAAAAAAAAAAAAAAAAAAGTTTATATCAGGAATTTTACCAAACAGAGTCCTTTAGCCTTCACAGTGTTTAATGTTGCTACATAACCTGTTGGTGTTAATATTTTATGTGTAGCTAGGAATCCTGTAAACCTACTAAGGAAAAATGGAATTTCTTTTCTGCATGAGAAGAGAAGGTTTAAAGGCTAATCGGGGTTGGGGTGGGAGGATAAAGAACATCACTGTCTGAAGGTGGGTAAGGAGTCTTGAAACTCCGTATGAAACTGCTGTGTGTTTTACTGAAGCGTGGTTTCAGTAAGCCTGTAATTGTTGGTTACCACAAGTTGCAATAATCACTCAGTGAGCAAAGGGGGGGGGGGTTCTCAGACACAGATTCCCATTGTAAGGGGCCAAGCAACCCTTAAAAAAATATCTGAAGACATCAGTGTTCCACATAAGCACTCAGGCAATGCTCCTATTCCTTCAAAAGGGTTTCTGCAGGAAATAGTGAGCTGATCAGAAAGGCTGACTGCGCTTTAAAGGTTTATATGTTATATGTTGCCTTACTCCAGCCGACGTGTTAGCTGCGCTTTCCACAGAGTGGCTGGTGAAACATAACATTTTGACAGGTGTCTGAATTTTTCGCCTGTAGGGCAGTGCCTGTTTAGTATGTAGACCGTTTAGTATTTGGTCTTCCCAAGTGAGGAGGATCATTGTGTTAAAGTTTTGGACTTCCTTGTGCATCAGTGTTGGAGTACCGTGAATAAACTAATCAGTACCCTCGTACTAGGAATAAGGGCCCTTTACACCACACTCCTTCATGTGGTGGGACAGCAGCCCCTCACACAACACTCCATATATGAGACCAGCAGAACACTCGTCCTACTAGAGTTGTTCCATGTGCCCCTTTTGTATCCCAGTGTAAAAGCTCATTCAGAAAGGGGTGTCTGTCAAGCATTTCATTCCCTAAATCAACCCTTTTGTATTCTATTGGGATTTCCCCTCTTACATTTCTGTGTCCTTAAGCTGTGCACATTTTGTTCACAATGAGAGATAGTAGAAAAACTGTCACAGAAATGGCAGTGATGCTATGCCTTGGTCAGAAGGACTGACAGGCCAGTGTTTTGTAACATTGTGTGTGTGTGTGTGTGTGTGTGTGTGTGTGTGTGTGTGTGTGTGTGTGTTTGGAGGGATTATGCTGTGTTAATGTACCAAACCACCACAACGTACATTGACATAGCATAATCCCCCACAATAGAATTGCCTTATTCCACTTATAAAATGTGTAGTAATGTTAGATGTTACTTCGAGAGGGTTCTTGCAGTAGGTAATTACATATAGGACTGACACCGGCTGGCGGCAGGACCCCAGGGAAAAATTTCTAGCTAGCAGTCCCTGGCGAGGGACCGTCCCCACGTCAGGTGACTGGCGTCAGAAGACGTCGGTATAAAGGGGCGGTCCCGGATGGACCCATCCTGGTCCAGTGTCATGGTGCCCTGGTGTCTACAGGCCCTCCCCACTCTCTGATCCACCATCCCTGTAATGCAGACATAATCCTTGGTGGCTAGTGGTCCACCCCCCCATTGCTCATCCCTTTAAGGCTTCAGTAGTCCCTGGTGTCCAGTGGTCCCCTGACTGCTGGCTACCAGCTAGACCGGCCAACGATTGTTTCAGCACCCTGCCACCCTGGTACCTGTGCAGCTGGTGCTGTGTGAAGAGCCCATGATGACAACTGGCACAGCTCTCCTCTCACTTCCTCGGCGGCTTTGCTGGTTGTTATCATGGGTTCTCCACATGGCAGTGGATGCACAGGTTCTGGGGGGGGGGTGTTTGACTGGGTGGTATGCTGGGGGGAGGTGGTGCTGAACCACCATTGTTGGCTGGTCTGGTTGGTGACCAGCAGTCGTGTGGGGGACCACTGGATGCCAGGGACTACTGAAGCCTTATGGGGATGGCAGTTCGGGAGTGGGGGGTACCACTAGCAACCAAGGACTATGTCTGCATTATGGGGCCGGTGGATTGGAGGTTGGGGAGACCCCCTAGACACCGGAGCACTGTGACATTGGACCGGGGTGGGTGTTTGGAGGGTTGGATAATGTTCGTACTACTGTGGCAGGAGATTGGAGGGCAAGGGGTACCATTAGACTCCAGGGCATTCAGTGATTCACCGGGATGAGGTTCATGGGGGGAAGGGTGTCTGCAGTGCTGTCACCTGCCACCAGGGCCTTGTGCCCCATTAAGAATAGGTTTGCAAAGTAGGTAACTCGTGCTTGTTTGAGTGGCATTTACTGCCGGTGAAAACTTCTGAATCTGCCACTGTGCCCATATGCGGCGTTATCTGCATGGGCACAGCAGTATGTTGGCTATCGGGTGCAAATGGGTTTTGCCCACACAGTGGGCGTCTCTGAATATAGACACCCTCTCTCTTCCCCACCCACATGAATTGCTTGCAAAACCCAGTTAGCATGGGTAAACCCCCCTTTAGTGCCTGTGATAACTTTTGACTATCTGGCCCCTGATGTTTTACCCCATGCTGCCGTACACACACAGAAATCGGTTCAAGTTCTGAACTGAAACCGATGGCATGTTTGCTGCTGCTGCCGCAGAGTACTGTGAGGCCATTTTCATCAAAGAAAATTTACCAAAAAAAAAACACTGTACACTGTAAAAATACTGATTGGGCAACCATATGCCTAACCAGCCTGTGCTGCCACTTCAGGCTTCTGATTACAGTACACTACACCTCTCAAGCTTTTATTATTATTTATTTCGCTTTTGTTAACCAGGTAAGAACACTAGACAGTCAAGTGCCTATTTTCTTGTGCAACCTGGGAGAATTGCAAGGTACGGGCAATAACAATACAGAGTTGAGGCACAGCAATCAACAAGGAGCAGTCTGGTACGGGCAGGGCTTTGCTCTTGAGGTCTGATGTAAGCAGAACCCCTCTGTGGCAGCACAGGCTGGTTGTAAATGGCTGACCAACCAGTATTCTCTATTTATTAGCTTTTAGAGCAGTGTTTGTAGAAATTTTGCTAATGGCTTAATGATGCATGTATGCATGTTTCTGCTGTTGTATAGAATCAGTTTTAAAATATTTTTCATTTTAAGTGTCTGATTACATACACCTTTGAGCTAAGAGCTCTTTTACAAAGGTTCGACGTCGGTAGAAAGGATAACTGATTAAACAGGACAGTAAAGTACGGTACAATAAGGTGTAAATAGGAGGTACAAAAATCGTAATGGATACAAAATCATAATGGAAGCTCAATGTACAACAGAGACACATTATGTTAATCAGTTTCAGGCACAGGAAAATGCATACATTACATTGATATTGACCAGCAGGCTTTGTCAAGACAAACAGGGCACACGGTGTAGGAAGGGATGTGGCGGGGGGTGGGAGTGGAGGATGTGGGGGGAAGGGAGAGGAAGGGTGGAGAAGGGGGATGCGGGGGGGTAGGAGGCAAGAGTGCTAAGTTACTATGAAAGAGGTCAAGTGCTAACATTGAGGTTTGGGAAAACAGGGTTAAGGGAGACAGTCAGAGGTGCTAGCTGAAGAGAGTAGTGACCGAAGCTTGGATTTTAATGGGCCCAGCTTAGTTTCGGAGGAGATATCACTGTTGAAAGCATTCATCCAGAGGGGGGGCCCTGTAGGCAAATCATCTTTGGCCCTGGATAGTTCGGCAATGAGGGATCTGTAAGAACTGAGATTCAGAACCTCGGGTGCAGTGTGGATTACGAGGGGGGCTTAAAAGATCTTGTACTGCAGGTGGCAAGAGGCCTAAGGTTATTTTCTTGGCTATCAGGCATGTTTGGTATTTGATGTGATTTTTAAGCTGTAGCCAACTAGTTAGGGCATAGAGGTCACACATGTGGTTGAGATGATGGTCTCCTGAGACAAGACGACATGCCTTATTAAGAGCAGTGGAGATACGCCGGAGGGCAGTATCCGTCGCAGAGCCATAGATTCAGTCCATAGTCACTTATAGAAATAATAGAGATCTGTACAGCTATCCGTAAGGCCAGGGCCGGTTTTAGGACTTTGGGGGCCTCCAGCAAACTCTATGACTGGGGCTCCACAGACAGGGCGGGGGCCCCCCCAGTAATCTTTCTACATAGTATTTAAATTTCGTAAGATATGTGCCAATGCATAATGAGGTGCTAAATCACATTTGGAAGCCTAGAAACAAGCCCATGACATTTGTAAAACTGAAAAAAATGTTATTCAGACTAACTAGAAACCAAACCAAAAATAAATTCTGGGGAACAAAAAAAAAGACTGTGCTGTACAAACAAACCAGCAACCCGGACAGACATCCCAGTACGATAAATCCAATCAGTCTAAGCTAGCGTCCCGACAGGCCTAGCACAGACCACACATGTACCAGCCATTCTAAATACTTCACAAATATTCCAGATCACCTTATCACAGAACTGTTCGCTTTGTTCATGTATTAGGCTTACATAATAAAACACTCATTACAATGAACAGTATGCAGCAAGCCTGTCTAGGGTGAGAGAGATGGGCAGAGTGCACAAAATCATAAGAATCTGAAACCAGTAGATTTTCAACTCTTGAGTCCCAGACTGTCTGCTGAAGGAATGCACCTTGGTGGAGCACTCTCTCTTTTTTATATATATAAATGCTCACCCTCTCGGATTAGCTTGTGCATCCTGTTATCACCGATAATCCTTAATGTACTAGGTACAGACCTCATAGCCACAGGGATGCAGGGCTTTATAAATTAAATTTGCATTACCTTTTGGGAGTACAGGTTCAGTGTATGACCCACATATTCAGTCGCCATCTTTCTGCACGGGGTCCTCTGGTCCAGGTCACGCTGCATTCATTCCATGTGCTAAAAAACCTAAATTAGAATTGAGATTTACCAGATTTAGGAGGATATCTGTAGACTGAATTAGAAAGGGTATCCAGCTCTTCCAAGATCAGGAACCGGGTAGTTGGCTTCAGATACAGTGTAGTCTCTGGTCTTCTCTCTCTCTCTCGACTCTCTCCTCCAGGCTCAGCTCAACTTCCAAGTTAACAGCTTCGCCCGACTCAGCAGCAGAATTCTCTCCGGCTCTGGAACTGGTCCTCAGCTGAATAGTTCCAAGGCGCGGAGGATCATCTTTATGGAACAGTCACGGACCTGAGTGGGAACCAAGCGTTTCAGGTCTGAGGTGGAGGAGGTGCAAAAACAGCAAGGGACTGAGTGTAGCCCTGTGATTCGCTCCAGCAGCACCTTCGCGTCACCATGATGTGCAGCACAATAGGGGACCGTGTGGAAGCAAATATCCTTTTTGCAGTCTCAGTGGGACAGCGTGGACGTGCATAAGCAGCAGCTGATTGAGAAAGATTGGCGGGGCCCCTGACTTCTTTGTGTCTGTGGATGTGGGCCATGCGGCAGAGTGGCCTTGCGGCTGGTCGGTTCCCGAATCCCAACTACAAACTATTTGCAAGACTGAGTTGCTCTAGGGTCAGGGAAAGGAAATCAGGTGGCCAGGCAGGCGGTCGGAGGCTACGGCAATGGACAGCATTAATGGTGACCTAGCGAGGCAAATGAAAGAATTGGCAGATATGTAATGCTGTGCTGGGCTGTTCAATTTAAAATGAAAGTTTTTGTGTGTGTATTTTTAATATGTGGGACTTGGGAGTGCAGCAGGGATTTGGGAAGGGTCACCGCTTTATCCTTAGATGCGGGGGTCGGCGGGGCCTCCCGCGGCCGCGTGGTTCGAGGGTGCCTAACGCCGGCCCTGTGTAAGGCTTCAGGGGCAGAGATTGCCTGTGTCTGTAGAGTAGGCCAATACGAATATTTATGGCTTTAACAACATTATCTATATGCACCCCATATGATAGGTTGCTGTCTGTGGTGACTCCAAGATAATTAAAGAATTGTACCTGTTCGAGGGCAGTACCAAGGCAGTTAGTGATAGTCAGAGGATGTTTCCTATGCTTGTTATGGGGGTTGCCGAAGAGCATAAACTAATTTTTTTTTTTTTTTTTTTTTTTTTTTTTTTTTTTTTATAGTGTAGTATCAACTTGTAATAACTAAACCATTTCTCTACCGAGACAAATCTGAGTTGTAGCTGATTCTCAAGGGGTATAGGCTCTGGGTGAGTTGTGTAAATTACGGCATCATCTGTGTAGGATGGGATTTGTTCAGGGCAGGAGCTTGGGAGACTGTTTAGAAAGAGACTAAACAGGAGTGAGCCAAGGTGGACCCTTGAGGAACACCAGAGCGAACAGATCTTGAGTCAGAGGACAGCGACAATTTTGACTTGAGTGTGGTTGTCCAGATAACTTTTAAACCAGGCAGTGGAGTCAGAGGAGAGCCCTGCTTTAAGTAGTTGTTCCAGTAGTAGAGGGTGATGGACCATGTTGAATGCTTTTGTCAAGTCGATGAAGGCAGCACTAACTAATTGGCTATGGTCCAGGGAGCTGTGTATAGAACTGGTGAATTCCATAAAGGCTGAGGTGGTGCTATGCCCTATTCTGAACCCATGTTATTGGGCGCATTGGCTCTTATGTTTGTCAAGATATTCAGTAAGCTGGTCAAGTAAGCTGGTCAGTTACAGTGCCTTCAAGAGCCTTAGAGAGAGAGGTGGGAATATGGAGATAGGCGGATAGTTCATGTGAAGAGTTCTGTCTCCACTTTTGTAGACAGAGGTAACCGTAGCTAATTTCCATTTATTGGGGAACTGTGCGAGTCTGAGTGAGAGGTTAAAGATTGTGGTTGAATGTGCTGACACTTCCTCAAGGGTGAGGGACAGCAGTTTGAGGTAAAGAGAGTTCCCACTGTGTCCAGATTTACTAATTACTTTACAGATGTATTTTCGGGCTTCATGCAACAAGACTTTTTTGAAGTAGAATGGTGGGTGACTGGTCATTGGGGGAGAACTTACAGGATTGGCGGGGGTGGCATCTGCCTCAAAGTCAGGTGGAAGAACACTGCTAAGGTCCTTGAATGCATTATTAAAGGTATTGGCAATAGTTAGGGGGTCCAGAGTTGTAGTCCCATCAATGTCAAGTGAAGTGGGTGATGTTTTCGAGTTTTTCCCTGTAACCTCGTTGATATTATTCCAGAAAGCTTTACCATTGCTCCATGTATCAGCAAGCACTCTCTTGTAGTATTTATTTTTCTCAAGGCGGATGAACCTTGTGCAGTTCATTCCATGCTCTTTTGTATTTTTGAATGTCCAATTGCATGCTGGTGGCTCGCCCGATGCCAGAGGTTGTTCTTAGATTTCATACGAGCTAATAAGTCTGCAGAGAGCCAGGGGTTGCAAGGGCTTTTGAGTTTCCGCTTTTTTAGGGGTACATGGGAGTCGCAGGCAGCATTAATGGTGTTGAGGAAATAATCAAGTGCCATATTGACATCCTTCACACTGTCAATGGGGAGTCCAATCTTGCACTCTAAGGAGGGATTTGAGAGGTTCAAGATGACCCCATGCTAGGACCCTGCTGCTGATTGTCTTTGGTGGAGGTTTGCAGAATTTTTGTCCACATGCAGATGACAGGGGAATGGTCACTGAGCGTGTCCGTGAGGACTGTAGTGTTAGTATGCAATCAGGATGACTAGTTAGGACCCAGTCCAGTAGGCTGCTTGATCCCATTTTGCAGTTGGATCTAGTCGGGGAGTTAACCAACTGGGAAAAGTGTGTGGCATAGATGGCATCCCTAAAGCTCCTATTCTCCAGTGCAAGCCAATTAATATTAAAATCTCCCATCAGAATCAACTCCGAGCCAGGGGGGTTGGTTTCTCATAAAGTCCATGACAGAACTGAGACCCCTCCCCTGTTCTTTAGGAGGGATGTACACTGATGCTATAGTAAGTGCCTTATTATGGGCACCTAGCAGAATTTTGATGGCTAGTATTTGTGTGGTTGAACCAGCAGTAGGTACCAGCAGAGGGTGTCCCATGAGTGACTCTTTGAGATAGATTGCACATCCCCTCCTCTTTTGGTAATCCTGTCCAGTCAGAAGATGGTGTAACCTGGCAGGGCAATAGCCGTGTCGGGGATTTTTGGTGTGAGCCATGTTTCAGCAATTTTCAGGACGTCTGGATTGCATCAGTTTACAAAGACTTGTAGAGCATTCAGTTTAGGGAGGAGACTGCAGTTGTTTGTGTATATATATATATTTTTTTTTTTTAACTTTTTTATTGCAGTTTATGGCATTGCTGCCATACAGCCAGATAAGCTGCATACAAGACAAGATCATTAATTAATACACAACACACTCAAAACGGTTAATGTAGGCATCGAGAGGCATGAGTCTTAGGGATACTAGTAATTAGCGCAAGTCTTCAGAATGTAAATGTAGAGTATTTTTTGAAATAAGAATTAAGATCTAGCTAACCTGAAGCTGGAATAGTATTTCGGGTATCCTGTGGAATGGCAGAGTGGATTGATAACGAATGCAACTTTCCTGATGGAAGCCTAACCATATGTTCCAGTATGTGATAAGAGAATTCAGGAACTTCACATTGCCTAGAATATATCTGTATTTAACTACCATTTGTTGTGAAATGGAAACTGTCTGCTCTTTGTGAAAATGAATAAGCGTTTAAAAAAAAAATTTACAGAAAGTCTTGGGGATATGACATGGAAGACTGGCTAATATAGGGAAACCCAGAGTATTTAACACAGTCAAGCTTTCTGTGCAGGTACTGCACAGACACTTAAGCATTTTCTACATGTTAAAGGAATTGTTAACAAGCTAAAATTGTTTCTTAAAAACAACTTAAACATTGGTTGTAACAAACATATGAGGTCCCTTTTTCAGCTCTTTGGTGCTGTTGAACACTATGGGGAAATTTCCCCAGGTATTTTACCTATGCATCCTATTTTCATGTCAGTTGACCTGTAAAACCATTTTATAGTAAATACTAAACATACCTTCACTATCAGTATTCCAGTTCAAACCGGGGATGAAGTACTCCAAATGGATGGCATGCATTACTAGGACAAGGATTGGAGCTACGCGCTGCATTGCCCATCCAAGCTGCCTCAGAACCCTATCACAAGAGTGCTTGTGCCAAAGACACGCAGAGAAAGGCAATTCTGCCGTAATGTTTGCACATTATCCCCACAGTTCCAAGCAAAACGCAGTTGCCAGGAACATTTTAAAACTCCGCATGAACCTCATTTGAAAACATACGATCACCAAGCCGAAATATATAAACTGTAGCAAAAACAAGTGCTAAAACCATCACATATTTTGAAATTGAACAGTTCTTAGATGTGCTGGGACCATATTATAGGAACAGATCTAATAGTGTCATAATAACTGTTCAGCAATTTTTTCCATTTTCTGACCCAGTTATAATTTGCCGTTATAACCCTTGAATTATAATGACAAACACATGCCATGTTATTCAAGTAAGAGCCCCATCCTGATTGGCTCTGCACTTCCCATGGGTGAGCTAAACACCATGAGAAACATGGCGGCTCCCCATCCTGCTTACTGAGGAGCCACCACAGAGGAGAGTCACACCAGGGGGAGTCGTGTTTTCTTTTATTTAAATACATCAAATCAGCATATTTTCAAAGATCTTATCTGGTTGATCCGACTGTCTATAACCCGCACCTCGCAACATTTCCTGAGAAATGGCTCTGAAGTCGTGCACCGTGCAGCAACGGCTCTGAAGCGCTTAACACAGGTAAGTGCCATCGCAACAAATGAAAGTCAAAAAAATGAAACCAAAAAAACCGATGTGGGGGGGGGAGCCCTAATAAACAAAAATATTTTTCTGTGTGTATGTGTGAGAGCATCACTGACAAACAGCATCAATGTGGCAAAAAATTGCAGACCAGCAATTCTAAATAAAAGTTGGGAAAGTGTGCTATTACTCGAATTTGAATGCCCTTGGTGTGGGATGCTTTAATAAACCCCTCGGGCTTTGCCCTCTGTTTATGTAGCATCCCACACCTCAGGCAACCATTCAATTCTTGTTAGGCACACTTCCCCATCTATTGTATATGTAACAAGCTCCTGACCCATAATCTAACACATTTCAAAAGTTCAGGGATGAAAGTTCATTTTGGAGGGTCAGAGTGCATAATGGTTTAGGCAGATGCCCCATGGCTCAGTCAATATGCTCATCGAAACTTCTTATATAGTCGCACACTTACAACCTCAGAAGTCCAGAGGGAAATTTTAGGCATTTTCTTCAGAGGAGTCTCGCCACAGTCTCAGATTGTTGCAAGATCTTTTCCACAAGGCTGCCTGCAGCCTTTGGGTCATTAAATGAGCACATCTTGTTTTTTATTGAAAACTGGAGACAAGCAGAGAAGCTCAAATGATGAGCTATGTCGAGGTGTTGGAGTTTTGAGGTTACTCCTTCAAAGGCCTTACATCTGGTGCGTGTTACAGAAGAGTAGTCTAGGAAAAAAGAGTAGCTGTTGCTTGTCCAGAGTCATCATTATGTTCCCCTTAGGATCTTGTCCTGCTTCCCTGAGGGCTCAGTTACCATCTGTTCTGAGACCTTCAGTGGTGTTACAGTCTCATCTTGGCGTGATTCTGTACACCAAAACAATCACAGGCGGAAATCCCAGTCCAAGAAATTCTGGGAGCCATCACTGTAGAAAGGTCCCAGCATCTCCTCCCTCTGATCCCTCTGGCATGCCTGTAATTCGTATATTTGCGGCTTGAACCAAATTCTCTAGCCGTTTGAGCCATGATTTTACCATCCCCTGATCTTGCACTGTTGTGGTGGCCACAGCAAGCAACCTTGTTTAGAGTTTTCTTAGATTCCTCTACCCCCCATGGAAATTGCCTCTATTATATTTTCTGCCTTCACAAGGCACTCTACATACTGGTCCAGTTTTTTGTCCATACATTTGACCGTCTGTGTGAGAGCATTTACTGCAGTCTGCAGTGTCTCCATTGTTGTGGGAGACTCGCCTTGTGCATTCGGGAGTTTGGCTGTTGATGGCACCTTGGATGGTTCTGGAGTGGAGAGACCATCATTTGGAGTATTTCTTGATCAACCCATGCTCTCAGACTTCACCTGGTAGGCCTCAATACCATCATGGAGCATATACTATAGAAAATTTCTGTCAGAAAGCACCAAAAATAGTAATTTGCAATTTTAAAGACCCACGTGCGTAAAGCTCAAGAAGGAGCGTAATTCGTGCTAGGCTGCTAGCTCTGACTCCACCCCCCATTTTACTTTTTTATTAGGTGTTTAAAATGTTTTTCTTGTTTGAGCAGCACTGAGGCTTTTTGTATTTGGATTTGAGATTTGGAAGTACTGTATGTTTTTTCAACATTGTTGGATGGATTTCCTTTTGTAGTTTGATTCTTGAGCAGCATTGCTTTGGGGGGCGGTTGTGTATTTTTTTTTTTACTCTAGTCAGGCCCCAACAGAGCCCTACTGCTTCAGGCTCCCACGCTCATCCCTTCTGCATGCCTGACTCAACCTCACTGCTATCGCTTACTTTCAGACGCCCAGAGATCCTGTGGTACCTCTCGAATTCTGGCTTGTCCGGCCCCCTGCTGCCACCAGGCAGGAAATGCCTCTGACATGGGGGGGGTGATGGTCAGGGGGGATAAGGACAATGTGCTTGGTGTTCGATGGTGTGGGGGGACTCGTAGGGGGCTATCGTACAGCGCTCAGGGATGGGGCATTTGCTCGTTTTTGCCCTTCCCTCTGTGTCCCCCCCCCTGCTCGTGATGGCTGTACATCACTGAGTCCTGAAAAGACTCATGGCAGTGTTTTGTCACTGAGACAACCAAGTGTGCCTCCACCAGCCTACCACCAGAAACTGCATGAGGAGCGGTGCAGGCCATACCTTCTCTTCCAGGGAGGAGAGCGTCCATGTGGATGCCTCTAACCTTCCCAGCCAGTCTCCACTTCAGTTGTCCTGGGTGTGGGGTGTGAACCTGGGTCACCAGTGTGCCAAGCAGGTACATCACCACTTGGTGCCACAGAGCTGGCATAAGAAAAAAAAAATAATTAAACTTTCAAGGCTTTATTGAGACATTAAAGGAATACAGGTACATATTGCAAACAGTCATACGTTCATAATCTGTAATCCTATATACAATTGTTCTTTTCCTCCGATTATGCATGCATGTCTCTGTACAAGAAATTCACTTTGTCTGTGTCTTCTTGATCTGATTCTTAACTCCCTCCGGTACCATGGCTCATCCCAAATAGTAGTCTAGTCTATATCTTATTACAAACCCCTTAAAACTGGGGTCTATAAGGCTTTAACTTTTTTTTTTTTGGTTTAGTTTCTTTGTTTCTTCCCCTGTCTTGGCCAGCCCCTCCTTTCCACTGAACCTCTCAGCCCCGTTCCCCAGCATCCCCTAGGACTTGCCTTCTCCCGGTATCTCCCATCGCTTGCCCTCCATGGCAGGGGGCAGGGAGTCCCCTTGACCCACCAGACCAGATCTAGATTCGGGAGGTGCCTGGGTTGCCATGGTGCAGAGCCTGCGAAGGCCGGTGGTCATCTTGCACGACCAGGATGTTTTTTTCCCCCGTTTTCTCCCCAGTGTGGAGGAAGGGCATGCAGTGATGCCAGTGGCAATTTCTTGCATGCTCCCATATGTGGCACGCTGGGCATCTGTCCTACCTCTGCTAAGGGCTAGGCTAACGCCAGCCACTGATCCCCTTCCCTTCTCGGAGGAAAGCAATCCATGGGATTATCAATCCTCCTCTTCCCAGCCAACCCCCAAAGCCCCAAGGTCACTCCCGACCCCAGGTCACTGGCGTGGCAGCAGGCGAGGCTTGGTGCCTCAGCCCTTTGTGCCACCAGGCTGGCTCAGGCTTTAACTTTTTATTAAATAAAAAAAAAAAAAAAAGCATAACCTCCAAAATCTGCTGTTGTCTTTTATCCCTTGCTATATGCGTTATCATTTTTTTTTTTTTTTTTTGACATATCACTCAGTATAGCAATTGCTCTAATGTTGGGGTTCCTTCAGTTTCTTCATTTATGTTAGCAAAAGGCAACCACCTGTTGGTAACTCCGTTTTTAATTTCAGCCACGCTGTGATTTCTTCCATTCCTTAATTTTTTCGCAGTTCAGTATCCAGTGCTTTCTTGTGCATATGGTATCTCTATTTTTGTGTTATAGCTTTTATTACTGCTACATTTGGTATAATATACAAGTATTGTTTTGCAGTACTGCCTCTTAAGTCTTTTTGGTTGGTTGTAAACCACACACGATGTGCACACTATTTAAATCTTGTGTTATACCAAGAGCTATTTTCAGCCAGGTTTCTACTTGCATCCAGAACGGTCTGATATATCTGCAGCTTCTGTAAATATGAAGGGGTGTCCATCTCTCACTACATCCCCTCCAGCACCTATCTGAGCTGTTTGATCCAGAGTTCTGTTTTGTGTGGCGTGCAGAAGTATCTGCTTATAACCTTCCACTTAAATTCATGTTGGCTCCCTGAGATAGTGGCGTTGTATATCAGTTGCCATCAGTGGTGCCGGAACGGTTAGAAAAGTGGTAGGGCCAAAGATGTAAGGGGGTGGATTTTCCCCTATTAAATATATTATCATGATAGCAAAAAGTGATAGGGCCACTTTTGAAAGTGGTAGGGCCATGGCCCTAGTGGCCCCCCTGTTCCGGCACCTATGGTTGCCATGTTTGTAGCCATTCTTTCTGAAATAAGGTGATGTTTGTTTCTGTTTCCCATTGGTTTGTGTTAGTTCTATCTCTCATATGCCTGTACCTTTATTTAGCTCTGAATATAATCGAGTGCTTTCCGTGAAGAAAACTTGTATATATTATAATCCCTGATGATCCTGTGTTTTGAAAGTGTAGTCTGTTCTTGCTGGGACAAAATACTGATTTTTCCAGTTGGGTATTTAGTGTATTTGGGTGTTTTTTAATCCTCATATTTTAACTCTTAACCATTGTTGGTATGTACAGTATGTCTGTTCCATTTATTTTTAAGTACTTGTATATCATTCCTTGTTTAGCTGCCTATACTACTGCTTCCATGTTAATCCCTTCTTCCATATTCCCCCCCCCCACAAGTTGTATTTATTTTTTTATTATTCCAGTTTATCTCCTGTTGTCCCTGGTCCTGGGAGCATTCCACCAGCCCAAACACCAGTTCATCTTGTGGACTTAGATTAACCACCACTTACTCTGAGCTGTGTTTGGTGAGTGGTCTACCTGCTGTACAGGGTCATGTGTGGCCAGTGGGGGATGCCAAGCAAGCCAGGGCGATTTTCTCTACTTCCGCCCACCAGGAACTGTGTATCACGAAACTGCGCACATGCATATTGGTGCACTTGTGGGTTGTGTCATCACGCCTCCCATGTACGTCTGCTGGTCCTGCCATGCTGTCACCCATTCTCCACTGGGTGACAGGTAAGTGTCAGGAGTAGTCAGTGTTCCCTCTCCACAAGGGAGGAGAATTGTCCTTTGTTCAATCCTCCCTCCCCTGGCCAGCCCTCTAGTGACCCTGGTTGTTCCTGAACCCAGGTTGCTGGCATTGCTGGAGTTATGGTGTGATAAGTGACTCCATCAGCTTCTCTAATATGGAGGTAAGACTGACAGGTCTTTAGTTCTCCACCTGTTCCTTGTCTCCCCCCCCCCATGGAGCGTAATTATGTTCACCACCCTCCATTCCTTCTGAAGTATCCCTGTCCTTAGTGAGCTGTTGAAATAGACCTGCAAGGGGTTTGGCCAGTATCGCTGCCAGCTCCTTGAGTAGCCTTGGATGCAACCTATCTGGTCCTGGAGCCTTATCTATCTTTAGGCCTGCCAGCCCTTTTGGGACCCTTTCGCTTGTAAATATTGGCTGCTTCATCTCTAAGCTCCCCTTAGTGGTTGCTTTGGTGCCATTCTCTGGCAAGGGCCCTCCGTCCTCCCTTATGAAAACTGAGCAAAAGTAGTCATTAAGGGCGGTGGCCTTTTGCCCATCCTCCTCTATTACCGGGATACTTTCATGAGACTGAAAGGCTGTTCCCTGACACCCGTAATCCCGACACCGAAAATCCTGACAGTGAGATTTTGCCTACGGTGTAGTTTGTTATAATAATTGAAGGGTGTGCAGGGTGCAAGGCCCCCTGAAACTTGAAACAAAAATCTGCCAGGGGCAGAATCCCACTGTCAGGATTTTTGGTGTTGGGATCTTGGCTTCAGGATTACGGGTATTGGGGAAGAACCTGTCGGTCTCTTGTTTATATATCCCTACCCCCACCCCACCCTCAGCTGTCTTCTGAGACCTAAGGCACAGGCAGAGAAAGGGATTACAAAGCAAGTGTAAAAGGGGGATAAGACTTTTTCCGATAAGTCAGTGAGAAGAGATGGATGGGATGGTGAGGATAAGAAAGGTAGAAAGGGGAGAGTGTGTGGAAGGAGACCAAGAGAAAGCTGACATTTTGTACATGTAATTTTGCTTGGTTTCACAATAGCAGAAAGGGGGGCAGGCAACAAGAGAGAAGTAATAACAGGTGGGGAGGGGGTGGACACAAAACCATTTTCGGAGGAAAGAGTACTAAATGGACTTGCATCCATGAAAATGGATAAGACTATGGGACCGGAAGGAATACGTTCCATGGTACTGAAGGTGCACAGGGAAGAGTTAACTGCTACACTGACAGCATTTTTCAACAGCTCAGTGGAAAAAGGAGTGGTTGTGGAGCAGGGGTTGAAACATTTTGGGGGGATGCACAAATCCAGGACTTATGGTACATTTTTTGGGTAAGTCCATATCAGGATCCAGTAAGTCACAACATTTTTCATATTATTGCGAAAAAAAATAATTATTTTTCCCCCTTTTAGGATGCTCCAGTGACAGTCAGAGAAAGATTACAGAGAGGCAGAGAGAATATTATAAGACAGCAATACTACTACAGCTTGCTTCAGGCTGAGTTTCTTTTGATGGACGTTTGTGACCAGAGGTATGGATAGTACCCAGACTACTGTCAAGCCAGTACTTTGTTGATGGCAGTGGATCAAATTCAGAGACTGATGGTCCTGCAGTCATGATAAGCAGCTGATTCTCGAAAGACTGTTGGGTCAGGGTTGTTCGTAATTTGTTTTTAATGAAATTAGCTTTTGAAAATCCTCTTTCACATTCACTTGTGGAAGGGGAAATCGTGAGCAGAATCTCAATAAGCTTCTGCATAGGGCCCTTCATGGAGTCTGGGCCACGTTCACCAATTTTTATTTGTAGCACCAACTGGTACATAGTTATGAGAGATTTGGTTCGGAATCGAGAAAGGTATAACTTCAGCTGCACCCACTCATCTATAGCAGAATCTTTATCAAGTTTTGAGAAGTGAGAAGAGAAAGGGCTATCTGTGATGAATTCAATTAGTTCAGCATTGCCAAATGTTTCTAGTTCTTCCTTTTCCAGTGGCCAGTTGTGATAATTCAAAATCTGAAGTAAAGACAAAGTTTTCTCTAAGAGAACACCAAACCTGTTCTGGATGTATGTGTCAGTATCGTTACCAAATGTGTGAAGTTAAGCTTCACTTCCAGGTGTTCCATGAACTTTTGTTTTGCCAAACATACGTTCTTCTGCGTTATACTGTTCCTGGAATTTTGTAAGATATTTTCCAGGAGTACTTGCTTCTCGCTGCAGAATGGCTTTCTCTATATGTTCTGGTATCTCAACAATTAAGTAGTCTGCCAACTGGAAAGGTTTTGATAATCTAGCAACAACTGGCAAAAAATCTAATGAAATAAAGAACTTTAATGAAATGCATAGAGGTCAGTTCCTTGAGGTACCCCTTAGCTCTGTTAGCATTGTCTGCCCTGTTGCCATCCACAAGTCTGTGCTCCAGATGCGTTGTCACAATGTCCAGGTTTTTTTCTAATGCCACAACTGCTCTCTCTGCTTGCTAGCCACGTGACTTGCTTTACAGCCGTGAAATGTGCAAGATGCTTATAGAGAACTTCAGCAATTTCTTTAAATTCTCTCCTGCGCTTTGGAGACCAAAAATAAAAACTGAAAATGCCTTTTAAACACTCTTCAAATTTGGCCGTGTATTTGAAATGTTTATTTGCATCCAACATGGCAAGCTCAAGTTTGTGGGCAACACAGTGAATGCCAATAATGTCTGGCAAAAGTGATTTGTGTATAGTAATGACTCCTGTCCATTCACCAAGATTAACTGATGCACCATCAAAATTAGCACATACAAGTGCTGGATGTGCACTGCCTGTCAGTTCTGGTAATGTCAAACCCACTGATTGTGAGGCTTTCTCAATAGCATTAAATACACCCTCAGTACTTGCAGTTTCAAGTGGTAACACAGATATTAGATGTGTGACTGGCAAACAGTTAGCACCTACCTATCTCAGGTAGACAATTTCTTGTTCAACGATGGAGCGGTCTGTACTTCCATCTGCAAGAATACTCACATAGGAGGCATTTTTTTACCTCTTCAATTATTGCTGAACGTATTGTTTTAGCTGTGTTGTCCACAAACAAGCAGCAACCTGCTATATTAATGTAGTTATTGCCAACATTTAAACCATTTTTACGCTGGATCTCACAAATGATTTCAAAATCAGAAAAAGGTTTCTCATTCTTTGCCACGGTGTATGCAGTGTTAAATAAAATGTTGTATTTCTCAGCTTCTTTTGGTGTCATGTGTCTTTTTTTTGAAATGACTGACCCAGAGCAGTTTCTGACAGACGAATGGGTGGTACTTGAGCGGTATCCTTTAAGTAATGTTTTGTGCAAGTGATGAGTTCCCTTGTCAAATCATGCCTCTTTATGGGATTTAACTTAAGATCTCCTGAACCTTTTACCATAGCTGACTTAAGATCACAGATTTGGGGGTAGGCTTTACAATATATGCAGTACATTACAGATTTTTCTTCACTGTAATCCAGCCATGGAAATTCTTTTTTCCATTCAGGATGGAAATTCCTGACCCTTTTTTCTCTGTCATATCTTTGATCCTTGGTAAAGCCATCGTCAGAACTTTTACGTTTAGCAGAACTAGATGTTGTAGCACTACTAGTACTTGCTCCACCAGATTTTGAGAAACCAAATTTTAATAAGCTCATTTTGCAATTGAGAAATTGCTCTGGGTAAGATTAGAAGACTAGTTTTTGTAATTTAGAAATGTTTACTTTAATGAGCAAGGATGGAACTACACATGAGGCACTATTATGGCCAGGAAGTATTAGCTTAGGTTAGCAAGTTAGGGCGGGCAGACAGAACACAAATGACTGACAATAACATGAGATGATGGTAAGGGGGTGACACTATTAAATGTTTTATTTATCACACAAGGGAAAAGTGGTGTGCTTCTGCAAACTTTGTGATTTCAGTGACACACTGATAACTTCAGAAAAATATTTTGTGATGTACTCTTGACGCCGGGTCTGTCTCAAAGTAATATATCTGGCTGTTGGACACACTGAGATGACGCAGGCTTTGCTTCAGCCCAGAAAAATATTTAATGACTGTAGTGACTTCTGTCTCAAACTAATATAGACACAGGTTTTGCTTCAGCCCAGAAAAATATTTAGTGACTCTAGTGACTTCTCTCTCAAACTAGTAGTCAGACGACGCAGGCTTTGCTTGCCCAGAAAAAGAATAATGATCGACTGTAAGAAAGTGATTCTGACTTAAAAAATAGTCAGACAGTAACGTAGGCTTTGCTTCAGCCCTCGGTATTTACTGACTGACTGTACTGTCTCAAACAATTATATAGCTGTACTGCACAGAATAATGTCTGTAATCATAAAGACATGTAATTTGCAGTCTATTTACCAAATTCAGCTCCAAATTAATTTAAAACTGCAGTTTACTTTAAAGTCACAGTTGAATTAACAATAAAAAGCACTGTTCTTTGCAGAAATTTTGTGTGGATAATAGCCCACCTCTCCACCCCAGCTGCAGCTGAAAGAGTGGATCTCACATAAAGTAAAGGTGCTTGCTGCAGTGCTAAGAAAAAGAGCACAGAAAGGTCACAGATTATTTTTCTGCAGCCCAAAATGACAGACAGACTAGTAAAGTTTGACCTATTACACACTGAAGAAGGTCAGAAGTGTCTGTCTCCTAGAAAATTCCATGTTTTGTTGCAGCCTTTTTCTGCCTTATCAGTATTGTTTTCACTAAATAGAACTGGAGGTGGTGACACGTCTTTTTTTTTTAACTCCCGTTGTAGCGAGAAAATAATAAGCCCTTCCCTTCAACTGCGTAGCGCTCTACAGCTCACAAATCTGTAAAAAGCTAAAAATCTTCAGGAAAATAAAACTTTTGCTCGCAAAACAAGTATCTTTCATGAAAAGGTAGTTAGAGGGGATTGTATTAATCGAGTTAGAGCACAAATTCTCCCTCACTGAATAGCAACATGTCTGTTCTGTTCAATGAGCAGCTCCTGAGTGATGGTGCGCTTGAAATTTCCCACACAAGCGCAGATCAGCCACAGACCACATGATCGTAGACTGTCACACATGTGATCTCCTGTGGCTGATCTTGGTGTCATCACTCCCGCAAGACTGCTGACGTGCTCTGCTGACAGGCGATTAAGTTCTCCCGATGCTGCCTTAACCCCGCCCCTCATTCCCGGAGCTCTTGTGCTGGAATCCCCAACCCCTGGCACGTTCCTGAACCTGGATTTTAGCGAGGAACAGAAAGGTAATCGTGCCCGGTGGGGGGAGCTCCGCGGAGATGTGCAGTGACATAACGCGCATGTGCAGCAGCAGGAAATGCAGCAAGTCCATTGGACTTCATAGCATTGTGAAGTTCAAGTCCTGCTGCTGCACAAAAGTGTCCTGGACATTGGACTTGGGGATTTTTCATCCCCTGTGGAGGACTGGAAAAGAGTTTACATTGTCCTGCTGCGTAAGAGCAGCAGCAGGAGGAATCTAGCAAGTACAGGCCAATCAGCCTAACTTCAGTGGCAGGGAATCTAATAGAAACTCTACTAAAAGAGGTACTGATTGATTACCTAGAAGCCCGATGGCTGCAGGACAACAGGCAACATGGGTTCACTGGGGAAAGGTCATGTCAAATCCTGATAGATTTCTTTGACTCTGAGTTGGGAAATAGACCGTGGCAGGGCCTGTCTAGTCTTCAGCAAGGCCTTTAACACTGTACCACACAGATGGCTGATTAAGAAGCGGACAGATTTGGGGATGGGGGTCAAATGGGGATGGGGTCAAAACAGTAAATTGGATTCTCAACTGGCTGACAGATAGGAGGCAGTCAGTCAGTAGCGGTAAATGGCGCACACTGTGAGGACAAGGTGGGGGGGTGACCAGCAGGGTACTGCAGGGTTCAGTGCTGGGAACAGTCCTGTTCAGCATCTTCATAGGAGACATTGCAGAGAAACTGGAGGGGAATACCTGTCTTTTTGCAGATGATGACACCAAGATATGCAATGGGATGGACATCCATGAGGGAGTGGGGACAATGTGCAGGGATCTAGGGAAACTAGAGGAGTGCTAGAAGATATGGTAGTTAGAATTCAGTGCCAGAAAGTGCAAAATGATGCACCTAGGGTACAGGAACCCCAGTGCTGAGTATAGGATGGGGGAAAGTGTTGGCAGGCGCTAAGCAGAAAAGGGACCTCAGGATTATTTCAAAAAACCTCAAGGTGGCTGCGCAGTGTGACAAGACCGTGGACAGGGTCAGTGGGATACTGTGGTTCATAGGGAGGGGCATCATCAGCAGGAGAAAGGAGGTGGTACTGCCATTATGCTGTTTCGGGTAGTGGAATACTGTGTCCAGTTCTGGAGACCATACCTCAGGAAGGACATAGAGTGGAGGCAGTCCAGAGAATGGCAGCCAAGATTGTATAGGGATTGCAAAGAAAGCCCTATGGGGAGAGACTGAGAGAGCTCAGTGTACACTCTGGAGGACAGGAGATCAAGGAGTGACATGATTGAGGCCTTAAGGAAAGATGGCTGCCAGGCTGGGCTGCTGTCAGTTTGGAGCTGTAGTTTGGAGCTTCATTTTTGTAAAATTCTGCTGTTATTACTCCTGTTGGAGTGATTTAGGACAATCCAATACATTTTATTGAATGCCAGTAGGTAGGCTTTCAGTATACGGATTTAAAATCTGTAAGTGCGTCAACATCTGCTAGCAGTAGCATTAGCTTTAGTTAGACTTTGAGGTTTCGGGACAGAGTATAGTTAAGGTCGGGAAGTGAGGTAGTTATGAAGGTAGCTTTTTTATTTTTGAGATAGAACCTTTTACTGTGCAAACAGTTGGGGTGAAAGCATTTGTATTTAATAGCCTTTTCTCGTTCTATAATCTTATTTGTGGATGTACCACTGCATTGTAGTGTGTTTGCAGCATCTGGTTATATCAACATAGTCAAGGAAGATTTTTCAGCTGGGGTAGGATGTCCCGTGGTTTCTGAGCCTGGAAGAAGTCTGTAAGCTTTGGAGTATCGGAGGGAAAGGAATGTTGGTATGCTCGGTCTGGTCCATGGATAGACTGGTGCTGTTTGGTCCAGATTCAGGTGAGCAGGTAAACTGAGAGCTGGGGAAGCTTACAGGTCTCCTTGTGATCCTTCTGTTAGCAGAATGGAAATTGGGACTTCTCTGACAACTGCTGTGGTGTGCTATGGTGTGGTGTAAATCTTTGGCCAGTCACTGTTTTACCTCTCTGGATTTCCTGACTACACGGGAATGTGAAAGGAGTAAGACAGCTGAAGCTGTCTCCTGCCTGTGCAGTTTGAATGGACCCCCTGGGGTGAGAGCACCTGATGATTTTTTCTTTTTTTCCTTTTCTTGGCTATCTTATTTGCTGTCTTAAATCTCCAAAGTAGTGGTGGGAGAGCTGCTGGGGTGAGATGTTTATCTGGATTAAATAGTTGGACTTGTTCTGGTGGCAGCAGAGCCTGACTCTACGTATGAAAGCTGCATTCTGACATTCTGAATGGTGCACAATGACTTCTTTGCACATTATTTGGATTCTCATTGCGATTCATACGTCTCAACCTTTTGTCACTGAATAATGAGGGACAAAGAGGGACACTTACGTTAATAATGAGGGACACATCCTCAAACATGGAGATATCTGTTCATAACACTGTGGGGACCATTGTGTTTACTTATACAAAGTTTATTTTCAATGTAGCATCTTAGAATATTATGACTGTTTGCTTTGAAGCTGTAATTTACAGCACATTGTCTGTGTGTGTAGCGCCTTTTCCATAAGTGGCATATAAAGGGAAAGCAATTTCAAAGAGTGAAATGAGGAGTGTCCCTCTTAATCAGGGTCACTTGAGAAGTATGTTGTGATTTATTACTAGTCATTTGCTGGTTTTTATTGTGGGAGGAAGGGAGGTTTGGGGTAGAGGGCTGTTGGTTATGTGTGTAGGTTAGTGGCCTGTTGGAAGGTGTGTTTGGATAGTTATTGTATTAGCATGGACTTATTGCTTGGATGTGTGTGTTTAGGGCTTAGGGGGAGGGAGGAGATGGTCATTTGCTTTTAGGTGTGGTTTGAGTTCCTTCAAGACTAGGGAATTTTTATTTATTTTATTCATTGAAGTCTCTGAATTACAAAACCTTTGAGCCAGAGGCTCGTTTACAAAGACTCCACGTCCAGGAAAGAGAACAATAGTTGACATGGTACAGGGCAAACAAGTATGCAGGTTACGAAAAATACATGATACATACGGATTACATACACTACTCAGTAAGTGCATAATAAGTGCTGCTAGGTTACATATGTTACAGGGCTATAGTTATTTTATCCATGGTATTTTGCGGTCAGAGAGGAAGACCTTGTCAGTAAACATTGGAGGAACAGGAGACACTGAGATAGAGGGCAGGGTAGAATAATGGAGAGTTCCAGACTCACTTGCGGGAGCAGATAGGTTTTGTAAAGATAGGGGGTATTATCAGGGGGTAGGGGTAGTAAGGTACTAGAGTAAATACGTAAGAAGTGAGAGCTGTAGGGAAGAGAGGGAAGGACTCTGCTGGAGTTAGGTCGGGCACTCACAGCTACTGCAATTCATTAGATGTTGCTAAAGTTTAGCTTTGAAGGGCCCAATTTTGGTGTCAGATTGGAGATCAGGTGGAAGATTATTAAGTCAGGTAGGCACTCTATGAATGAAGGAGCACTGTGCCTGTGTAGTACGGCAGAAGGGGACTTGAAAGGTGGGGTTGGCCTTGCTTCTAGTACAATGGTGGTTATCTGATCTGTTTAGGAGTTGTAACAACTTTGATAGGGCTAGTCCAAGGTTGACTTTCTTCGAAGAGGCAGGTATGGTAGGAGATTCTGCCCTGGAGATTCAACCAGTTTGCTGTAGTATGGAGGTCACAGGTGTTTGTGTAAAGGTGGGAGCCTGTGACTAGGTAGCAGGCTTTAAGGGAAACAGTTAATCTCTTGAGGGTAGTATTGGTGGTAGAGCCATATACTGTTAACCCAAAGTCAATAATTGACAGGATGGAGCTAGTAATGGCAAGGTGAAGTGCTTCTTGGGACATGCTCTGGCTGTGTCTGTACAGAATCCCTATCCTGATGCTTATTGCTTTGGAGATTGTTTAAATGATCATTGTAGGAGAGGTGACTGCCTAGTGTTATGCCAAGATATTTGAAGTTTCAGACTTGTTCAAGGGGTGTGTTAAGGTTAGTAATACATAGTTGGGCATTTTTATGCTTGTTGTGAGGACTGGCTAAGAGCATCACTTCCGTTTTTGCATAGTTCAGAATTAGTTTCTGATGGGAGAATCGGGACTCAGCTGCAGTGAAACTTTCTTGCAGGCTGCTGATGAGAGGTAGAGAATCATGCTGGCTGGTGTAGAGCACAGCATCATCCACTTAAAGGAGTAGGTTGGTAGGGCAGACTTGGGGGAGGGTATTAACACTTGCTGTGCCATGGACTGATATATCAGTCCAGAAGTCCTATACGTTCTAATTCTGTTGGCAGCTTATGGGTTAAGGTAGAGGCTGAATAGGAGAGACCCAGGATTGAGCCTTGTGGAACTCCAGAGTGTACTGGGTGGCTGACTGAGAGTGTGTCCAGTATTTTCACTCTTTGGGTTCTGCCCTCCAGGTAACTTTGAAACCATACAGTGATGCTGTGTGAGAGCTCAAGGGTGGATAAGGACCTGAGTAGTAGGGTGTGGCGAACGGTATAGAACGCCTTAGTGAGGTCAGTTAAACTGACCCCGCAAGGTGTCCACGATTTACTGACTTATGGATGAAATCTGCTTAATCTAGTAGGGCAGTGGTGGTGCTGTGGCCTTTTCTAAAGCTGTGTTATTGGGCACATTGTATATTGTAGGTGGCAAGGTAGTTAGTCAGCTGATCTTGGGTGGCAAGGTAGTCAGTCAGCTGATCTGCAACAGTTCGCTCTAATGCATTAGAGAGGGGTGGCAGAATGGAGATCAGACAATAGTGTATGACCCTGTCATCGCTTTTGTGCGCGGGTGTCACAATAGCTGCTTTCCACACCAATGGGAATTGGCCATGATAGAGGAATTGGTTAAGCATCCTGGTGAGTTGTTTCAAGACCGAGTCAAGGGTGAGGCGGAGCAATTTAAGATCTAGGGTGTCACCACTAAATCTAGATTTGCTAAGGGCATGCAGTAAGCATTTTTTAGCTATCGTGGTAGTTATTGAAGTAGAAAGGGGGTGCATTCGCGGGCGTATTCACTTTAGTGTCATTGTGCTGACAAGGAGGATCTTCAAAGAAGTTGGGAGGTAGGGGGGCCGCTATTGAGCACTTCTACTGAATAGACATGGCTCCCACCTGCTCTACAGATGATTGATATAAACTTAGATTTATTACAGCTCCAAGGAGTTTTGAATAAAATAATTGGTACCTCTGGATTCCTGACATTGGACTGTGGCTTTGGATACCTAATTTGACCATGGGCCAAACGAATAAAAACGGGCTTGGAAGTGCAAAAAATCGGGCCATAGTAGAGCAACAGGCCTCATCCAGTTCGACAGCTCTCGGTTCCTGTGAGCCACCCTGGAAGGCTCTACAGGCAGCCATGCAGGTCATATATGGAAAGGTGGAGTCGGTCTTGCAGTGACTGGGGGAGCAAGATTTAAAAACTGAGGCTGCCACTAAAACCACATCCCTGGCTGAATCCCAGGCAGTAAAAGCCATGTCGACAGCAGCTAAATTAGTTCAAGAAAATGGGCAGCTCCGTTACCGTCTAGAAGCATTAGAAAATGCATCCAGGGCACCAAATGTTAGAATTATCGGACTGCCGGAGAGGACCGAAAACCCTGACTTCCTTTCCTTCCTGAAAGTTTGGCTCCCTACTGCATTACATTTGGAACAGGACTTGGAGATACATTTTATCAAGGCCTACCGAATATCCCCTCGCTCTGCAGGAGCGCAAAAAGAATTTCCCGAATTGCACTGTTGATGACTGCGAGTTCAGCTGTGAAAGAAAGAATTCTTCAAGCGGACAGAAATTCAGACCATCTTAATTTCGAGGGGCATACCTTGCATTGCTTTCTGGATCTCTCCTATGCTACAAGGACCTGCAGAAAACGATTTGATGGGGTCCGTGCCACTCTTAGGAGTCTGGGAGTGGCCCATTCCTTAATGATGCCCGCACACCTGAGAATCTTTTACGGGGGGCCATACGTTTCAATTCACCGACCCGGGAGAAGCAGGCAAACGCATGCAGCAGATTCAACGGGAGTTTGAGGCCTCAGAAGCTGCGACTAGAACTGTAGCTGAATCGGATCAGGAATGTGAGGATGACGATACCTGAAGGGGGTAAAGTACAGAATTGAATGCTCAGAGTTCATTGTAGCAGCGTAGACTTTTCGTCATATCAACAACCCTGAAATGAGACTTTTAGTTTTAAAATATTATTGAACTGGATATCCTTATGAGACCGTAGAGCTTAAAACATGCTGTGTTTACACAAAATGGAGGGTTTCATACTTTCCAGTTATTTGTCGTGTTTGGTTTAAGTTTTTTATTATTATTAATCTGTTTAACTAACTGGGAATGTTCAGGTCTCCATGATATGCTGTAGTGGCTTGAGATGTTGATTTCAAGTTGTTAGTGTGTGGGGGCACACTTACATTTTAGGACTCCCATGTTCGGTTAAGGGGTCTAATCAACACTGGATGTTGAATTTTTTTTAATTCTTCAGACTACAATATTTGGACTGACCACCTGTCATGTGGAAGTGTAGCTTTTAGGGACTTCTAAACATGGAACGCTAGTTTAGCATAGTTGCAATACCCCCAAATCCATAATCTGTCTAGATTAAGATATTCTTTTGCTACTAGTTCTTCCTGTATTAATCTATCGATATCTGACTAATGTAACATGAAACTCTGTGTTTAAGAGAAATCAATAAACATAAAGTTAAAAAAAAAAAAAAAAGTTGAGAGGGAGTACTCCACTCAGGTCATTGAAAGCAGTATCGAAAATATCTGCTATTTCTTTAGGGTCCTGAGTGGTAACACCATTAAAAGTGAGCACTGTGGGAGGGAATTTATTGGGCTTGCCCATGAGATTATGTTCTCCCAGAATTTTTTGCTGTTACCCCCAGGAGTTAGAGAATTGGTCTTGGAAGTGGGTGATTTTGGCAAGGCATACTGCATAGGTGTAGGGATTCCTGGCCTTCTTGTAGTGCTGCCAGTCTCTTGTTTTTTTTGTGGCATACTCTACGTGCCAGACAGAGGAGATCCTGGGATGCCATGAGACTTAAGGGGGCGCCGTAATCCAGGGGTTGCTGACTGACTTACACTTCATTTTTCTGAAGTTAGCAAATTTATCACATGCTCTGTTGAAAATGGAGATGAAGTGCACTAGTGCCAGGTCAACACTTGATGCTGTGTTAATTAGTGACCAGTTACACACATGCAGGTGTTCTTGAAATTGTTCAAGTTGCCCTCGCTTTAATACACGCTGGTAGGACAGTTTATTAGGGTGTCTAGGAAACTGGCATAATCACTGACACGTGATTGAGGAGTGGTTGCTGAGGGAGTCAGGCATGACCTCGGTGTCCTTAATTCTTTCCGGGTGGTTTGTGAGGATGAGGTCTAAAAGGGTATGGGTACCGGGTTTGGTTCTGTAGTTTTGCCTAGTGAGGGTTTGGACCTGTTGAATAAGGCCAGCAGCTGCAGTGGCATCCTTGAAGGGGCCAGCTTCAGGTGCTTGTCAGTTGATGTTGAAATCTCCAAGTGCGATAAAGTGTGAATTGTTTGCTTAAGCCAGCTATAGGCTAACGTCCTCAACACAATGGAGAGATTTCACCTGGAAATGTCGTATGAGATAGTTTTGGATGCTGGCAGTCCAGATTACATATATGGGCCCTCATGTGGGGAGTTGTTTGAGGGGGTGCAGGGAGGGGAAGGCTAACACCCCATATTTTTGTATTTATTTACCTTTCCTGCCCTTGCACCGTATTGCAGGATATCCAGGACACTTTCAATAAAATCTTTGCAGAACAGGACTTGATTACTCCCTCACTGGTCTTCCTTTTGATTCCGCTGAGTGGCATCAGACGACAAGTACTGAAACAACTTCTAATATTGATTTTAGCAGCTAAGAAAGCAGTTATTAAAATGTAATTGCAGAAAAATCCTCCGCTGAGATCACACAGGATGGCAGTGGTTACAACCATATACAGAATGGAAACCCTGACAGCCTCCATACGGGGTGAACAAGCTAAGAATGAGGAATTTTGGAGGAGATGCATACTTTATCAGATGGTGGTGGATTCAGAATTTGTTCCATAATTATGCTGTGTGGGTTGAAGGGTAGGGAGCATGAGACTGGGTCTCTCAGGTTCTTAACTGGGGAATTTATTTCTCATGATGACATGCAGTTGCCTGAGAGAGAGAGAGAGAGAGAGATGGGTCCAATGGGAGGAGATGCAATACACTATGAAATGTAGATGTTTTGAGCTTGTATGCTCATCATAGCGCACTGGTATTCCAGCCATTGTATTTTTTCATTTCTGATTATCCACACTGTTGTTGATGTTCTGCTCTTTTGTAAAACTGCAGGGAGTTGTTTTGGTTGTGGCTGGAGCAGCTGGTGTAATTATGCGTTTGGTTCTCAGGCCCTGCAGGTAGGGTTGTCACGGTATTCCAGTGTGACGGTATACCGCGGTTTGAAACCGTATGGTATAGACACAGTGACAGTTTTCCAACCCACGTTAACCATTGCTCACGGTAAACCGCAGTATGTGCCGATCAACCTTGTTTCCTGGAGTGTGAAAGGGGTGCAGACGTGCAGTACATGGGCAGCAGTATGCCCTTTGAAAAGCTTTTTTTTTCCTTTTCTCGTGATTCAGTTGGTGGAGATGGAGGGAGCTCTGCCAGTCCCTTTCCACTATCTGAAAGTGGGAGTTCTTCAGTGTGATCTGTGTGCATGCTTCACGTGCCGGGGGAGAGAAATCCAGAAGGAGCAGCAAGGACAGAGGAGCTAGTTTGAGACCAGGAGTGCACTAGTGAAGCACGGGTACTAAGTTTAGGCCCACTAACCGCACAGAGGCAGTTTTTGTAGTCCAACTGACGGACCCTGTTCGCAACTGAAGGCCGATCCCACCCTGACATCTCCCTGCATCCTCAGAGTCCCTCCCCAAGTCCCCAGGCCACATGAGAGAGTTGGAGCAACGGAGTGAGAACCTGGTCCAGCTGGTGGTGAGTTGAGAGAGTCGACGAGGAGAGGACTGTAGGAGCCTGAGGCTACCTTGCTCCTACCCAGGCCAGTTCTTCTTGTTCTTTTATTTATACAAAAGTGGGGTGGGTAAAACGGCCACAGGTGGCGGCACACTAGTGATGGCAGTGCCATTAACTCTGGAGGAGTCGGGGAATGGAGGCCAAGGGAATCGGGAAATTATAATGTATCTATTGCTGTCCTGTTGTGTTGTATGATTATGTGCATCCTTCTGAAATCCCTACTATCCTTGTTGGGAAGGGAAACCTAGCATGATGTTGAACGAAGTTAGTTAAGGCTTGTTTTAACTTGTGTAAACGTGTAATGTATATACCATTCCATCATTGTAAAATAAATTTGAGAGACCCAGAGGAGGATTTAAGTTCATTGAGATTGGGTGGGTTTGGAGGGGAATAATACTTGAATTTGGAGGAGGAGGATGATGATGGTGGAATCTGACATGGTGGCTCCTTGGTGGGAATTGGTAGGAAAGGGAAAACCTGGCCTAATTTAAATGTGAGGGATTATATTAGAGAATGGGAAATTAGCAGTTTATTATTGCCTTCCTGATTGAATTTTGAAAACAAGAGCATCTTTGGCACTGCAGCAAGCAGTGCAGCAGGCACACGTGATGCACTAAGTCACTGGCTGGCATCATTCATGACTATAGGGACAGGGAGGGAGCTGTATGGATTGGAGTTGATTGGGGGGGTGATTGGCTGAAACTGAATGGATCCAGTCCAGTTGGTGGAAATGGGAATTGGGAAACCTGACCTGACATTGAATTGAAAAACAAAAATGCTTTCCCCATCCCAAAGGTGCCATGCCAGCTGCCCAGTGCCCACTGTCTCTCTGACAGTGCCAGTACCCATAGGGAGAATGGCTGACTGAGATTAGAATAGAAAACAATGCATGACATTGGAAGTTGGAAGGCATTGGCTGGTGCTAGCAACGTGGTGGGCAGTGGCCGGTGGGTGGCAGTGGCATGGCAGCACTGTCACGCGCTGCACTTTATCTAGTAGTTTTTTAATTTTTTAAATGTCACCAGTCAGACAGAGAGTCAAATTGAAGGTGTAGGGGAGCATTACAGGTTAAATAAACTTACAGCGAGCTGAGCTGATGCATCAGGCAGCAGTGCAGTTGCGCATCACATTCACAGTTCAGGTCGACTCAAGTGACGAGTCACACAAGTAGTGTCCGGCTAAGCTCAGCTGCCTGCCCACCAGTGTGCCACTGCCAGTGCCCGATGCCATCATGATTGCTTTGCTTGCGTTGCTATAGTCCAGACTAGTGACTTGGCTGGCAGGCTCACTAGTCTTGGTGGCAGTGGCACAGGCACTGGCAGACTGGCACTGCAGTGCATCTGCTGCTGTTTGTTTTGTTATGTTTCTGCTTCTGTGATTTCATTGCCAATTAAGCTAGCCCATCTCTCTCAGATGCCAAATGCCATCCTCCTCCCAGCATGCCAAAAACCAAGCCAGTGGGGGCCTGGGCTAGTGTTGTGGTGAGTGTGCGACTGTGCGTGACCGCATGTCCCTGCCTGGTCATGATCAGGTGGGTCAAGTGGAATCATCACGCCACCCCAGGGTTGGCGAGTGGGGACGACCACGTGGTGTTGGTCACTGTGTCCTTGGTTGTGTGTGTGTGGTCACACAAGTCCGATGAGGTCAGGTGGTCATGGTCAGGTCTGCTCAGTCAGTGCCACTGCCAGCAGTGGTACCCATTTGATTTGTCAGCAACTGCAGCAGTGAGTCAGTTAATTTTTCTAAGTAGCTGTAGCCTGTTGCCGGTCGTCTCATCATCTCATTTGTTTTGTTTCAACTTCATGAGCTGCTGAAAATTTAATCTTTCTTATTGTTAAGTTACATAAGGTAGGTAACCACCAGACTTGGTATTGTAATTGTAGGACTAGGAGTCGAATAAATCTATCTATCTTGAAATATGGCAGATGTGGAGTTGGTACTGTTATTGGAAGAGTTGCAGCAGCAGGAGGAAAGCCAGAATCAGAGTAGTAGTCAGAGCCAGAGCTGTGACGTTGACACGACTCGGCAACAGTGTCAGATCTCCCCACCTCTTTCTCCTGTCTCTGAGACCCAGAAAGAGTCTGATGGGAAAGTGGATGAAAACTGTGAGCTTTTCTCGCCCAGAAAAATAATAAAATCCACAGTGTGGACCTACTTTGGTTACAGAAAAAATAGTGATGGTATCGTGCATGAGGATGAGAAGCCTATCTGCCATACGTGCAAAACAAGAGTTGCAGCTCATGGAGGGAACACTTCCAATTTGTTTACCCACCTGTGAGATTGTCACCCACTTCAATACAGAGAAGCTCAGGTATCAGCCCGGTTGGTTTCTGACTAGTGATTTTGAATTGAACTAACTAAATTGTTATCGTTCTCGGAGAGAAAAACAGAATAGAATAGTAAGTGGATAGGGTTGAGCAGCCGGGGCCACTGCTCAGCTGCCCAGTGGTGCCCAACTGTCCGCCCATGCCCACCCACTGCTTGGGGGGGGCAACCAGGGAGGGGAAGGGACATGACTATTAGGTATGAAATCCGAATTAGGGAGGGTCATCGGGGACCAGTGGACATGTGCACCTGCATGGTGTACTTGGGTGGTGTCGTGGGGTGCTGGCTGCACTGCCGGCTCTGGGTATTAAGGTTCAGGAATTGGGATTTGGATCTCATCGGTTGGTGGAATTGATAGGATATATACCAACTCCAAGTAGTTCATGGTTGGACTTGGGTCATGATGGGAGTGGGAGGAGAAATGGGATCATGGTCTGTTCTGGGTGGGTGGGAGGCAGAGCCAGAGGCTGGGTCTGGGATCGAGAGAGGGATGATGACAGGGCAGGACAGTAGGACACACAGAGACATGAGGAGTCAGGATGAGTGAATGACAGCAGCCAGCAGCACAGTCATTCTTTCTACAGCAGAGTCGGGACTTGGAGGGAGTGGGACCACGGATGTAGTGGTAGTGGCAGCTGCCCATGCCCACTGGAGTTAGGAGGATTAGGAAATGGGGGAGGACCCCCCTGTATCCCCCACCAGTGTCACCCTACTACCACTTCACAGTAGTGCTGCAGTGCCACTGCAGTCCATGCCATGCACACCTATCGTGACATAACAGACAGACAATGCAGTAGTATTGTGATGTGTGAGTGGTAGAAAACACTTTTGGTGGGACGGGTGTCCTCCTGTTTCTTATTGTGGCCACGGCCCACTGGCACGGGTCTGGGAGCCATGCTGCCTGCTACACTCTGTGGGGGGGGTGTCACTGTAGAAAGAATGATTGTTCTGTCCTTTTTTTCCCTGGCCCGACTCGTCCTCTGTGTGTGTGGTGGTGTTGGTGGTGTTGTTGTCCTTTCTGATGAGTCCTCCAGTGAAGTTGTCAACTCATACTGAGATGTCCCTCCTCTTGCTCCAGAGTCCTCCCAGCTACCCAGTCACCCAAACCATCCATGATTCATCATTCCATGATGATTCAAGATTCCAAAATGAATCATCCAGTGTAATGATGATTTTCTAATTCAGCTGCTAATGCTTAGTTATTGCCCACTGCTGCCCTTTCCTTGCCCATTTATGCCTATTGACCTTGCCCTGGCTGCTGAGCCATTACTGTTTTGTGAAAGTGAAGTGAAGTCGTAGAGAACTGTGATGCATACTCAGTGATAGTTTAGTTAGTTATCAAATTGCTTTCTTGTGTTTTAATTTTAGAGTAGTGGAGTGAGTGCTAGTCCTGAATTAGGAGGACGGCCAAGTGGTGGTGGCGGCAGCACTGGCAGTGGCGGGGGTAGTCGTCGTCAAAATGGTGCAAAACTAGATGCTAGCTAGCCAAGTTTGGTTGCAGTTTTTGAAAGAGGGAAAAAATTTGATGCGAGTTCTAAGCAGGCCCTGGAAATTAATGCAGCAGTGGCTTAGTTTTTGGCTAAAGACATGCTGCCATTCCACGTAGTAGAAAAGCCTGGCTTCTGTAAATTGCTGCAGAAATTAAACCCTAAATATCACCTGCCATCCAGAGCTTATTTCACTGGTAGAGGTGCCGAAGTTATTCAATGAAGTAAAAATGCAAGTTGAAAAATCATTGGTGGGTGCAACATGGCATGCTGCCACTACTGATATGTGGACTAGTCATGACTGAGCTGGTGAGCCATACATGAGTTTAACAGTGCATTACATTACTTCTGATTGGAAAATCAAGCCTCACTGTGTGGAGACCACATTCGTACCACAGGATCACACGTCTGAAAATATAATTGAAATCTTTCAAGGCATGCTTGATGAGTAGAAAATCAGCAGAAACAGACTAGCCGCTTTAACTACAGATAATGGAGCTAACACGAAGAAGGCATTCAGGGAGCTGCTTGCTGAGGTTACTTGGCTAAGTTGCTTTGGCCATAACTTAAACTTGGGTATCGGAAAGGCTCTAAAGATCAGTAAAGTTGATGCTGCCATCAGAGCTTGCAGACATCTTGTGCAAGGTATCAGCAGAAGTTGGAAGAAAACACCAGCTCTGAAAGCTAAACAGGCAGACTTGGGTCTTCCTCAACACTCTCTGATTCATGATGTCGTCACATGGTGGGGCTCCACATATGACAGGGTATCAAGATTTCTGCAGCAACAACAAGCAGTGTGCGCTTTTCTTGTATCTGACAAACACCTGGCACTTAATGCCTAAAGATACAGACGTCGGTATTCTTGAAGATGTAAGTTGGGTGCTTGGACCACTGAAGGATTTCATGGACTCTCTTGGTGCTGATAAGCATGTCACAATGTCTGCCCTGAAACCAGTACTGCATCATCTTATGAATGACTTGTTGACGCCCTTACCTGAAGACAGCACTCTGAAAAAGCAAATGAAACTCGCTATCAGGACTGATTTGGGTATCCGTTATTCGTGTGAATACAAACAAAAAATAATTGACATCTCCTGTTTCCTGGACCCAAGATTTAAAGCTTTCTTTAGCGATGACAAAGACTCTGTAGTGGGCTTCATACATGAAGAAGTCATGTTTTGCTACACTGATGATCACCTCGTGGACTGTGTCTCTGATGATGACCCCCAGCCCCTGCCCATCCCATCTTCTTACCATAGTGCCTGTGCCAGTCCCATAACCCCCAAATGTACCTGTTGGTCCTGCTAATGCCATTGCTGGCACTGGCATCAACGTCAGTGGCGACCGTGTCACTGAGGAACAGTCATCATTTTGTTCTGTGAGTAAAGCTAATGGGGAGGCGCACCTGGAGCAGCAGCAGTTTACTGAAGAAGATCCTGGTTTGTCTCCCGATCATCACTCTCGTGAATCTGATTCAGACTCAGAAATGAGACCACCACCTACTCCACGACGAGCATGACTGCCAGTGCCACCAACACCCACAGTACAGGGAAAGGGAAGGAAGAGGTCGAGGACAAGTTTAGGTTCATCATCATCATCATCATCATCATCATCTAGCTCTTCTGCTTATGCCACAGGAGGCACATTATCCAAATCCATATCGAGTCAGCAGCAAAACCCAAGTCTTAGTCTACCTCCTTCTTTTACAGCAACGGCTGCACAACAAATGGTGGTAAAACCTAAAGGATTAGCTGACCTACTAAGGCAGATTACAGACAAACGATTGTCAGTGGAAGGGTGTAATGATGAGGGCATCACACTGGACATCAAAGTCAAAAATGAAATCTCTCACTATTTAGCATTGCCATGTCTGCACACAGACGGCGAACCATTACAGTGGTGGAGTGAACATGCCACAGAACTGCCACTGTTGTCGAACTTAACAAGAAAATACCTATGCATTCCTGCAACACTCATACCATCTGAGAGACTTGTCAGCTCCAGTGGTCAAATTCTCATACCATTTTGTTCAAGACTATCCTCAGATAAAGTTAACATGCTTGTCTTCCTCCACAGGAACTTACCCTGATTACTCTGACTGATGACCAGTCCAGACTTAGACTAGTTAACTCCTACCACACGACCACATTAAACATGTTGTTGTGTGGAATTTTGAATGAATGAATGAATCTTGTATCTGATATGATTTGGTAGGGCAGGCCAGGCCACATAGGCACTGCCACTGCAGCAGTTGCACCACAGTCCTATCTAGTAGTACCTTTCTTGTTCAAACTAAGTTGGGGGGATGGGGGAACTGAACCATAGTACTGGTCTGGAATCATGATGGGTGATGTCTCAGTCTGATGTAATTTAAAGTTGCAATTTGGTCTTGGTCAGCAGTCCGGTCCAGTCGCTGAGTCGCTCAGTCCTCTCAACTCTCGCTTTCATTCCTCTGTGTCATGTGACATGTCTGTCGTGTGGGACTCGGTGTGACTGTTATTTACAGACTGAACTGCAGACTGAGCAGCACTGCTGGGAGTGGGAAGGCAGGGTACATTAGTACTGTGGGCCCCTGAGTGAGCACCGCACCTGGTCGGACCCATCCATATCATCAATCAAATCAAGGTTCAGTTATTAAGTTTTCAGTTCACTCATGTATATCTTCTCATGATCTGTTCTCACCCATTGTATGAGGGTACAATTTTCAAAATGCAAATAATGCATCATGTTCCTTGATGAGGTTTACTTTATATTTGATATCTATATTGTTTCAGCATGGGCACGGCATCAGGGCAGTGGCAGTGCTGACCAGGTTGGCCAGCAATGGATGGGCATTTTGTGCTATACTTACTACTGGGCAGTGGGGGCAGGGGCGCTGGGCCTGGGGTGGTCGGATGGACGTAGTTGACAGTATGCTTGAGAGGCAGTGGGGACTGGGGAAAGTGGGCTGGGTAGGACAGGTAGACTGGAAGAGCACTGCACTTGTACTTTTATAACTTAAGTGTTTGCAGATCTGCAAGAGCTACAGATGCAGCTGTGCAGGCTGCAGCACAGTCAAGTGTTTCTGCTGCTGCTGTAGCAGCAGTGTACTACTACGCTACTGCTGCTGATGAAGCTCGTACTTGGTGGTGCTTGAGTGAGTCGCACAGCAAGCAGAGACACAGTGAAGCTAATCATCATGCGGTTACGATTTGAAAGTGCAGCAGTGCAGATATGGGGTGGGGTGGGTCTGGGTCATTGTATCATTCGTGGTCACCGACACCAGCATCCCATTCCCAGTACCTCCTATAGCTGGCCCAAGCCAGTTGGGCTAGAGTGCTGGCAGCTGGGCTATCCCATTCCAAAATTCAATATGTGCCCAACACTGCCCCCACAGTACTGTCCAGCAGTCCAGCCTCACACTGTCTGACTCGGATGAATCGAGACATGATGTGAACACATCATTTGCTTATTTGCCTAATGTAGTTGTTTGTTGATGACCGTTGTTGCTTGTTTTTGTCTTAACCATTTCTCTCTCAGGCTCAGCCAGCTTAGTACAGCAGCAGGGTTATTTAGCAGCAGCATGCAGGCACCAGGCAGGCAAAGCTACTGCATCATTAGTGAGTGTAGCTGACTGGCAGTGCAGGCAGTCTTCCTTGTTCGTTCAAGTTGTGTGGCTAATGTGACGTGACGTATCTGCTCTCTACTGCACTGCTACAGATTTTTATAGCAAGGTAAGGTTGGGTGTCCTCACCTGTTCAGTCCATGAGTGGACAGTGGACTAATGATGTTGGTTGAACTTGAGAGAGCTTGACTTCTTCAACTAAACTTAAGTCAGTCGTTTGACTTCTTCCTTCATTTTTTGAATTTTCAATGTTCAGTTTCAGTAAGTTTTTTAGTCATCATCATCATCATCACCACGTAATTTGTGTATGACACACACACACACACACACAGTGCCACACAAGGCATACAGAGGCCAAGTGAGTATTAAGCTACTGGGGAGTGACACTTATAACTGTTCCTTAATGGCAAATGGTGAGGACAGGCTGTGTGCAACTGAGCACAAAACTGTCAGTGAGCTAGTGCGAGTGTGACTAGCTGCATCACTCAGTGAGTGCAGTAGTGCACAATGCATAGTCACGGACTGTGCTTGCCTTGTGCAGTGTGCAACTGCACACTGAGTCTCTGCTCAGTGCAGTGCAGTACACATTGAATGCGGCAGCCTTGCACAAAATGCCGTACTTTTAAATGTGCACAGATCTGCACACCATTATTATTCTCTCCTCTGTTCTTTTGGAACAGGAACAGAAAATGATGCAGTACTGGTTTCAGAGGGAGTGACATGATGATGACATCCCTGTTCCTTCCAGAGAAGTTGAACGACAACTAAACACTCATTTGTTGTTGTTTGGACTTGAGCAATAGGCATGTAATGGGGAAGAGGGAGGGATTCGGCAGCAGCACCCAGGCCCAGCATCAAAATTCTGTTATGTTACAGTGTTACTAGCAGTGTTAACAACTTAACACAATGTGTCTCTGTCTCATGTCATATTGTAATGATCATCATCATGTATGTTACATGTTCTTATCTACAGGGTATTGGGTAACAAACTGTCTGTGGTTGGGGACAGGGTGGCTGTCACTGACTCATCATCACCGACGTGTGTTGTGTGGGCAGACTCAGAGTCGTCGTCATTGTCAGTCACCTTACTGGCGGCAGGGTCTGTGAGCGACAGATGATCATGAGACAGCAGTGATCATTTCATTGACATTACTGTTACTGTGCTGCTGTGCTCTGTTTTAAGTGATCATGCGTGTTCATGTTCATTCAGAATCATTGTAAAAATAGACAGTAAGTAGATAGTCTTGTAAGTCTGTCAGAGGAACAAAACTGTAAAGGTTAGTCAGATAGAGAATGGAATATACACACCAAGAACTTTTTCAGGTACATTTTTTATTGTTTAGTTATAATACCACAAAAATTTGATTTATCGTGATGCCAAATGCCATTTGCAAAACATGCAGTTTTAGTGATTGATAAGAACTGGCAGGCACTAGTCTGTTCCTTCAGTTTTCATTCCCAGTTGTTCCCAAAGCCCCTTCATCTGTCCGATTCTGCAACAGTTACTGCTGTGCAGTACACCTGCAGTGTAGTGATTAGAATAAGTAATTTTTATTTGACGCTCACCTTCCAACACACGCCATATGGATGGAGTGCACTCTCCGCTTAGTAATCCAAATTCTCTCTCTGACTCTGACATCTGTTGCTGTTGCTTTCTGAATTCTGACTCAGAGTCTGAGTCCTCTTCCTCTCCCTGTCCTCCTGATGTGATTTGTGATAAGTGACTACTTTGTACTCTGCACTGGCAATGGCAATTCAGCTGAGCTCGCACACTTAGTGAAGTTGCTGTCTCTTCTTGTCTCTCTTCTGCTAATCTTGTCTGCTTGATGCCCCCCCTTCCCAGAGTCCCTCCAGTAGTCTAGTTCCACTGGGGAACACTTCCTGTCTCTGCTCACTTGACAGCTGGCTGACACCTCCACTATAGTGGTCCCTGGGACAGAGTGAGTCTGACTCCTGCCGAGTCCTCCTCTCTGACTCTTGTCATCTGTGTCACAAAAGTTTGGCTCAGGCTGGCTCAACTGAGCTCTTGGCTGACTGTGGCTGGGGGCTGCCTGAAACAAAATCAATAAGACAAATTACTCTATTGCATTCATAATTAGCCATATTAACAATAGCATAGCTGCTAGCTTAACAATCACAGTCACATCCAGTTTCACTCTGTCAGCACTAGTCGCAGCAGCCACCAAACATGGCATTGAGGAGATATAGGCTAATTCCTTTAATGCCACCCTGATGACCCAGGACTCCAGTCCTTCTGACTCACTCTCATCATGTCATCAATCACGGCTCATGAGTCACGACTTCAGTCTTGATTTATTTGACTCATGACGAGTCTTGAGTCCAAGGCAGCATCTGACAGCATGTTCGGGTCACTTCGTGTGGCGGGGGCTAGCTAAGAACAAACCCTTGGGAAATACTAGTCTATAAATTCCTAATTACTTATTATAGCTAAGCTAGTAGTAGTAGTACTTTAAAAAACAAACAAAAAAACAGCCAGTGCGTGCCTGCCACTGCCATGATGACATGGGCCTGGCACTGAGGATATATGAGCTGATTCCTTTAATGCAAAATTGGACTCATGTCACGTCACATGACACGACTCGACTCACCACAATATGGCATGATTCACTCACTCAACCCAAGCAAGTCAAACAAGCTTTATTAACTCACATTTACATTGGCTCACGACTTCAGCTGGAGGCTACTATAGTGTAGCTGTTTACTTAGCTAAATATCTATTACCAAAAAAAGCATCCAGGTGAGCCACTGCCGATCATGGCATTTGGGATATATAGGCTGATTCCTTTAAATGCCACCACGGCGACGGTGCCAAGCCAGCTCTGACAGTTGGTTCAGCTCAGCTGTTTGCCTCTGGCGGCTGTTGCCTTGCCTTGGAGGACTCAGACTCGGCGTAGTCACTCTGACTTGGACACAGTGAGTGGCAGTAGCGTGGCGAGTCACTTGTCTGCATTACAGGCAGGAGTTGTGTCAGACTCGGACAGTGTGGTTGTGGTCTGGTAGGGTAGGGTTAGGGACTGGTACTTTGGTACAAATTAAAAGTAATTATGAACCTCTTTCCAAATTTATTTGCACTAGTAGTACAACTTATTGTTACTTTTTATTACTAGTCTAACTTCACTTGAAGGGACTGGGTTTGGGAGGGAGCCCGAGGCTGTAAGTGAGGAGGACAGAGGAGGATGGAGGTACACTCCGCCTAGGTCCTAGCCTACCATAGCCAGACAGTGAGCCTTGATTTTTCCAATCAGAAATGTTCTAATTCTGTTAGTACTAGTAGTAGTACTGCTGTTGCTGTGCCTGCTTCTAAGGCTAGCAGTAGCAGTACAGAACAGCACACTTTCGGTGAAGTGCAACTCTGTCCTGCATCAGTGCTTCTGCTCTGCAACTGTAGTCTACTCAGTCTGCAGTGCACCACCATCAGAAGTGGATGGAGTGAGTGTGTGGAGGAGTAGTCTGTGGACGGACAACTGTACATGGACATTTCTTTTATTATCTCTCACCTATCTAGACTGCAAGTTAAGAAGGACAATTTCACATTACATTAACAAAAATGTAAATCAGACGACCGACTTATTACTCATACTCACACAGTGTGCTTGTGCTGCTGTTTTTGTATGGTATGGTTCTGGTAGGGTACTTTTGGACTTGGTATTGGTTAATGTGGTACTTGGTAGTAGGTGTAGGTATTGTGTGGTACTGCATTTGTGCTGCTGTAAGCTAAGACAAGAGTACACTAAACAAACACTTTACTATAATGTATGTCTATGTCATGTCGCTTCACTTGTCTGCTCCAATGAAATGGAAAGAATTAATAAATACTTATAGTGCTCGAAGCTCCATGCTCATCATCAGGTCAGGAGGAATGTGACTTCCAGTCAATAAAAAATGTATTTCTTTTGCATAAACTTGACTCATTATCTTTCCTCTCATTAAATTCAAGACGCCAGCCCACACACACAGCTTCCTCCTGGAGCAGGACAGAAGCGAGCGCCGTAAGAGGTAATTGACTACCTCCAGCAGCAGCACCCTTGCGAGGGGGGTTAGCCTGTCACTGCCACACCCACCCAAGCTCGTCACTTCATATATAGGAACTGTCTTGTGACATCACTTTCTGTCAGTAGTTATACTTCACTTTAAGTCAGTAGTTATACTTCACTTTCTCTCAGTAGTTATACTAAGTCCCCACTTTTCCATTTGCAGGTTATACCTGCTTGCCAGTAGAGGGACCTTCTGCCTGTCACCTCTATCTCCCTGCCTGAACTCCTCTTCCTCCTACTTCCTAATAACCCTCTAGGTGCTCCCACTACTCCTCTACCTTACTCTCCTCATGCTCTGCCCCCACCTCACTCTGTGTCCAACCCCCTGACTGCCCTACATACTGATCCCCCTCCCTTGCCTGAACTGCTGAATCCCATCTGCCCCTCACTAACCCTCAATAACCACTAGGAGTCACTATTTCCACCTCTAATCTGCCTCTAACCCAGCCTCACTAAGTCCACCCAGTGCTTGGAACCCCATCCCACCTAGGCCCCAGATCACCAGCCCCTCTGGGGTCCTGAATCCTGCACCCTGTGCACCAAAGTCCGTGACACTACCACTACTCCAAAGTGGTATCCACGCTTTCTGAAGGGCAGCTTACATACTTATACCATTCTGCCCAACTGCCCCTCTGGCACCATGTCCGTTCACCTCCTCCTCAAATGTCTCCCCCTCATTACCATACTAGTTCCTACCTCCCATAATTGATCCCACCCCCAGACCATATGAGCCCGCACCTTTGCCTCTCTCCGGATTAGCCCAACCCTCCCATGCTGGCCAATTACCCTGGTCCCCAGCACCCACCTCCTAGCCACCCCCCCCTGCTACAGACTACCCTGGCTCCTCATGGACTCACCTCTTCCTCGCATTCCCTGCCTTTCAAACCCTGCCCATCCCCTCTTTTCTCAAGGCCCACTCCGCACCTAAGCATATCCCCAAAAAGTTTACATACTGTCACCCCCTGGTCAGGACTCTGATCTTACTACTACTCCTGTCCAGTAATATACACCCAAACCCTAACCCTGGCCCTGCTCCCTCCAGACCACCATCTAAGTTCTCTGGCCTCTGCATTGCCTCCCTTAATGTTTGCAGCCTCCTGAAAAAGTTTGCTGCTCTCCAGTGCTGGATCATGCTACATCAGCCTGACATTATAGCTACAGTAGAAACCTGGCTGTCCAAGTCTACCCCTGACTCCTTTGTCTCCCTCCTAGGTTATACTCTATACCATGAGGATCGTGCAGGTAAATGCGGGGGTGGTTGCGCGATCTATACCCGTGACTCCATCATTGGACAGGTATTCCCACTTTACGTTTAAGCAATGGTGCCCAGGCCCTGACACTCAAACTTACCCCCGAACCCTCCAGGGGCTCACTCTATCTCACTGTTGCCTACCTTCCCTCAAGGAACCAGAACCCAGTGTTGACAGCTATCTTAGATTACCTCACCACCCTTCCCCATAAGGCTGATCTAGTCCTAGTAGGGGACCTTAACATGAACTGGTTCAGTCCCTCCACTTCCCCAATAAGGGACAACTTCGCTGCCCAAGACCTGACACAACTAGTCTCCCAGCCCACTAGACTTAACCCAACAAGAGGAACCTGCACCCTCCTGGATGTCATTATCACCAGCCAACCTCATAAAATCAAGGACACTCAGGTCCTCCTTGACTCCTTAAGTGACCACTCCCCTATCCTATTCCTCTGGGCTGCCCCCACCCCTAAACCAATAACTCAGACCTCACTCCGTAGGTGCCTCCACCCAGGCGGGTTGATTAAACTCGAGCAATTCCTCAGTCAGATTGACTGGTCCCCCATCCACCATACACCAGACATTGATGCCGCCCTTACCCTCTTCTCACAAGCCTTTAACACGGCCTGTGATCTCTTTGCACCTGTCTCTAAAGCCCGATCCAAAAAACAAAACGCACCTTGGATTTCCCCTGCCCTACTCCAAATGCTCAGAAATAGGGACAACCTCTGGCACCTAGCCACTGAAACAGGCCGGGGTGTCGATAGGCCTACAATGCCGCACGAAACAGGTGCACATGGGCCATTCGTAAAGCCAAGGCAGACCACTACCTCCACTACCACCTCCTGGGGAAGTGCCCGGACCTTCTGGGACAGTATCAAAGAGCTAAATGGGAAAACTCGCTCTTCTCCCCCATCCCAGCTCACCATTGACAGCTCTACCTCCACCGACCCGGCTTGCATTGCCAACTGCCTTAACTCCTCCTTAGCTGACTCCTCCCTAGTAACTTCTTTGACCCACCCCCTGACCTACCACTCCCAGTCCTCCAGTGCCGCTGGTTCCACCTACCCAAGGTTTCTGCCCAGGAAGCCAGACCCCTCCTACTTAAAGCTTTAGAGTGTAACAGCCCTAGCAATGATTCCCTAGACCCCAAAATACTCCGGCTAGTCCTAGATGAAGTCCTTGTTCCCCTCAACAGCCTACTTAGCCAGTCCCTCTGTCTGGGAAAATTCCCCTCTGCCTGGAAAACTGCCATAGTCACACCTATACATAAAGGGGGCGATAGGCCCACCCCCAGCAATTACTGGCATATCTCCATTCTTCCTCCCCTCTCCAGAGCCCTAGAAAAAGTGGTTGCCAATCAAATCACGGAATACCTGGCTAAGCATAATATCTTGTGTCCGGAGCAGCATGGCTTCCGTGCTGGTCACAGCACCGGCACGGCGTTAATGGAGTTCTCCAACTTCCTGCACTCCTCCCTGGATGCTGGCTCCCTAGCTGGAGCAGTGCTCATTGACCTCTCTAAGGCCTTTGACACTGTCTCTCATCCTTTGCTACTAGATGTACTCTGTCACACTGGTTTCTCCACTGGCCCCCTCGCCTGGTGCTCGAGCTACTTATCGGCCTGTTCCCAGTGTGTCAAAATCAATGGAACACTCTCAGAAACATGACCCATCCGCTTAGAGTACCCCAGGGGTCCATCCTGGGCCCCCTATTGTTTAGTCTCTTTTTAAACACCCTGCCCAGAGCCTGCACTGGTACTATTCTGTTGTATGCTGACGATGCCGTTATTTTTGCCACCCACAAAAATCCCACCTCCCTCCAGGACTCCCTACAACACTCCTTTAACGATGCCGAAACCTGGTTTAAGGAGCACAGACTCATCATTAATTTAAAAAAAAAAAAGACAATGCCCCCCCACCCCCAAAACAAGGCCAGCAACAGCCCACTCAGTATCCTCCCTATCACCAAACAACCGCTTGAACAAGTCTACTCCTACAAGTACCTTGGGGTCACTTTCGACTCGGCCCTCGCCTTTCATGCCCACATCAATGCCCTTGCATCTGCCACTAACACCCGGCTTGGCATCCTTTACCGCCACAAGGACTGCCTCCTGCCCGATGCCCTCCTGCTTGCCGTTACATCCTCAGTTCTGTTCCTTGTGGATTATAGCCTGCCGGTATATGGTTGCTGACACCACTGCCCTTAACAAAATTCACATCACCCTAAACAAGCCCTGCAGGCTAATAACTGGTGCCTCCAGGCTCACCCACACTTGCCAGCTCTATGACAAGGCAAATCTCCTTAACCTTGATGAACGTCTCTGCTACCAAACCTGCATTTTAACTAAGAAAATTCTGCTCAGGCTCTCCCCACCTGAGTTGTCTGCCTCCATTCAGCATACCCATTCCACTGTCGCAACCCGAACCGCCAACATGACCACTCTGCTGGTCCCCAGAACTGGTACCACCCATGCTCAGAGGTCTTTCTGCTACAGAGCCCCAACCTGGTTTAACTCCCTTCCTCCCAGCAACCATATCCAACTCCCCCAAAACTGCCACATTCAAAACAACCCTTTGTAACCAACTAGTTAATACCCGCAGCTGCTCCTGTCACTAATTGGCACTGTGCTACTACCACATAGCACCAGACAATGCCCACTGGGCTACATCCCCACCACACCTCCCCCCCCCACGCCACCCCTCGTTCCCTGCCCTCTGCTATTATCTGCATCCGATGAACCTTGTAATAACTGAATTGTTTAAAATTGTTCTCTGTATGAAACCATTTGTGTAACGCTTGTCTACTACTGTCATGAACTCTGTAAACTTGTAACTCTGTCTGTCCTCTCTGCGACGAGGTACCGTTGTAAACAAGCCTCTGGCTCAAAGGTTGTAAATCCGAACTTGTACAAATAAATAAATGTCATTTACTAGTATTGTAACTGTTTTTACATGTGAAATCTGGTTAAAATTGCATTATTTTTGAATATTTTAGGTTTTCCCATTGGAATGCATTGTACTGCGGTATCACGATAACTGCGGTACAATACACCACGGTTGTCATACTGTCAAAATTTCATACTGTGAAAACCCTATCCACAGGCATAGTTACTCCACTTTCCAGCTGCTGGACTTTCGCCCCTTCGACGACCACCCTCTGCCAGCGGTGGTCTATAGGCACTCCAGAGAGGTGAGAATCGCAAGAAGGTGAGATGATGGGTGGCGTGGTGTGGGGAGTACTAATGGGGGGGCAGTGTTGGGTTGTTGAGGACCAGGAGGCGTCCAGGGTCAAAGTGGGACCTAGGGAGAGGCCAGATGTGTTTGGTTCCCATACCAGTGCTCATATTGGTCTTTCAGGATGTCAAGATGGCGGCCACGCTGGGCTGCTGTCTGTAAGCTCTCTAATCGGAGAGCAAAAACCGTTGTTTGTTTAATTGCAGGAGAGCTTGATTTACTTTTTACGGTTTAAGTCTGTTTATTTTTACAGTTTAAGTCGACTGCTGTTTACCGCTTTTTTTACTTAATTTCTTTTGTTTGGAAACCTAGTGCTTGCAGTTACAATATAATACAATAAAAAACTGGTAAACTGGAACTGTAAGAAGCTGCTTACTGTTCTATCAACTTGCCCGAGGGAATTTTGTCATTTTGGTGGTCCAGTGGAGCTGCTTTGAGGTCGTGGAGATCCGGAGGAACAGTGAACAGAGTGGTGGGTTCCAACGGGATGAGAGCACAGTTGGACCAAATTGGAGGATGGTTGGGTACCTTTGTGGAGGACCAGCTAGAGGAAGCCACAGAGAGGTGTGCATAGCGTGCAGCAAGGATCCTGTGCAATCTAGAGAGGATTGGGTTCCTTGGTCCGGACGGAGGGATGGATGTTATTGCCAACGGAGGGTGGTAGTATAGATTCAGTTCCCTTAGGTGAAACAGGGAGACCACCGAAGGGTGGTCTAGCCTAGATCGCCATGGTGAAGGATCGGGTAGAGCTTGACCCTGAACGTAAGATCTAAATGCTGCTTGCCTGCTACTGCGAAGATTCCTGTGGAAGAAAAAAACTACGATTGAAGGAAATTGGGACTTCCTGGACCATCTGCTGGTGAAGTACTCTTTAATCTCTATTTTCAAGTGAGTTTTTGCTACATACTCAGCAAGGACAGAATTGGGTTCCGAGTGTTATTTTAGCCTTGTGAGAGGGGGCTTGAAAAATCTTAAAGCTCCTACCCTGTAGTGGTGAGAGCACACAGGGGAGGGCAGTAAATAACTCTGAATTCTTATTCCATTTTTCAAAGGAAAATTATGCTGTGACTTAACCAACAAGGTGGTTGCTGGACTTGGAGGACTTTTTTCTAGCATTAAAATCTAGCCTTATAATAGGGGCTTGTAAAGTCTGGAAAAGCTCCCTTCCCTGCAGTGGTGAGAGCATTGTGGGGGGAGTAGAGAAATAAAATCAAAGCTACTAACTGGAGACCTGAAGGCACATTCTGGACACTACAATAATACGAATCTTTTGACTGATAGGGGTTAATTTATTATATGTTTGAAATAAGGGGTATAAGTTTTGTTAGATATATTTTATACTTTATATTTAGTTTTTAAGTTATTTGGTTATTCTGTTTACTAGAGTCATAGTTTATATTATTGTTTGACTAACTGTACGTTGTTTTATTATAGAGTTTTTGTATTCATTTAAGTGTTAGAGGTGGGTTAATTTTCTAGATTGTTTATTGTTGTGTTAATTATGTGCTGGGACATTAGGATAGTCTGGTACTACTCCCCCTCCAGGCTCAGGGTCCTTCATCCCTTCTCCTGTCCCCCCTATCGCCGGAGGTCTATAGACGATGTAGGGCTTTGGGGATTGTGGGGAGAAGGAGGAGGGCTGGTGCTGGGTCTGGAGGAGGAATGGAAAGGAGTGGGCGGATAGGGATAGTGGGGACAAGGAGACTCCCTGGGGCGAAATGGTCCCAGGAAAGGGGACTTCCCTGTCTGGTGCCCATACCCAAGGGTTCTGACTATAGTTAGCAGGTAACACGGTCATCCTCGGAGGCTCGTCCTACTCGGGCGGTGTTGTGCAACGCCAGGTCTATTAAAAACAAAACGGCTATTATAGCTGATTTTGTTGGGTCATCTGACCTGGCGTGCATCACCGAGACCTGGCTGGATGAAAATGCTTGACCAGTTTTGGTGGCAGCAGTTCCAGCCGGGTACTCGGTGATACACCGCCCGAGGTTGGATCGTAGGGGCGGGGGTGTTGCTATCTGTTTAGAACAGAACTGGGCCTAGTGGAGGTGCCAGTGGGAATCACCAGGTCCTCTGAATGTATCTTAGGCGAGGGTGTGGGGCACAGGATACTTCTTGTATACCGTCCACCAGGTGATGAGAATGTTTTCCTGTGGGAAGTTGCAGACTTCATTATCGACCTGACATTGGGGTCCCCCAGATGGTTGGTTCTGGGGGACTTCAATGCCTGGGTCGATGATGAACTCTCACATTTTGGTCAAGACTTCCTTCAGTTGATGACTTCACTGGGCTTCACACTGGTTATTTCCTCCTCGACCCATATTGGTGGGCATTCATTGGACTTGGTGTTCCTTCTGGGGATGGAGATATCCGACTTGATGGTGGAACCTGTCAGATGTTCGGACCATCACTCCATTAGGTTCAGTTTTGAGGCCACCCCTAATAGGCCAGCCCCTATGGAAATGGTCCGGTACCGCCCATTAAGGGGTGTTTCCCCGGATGACCTGGTGGCGGTGCTGGACCTATTGGGCCTACCGAGAGATTGCATGTATCTGGGAGAGCTGGTGCATGCCTATAATAAGGTGGTGGTAGGGGCCCTGGATTCCATTGCTCCTGTTCATGTTTGTCCTCTCACTCTTCGTCCCAGGTCTCCTTGGTTTGATGAGGCTCTGAGGGAGTTGAGGAGAGCTGGACGAAGGCTAGAGAGGTGCTGGTGGAGGTCCGGTCTGGATGATGACAAACTTAGTTTGATGAACCACTATGTGGTTTATCAACCTGCAATCTCTCGTAAGAAGGCAGAATTCCTGTCCAGAGAGATTGCGGCTGCACAGAATAGACCGGCTCAGCTCTTTCGGACCGTGGACAGATTGTGCAATCCAGTCTGTCTTCAGCCCGGAAGAGCCTTTTCTCAAGAACGATGTGAGGAGTTTGCTCTCTTCTTTGCAGATAAGGTTGCCAAAATCAGATCGGATGTCCACGTGACCCTCTCCAGTGGGAGTTGTGATGGTTGGCAGGAGATGTCGGACACCCAGTTTGCATGGTCTGACTTCAGCCTCCCCACAATCAATGACATTGTGATGGTCATCCAGTCACTGCGTCCGACCAACTGTAATTTGGACCTGGGCCCCACGTGTCTCTTAGTGGATTGTGTGGATAAAATTGGCCCAGTCCTTGCTGTGATAGTCTGGAGGTTCTTGGAGAGGGGGATCTTTCCAGATCCTCTTAAGGAGGCTGTAGTTAAGCCTCTTTTGAAGAAGCCCTCCTTGGACCCGGATTGTCTAGCAAATTACAGACCTGTCTCTAACTTACCCTTTGTGAGTAAAGTTTTTGAGAAGGTGGTTGCAGCGCAGCTGGATGATCATTTGACCAACAACAATGTCTATGATTCTCTCCAGTCCGGATTTAGGAAAAGGCATAGTACCGACACAGCACTTGTTCGGGTACTAAATGACCTCCTAATAGCGAGAGATCGAAGGACCTGTTCCATCTTGGTCCTTCTTGCTCTCTCTGCAGTGTTTGACATTGTGGACCATGGTGTGCTACTGGAGTGTTTGTGGTCTATCTGTGGACTGTCTGATACAGTCCTCAGGTGGTTTCTATCTTACCTCAAGGGTAGGACTCAGAGGGTGGTGTCTGGAATTTTTTCTTCAGCATCAGTCTCCCTATCCTGCGGGGTACCGCAGGGTTCCATCTTGGCACCCATGTTGTTTGCAATGTATATGCTGCCGTTAGGAGTGATCATTAGGTGATACGGTCTGGGTTTTCATTGCTATGCAGATGATACCCAGCTGTATATGTCTTTTGTGCCCGGCCAGGATGCTGCCATTTCGGTATTTAACAACTGTCTTGCCAAGATCCAAGACTGGATGAATGAGAGTTGGCTGCGGTTGAACCCCGGAAAAACTGAGGTGTTGGTTGTGGACCAGGGTCGCTGGGAGGTGGGTTTGTTAGCTGGATCGCCCTCAGGCTTATGGCTTGGGGGTGTCCAGCTGACGACCTCAGACCTGGGCGTTGTATTTGACGACTGTCTGACTTTTAAATCTCAGGTGTCAGCGGTTGTCAAAACCTCTTTTTACCATCTGAGGAGCATCGCCCAGGTGAAGCACCTGGTTCCTCCAGAGGATCTTCCAGTGTTGGTCCACGCCTTCGTTACCTCCCGCCTTGACTACTGCAATGCCCTTTACCTGGGGCTATCGGGGTTGAACTTTGCCATCTGCAGCTAGTGCAGAATGCGGCAGCCAGGCTGTTGACTGGATCTTCCAGGTCTAGTCATATAATGCCTATGCTCCGCAGACTGCACTGGCTGCCAGTTTGCTGGCGAATCACCTTCAAGGTCGGTTTGCTGACCTATAAAGCCCTACATGATCAGGGACCTGCTTACCTGAAAGAGCTCCTTTGTCCCTACTGTCCCCCCCACGCTCTCTCCAATCCACTGGCGGGGATTGCTAGAGATTCCCAGGTCCGTTTAAAACTTCAGGGCAAGATCGTTTAGTTTTATGGCCCTGACCCTGTGGAATTCTCTACTGCTTGTGTGTTGAAACTGCCCGAGCTTTGAAAAAACATATCTTTTAGCAAAGCTTTTAATGATTTATGATTGTTTTAATTATTTATTGTTTTATGTATTCTGTACAGGCCTTGGTTTTAGAAAGGCGCCATATATATATATATATATATATATATATATATATATATATATATATATATGTGTGTATATATATATATATATATATATATATATATGTGTGTATATATATATATATATATATATATATATATATATATATATATATATATATATATATATATATATATATAAATAAAGAATGAATGAATGAAGTGGGCAAGTCGCCATTTAGCTGACAGCCTCTTCTCGTCCCCTATGAGCAGTGCTTTGCAATGATAGCTCGAACAGGAACAAAACTGCGGTTATAGTGAACCTGAATTCTTTGGTAGATCTGGCTTGCATCACGGAGACCTTGCTGAGTGATTATGTTGGCCCAGTTCTAGAGGTGTTGATCCTGGCTGGATTCTCTTTGTTCCACTACTTATAGAGGGATTGAGGGGTGGGAGGCTATCTGTTTTAGATCTGATCTGAACTTTTTTTTTTTTTTTTTGTTGTTTAGTATACTTTTTTGGCCCCTATTGCTCGGCCTGTTGGCCCCTGCTCCGTGCTCCTGCTCCGCTCCCCCATTACTGCCTGCTACCTCACCGATAATCCATGGCTTACCCCCCAGGGCGGGGCCACGGCACCACTTGCCTGCCCATCTGTGATGGAGAAAGGTGTCGGCGAACACGAAATTGCCTCCCTGCCCCCCCCCCAGATTGAGGGGTTCAGGGCCTGCAGTGGTGTCCACGGAGCCGTAACTAAGTTGGCGGGTGGTGCGGCAGAGAGCTGTCGAGACCAGGAGCTGGGGGGTAGTGTCATGTAGAGCAATATGAGTGAGTTTTCTGTTCTGGAGGTGGGGACATGCAGTGACGTTCAGCGTCCACCCCACCTTCCAGCACATTTAGATGCCGATCGCTGTGGTACCCTCAGCTTTCGCCAGGGGTCCATCAAGCACCAGACGTACACCCAGCTGTCCCCCTGGAGAAGGAGAGCAGTCCACGGGACACTCCATCCTTCTCCCCCCAGCCGGCCCTCTGATGACCTGGGTCTGTTCCCGAACCCGAGTCACTGGCGTCTCAAGGAAATAAATCAGCCATGCCTGAAGGCCGGCTGAGCTGAACTTATCTGTGTACCCGGTGGGTTCTACTTCGCTTTTTTATTTTTTTTATTTGATATGCCTTTTGTCCCCTAGTGCTTGGCCTTCAACTCCCACTCTGTGCTCCTGCCTTACTCCCCAGTGACCACCTACTACCTACTGATACTCCCAGGCTTACCCCTCAGGGCAGGGTCATGGCATCACTTACCTGCCCATTTTTAAAGGGGAAAGGTGTCGGCGAACCCAGCATTGCCTCCCTGGTTTCCCTCTCCCCTTGGGAGGGTTTCAGGGCCTGCAGTGGTGTCCGTGGAGCCTTAACTCACTCGGCGGATGGTGCAGCGGAGAGCTATCGAGGCCAAGAACTGGGGCGGCGTCATTGAGTGCAGTTTGAGTGATTTTTCCCTGTTTTTATGGAAGTGGGGGCGTGCAGTAACGTCTAGCATCCGCCCCGCCTCCCAACACATTCAGCCGCCGGTCGCTGCGGTACCCCTGGTCTCCGCCAGGGGTCCATCAAGAACCAGATGTGCTCCCAACCCTTCCCCCAGAGAAGGAGAGCGGTCCACGGGACGCTCCATCCTTCTTCCCCCGGCCAGCCCTCCGACCTGGGTCCATTCCTGAACCCGGGTCGCCTGCGTCGCAAGTGGAAATCCAGCCTCTGCACCAATGGGCCGGTGGGGGTTCTACTTCATTGTTTGAATGCGTGGCCATATGTGGGAGTCCAGGTGCAGGTTGCAGAATCCTTCTTGTGTACCAGCTTCCAGGGCACGAGAGGGAATTTCTGCAAGAAGTCTCAGACTTCATCACCGAGAGACTATTGGAATCTCCCGGATGGTTCTTTCAGAGTGATTTCAGTGCTTGGATTGATGAACTCTTGTGGTCTGGGCAGGACTTCCTCCAGGTGATAGACTCTCTGGACTTGGCACAAGTAGTTATGTCCGTGACCCACCAACAGGGTCATGCCTAGAACTTGGTATTCTCACTGCGGCTTGAGATTGATTTGTCTGGGTGGATCATCGCATGGTACGTTCATGTTTGAGGGCCCCCAGGTAGTTCACCTCCTGTGGAAATGATCTGCTACTGCCTTTTGAAGGGGTTGTCCCCAGCAGGACTCCAGGTGGCAATGGACCTCTCTGGAGTGATGGCTGCTTTTGTGAGGCAGGATCAGGAGAGGCAGTGATGGCCTATAACAGGGTGGTTGCATCTGCTCTTGATTCTGTTGCACCAGTTCATATACAACCCAGGTCTTCTCACTTGAGATCCTCACGGTTTGATGGGGAGCTCAGGGAGCTGAAGACCATGGGTCATAAGTTGGGAGTGTTGGCGGAAATTCTGGACCGATGAGGACAAGCTGACTTTGAGAACTCATTGCAGTGAATGTCAAAGAGCAGTCTTCTGTAGGAAGGCAGCATTTCTGTCCAGGGAGATTACTGCAGGGAGAAACAGACTGACTCAGCTCTTTTGGACAGTGGACAGGTTACTCCATTCTACCTACCTATCTACAACCAATAAGGGCAATTTCATCTGCTAGGTGCAAAGAGTTTGCTCAGTTCCTTCTCCAAGTGTCTTCTATCAGGTCTGAGATTGCCCCAGCTAGGCTGTTGCAGCCCTGCAAAGGAAAGCTGGTTGTCAGTAAGAGCATTTCTCCTCTCTGGAGCAGTTTTATGCCAGGAGGGTGAAAGAGGTTTATGAGGTAATCTCGAAGTTGCGGCCCACTTGTGAACTGGAGCCAGGCCTGACACGTCTCCTTAGAAACATAGAAACATAGACTTTGACGGCAGATAAGGACCGCTTGGCCCATCTAGTCTGCCCATTTCCCTGCCTACAGGATAGGCCGCAGATCCTAGTTAACCAACAGCCTATTTCTTCCTACCTCCCACAAGAATTGCCTTATGTCTGTCCCATGCATTTTTGAATTCTCCCACAGTTTTAGACCCCACAACCTCCTCAGGAAGGCTGTTCCATGCATCCACTACCTTCTCTATGAAATAATACTTCCTCATATTGCCCCGAACTGCCCCCTGTCCATCTTTAAATTGTGTCCCCTTGTACTTGCAAGTCTCTTTTTCTGAAAGATGCTACCCTCTTGGACTTTGTTGATTCCACTGTGGTACTTAAAAGTTTCTATCATGTCCCCCCTCTCCCTTCTTTCCTCAAGGGTATACATATTAAGCTCCTTTAGTCTCTCCTCATACGGCTTCTCTTGCAGACCCTGCACCATTTTAGTTGCCCTCCTGTGGACTGCCTCTATCCTGTCTATGTCCTTGCGGAGATGGGGTCTCCAGAACTGAATGCAGTACTCCAGACGGGGTCTCACCAACTGTCTGTACAGAGGGATAACAACTTCCTGTTTTCTGCTGCTGATGCCTCTCCCTATGCATCCCATTATACCCCCAGCCCTCCCTACTGCCTTCTCACATTGCTTGCTAACCTTAAGGTCATCTGATATGATTACCCACAGGTTCCTTTCCTTTTTTGTTGTTGTTACTACCTCCCCCCATTGTGTATTCTTCCCCTAGGTTCTTGTTTCCCAGGTGCATTATTTTACACTTCTTTGCATTGAATCCTAGCTGCCATACTTCTGACCATTTCTCCAACCTTGCCAAGTCCCTTCTCATCCTTTCCACACCTCCTTATGTATCAACCCTGTTGCAGATCTTTGTGTCATCTGCAAAGTGGCATACTTTTCCTTCCAGTCCCTCTGCAATGTCACTTATGAAGACATTAAAAAGGACTGGACCTAATACTGAACCCTTCGGTAACCCACTAGTAACCCCTCTTTCTTCAGAGTGGACTCCATTTACAATTACCTTCTGTGTCCTGTTGTCCAGCCAGTGTTTTACCCAGGGACCCACTCCCAGGCTGGTTAATTTGACTATTAATCTTTTGTGTGGGACTGTGTCAAATGCCTCAGTCCCCCTTGGGGGCTGTTTGGGGTCTCTAGGTCCAGCATTTGCTGAGATAGTCCGGTGCGCTTTTTTGGAGTGGTCTTTCCCTTGTACTTTGAAAGAGGTGCTGGTGGGCTGGTCCGCTGGCACAGCAGAAAGATTTACCCTTGTGACGAGGGTGACCCGGGTTCAGGAACAGACTCGGGATGCCCGAGGGCCGGCCAGGGGCAGGGGTGAATTGAGCAGCCATTGCACGCTCTTCACCTCCAAGAGAGGAAGGGGGGGCAAGTGACTCCAGTCCGATGCTCCCGGGCGACCACGGGACGCGCCATGACAGGAGCACCTGTGAGCGCTGCACTTTAGGGGCATGTCGGACGCATGACATGGTTGTGTCGTGGTGTCCAACCAGACACGCTCCCACTAAGAAAGTGAAAACTGGCCTCTGGCATGTCTGACACCTGCTACCCCATAGCAGATCCAGGGTCGACTGGTGCACCTGTGATAGAGCACTGTCGGGGCTGTGCCAGAGAGGTTCCGATGGCTCCGCCCTGGGGGTAATCCAGAAGGCACTGTGTCTGGGGAGATTCATGGTTCGGCAGGTAGTGGCGGTGGGGCTGAAGGGGTATACCGCCGGAAAAACGAAAGCAAAGTAAGTATTTAAAAAAAAAAAAAATTTGCTGGTGAGGCCACTACTGAAAAAACATCTCTAGACTTGGACTGCTTAGTGCATTTTAGACCTGTCTCTAACCTTCTTCTGTTTTTGGGAAAGGTTATTGAGAAGATAGTGGCATTGCAGCTCGAGGAACATCTCACTACCTTCGACATATATGAGCCTCTCTATTCAGGGTTCAGATCTAGGCACAGTATGGACACCGCATTGGTTACGGTACAGAATGACTTCCTCAGGGCAAGAGACAGAGGGAAATGGTAAATTCTTGTTCTATTTGATCTGTCCATGGCGTTTGACACTGTGGACCATGATGTGTTGTTGGATCACCTAAAGGAGCTCTGTGGACTGGCTGGCACTGCCATCAGCTGGTTTGAATCCTTCCTTAGAGGCAGGATGCAGAGGGTGGTGATGGGGAATTTAGCCTCAGTCCTGAGTCCCTGTTCTGTGGAGTTCCTCAGGGTTCGAGCCTCTTACCCATGTTGTTTGTGGTGTACATGCTGCCCTTGGGGGAGATCATTAGACTGCACAGGCTGGGTTTTCACTGTTATGCAGATAATACCCAGTTGTATCGTCATTTGCATCCAGGATGCCTGATGCGGTTGAGGTACTTAATTTGTGCCTGGCCGAGATCCAGGTCTGGATATCTTCTAACTGGCTAAGACTCAACCCAGACCAGACAGAGATACTGGTGATTGAGCCTGGTCATTGGCAGGGTGCAGAGGTGGCAGGAGAGGCAACTGTCCTGGCACTCAGTACCTGGGTCATTCTGGATGATATAGTGACACTTGAGGCTTGGGTGTAGTCTGGAATGGCTTTTACCATCTCTGGAACATCACCTGGATTAAAGCCTTGATCCCACATGATGACTTGCCATCACTAGTGCACGCTTTTGTAACTTCTAGACTCTACTGCTGTAATGCCCTTTGTCTCGGGGTTAATGGAGGAGTCCTATGTCACCTGTACCTACGGACATATGAAAATTGCCAGCAGAAAAAGGCCTTTATGGTCTACCAAGTCTGCTCGATGGTACAGCTAGCAGTCTTTATTCTGCAGCTGCCCCTCCCTTACCCCCGACCCTCCCTCTTGCCCTGTCCCATCCCCTTTTGAAGCCTCCCACTGTTCTACTGGATACCACCTCTGCTGGCAATGTCGTTCACCTGGCCACCACCCTTTCCGTAAAAATGTGTCTCCTCATCTCCCTCCTGAACCTTCCCCCACCTCCAATCTCATATCATGGCCTCGGGTGTCCCTCCCCTCCCTTAATTTGAAAAGCCGCTCCATGCAAGACTTGTTTATTCCTTTCATGTACTTGAAAGTTTCAGTAATATCTCCCCTCTCCTTCCTCTCCTCCAGTTAGTACATGTTCAATTCCCTCAGTCTGCTCTCGTAAGACAAGTTTTCCAACTGGCCCAGTGGTGCTGAGGGTTAAGGCTCTGGACGCCACACCTCATGCCATGCCGGCAACCCTAATTCAGGAGCGAGCTTGGGCCACCGGGCGTCGGTGGGGGAGGAGAGGATTGAGCATCCTGAGGACTTCTCTCCTCTCCTGGGGTGGGTTCTAGGGGATTACTCGCCTGGTGGCGGGTCCTGGCGGTGGCCGGGAACATTGCACCACAGGCAGGGCTAGCCAGTGGGATACTAGCTATGGTGGGGGAAGGGCAGGAGTGTCCCCGTCGTGCGCTGACGCCAGTACATGTCTGCATCAGTAATGGGAGTAACCAAGGAAACTGGCCCCATTCCTGGTAGGCGAAGGAGAATTCAGGGACTCCGCACCCACGCCCACTGTCAGGTCCCTTGCCTCCTCTGATCCCTTGCTGTCTGTCTGCTCTGTCAGATTCTAGATAGAGTGCCAGGGAAGAAGTCTGTGATCCCACCCTGGGGGACTCGGAGCCAGGGGATCGGGCGTTCTGGGCAGCAAGGGTGAGCCACATCGGAAGAAGGCGAGAGGGACTTCAGACAAGGTGAGAGAAAGATGGAGCTCCAGTAACCACATCTGAGAGAGTCCAGGGATGGTGAGGTAGGGAGCATAAATAAAGTTGACAAATAAAAGTCCCCATGACCATGGGGGACTTGCCTTATGAGAACACAGCAGAGCACCTGGTGCAGAACACAGCGGCCATATTGCTGACGGGCCTTGTGAGGTGCTTTCATGTGACTCTAGTCCTGCGTGACTTGCACTGGTTGCTGGTGAGGTGGCGAGTCACCTTCAAAGTCAGTTTACGGACCAATAAAGCCCTATACAGACTGGGCCCAGGCTATCTGAATTCCCTCTTTGCTTCCTACCATACCCATCGCCATCTCCATTTCTCCAAGATGGGCCTCCTAGCGGTTCCTAGGTCCCAGTTTAAATCATCTGATCGGTCCTTTGAGATTGCAGGCCTGGTCCTGTGGAACTCGCTCCCAAGATCTTTGAGAGAAGACCCTTCATTGGAGGCCTAGAAGGGGTCTGAAGTCTCACCTGTTTAAGTAGGCCTTTGGGTTATAGTTAGGACCTCTGACACACTGGCTGCTATCTGATTTCATTTATTTTGTTTAGTTTATTGTTTGTTTTTATTAATTTTAGGTATGCATAATGTTTTTTTTTTTCCAGTTCTTTGTATCCTCCTACGGCAGGTCACCCCTCGTGTCTGCTACCCTACCAGAGCTCTGAGTCTTTCAGGGTCTTGTGGCGCCATTGCATGCCCTGGTGGATTCCCTGAGCCCGGAGGCTTCATCTTGCTTGGCCTCTTGTTTTCTGTGTGTGTGTGTGTGTGTATACTAATCCCGAGGCCCCCGGAAGTGGTGGCGCATGCGTTGAGGTGCACATGCGCACTGCAGCTCCAGTGCCAGATCTCTTCTGCCTTCCCTCGGCCTAGTGCTGGTACTCCTGTGAGCGGCACCACCACTCTGGCCTCCACAAGGGGGCAGCCAAGCTCTGAGGAGACTAACTCCCTCCTGAGGCGGAGAGCTGCCCACTGACGGCCTACTCGCATCCTCTCTCCCCCCACCCCCGGCCGACCTCCGACGACCCTGGCTCGTTCCTGAACTCTGGTCGCCAGCATGGTGCAAGGTGTTGTGTCCAGCACCGCAACCCTCTGCCCACCGGGCCAGCTGGTATGCATAATGTTGAAACTAGATTTTAATGATGTATGTTTTACGTTATGTGGTTGTTCCTGACCTACTTACAGTGCCCTGAGCCCCAGGGAATGGGTGCTTAACAAATAAAATTAAAGTACCTCACAAGTGTGAACAGATTGCAGGGAAGGAACCTCTTGCAAAAGGAGACGAGCTTCAGAATTAGGGATCATGCAGTGAAATTGGAGGGGGGAATACAGGAAGGGTGTAAAGAAAAACTTCTTCACAGAAAGGGTGGTAGAAGCATGAAACCGACTGCCAGTCGAAGTTGTGGAGGCTAGAATGGTGGAAGGCTTCAGGCATGCATGGGATACACACAGGGGCATATTACAGTAACGGAGGGTCCCCAGAGACCAGTTATGGTCTGCATAGGTACAGTAGGCAGGGATCCCTTGGGCAGACTGGGTGGGCCTAGTGGTCCTTTTCTGCTGACTTAAACTGTTTCTATGTTTCTCATGGACCTATTGGTTAACTGTTACTTATCCAGGATCAGTTTGGTGGTGGGTGGCCTGCCACATTGGTCATGCGTTGGTCTGCAGGGGGTGCCAGCTTTGACTGTGGCAGACCAGGGCATTTTCCTGTATGTTTCCTCCCTGAGGGTGACAGCGTGTGGTGATCCTCACACATGCGCAGTGGAGCGCATATGTGATGATGTCCGTCAGTAGTCCCTTCCTCACATTTTGTGCGCCTGCTGTAGTACCACCTAGCCTCCACCATATGGTAGTCAAGCAGCAGGATGCCACATCCTCATCCCCCACCCCAAGGGAGGAGAGCTGTCTCTGGGATCCTCAATTTTTCTTTCTCGACAGCTCCTAAATAATATGAATCCATTCCCGAACCCTGGGGACTGGTGTAGGGTGCAGTAGTGCTATCGAGCCAGCATCTTTCTCTTTGTTTAAATTTGTTTATTGTGCTTCAGTCACATTCAGTTACACAAGGTACTTTGGCTTCTGTCTCCCCCACCGTACACGTGCTTACTGGAGCATCCTGATGAGAACCGCTTCCTGTCCCGATTTCTGAGGTTTGCTTTCCTCGGCTATGTCCCAGTGGCTAACCATGTTCAGTGTTCAGCAGCATCTAGGGTGGGCAGTGTCAATTCCCTCATGCTGCTGTGGATGGAGGCATGTTTCTTCCCGTCCCTGTCCCTCATAATTGCTGATGGCATCCTGTGGCAGTTGTGGTGTCTGATATCATTGCATGGTCAGCCACAATGTTTGTGCAACCACCTTTCGCTGCTGTAGGATCCGCTTCCGGAGTAGGACGCACAACTCTTTCCTCCAGAGCTAGTGAATGGTGCCTCTGCATCATCAGGCAATCAGTCAGTCAATCAAATCTTTATTTATCCAGGCGAACACCGTTGAGCAAGCTCATTTACAAGGTGGACCTGCATCACACAAGGTCGAAATACAATGCATTTATGTACAGGCAGGAAGACAAAACGTGTGTGTGTGTGTGTGTGTGTGTGTGTGTGTATATGTGTATATTTTATTTATATATATATATAGGGATACATGATGGGGCTGAGTGGGATATATTAAATATTGTCACTCTTGCAGAGTGAGGCATGGATATCTCACAGTGCCGAAGGCACGAGTGAGATATCCATGCTTCACGGAAAGGAGGACAATATTTTACATATCCCACTCAGCCCCATCGTCATGTTCGACGATGCAATAGGTAGTTTCATAGGTGTTGCTGAATAGCAGGTTTTAGTGATGAAAATGGGTGTTATTTTACATATCAGTAGTGCTCCGTTGTAATGAGGCTGCTTTGCTTGTGAATACTGACGTTTTTTATGAATGGATGTTGTTTCTTCGTTGTGATTGGGTATTATAGCAGTTGCCTATTTTTCATTGGCTAAGGTGTGTGAACTGGGGTAGAAATGCAGCTTATTGGTTATTGTTGTTGTGTAATGATTGGTTGTTGGTTGTGAGTGACAGCGTGATTTTTACTGTGATTGGTTCATTTTGTTATGCGTGGGCGACCTACATTTCTTTCGGTATACAGCGTTTTGCAATGTGCTTATAGTGCATGGAACAACTTTATTTACTTAACGTTTATTTTTTGCAGTTTATTTATATTTGTATGTGTTGCTTGTGACAGTGTTTTGTCAGTTCATGAAGGGACCCATTGACGGCGCTGGACTTCCGACATTTTGACTGCTGTGATTCTCAGGTAACCGGTTCTAATCCGCTGTGCCGTCAGACAACATCTGCTTAGCTTTTTTCTCAGGAGGGCTTTCTTTTGAGTGACCTGTAAAAAGAAAAATATTTGTTAGCATGTGCAGTAGTTTATGTGTTACTGACCGTTTACTATATTACTTTCCCAGTTAACTGTGGTAGAAAGTATTACTGCTTACTGTGATAGATATTGAATGTAATATTTGTAGCACAAATTGTAGGACTGCTGAAACACGTGGACATTGCTTCGTAAATGTGAAATTCTTTTTTATTTTCTTGTATGCTTTCTGTTTTCTGCCGTAGTAGCATGTGGGACAGAAGCTGGCATCTCATTCTGTAAGGTAGCTGTTTTGTGGTGTTCCAGTGCAGCTTTACATTCAGCAGAGGTAGATGGCTCTGAGTCAAAGTGGTTGCTCAGTAGATTAGAGATATTTTCTGTTTCTGTACATTCAGTTTGGAGTAATCATTAAGTGACTGCAGTTGTTTGTGTCCCGAAATCTGTATTACCTCCGTTGGAGGTACATTACTATCCACTAGTTTCTGTACCAGGTGTTTCCTTATGGAGTGGTTTGTAAGCCTGCTGTCTGTTTGGATGCCTGCAGTTTGTATCATCGTTTTCAGTATGGTAGCGATGGTATTTACACCGAGTGCTTGTTGTTTGAACCAGCAGTTGTTACTTGCCAGTTTATATTGGTGATTTACTGCTAAAAAAAAAGGGGCAGAGTCATAATTATATTTGGCAGGTCTTTTCTCCATATAAAATATAAAGTTTGCCACAGGGCACTTCTTTCTGTTAGCAATGGCATATGCTCGTGGTTTTAACATGCGAGTGTCTTTTGGGTTACTGCCAGTCCTTGTTTTCGTTTGTCTCTCCTGGGAAAATTCTATGTATTTGTCTCCTTTGTCATCCGAGCATAATTTTATATCTCCCCACTTCAAATTCCTACATTCAGAGTTTCCCCGGATACCAAAGAACATTGTGTTGAGCCACATAGTATTTAAGAGTGACTGTGGAGTTCTTGGTCCCAGTACATCTTTTCATACAGATCATTAATTAAGGTGTCAGTGAGTTCGTCAGCAGCTGAACGGTCTATTCCCTTACCATCCTCCTTTAATTTTTTTGTTTGGACAGCAAAACATCTCTACACTTTAGAAATGCAGGGAAGTGGATAGCGATTCAGGATACTGGTGCTTTTTCAAGTGTCTCTCATAACTTTGAAATTTAGCTGTCAAGCTTAAGGCTCATACTGAGAACCGTCTTTTTTGGCACTGAATGAAGTAGTGACACAAAAGGTTGTTTAAATCATGTGCAGGCAGAAATTCCATGGGTGTTGTAATATTGAACTGCTCTTTCATATACTTCCGAAAATTGCTGACATCACATTCCGTTTTTCGTCGTGTATTCTCATTTTTTGCTGATTCAATATATTGATCAATATAACTACTGTCTAGAAATACTGTTGGTGCTGTCGTAGGAGTTATTTGTGGATCGCAGACATTTGGGATGAATTTCTCAAGTGCCGTTGGGTCTAATAGAGGCTCAGTATCCAGTTCGAATTGCGAGCAGCTTAATAATATTTCCTGCTGCTCGTTTCTATGCTCTGCATTTTGTTCAGCTTTCGTTCCACGGAATCCTTCCATATTCCACTGTGATGTGCTCCTTGTACATAGTTATCCATGGCTTTAGTATTTTGTCCTATGTTGTATTGTATGTGTAGGTTCTGTTTAAATGCTTTCCCTGTACTGTTTCATATCGGGCTTTGCAAAGTTTTTAATACTGTTGTGTTAATTACTAACAGCTGTGTACTGCACTGGATAACTCATCTACTTCTGTAAAGGTTTCTTGATTTTCCAGGTGAGTCTCATTTGCTTAAGTTGCTAGGAAACAGAGCTGCCTGCACTTTTTACTCTTCATGACATAGCAACTGTGAGAATATCTGTTGCTGACATAGGAACTGTGTGTGTAAATCTGCATATCTACCACAGTTCCTACGTGAGCAACATTTACATCACTCTTGTGAGAATACATGCTTTTATATGTGACGTTTATCAGCCACCCCTATTGTATAAATATATATATGTGTGTGTGTATGTGTATGTATGTGTGTTTATACACATAATAAACAAGCTATGCATCAATAAGATAAGCAATGTAATATTTGAACACATAATGTATTATTACTAACTAAATACATATCAAGTTCAGGGAAAGAAAAAAGGACGTTGGTAAAGGAGCTATAAAGAGAGGAGGATGCAGTGACAGTATTAACAGAAACCTCACACAAAGCGCAGGTATCAAGGGGTAAGGGAGTGAGGGGGGCATGGGTGGGAATGATGCAGAGAGTGAAAACTCGGGTCAGCTAGGGGGTTGGGAACACAGAAGTAGTGTCAGGGTAGGAGTTACGGTACAGGGTTCCTAATTGGTAACGCTTGTGGAGGGCAAGGAGAAGTGCAAAGCGTAAATAGTGTGTAGATGGGGAGTGATTAGAGACGATGGAAACAGCGATATAGTTCTGTGACCGTTTTGGCATACAAGGTCATGAATACTGCAAGACTAATTGGGGACCTTAATTTCAAGGATTTCTGCAGCTTATTCCAGAGAGTCGGTAGTGGGAAGCCTATGGACGCTCTCCCAAAATGTATGCAGACCCTAGGAACCTTCACGGAAATTTGGGAGCAGCTCCTTAGGGTATAGTTTTGGAGCCCGCTTAGAGGCAGTAAATCAATAATATAGTGTGGTAATTTACTGGTAACAGCTCTGCATGTCCATACAGCTGCATTTCTACTTCACCTGTATTGTAGGGAGGTCCACCCCACAGCAGCATATAAGGAGCAGTGGCGGGTGGAGAAGGGGAGCCTGGTAATGAATCGCAATGCTCTGTGGTATAGTACGTCTAGTTTTCCCAGATATGAGGCGTTGCATTGGCTATAAATGAAATTGGCGTAGTCAGTTAAGGAGATGAATATGGACTGGACGATCTGCCTTTTTGCCTCTGTGGTTAGAAGGCGGTTTATCTGATAGAAGAGACCAAGCCTCTGCCTCAGTTTTTTCAGCAATTTCTTCAAGTGATCCACAAAGGAGAGTCTGTGGCCTAGCCAGACCCCCAGGTATTTGAACTTTGTTACCAAGTTTTCACCTAATAAGGTAGTGATAGGGGTTAGGGTACCAGTAATAGCAGGGTGTGCCATGTGGTTGCCAGGTAAAAGTATCATCACCTTTGCTTTCTTGGCATTGAGGAGCAACTTTTTGCTAAGAAGCTTGTGTTGCAAGATATTAAAGTTCAATTGCAAGTCTTCGCAGGCAGCTTCAGGTGATGACCAGCTTAGGTAGAGTACTGTATCGTCTGCAAACAGGTGTATGTTGGCCTCCTTAATGCCAATATGTATGCTGTTAATATATATAGTGAATAAGAGTGGTCCCAGAATGGAGCCCTGTGGGACACCTCTGATTAACTGGTTTTTTTGCTCCCCTCCTCCTCGCAGCCCCCATCTCTTCGGGAGTCACCTACGGCCTTTTCAGCCCTCACTCACCTACCTGGTGACCAGTGCAGTCCATCCCCCATGGAGCCGTGGTTATACCCCCCAGGCGGGGTATGGGGTGGGGGCCCATACACCCCGATGCGTCTATCTTTTGTCGGGATGCTGTCTCTGGGCAGGTAGGGGCATTGAGGGTCGGGGCCTGGTGCTCCGTCTACTAGGAGGCCGCGAGGTTTTTTCCGGTGTTCTTGCGATATACCGTGTCCCCTGACGTCAAGGCGCTTGTGTGCCGACGTCTGTCACATCGCCCCCCTGTTAGGCATCGGGCTTGTTGTACCTCGGGTCTCCACCCAGGGCCAGACAAGAGCCGAACTCTGGTTCCCCCCTCCCCCCGGAGAGGACGAGCAGTCCCTGGGACGCTCAAGCCCTCTCCCCCCGGCTGGCCCTCCAGCTTCCTGGGCTCGTTCCCAAACCCGAGTCGCTGGCATCGCAAGTGGAAATCCTGATTAACAGTTTGAGGGAGGAAAGCTCTCCCTCTGCCTTGACCTGCTGGTGCCTATCCGTTAGGTAATCATGGAACCAGCAGTGAGGTAGTGTCAAGACCCAAGGCTTTTAACGAAGAAAGAAGCAGATAATGGTCGACAGTGTCAGTACCTTACTGAGGTCTAGGAAAACAGCACAGACAAACTTTTTGTTGTCTAGATCACACTGCCAGTCATTTGTTACCTTAGCCAGTGCTGTAATTGTACTATGGTTAGCTCGGAAACCTGACTGTATAGGGTTTAAAAAGTTTGTTTATTAGGAAAGCTCTCAGCTGGCCGTTCACAATTTTTTCTAAAAGTTTTGACAGAATGGGGAGTAGCAAAATTGGCTTGTAATTATTTAGATCATAGGGATCCCCAGATTTAAAAAGCAGTATGATATGAGCAGTTTTCCATAGATTGGGGAAGGACCCTTGAGACAGTGACAGATCAAATAGGTGAGAAATTGGCACAGCTAGAACATGCCAGGCAATCTTAAGGTAGTAGGGGTTAAGCGAATCCGCGCCAGTGCTTTTCTTGGTGTCCAACTGCAGGAGAAGGGCTTCAATCTCTTTCAGAGAGGCAGGTGAGAAGGAAAAGGCGGCACTTGTTAGATTGGATCTAGGGGGCAGTACAGTCATCTAGGAGCACAGGGTGCAAGCGGGCAAGTTGTCGAATGCTAGACCTGCAGAAGCAAAATGGTTATTGAAGGCTTGTAAAATCTCCTTTTTGTCACTGATAGTTACATTGTCCAATGAGATTTTTGAGGAGAGCGCATTTCCTGTTGTATGCCCAGATAGTTCTTTTATTGTGGACCAAAATTTGGTGGGGCATTTTGAGGCAGAGTCCAGCTCTGAGCGGTAGAAATTAGACTTGGTCTCTCTAATCAACTTAGTGCAGGAGTTTCTGGCAGTTCTGAAGAGGTACCAGTCTTTGGCTAGTTGTAATTTGCGGGCTTTTTTCCAAAGAAAGTCTCTATTTGCTAAAGCGGTCTTAAGGTCGGCAGTAAACCAACGATATGTTCTAGGCTTTATGTAGATTTTGACCAGCGGAGCGTGGGTGTTGAGGGCATTTGTTATAATTTCTTGAAAGATGTCTTATGCTTTGTTTACTGATTTGGCAAGGTAGAAGTTCTGCCAGAGCATTGAGGTTTTCAGTTTGTTGATATAAACCAGCGGGTCAAAGTTCGGTTTGAATCTTTTTAGTAGAGAACTTCGTGGTAGATGTCGGTTTAGGGTTGGCTCTTACACCAGCAATGAAACAATGGTCGCTTACATCGGCGTGAAAGATGCCAGCATGGGAGAAGTGCGGTTTATTCACTAGTAAGACATCTAGAAGCGTGCTGTTCATGAGGTTTTTCTTGTTAATGCGTGTTGGTTCTTTGATGAGTAGTGATAGTCCATGGGAGTCACAGAATGATTTGAGGGGTAACGAGGCACTGGACAGCCAGTCATAGTTAGGTCCCCTAGTATAATTGTTTCGAGGTTACTAGAGTCCATGATAGATGAAAGGTGAGACAGGAGTTGTGACCCAGCAGATGGTGGTCTGTAGCAGCCTATGATATGGAGGGCGATTGCAGATGTAATTTCAGTTTTTATGGACATACATTCAAATCCATTAACAATAGAAGAGGAGTCAAGGGAGGAGACCATAAATTTGTCCTTAATATAGATGGCGACCCCGCCACCCCTTGTTTGTCTATCTGATCTGAATAGCAGATAGTTGGGAATGCTGACCTCCTTATCAGGAGTGGTTGGATGAAGCCAGGTTTCCGAGATCACAGGAATGTCTGGTTCGGTGTGTGTGACCCAAGCCTGGATTGAAATGAATTTCTTTAAAAGGTTACATGTTCCTGGTCCTGCCAGTCCAAGGTGAGGGAGTCTGGATTGGGCCTCAGTTCTGGGTCACCTACATGGCAGTGCAGATCACCACCAGCTGGCACCACTGGGCTATGTATTATTTTCTTATTGTCCCCTTTCTCATAATACAGTGCACAAACATCTTAATGTTGTCTTTTAATATCCATTGTGCTTTGGGAATCAACAAAGTCCTAGAGGGTAGCATCTTTCAGAAAAAGAGATGTGCAAGAACAAGGGGACACAATTTGAAGATGGGGGGACAGCTCAGGGGCTATGTGAAGAAGTATTTTTTCACAGATAGGGTGGTAGACGCATGGAACGGCCTTCCTAAGGAGGTCGTGGGGTTAAAAACAGTGGGAGAATTCAAGAATGCATAGGACAGATATAAAGCATTTGTGGGGGGGGGGGAGTTAGGAAGAAGTAGGCTGTTGGTTAACCAGGATCTGGAGCTTATCCAATAGGTAGGGAAATGGGCAGACAGGGTGGGCCAAGCAGTCCTTGTCTGCTGTCATTCTATTTCTATATCCCTTGCTGTACAGTTTTCATATTCCAGCTTTGCTTTCCCAATAGCTGTCTCTGATTCCTGCACTTCCCTGTAGCCTTTCTTCATCTCCTCCGCACTGCTTTCTTTTTGAATTTTATGTGCCCTCCTTTTCTTCTTTAGTCCTTGCCATACTGATGTATTGATGCATTCAGGCTACGTTTTTCACTTCTCTTTTCCTTTTACCCTGTAATAACATGGTGAGAGAAAATATTAGCACTCTGAGATTGGCTGAGAGACCTGTAAAGGAGTGTAATTAGGAGACCATAATTATACCCCTGGACTTCTTGCAGATCAAAAGTCTGTGCACTACATCAGATCACTGCACTGTACAGTGCCTAAAGTGCCAGTCAGACTGTCAGTCACTATTTACAGTTCTGGGATTCCCTTACTGTTGAAAGGGGCTACTCCAACAGTTTTGCAATAAATTTACTGTTTTACTTGCATTAACAGTGTATAATATTTTATGCATAACAAATCAGAGATTTTTCTCGCCCTGTTGTAAGTGCGATAAGAAATGTCAGGTATGTGTAATTATGGAGGAATAATTGCACTTTGCTCTTGGGTGTTTTAAGGCACTTGGTGCAAGCACCTCAAGTCTGACAGCACCCTCAAGCGTGCAGTTATTCCTCCATAATTGTACACCTTGGCATGTTTTACTGCATATGTACACACACCTACAGATTTACAGATTACAGTACCTAACATTTGATTGAACTCTGCCATACTGCAGTTTCAATTTAGCTTCTGTTTTTGTTCTAACTATCCCCTTACCTCTGCTAATATTAAATCTAATGATGTCAGACTCGTCGTTTCCCAGCTGTTACCTTACTTCCATGCCTAACGTCCTATCATCCTTATTGGTTAATACTTGATCTTCTGTAACCCCATTTCTAGTTCTCTCTGTATGCTGTTAGAAAGCACTTGTTTAATATATCCAGGAATTCTTGTCCCAATTTATTTCTTTAGTTTTTGTTTACTGGATAAGGTGCACTAGACAAACTTTTGCTATTTTCAGGCACGACTCGGGACGTTACAGTGCAAGACAATGACTGCAGCGATTAAGCACATAGTAACCTTAGGGATACAGTACTAGGCCAGCCCGGTGGCACTGAGGGTTGAGGTACTGGACGCCACACCTTGCGCCACGCCAGCAACCCGGGTTTGGGAGCGAGCCTGGGTTGCTGGGGGTCAGCAGGGGAGGGAGAGGATTGAGTGTCCGGAGGACAGCTCTCCTCTCCCAGGAGGGACAGGGGTCCCTAGTCGGTGCTCAGCTGCCCTCTGGCGGAGGCCAGAGATGTAGCAAGCACTGACGACGTAGAGAAGGGGTGGGGGAGTGGCAGCGTTCGTTCCATGCCTTGATGAATGGGCGCCAGCCACTCCCCAAGAAACAGGGGAAAATGCCCTTCAGCTCTGGTGGAGACTGAGCACTGGAGCTTGCCCTCAATCTGCGGCCACCCACCTGGCACCCTCCTGACCGACGGGGGGTAATCCGAGGCTACATGGGCAACAGAGGACTGTCCAGGTAGGGCAGACCGCAGAGGGATGACTCCTTGGTGCTCTGAGGAGACCAGAGCTGAGGAGAGGAGGAATAAATACGTAAAAAAAAGGAATACAGTACTGCGTATGACAATAAATTAAGCAACAGAGTAATCAGTATGGTACATGTCTGTCACATGGAGAAACATTGGGAGGGTCATCAGAGGTACAGACAACATTAACGGGTAACAGAGTAAGCAAGTGCAGGGACAATTGTATACAGATGGATTTCTCCCTTTTCTGCCTGAAATTCCCAATCATCATGTTGCTTTCCTAACTTGATCCCCCAGTTCACTGCTATGCCCTTCCGCTTGCTCCAGAGGTGTGCAGTGTACAAGCAGAATTGACTTAATATTGTTGTTCTCAGACAGTTCTGCCCAAATTGATTTTGTCCCCCCCCCCCCCCTTTGTTCCCTGATATCCTGCCATTGCAGAGAATGCCAGCTGGGTCTGAGGGATGGAGGGGTGGGGAGCATCAGGTTGGTGTCAGTGCACACTGTGCTCCTACTGCTAGGCCTGACCCCTTCTGAGCCACCAGTGCCCTCCTAGCCCCAGCACTGTCTTACCTTTTGTGGCTAATTACTCCTATGGCTTACACATGTGATTGGGCCTGCTGGGCAGCACCCCTTCCATAAACCCAATAAAACTCTCCGAAGGTAACAGCTTGGTGCCTGAGAGTACATAACTGTCACTCTCAGAACTGGGTACAGATATCAAAATAGGTTCAGACAGAGGGACAATTAAATCTTGCACTCACCATTTCAGCAAGGCACTGCCTTTGCCAAACAAATCTGCAAATGCTGCTTCTGCTCAGTGGAAACAGACCACTTTATTGTAGACTTCAGGTGCAAAAATGAAAAAAACACTGGCGGGCACAACATCAGACATGCCTAACATTTAGCATAGTGAGTCTTTGTGCCAGATCTTCAGAGGCTCAGCCTCCACCACCCCCGACTACCGCCTGTTCCCCGGGACTTACCTTAGTGGCGATCAACCCAGGCTTTTCTCCCTCTGGGCAGGGCCCTCAGACGGCACAGCCCCCATAGACATTTAGTCACAGATTCCAGTGGGAGCACTGCCAGGAGAACCCTCTGGCTTACCTCCCAGGGTGGGGCCACAGGATCAGACCGCACAGATGAAGACACGTCGCTTAGTCACCGGTCAAGTGCTATGGGGTGCAGTTTAGAACTGGAGAGGCAGGGTGTCATAAACTGAGCAGGCAATGACATTTTTGTGAATTAAGTCTCCCTGGAAGTTGTGATGTGGCATGATGAAGCCACAACGCTAACATAGAATTTGACGGCAGATAAGGACCGCTTGGCCCACCCAGTCTGCCCATTTCCCTACCTACTGGATAAGCTGCAGATCCTAGTTAACCAGCAGCCTACTTCTTCTTACTCCCAGAATTGCCTTATGACTGTCCCATGCATGCTTGAATTCCACCACTGATTTTGACTCCACAACCTCCTCCGAAGGCCATTCCATGCATCCACAACCCTCTCTTGAAAATACTTCCTTAAATTACCTCTGAGCCGCCTCTATCTTCAAATTTGTGCCCTCTGGTTCTTGCACACCTCTTTTTTTGAAAGATGCTTCCCTCTTGGACTTTGTTGATTCCCTTGAGGTACTTGAAAGTTTCTATCATGTCCCCCCTCTCCCTCCTTTCCTCGAGGCCATACATATTAAGCTCCTTAAGTCTCTCTTTATATGTCTTCCGGTGCATACATTGCACCATTTTAGTTGCCCTCCTCTGGACAGCTTCCATCCTGTCTGTCTTTGCGGAGATTGGGTCTCCAGAACTGCACACAGTACTCCAGATGGGATCTCACCAGCTGTCTGTACAGAGGATAATAACTTCCTGTTTCTACTGGTGATGCCTCTCCCTATGCATCCCAGTATCCCCCAACCCTCTTGCTGCCCTCTCACATTGCTTGCCCACCTTTAGGTCATCTGATATGACTACCCCAGGTCCCTTTCCATTTTTGTTGTTGTTAGTATCTCACCCCCCATTGTGTACTCTTCCCCTGGGTTTTTGTTTCCCAGGTGCATTAGCTTGCACTTCTTAGCATTGAATCTAAGCTGCCATACATCTGACCATTCCTCTAACCTTGCCAAGTCCCTTCTCATCCTTTCCACCCCACCCTGTGCTTGACGTCTGGCATGTCTTATGTTCATTTAGTTAGATTGCTGCTAGGTAGATTAGGGCAGGTTAGTTAAGAACTGTGTAGTTTCAAAATAATCAATGGTCAGGTGCTGTGTTTTAACCAGTGAAGTTGTTCGATTTTGGTCAGTTTTTTTTTTTTTATACTCCATTTTGTAATCTGCATTAATAGTCCAAAGACAGTAGTTTAAAAAGAGATTGTTTCTCAGCTCAGTGTCCGGGGGATGAGTGTGTTTGTTTATGTACTGGCAGTCACTCAGAACAGAGTTTGTCAGGATGTCTCATTATCCCAGTCGCACTGGTGGTGTTCCTGACAGTCACCACATGTGGTTGCCATAGGCACATGTTAGGGCTGACATGGCAAAAAGAGAAAGAAGATCACTGATTGTGGACTGGGACCTGGATTATTGTTTTGTGTGTCCTGGTCCCTTTAACACTAAAACATGTTATATCCTTAGCCTTACTCAAAATGGCCACTTGGAGCTGAATGAGTTAAGACTGAGTATTTCAGGACATGACTGTGCCCACAGCTTGTTAGAGACTTGTTAGACTTGACACCACAGCTTGTATGCCGTAGGTACCACACAATCATTAGTATTTGTATTTTGATGTACAGCCTTAGATAAGGCTCTGGAAAATGTAAATATATGTGGGTGTGCGTATGTAGTACAGATTTTTCCATGCCAACGTGGACATAAATTGAACACCGAAAATATTTATCCAATGCTGAGGATTACAAAACATTGTGCTGTTTTACAGTTAGCCCGCTGTGCACACAGTTGTTTCTTGTGTGATCAAGATCTGGGTTGGGCCAACATTGACTTATTGTTTTTTTTTTTTTTATTATTTATTGTATTTTATGCCCCTTTGACACCCAGCCTGTCCTGTCTGCCTCCTCTCTCCCAGCCTCATTACCCCACTGTCCCTGGACTTACCTTCTTTTTTTTCCTTTTTTAATTCAAAAGAAGTTTTTTGTTAACATAGTGTAGTACATGGCACAATGGGTACCTATCAAAAGAGCTAGAGACAGACTGTAATAAGATAATATGAATTACAATATATGCATACAAATTAGTCTGTACAGTGGGTGACAGAATTGAAAGTCTCATCCTTCAGGGTGGTCACTGCTACCCCCCTGTAGACCATCTTTTGGGGAGTGGCATGATCTGCCTGTCATAACATTTAGGGAACGGATTCTGGACCTGCCTCAAGTTGATATGTTACCCATCTCCTCCAAAATATCTTATTCTTTTCCTTGTTCCCTTGAATGTTTGCTGTTGGTCTCCATCGGGTATATATCATTTACCACTCTAACCCATAAAGACACTTTTGGAGGAGACTTCTGCAACCACCTTTCAGTAATTCCATTCTTTGCTGCCAGCACTAAGTATTAATTTCAAGACCTGATATCTTTAAGACATATTGACAAAAGGACCAAAGATAGTATAAGGAGGTCACTTTCCAAGAAAAGTGTGTGTGTGTGTGTGTGTGTGTGTGTGTGTGTGTGTGTATATATTATTATTATATTTTTTTTTACTTTTTTATGCCTCTCTTCACTAGCCTTTCCCAAATCGAGACCTCCAGGCATCTTCTGATCTCTCTGGCCCCACCAACCACTGCCACGCACATCCATGTAGCCTTGGCTTCACCCCCAGGTGGGGTTGGGGTTACAGATATCTTGTCTCTTCAGGTGGGGCATAGGGGACTGTCTTTGTTGGGAAGGCACTGGGGTTGCGTTTTTTTCCCATCCCAGTAGTCCCCCAAGGACGTTGTATGCAGGACATCAGAGTGTATGCGTGTGCACTTACAGACATCAGCCCGCTGACATTGCAACGTCCTTTCCTCCCTATACACCCGTCTCCATTCACATTACTGCCTGTGTGCACCCAGGTGGCAGTATTGTGGCAGAGCATGGAGCCCTCCATCCCAGGAGGAGGAGGAGAGCATACTATGGGACGCTCAGTCCTCTTCCCCTCCCCCCCGCCAACCTCTGCTTGATCCAGGCTCATCACTGAACCCAGGTCGCCGGCATGGCAGCAGGTAAGGCATGGATGCCTCTGCCCTCCATACCATCGGGCCAGCCCCTGAGATAAGTATATTAGAAACATTATTTATATCATACCAATATGTCTCAAACATTGGGTAAGACCAAAAACATGTGAATGATCCACTTTGTTGTTCCCACAACCCCTCCAACACTTCCCCATTGGGGGTCCCATATTGGTTGCCTGTATTGCAGGCATGCAAAAACCTGTTCTGCACCACCAAGAGGAGTCCTGTCATTTTAGAGAGGAAATCGGTCTATAGCTGACTGAAGCATATTGGTTCTATAGCTCCTCAATGTAATTAGAATGTAATTCTTTGTTCCTATGCTGCAAAATTACCAGAGAGGAGTTTGGAAGTAGTTCCAATAAAGTTTTAAAGATAGTACCAATTAGATGAGGGCTTAGTATTCCTTGTTGATGATCCTTTAATAAGGTGTAAATAGCTGGTATTGTATCTGGGAGTTGGTTATACTGAAGGCCCAAACCTAAAAGATATGATCTTAATTGAATATAGCAGAAGTGAGCTATAGTAGGGAGACGGTATTCCTGAGTGAAGTGTTCAAAGGGATGAAAGACTTGTGGGGCGTAAAACTGGTGAATATATTTCAAGCCCCAGCACGCCCAGCTGCAAAGAGTGGTGGTATCAAGCTGATTAGGCAGGGAGGTTTTGTTATGAGCCATAGACTGTAGCCATGTCAAAACATGGCTAGGGATAAATTTGTGACAACAAAGTTCCCAATACAGTAAAACAGTAGCTGTGTCTCTAGAAAATTGAGTTAACGGTGAGTCCATTGGCGGGGTGTGGCCAGCAGCCGAGCAAGCAACAGCTTCTAGCACAAGCTCTAAAAACTACTTGCCTTAGTTTTTTTTTTTTTTTTAAACACATTCTAAAACAGAAAACTAATCTAATTAACCAATGGAGAAGTTGGTCCTGATCACCCCGAATGCCTTTAATTGGACCTTCTGCTGGCAGATCTTGAGCTATGGGGCGAACTAATAAAGCAGCACCTGATGGAGATGCAGCCCGATTGAGAGATTCTAGAACTGGGACCAGCAAAGATGTTGACACGGGGCCTTCTGAAGATACTGCTCAGCCGACTAATGCTGCGCTACTGAAAGCCATGCAAAAATTTGATGGCAAGATGGAGGACTTTACGGCGCAGTTTAAAGTATTAGACTCTAAAATTGGGAAATTAGAAGAGGCTGCCCAGCCCGCGGTAAAATCCAGCTCCACTGCAATGGCGACTTCCTCTGGCCTAGTGAAGGAGAATGAAGTGCTGCATAAGTGCCTTGAAAATTTGTCCCAAGCAGTCAGTGTATGAATTTTAGGTATTCCGGAGCAAGCTGAGGGGGAGAACATACCTGCATTTGCTAAATCTCTCCTCCAGGATTTACTGAAAATTCCCAGGACTTCAGTGCATTGGGGTAGAAGTTTGACGTCTTTGCAGAATATTTAAGCTAGCAAATGGGGAGAGAGGTGCAGCACCCCATACGTCGAATGGGAAGAACACCCCTCCCCCCTCAGCTAGTGGTCAAACAGGGATTCAGCATGTTTGCAGTTCATTTGCATCACCAGGTAAGAAATAAGGGCCATCTCCCCATACGCACACAGGGGAAATGCCAAACTTCACCCAACAACTAACACACCGAAATCTGCCCAGTGGAAAATCATGTACACAGATGCTCACAGCCTGGGAAATAAGATCCCAGACCTGCAGGCAATAATGTCAGAGGCCAAACTGGACATAGTAGCAGTTAGTGAGATGTGGTTTACCAGTAACCACACTTGGGAGACTTCAGTACCTGGCTATGCACTGTTCAGAAGAGATCGAGGTGCAAAAAGGGGGGGGGGGTCCCTGTATGTCAATAAAAATATCAAAGCTACAGAAATTCAGAATACACATAAAGAGCCAGAAGAACTGAGGGTCACCCTGGAAACAGGAAATGGGACAACCATAAGAACTGGGGGTTGTCTACAGGCCCCCAGACCAGGGGGAGGACATAGACGCATTACTGTTAAAAGATATACAAAACATGACAGCTAAAGGGGAGGTTCTGATAATGGGAGACTTCAACATACCGGATGCAGATTGGTCAATACCAGCAGGAACATCTGCCAGAACTAGACACATGGTGGATTCCCTGCAGGGGGAGGGCCTCAAACAACTGGTACAACAACCCACAAGAGACAGGGCTATCCTAGATCTAGTACTGACTAACAGGGAAGGGATCACAGATCTCCAGGTAGAAAGTCACCTGGGGGCCAGTGACCATCACATGGTATGGTTCAATTTGGCCACTACATCTAAATCATCCCATTCCAAGGCAAAAATATGGGACTTCAGAGGAGCTGACTTTGATAAGATGGCCAACAGAGTTAAGCTAGCCCTGGCAAAAAGAAATACAGGTGGGGGGGGGTACAGACAAAGTGGGCAAGCATTAAGGATGCAATACTTGAAGCAACATCCCATTGTGTTAGGCAGAAAAGGAAGTGCAAAAGAAGAAGGAAACCACTTTGGTTCTCAAATACAGTAGCAGAAAAGGGCAAAGCCAAAAGGCTAGCCTTCAGGAAATATAAGGGAACACAGCGGGATGAAGATAGGGAGGCATACCAAACTGCCTTAAGGGAAGCAGGGAAGGCAGTAAGGCAGGCAAAGTCCCAAACTGAGGAAACACTAGTATGAACAGTAAAAGAAGGTGGCATGACTTTCTATGGATACAGTAGTGAAAGAAGAAAGTCCAGAGGGGGTATTGCTAAGCTCAGAGGAGGAAAAGGGGCATGTGAGGAGAAGGACCCTGTAAAAGCATCTATCCTAAATATATACTTTTGTGGCAGGGCAGGGCCCACAGCTCAGCACCATGGACATAGGGGGGAGGGAGGTGAGCACTACTCCCTTCACAAAAGAAAGGGTCCTATAAGAGCTCGCTAAGCTCAGGGTGGACAAGGCAATGAGACCTGATGGTATACATCCCAGGATACTTAAGGACCTAAGGGTGGAACTAGCAGAGCCATTAGCAGAACTGTTTAGTGAGTCTCTGAGCAAAGGAGAGGTCCCAGAAGACTGGAGAAGGGCTCATGTTATCCCGCTCCACAAAAGTGGTAGCAGGGAGGGGGCAGGAAACTACAGACCAGTCAGTCTTACCTCAGTAGTGGGCAAGATTATGGAGGCACTCCTTAAGGAAAGGACAGTGCAACACCTGGAATCCATAGGGGCACAGGATCCAAGACAGCATGGGTTTACAAAAGGAAGGTCCTGTCAAACTAATCTCATGGATTTCTTTGACTGGGTAACCAGAGTGATGGACTAAGGGGGAGCAGTTGATGTCGACTACCTTGACTTCAGAAAAGCTTTCGACACTGTTCCACATAGAAGATTAATAAATCAGCTGGGTAGGCTCAGGTGGGTCAGAAGTTGGTCAACTGAGTGGCAAACTGGTTGAGGGGCAGAAAACAGAGAGTGGTGGTAAACGGTATACAGTCAGAAGAGATACAAGTCACAAGTGGGGTACCTCAGGGATCAGTCCTGGGGCCAGTCCTCTTCAGTATCTTCATTAGTGACATTGCAGATGGACTAGAGGGTAAGGCTTGTCTGTTTGCAGATGACACCAAGATCTGCAACAGAGTAGATGATCCAGATGGGGTGGGCAGAATGAGAAGAAATCTGGATAAACTAGCAAAGTGGTCGGAAGAGTGGCAACTGGGGTTTAACGCAAAGAAGTGCAAGATCATGCACATAGGGAAGAGAAACCCTGAAGACACCTATAGGCTGGGAGGGGAGTTGCTGGCAGTCACAAAGGAAGAAAGACTTGGGCATTATCACCGATGACCTGAAATCATCCAAGCAGACCTCTAAAGCAGTAGGTAAGGCTAGGGGGATGTTAGGGTGTATTAGTAGGGGTATTACAAGTCATAAGAGGGAGGTAATAATCCCTCTTTACAAGACACTGGTTAGGCCCCATCTGGAGTACTGTGTGCAGTACTGGAGGCCACACCTTCACAAGGACATTAACCAAATTGAGGCAGTCCAGAGAAGGGCAACCAAAATGGTGCAGGGACTGCATCAGAAGACATATGAGGACAAATTAACGGAGCTCAATATGTATACCCTTGAGCAAAGGAGGAAGAGGGGTGATATGATCGAAACATTCAAACACCTTAAGGGCATTAACAAGGTGAAAGAGTCTAACATGTTTCTATATAAAAAAAATAGCAGGACAAGAGGACACAGCTTGAGACTGGAGGGAGGCCGATTAAAGGGGAATGTGAGGAAATTCTTTTTCACAGAAAGGGTGGTGGATGCATGGAACGGCCTACCTCAGGAAGTGGTGGCTATGAATACAGTGCAGAGCTTCAAACAGGCATGAGAGAGGCATGAGGGAGCAATACAGATGAGTATGAATAGATAGGCCACTGACAGAGCAAAGGCTGATGGCACATTTATAAGGTAGAAAAAGAAATGGGCAGACTGGATGGGCCTTGCGGTTCTTATCTGCCGTCAACTTCTATGTTTCTATGAATAGAGAGAACAGCCTTCGGGAACTGAGAAGCCAGAGAGTCATTGGAGTGGCAGGGAGAAGCAGAACAATCAGAAGCTAGGGTAAGAACCTACTGGCCGTGGCAGTGACTTGGGGGGGTTAAAGGTTAGATCGAAGGCCCACTCGCGGCTTGCACACCGATCTAAGAGGGAAAATGAAGTAGCTGTGTTAGTTTAGCAGACCTTGGGGAACGGCGCAAAACTGTTGTGGCTGATGGTGGTTTTTGGGGAGATTTCTGATGACAAAACATTGAAAATGTATTTAAAAAAAAAAAAAAAAAAGAGAACCGAAAGGGAGTGTGACGGTGGTGAGGGATGCACTCATCAGCGAGATCAGATCTTCATGCCTGCCAGCTTCCAGTGTGATCAAAATTTAAGCCCCCCACCCCAAAAAAGGAACAAAAAGGAAAGAAAAATAACTGAAAACAAGTAACAGAAAAGTGTGTTGGGCTGCAGGATCTGGTACTAAAGAGTAGAGGGGCAAAAAGTAGTGTGTTACAGCTTGGCCATGACAATTTATGTGCTAGCTGCAAAACAGCTGCATGCAGCATAGTAACAAATAAAGTTCAGTCTGGAAATAAAGTTTAAAAAAAAATAAATAATAAAAGGATCCAGGTACCAGTCAGCGTAGAGGGGCAAAAAGTAGCATATTACTATTGGGCCACCATCATTTACGTGCTAGCTACAAAGAAACTACATGCAGCACAGTAGCACATGTCTTGAGCTAAATAAAATGGCTCCAAAGGAGGAGGGGAATGAGGCTTGGGCTTTGTGTTGCCCTGGGAAAAGTTAGGCAAAGTGTAAAAAAACAGTTAAGGCAAAAGCTGCCTAAGGAAATAAAAAATAGTGTGTTGTCCGTGGAGTGGTAGGAAGGGAATGGTAGTTTACTCACCTGGTAAAGGTGATTGTGGGGGAATGGATCTCTGAGGCACTCCACCTACCTGACATCATGGGTTGTATACACCTGATAGGCTGATGATGCACATGTGACTGAAATTGAAAACATCCCTTCTGAGGGTCAGTGGTCACTTCTATTCAGTTCGATGTTTTCCAAAGCTGTATCCGAAATTATAAAAAGTTATATGCCCCCCACTTTTACCTTGAATAATAGTAAGGTAATGATCTGTTAATTGTTGTAATGATAAGTTTTAATTGTCATATTATGTACATATGTGTTTCAGAAAAATAAATGTATGTTGTCATAGCATTTTGTCCATAGTGTTATTGTCATTATCATTTTCACATCATTATAGGGTGAGGCGTGGAGTGCCTCCGAGATCCATTCCCCCACAATCACCTTTACCAGGTGAGTAAACTACCATTGTGGGGGATGGTCTCTGAGGCACTCCACCTACCTGACATCATGGGTTAATCAAAAGCAGTGATCAATCTTTAGGTTGGGTTAGGTGTGATAATGTTGTGTTCTGTGCGTGCTGCTAGTAGCACTGCCCTGGCAAAGTGCGTCTTGAGACACATCCATTCTGTAATGTCTTGTTTAAGTGAATAGTTGACCAAGTGGCTGCGGCGCAAATTTCTTCTGCAGTGGCCATGTTCCTTTCCGCCCATGAAGTTGCGATAGCTCTGGTTGAGTGAGCCTTTAATGATGTTGGTACCTGCATGTTATTTGCTTTGTATGCTTCTGAGATGGCTTTTCTGAGGTATCGTGCTATGGATGATTTGGAGGCAGGTAAACCTTTTCTGCATCCCTGTGTGATGATGAAGAGTCTATCGGTTTTTCGAATATCAGCTGTTCTATTGATGTAGGTTGTTAGCAGCTGTGTCATTCCTAGCAGTCTAAGCTGGGTGTCGCCCTGTACTACTTCTGGTGGAAGTTGGCCTGGAATCTTGATAGTTTGGTTGAGGTGGTAGTTAGATGCGATCTTTGGTCTGAATGAAGGGATTGGTCTCATGGATATCCTGTCATGGTAGAATTGAAGGAATGGTTCTTTATATGAGCGTGCCTATAGCTCGCCTACTCTTCTGGCTGATGCGATGGCAGTTAAGAAGACTGCCTTGAGGTATATCCATTTTAAATGGATGGATTCTATTGGTTCGAATGGCGGTTTAGTCATTGCTGTCAGTACTGAGAGCAGATCCCATGGTGCTAATAGTGGTTTATGGCTGGGACGTATGTTGGTTGCTGCTTTCAGGAAGCGGACGACGTCTTGGTGGGATCCCGGCGTCGTGCCTTGTATTTGTCCTCTTGCTGCCCCGACAGCTGCAACCTGTACCTTTAAAGATGATGGTGAGAGTCCTAGTTGAAGTCCCTTCTGGAGAAACATTAGTATCTGAGGTATGGTGCATGCTGTAGAGTCTATCTTGTGGTGATTACACCATTTGCTGAATATGTCCCACTGGCGCTGGCAAGTGGTAATCGTGGATTGTTGATGTGATGAGGCCATAGTGTCTATGACTGAAGGGTGGTATCCTGCTTTTAGCAGTCTCTCCCTTTCAGGAGCCATGCTGTCGGCTGCAGTTGTTGAGGGTTTGGATGTATAATAGGACCTTGTGATAGAAGGTCTGGTCTGTGCGGTAATTTCCAGGGGTCGGCAAGAGCCATTGAAACTATTGTCACGAACCATGAGCGCCTTAGCCAGTGTGGTGCTATTAGTATGACTCGTGCTCTGGAGATGCAAATCTTCTTTAGTACTTGAGCAATCAGTGGTATGGGGGGAAAGACGTAAGCTATTTGGAATGTCCAAGTGGCTGAGAGTGCGTCTACTTCTATAGCTCTGTGGTCCTTGAATCGCGACCAGTATTTTATGCATTGATAATTCTTGTGTGATGCCATGCGGTCTATCTCGACTGGACCCCATCTCTGGTTGAGATGCAGGAAGACTTGTGTGTGCAGTTTCCACTCTTCTGGATGAATCATTTGTCACCTGAGCCAGTCTGCCGTAATGTTGAGTTTCCCTGCCAAGTGAATTGCTGATACTGATTTTTAAGTGTGTTTGTGACCATGCCATTATCTTGGATGTTTCTGACATCATTGCTTTGCTTCTTGTGCCTCCCTGCTTGTTTATGTATGATAATGTGGTCTGATTGAGTTTATCTGCACATGTTTGTGTTGTAATAGTTGGGAGAAATGCATTAGTACCTTGAACACTGCTTTCATCTTGAGAACTTTGATAGTCTGTTTTGCCTCTAATAGGGACCATTTTCCTTGTGCTGTATGATTTCCCAGTACAGCTCCCCAGCCAGATAGACTTGCATCCGTCTCTATTAATATGTCTGGGGTTATGTCTAGCGGCATGCCTTGTATCAGTTTGCATCTGTTTGTCCATCATGTGAGGCTTGATGTCACCCTGGGCGGTAGTTTGACTTGTTTTGCGAAGTTGACATCTTGTGCGTGTCCCTGAGTTAGGAGGAAGGACATGAGGGGTCTGGCATGTCATCTTGCCCAGGGAACTGTATCTGTTGTGGAGGCCATTAGTCCTAACATTTGAGAGCTGTCCCACAGCGTGGGATGCTTTATGTTCTGTAGTCTGTGGGCGGTGGATAATATTGTGTGAATTCTTGACTGTGATGGAGTTACTAGGCCTCTTTCTGTGTCTGAGAGTTTCTAGGTGTTCTATGGTGTGACTGGGAACTAGTTGGCTTTTCTTGTGATTGAGTACCCAGCTGTGTTGCTGTAAGCAATGTACAACCGTTTGCGTCTCCCTGGCAGATTGCTGTTGTGATTTTGCCCTGATGAGCCAGTCGTCTAAGTAGGGGATGACGTGGATGTCCTGTTGTCAGAGTTTTGCTGCGAGAACTATTGATACCTTTGTGAATACTCGCGGGGCTGATGCCAGGCCGAATGGTAGGACCTGGTACCGATGGTGTTGTCAGAGAATGCAGAAACGTAGGTATTGAGAGTATCTGGGTCTCATTGGTACATGGAGGTAAGCGTCTTTTAGATCTATGGATGTGAGGAAGTCTCCCTGTCAGAGTACTTTAAGGGTTGACCTTATTGTCTCCATCTTGAATGGGATATATTGCACTGATTTGTTGATGTACTTTAGGTCCAGTACCGGTCTGTATCCTCCTGTCTTTTTTGGAACCATGAAGAATATTGAGTAGATTCTTGTACCACCTTCTTGCCGTGGGACGGGCACAATAGCATTGTTTTCTCCTAGGTCTTGTATAGCTGTAGTAATGTGTGTTGTAGTGTATTTGTGCTTGGAGGAGGGGGGTGTATCATTCTGTGTCCTCGTGGAGTCTTGGTGAATTGTGTAGCATATTCTTGTCTTATTATTTCCAGCATCCATTTGTCTGAAGTGGAATTTTCCCAGTGTTCTAAGAATAGGGTTAGTCTTGCACCCACTGGTGTGTGACTTTGCACTGAATGTGAGTAGCCAGGACCTGGAATGGTTGCAGCAATGGTAGTTTCCTCTGCCTCTTTGTGTTGTGCCCCTACTTCTGTATCTGTTGTAGTGGTAGGGTATGGTATAGTTTTGTCTGAAGTTAGTGCCTCTGCAGATGGAACTTCCCCTTTTCTTGTCGCAAAAGGAGTGGTATCTGCTTCTGGGACGAGCCGGTAGGTATGTGGATCTGGTTTGTTCTCTAGCTAGAATCTTTCCTTCCTCTTTGCCTTTGAGATATTTCTCTAGTCCTTGTCCAAATACCATGTTGCTCTTAAATGGAAGTCGTTGTAGAGTGGCTTTAATTCTTTGTCGGCATCCCATAGTTTCATCCACAGCGATCTACGAGCTCTGTTGGTGATAGCTGCTGATCTGGCATTTATTTTTAATGAGTCTACCACCATGTCTGCCAGATATTTGGTGGAAAGTATGGCGTTTTCCAAGAGTGCGGACTCATGGGACTTCGCTGGGATAGTCTTTTGGAGTTCCTGAAGCCAGGTTAGCTGTGCTCTTGTGGCATATATAGCGGTGGCGGCTGCTCTGCTTCCCAAGCCTGCTAATTCGGCATTCTTCTTTAGGTTTTCTTCGAGTTTTCTGTCAATTGGGTCCCTTAGTCCTAAGGCGGACTCAGTGGGGAGCACTGTCTTTTTATTGAGAGCTGCTATTTGGGGGTCCACTGAGGGCGGTGTACACCATAGGGTTAGTTTCTCCTCCTGTATTGGGTACATTCTGTCCCATGATTTTCTCTCTGGAATTCTGGCTGGTTCAGAGGAGGACAATTCCTTTAGGACTGTCTCCTCTATGGCCTCACAGACTGGGATGGCGTCTGCTTGTTTAGCAGTAGGTTGAAGGGACAGGAGTAGTTTGGACGTGGGTGTTGGTATTACGGTTTCGAAGCCCACTGTTTCCATGATTTGGCGTACTAGAGCAGGGATTTGGTCAGGGAAGCACCACTTAGCCGTGAGGGTTTGCGGTTCTTGCTCGAGAGCTCCCTCTTCCTCATCTGAGTCACTCGAGTTGGCAGGCAAGGGGGTTTGGTCATTTGCGAGATCATCTGGGGGTCTAGATAGGCAGTTGGTGTTCCTTTTTCTTCGCAGGTGGTGAGTTGATATGTTGTTTTGAAAGCTCCGTTAATTGCTGTAGCATTGCTGTTTGCACCTCTTGTTGTGCTTGCATAAGTTGGTTATTCTACAGTAATGCTTTTGTGGTATCTGATTGTTGGTGGCTGTCTTGACTAGTTGTAGGAGGAGGGAAATCATTCTCTGTTTCCGGTATCTCACTGTGTAAAGTGGATTCTTCAACACGGGAGGCACATAGCCTTCCTATTTGTTGGTGTGGAAGCGGTACATTGCACTGCCTGCAGCTCTTTGCTTTGGGCATGGTAATCTGTTAATCAAATAGCAATGACATACTGAGTATGTGATGTACTCATCGTTTTGTAATGTGTCTGTTAAGATGATCTTAAAACAGTATTGAAAAAGCAGGCTTTACTGGTGTGAGACTGCAGGGCAAGTTTCTGTTTACTGAGCAAATCTATATGCAATGCATTTTCTGAATACCATATTGAGATGCAGGCTTATCTGGCATGAAACTTCATGGCAGTGTGTCTCAATAATGAGCCACTGTCTACATTATAATTATATGCTGCTCAAATTGCTCTTATGCCTTTAAGAGGAGGGGTGGGGGAGTGCTTGGTAGTCTACCAGGAGTGGACATATGCATGTACATTGTAATATGTCTGCTGACTCTTCTGAGAGGGCTTGTTATCGTTATTGTTCTGTGCCCCTTGCCATTTGAAGTCGATATTGTATCTAAGCACATATGTATATCTGTGGCAGGGAGTAAACGGAATGCTTCAGTTTTCACATCGCGATGCACTCCGTGTTGTAGTGCCCTAGGGTTGTATGTCATCGTGTTGGGCGTTGTATGACGTCTCGTGAGATTTTGTGCGCCAATGGGAAGGCGCGTACAACGTCGTGCGATGAGGAGAACCGGGAAGTAGAGCTAGCAGACAGCATGGAGGCGAGGGTATAGGGGGCCATAAAAAAAGCAACATGATGGCTGCTCCATTTTGGTTTCCAGCAAGGTCCAGCGTGAGCAGGGAAGAAGTGCTGCTCGACTAGAGAATGTTGATATACGGTACTGCGAGCATCTGTAGCCGCTGGTAGGGATGTACAGAGCACTCGAGATCCTGTATTCAGAGTCATTAGAGCATTACTCGTACTTGTGGTGTGTAGCATCTGGGACCACTGAAAGAGGGGTGTCCAGAGCGCTGTAGCCGAGGAGGCAAAACTTCAGGGAGTGAGAGCTCCTGTAGTCTGAGGCATTTAGAGCTTTGCTCGTGGTGTGGTATGTAGCATCTGGGACGCTGAAAGAGGCGTGCAGGCTGCTAACCCGGAGAGGCAAAAGCGAAAGCTAGTGATTGTATTTAAATTTTTGGGAAGTATTTGCTGCGATATACAGCGCACCTGGGTGCATGCTTGAACTTGTTTATGATTGTTTTGCTGCGGGCAATAAAGTCTTTTGGTGAATGCAAGTGAAAATTGCTGGTAGGCTGTTAGGGTCTGTTGTGTGCAGATTATTTGGCTAACTGAGCTGAATCTTGAGAAACACATTGCTAATGAAAATAGGGTATCTAGTTTGACTGCTAAGAGAGATGTATTCCTGAGTTAGACCAACATAAATTTTAGATGCAAAACTTGCTGTGTTGTCTATATCTAACTCTTAACATTGTAATATTATATTGTGATTATATAAGCAATTAGGGGTAATATATATATATGAATTTTCTCCTACCCTGTGGTGAATTGTCTTTATGGTCTGAAGTCTGGAGCTCTGGAGTAGCGCGACAACCTTTTTCAGATGCACAATTTGAACTGAATAGAAGTGACCAATGACCCTCAGAAGGGATGTTTTCAATTTCAGTCACATGTGCATCAGGCAACCTATCAGGTGTATACAACCCATGATGTCAGGTAGGTGGAGTGCCTCAGAGACCATCCCCCACAATTGTCTGTCAGGCATGTCAGGTGATGTGTGGCTGGCATGGGACAAACTAAAAGTGCAGTGTAAAAAAAATAAAGTAGAAATAAGAAAGGCATCAAAGCCATACTGCCCTGTAAATCTTTCTAGACGTTGCTATTTCTTCCCATCCCAGTCCTATTCCACTGCCTTCCTGTTCCTCCCTGCCTACCTTGCTTAGTCTAATTTGGCCAGGATTTGTGGGACCTCCTCTTCCATCCAGGGACCACCAGTGCCACTGCCGTTGCCTCAGAAGTTGCCAAGAAAGAGGAGCGGTTGGACCACAGTGGGCTCAGGGAGGGTGAGGGTGGTGGAACAGAGGTGCATCCCTCCCATTGTACCTCTCCACAATTCCTATGCCATTCGGGCAAAGTGTGGTTCCTCTATGGAGGCACCCACAGTGGAGACCAAGGAGGATGCTGGGAACCTCCACAAAGGAGACCCACAGGAGGGTGGCAGGGGACCCTGCAGGGGAAGGAAACAACTCCTGGTGGGGGACTCCATTGTTAGGAAGGTAGAACTGGGGAGGAAGGGAGAGGGAGGTAGGTGCCTGCCTGGCGCCATGGCTTGCAGGGACAGGAAGCGAATCCTCAGGATTGCGGAGCAGCTGCACAGGGAGGAGCTGGATGTCATTGTCCACCTAGGGACAAATGACCTTGCTAAGAAAGGGATTAGAGAAGTGCAGGAAGAGTTTGTGGAATTGGGGAGGGGCCTTAGTCAAGTAGCACGCACGGTAACCTTCTCGGAGGTGCTACCCATCTATGGCATAGAAGAGGCTAGGGTGTTCCGCACCATGGGATTCAATCAGTGGTTGAAAAACTGGTGTGGAGCTCAGGGATTTGGCTTCATTGGGGACTGGGGTCCACCTGGAGTGATGCAAGCCTATACTGGCATGATGGGCTGCATCTGTCTGGGAGGGGAACCAGGATCCTAGGTGATAGGTTTAAATGCTTCATTGGCAAGCTTTTAAACTAGCCAAGGGAGGAAGCACTGGAAAGGAGCAGGAAAATCCTAGCGCCCCCAAATAATCATGGTAGTAAGTGCGGCAAACACCAACATAGAGGTGTCGATAGGGAGAAGGGCAGGGTAAATGGAGAAAGTGACAAAGGCAAGAAGGATGGGGATGGGGCAAAGGGAGTAAGGCCATCAGGAAATGGAGGTAATGAGTACCAATGCCCGTAGTCTGGGCAACAAGCTCCTGAGCTGATGGCCTTAATGGAAGAGGATGCCTGGATATCATAGCAGTCACAGAAACATGGTACACAGAGAACCATGACTGGGATGTTAACATACCAGAGTACATAACCTACAGGAGAGACAGGCAGGGGAGAAGGGGAGGAGTAGCTCTCATGTAAAGGAAGGGATAAAAGCAACTGAACAAAAGAGTAAACAGGAGGAGAGGAGGCACTGTGGGTCACCTTGGAGACTGGAAAGAGCACCACAATCCGCTCGGGGTTGTGTACAGACCCCATGTCAGGGGAAGGAATGGACAAGGATATGATAGAAGGCATTCTTAGAATGGCAGAGAAAGGGAGATACTGTTGATGGAGACCTGAATATGCCAGATGTTAACTGGAGCACATTTGCTGCAGCCACATCCAAGAGCAGGGCCATTCTTGATGCCCTACAGGTGGCAGGCATTAGACAGCTAGTTTCGGAACCCACTCGTGAGGGAGCAATCTTAGACCTCGTACTCTCAAATGGGGGCATTGAGAGGATCTCAGATCTAGAAGTGGGTTGCTGTCTGGGGACAAGTGACCATCAAACAGTGTGGTTCACGTTAAACTCAGCTACAGAGTCAAGCCATACAAAAGTGAGGGTACTGGACTTTAGGAGGGCTGACTTTGACAAGATGGGAGAGTGCCTCAGAAAAGCACTAGCAAACAGGCTGGAAGGAGGTGTGGAGCAACAATGAGGAATTATCAAAACTGCCATCACAGAGGCAACAAGCCTTTGTGTGAAGCAAATGAACAAATCAAAACGAAAGAAAAGCCACTATGGTTCTCAAAAGAGGTGGCTGTGAAAGTCAGGAAGAAAAGATAGCATTCCGGAAGTATAAGGAAACACAAAGGAGCAGGACAGAGAGCTGTACCAGTTAAGGCAGAAGGAAGCAGGGAGGGAAGTCAGAATAGCAAAGGCCCAAACTGAGGAAAATATAGCCAACTCAGTTAAGAGGGGGATAAAACCTTTTATAGGTACATCAGCGTGAAAGACAAAGGGAGGGATAGTGAGGCTGAATAGAATGAACAGTGGGTGGGCAGAGGGGACAGTGATAAAGCAGGAATACTGAGCGAATATTTCTGCTCAGTATTCCAAAGAGGAGAAGTGCCTAATCCAGTTAACAGAAGCACTCTTGATAGGGGTCGATCCCAGTCCTTTCAGAAGAAAGGGTTCTGCAAGAACTCCTAAAACTGAAGGTGGACAAAGCAATGGGTCCTGATGGAATTCACCCCAGAATTCTAAAAGAATTAAGGAGGAACTAGTGAAACCACTGGCTACTCTTTTAATAAATCATGGAGGATGGTGTGGTACCCAAGGACTGGAGGAGGCGGATGTGATTCCCCTTCACAAAGTGGGTCCAAGACAGAGGCAGGAAACTACAGACCTGTCAGTCTGACCTCTGTGGTAGGGAAAGTGATGGAGTCACTTCTGAAGGAAAGAATAGTCGGCGTGCCTAGAGGCCCAGTGGAGCACAGGACCCAAGGCAGCATGGGTTCTGGCCCAGGGAAGGTCATGTCAGACAGATCTAATAGATTTCTTTGACTGGGTGACCAAAGTAGTAGACCAGGGAGGGGCTGTGGACATGGCCTACCTAGACTTTAGCAAGGCATTTGACACAGTCCACACAAAGATTAATAGTCAAATTAACCAGCCTGGGAGTGGGACCCAGGGTGGTAGCCTGGGTAAAACATTGGCTGGACAACAGGACACAGAAGGTAATTGTAAATGGAGTCCATTCTGAAGAAAGGGGGGTTACTAGTGGGGTACCGCAGGGTTCAGTATTGGGTCCAGTCCTTTTTAATGTCTTCATCAGTGACATTGCAGAGGGACTGGAAGGAAAAGTATGCCTTTTTGCAGATGACACAAAATCTGCAACAGGGTTGATACACAAGGAGGCGTGGAAAGGATGAAAAGGGACTTGGCAAGGTTGGAGGAATGGTCAGAAGCATGGCAGCTAGGATTCAATGCAAAGAAGTGCAAAATAATGCACCTGGGAAACAAGAACCCAGGGGAAGAATACACAATGGGTGGGGAGGTAGTAACAACAACAAAAAAGGAAAGGGACCTGGGGGTAATCATATCAGATGACCTTAAGGTTAGCAAGCAATGTGAGAAGGCAGTAGGGAGGGCTGGGGGTATACTGGTATGTATAGGGAGAGGCATCATCAGCAGAGAACAGGAAGTTGTTATCCCTCTGTACAGACAGTTGGTGAGACCCCATCTGGAGTACTGTGTCCAGTTCTGGAGACCCCATCTCCGCAAGGACATAGACAGGATAGAGGCAGTCCAGAGGAGGGCAACTAAAATGGTGCAGGGTCTGCAAGAGAAGCCTTATGAGGAGAGACTAAAGGAGCTTAATAAGTATACCCTTGAGGAAAGAAGGGAGGGGGGACATGATAGAAACTTTTAAGTACCTCAGTGGAATCAACAAAGTCCAAGAGGGTAGCATTTTTCAGAAAAAGAGACTTGCAAGAAAAAGGGGACACAATTTAAAGATAGAAGGAGGGCGGTTCAGGGGCAATGCGAGGAAGTATTATTTCACAGAGAGGGTAGTGGATGCATGGAACAGCCTTCCTGAGGAGGTTGTGGGGTCTAAAACTGTGGGAGAATTCAAGAATGCATGGGACAGACATAAGGCAATTCTTGTGGGCGGGGGTAGGAAGAAATAGGCTGTTGGTTAACTAGGATCTGTGGCCTATCCTGTAGGTAGGGAAATGGGCAGACTAGATGGGCCTAGCGGTCCTTATCTGCCGTCAAAGTCTATGTTTCTATGTTTCTAATCAGCCTGCATCTGCAAATTAAGTGTTATTTTTCATTGTCTGACCCCTCCCACGGCAGTCTACCACCAATGCAAAAAAAAAAAAAAAACACCACACAGTAACTGTAATAAGTTATATTGGTATCACAAAAAAAATGCACTTCAGTGCTTTATGAACAGGTGGAGGAGAGGAGAGGAAAAGAAATGACTCTGACTTTAACCTGTATTGATTTAACAGAACAATTTACAAATACTTCATTTTTCTGTTTTCCAATAGTCTGCATAGTTTTTTTTTTGTTTTTTTTTAAACCCCAATTATTTAACCAGGTGAGACACTCTAGGCTGAAAGCTTGTTTACAGGTGCAACCTGGGAGCGCAAGGAAGTTAAGTGACTTGCTCAGGGTCACACAGTATGCAATTGGGGGCTGTGGGATTCAAACCCAGGTCTCCAGATTTGCAGCTCAGAGCCTTAAACCACTACGCCATACTGCCTCCCACTGCATTCTACGACCAATGCAAAAAAAAAACCACCACACAGTAACTGTAATGAAATAAGTTTTATTAGCATCACAAAAGTAGTATGAATAATACAACCCCCCAAACCATATACTTTGTTGCTACATAATTATCTTAAAATACAGTCTGCCGACTGTGGACTATCACTCGCAACACTGGGACTACCATTTTTGGCTAGGCCATTGTCCTGGACTAGCACGTAAATTTAAAATTTATCGATCCCTGACAATCAGTAGCTAATAGGTGTACAGTGGATAGATACAAGGGAATTGACCTATACACTTGATAACAGGCATCAACACATTGAAAAAAAAAAAGTTTAACTTGTGGTAAGCAGCCCACAGGGGTATTGTCTGGAGAATAATATATAATATAATATAATGAGAGACTAATGTAATGAGAGTAAGGGATTACCAAGGAAGGCAGAGAGTTTCGGAGCTTAAGGTGATGGCATACATGGGGCCATTATCTAAGGCAGTTAAGCAATAAGCGGCGGTCGAGTAGTGCCATGTGGCAGGTTCGCAGTTACACTGGCAGTTACGAGCGGATAGGATATGGGCTTTTAGGGCCGCTTTAAATGTGCCTGATTTAGTGGTGGTAGTAATGGCAGGAGAGAGGGCATTGTACTAAGACGTGGCTCTAAACAGGAAGGATCACTGGGCTAAGGTGGTCGTAACTCTGGGGATCTTCCATATTGTCCTAGAAGCTGCACATATAGACGCAGAGTGGGTGGCAGCCTGGAGGGAGGCCATGACTCCTGTGGGGGTTAGGCCCAGGTGGATTTTGTTGGTGAGGAGATGGGTCTGGTATAGCAGCCTCTCTTTGAGCAAGAGAACATTGGTGAGTGCGTAGGGGGTGCAGGTGTGCGTACTGCGGTTGGCATCAGAGAGGAGCCGGCAGGTCTTGTTGCTAACTAGCTAGATATGGTGCAGTGCAGTAGCGGCGGCGGCACAGATAGTGAGGCCGTAGTATGCCAGGGATAAGACTGAGGAGGTGACAGCCAGGTGGAGCACTTCTGGCATCAGGCAGTCCCTATGTCTGTAAAGACCCACACGGGCATTGATTGCAGAGGTGAGGATTTTGATGTGTTCATGCAGTAAGAGGGTGGTGTCGAAAGTGACGCCCAAATATTTATAAGTCTGAACCTGTTCCGGGGGAAGTGAGCACTGGAGTGGATTGTCTGGGTGTAAACAAAAACTAACTAAATAAATAAAATAATCCTTAGCTCTAGATTGGCGGTGGGCGAAGAGCATTATCTTAGTTTTTTTGATATTGACAACCAGTTTGTGGTCAGCAAACCAGTGTTCAATCTGTAGTAAGGGGCCTTGTAAGGTGCTCTGAAGTGAGGAGGGGTCGGGATGCGAGGTGTAAAAGACTGCATCATCCGCGTAAAGAAGTAAATTCCGAGAGCAGGCTTTGGGCAGGGTGTTAAGATAAACGCTGAAAAGCAGGGGACCCAGGATAGATCCCTGGGGAACTCCAGAGCAAACTGGAAGCATTGTAGATAGGGTATTATTGATTTTTAACACATTGTGTTCTGGAGGAAAGGTAGCAGGAGAACCAGGAGAGGGGACCTTGGGAGACTCCAATTTGCTATAATATGTTAAGGAGGAGAGGATGGGAGACCGTATCAGAGGCCTTGGAGAGGTCAATGAACATAGCCCCTGTGAGGTATCCTTTGTCAAGTGCGAAGTGGAATGAATTGGAGAACTCCGTTAGGGCAGTTGTGGTGCTATGACCAGTTCTGAAGCCATGTTGCTCCTTGCAAAGGAGGTTGTGGGAGTGGAGGTAGTTGGTGAGCTGGTCGGACATAATTTTTGTAGATCTTTGGAAAGAGGGGGAAGAATTGAGATGGGGCGATGGTTATTTGGGGAGGAGCTATCACTTTTTAGAATAGGAGTTGTAGTGGCCATTTTCCATGGCGTTGGGAACTGACCCCTGCAGAGGGACAGGTTTAGAAGATCAGTGAGATGGAAGAGAACAGAGTCAAGCACGCGGTATATGTGCATGTCAAATCCGTCTTTACAGTAGTTGGAGCCCTTGAGAGCTTTTGACAGGTAGGCTTTGGCTTCATGTGAGGCTGTGGTTCTGAGGTAGAAAGGAGGGTGCTGGAGGATTGGGGAGTGGGCGGAATAAGGTCGAAGAAGTTGCTGGGGAGGACTGCGCTGAGGTTGGAGAAGGTGGAGTTGAGGCAGTTAGCAATGCTAACTGGGTCTGTGGTGATAGTACCATTGTACTAAGTTGAGATGGTGGGGGGGGGTCGGGATTTTCCATTGAGGTCCGTAATATTATCCCAAAATTTCCTAGCACTGCCCCAGGAGGTAGCCAGGGCAGTTCTATAGAGTTCAGCCTTGGTCTTGCAGACTGCCCAGGTGCATTTATTGCGGGTGGCATTGTAATTCTGTTTCTCACTCTGCAAACCCGAGGCCATGGCTCGATGCCAGAGGTTGTTAGGTAGCTTGAGCTGTTGCAGTAGCTCTGGGGTGATCCATGGGGCAGAACGTTTCTTGGATGTCACTTTGGAAAAGGGGGCATACGTGTCACAGGCTTTGTTGAAGGTACTGGTGAAGTAGTGTAAGGCATTATCTGTATGCTGGGCTTGGGAAATCGGGGACCAGTCACAGTTACAGAGATGCTGTTTGAGCTTGGTTAAGCAACCTGGAAATAGCTGGTGGCGGTATGTAACATTAGGGAGTGGTTTTGGCAGCAGACAGGACCAGTTGAATATGATTGGGGAGTGGTCACTTAGGGAGTTGGGTAGGACTCCTAGGTTGGTTTTGTGGTGGGGGCGGTTGGTGAGCAGGATATCGAGGAGGGTGTGGACACCGTTGGTGAGGTTTGCCCTGGTGGGCTAGGATACCAGTTGGGTCATAGCTAAGGCAGCGAAGGTATCCTTGACATGCGTTGATGAGCTAGCGAGCCAATTTATATTGAGGTCCCCGATTAATGAATTCCAGTTTGTGGGGGAGGTTGGCTAAGTAGTCTGTAAGTGTGTTGCTGGCAAAGGGTTGGTTCTGAGGATGTAGGTAACAGTGAGAGTTAGAGGCAATTTGGGTCGGGAAAGTTTTATATAGAGAGGCTTGGGCAGCATGACCAAGTGAGGGTGCGGGGTAGGGACTGGTAATGCAGTGAGTTATTCATGTAGAATGCATAGCCCCCATCTCTCTTGCCTTTATGATCTTCCCGAAGGAGAGAGAAGCCAGGGATGGTGACGAAAGAGTTGGAAGTCTTGCTGGACAGCCAGGTTTCAGTTAAGGCCAGGATGTCCGGCTGGTGCTGTGTTATCCAGCATTGCAAGAGTGAAATTTTTTTAGTAGGCTGCAGATGTTCGTAGCGGCTATACGAAGCCCTGAGGGTGACCGCAGTTTGGGGAGGGGGGGCACGGCTGGGCCAGGATTGGGTCTCTGTGGACCAAGTTAAAAATTTTCAATGCCAAGAAGAAGAAAGACTAGCAATGCATTACCTGACTTTGAATAAATTTAATATGGGGTGGTATTATACTTTGCATAGTCTTGTGTTCTACGATTCTAGGATGTTCATATATTAAAACAGCAGTGCAAAAATCTGGTGAAAATTTTTACCTTTGTTATTTTATGCCATTTTAGATTGCCACTTACCTTCTGACTTGTATGATACCCTTCTTTCCACAGTTTTAATCTACTTTAGTACTTTTGTCATGTCTGAAATAATAAAAGGAGCACTCCTTTTAACCTTTGCTGTGCCACGGACTGATGTGTCAGTCCAAAATTCCTATATGTTCTAATTCTTTCAGCAGCCTAGGGGTAAATACGGTGCAGACCAGGTCTTCATCAGTATTTTCTGCTGTTTTTGTCCATCTGTTGTTTATATATCACTTCTGTTGTGACTAAAATTAACTATTATGTAGCAGGCAGTGCTCTCTGACCTTACGGAACAATAGTTGTTCAAAAACAGCTACAAATGCTGATGAAAACCTGGTTCATGCCATACTAAAAGGATTGCTCCTTTCATTATTTCAGACATGGGGAAAAAAAAAGTACTCATGCAGACTCAAATTGTGTAAAGAAGGGTATCATACAAGTCCAGAGGTAAGTGGCAATCTAACATACTGTAGCATAAAAAAGTATAGGTCAAAATTTTCACCAGATTGTTGCACTGCTACTTTAAGTTATGAGGCTATGTTGAATTTTGCAAATGCTGGCTCATAACTTTGGTAATATTCAGTATTTTACCACATCATTTCAACATAGCCATTTTGGTACAGCGACTCATTAGTGAGACAGCTGTCATTTTTCAACTGCTGCCCAAAATGTGTGAGTGCAGCCCAAAAGTTGATTTTGCAGTCCCTGCACATCACCATCTTTAGGCTAGGAGTTGAACATTTTCTCTGCCCTTTATGAGGCAGGTTTGTCACAAGGCTGTGTTGAAAATTAGGTGTAAAAATGTTTACAAAAAAATAATTTTCAATATTTTTAACCCAGATTCCTCTCCTGCAGCACTATCTGCTCTGGACAGATTTTGTTTTATTTGGAAGCACACTTTTAACTCTGTAAAACTGAAAATTAATATGTGTTTTTTACATAAAATAGTCCTTCTGCATGCTGGTGCTAGATTAAAGTAGTGGTTAAATTACTAATAAAAACGATAGTAACCGTGAAGACGACGACATGAAATAATACAGCAGACTTGATCCAGAACTCTATACTTAACCTACATATCAGTCCCCGCAAGGGGAACAGTAACATAATGGAGTAGCCTGTTGTAATATGGTCAAGACAATGTAATGTGTATTGCATCTGTTTTTTACACTTTAGCTGTATGAAACAAAGCTCTTTGAATAAAGCTAAGTTTAAAAAAAAAAAAAATTACTGTTATAGTGAATAAATTTACTGCTGAAACTTTTCAACATATTGCGTTTTCAATTACTGAAGAAACTTTTCGCAGCCTGTTAGCTCTGCTGTCCCAGACTTCTTAGTCTGAAGAAAAAAATACAGTTTTCTTTCATTTGGTGTGTCCAAACGTTGACCCCGCTCATTCTAATAATATTCGCATACCAGCAAGTTAGTTGGGAAATCCAGCAATCAGCTCACCGTGCACTCTGCACCTCCCAGTACTACTGACAGCTACTGTCCCATACTTTCTTCTGAAGAAACTTTTCAACATATTAGTTAAAGCATAAGCTGAATGAGACGTCCATCTGCTCGACTTGCCACCACGCTTGCCTCACTCTTAATTTTTTAATTTTAAACTTGGTAATTGTGTAAATACACAAGGCAAAGCTGCTGAACAAGTTGGCACAGCAGAGCAGAAGGTAGCAGTTTGAAAACCTAGAAACAGGAAACTACTCTGTACAGTGGCCACTAAGGGGCACTCACTCTGAGTCAAGCTGGCTGCATAGAGAATGATAGTATTAAAACAAAAAAAACTGTTTTGGCCTGCTGCTTCGGGTGTGTGTGTGTATGTTGGGACGGGGGGGTCACAACTACGATGACACAACGGGAAGGGTTGAGAACTGTGCCTGCTGCAAAAATAAAACTTTGCTGGGGAGGAAAAATGGGAGTCGTAAACTTTTAAAAGATTCTAAATAAAATGGCAAAAATGAATTATTGAGCCATTAGGTTCTGTGCTCTGGCCACTTTACTGGGTCTAGCTCACTGCCCTGCCCAGTCAGATTGCTGCGTTGGTCTCTGCCATTCATGAATTCAAGTAATTGCATCACCCCATATATTATTTTATATAATTTCGGGTAATCAATCCCCAAACCAGCCCTTGGTAGGGGACGATGAACTAGCCATCAGCGGGGGTGGGGGGTTGATCCGGCATGGGGATGACAGTGAACCTGGGGGGGCAGTGAACAGATCCTCGGCTGGGGGACAGCTAACAGGCCGTCAGCAAGGAAACGGAACCAGCCCTTGCCAGGGAGGAGGGGACAGTAAAATGGCCCTCGGCAGGGGGGAGAGCAGTAAACTGGGCCCCCCCATGGCAGTGAAACAGCCCTCAGTGGGGTGCAGTGAACAGGCTCTTGGGGAGGGAGAGAACACTGAAACTGCCCGCGGCGGGGGGGCGGGGAAGTGAACCAGTCCTCGGTTCGGGTACATTAGCCCATCCCTTGGCAGGGGACAGTGAACCAGCCCACAGTGGGGCACCCTGAACTGGCCTTCAGTAGATGGTACTGACCATACCCTAGGAATGGGATAGTGAACAGGGCCTTGGCATGGGGCCCCAACCAGGCATTCAACAGGGGCAATGAACTGAACAGGGCAAGGCATTACTGCACCAAAAAGTCCTCTGCTTGGAACTCTGCTGTGGCACCAACCATCCCTTAATGCATGAACAGTGCTGTGGCACCAACCTACCTTTGACACCCAGGTACTGTTATTTCATCAGCTGGTCCTTGGCACGAGACAGTACTGCAGTAACTGGTTCTTGGCATGGGGCATTGCAGTGGAACCAACTGGCCCTCGGGACAGGGCACTGCTCTAGCCTGAACTGGCTCTCAGAATGGGGTACTGCTGTGGTATCAACTGGCCCTTGGCATGGGGCGCTACTGTGGCACCAACCAGTCCTCTGCTTGGGACTCTGTTGTGGCATCAAACAGCCCTTGGTGTAGGACACTGCTACAGAACAAATGGGTCCTCAGCACTAGGAACTGCTGCCACACCAGCAGGCTCTTATTGTGGGGATAGTCAAGAGAGACAATGCAATGTTGGGATGCATTAGGAGGGAGTAAGGAGTGTCACAAACGTACTCCGCAGGTCAAGCCCTCTGCTCCCACAGTGCCATCCTCATAGCTCAATAGTGTGAACAGATAAGACAGGATAACCCTCCTGTCTACTTTGGGTCCAAATCACCTTTAGGCTCAAGTGCTGGGGGGATTCAAACTGTGAACCTTATGCTAGCATACCAAAATGTATAGACTCATAATAATCTCTTCGGGGGGGGTGCAATATATCTTTCCCCTAAGGGCACCTAACCAGGTATCCAAAATGAACCCTTAAAGCTCTATAAGAGACCTTCGGTATATTCTTACTTTTTACCATACTTAGTAACACCATCAAGCCCTTGAACAGTTGTCAGACTTAAAATCCGTTCAGCAATAACTTGCAAAAGATGACTAAAGAGACCCAGGCAGTGTCTGAAAGAAAATGCTTACTAAAAATAGATAAAAACAGTTAGATAAAATATAGAACACATATCAAAGAGCATCACAATCACATAAAAGAAAAACAAGGAAAAACTACACTACAAACTCAGACCACAATACATTCAGATCTTTTCTGTCTCTGATGTATTACCTCTGTAAGTGCCTTTAAATTAGAGAGATCTTTGTTTCTTAAGAGCCCAAAAAGATATGTTCCATTTCAGATACACTAATACATTTTCAACTCTATTTCCACACCCACTTGATGAGTCATCTAGCTCCTTTTAGAATATAAAATTACAAACATGAGTTCCTACCAGGAGGTATGTTAAATAATGTGACATCAGAAAAAAAAAATACATTTCCTATATATAACTCCTTAATTAACCATTTTTCATTTGAACTTAGCAATCCCAGCATTTGTCATTTAGGTGCTAAACTTGATAGGAACAGACAAATTACCCTTTCTTTACTGACATCATAAAAAAACTTTAGATTTTGTTTCTACTTCAGAAACCTGAGCATGTCATAAAAGGTAATAAAATGTCCACTGGAGGGAAGGTAGTTAATTAACTTGTCCCCCTGGTCAGTTTTAATTACATCCTGTGGTTTCAGCTGCTGACCTTGTAATTCAAAGGCCCAAATATCTTACAGACTGACATTTCATACACTGACCATTTATTTGTAATACCAATATCTTACAATAATCATAACCAGCTGGCCAAGCGTCACAGTGAGCAGGTCAGAGGAGGGTATCTTCCCTCGTGCAATTCTTTGGTTTTCTGGTCACCACTATACAAGAAGGATATTAGAGATCAACCAAATCAAATACTGAGGGGAAAGCTATGAGGAGAGATTGGACATACTCTGGTTATTCAGCTTTGGGAAGAGAAGGCCAAGTATGGGTATATCAGTGTTCAGCATGCCAAAAAGATACTTTTATTAATGAGCTGGAAGCAGAAGTCTTCAGTAGGTGGTTTAAGTTTGTTGGCCCCCCTAAAATTAGTGGTGCATACCATATCTCCAAGCAAACTGAGCAGAATAAATAGCTTGGCTCCAGATAATTTTTATTGCACAACACATTGTTATATACCAGGTGCAAATACTTTGCTAACCAAACCTGGAGGATGCTGGCTCCCCGATGTGGCTACTGAGACTTCCTTGGGGGTTGGGTGGAGCCACAGTTGATTAGTCTCCTTTACAGAACATAGAAACATAGACTTTGACGGCAGATAAGGACAACTTGGTCCACCTAGTCTGCCCATTTCCCTACCTACAGGATAAGCTGCAGATCTAGTTAACCAACAGCCTATTTCTTCCTACTCCCCACAAAAATTGCCCTATGTCTGTCCCATGCATTCTTGAATTCTCCCACAGTTTTAGACCCCACAGCCTCCTCAGGAAGGCTGTTCCATGCGTCCACCACCCTCTCTGTGAAAAAATACTTTCTCACATTGCCCCTGAACCGCCCCCCCTCTATCTTCAAAATTGCGTCCCCTTGTTCTTGCACATCTCTTTCTCTGAAAAATGTTACCCTCTTGAACTTTGTTTATTCCACTGAGGTACTTAAAAGCTTCTATCATGTCCCCCCTCCCTCCTTTCCTCAAGGGTATACATATTAAGCTCCTTTAGTCTCTCCTCGTATGGCTTCTCTTGCAGACCCTGCACCATTTTAGTTGCCCTCCTTTGACTGCCTCTATCCTGTCTGTGTCCTTACGGAGATGGGGTCTCCAGAACTGGACACAGTACTCCAGATGGGGTCTCATCAACTGTCTGTATAGAGGGATAACAACTTCCTGTTTTCTGCCGGTGATGCCTCCCCCTATACATCCCAGTATCCCCCCAGCCGTCCCTACTGCCTTTTCACATTGCTTGCTAACCTTAAGGTCATCTGATATGATTACCCCCAGGTCCCTTTCCATTTTTGTTGTTGTTACTGCCCCCCCATTGTGTAATCTTCCCCTGGGTTTTTGTTTCCCAGGGGCATTAGTTTGCACTTCTTTGCATTGAATCCAAGCTGCCATACTTCTGACCATTCCTCCAACCTTGCCAAGTCCCTTCCACGCCTCGTTGTGTATCAGCCCTGTTGCAGATCTTTGTCTCATTTGCAAAGAGGCATACTTTTCCTTCCAGTCCCTCTGCAGTGTCACTCATAAAGACATTAAAAAGGACTGGAACCAGTACTGAACCCTGCGGTACCCCACTAGTAACTCCTCTTTTTTCAGAGTGGACTTCATTTACAGTTATCTTCTGTGTTCGGTTGTCCAGCCAGTGTTTTACCCAGGCTACCACCCTGGGACCCACTCCCAGGCTGGTTAATTTGACCAGAGGAGGGCAACCAAGATGGTGCAGGGTCTGTACCAGAAGGCATACGAAGAAAGACTAAAGGAGCTTAATATGCATACCCTTGAGGAAAGAAGGGAGAGAGGAACATGATAGAAACTTTCAAGTACCTCAAGGGAATCAACAAAGTCCAAGAGGGTAGCATCTTTCGAAAAAAGAGATGTGCAAGAACAAGGGGCACAATTTGAAGATAGAGGGGAGACGGCTCAGAGCAATATGAAGAAGTATTTTTTTCACAGAGGGTTGTGGATGCATGGAACAGCCTCCCTGGGGAGATTAAGTGGAGTCCAGAACAATGGGGGAATTAAAGAATGCATGGGACAGACATAAGGCAGTCCTAGTGGGGGTAGGAGGAAGTAAGCTGTTGGTTAACTAGGATCTGCAGCTTATCTGTTAGGTAGGAAAATGGGCAGACTAGGTGGGCCAAGCGGTCCTTATCTGCCGTCAAATTCTGTGTTTCTATTAATCATTTGTGTGGGACTGTGTCAAATGCCTTGCTAAAGTCTAGGTAGGCCATGTCCACAGCCCCTCCCAGGTCTGCTTTGGTCATCCAGTCAAAGAAATCAATTAGATTTGTCTGACATGACCTTTCTGCTGTGAACCCATTCTGCCTTGGGTCTTGTGCCCCACTGGCCTCTAGGTACTCAACAGTTGTTTCCTTCAGAAGTGATTCCATCGTTTTCCCTATCACAGAGGTCAAACTGACAGGTCTGTAGTTTCCTGCCTCTGTCTTGGTCCCGCTTTTGTGAAGGGGAATCACATCTGCCTTCCTCCAGTCCTCAGGTACCACACCATCCTCCCATGATTTGTTAAAAAGGGTAGTCAGTGGTTTCAGTAGTTTGCCCCTTAATTCTTTTAGAATTCTGGGGTGAGTTCAGTCAGGCCCCATTGCTTTGTCCACCTTCAGTTTTAGGAGTTCTTTCAGAACCCTTTCTTCAGTGAAAGGACTGAGATTGTCCCCCCTACCCAGAGTGCTTCTGTTAATTGGATTAGGCACCTTTCCCCCCCTCCTCTTTTTGTGAATACTGAGCAGAAATATTCATTCAGTATCCCTGCTTTTTCACTGTCCCTCTCTGCCCAGCCACCATCCATTCTTTCAGCCTCACTATCCCTCCCTTTGTCTTTCTATGCTCCCTGATGTACCTATAAAAGGTTGTATCCCCCTTCTTAACTGAATTGGCTATCTTTTCCTCAGTTTGGGCCTTTGATGTTCTGACTTCCCTCCCGTCTTCCTTCTGCCTTAACTGGTGCAGCTCTCTGTCCTGCTCCTTCTGTGTTTCCTTATACTTCCTGAATGCTCTCTTTTTCTCCCTGAACTTCCCCGCCACCTCTTTTGAGAACCATAGTGGCTTTTTCTTTCGTTTTGATTTGTTTATTTGCTTCATACAAAGGCTTGTTGCCTCTGTGATGGTAGTTTTGATGTTTCTCCATTGTTGCTCCACACCTCCTTCTAGCCTGTTCACTAGTGCTTTTCTAAGGCACTTTCCCATCTTGCCAAAGTCAGCCCTCCTGAAGTCCAGTACCCTCACTTTTGTATGGCTTGACTCTGTAGCTTAGTTTATCGTGAACCACACTGTTTGGTGGTCACTTGTTCCCAGATGGCTACCCATTTCTAGATCTCAGATCCTCTCAATGTCTCCATTTGAGAGTACAAGGTCTAAGATTGCTCCCTCACGAGTGGGTTCCAAAACTAGCTGTCTGAGGCATGCTGCCTGTAGGGCATCGAGAATGGCCCTGCTCTTGGATGTAGCTGCAGCAAATGTGCTCCAGTTAACATCTGGCATATTCAGGTCTCCCATCAACAGTATCTTCCCCTTTGTCTGTCATCCTAAGAATGCCTCCTATCATATCCTTGTCCATTCCCTTCCCCTAACATGGGGGTCTGTATACAACCCCTGTGCAGATTGTGGTGTCATTTCCAGTCTCTAAGGTGACCCACAGTGCCTCCTCTCCTCCTGTTTACTCTTTTGTTCAGTTGCTTTTATTATTCCCTTACATGAGGACTGCTTCTCCCCTCCCTGTCTCTCCTGTAGGTTGTGTGCCCTGGTATGTTAACATCCCAGTCATGGTTCTCTGTGTACCATGTTTCTGTGACTGTTACAATATCCAGGCATCCCTCGTCCATCAAGGCCACCAGTTCAGGGAGCTTGTTTCCCAGACTACGGGCATTGGTACTCATTACTCTCCATTTCCTGATGGCCTTACCCCTTTTTGCCCCATCTCTGTCCTTATTGCATTTGTCACTTTCTCCATTTACTCCTGCCCTTCTCCCTATTGACATCTCTATCTTGGGGTTTACCTCACTTATTACCCTGACTTTTTTGGGGGGCTAGGATTTCTCTGCTCCTTTCCAGCGCCTCCCCTTGGCTGGTTTAAATGCTTGCCAGTGAAGCATTTGAACTCATCACCTAGGATCCTGGTTCCCCTCCTGGACAGATGCAGACCATCATGCCAGTTTAGGCTTGCATCACTGCAGGTGGACCCCCAGTCCCCAATGAAGCCAAATCCCTGAGCTCTGCACCAGTTTTTCAACCACTGATTGAATCCCATGGTGTGGAGCACCCTAGCCTCACCTACGCCATAGACAGGCAGCACCTCCTAGAAGGTTATTATATCATTAAACTTAAAGGGACAGCAAAATATACAAACTGATTATTAATTTTATTATCCAGGAACTTCCCTGTATACACAGGGTTGCTTTCAGATATTTATCTGTGTAGTTGCGGACCCACTGGGTTTAAAAAGTAAGGATCAAATGATAAAACTAATGGGTCACATTGTTCAGCCAAACCCAGATTTGTGAAACAGCTGTTTAAAATCTTTATAACAGTGAGCAGCTTGTCCCCAAGGGACAAGAAAAGGTTGGTCAAAATTGAAAACTGTGTGGCAAATGTTCCAATTCGCCACTCTGAAATGAACACTAATTACACCCAATAACGATCATACCAACAACAAAGATAATGTGAAGAGATCACCATACAAAAGAGCCAGCAGAAGATGGCCATTTGATCTACCGAGTCTGCTCCTATTGCAGGGTCCCTAGGTTATGCCACTGACCCTGCCCCAGCGTACGCCACTGACCCTGCCACCCCCTGGTCTTCCCTTCCGCCCTATCTGCCTGTCCCAGTACCATGGTTTCCCCTTATGTCTATCCCAGGCCCTCTTAAATCTGCCCACTGTCTTCAATGAGACCACTTCCTCCAGCAGTACATTTCAGTTGACCACCACCCTCGTCATGAAGAAGTGCTTCCTAACATCCTTCCCAGACCTCCCCCCCTCCAGCCTTAAACTGTTCCCTCTCGTGGATCAGTCATCTCTTAGCTTGAAGAGACCCTCCCTATTCATCCTATGTATCCTTTTGAAATATTTGAATGTCTGTGTCATGTCCTCTGTCTCCCTCCTCTCCTCCAGGGAGTGCATTTAGTGGGCTCCCAGCCTCTCCTCATATACCCTGCTGACCTGTGATCATCTTGGTTGCCCTCCTCTGGACTTTCTCCAGCAGGCTGATGTTCTTCTTAAGGTATGGACACCAGTATTTTGCTCCGTACTATAGATGCAGTCTCAACAGCGACCTGTATAGGGGCAGTATAACTTCCTTCCGTCTACTGCTAATTCCCTCGGCTATACACCCCAAGTTTTGCTGCTACCTTTTTGCACTGTGAGGTGTACTTCAGGTTGCTAGATATTATCACTCCCAGATCCTTTTCCTCCTCTGTTTCTGCTACCCAGACTCCCCCCAACCCCCACCCAGTAGTACTCGGTCCTTGGGTTCCTGGCTCCAGTGTGCATAACTTTGTACTTCTTGGCATTGATAATAAGTTAGGAATGAACTCCAGCACTAACCCACCGAGGAACACACACACACACACAGACACACACACACTGGTTGCAGGGTGTCTCGTTAACAAAATCCAAGGAGAAGCATCTGGGAGTGCTAGTAACTGGGGAGATGAACCACTCTACTCAGTGCAGGAAGGCAGCAGTGAAGGCAAACTGGATGCTAGTGTACAGAGCAAAGGGGATTACTTCTAGGAGTGGGGAGGTCATCTTGCCCCTGTACAGGTGCCTGCTGAGACCGCACCTAGAGTACTGCGTGCAATTCTGGTGCCCCTACTTGAAAAGGGACATCAAACTACTGGAGGGGGTACAGCACAGGGCAACAAAAATGATCCTGGGGTTGTGGGACAGACCATATGAGGAGAGACTGAGAGAGCTCAATATGTATACCCTGGAGTAAAGAAGGGAGAGAGAGGATATGATTGAGACCTTCAAGTACCTGAAGGGCTTGAACAAAGTAGACACCAGGTGTATGTTCAGTCTGAAAGGCAGAAGGCAAACCAGGGGACACACTATGAAGCTGGAAGGGGGCAGGTTCAGGAGGGAAATGAGGAGGCACTATTTCACAGAAAGGGTGGTGCAGGGTAGAACGTCTGCCAGAGGAAGTTGTATCGTTGCAGAGTGTTGGAGGCTTCAAGAGGAGGTGGGACAGATTCAAGGGGAGGGTACAAATTGGGAGGGGGTGGGAAATGGGGGAGTAAGGCATATGAGGAAGGGGGGGCAGCTGCAGTCTAATGAACCGAAGTGCTGCACACTTGAGCAGATTAGATAGACCGAATGGCCTGTATCTGCTGGCAATTTCATATGTTTGTACGCACACCAGAGCCAAATAAGTAAATTGTAGTATCATTTAATAAAACATCACATACATAAGTGCTCCAACCTCTTACCAGGAACAGTCTCCACCAGTGGGACCCACTAACCTCCTACCGGTTTCGCATTAGTGTCCCTGATGACTTGTCTTTTTCCCTAGTGAAGACACAGCAGAAATAATTGAAGAAAGAGCAGAAATAATTGTTCAATACCTCTGCCTTGCTCCCTTTTTTTTTCCACCAATTCGTCCGCTTTCCTAAGCCAACTATCCCTTCCTTCTTGTCCCTCTTCTCACTTAAATCCTTCTCTCCCTCCCCCTTAATTCCTTCAGGTTATTTGGAGTTCCTTTTGTTCCTTAGCCTGCTGCACTACCTTGCATGCCACTTTGGCCAACTGCAGGTAGTTCTCCTTATCCACCTCACTTGCAGTCCTCTTGTATCTCCTGTAGGCCAAACTCTTGTCCCTCACTGTGCAAGCAATCTGAGTTGAACCAGATGGGTGATTTATTTGGCCCCCGATTTCTTCCCCTTAGCCTAACGCACTCTACTGTGGCAGCCAGTATTGCTTCTTTGGTAATGGTCCATTTTTAGTCCACCCCATGTCCACTCTGATGCCCTCTAGGTGCATTCTTAGCACCTCGACCATCTTCCTGAAGTCTGCCCACCTGAAATCCAGGATTTTTGTCTTAGTGGGGATACTTTCCCTGCCCATATCCAACCTGAACCATACTTTGCTGTGATCGCTACCTCTCAGTGGTTTCTTGACCATTATCTCTTGTATGTTCTCCCCGTTTGTGAGCACTAGATCAAGGATTGCCCCTTCCTTGGCGGGCTCAGTGTTGCCTTGAGTCAAAACCCACTCTAGTGTCTCATCCAGGGTCATTTGACTCCTGGCACAGGATGTGGCCGGTATACTCCAGCTCACCTTAGGCAGATTAAAGTCCCCACCACTACCACCTCTCCCTTTCTTGCAGCTTCCAGGAATTGTGAACTCAACTGCCTGTCTCTTTCCTCTTCCTGGTTTGGCGGTATGTAGACCACCCCCAGCCTCACCTTTCCCTCTCTGTTGGTCTGGAGCTGAATCCATAGTGTTTCAACCCCCCTCCTTTTCTGTCTCCTCCCTCATGCATGTTATCCCCTCCCTGATATAAGCCTCCACCCCCCTTTACCTATCCTCCTGTCTCTTGTATATAGCTTGTAACCTGGAAATGAGATCCCAGGCATGGTGTGGTGTGGCCCAGGTCTCGGTAATTGCTGCTTCGTCTACCTTCCCCTTTGCTAAGAGTTCTGCCATCTAGGCTTGCTTGGTGGTACTGAGGGTTGAGGCGCTGGATACCACACCTCGCGTCACGCAGGCAACTCATGTTCTGGAATGAGCACGGGTTGCCAGGAGTCGGCAGGGGAGAAGGATCGAGCATCCCAAGGACAGCTCTTCCTCCGGGGGGGTGGGAGACATCAGCAGTCGGCTAATGCTTGGCCCCTGGGAGAGGCTGGGGGCAGCACGCCAACGCTGCAGATAAGGAATGGGATGGAGCAGATGCCCAGAGGAGTGCACAAGGAAGCATGTGCGCTACCCCTGCCGGTGTCGCTGCACGCTCCGGCCCCGAAGGGGAGCAAAATGGGAAAAGGAGGTGGTCAGTCGTGGCGGCTTGATGGACGTACCTCCACATCCACAGACCCAGGGGATCCACTCCAGGGGCATAGATCCAGACCCGGTGGGGGTAGTAGGGGGCCCCCCCCCACGGGTATCGCATGCACGCTGGCCCCGGGAAGTGCATGTGTGCCTGCTGGAGTCTGGAACAGGCGTGGGAGGATGGCGGCCGGATGACCTGCAGATTGAGCCAAGGAGAGAAAAAGAAATTCATGTTAAAGTTCTGCCATCTTATTTATTAAATTTTGATAACTGGGTAAGTCTGCTGGGCCCCGGAGGTCCCTTTTTCAGGGGTGACCCGGGGAATTACATGGAATAATACATGGGGTAGCATACAGCACAGGTACATTACACTAGACAGCGAGGAACATAATATATAGTTTTTCAGCAGTTACATTTTAGAGGTAAGACATAGTAGTTTTTTAGCAGTTAACATTTCCTGGGTAAGCTCTACAGATGCGGTGCAGTGATAGTCGCTATTTCCATATGAGGGAGAGGGTTGGGCTTCCCCTTAGGAGCCTCTCACTTTAGCAGTTGCATATGGAGGTGACCATCATATGAGCCTTCAGCCTTGTGCAGAAGGTGTGGGTAGAGGTAGCATCCTGAACACCAGGGGGCAGAGAGTTCCATAGGGTGGGCACTGTGATGGCGAAAGACTTACCCACCCCCGCCTTGGTTCTAACCCTTGGCACTGTGAGGAGGGTTCTGTCCGTTGTTCTGAGGAACCTAGGGTTTCTCTTTTGGGCAATGAGTCCAGTGAGGCTGGGAGGAGGGGATGGGCTGAGTAGTTTGAGTGTGGCAGAGTAGGGGGTATTGGAGCCGGGCCCCCAGGAGGACCAGTTTAGTTGGGACAGAGTGTCACAGTGGTGATCCCGGGAGCCGGATAGGGTGGTGAAGCGAGCCACCTTGTGATAGAGAACTTGTAATCTGTTCATCTCTTGTTTGGCAGCTCCCTGTATCACCAGGGCCGTATAGGAGAGGGTAGGGAGGAGGACGCTTGTGGCGATGGAGGCCCTGGCCGTGGGTATCAACTGGTCTTTCAGCCTATACAAGGTCCTGAGTTTGGCGTGAATATTTTTGGTTACCTGGTCGACATGATCCTTGAGGGAGAAGCACTGATCCAGGGTGAGGCCAAGGTATTTTATCGATTCAACCACCTCAAGTCTTTTTCCTGGTTTGGTCATCAGCCTGAGATGTGGGCTTCTGTCCCGGCCGAGGGTTCTTGGGCCAAATAGCATGGTCTTGGTCTTGTTAGGGTTAATGATTATTCTGTTGGTGACAAGCCATTGCTCAAGGGAACCCAGGTCTTCCTTTAGTCCGGGAGCAGAGATCTCCCAAATTAGAGGAGGGGCGGTATATGACCACGTCATCCGCATACTGTACCACTGAGCTACCCCCACAGTGTTTACTGAGATCGTTTGTGAAAAGAGAGAAGAGAAGGGGGCCAAGGATAGATCCTTGGGGCACCCCATCCGTTAGGGGGAGAGGCTCCGACAGGGAGTCTTTCCATTTTACCCTCTGTCCTCCCCTGTGAGGTAACTGTTGAACCATGATAGGGAGTGGCTGTCTAACCCGACCTGGCTCAGTTTTGTAAGGAGCAGGTTGTGGTTTATAAGGTCAAAAGCCTTGGAAAGGTCAATGAAGACTGCCCCGGTGGGGGATCCCTTGTCCAGTTCTCTGAGAACATCAGTGGAGAACTTGATAAGCTTGGTGTCAGTCCCATGATTGGTTCTGAAACCGTGCTGGGAGGAGGCAAGTAAATGGTGGAGCTCTAGGTAGTCCCGGAGTTGTCCGTAAATTAGTCTCTCTTGAATCTTACCAAGGCTAGATAGCAGGGAGATGGGCCTGTAATTGTTGGTAGTCTCCCTTGAACCACCCTTGTGGACGGGGACTACTTGGGCCAGTTTCCATTGTTCTGGGATGGCACCTGCAATAAGGGATCAATTTGAGGAGTCAGGTGAGGGGCCTGGCAAGTGCAGGGGCCCCTTCCCTTAGTATGCGCGGGGGGGATGCCATCGGGTCCCATAGCTCCTGACATTTTGAGGGACTTTAGTAATGGGAGGACTTAGTTTGGTCTTACAAGCCGGATGTGGAAGGTTGGGTGGTCCAGGCTTTGGGGGATGGGATCATTCGAGACTGGGAGAAGGGGTGGCAAGTCCGCTTTGAGCAGGTCCAGGTTTGTGAACTGGCGGTTGAGAGCCATGGCGATGCTAGGGTTGTCGTTAGTTAATTGGCCATTGACCATTATGGGGCAGTGAGCGGTCTTCCCGCTCCCCTTTTAAGCCCGTTTATGTGAGCCCAAAGGAGTCTAGGGTTGCCTAGGTTATTTTTCTGTAGATCTGTGAGGTAGTCTCGTTTGGCCACTTTGATGGCCAGTTTGCACTTATTTCTCAGCGTCTTGTAGAGGTTTAGGTCAGCCAATAGGGAGGAGAGCTTGTATTTTGTCTAAGCAGTGTCCCTAGTTTTCATCAGCATTTTCACTTGAGGGGTGATCCACTTGTAGCAGCTCCCCTTGGTGCGGAATTTCTTCAAAGGCGCCTAGCAGTCAGCAACCATAATGATGGCTCCCTGGAAGAAGGCCGTAGCCTCTTCCAGTGTGGGGAGTAGTTTGATTGGGCTCCAATCAGTCCCACTTAGGCAGCCAATCAGGTGTTCAGGTTGATAGTCTGAGTAGTCCCGTGTTACGAGTATTCGTGGGGGGGCTCTGGGGGCCCTGTTTTTCCAGGAGCAGAAGATTGGGGAGTGATCACTCAGGGCATCCGCTAGGATGCCAGCCGCCTTCATATTGGCGGGTTTGCTAGTAAGCACCCAATCAAGTGTGGAATGGTTACCTGTTTTGTAGTTCATTTGGGTGGGCCCTGTGATAACCTGTGTAAGGTTAGCTTCCTGAACCAGCCCTACTAGGGAGGGATTGTCTTTCGGGGCCCAATTCAGATTGAAGTCCCCCAGGATGATTAGCTCAGAGGTGACCTCATCAGAGATGTCCCTTAGGACTGCCTCCAGAGATGAGCGTGCATTGATTGGGGGTTGTATAAGCATCCAATATTGAGATGCTTACATGGGCCAAGGGTGATGCGAACGAAGGTCGATTCACCTTCCATACTAGTGGCCTGTAGCAGGTTGACCTGCAGTGAGTTAAGGGTGTCTTTTGTGTAGATTAGGACCCCTCCACCCCTTTTCCTCAGTCTGTCTTGTCTATGGGAGAGGTATCATAGGGCTGCAACCTCATGGGAGGGTATTTGAGGCTTGAGCCAGGTTTCCCATTTGCCCAGGATGTCCGGGTTGTACCGGTCCAGCCAGGCTTGAAGTTCCTGCATCTTGGGTCTCAGGCTACATATATTCATGTGCGCAATCCTCAGGCCCTTATTGGCCGCCCAGTGCGGGTCCACTGGGGAGGAGACCAGAAGATCATAAGGAGGGGACCAGGATTTGGTTGGATGTCCCCTGCCACGAGCAGGAGGGTAGCAAGGCGGCAAAGAGAAGGAAGCTGACTGAGGGGTAAGGACTTAGTCCAGAGTCTCCGTTTAGCAGTGAGTAGAGTTAAGTACAGAATGCCTCTCCTGCAGAATACATGGGCAGTCAGAAGCACCTCCATGTTATTAAGAGGGAGGGTGTTATCGAGACTTTGTGCGTTAAGTGACACCACCCTCCATCTCCACTCAGTGCTGCCTATTTTTCCTTCTGTACCTTTCCCGACCTGCCCTCCTCCTGTACTCTCCCCCTCACCCCCCCTTCTTTAATTGCTCCCCTTCTCTTCCACGCCCACTCTCCTGATTACTACTGCTGGTGTGGGGGATGTCTGTTGATCTCCTTGTTCTGGGGTCTCTGGGCCTCATGCCCCCCCCCCCCAGCAGTTTAAACTCGGCTTATTGGCTATGTACTCCCTCAGTTTGTCTCTGAGTACGTTTGAGCCCTCTCTACTAAGGTGTGTGGTCTGTCTGCCGAGTACAGCATCTTGTTCAACTACGTGTCCCCCCCCCCACCATCCCCTGATAGATTTGAACCCTTCCTCTCTGCACCAGCTCGTCAGCCATTCATCAAACTCCTCTATCCTCTTCTTCCTGACTGTGCTGGCTCTAGAGACTTATCACTTCTGTAAAGGCCAAAGAGTTCACTGCATTCTTGTAGGTCCTTGCTAACTCCCTGAACCTACCCTGCACCACTACCACTACCTCTTCCCCGGCTAAGTCGGTTCCCAGGTGGACAACTAAGTTAGGTTTTCCACCAACCTCCCTTACAACTTCCCCGATTTTCTTTGTCCTGCTTTCGCTGCTATCATCCCCAGCATACAGACCATCATCCTTCTTGCTTTTGGGTCACCCTTCCTACCCCAGTAGATACTCTTAATTATGGAGTCGCCAGTGATTACCACCCATCCATCCCCTGCAAGTATGTTTTCCAACCTCTTATCCTCTTGTAGTACACCAGCCAACTTCCCACTCAGCTGCACCATATCTACTGTGGATAACTTCCTGCTACATACACCACTATTACTCTCATTAGGGCATCACTGAACCAACAAGAGCTGGGGCAATTCTTGATCTAGTGCTCACAAATGGAAAGCATGCACAGGACATACTGGTCAGGGAGCCACTGGACGGAAGTGACTGTTGCACAGTGTGGTTCTAGTTGGATATGGGCCTAGGAAAGCATCCCGACTAAGATCAAATTCTTGGATTTCAGGAGGGCCGACTTCAGGAAAATGGGCGGAACCATCTGGTGAGCATCAGAGCAGATATGGGGGTGGAACCAAGGTGGTCCATCATTAAGGAAGAAATGCTGGTTGCCACAGATGAGTGCGTTAGGCTCGGGGGTATGAACACAAGGGCCAAAGCGCCCAACTGGTTCAGTTCTGGGGTTTCCCAGGCAGTAAGGGAAAAGAGGTTGGTGTATAGAAAATTCAGGAAGACCAAGAGAGGGGTGGATAGGGAAAATTACCTATGGTTGGCTAGTGAGGCAAGTAATAAAGTCAGGCAAGCAAAAGCACAGAAGGAGCTGTAGATAGCTGAAGGAATTAAGACTGGGTAAAATGCTTTCTTTCGCTATGTAAGTGAGGAAAGGGACAAGAAGGAAGGGATTGTTAAGCTTAAGAAAGGGGTGGAGGATAGTGGGGAAAAGCAGAGATACTAAATGAATACTTCTGTTCTGTCTTCTCCAGGGAGAAGGACGGACCAGTGCCTCTGGGGCACAGATGTAGTGATAGAGTGGGGGAGGAGGGAGGGCTGCTGGCACTGAAGGTGGACATATCACCAGGCCCGGATGGAGTACATCCAAGGGTACTAAAGGAACTGGCTGAGGAGCTGGCAGGGCCACTGGCAGACCTATTTAATAGTTCACTAGAGACAGGCATAGTACTGCAGGACTAGAGAACAGCATATGTAGTGCCGCTCCACAAAAGCGGTCCCAAGGATGACCCAGGGAATTACAGACCAGTCAGTCTAACCTTCATTGTGGGCAAGCTCATGGAGACTACTAAAGGAAAGGTTGGTGGAACATGTAGAGGAGCATGGTCTCCAGGATGTGTGACAGCATCGGTTCATGGGGGAGGGATTGTGTCAAACAAATCTGATTTACTTTTTTGACTGGCATTAAGACAGTAGACGGGAGGCCAAGTGGTAGACATCCTCTATCTTGATTTCAGCAATGCTTTTGACCCTGTGCCCCACAAAAGGTTGATCAGAAAGTTGGTGGATATTAGGGTTGGAAAAAAGATGGGCAGGGGGGTGGAAAACTAGCTGAAGGACAGAACCCAGTGTGTGGTTGTGGAGGGAGAGTTATCTGGCACAAGACAGGTAACCAGTAGGGTCCCGCAAGGCTCGATGCTGGGGCTGGTGTTCAGTTTCTTTATCAGTGACATTGGAGATGGCATTAAGGGCAAAATGTGCCTATTCACGGATGACACCAGGCTCTGTGGGAGTGGACACAGCTGAAGGGATACAGGACCTACAGGAAGATCTGGAAAAGCTGAGAGGTGGTCCAGGATCTGGCAGCTTGGCTTCAATGCCAAGAAATTCAAAGTTATACATATTGGAGCCAAGAATCCTAGGACAGATTACTACCTGGGTGGAGTCCGAGTATCTGCATCAGAGGAGGAGAAGGACCTGGGAGTGATGATCACTAGTGACCTGAAGCACTCCACATAGTGCAAGAAAGCAGCAGCAAAGGCAAACAAGTTGCCGGGATGCATATCTAGGGGGGGTCAATAGTAGGAGAGAGGAGGTTATACTGCCTTGTACAGGTCACTGGTAATGCCGCATCTATAGTTTGGAGTTCAGTACTGGTGCCCACACCTCAAAAGGGACATTAACCTGCTAGAGAAGGTCCAGAGGAGGGCTACAAAGATGATAGCTGGTCAGCAAGCTAAGGCGTACGAAGAGAGGTTGAGGACACTGAACATGTGCTCCCTGGAAGACAGGAGAGAACGAGGAGACATGATTGGGACCTTTGGGTACTTAAAAGGGATAAATGAGGTTGATAAGGAGAGTCTCTTTAAGCTGAGTGGCAACCATAACATGAGGGGGCACAGTCTTAAGCTGGAAGGTTGGAAGTTTAGGAGGGAGATCAGGAAGCACTTCTTCACAGAGAGGGTGGTGAACACTTGGAATGCACTGCCAGAAGAGGTAATCTCATTGAAGATAGTGGGCAGCTTTAAGAGAGGCTGGGACAGGTACAGGGGGAGGGTAAGGGTCAAAGGTAGGGATGATGGGAGGAGTGGGGAGAGGGACAGTAGCTCAAGCTGTGGTCCCTGCAACACAAGCAGACTTGATAGGCCAAATGGCCTTCTTCTGCTGGCTTTTTCGTGTGTTCATCTGTTTCACTGTCCTCCCTTAATCCCCTTCCTCCCCCTGGCTAGACTTGCTTGCTACCACTTGTCCCACTCTTTCCTTTGCGCTTATTGCTCCCTCCCCTCCATCCCCATCTCCACCCTAACTACCTCTTCTTCCTGCCTTTCCAGACTACTCACCTCTCTCCTCACCTTACCTTCAGCCTTTCACTCTGGGTCGCCTTGACCTTCCATCCCACTACCTGATTCCCCCACTCCTAGACTGGTCAGTGTTGCATACCTTTTCGATAAGGGCAACTTGACATCAGATCCCACCCCTATTAATCGTCTACCAGTCCCTCCCCCTTCCCTCTTCGACTGTTTCTCTTACCCTCATCCCAGTTCCCCTTATTACCTGCCATTCCTGCACACTGGTCCCCTAGGACCTTTGAGGAGGAGATATCCCTGGACACTGATATGTCCTCCCTGCTCCCAACCCATACCTGCTGTCCACCTTCCCCAGCGCTGCCCCTACCTGTCCCTTCCTCCGCTGCTCTGTTTCCCTGTCTCTCCACCCTCTCCAACTCCCATTTAAGCATTCTTACCTCTGCCCTGGGCTGTTCCAGGCTCCTGCACACTACACTGGACAGCCCCCTGCTCTCTACACAGTCCCCCAGAAAGACTGCAGTCCCACATCCATCACCGCTTACCTACCCTCCTTTCACTATCCTGGCTCTTGTGCATACTCATATTCCCCACCTCCACCCCTCTCAACTATCCTGCACCAGCTGCTATTCCCCCACTTCCTCCCTTCTCAGCCTATCTTGGCTCCAACTACTGTATATGTCTCTGCTGTGGCCCAGTCAGTGCTGTTAACAGCTTACAGTCCCCCCAGCCCCCTTTTATCTGCTAACCCCTCCTGCCATGTTTCTTTATTACAAATGTAGCCTGACCCAAGACTAGGATCAGCTGCTTTCCCGTTTCCTCCTTGCTCTGTACCCCGAAGCCTCCTTCCTTGTTGCCCTAGTCAAACGTAGGTCGACCTGGTTCTGTTGTAGTCCCCCTTCCCTTCTGCAGTGCAAAATTTCTACCACGCCCTCCTCCTTACCTCACTTACTGTGACCAGCATGGCCTGCGATCTTCCCTGCATATGCCCCCAGACACTACTGGGACACACACCACACTACTCTTTTGTGGTACTCAAACTTCGGGGTCACTCATGCGAGGGGTCTCTGGCCCCAAACATGCCTCCCCAACAAGCCTCAGCTATATCTCGATGTGACAGCTAATGAGTGGCTTACTTGACTTACTTTTGGCCTTTGCCCTCTTATGTGAATTACAGCCCCTGGTAGGGTACCAGGAGATTAGGATCACTCGCATAAATTAAATTGCTGATTTTCAGAAGACCCAGGAGCATAGGTAGCCCATGGGTAAAAGAGAGTGCTGAAGGTGGAGGGGAAGAGGGTGTGAAATTACTAAGAAGGGAGGTGTGGAACTGAGCATTTTATATACGGAGTTTGGGGAAGAGTTATCAGCTTCCCATCAGAACATGTGACAGCAGATAACAAGTGCTTGTGTGACATACTTTTGACTTTGCTGTCTTGCGTGAATTTCCACCCCTGGTAGGGGTTCCATGTGAAGGAGCTTGTTGGGCTAAAGGAAATTGCTGGATCTGTATAAAGTCCAAAGGCCAGATCTGATGGACTTTGCTTCCCACTCATGAAATGAGGACTGCATGCACAGAGAGGAAGAACCCTGAATAGAAGGAAATCTGTGAGGATCCATTGCAGTCGATCAGTCCCCACCCCCCAGGTTTATTAGGAGGCAAAGGATATGTGACCTTGGCAACGTTCAGTGATTGCTTTTGGAATATAACACTGAAGCCATGGAGATGACCATCTTCCTATATGGTTCTAATGATGTGGTCTAGGATGCACTTCCTTGATGCTATTGTCGCAGCTCTGATTTTGAATGAACGGCCTGAATATTGGCTGGGGTTGTACTGGAGGCGAGATACTAGAAATCTGACTTGAGAAGTGAACCAGATGGTTGTCATCACATTAGAGTTCTTGAATGTAACTGAGAGTGGTGTCGGTTTGGGAGCTGAAGTGCTGGTTTTAGCAATTTGGTAGAGTATGGCTGTGGGACGCCATCTGTTATTGGTTGGGAAACAGAAAATGTCTACACCTTGGGAGAACCGGTCAGTTGTTGACCACTTTTCTGCAGGCTTGTTGATGGATAATGTGGTTAAAGAACATTGTGGCAGCTGATGAGTCACCAGGGTGCAAATAAAAAATGTAGTGGACTCCAGCAAAGCTGATCTTGTTTTCTTGTGTTCTCATGCTTGTTAATCTTTATGGCTTCTTTTAGTACTGTGTGTAGCTATGTACTGTATGTATGACAGCTGTTGTTATACAAGACAGTACAGTGTTCTTTGTTACAGTTTTGTAGCAACTGTGTCACCGTTTTCACTTTGGCAATGTTTATTTATTTTTTGTTTATTCTATTTATGCTCCTCCCTCTATGCCCCGACCGGCCACTCCTTCAGAGTGCCAACACCTTCCCTACCACCCTCCAACCTCTGCCACCACTACCAGTCCCAGTTGCAGCCTACCTGGAAACCCCCAGCATACCCCTGTACCGGGAGGGTCCCTTCCTGCAAGTGGGAAGGGCCTGGTGGCCAGTGGCATGTTCTCCAGGAGCTGCAGGCTGACTCTGGGGCTTGAGCAGCAGGAGGCCAAGTGCTCATCATCCAGTCGGTTGGGGGTGTGCTTTCTGCATTTTCTGTGTCCACCCACACAGGTCTCTTGGCCTTGCATGAGGAGTAACTGGGGTAGGGTTATGTGAGGGCCGCGTGTCAGCATCATCCGTTCCCAAGTAAGCTGCCAATCCACCTGCAGGGCCCCAGGCGAAACACACACACCCCCTCCGGGAGGAAAGCATCCAATGGATGTCTATGGTACCCCTTCCTACTGGCCTCCGCTCCTAGGATGCAGGCTTAGGGCGTGAACCTGGGTTGCCAGCGTGCCGAGCAAAGCCTTTCACTTGGCGCCATGGAGCCAGGTAATGTTTAGTTGAGGACTACAGCCATCCTCCCATTTACAGTTTTAGTTTACACAGTTCCCATAGTGGGAGGGCTTTGACGTAGCTGCACTGCTTTTCAGTAATGCTTCCTATATACATAGTGATTCAGCTCCTGTCAACAATAGACGGTTACTTTTTTTTTTTTTTTGCGCCTTCCTGTGCACCCCTGACCAGTCTCTTTCTTGGGTCACCTAAGTGCATCCCGCTGTCTCTCCCGCCAGCCACCGCCTTGTACTGCAGCCTCCCAGGGAACCCAGCATATCCCTTCGTCGGAGGGGTCCCACCGTCCAGGGACAAAGCTCCGGTAGGCACATCCAGTTGACCTGGGTGCCACTGAGGTCAGTCCGGGCTATCCAGGGCTTTGTGGCGGCAGAGGACTGTCGACCATCATGCAGTTGATCAGGGGGCATTTTCCCTGGTTTTCTTTGGGAGCGTGACGTGCCACATGATGTCAAGGTGTGAGCCGACGTCTGTCACGCTCCCTCCCACAGCAATGCCTGACATGCTGCCGTGCCCCTGGTCTCCACCAGGGGATGGCAAACACCGTGCCGCATATGCCCTCCCTCCCAGGAGAAGGTGAGCAGCTATGGGACGCTCAAGCCATCTCCCCCCCCCCGGCCAGCCCTCAGACGCCCGGGGTCCGCTCCTGAACCTGGGTCATCTGCATCGCAGATGGAAATCCAGCTGCTGCACCAGCGGGCCGGCCCATTTACTTTTTTTTTTATATATTCTTTGGTAAGTGGGTAAGGCCGGCTACCAAGCACTGGTGCCTGTTTTCAGAGCAACACGGGAGCACTGAGGAGGTTAAGTGACTTGCTCAATCACATAGTATGCAAGTGGAGGTTGTGGGAATAAAACCCAGGTCTTCTGCATGTGGCAAGCTCACTCACAGCTCGTAACTCTAACCTCTAGACTGTACTTCTTCACCTAATTTTCATCCTCCAAGCACCAGATCCACCTTTTTTTACTTTCTGTTTTGTCCCCTTTCTCAGCCTGCATCAGGAGCCCTCTCAGACCTCCCAATTGGCCCCCGACTCAGTCACCCTGGACTTACCTTGCTCCCAACCTGTCCACTCAGGGTATTTCTTCCCCGTGATAGAGGTCCTCAGGCCGGCCCCATGCCCTCTGAAACAGGCAGTTTGTGTAGCTGGGAGAGAGCCTAGGTTGGGGGTTGCATGGTCTGAAAGCCAGCAGGGGCCATCATTAAGCAACAGCTGAGGGTCCTTTTCCTGTTTTCTCCCCACCTTTCCACCATAATGCAGGCTGAGTTAGATGTGTGCACGTTGTGTGGCAGCATCTTGCCTAGCCAGTTGTGTCCCTTCCCTACCTTAGAGTGTGCTCTGGCCTGCACCGCCACCCGTGGTCACCCAGGTGGCAGTCACATGGCAGAAAGAACGCTCTACTTCCCAGAGGAGGAGAGTATCCTATGGGTTGATCCTCCTCTCCTGGCCATTCCTTCCACATTAAACTTGCTTGTGAATCTGGGTCGACGGCGTCATAAGCAGTAGCACTACCGCGGCGCTGATTGGCCAGCCAGCACCAGATCCTCTTATAGCCCACCCCCAAGTACTGGACACACAGTTTCAGCTCCCTCCCGCTAACTTTGTACACACTTTTAGGCCCTCCACCACACTGTACACACAGGTTTACCCCCCCCCCCAAACACCAAACACCATTACAGTCTTCCAAAGTACTAGGGCACTTATAGCCCCCACTCCCCCACCTAGCACTGGACACACAGGTTCAGCTTCCTTCTACTAGCTTTGGATACATTTTAGCCTCCCCCTGCACTGTTCACACAGATTCAATCCCTCCCAACCAAGACACAATTAGTTTCACTACTCTAAGCACCAAACTTACTTTTTACACACCCCCCCCACCACCACCAAGTACTGGACACTCAAGTTATACAACTCTTCCTCTGCTTCATACCCCCTTTTAGCCCTCCACCACCACACACAGCTTCACACACCCCCACCCACATCACCAGTTTCACTACTCCCAAAGAGGGAAAGGGGGGATACAATAGAAACATTCAAGTACCTCACAGGTATTAATAAGATACAGGAAGGTAGCATTTTCCATAGAAAAATATACTCCAGGACATAAGGTCATGCTATGAAGCTGGAGGGGAGGAGGCTCAGAGGAAATGTGAGGAAATACTTCGTCATGGAAAGGAGAGGGTGGTAGATGCCTGGAACAGCCTCCCAGCAGAAATGGTGGGTACTAAAACAGTAATGGGATTTATGCATGCGTGGGATAGACACTAATGGACCTTGGAAGTAAGGCAAAGGTTGGGGGGGGGGAGATCAGAGATCAAGTAGGGTCTTCTGTGGCACAGTAGGTAGGCAATATAGGGGAGACTAAGTGGGCCAAGAGGTCCTTATCTGGCTAAAACTTCTATATCTCTATGCTTCTATGTAGTACATCATAAAAGCTTCTGCTTTCATGTCTGTCAGCAAACCGCTGGAGCTCATTAGCTTTCTTGATCCACCGGTTGTTTTGATTCCTTCTTAGCTGGACTCGAGCTGTTCGATGTAACTTTATGAAAGCGTCACATTTAGCATCTGATTTCGGGTCTGCCAGCCTTATAATATATGCAGTATTTTTCTTGGCTAGCAGGTCCTGTAATCTCGGCATCATTTTCGTCAAACCTGTCTTGGTGGTGTCGTTTTGTAAAAACAAGTATTGTTTCAATAGAATGCAGCATACTGTCTGCTCTTTTTTACTTGGCCACTTTAATGCTTAAATGGGAAGGGACCACATTGCCTGGAAAGGTGTGATCGGCAATCACAGCATCGGAAAACAGCAATGACTTGCTCTTGCTCACCACGTGTGCAGCTGAGATGAGCTCAAAACATCTTGGATTCATCCACAATCATGTCACTGCCACCTGCTTGACTACGTGATCACAAGAAGGCAAGACCAGCATGATGTCCAAAGTACAAGAGCCATACAAGGTGCTAAATGCTGGACTAACCACAGAATATTTGGATCAAGCTGTCTATCGTTCACCCTCACCACTGCCCGTAAGAAGAAGAATCAGCATTCATATAGCGCTTTTCATACACAGTATCCCAAAGCACTTTACAAGCAATGCTAGACTGGTAGTGAAGTGACTGAATGTGTGGTGGCAGCCATATCGCACATCATCACCCACACACGGCCTGGATAATTGCACGAACTGGTTTATGGGAAGGGGAATGTTGGCCAGGACACCGGGAATGTTCCCTACTCTTTGAGAAGAGTGCCCTGGGTTCTTTTACTTCCACCTGGACACCCACCAGGATAACACCAGGATGGGCAGAAGGGACCCCAGTTTAACGTCTCATCCAAAGGACGGAACACCCCAGCAGTACAGCACCCCCTAATACTGCACTCGGATGCCAGCGATTTTTAGGTGCAAGTCCAATCCTGGTGTGGGACGAGAACCCACGACCTTCTGGTCCAGAGGTGGATGTGCTACCAACTGAGCCACGCTGACACCACCGTAGAGTGATGGATGTCCCACATTTAACCTTCAGAATTGCACCATCCATTTTCACGTTCGCTTGCATGCATGCGCGAGGAACGTTTTGGGAGAGTAGCACACTTTGGAGGTGTGCCTCTCCCTTGCAATCCACTGCTCCGTTGAGCAGGCGTGATGGTCCTGCACCAATGGGTGCAGGATCTGTGTATGACAGTGGTGGTCTTCACTTCAAAGAAAACCACCGCTGTCATACAGAGCACCGTGTCCCGCCGCCCCCCCAAAGCTTTGGTGCCACGCTGGAGACCACCAGCATGGCAAACGCCCCGTTGTTTGCCAATGGGGTGCCCAATCCCCATCGGCTCCACGGCCCCCAATCCATCCTTCTGCCACGCTGGAGCCCACCCCAGCGTGGCAAATGTACCACGTTGTTTGCCGACGGGGTGCCCAATCTCCGGCCGGCTCCTCGGCCCCAGCCATCCTTCTGCCACGCTGGGAGCCCACCCCAGTGTGGCAACGTCCCATTTAGTCGCCTTTTTAAACCTGTAAATCAAAAACGGTCCCACGGCACTTCTCCCAGTCCCCTCCCACAACCCGCACCCACCGCGCACCCAGCCTCCCTACACCCCCTCACCCCATACTTACTCCTCGAGCTCGGGCGCGACGATCTTCGTGGACCGGAACACGGTGCACTCTTTCAAAGCCGACCACTTAACTGAGGAAATGCCGGTAAGCTGTATAATGGGCTAGATAGGGGTTTTCAGCTTTATTGCATATCTCAGGCATTTCCGGAATTTTGGCACCACTCAACATGGGTTTTTGGGACCCTCTTTTACTGATGTCATCGTCATGGTGTTATTCGCTCCAGGCTGATTTCAGTGTCACTGTGCAGTCACTGCGCCGAATCACCCTTTGGGCCCGCAACAATGCCGTGACAGTGACATCATTCATGAGAAGGGGTCCCAAAACCCCATGTTGAAAATTTGGTGCAAAATTCCAAAATGACTGTTTTATTTAGCTTTGCTATGCAGTCTCACGCAGGCTTGTAAGTTCGCTAATTTTCAATATTTTCACTCCAGATTGTCAACATTGCCATTTTACCACACCTTTATGAGCAGTACAGCTGTCATTTTTCACATCCTGCCCAAAACGTGTTTCTGCCCATGTAGCGCACAATGGCGCAGTCAGTGTGTGAAATCAATGTATGGGACGCATTAAGAAAATCACGGTGACACTGTTCATTAGAAGAGGTCTTAAAATGGCTATGTTGAAAATTTGGTGAAAAAACTCCTAAAAATGACTGTTTTACGAGTGTGCATTGCGCAGTTCCTACACACGCTCGTAGGTTTGCGAATTTTCAATATTTCCACTCCAGATTTTCAACATTGCCATTTTACCACACCTTCTTATGAGTAGTACAGCTGTCATTTTTCACATCTTGCCCAAAATGTGTTTCCGCCCATGTAGCGCACAATGGCGCAGTCGGTATGCGAAATCAATGTATGGGACACATTAAGAAAATCAGTGACACTGTTCATGAGCAGAGGTCTTAAAATGGCTATGTTGAAAATTTGGTGAAAAAATTCCTAAAAATGACTGTTTTACGAGTGTGCGTTGCGCAGTTCCTACGCACGCTCGTACGTTTGCGAATTTTCAATATTTGCACTCCAGATTTTCAACATTGCCATTTTACCACACCTCCTCATAAGCAGTACGCTGTCATTTTTCACATCCTGCCCAAAACGTGTTTCCGCCCATGTAGCGCACAATGGCGCAGTCGGTATGCGAAATCAATGTATGGGACACATTAAGAAAATCAGTGACACTGTTCATGAGCAGAGGTCTTAAAATGGCTATGTTGAAAATTTGGTGAAAAAATTCCTAAAAATGACTGTTTTACGAGTGTGCGTTGCGCAGTTCCTACGCACGCTCGTACGTTTGCGAATTTTCAATATTTGCACTCCAGATTTTCAACATTGCCATTTTACCACACCTCCTCATAAGCAGTACGCTGTCATTTTTCACATCCTGCCCAAAACGTGTTTCCGCCCATGTAGCGCACAATGGCGCAGTCGGTGTGCGAACTCAATGTATGGGACACATTGAGAAAATCACTGTGGCACTGTTCATGAGTAGAGGTCTTAAAATGGTTGTGTTGAAAATTTGGTGAAAAAATTCCTAAAAATGACTGTTTTACGAGTGTTCATTGCGCAGCTCCTATGCACGCTTGTAAGTTTGCGAATTTTCAGTATTTCACTCCACATTTTCAACATTGCCATTTTACCGCACCTCCTTATGAGCAGTGCAGCTGTCATTTTTCACATCTTGCCCTTTGCACTTTGGAGGTGTACCTCTCCCTTGCAATCCACTGCTCCGTTGAGCAGGCGTGGCTGATCCTGCACCAATGGGTGTGGGAGCTGGTATGATTTAATGATGGTCTTCACACTTCAAAAACCACCGCTGTCACCTGAAACACTACGTCACGCCGCCCTCGCAAACAGGTGCCGCTGAGCCCACCAAGGCATGGCAAGCGTCCAGCGTTGTTGGCGGCGGGGTGCCCAATCTCCGTCAGCTCCACCGGCCCCCAAGCCATCCTTCTGCCACGCTGGGGCCACCCCAGCGTGGCAAGCGTATCCAGCGTTGTTTGCTGGCCAGGGGTGCCAATCCCGTTGGCTCCACAGCCCCAAGCCATCCTTCTGCCAGGCTGGGCCTCCAGCGTGGCAAGCGTCCATGTAGTCTTTTTTTTTTTTTTTTTTTTTTAAACCTGTAAATCAAAAACTGTCCCAGCGTTCTCCCAGTCCCACCTCCCACAACCCACACCCACCCACCCACTCTCTTAGCCTCCACACCCCTCACCCCATACTTACCGGAGCTTGGCACGATGATCTTCGTGGATCTGGGAACACGCCTGCACTCTTCAAAGCCGACAGCGAACTGAGGAAATGCCGGTAAGCTGTATAATGGGCTAGATAGGGGGTCAACTTTATTGTGATATTTTGCATTTTTTTGGATTTTGTACCACTTAATACGGGGTTTTTGGACTTCTTCATGAATGATAAACATGTCATGAGCAAGAGTCTGCCTGAAGGGTGATTTCGCAGTCACTGCGCCGAAATCACCCTTCTCGGCCCAAGTAACGCCATGATAGTGACATCATTCATGAGAAGGCATCCCAAAACCCCATGTTGAAAATTTGGGCAAAATTCCAAAATGACTGTTTTATTGAGCGTATGCTATACAGTTTTCTACGCAGGCTCGTAAGTTCGCGAATTTTCAATATTTTCACTCCAGATTTTCAACATTGCCATTTTACCACACCTCCTTATGAGCAGTATAGCTGTCATTTTTCACATCCTGCCCAAAATGTGTTTCCGCCCATGTAGCGCACAATGGCGCAGTCGGTGTGTGAACTCAATGTATGGGACACATTAAGAAAACCACAGTGACACTGATCATGAGCAGAGGTCTTAAAATGGCTATGTTGAAAATTTGGTGAAAAAATTTCTAAAAATGACTGTTTTATGAGTCTGCATTGTGCAATTCCTATGCACGCTCGTAAGTTTGTGAATTTTCAATATTTTCACTCCACATTTTCAACATTGCCATTTTACCACACCTCCTTATGAGCAGTGCAGCTGTCATTTTTCACATCTTGCCCAAAACGTGTTTCCGCCCTTGTAGCGCACAATGGCAGTCGGTGTGCGAACTCAGTGTATGGGACAGATTAAGAAAATCACAGTGACACTGTTCATGAGCAGAGATCTTAAAATGGCAGTGTTGAAAATTTGGTGACAAAATTCCTCAAAATGACTGTTTTACGAGCGTGCGTTGCTCAGTTCCCACGCATGCTTGTAGGTTTGTGAATTTTCAATATTTCCACTCCAGATTTTCAACATTGCCATTTTACCACACCTCCTTATGAACAGTGCAGCTGTCATTTTTCACATCTTGCCCAAAACGTGTTTCCGCCTATGTAGCGCACAATGGGGGTAACAAAAAGGTCATGCTGAAAATTTTTTGTGCAAATACCAGCAATCGCACAGGGCATTAGGGTAAAGCACCCTACGTGACAAACACCACTGCAAATACCTGCAAGCGAACGTTCGGCATTGACAAATGCTTGTTTTTCCTCTAACGTGGAACCTGTGTAATGAGCTTGTTCACAAAGGTTTAATACAAGAATTTCAAATAAATAAATCCAACGTCTGTCGATTCCCACATGGACAGTGCTCTGCCCATACAGATAAGATGTTGTGAACTCAGACATTAGAACAGAAATACCTACTCTTATGGCGCTAAAGCAAAGTTAAAAGCACTAGACTCTTTCCATAGTGACCTGCTTCAGTCTTCCTGTTTGATGATAATTTATTATATATTTATATGTTGATTCTACCCGCATTGATATTAATTATTTATTAAATGTTATTGTATGACGTTTTTAAATTATATGTATGTGATTGTACGGCGCCAAGAGCCTCTGGGATTGGACGCCAGAAAAATAAAATTTGCCTTGCCTATTTTGTTTTTTTTCATGAGAAACAGTTAGGGACTCCATTACGGTGGTTTCCAATGGATCATTTTCAAGTGTGTCCTGGGAGTGAAGGGTGATTAAGTGACTTGCTCAGGGTTGCACTGTATGCAAGTGGGGGTTGTGGGAATCAAACCCAGGTCTGCTGGATGGACCATGCTAATTCACTACTCGTTACTCTAACCTGTGGGTTATAGTGCCACATTTCTACACATTATGAGTGTCCAGTATTTTGAGTGCCGGTGTCCCACTTTCCAGTGAGAACAAGTTCAGATAGGCCCCAACCCAACCCCTTCCTTTTTCCCTGCCTTCTGCCTGTTGATCTCTGCAGGGCCAGGTGCTGCCATCCTCCCTGTCCTCCTTAGTATGTGTGATAGAAGGGGTCTGTAGTACAAGAGTCCTGTCAGGTGGCAGCATGCATTTAGAAAAACAAGTAGTTGGGCCTGGTAGATTTACCAGCCACGTTGCCTGCGACCCGAGGTCGGAAGCAAATTTGGATTGTTAGGGACCAGCTGGGGAGGAGGAGGACTGAGCATCCTATAGATACTCACCTCATCTGGGGAGGGGGGGAGTGCTTCCATACTGCAGTACCCCCACCTGGGTGACCATAGGTGATGGTGCAAGTCGGGAGCCTGTATGCAGCGTTTGGGAGGGAGCATGTGAGTGCTGGTGCGTCTGGCTTGCCAGCACATTTCTGTCATCACGCTGTTGGTGGGAGGACGCCAGAAAAAGCGGAGAAACAGTAGACTTCTGCCGCCCAGCTTAGGCCATTGTACCCCAGGGGAACGTCACAGTTTTTCCAGGAGCATCTCCGCTGTGGTGACCAGTTAGAGGGGCTGTTGCTGCCAAGGAGTCGTAGGTAGAACCCCTCCTGTGGGGGAGCAGTATGAGGAGGACCATCAAAGTGTGTCACGGATGTCCTGAGAGTCCTGGGGTATCCCGTGAAGAAGTGGCTCTGAGGTGGGGTTGGTTACACAAGGAGGAGGTGGAAGGAGGTTTGAGTAGTGGCCCAAGGGAGCAACAGAAACTATCTCAAATGTTTGGGGACATAGCTGCTTGTGGCTTGACAAACCAATTCACCCACCGTTCCAGTACTTCAGTTGCTCACCTGATGCTCCCAACTGCGTGTCTGGGGGTAGCAGGATGTGCTCTATATGGCCAGCTGGACATAAAGAGCATGGCAGCAAGTGGGCAGGCTTAGTCACAGTGACGTAGTATGAGACTGCAACTCATGTAAGAGTGTGCTTTGCAGTTGGATGCTCTTACACGAGTCCTGCCACCTGATTGCAGCACTGTCCGTAGTGCACTTATCCTGGTGTCCACACACTCTCACACACGCAACTAAGTCTTGTGCTTAGTTATTCCTCTAATAGAACATGTCTGAAGTTTTACCACTCTGGTATCCCAAAGCTCCTCTACCCACTTACACCTATACCCTTGACCCTGATTCCCACCCCCCCAGCTTTGGTAAAAGCCTTACCAAACTGTCTACTGCTGCCAATGTATTTTCTGTCTCCCCTGTGCCCTATGTCTCTTCTTTTGGCACTGCCCTGCTAGTTGGTAAAACCTTCTTTGTATGCCAGAATCCAGCCAGATATACTACAAGCCCATTTGTCCTCTCCACTCAGGTGGCTGTCCACGTCTTCTTCCCCTTTATTAACTACATCTCTCAAGACAAACCGCGTATTACCCCCTTCCATCCAAAACGGGGGGCGGGGGACATGTCCCGTAAGCTTTTATTTAGTTCACTCAAACTCTTACTCCTTTTACCATTATGCTCAGGGAATGTGGAATTAAACCCTGGCCCGCAGGCTCACCTGTCAGTGCCCTCCGACCTGGCCCAGTTTAAAGGACTGTCTTTTCTCCATATTTATTTATTTAAGAGATTTACCAGGAAGGCATGCTGAGCAGAGTACTGCTCGATTCCAGATGCGCCCTGGGGTTTGGGGTTACAGTGGAAACATGATACAATCGGAACAAAACATGCAGTGGAACATGATATAGTCAGAAACAACATACATAATGTGTTTAGAACAGCAGTGGGTAGCCTACATAATGTGAATGGAACAAACTGAGGGTAAGCAGATTTTAGTACAGTAGTGTAGGTACAGTTTTTTTTTTTTTTTTTTTTTAATTTCACAAGGAAACAGATCAACAGTGGAGAACCAGACTTGATGGTATCACTGGGCTGATTCAGGAGTGAGGGGGGTGTTAGGGGGTTACAGGAGCAGGTGGTAGAGAAGTGCGTTTTGAGAAGGGCATTTAGTTGGGGAGTACTTGTGGAGTGTCTAATATCAGCTGCCAGGGAATTCCGTAATTTGGGCAACCTAAAGCTGAAAGCAGCCTGGCCGGACCGGGTGGATCTGTGTGGGATATGCAGGAGCCTGGCATTGATGTTACGGAGCGCATAGGATGGTGGGGGTAGGGCAGTTAGGGAGGATGACAGGTAGGAAGGGAGTGACTGTGACCAGAACTTAGCCGAGGTTCTAGTGCAGTGAAGCGATCTTCTGTTGTGTAGCGAGGTGAGGTTCAAGGATTGGTAGAGGACACAGTGGTGGGTGTTGGGAGGCGGTCCAGCGAAAATCGGCAGAAAAAGTTAAATAGGGGGTCTTGCCTTGCTAGGGAAGTTTGTGGGGCCGCACAGTAGACAATGTCACCATAGTCAATAATAGGGAGAATCATTTTTTGGACTGTTTCTTACCTGGTTGGCAGGGGTATGCAATTTTTGTTCAGGTAGAGGGTTCCCAACATGGGGTGCTATTTTTTGTGTATAGCATCAATGTGAGCAGAGAAGTCAAGATGTTGATCTAACCAGACACCTAGATATCGATAAAAGGTGCAGACATCCAGTGGGGAGCTGTTCAGAGTGTAGAACGTAGGTGGTGCAGTAAGCCGGATGAGTTTGGGCCGGGAGCCGAAGGTGAGGGAGTCAGTTTTTTTAGAATTTAGGACTAGTTGGTTTGAGATGAGCCAACATTGAACGGAGTCGAAGTCCTTCTTTAGGCAGGCTGTCACTGCACTAGAGGATGGGTCAGAGGCGAACAACACCGTATCGTTGGCGTACATGTGGGTGGCCATATTTGGGCAGGCTGCAGGCATGTCGTTGAGAAAAATAGAGAACAATAGTGGGCCGAGAACTGACCCTTGGGGGACTCCGCTGGTGACTGGGAGTGGAGTGGATGTAGCCGAGCCAACGCGGACAGATTGGGACCTGTTGGACAGGTATGAGTGGAACCAGTTATTTGCAGTTGCCGACAGACCAGATTGAGCGAGTTTTGCCAGTAACAAGGGGTGGGAGATGGTGTCGAAAGCTTTCGCCAGATCTATAAATATAGCAGCTGTCAATTCCCCTTTGTCCATACCCGTGAGGATGGCGTTTGTGAGCCGGAGGAGGGAGGTGGTGGTGGAGTGATTCTTCCTGAAGCCAGCCTGGTAAGGGGTGAAGAAAGCTATGGTCTCAAGATAGTGGTGGAGTTGGGAGAGGACAAGGCGTTCTTGAAGTTTGGCCAGGATGGAGAGCAGGGATATAGGGTGGTAGTTGGATGGTGAGGAGAGGAGAGGTCCCCTCCTTTGGGAAGGGGGAATGACTGTGGCTTGTTTCCATTTGTTGGGGACTGCTCAGAGTTTAAATGACAGGTTGAAAAGCAGGGTAAGCAGGTGAGCTGTGGCAGGTGCTGAGAGCAGGAGCATTTTGGAGTCAAAGCCAGAGGGACATTTACCTTTGTCTGGGTTGAGAGACATCAGCAAATTTAGCACCTGAGCTGATGATATAGGGCATAGGGAGAAAGAAGCCGTGGAGGGTACGATAGGGATATTAATGCCTGCAGTCTCCTAAGGAAGCTGGACGCCATCCAAGCCTGGATCTGTCACGCTAATCCAGATATTCTTGTCATATCTGAGACTTTGCTAAAATTCCATACCTCAGATCAGGCCATAAATATCCCGTCTTACAATGTATTCAGGGCAGATAGACCCATTGGGGCAGGGGTGTTGTGATATACATGCGTGACAAATTCTCTGTCTCTCACTGATACTACCTCCGTAACTAAAGAATTTGAATGCCTCTCTCTTATGGTCTGTATATCCTCTTCCGAGTCTTTATCCATTACTAGTTGCTATAGGCCACCCTCTGGTAACCTCAACTCGTTGCAGCATCTCAAGTCTACTCAGTCCCCTATCCACTGAACTCGTCATCATGGGTGACCTGAACCTAGATTGGTTCTCACCCTGCTCCTCCCCCTTGAAAGTCCTCTGCGACTCCCTTGGTCTCTCCCAATTACTAACTGAGGCCACGTGTATCAACACCAAAAACTCTGTCAACAGTTTCCTGCAAGACCTTATCCTGGTGAACAAACCTCATAACTTCACTCACTCTGGAGTCTTGAATGATATAAGTGATCATAGTGTCCTCGCTTGTATAAGGAAGCTGCCCAAACCTATCTCCTCCTCCACCTGCATCTACAAAAGAAGTCACTGCAATTTCAGTTATGCCAGTTTCCTCTTGGACCTAAGCAATATCAGGTGGCCAGACTTTTACCTTGCCCCCCCTATGGAATCAGCCTACTTACAGTTAGAAAACTTGCCACTGCAGGTTATAAATAAACATGCCCCGCTAGTCAAAATCAGAACCAGGACCAACTCTTGCCCTTGGTTCAATGACTTGCTCAAATCCACCCTACGCAAAAGAGATGCCCTTTGGAAAAGGGAATGTAAAACAAAACTTCCATCTGCCTGGACGGCTTTCCGTGCTTTTAGGAACCACTACACAAAACTAATCAGAGCAGAAAAAAGCAACATTTTTTCATTCAGCTCTGGATTCCTCCATTAATGACCCTAATAAACTGTGGAAGACCTTGAGGGGAAATTCAAGGCTACAATTCCCCCCCCCCCTCAATTCTCCCTGCAAAGATCTCTTCCGGTGGCACTACAACTACCTGCAAAAAGGACATCCTAAACCTATTAAACAATCACTTTGCAATGGCTGGTCTGGCCTTTGACTCTTCCCCTGCCAGAGCTCTTCCCTCCTCAACTCGGACTCATCAAGCCTCCCTATGAGGACCCCCCCCCACACACACACACACATGAACTCTTTTAGTTTTGCCCCGTCACATTTAAACAGGTGGAAGACCTGCTGCTCGCCCTTGACGCTAATGAAAGCACCAGGGCTGATCAAATTGACCCCTATTTTTTAAAACTCTGTATCATGTGCTGACCGCTCCCATTACCCACCTTTTTGACAAGTCTATCAATGAAGGGGCCATCCCCCATGACTGGAAAATAGCCCATGTCATACCTCTTTTCAAATTGGGCAACCCAAGCGACCTGAAAAACTACAGGCCGACATCCCTTTTACCATCTCTCTCCAAGCTACTTGAAAAAGTTATTAATTCACAAATCAGAAACTGCCTTGGGGCAAATAACTTGCTGAATCCACTGCAGTCCGGCTTCACATACAGTCATAGTACCATTACTGCACTTGCCAAGGTAACTGATGATTGGCAAACGTCAAAAACCACATCTGCGCCCTATTCTTAGATTTATCCAAAACACTCCACAAAGTTGATCACGACCTTCTCCTGCATATGTTACATAATATTGGCCTTGATGATTCCTCCCTCAAATGGTTTACCTCTTACTTAATAGGTGGACAGCAGCAGGTTAAATCACAATGCAATCTTTCCCCCCTTAAATCTCTTATGAGAGGGGTCCCACAGGGTTCCATTTTGGTGCCTGGGCTATTCGCGACCTATATTTTATTTATTTAGCTTTTGTTGACCGGGTAAGTGCACTAGACAAATCCTGCCTATTTTCAGGCACGACCGGGATATAGATGAATGCCAACTGACCTTGAACCAGATTAAGCTGTTGGTGGTATTTTTAGTGAATGAGGGAAATTTGGCCAGGACACTGGGGAAATTCCCCTACTCTTTTCGATAAGTGCCATGGGATCTTTAACATCCACCTGAACTACCACCAGTCCAAGCAGATGGGATCTCGGTTTAACTTCTCATCCGAAAGACGGCACCTCAGAAGTGCAGCACCCCTCTCATGCTGCACTACAGTGTCAGTACTGGGATATTAATCCAAGTGCCAGATGTGGGAACTGAACTCACAGCCCTCTGATCTCCCGGCCTCAGAGGCGAGTGTGCTACCTACTGAGCCACTGACACTATATTAATGACATCACCCTTAATATCTCCTCAGCCAATACACATCTATTCGCGGATGACACCGTACTTTATATAGCTAATCCTTCCATTGACATGGCCTGCTCAAACCTTCAACAAGAATTCCACTTGCTTGAGCACAACCTGCTTCACCTCAAACTGCTGCTTAATGCAAAAAAAAAACTAAAATTATGTTCCCTTCCAGGCAAACCCAGTTGGCACCATCGCCTCAGGAATTAGGCCCCAAATTACAGCCTCCCTGAGGGAATATCTAGAGCCAGTAGAGAAGTTCAAATTTCTTGGCTTCTGGATTGACTGTAGACTTTCTTTTACCTTTCACGTTGACGAACTAGCCAAAAAGTTTAGACAGAGATTAGGCATATTTTACCGGATTAAGCAATTACTTATGAAGCTAAAGTAAGATTAGTGCAATCAACATTTCTTCCTCTTCTGGATTACGGTGATATTCTCTATAGGCATTGTCCTGTCACCTCCCTTTCTTAACTTGGCATTCTGTACCCTATAGCCCTTAGATTTATCACTAACTCTCCCTATAATATCTAATGTCCCCAGGACGCATCTGGAATTGAGCGGTACTCCGCTCAGCATGCCGTCCTGGTAAAGCTCTTAAATAAATAAATAATACTCATCATTGCTATCTCTATGCCAAACTTGGTTGGCATTCCGTAAAAACCAGGAGAATGAAAAATGCTGCTATATGGGCCTACAGAGCCATAACAGACAAGCTTCCCCAGTACGTCTCTAAACTCTTAGTCTATTCCACAGGAACGTATTCCCTGAGAAGATATTCCTGTATCACATTTGTCATCCCTAGAATCTAAACTCTGTATGGTTCCTCTTCTCGAAGCTATGCCCTTCCTTCCATTTGGAATAGAATCCAAAAATCCCTAAAACAAATTGTCAGCTTGTTAGCCTTCAAATCGCTGCTCTGTAACCAATTAAATGATACCTGCAAGTGCTTCAAGCACTAAGCTCTCACTTGTTTCTTCCTATTACTTCTTGTCTTAGTTCCCCCTTTGTTCCCTGCACTACCATGAACTGTAAATATTGTATGTTTTTGTAAAATGATGTATTTTTATTACTTCTGTATAAACGTGCCTTGTATGTACTCTGTATTTATTTTTATTCTGTATTGTCCACCCAGGACCACTTTACAAATGAGTTCTCTCAACAGTGTTTCCCCTGGTAAAATAAAGATTGATTGATTGGGTCACAATTGACCCTGTTAGTTTTTCAATTTGAGCCTGACAGATTGGACTGGCTGGTAACTGGCAAGTCAGGATCTATGAATTAAAGAATTATCTTTTGAAGGTAAAGGTTGCTTTTGCAAAACTGAACTTAGAGCTGGGAAGGACACACACTCTTGAACTAAGAGCTGGGATACTGGAGGAAGGCAGAATCTAGCTCTGATTCTGAAGGAAGTGGGCCTTACTTTTAATTTTACACTGTTTTTTGCTTGTTTGAATCAAGAAGGGGTTTGCAATACTGCTAACCTTTTTGTAGATTGCTACTTTACATATAGAGAGATTAAAATATTGCTAATCTTTTTCTCTTTCTGTGAATCCGGTGTCTTATTTGTACTGTGCTAGTATTTTGGTGACTTTTTGCAACAAACATTTAAAGTTTTCACTGGTGTGTTCTTTCAGTTGAGTTGTGCATTAGAGCCAGACAAAACCTCGGGTGGTTCAAACTGGATTACTTTGATTGTTCTCACAGCACAAAACAGGTGGATTAACACAAAGGTAGAGAGGTCAATATGGGGAAGGGCAGGGGTAAATGGAGAAAAAGACAAAGGCAGTAAGTGCTGGAATGGGGCTAAAAGGGGTAAGGCCATCAAAAAAAATGGAGGGCGATAAGTACCAATGCCTGTAGTCTGGGTAACAAGCTTCCTGAACTAGTGGCCTTGATGGACGAGGGACGCCTGGATATCGTGGCAGTCACAGAAACTTGGTACACAGAGAACCATGAATGTGATTTCAGCGTAGCGGGGTACACAATCTATAGGAGGGACATGGAGGGTAAAAGAGGAGGAGCTTTCTACATAAGGGAAGGGATCAAAGCAATGGAACTAAAGGGTAAACAGGCAGGAGAGGAGGCACTGTGGGTCACCTTGGAGACAGAAAATTGTGCCACAGTCCACATTGGGGGTTGTATACAGACCCCCGTCTCACGGTCTCGGGGGAGGAAATGGACAAAGAAATGATAGGAGGCATCCTTAGAATGGTAGAAAAAGGAGATATATTGTTGATGGGGGACCTGAATATGCCAGATGTTAACTGGAGCACATTTGCTGCAGCCACATCCCAAAACAGAGTCATTCTCAATGCCCTACAGGGGGCGTGCCTCAGGCAGCTACTGTTGGAACCCACTCGGGAGGGAGCAGTCTTAGACCTGGTACTCTCAAACGGGGATGGTGAGAGGATCTCGGATTTAGAAGTGGGTAGACATCTGAGAACAAGCAAACATCAGACAGTGTGGTTCACAGTAAACTCTGCCGTAAAGTCAAGCCATATAAAAGCAAAGGTACTGGACTTTTGGAGGGCTGACTTTGGCAGAATGGGAGAGTGCCTAAGTAATGCACTAGCAAAAGGGCAGGAAGGAGGGGTGGAGGAACAATGAGGATCATCAAAACTGCCATCACAGAGGCAAGAAGCCTTTGTGTGAAGCAAAGAAGCAAAACAAATGAAGGAAAAAAAAAAGGTTACTCACTGTAACAGTAGTTCTAGGAGTGGTATATGTTGGTCATCCACACTATTTGGCATGTCCCTTTCCCTTCAAGGATCGCCGGAAGGTCTTCAAGCTGGCTCCTCCCACCCAGCCAGGTGGTATATCCTTGGCTTCGCCCCATGCGCCAGATCTTAGCCCGCCGGAAGCCAGGTTTTGTGTGTCCGCAGCCAGGGAGGTCGGGCGGGTCCAGGTGGATGAACAACAAATACCACTCCTAGAACTACTGTTACAGGTGAGTAACCTGTTTTTCTAGGAATCGTGGATATGTTGTTCATCCACACTATTTGGCAGACTCCTAGCAGTTCTCCAGGAGGAGGGAGGCAAGGCACACACCCCCACTGATGCTCACTTGGGGAAAAGAGATTGGAGAACTGAGGCCCCAAAACCAGCATCCTGGCGTGACTCAAGGTCGATGTGGTAATAGAAACATAGACTTTGATGGCAGATAAGGACCACTTGGCCCACCCAGTCTTCCCATTTCCCTACCTACTGGATAAGCTGCAGATTCTAGTTAAACAGCCTATTTCCTGCAACCCCCCACTATAATTGCCTTATGTCTGTCCCATGCATGTTTGAATTCCTCCACTGTTTTAGACCCCACAACCTCTCCAGGAAGGCGGTTCCGTGCATCCACCACTCTCTCCGTGAAAAAGAATTTCCTCACATTACCCCTGAGCCATCCCCCTTCTAACTTTAAATTGTGCCCCCTTGTTCTTACACATCTCTTTTTCTGAAAGATGCTACCCTCCTGGACTTTGTTGATTCCCTTGAGGTACTTAAAAGTTTCTATCATGTCCCTGTCCCTCCTTTCATCAAGGGTATACATATTAAGCTCTCTCAGTCTCTCTTCATATGGTTTCTGATGTAGACCCTGCACCATTTTAGTTGCCCTCCTCTGGACTGCTTCCATCCTGTCTATGTCCTTGCATAGATGAGGTCTCCAAAACTGCACGCAGTACTCCAGATGGGGTCTCACCAACTGTCTGTATAGAGGGATAACCACTTCCCTTTTTCCTACTTGTGATGCCCCTCCCTTTGCATCCCAGTATCCCCCTGGCTTTCCCTACTGACTTCTCACATTACATGCCCACCTTTAGGTCATCTGATATGACTACACTCAGATCCCTTTCCATTATTGTTGTTGTTAGTACCTCTCCTGCTATTGTGTACTCTTCTCCTGGATTTTTATTTCCCAGGTGCATTACTTTGCACTTCTTTGCATTGAATCTAAGTTGCCATATGTTTGACCATTCCTCCAACCTTGCCAAGTCCCTTCTCATCCTTTCTAACCCCCCCTTGTGTATCAACTCTGTTACAGATCTTTGTGTCATCCGCAAAGAGGCATACTTTTCCTTCCAGACCCTCTGCAACGTCACCTGTAAAGACGTTAAAGAGAACTGGACCCAGTACTGAGCCCTGAGGTACTCCACTAGTAACCCCCCTTTCTTCAGAATGTGTTCCATTCACTGTTACCTTCTGTGTCCTGTTGTGCAGCCAGTTTTCTACCCAGGCTACCACCCTGGGACCCACTCTCAGGCTGGCTAACTTGATTATTAATCTTTTGTGCGAGACTGTGTCAGATGCCTTGCTAAAGTCTAGGTAGGCCATATCCACAGCCCCACCCTGGTCTATTACTTTGGTCACCCAGTCAAAGAAATCAATTAGATTTGTCTGACATGACCTTCCTGCTGTGAATCCATGCTGCTTTGGGTCCAGTGCCCGCCTGACCTCTAGGTACTCAACAATTCTTTCTTTCGAAGTGATTCCATCATTTCCCACCACTGAGGTCAAACTAACAGGTCTGTAGTTTCCTGCTTCGCCTTGCTCCCACTTTTGTGAAGAGGAATCACATCTGCCCTCCTCAGTCCTCAGGTACCACCCCATCTTCCCATGATTTGTTAAAATTGTGGTTAGTGGTGTCACTAGGTCCTCCCTTAGCTCTTTTAGGATTCTAGGGTGAATCCGGTCAGGCCCCATTGCTTTGTCCACCTTGAGTTTTAGAAGTTCTTTCAGTACTCTTTCTTCTTTAAATGGACTGGTATCAACCCCACTATCCAGAGTGCTTCTACTGTTTGGTTTAGGTAACTCCTCCTCTTCTTCTTTTGTGAATACCGAGCAAAAGTATTCATTCATTATCGCTGCCTTTTCACTGTCTCCTTCTGCCCACCTCCCCTCTCCTTTATTAATCTTCCCTATCCCTCCCTTAACCTTTCTGTGTTCCCTAACAGTTGGTGAGACCCCATCTGGAATACTGTGTCCAGTTCTGGAGACCCCATCTCTGCAAGGACATAGACAGGATAGAGGCAGTCCAGAGGAGGGCAACTAAAATGGTGCAGGGTCTGCAAGAGAAGCCGTATGAGGAGAGACTAAAGGAGCTTAATATGTATACCCTTGAGGAAAGAAGGGAGAGGGGGGACATGATAGAAACTTTCAAGTACCTCAAGGGAATCAACAAAAGTCCAAGAGGGTAGCATCTTTCAGAAAGAGACTTGCAAGAACAAGGGGACACAATTTAAAGATAGAAGGAGGGCAGTTCAGGGGCAATGTGAGGAAGTATTATTTCACAGAGAGGGTAGTGGATGCATAGAACAGCCTTCCTGAGGAGGTTGTGGGGTCTAAAACTGTGGGAGAATTCAAGAATGCATGGGACAGACATAAGGCAATTCTTGTGGGGGGCAGGAAGATATAGGCTGTTGGTTAACTAGGATCTGCGGCCTATCCTGTAGGTAGGGAAATGGGCAGACTAGATGGACATAGCGGTCCTTATCTGCCGTCAAAGTCTATGTTTCTATGTTTTTATGTTTCTAATGTACCTATAAAAGGTGTTATCCCCCTTCTTAACTGAGTTGGCTATCCTTTCCTCGGTTTGGGCCTTTACTTTTCTGATTGCCTTCCCCACTTCTTTCTGCTTTAATTGATACAGTTCCTGTCGTGCTCCGTCTGTGATTCCTTATACTTTTTGAATGCAGCCTTTTTCTCCTTAACTTTCCCTGACACTTCTTTTGAGAGCCATAGTGGTTTTTTATTCCGCTTTGTTTTCTTTATTTGTTTCACACAAAGACTTGTTGCCTCCATGATGGCAGTTTTGATTTTTCTCCATTGTTCTTCCACCCCTCCTTTCTGGCCATTTGCTAATGTATTCCTCAGGTATTCACCCATTATGCCAAAGTCAGCCCTTCTAAAGTCCAGTATCCTTGTATTTGTATGGCTTGTCTCCATGGTTGTGCTTATTGTGAAGCACACTGTGCAGTGGTCGCTTGTTCCTAGGTGTCTATTGACTTCTAAGTTTGTGATCCTCTCTCATTTGAGAGTACCAGGTCTAATATTGCTCCCTCCAGTGGGTTCCACCACTAGCTGTCTAAGGCATGCTCTTTGTAGGGCATCGAGAATGACCCTGCTCTTGGATGTGGCTGCAGTCCATGTCGCCCAGTTAACATCTGGCATATTCAGGTCCCCCATCAACAGTATCTCCCCTTCTTCAGTCATTTTGAGAATGCCCTCTATCATTTTCTTGTCCATTTCCTCTCCTTGAGACGGGGGTCTGTATACAACCCCTGTGTGGATTGTGATGCCATTCCCTGTCTCCAATGTGACCCAGAGTTCCTCTTGTCCTCCCCCTTTACTTTTTAGTTCTGTTACTTTGATCCCTTCCCTTATGTAGAGAGCTACTCCACCTCCTCTTTTACCCTCCCTGTCCCTTCTGTAGATTGTGTACCCTGGTATGTTGACATCCCAGTCATGGTTCTCTGTGTACCATGTTTCTGTGACTGCCACAATATCCAAGTGTTCCACTTCCATCAGGACTACTAGCTCTGGAAGCTTGTTTCCCAGACTACGGGCATTGGTACTCATTGTCCTCCATTTAATGTTGGCTTTATCCTTTTTTACCCCATCCCTGCTCTTTTTGGCCTTGTCCATGTTTCCATGTACCCCTGTCCTGCCCTCTGTCAAGCTGTGTACCTCAGTGTTTACCCTACTACCTGCCATGCTTTGCGGGGGGGAGGCTTGAACTTTCCTGTTTCCTATAAGCACCTCCCCCCTTGGCTAGTTTAAAAGCTTGCCAAAGAAGCCTTTAAACCTGTCACCTAGGAGCGCGTTTCCCTTCCTGGACAGATGCAGACCATCATGCCAGTATAGACCTTCATCTCTCCAGGTGGACCCCCAGTCCCCAATGAAGCCAAAGCCCTGTGCTCTGCACCAGTTTTGCAACCATTCATTAAACCGCATGGTGTGCAGTACCCTAGCCTCACTCCTGCCATAGACTGGCAGCACCTCTGAGAAGGTTACCGTGCTTGCTACCTGTCTGAGGCCCCTCCCCAACTCCACAAATTCATCCTGCACTGCACTGATCTCATGCCTAGCTAGGTCATTTGTCCCGAGGTGGACAATGATATCTAGTTTCCTCTCCTGTGGTGCTGCTTCTGCAATCCTGAGGATTCGCTTCCTGTCCCTCCAAGCCATGGCACCAGGTAGGCACCTTACTTCCCTCTCCTCTCTCTCTTTCCCCAGGTCTACACCCCTAACAGTTGAGTCCCCTATCAGAAGCTGTTTCTTTCCTTGTGTTGTCCTTGCCACTCTTTTGTGGGTCTCCCTTGTGGATGTCCCCAGCATTCTTCTTGGTCTCCAATGAGGGTGACATCATAGAGGAACCTTGATGTGCCAGACTGACATGTGATTTGTGTAGAGGTGCAACTCGGGGGGCTACGCCTCTGTTCCACCACCCTCACCCTCCCAGAACCTACTGTGGTCCATCTTCTCTTCACACATGGCAACCTCTGAGGCAGTGGTTGTGGAACTGGTGCTCTTTGGGTGGGGAGTCCTCCTTAGTCCTTGCCAGTTCAGCCTGGAGGTGGGCAACCTCCTTCCTCAGAGCTGACAGTTGCCTGCAAATAGGGCAGCAACGCAGGTTCCAGAATGTTTCCCGGAAAATTGCTGTCCCACAGCCAGTGCATTGCACCACTCCCCACATGTCCCTCTTTCTTATAATATACAATGAGTAATGGGTAATGAAGGTGTTTGCTGACTTACAGGTAGCAGCCTGACAGATTTCCTGGATAGGGATGTCCCTGGAAGCAGCCACCGATGCAGCGGTATGGTGGGTAGAATGAGCTCTTATCCCTCTGGGAGGTTCCATGCCTGCCAAATCATAGCACAGACTTATGCAAGATGTAATCCACCTTGCAATAGTCCGTTTTGCTGTAGGTCTGCCAGAAGCGGCTTCAGCATAGGTGACAAACAGCTGGCGAACCTCTCCCTGAATTTCCAGTGTCCTCTCCTTATAGTAGGAGAGGGCTCGTCTCAGGTCCAGGGTATGGAGTCTGTATTTGGCCTCCGAGGTGTAATTAGGGTAGTATACTAGCAGCGTTAACATCTGGTTAAGGTGAAACTCTGACACCACCTTCGGAAGGAATTTCGGGTGGGGGCGTAGGACAACCTTGTCCCTGTGGAAGACCAGATAAGGGGAGTCCACCGAGAGCACCTAGAGCTCCCCTGTTCTTCTGGCAGATGTGATAACTACCAGGAAGGCAATCTTCCATGACAATTGTGACATCTCACACTTGTGTGTAGGTTTGAATGGCTTGCCCATGAGCTTTTCCAGTACTAGCAGTAGATCCCACAGAGGTGGAGATTCACGCACCGGAGGGAATATGTGATCCAGGCCTTTGAAAAAGCACCCGACCGCTGTCTCCTGCACCAATGTCGGCTGACCGGCCCGCACCGCAGTAAACTGAGACGGCTGCCAGGTGCGCCCTAAGGGTCGATGACCTAAGACCCCCTTTGGACAGAGACCAAAGGTAGTCGAGAATGTTAGCCACTGGACAGGACAGAGGGTCCAGACCCTTGCCCAGACAAAATGGAATGCCTTTTCCATTTGAAGGCATAACATTTCCTGGTTGATTCCTTTCTGGATGCCTCCACTATGGTGAGGACATCCTCGGAAAGACCCAAAGCCTGGAACTCTAGCCGCTCAGGTACCAGGCTGTGAGGTGCAGGGAATTGAAGGTCCGGATGGTGTACCTTACCCTGATTGAGAGAGAGATCAGGTCCGGGCATGCTGGAAGCTGCTCCAGGGGCCTGCAGCTGAGGATGAGGAGATCTGGATACCAGAACTGGTGCGGCTAGTCTGGGGCTACCAGGATCACCTTTGCCATAACACTTCTCACCTTGAGGAGCACCTTGTGGATCAAGGGAAATGGAGGGAAGGCATAGAAGAGGATCATGAGAAATGGACGGAAGGCATAGAAGAGGCCTGGGGTCCACGGCCTCGAGAAGGCATCCCCCTGCAGCAAGCCCTGCTGAGTGAGGTGGGCATGAAACAGCTTCAGCTTGGTGTTGTCCCTGGAGGCAAATGGGTCCATCATCGGTTTGCCCCAGCGGGAGAACAGGTTGCAAGCTACTTCTGGATGGAGAGACCACTCGAGGGATGTCTCGTGTAAGAGGCTGAGAGCATCCGCCAGATGGTTTGAGGTTACTGTCACATGAATGGCTATGAGATCTGCTTCCACACGGCAGACGAGGGTCCAGATGTGGAGCATCTCCATGCAAAGCAGACTGGAATGCATTCCACCCTGTTTGTTGAGGTAGTACATGGTCGTGGTATTGTCCATTTGGACTTGAACCACTTGACTCTGGAGCTGAGGAGCGAAAGCTGACAGTGCCAGTCTGACTGCTTTGAGCTTCAACAGGTTGATGTGGTATCTGGGCTTCTCGAGGGTCCAGAACCCATGGTCCCTTTTGTCCCCCATGTGGTCTTCCCAGCCCATGAGAGAAGCATCAATCATGAAGACAGCTGTCTGCTCGGGGCGGACAAACGGGATCCCTTCCTGCAACCGGTCTGGAGCGGTCCACCATTGGAGAGCGTCCCACATCTTCTGGGTTACAGTGATCAGCTGGTCGAAATAACCGTGGCGCTGAGTCCACTGGGTGGCCAGCTCCCATTGGAGGGGCGCATGTGCCTCCGGGCCCAATGGACCACGGAGGTGCATGCCGCCATGTAACCCAGAAGGCGCAGAAAGTCCCGGGCAGGGCGCAATTGCCCAACCAGAAATGATTGGACAAAGGAGGAGAGAACCTCCACCCTTTCCGCTGGGAGCCAAGCCCTGGCTTGATGAGAGTCGAGCTCTGCCCCAATGAAGCACATCATCTGGGAAGGCATGAGTTCTGAGTTGGGAGCAGGTCTGGAGGGCCAGGTCCCTGGACCTCTCCACCTCCTGCCGGGTGAGACCTGCTAAGAGCCAGTCGTTGAGGTAGGGGTAAATTCTGACCCTCCACCTGAGATGGGCTGCCACCACTACGATGCATTTGGTGAAGACCCGTGGGGCCGATGACAGGCTGAACGACATGGCTTGGAACTTGTATAGGGTCCCTTCGGCTGTGAAGTGGAGGAACCGCCAATGAGATGGACAGATTGGGACATGAAAGAACGCGTCCTGCAGGTCTAGTGAACAGAACCACATGTTTCGCTCCAGGGATGGTATGATCTGGGACAGAGTGACCATCCAAAAGGTATGTGACCTGAGATACTATTTTTTTTTTTTTTTTAACTTGCTATTTCTCCTTCTTAACCCCCTCCCCGGAGCTACGCTTCTTTGGGAGACTCCTGGTGTGCCCCCCGTGACTGACCTACCTGAATCCCCAGAGGTTCCCCCATGGAACCGTGGTTATTCCTCACAGGTGGGTACAGGGCGGAGCCAGGACACTCTGATGTCATCGTGTCTCGTCGGGTCCCCCGGTGGTCAGGCAGGCAGTCGCAATTATGGTAGGCACTGGAGTGCCATCTACCGGTGCTCCGGCGGCGCTTCTTCCCTTTTTTTACGCTGACATCCACCACACAGCTCCCATTGGTCTGTCCTGCCAGCTTGCTGTACCTCGGGCCTCTGCCTGGGGTCAGACAAACCGCGGATCCTGTCCAACCCTCCCCCCTGGAGAAGGCAAGCAGTCCCTGGGACGCTCAAGCCTTCTCCCCCGGCCGGCCCTCCAGTGACCCGAGTCCGTTCCTGAACCCGGGTTGTCTGCATCGCAAATGCTAAATCCAACCGTTGTGCCAACGGGCTGGCGTGACCTGAGATACTGATTCAAATCGTGCAGATCTAGAATGGTGCACCAGCCCCCCCCCCCGTCTGCTTGGGCACCAGGACGTACCTGGAGACAAAGCCTGGGTCTGCTGGAGAAGCCACCACTGGAGCTACTGCCTCCTTGAGGAGGAGCTGAGCGATGTCGTCTCGGAGAGCTAACTGAGTATGGACGGATACTCTTTCCTCCTGTGGGGCGCGGTCTCGGCTTGGATGGTACTGCTCGAATTCTAGAGGCAGTCCCTGACTGGCCATCTCCAAGACCCACCTGTCTGTGGTGATAGCAGACCAGACGGAAAGGAATTGGCTGAGCTGCCCCCCCCCCACGCGAGGACCCAGAGCTGGTGTGATGGGAGATGGAGTAGCAGCTCCCACCCTGTCACTGAGCAGGCTTGAAGGAGGAAGATCCAGGACCTGAACCTTGGCCTTCTTTACAGACCTGGGAGGGCCTGGGCTTGGGACGGGGGGGGGCGCCAAGCTTGAGCCTGCTGCTGCTGCTGCCCTCCTTGAAAGGAGGGTTGCTGGGCTGCAGGGGAAGAGTGCCAAAAAAGCTTCTTCTTCTGCTGCTTCTTACTGGAAGAACCTTTAGCAGAAGTGGCGTCCAAGGTGGCATTGGACTGCTCAATACGCTGAAGGTGACCAGCCACACCTGGACCGAAAGATCAGTGCCCAGGAAAGGCACATCAGCTAGTTTGTGCTGAGTATCTGCCAGGAAAGAGGAGCATCTCAGCCAAGCCCTGTGGCGAAAGGCAACTGCGGCTGCCAGCGAGCGAGTACAAGAGTCCTCAGTATCCAGGGCCGTCTGAAGCTTCTGTTTGGCAACAGCCCGGCCCTGGTCCCGGACTTGCTTGACCGTGGTCTGCATGCCCGTGGGGAGGTGCAGGAGAACTTCATCCAAAGACCCCAAGAGGGCATGGGAGAAGTGTGCCATGATGACGGATGAACTAGTCTGACGGAGGCCTAAAGATGATGCCGCATAGACCCTTCAAGCCGAATGATCCAAGTCTTTGGATTCCTTCTCGGGAGGTCGGTCATTGTTGGCAGAGCTGCCAGTACGCCTGAACACAGAGGCAGTCACCAGGCTCTCGGCCGAAGGGTGCTCTGTGAACCCCACAAGGGACCCCATGGGCACTGCATACGTGCGGGCCATGTGGGCAGACGGAGCTGGACAGGAGGCAGGGCACTGCCAAAATTCTGAGGCCAGGCCAACTATGGCCTCAGCCACAGGAAAGGCCTCCATTGACGTATCCCCCTCTCTTGAGCTTGTCCATGAGTTGGTACTCCGCCTTTTTCTGGATAGGTTCCAGGGGCATTCCTGTAGACTCGGAGATGGGGTTAAGAATTCCCTGAAAGGACGAAGGACTTTCCTCAGTCTCTTTCCCACCAGTTGATTCATCATCCCCGGGATGAGAATATAGGTCGGTCTCATCCGAATCCAAGGAATCTGGACACAACGGTCGACCGCCCAGGTCACCTTCGACCCGCCGAGGGCAGTCCGGGGTGACAGTGACCGAAAGACACTGGGGAAGCCCGGTGTCTGGTCTGTCTTCCTCAGAAGGAGCCCCTCCCACAGGCTGCTTGGGTGGTGATTCCACCACGATCGGTGGAGAGACTGGTTTAGGCCGAACTGGAGGTTTCACCGGCTCCACGGGAGGGGGGGCGACCGACTTAATCGACTCCAAAGGAGTCTGCTTCCGCCTGGGAGGCGACAGCCAAGTAATGGCAGGGGTAGAAGCTGGGGTGGATTTGTGCCCGGACAAAATCAGCTGTTGCCACCTGAGGTCCTCCTAGAGCTGACGGAGTTTCCACTGGAGCCTCTCCTCATCTGACGAGGGTGACTGATGGTGTCGCCTCTTTTTTGAGCACTTGTGGCTCTTCCTCGGCCTGTCGGTCGAGGGGGTCCTAGACCTTGATCGAGATCGAATGGGCCAATTCAGTCGCTCGGGAGACACCAGTGATTTCCCAGGGTCAGGGACCACTTCCTTGATGGGATTCCAAGTGGGCTGGGTCTCGCTGTCAGGGAAAGAAAGGACCGGAGTCTGATTGAGAGAATCGTTGACCGGAGTCAGTGACAATGGATCAGTCGGGTCGATGATTGATTATTTCAACCTTGTCAATCGACACTTTGGTTGACTGGCCGGACGGCAAAGCCGAGAAGCCCGTGGCCAAAGAGGCAATTTCAACCGAAGTCGAGACTGCCGGTTGGGACCGAGATCTCTTTCGAGACGAAGATCCCGGGTCCTTTTCCCACTTACGGGACTGAGAGGAGTGCATGCCCGCAGGTCCCTCTCCCTTAGTTGGGAGAGACTGGCACAGTGCTCGGAAGGAACCCAAGAAGGTGGAGCCCAGGTTGAGCGGAACGAAGAAACTCTGAGAGGAAGATTCTGCGGCATGAGCCACTTCCTCCTCGAAGGCTTGCATGCATTCCAGTTGCTCGGTGGATCCTGCGGCCACGGAAACCACCCATTGGGCCTCCTTTGATTTCACTGGAGGATTCTGTTTTTCCAGCCTCCCCAACTTCAGGCATGCGAGATGGTCGTCTAGGACATTAAGGTGAAATGCAAGACAAAAATCGCACTTCGAGGTGTCATATTGACACCCAGTAATAGATTCACGGTGCTGGGGCTCCAGTTCGTGACATTTTCTGGCCAACACGTTAACACCGGGCGAACTGAAGACTTGTCTCCATAATCAAGATGAGCAGTCACAGTACGCTAATGCGAACTAGATGAATTTTCGGAATAACTGAAGGTTTTGAAGCCAGAGCCTACAAAATGCTGGAGCATGAAGGAGGCAACCTGAATCTTCTAGCGGAAAGGAAGATCTGGCATCATGGGGCGGAGCTGAGGGATATACCACATGGGTGGGAGGAGCCAGCGTGAAGGCCTTTCGGCGATCCTTAAAGGGAAAGTGACATGCCAAATAGTGTGGATGAACAACATCCATGTTCCTAGAACACTGTGATTCTCAAAAGAGGTGGCGGGGAAGGTTAGGGAGAGAAAGGTAGCATTCAGAAAGTATAAAGAATCACAGAAGGAGCACGACTGAGAACTCTTATCAGTTAAAGCAGAAGGAAGCAAGGAAGGCAGTCAGAATAGCAAAGGCCCAAACCGAGGAAAAGATAGCCAACTCAGTTAAGAAGCAGGATAAAACCTTTTATAGGTACATTAGTGAGCAAAGAAAGACCAAGGGGAGGGATAGTGAGGCTTAATAAAGGGGAGGGGGAGGTGGTCAGAGGGTGACAGTGAAAAGGCAGGGATACTGAACGAATACTTTTGTTCAGTATTCACAAAAGAAGAGGAGGGGGATGTACCTAAACCAAACAATAGAAGCACTCTGGATAGGGGGGTCGATTTTAAAAAATCCATTCACAGAGGAAAGGGTTCTGAAAGAACTCCTAAAACTCAAGGTGGACAAGGCAATGGGACCTGATGGGATTCACCCCAGAATTCTAAAAGAACTAAGGGGTGAGCTAGTGACACTACTGACTACCCTTTTTAACAAATCATGGAAGGATGGTGTGGTACCTGAGGACTGGTGGAAGGCAGATGTGATTCCCCTTCACAAAAGTGGGAGCAAAGCAGAGGCAGAAAACTACAGACCTGTTAGTTTGGCCTCAGTGGTACGGAAAATGATGGAATCATTTCTGAAAGAAATAATTGTTGAGTAACTAGAGGCCAGTGGGGCACAGTAACCAAAGCAGCATGGATTCACAGAGGGAAGGTCATGTCAGACAAATCTAATAGATTTCTTTGACTGACCAAAGTAGTAGACCAGGGAGGGGCTGTGGACATGGCCTACCTAGACTTTAGCAAGGCATCTGACACAGTCTCACATAAAAGATTAAAATAAACAAGTTAGCCAGCCTGGGAGTGGGCTCCAGGGTAGTAGCCTGGGTAAAACATTGTCTGGACAGCAGGACGCAGAGGGTAATAGTAAACTGAGTCCACTCTGAAGAAAGGGGGGGTTACTAGCGGGGTACTGCAGAGTCCAGTACTAGGGTCGGTCCTCTTTAATGTCTTTAAGTGACATTGCAGAGGGATTGGAAGGAAAAGTATGCCTCTTTGCAGATGACACAATGATCTGCAACAGGGCTGATACACAAGGGGATGGAAAGGATGAGAAGGGATTTGGCAAGGTTGGACGAATGGTCATAAGTATGGCAGCTTGGATTCAATGCAAAGAAGTGCAAAGTAATGCACCTGGGAAACAAAAAACCAGGGGGAAGGTACTAACAAAAACCAAAATGGAAAGGGACCTGGGGGTAGTCGTATCAGACGACCTAAAGGTAGGCAGGCAATGTGAGAAGGCAGTAAGGAGGGCTGGGAGGATACTTGTGTAAACCCCACATGCCTTCATTTTTTTAACGACAGGCGGTATGCTGTTTGAATCTGACAGTAATATCAGGTGGGCTGGGTTTGGGGAGGAATAGGTCACTCGGCACAAGGGCTAGGTTTGGCTACTCTGCACAGGGGCACCCAAGTAACTCCGAACACAGGAAGCAATAACTGTAATGTCCAATACCAGAAATGGGATTCTAAAGTGTGGCTTTTATTCACATCCAAACAGAATAAACAAAGCATAGATGGACCCCCATGGGGCTACACTCCTGGTAATGCAGATTAAGAGAATCAAGAACACTTCTTCTACACTTTAGCCCTCAGGCTCTGAACCCATCGGGCACACAGCCCGGACTTGCATGCTGCTTTGGGTACACAGCCCAAACTTGTACCCTGTTCTGGGTTTTCCCTGGCTCTGCTCCCTTGCCGGCCACCCGGACACCTTCCATATGTCATGGAAACATTTACTGGTGGCTCCCTAAACCAACTAAGAGCACCTCAGCTCTATCAGGGAATTTTCCTTTTAATCCCACATCTGGGTACTTTCCTCGGGCACTGGCCAAGTACCTGAGAGAAAGTAAAGGTGCCACAGAGCAAATCCGTAGAGGTGAATTTGGTTACTACTGATGGGGGTCTCCCACCTCTCGCTCCCACAATTCCTATCTGGCCATTTCTCTGGACAGTAAACACCTCATACTATAAAACTTGGCAATGTAGATTATTGCTAAATGTAAGTCACATTTCCTATACTTGTCTTGCTTTCCGTTTGTGCTGGACTTGTACATACTTTTAATTGGCATAGCCCATTGCTGTAGGCCCCCTACTGATTAAGCAGCCCAATCCCCACTTTACAACTGTACTTGGCTGTCTTTTCCTGACCCCACAGTAACAGTCCCTTTAGTTTCCTTCTGTTAAGGTGAAAAACACTTGGCTCTCTTTCAGAGTGATCTCACCCTTTGGTTGCAGGTGCCCCACAGGCGATTCCTCCACAGGAATTTCTCTAAGCTTCTGGTGCCGCAGCACAACTTGAAATAGGCATCTTCTTCTCTTAGCCGGAACCAGGAGGGTTGCCCCTGGAAAACAGGCAAACCTTACCCCGCCCCCCCTCAGGAATGGGGCACTTGGACCAGAAACAGCGGTCTCCACCACTTCAGCAACCAGTTTCTGTGTTTCTCTTATGGTGGAAACACACACCTTCTTAACAGTAGCTCTAAAACAGAGCTTAAAGCTATGAGAGCCTGCACACAGACAGATGTACTACTGTCTCTCTACAAGACTGCACACAGACTGAATTCAAAATCCCCAGCGTTCTATGCTAACCTCCAACTGCAACATTCCAGTGTGGCTTATGCAGCTGCAAAAGTTATATGGTGATGTCATCCCTCAGTCTCAGCTGAGACTGAGAACAGAGTGAGACAGTGTGAAATCCATTTAACTGGAGTTTCACAAGCTGCCTTCCCTGCCTACCACTAGGTCTTACTGGGATTCTAGTAACCCCAGGTAACAGGGGGGTTACACTTGGAGGCATTGGGAGAGGCATCACCAGTAGAAAACTAAGTTGTCATCCCTCTGTACAGACAGTGGGTGAGATCCCATCTGGAGTATTCCGTGCAGTTCTGGAGACCCCATTTCCGCAAGAACATAGACAAGATGGAGGCAGTCCAGAGGAGGGCAACTAAAATGGTGCAGGGTCTGCACCAGAAACCATGCAAAGGGAGACCAAAGAAGCTTAATCTGTATACCCTCGAGGAAAGGAGGGAGGGGGGACATGATAGAAACTTTAAAGTACCTCAGGGGAATCAATAAAGTCCAAGAGGGTAGCATCTTTCAGAAAAAGAGACATGCAAGAACAAGGGGGCACAATTTGAAGATAGAAGGGGAATGGCTCAGGGGCAACTTGTGGAAGTATTTTTTCACTGGGAGGGAGATGAACACATGGAATGGCCTTCCTGAGGAAGTTGTGGGGTCAAAAACAGTGGGGGAATTCAAGAATTCATGGGACAGACATAAGGCAGTTAGCAGCTGCTGGGGACTTTGAACTGCCCTTTGTTCTTTGAACTTGGCGCCTTTTTTGCCCTTGACTGATTGGACCCAGCTATTTGTGACTCGCTAGCTCTCCAGTTTAAAAAGGAGAGCGCAACCTTGGACACGCACCTTGATTCTGCCCAACCTGCTGGAGGGGACGCGTGGGTGACCTGTGCTGGTGGGCCCCCCTCGTGCTCCACATCCGCTGACGGCAGCGAGTTGAGGTGCCGGCTTGCAAGCCAAGCTCCAGCGGGCCTCCTCAGCACCAACGCAATCCTCGGACCCAAGCTGCCCTACCGTTGCAGGAACCGTCCCTACGGTTTTTTCGGCCCTCCACTTTACAGGTTCTCTACCCCCGTTCCTCCTCCCATTAAATGCTCACTTGCCCCGCCTCCTGAGTCGGCTATGCCCAGTCAGATTGCTGGGGGATGGTACTGTAAAGTGAATGTCTTATTATTACCAAGGGATAGAAATGATAGTCACTGTCAATGACCTGTGTTGCCCTGTTCTGTCTTATCTGACTTGAATGCCCCTACTGTACTAGCCTCCCCTTGCTAAAGGAACCCTGCCTCTATGTGCTCTGCTTATTCTTGCCATAACCTCTCTCGAATATTGTGACTTGCTGTGTGTTAATTACTACTATATGCTATAGTCCTTAGCTCTTCCCAGGTGACATTCAGTATACTGCCTGTTATATTTTTGGCCTTGTCCTCTTTACTTCCCCAGGGTTCCCATTTAATATTGCCCCACGCACACTGCACTCTCCTGGTCACTCTCCCGGGTGCTGTACTTGGGGGACTGACTGATAACCCTGTTCTATAGTAGGGTGTACCACTCCTACGAGTCAGCTAGCTCTGGTGCCCTTTCCTAGCGGGTGACCACCTGCCCACGACCAATAGTTCCTACCCCCGGTGTAGATTGTCCCTCCTAGCCTGCCCACATCCAACTGCCCTTCCCCGGGAGTAGATTGTCCCACCTATCCTCCTCACTATTTTGGTAACCCTACCCTGCCCCCTCCCGACCATTTCCTTGTAGTTCTGTAGGCATTACCTATATGTGGGGTCCCAGTGAACTGCAAGGTTCCACCTCTAGAATGGTGTCTCCCAAGGCTACTGGGGGTATTGTCCTGCCCCTCCCATCTTGCTCCATCATCCTTGCTGGCCTCTTTCTGGGACTAGTTACCCTCCAAGAGGTAACTGCCCCCATGCAGACCACGTGGGATGGCTGGGAAAGGACCTCCCCTTGCGAGGTGCTTGACTTCACCTTCTCTAATCTCCTGGCATACACTGGGAGACCCTGCTATCTCACATGCTGTCTGGACCTATGACATCTACTGTACCATATCCGGATAAGGCGATGCCTAGCCCGCAAGCCTACGACCAGGAATTCCACCTCTAGAGGGCACCTCCTTTGGCTTTTCCTGTTGATCCTAGCCCTGGCCGGTGATGTTGAACTTAATCCTGGCCCTACCCACCAGGCCTCCTCAATTCCTCAAGAATGGAGGCTGGGTAAGGGGTTAAAAGTGGCTCATCTCAACATTCGTAGCCTGCTTCCCAGTCTGGACGAGCTTGTCGCATGGGTCACACTCTACAAACCCGATATCCTTGGAATAACAGAAACGTGGCTTAAGCCCTCGATTCCTGACTCAGTCTGTGCGCTACTAGGCTACGAGCTCATACGACTGGATAGGTCTCGAAACAAGAGGGGCGGAGGCATCCTGATATACTTCAGGAGCCACCTTAAATTATCTCTGGTGACACACCAGACATCCCCACTGCCCCCCTGTGAGCTGCTTCATGTTATGCTCCTACTTGGCAACACTAAAAAACCTGCATGTTGTATGCACCTATAACCCCACAAAGGGAGGGCTTCCGGGTCTCGCCCACCTCCTGGACACTGTTGGCCCCAGTATTGGTGATAACGAACTCCTTATCCTGGGGGACGTGAACTTAAACTGGACTGGTGGAAATGTAAAGCAGTTTGAGTCTTTACTTGCAAACCTAACCCTGACGCAACGTGTACAGGAGCCTACCCGACGGTCGGCAAATGGAGCCTCCAGCTCTCTACTGGACTGGATCCTGTCTAATTGCCCTGAGAGGATCTCCTCTGAAGAAACCCTATCTGACTCCATCTCAGATCACTCCCCAGTTTTCTGTGTGTGGAAAGTCCCCTCCCCAAAGATTCCTCACAAAATCATCCACATCAGAAACTTCTCCAGGCTTGATCCGGACGCATTTATGGAGGACCTGAGGCTCACGGACTGGTCAGGGGTGTATAGTGCCCCTGACCCCTCTACAGCCGTAACCCAGTTTCTCTGTACCTTTGGAGTCCTGCAAGACAGGCATGCCCCAACTATAAGGCGGAGGGTAAGGGGGTCAGCCACAAAATGGCTGCATGGGAGCCTCCTTGCCCTTATGCGGGCAAGGGACAAGTGCTGGGCCCACTTCAAATGCTCCCTTGATTAGACCTTGCTTCAACAATATAGAAAACTTAGAAATGAGTGTAAAAAAGCTATTAGGGTTGCAAAAAGTGACTTCTGCAAGTCTGCCCTACTCAGCTCTGCAGATGGCCCAAGAAGGTTCTGGAGAAACATAAAAACTCTTGTCAGTGGTTCCTCTAACTCAGGAGTAACAGACATGATAATTGGAGGGATTTCCTGCAGCAACCCACATACGATTGCAAATGCTTTCAATTCCCATTTCACTGACCTATCTGCTCTCTCCTTACCCGTCCCTACTGACAAGAGTACCAGTTGCCCCTTACCCCTAGTCTGGCAGGAGTCTGACCCCTCCAGACCACCTTTCTTTCTAAGGGCTGTGTCAGACAAGGAGATGCTGAATCTCCTCTCCGGCCTCTCTCAGTACTCTAGTGCTGGCCTAGATAACCTGGAGCCCAAGCCTCTGAAACTAGGAGCCCTTCACATCGCCTTCCCGGTGGCCCGCGTCCTCAACCTGTCCCTTGCAATGGGGGAGATTCCTGATATCTGGAAGGTGGCCAGGGTTGTCTCCGTGCTGAAGCAGGGCAACCCAAAAGTCCCAGACAACTATCTGCCGATCGCCATCCTTTCGGCCATCAGCAAACTCCTTGAAAAAGTAGTGGCTGAACAACTCTCTGAGTACATTCAAGCCCACGAATTGCTGTCCCCCGCCCAGTACGGTTTTCGTAAAGGGCATAGTACGAACACGGATCTGGTCTCTGTCTCATCCAGTATCAGAGCAGCCATGGACCAGGGGAAACTCTCTGGGGCGGTGTTCATTGACCTGTCCAAGGCCTTTGACCTTGTTGACCATGCTCTGCTCTGTACTCTGATGAGGTCCCTTGGCCTGTCCCCCTGCTCTGAAATGGCTAACTGACTACCTGCATGGCAGAGTACAGCTGACCAAATTCAATAAAGTCCTTTCAGATCTCTTACCTGTGACCTCTGGTGTTCCTCAGGGCTCAGTCTTGGGACCCCTTCTCTTCTCCCTCTTTATTAACCATCTCCCAGCCGTTGTAACTAACTGCAGGGTCACCCTTTATGCGGATGATCTGGTTCTCCTGGTCCACTCCCGGGATACAGCTACCCTCCATCTCCACCTGTCTGAGGACTTTAATAACATTCAGGCTTGGTTAACCCAACAGAAGTTGGTCCTCAACCTGAAAAAAACGTAGGCTATGCTATTCGGATCATCTGCCAAGATACATGCCTCTCCAGTCCCATTGCGAATCAGCTGTGCAGATGGAACTTCCCTCCAAAATGTGACCTCCCTTAAATACCTCAGGGTGACTCTTGACCCCCAACTGGACCTAGGGAGTCATATCCTCAATGTCTGTAGAACGGTAAACTGTAAGCTGGGTCTGGCCTATAGGGCCAAATATAACCTGACACCTGCTGCTCGGCTGGCACTTGCTAGGGGAGTACCACTACCCTCCCTTAGCTATGGTCTCCACCAAATTGCACATACCTCTAAAGCTCTTCTTACTCGGTGGCACACGACGTACAATAATATCTGCCACTTTGCTCTGGCCGCCCCCACCTCACCCACCATTGTAAACTGTATGACAAGCTAGGCTGGCTTTCTCCGACTAACCACCTAAACTTTGGACTGGGGTGCCTCGTGAGCAAAGTGATCAGTACTGGCACCCCCTCCCGGGGATGGCACAGCTTCTCTCTCCCACTGACCGCGCTTCTTACCCTCTCAGGTCCCAGGGTCCAGGAATACTAAAAATACCCCCTACCCGTACCCTCACGGGGAACAGGGACTTCACTGCATGTGCTCCTAGGCTCTGGAACTTCTTTCCTGAGCAGGTTCACACCGCCCCCTCCCATCAGTGTTTCCGGAAATCCCTGTGGGGGCATCTGAAGCTGGCCTCAGGGTGAGAGTGCCCAAAGCCTCTCTAGTACTAGGTCCCAGGTACTGGACCGTTACGTAAGTCATTTACTTGGAACACAGTCTGAATCGATCGGTTGATGATCTCGATCCAACTTTTCCGTATGCACTTGTCTGTGCTATGTGTGTTCAATACTACCTACTGTTTGATCATTATGTACTCTACCAACTTCTGTCATATAAGATCCCTACATTGCCTTTTTGTTCTGTGACTCAATGTACTAAGTTACAAATTGTACTTGTTTACCTGCTGTGTTGTGTTGATGTATCTGTAATACCTGTTGTACTCTTCCGGGTCATTCCTGAAAACAGGCATATAACTTGTCTAGTGTACCTACCTGGTTAACAAAAGCTAAATAAAGAAATAAAGAAATAGCGTGGAGGTAGGAGGACGTAGGCTGTTGGTTAACTAGCATCTGCAGCTTATCCAATAGGTAGGGAAATGAGAAGACTGCGTGGGCCAAGCAGTCCTTATCTGCCGTCAAAGTCTGTTTCTATAAGCAATACCATACAAAATCTGGAATGTTCATTAAAAACAACTCACATAATATCAAATTGTTGGATCATAAATAATGTAAACTAGTTGTGGCAATACTATTGTATAGATCAGAAATTTTGATTAGTTTATTGCCAGCACCCTGAGCCATCTCCAGTCCACTACTCTTGCACCCATCAAGGCCACTGAGTCACCTAGTGTAGTAGAAGAAATTGCTTAACATCTCCACCGTGGTGCACAGGCAGGGAACAAAAAATCAGTTAAGGGGAAATTGTTTAACCAGGAAAGGCACATTAAGCCGGAGCTTGTTTCCAGGTGCGACCTGGGAGCACAAGGAAGTTAAGTGACTTTCTCAGGGTCACACAGTATGCAAGTGGGGGCTGTGGGATTCAAGCCCAGGTGTCCAGGTCTGCAGCTTAGTGCCTTAACCACTATACTATACTGCCTCTAGTTAAGGTGTCCCAAACCTGCTAGTGCACTTCTTCTAACTTGTTGTATTTGAATGTCCCTACACAAATTACCCCATAACACACAAAAGGTGCTAAGAGGTCATTTTCATCCCATTATGGGCCCATTGACCTGTCGGGTGCTAGCATGGCTGCCATGTATTTTGTAGGACTGCCATCCCCCCCTCCCATCTGTCTTGCTTATACCTCTCAACCCTCCTGCTTCACAAATCTGGGACATGGCTTAAAAAGTCAGGGAGAAAGGGCCAAAATTGAGGCTACATCTGATAGTGTGCATTGCATGTTGTAATGAGAACTAGACTGTTACCCTAATGGCTGACATTATTTTAGGATTCAGAATGGTATACTTCAGTACGTAAAACCAGTCCCTTACTACTTAGTTTACTCGTTTTTTTGGACAAAAGTAGGCCAGTGGCCCATCGAGATTGTCCTCCATATTGATGGATCATACACCCAGGTCCTGTTTATTCATACAGTTATCTAATTTTTTCTTGAATATTGATATATTTGTTGAATTGACAATGTCTTGTGGTAATTTATTCCATAATCCGGGTGTTCTAATAGTAAAAAAGTTTAATCTCTTACTGTTGTTTACTTTTTCTATTTCTGTTTGTCTGTTGTGCAGTCTTGGTACTATTTTTCTTGTTGAGTAGATAATACCACATAATTTCATTTGTTCAGGTGATTTAAGTATTTTAAACAATTGTAAAAGATCACCTCTAGTTCGTCTTTGTTCTAGAGAGTGTAATCCAGTTTTTTTTAATCTGCTATTATATTCTAAATGAGTAAAATGTGGTACTAATCTGGTAGCTCTATGTTGTATTCAATTTTTTTTATGTCTTCCTTTAAGTAAGGGTTCCAAAATGGTGATCCATAGTCAAGATATGGCCTTACATGTGACCTGTACAGCGACAATAGGCATTCTTCCGTTTTAGAAATGAATGTTTTATTAATTCTACGTAGTAAAGCATTTGTTTGATTTGCAATTTTTGAACAATGGGATGAGAATGATAATTTGCCATTCACCATGATGCCCAGGTCTTTTTCTATAGAAGATGCCCTAATTATACTGTTATTCAAGTAATATTTTTGTTTGGATTATCTTTTCCATAATGTAATACAGCACATTTAGCTACATTAAAGTACATTTTATTAATACTGGCCCATTGTTCAATTAGGAGGAGATCCAAAGTCAAATTATGACAATTAGTAGGGATGTTTACCATTCCTCCAAGTTTAGTGTCATCGGCGAATTTAACCATTGTGTTGTGTGGTGAGATATACATGTCACTGATGAAGAGATTAAACAACACTGGACCCAGAACGGTGCCCTGCGGGACACCACTCGTCACATTATCCATACCAGAAAGCACCCCATTTACCCTAACTCTCTGTGTTCTGTTGCACAACCAGTTATTTATCCAAGATATGATGGGAGATGAAAAACCTAATCGATTTAGTTTATTGATCAAGATATTATGCGACACTTTTATCAAAGGCCTTACTATAATCCAAGAGAATAACAGCAGTGGGTATTTTACGGTCGAGGTTGGAACTAATATAATTATAAAAACTAATCAAATTTGTAGTACACGAGTATCCTGTTCTAAAACCATGTTGATATTCATCAATGTTTAATATAGCCATCTCTCTTTCAAGTTGATGTTTAATTATTTTTTCCATTAGTTTGCATGGTATGGATGTTAAGCTAATGAGTCTGTAATTTTCAATTCTGGAATGGGAGCCTTGTTTGAAAATAGGTGTGACAATAGCAGTACGCCAGTCATTTGGGCCTAAAGATTCATGCAGTGATTTTTTAAATATAATAGTCAGGGGGTGAAATATTGTATCTTTAGTTTCTATAAGGAATCTGGAACTAATATTGTCTGGACCAGAACTAGTATGATGTTTGAGGGTATCAAAGACCCACTGAGTATCTTGAAACAGAATTTCATATGTTTCAAGTTTAAAGTCCACTGTAGAAAAAGTAGCTTTAATAAGTTCAGGAGTGAAAACTGATGAGAAATATTTATTCAGCTCAGAAGCTGTATCAATATCAGATGTTATAGTCAGATTGTTACATATCAATGGACCTATTGCGTTGTTGTTACTTTTCTTGCCATTTAGATAAGTATATAAAGCCTTATGATTGTCCTTTGTGTGTACAATTTTGAATTCAAAATTACATATGGCTAGTAAGATGGTTTTCTTTAACTGTCTAACCACATCTTTGTATTTAAAGAGAATGTTAGTTTCCTGATCTGATGAACATTTTTTTAAAGCTGTAATAGTCTTTTTTTTTTGTTTAATTAAAGATTTAATATGACCGTTAAACCATGGGGGGATTTTCCCTTTATTATTGTACTTGAATTTGTCAGGGATATATTTTTTCTCCAGTTCCAAAATCGTAGTTTTTAAATAGCTCCAAGCTGCTTCAGTGTTCATTGGTTGCATTATTTGTTCCCAGTTAAGGGATTTTATCTGTTGATTAATAGCTATAAAGTTTGCCCTATTATATTGTTTGATTTTTAGTTTGTTTGTTTTGGGTAGTAGAGGTAATTGAATAGAAAAGAAAAGAGATAAATGGTCACTATTTCCCAGGGGATTAAGTAGTTGAACATCAGATATATGAGTCTCCGGGTTAGTTATAACTAAGTCTAATGTATTTTTCCCCTCTAGTTGGTTGTTTTACACATTGAGTTAGTCCCAAATTAATTATAACTGACAGAAACTGTTTGTCATGCTTATTGATTCCAGAAAGTGCATCCCAGTTTATAGTGAGAAGATTAAAGTCCCCTAAAATAAGAACCGGATCTTTATTGACTAATTGGGTGATTTCACTACAAAGTTGTTTAGTTTGGTCAATATCAGATGAAGGGGGACGATAACAAGTTGCTATAAGGAATTGGTGGGTACTGGTGGGCCTAATATGAACCCAAATACTTTCAGAGTGTATAGTAGTTGATTATTCTTATGATGGAATATCATCTCGAACATACAGACTAACTCCACCACCTTTTTTTCTGTCTACTCTGTTTTTGAAATAGTGTTTAAAGCCAGAGATTTCTGTTCTCCATTTTTTATCCATATTCCCCCAAGTTTCAGTAATTGCTATTAGCGCTAAATTTGAGGTTTTAGCAAAAATTTCAAGTTCCGCAAGTTTGGTGGTTGTAAGTGATCTGGCATTTAAAGAAAGGATGTTGAAATTAGTCAAATGAGGTGTACATGGACTACTATTACAGGGGATGGGTGTAGTCCTCATCTCCCCCCCCCCATTTCTATTAGTTTAAATGACTGCTTATGAAATTTGTTATTTTTCGCCCTAATATTGAACTACCTCTTCTACTGAGATGTAAACCATCCCAATAAAAGAGTGAGGGTCTGTCCTCAAACTCCTCCCAGTGAGTTAAGCATCTTATACCCTGTCGATAAGACCACTTGCGAATCCATTCATTTAATGCTTTTATTTTATCATTAATTGCTCTTGGAATGGGCAGGACCTCGGACAGACATATATCGCAACCATAATCAGTTAGTACACTGAAGTCTGCGTTTGGGAAACTCATTCCCATCTACTTGGTGTTTTAAAACAAATCATGTTTCCTTATCTTCAGGTGGATCTACAATATGATACCATGGTCAACCTAATAGCCATCAGTCTGATCTACAACTTGAAGCAATATTGCATAGCACCCACAATCATATTTGTGAAGAAAAAAAAATCTGCGTAGGTGACTTGTTTCTGGTTTTGATCCCTACAATTAGTTGAGAGCCAAAAAATGAACCAATCATCTCTGCCAGTAGACGCCTGTAACAACAACAAAAAAAAAAGGGGGTGCTATGCCTTGCAAAAGGGTGTGGGACCTCTTGATAGCAAAGCTGCCCACTTTGACATGAGGAAACTTAGAATACCCCTTTGTCTTTGATTCACCGAGGGAATTGGAATAAAGCAAAAAAGATAAACCTTTACAAATTAAAAGATAAAATGTTTTAGAAAAGAGAGGACCTTTTTTGCTTAAAATGAGTCTTGGATCTTAAAGCTAATTTGTTTAGCATGTGTTCTTTTTCTGTATAATTTTGAATTGGTGTGAAGTTGGATACTACCCAGGCATAGCAATTCGAGCAGGAACAGTATTCATTTTACTGTTCTGAACATGCTGTTTTTTTAACTATGTTTATTAATTTTCTGTAGAAACAGACCGTTAACATCCACAATCCTCATACATGACACAGAAAAATTAAACAAGTACTTAATAAAGTTTTGGATATACGCATACATAAAACCGTGTAATCTTGTACAACAGTGGGGGTTGGGTGGGACCCTGGACTATTAGTCCTCATAGTGAAAGTCACAAAAGTCCATCGGAAGTTGCTAGCCTCTTCAGTGGTAGAAGGTGTGTCCAGTAGGAAGAATCAACATAGCAAATAAATGTAAACGCAGTACAAAGACTGCTAATTAAACCTGGTGCATGACTAGGGAGAAAACGTAGAATAAGTATGACCCCTGTTCAATCCCCCTTCCCTACAAATGAGGCAAAATTTAATATAAACTAGAACAGCATATCGAAGGCACTGTATAACAGAAAAACTGAGCTATCTTAATAATAAGGAAAGCTGGTAACTATCACAGTATCCCCCTGAAACTGGGCACATATAAAGGGATTTCACAAAATGCAGGGATTCCACAATCACCACATGTCGTCACTGCTCCAGTATATATTATTTATTTCAATTCTGTAACCCTGTAACAGTACCCACTGTAAAACTATCAATCGATGTAAGGAAGGTAAAGATAATACTTTGTCTCCCTGCTACCCAAACCAGAACAGAAAGACAAAAAAACAGGGACTAGAACTGCAAAGACCAGACCTGTGTCTCCATGTCCCTGCAATTCAGTTCAGGTGTCCTCCAAATCAGAGGCCTGAGATTCAGATGGAGAACGGCGTGCAGCGAATTCTTGTTCCACTTTTTCCAGCCAGCGACTAGCATCGTGTGGATTTAAAAACTGTCATACTTCCTCCTGTATATTATGCGAAGTCGTGCTGGGAGTAAAAAGGAATGGATAACCCCCAGACTTCGGAGATGACGCACCGCATCAAAGCTTTTCCTCCTGACGTGGGTCTGATGGGAAAGATCGGGGTACAATTTAACATCTGCACTGTTAATCTCCAATGGGTACGATGCTCTGGCTGCTATCACCATGTCACGTATATCCGATCCTCAGGATTTCAGTAAAATGGTACGTGGATGGTCAGTACTTGCTAGACGGATCTGCGGGTTCACCCTCTAGGCCTTAAAAAGGGTGTTCCAAGGAAAGTTTTCACCTTGTTGCAGTTTATTTTTAAGCCAGTCCTTTAAAAAAGTTGAGCAACATCCCCTCCATCAGGGAGCCCTATTATGCGAATGTTTTTTGGCCCGCATTTCGTTTTCAAGGGCCTCCATATGTCCTCTTAGCTGGGCATTCTACTTAGGCAAGGAAGCAACAGTGGCAAGAGTGGATGTTGCCCGTTTGTTCACTTCAGCTACGGACCTGGTAAGCTTGTGTATAGCGGCATCATGGCGCTCCAGTTTTTGTGATGTCTTTTCAATTTTGGAATCCATGGCCCACATGGACTCCAGCATGGCCTGCCAGGGTGCTTCTGTTACTGTCACTTGATTGCCAGCTCCATTACCACTCAATGAGCCAGCGGTCTTGCTAGACTGTTCAGCTGTCCTTTCTGCTGCCCCTGCTGTTGTGCTTTTTTTCTTCCCACAATGTTTTTGGTATCCACCAATTCGAGGTAACTTGCTGCGTTGAATGCTGTACTTAGTTTCTTGAAAATGCAACTAAATTTTTTAATTTTAATGAAAATTGCCACCTTGTCAGTGAGAGATTGCAGGAGTGCTTCCAACATGGAAGATTACTTTCTAGCGCCCCTTCCGAACATGGTGTTTAAAACGTGTCGGCTCAAGTTAAATGAAAATGTTGGTCTGCATAGCTCTTTTAATGCCCAGCTGTTAAGGAGCCCCTCCAGCTATACAAAACAAGTTCTAGCCAGAGCCGATACGGATGTGGCGAGCTTAAAATGCACTGAGGAATTGGCGCCGGTGACACAACTGCACTTGCGTGGCACTCGTGCGTGCACAGTTGCGTTGAATAGCATAATATTACTCCTTATCCACTGTGATAGTAATGTAACTGTGTTTTGTAATAGATGTGCCATCTAACTGGCCCGGGTAATGCCTGAAAATAGTCCATGGGATCACTGTACCCACCCGGTAAACAAACAAACAAATAAATAATGCCATTCCCAAGATGGCGGCACTGGCTGAACTGCACATGCACACGATGTGCATGTGTAGTTCTGCTCCGAAATGCAGAACTAGCAGACATAAAAGTGCCGCTGAGTTCTGCAGCAAGCGATCGTGGCAGAGTGTTTTAAGCTCTGTTGGAAGTTCAGAAGGATACTTTTAAACTCCAACGGAAGCATGCCACGGTCCACTTGTTTTTTAGAGCGGACGCAGAACGGCTGTAGGCTCTGCCCACAGCCGTAAAAAAACAGGCATATGGGAAAGTGTCACAGGGTACCATACATTTTATTTGGATTAGGAAAACCTCATCAGTCTGATTTTTCATAGGTCTGGGAGGGAGTGGCAAACGGGGGGAGGGTAGTTTTGTGTTTTATCAAGCTCTTTCTCTGGCCCTGGCTCTGGTAGGGCTATCAACCCTGACCACCACCCCACCAGCAGCTCCCTCCCCGGGACCTACCTTGTACCCCCAGAACCAGGGGAAGGAGGACCATCCTTCCCAACCACGGAGCACAATCCAATCAGTGGTCTTGGGTGGTATTGTAGGTCAGGTGGCGGGCCTGGCTTCATTCATTGGAACAACACTTATCCAATTTTTTTTCCCTATGTCTGGTGGCATGCAGTGACGCAGGTGTGCGTATAGAGGCACACAAGTGCCTCACACCGACCTCAGGACGTTCACCTCAGAGATGCATCGACTGCCCTGCCCCCACATGGTGGCAGTCTAGGAGTAGCACATCGTGCCCCCCTCCCCAAGCAGAGAACAGTTTTCTGGATGCTTCATCCTCTCTCAGTCCCCCCCCCCCCAGCTGCCCGGGCTTACTCCCGAACTCGGGTCGCTGGCTTGATGAAAGGTAAGTCATCCAGTACCTCAACCCTCCATGCCACTAGGCCACAGGGTATTTTAGTATTTTTTAAATTATTTACATGGTGGGTCAGGACTGGGGGGACTGGCAGGCCAAAAGCAGATTGGGAATTTGTTGTTGTTGTTAAGATAGTTACATCGTGGTTGTGAGGGGGGGTGGACACTTTTTAAAACACTTTATTTACAGTGGCCTACTCAATTTTAAAGTCACATCAGAACACCTAGAATTCACAGTGCACAAGGTACATGTGTACTGTGATCTGCTGAATGCTAGCTAGCGCCTTTCTTGAAGAGAAAATCTTGCATAATAGTTGTTCACAGAAGATAGGAAGTGACTTTGGGCAGTGCCTTCACATTCTGACAGTTAGGGATATAAATAACAGCTGATGGGATTTTTCTGTAATATTGTGATACCAAGATACCAAATAAATCTTTCAAGTCATACGGTAAATGACATTGCATTGTACCCCTGCCCATTGTGGTGGACTAACCGAGTGAAAACTCATTCATAAAATATTGATACAGAGACAAGCGTTTCACATGCAAAGCTTAGGTGGCCACAGTTCAGAATGAAGATTATAATCTTTCAACAGCAAGAGATAATAGAGAATAATGGATGGGTAGCTAGTTATAATGAGGATTTTATACACCCCTGAGGCATACCTCTCAACTGTACCACATTACGAGGAACATTCCTCATTTTACTTCACAAAAGCTCCCTGTTCCACATTGTGAGGACTTGTTCCACATTCAGTATTAACATTTTAAAGCAAAAATCTGTAGTAAATGTTGCAAAAAATATATTACTCAATTAGTAACAGACTTTCTAAACATAAATGCAAACATTTTAACAGTGTTCTGAGCCTCCTAGGTAAAGATTTGATTAAGTGTTCCACATTTTGCTCATTTGTTCCACATTTTGAGAGGCAATGTTCCACATTTGGGAGACAAAAGGTTGAGAGGTATGCCCTGAGGGGTGGGATGCCTCACTCTCTGGGTTTATGAAGGCATCCCACCCCAAGGGGGTGTATAAAATCCAAGTTTTAACTAGCTACCCATCTTTTATTTTGTATAATTGCTGGAGATCTTTTTTTCGCCAAAGCAATTATACAAGATAAATGGAGCCAAGACGCCGTTGGGGTTTCAAAGTGGTATGTGGTGGCTCAGCTCCTGACAAAGCAGTATTTGTCTTTTTTTTTTTTTTTTGCACAAAGTTTGAATCAAAACCGAAGATTTGTACCCAGATATGTTGTTAAACACCCCCCCCCCCAAAAAAAAAAAAGTACTCCTACTTCGGTTGTTCGCTTAAGTGTAGAGCCCTGAGGAGCATGACGGGAGAGGAGAGGAAGTTCACAGGTAATATGGTATTTTGTAAAAAGATTTCACTTTTTTGTCTTGGGAAGCAGCCCTGTATAAAACTAAGGAATAGTTTTATTAGCCCGCTTGCTGTGCTGAGCTGTGGACAGTGAACGGTCCAGCATGAGCAGAGTGGCAGCTGCAGGAATGAAAGGAAGAGCGTGAGGTGGCACATGCCCAGTAGAAGGGGAAACCGGGTGCGTGAATGTCGTTACAACTGGCTGGTTATGATGCTAGAATTATAACCTGGTTTTCCTATGGTAAAAAGCAGTAACCAGTTATTATTAAACCATTAACTATACCCTCAGAGGTACTAGACTATCTAACTTGTAGGACATTTCCATATGTAATGCTTCATTTCCATGTGTAATGCTACATGTATTCAAATTGACAGTGCACGATTCACAGACTTCGATTAAATCATTACTACATAGCAAAAATAAAAAATAAAACTTTTTGCCATAGCCTCTATTTTAATTATAAGGACATCTTTAATTTCAAACATGCTAAGACACCCAGCAAACAAGAAAATGCATACTAAAGCAGAGAGGAATAGAGTACAGAGTTAAAGAAAAAATAAGTATTACCACCTACAATAGCAAACAGTGTGTTTCTTAGTTGCAGTACAAAAGGCTAGTGTCATTGAGATAGAAACATCAAAAGGCACAATAAGGATAATTTCTTTCTTGGGTCCTGTCCTGTACATGGCATTCAAAATGAAATGTTTCTTTTGTTTAAGGAAGATGCAAGCTACCGGTGATTGCTTCTGAAGATTAAGTGGGAACCCAGACTACGCAAACACACCAACAAATGAGTGTATTGTAACAGTGTCCTGGTTGGATGTACTTACAAATGGAACAAAGGAGGATAGCAGCAGTGACCCTTGGCATAATGTGATACTGCTCATTCATTTCTCAAAACCCACTTGTCACTGGAACCAACTGTCCAAAATACCGTATCTGAAGGAGTACCAACCACACTTTTCTGGTGCTGAATAAAATACTGATACACACAGGTATGTAGTGTGGAAACGATGTAAAACATGCTCTTCAGTAGAATTATGCATAATACCCTGGGCAAAGATGTCTTGAAATGAGTGTGTGTGTGTGTGTGTGTGTGTGGCTGTACAGCAATGTGCCTTTTCAAAAAAGAGATGTGAAGGGATTATTTATCAAAAGTTAGTTGTTTTAGAATTAAAGATGAATGTGGCATGCATGAACTCTGGCATGCAGCACAAGACTAACAAGAAAGCACAGCGCAATCACTGAGACATACAGCCAGTACATTGCTCCCATCATTCCCGACTTGCATCACTAAATAACCTGTATATTCAGAAAGTGTAATTTAGCAGTGCTAGCTGGGAAGGAAGCATACTCATTACTGCTTGCTGGTGATCAGGGAGGGAGTTATGGAGTTTTTACTTTTATTTACCAGTATGTGTGCCAACTGACAAGGGTCTTTGTGTGGACTGGATGTATCTTGGGACCAGGAGCATTGTGGTGGGACCTTGTGAAACTGCATTTGGCACCAGAATGGGGGGCAGCGATCCGCAGGAATTATGCTTGAGAGGGGAGATGAGGCACAGTGTCGCTTGACTTGAGGACAATTGATAGACAGCAAGGCCCACATTTTCAAAGGGGATGTGCGGTGCATTCCAGAAACTGCACGGGACTGCGATATTCGAAAGGGAGAGATGTGCTGCACATTTCTGAATGCGCAATCACGCAGATATAATGTATACAGCGCAAAAAAGGGTGTGTACATGAATATGCTGCGCATCCATATATTCAACCAAAATGTGCGGCAGATCTGCTGCACATCTCCAAAATGCTCCGCACAAGGTTAGGCATGTCAGGAGATGGCCTAAATTGGTAGGCCACCCACAGGCAGGCTGCAGAACTGCAGAAAGGCGATCCTGAGACAGCCCTTGGAGGTGCATCAGGATGTGCTTCAGGCACCCATACACAGCAGTCATGCCAGGACAGACGTACCCAAAGCCACAGGTGCTGGCACACCATGGGCACCGCCCAGAGAGTCATCCCCCACACCACTCCCAGGACATGGACACCCAGCTGCCACATGCCAGTGTTGTCGGGTGCCCACCAGGCACACCAGCGGAGCAGACAGCCACACTGCAGCACATGTACCAGAGGCCATGGCCTGCACCCATGTGGCCTGCATTGCGCCACCTGGTGGTGGCATGCACCCAGGGTGACATTTGGGGCAGCAGTGCCCAGGTAGCCTGGTGGTACTTGTGGCAGCATGGTGGGGACCAGGGACTGACCTGTGGCACACACCCACGGTGGTACACCATAGGTGCACACAGGTGGGACTCACCCACTTGGGTACCTGGCCACCTTCTGCACACTGCCATTCCTTACAGTTATCACCATATTCCTGTCATATGGGGATATGTGGGGCACTGCAGGTGACGGTACGCTGCATATGGAGCTGGTGTATCACATGCATGTGGTACACAGATCAGACTGTCACCCTGTGCCCTCCCCTGTTGCTTGTCCAGGTGGGCCCCTGTGGCCACTGTCCAGGTGGGACCTCTGTACCCCAGTCCGACCTTGTACATGGATATGGGTAACAGTACTGTACGCAGGCCAATGTAGTCCACACACAAACATTCCATGACACCTGCCCACTAGGCTGCCGTACCTCCTGTTCACCACTGTGGACTGGTGAGGCAGCCCTACAAAGCTGGAACTGCACATGCCTTCGGTATGCAAATGGCCTAAATACATTTCAGTAATGAGCTGTGTATGTGGGAAATGGTCTCGGATTGTGCAGTGAGGTCATTTTCATATCCTGGCTGAATATTACAGTTTTGCTCACCGCACAAGTGGCTTTGCATCGCTCATTTCCCTATGCTCCGCACAGGTCACTTGCCGCGCATCTCCCACTGCATGATCGCGCATGTTCAGGATATTCAGCTGGACATGCACGATTGCATCTTACAGCGCAATGTTTGAATATACCATTATTTTCAGCCTGCACATCTCAGTTGTGCAGCGCAGGCACTTGCACAGTGCAGCCTGGGACTTTTGAATATGGGGCCCTGGTTACTGGACCACCAGATTAACATAAAAGACTTAAAAAGAAAAAATACTCACTACAACTGGATCCTAGGTGCTGTTGCAAAAAGGTGAGGAATGTATCCTTACCAAATACCATGCACAAAAAAAGGGGCAGATCAACTCAAGGCTAAAATCAAAATGGTTTTACCTAACTGCTTGCTGAAAAGCAAACAAGTGCCAAAAAAGTGTCCAGCGGAATGGGAAAAACTGATTGCCTCACCGACATCAATCCTTCTCCTCCCCTGCTGACCCCTGGCGGCCTGTGCTCATACCCAAACACTGGTCGCCGGCGTAGCACAAGGTTGGGCGTCCAGCGCTTCAGTGCTACTGGGCCAGTGATTTGTTATTTCTGGATTTTAAATAGTTGTGCACCAAACAAAGTACTACAAAATAAAACAGAGTCTCCAGGATCGGGTGCCATAAAAATAACATTTGCCTCGCCTTTTTAGGAAAACACATTCTCTCTCTCTTTCTCTCTCTCTCCCCTTGTACAGGTTGCAGGGTGTGGAATAACAGACAGACCAGACGCAGAACTTAAGGTTAAACACACAATCTCTGTGTGATGTTTATTCAAAATAGAAAAGATAACCTTCAGCAATGGCATATTCCTTATTCAGTACATCATTTTGCAGCAACAGACTATGAATGTCCTTCCTCTGCACTTTGCACCTACTGACCCACTGATCTACTGCTAACTTTTCAGTTGAGATTCAGCTTCTCCTATGTGGGCCTTGTTTGCTTGGGTGGTGGGGGCTCAAATAAAAAAAAAAGCTAAAGACAAAGAACCTTAGTGCAGAAGTACTGAGACAAGGGTTACTCCAAAGGGCATTGGCAATAAGCCAAGTTTCAGAGAACCACAACATCACACATATTCTCATACTCCCACAATACAAAGCATCATGCAAGGCATAAATTAGTATCGGAGACTTGATTAGTGGCCTTAACTAATCAAAGTGAAAAATGATGAGTAATTGAAGTGGATTAGCAATTGCCAAAATTGATATTTTTGCTCAGAACCCCATACAATCTACTTATCTTGCTCTGTGTTGACAAAATTCACATTGTACAAGTTTCTAAGACTAAAACTGTTTTATTTAGCTATCAGAGTCAGAATACAACAATTGTGCAGCAGCACAAATGCATTTTACGAGCCATGAAGGATGATGTCTGCCAAAGCAGACCGTGAATTTGTGAATTATCATGACGTGATCAGAACTCGTGACAACTAAAATGAGCGCCCCCCCCCCACTGCCCCATAAAAACAACTCCACCTGGGACAGTGAGTGACCATAAACTTCATCAATGACTTGCTGCTCTTCTCCACCAGGCATTGTAGCCAGTAATTCTGGCCTGTTTTCTGGGGGTTTTTGGGGGGTCCACCATCTGCAGCTGCCAAAACACCAGGATGTCTTGGTTTAGCACTAAAAAATATGTCTACAGCCCTGTCTGGGTTGAATTCTGCTGGAGGAGGGCCCTGTTTTTTAATGCACATCAATGTTTCTGCAGTATCCTCTGCCAGACTTGCTCTTCAGTTAGTTTTTACCTTGTTCATAGTTGAAAACACACCTTTGTACTATTACATTAGACACAGGAAAATACTTCCAACACATTGACAGGCTTCAACAGATTTGGATAAGAATTTTGGAAATTACATGCCAGTTTTGACCAGCTAGCCGAGGCAGACGTATTATTGATGAACTTCGTTTGAGCAAATATCTTAAATTCTTGCCATTCTGCAAGCACTTGATTTGTGTCACAGGCTGCAAAAGAGCCGAAAAATGGTCAGCTACTTCAGTGATGTCACTGTTACCGTACAGCTCCAGTTCCTTTCGGTCTGCTGCCCAAAGTCTGGTATCTAACACTTTTACATGGTTATAGATACTACTTTCATCATTCAAACCGAACCTTTATTCACAAGTTTTCAATATTCGTAATGTATTTCTTACATTGCTGTTTAAAAGTTTTAATAGATTGAGCACTTGGATGTGTTAATTTTACATCCTTGTAAGTGGCTTCAGGATATGCTCCTGAAAGAACGTCAGACCCATTTTTAAGAGAATATCAAGTTGTTGTTTTTTTTTGGGGGTCAGTCTTTGGTAACTGGGTAAGGCCCACTAGGCGTAAGTGCTTGTTCTCAGGGGCGACCTGGGAGCTCTGAGCGGTTAAGTAACTTCTTCAGAGTCGCACAGTATGCAAGTGGAGGTTGTGAGAATGAAACTCAGGAGTGGTCTGCTGGATGTATCAAGCTCGTTCGCACCTCGTTCCTCTAACCTCTAGGCTATACTGCCAGCCCAAAGTTCACTGCCACCTATGGGGCCACTCTGCTTTGCGTGGCCAAGAGTGTTTCTTAAAGTTTCAACAGAGCTATGTAACTCTGGCATTTCAACAACTTCTTTCTGAAGTGCCATTGGGAATCTGGCAAGTGGCTGAAGCCGCTGTTCAACATACGAAGGGTGTGCAACTATTTGGAATTTTGTCAAAATTTGCAACACTCCCTTGGCTTTGGCCTGGTCATGAGTTGGGTCTGTGGCCATAGATTCTAAATGGGCAGTGATTATGGAGAATTATGTGGTAACAGTCCAGGTGGCAAGAAGTTTATGCTGCACCTAACGTGTGCCATGGGCCGTCTTGGGCTTTTCAACTGACATCTCCATAGCCTGGGCAAGAGACCACAACTCTCGAAGTCACTTAGGGCTTTTCTGATAGAGATGAAACAACTGGGTCAGAAAGTTTGAAACCTCATTTAAATAGGTATTATCCAAAGTATCTTTCATGGCCAGTTCTAATCTGTGTGAGAAACAGTGAACAGCAACCAACCACTGTAGGTCTTCCCTTAAAAGTGCAGCAAGACCCTGTCTTACACCCATGTTGACATTTTTTGTATTAAGGCCACTCTCTGCAAGAATGTCTAAAAGGAGATTTTTGAGTCCCTCACTTGTGCTATCTGATACTGCTTTCATTCGTAAAAATTTAGTCTTCACGTGACCATTGCTGGGCTTAACATAAATTATGTAAACCAGTTCTTTTTCAGTTACACCACCGTCAGTACTACCATCCTAAGAACTGAAAAATAATTAGCATTTTTTACAGGTGACAGCAGGTTTTCCTCTAGGTTCTTGCCAATACACATTCAGTTCTTTCCCACTAACAGCGTTAATGTATTTATTGCCCAAATGAACTCCATGGCGCTTCTCTTGTTCTGCTATCACTTCAGACAGTTTTAATAGGGATGACCTCTTTGGCCATCATATACAGGATCTGCATCAGCCTGCCTAGAACTGTTCTATTCTGTTCCTCTACATTACTGAAAGCTCTCCCTGCAAATAAAATTATTTAGCTCTAGATCCAATACTCCTACCCCCCGGTTACTTTAAACTTACCAGTTGTGGTATGGCGATATGTTTCAAGTGGTGACCATGTTTTACCAAATTTCAAAATGTTAAGAGCTTTCTTGTGCTGCTGTGTCTGAAGGTATTTCCGGATGGTGTCAACTTTTAGCTGGGGTCCGGTTATCCCTGCAATTAATGCCTCCCTGAAGTTCCTCAACCCACGTAGCTCATCTTTATACTGACAGCACAGTTTGCAACTAACACATACTGCAAAGCCTCCCTCACTGCTTATCTGTAGCCATTTTTTGTCTGGGTCTTATTTTTTGCGCCATTCTTCTGTAGTTGCTAATTTTACTCCATCAGTCATGTTGGACTGCAATTATTAAAAAGTTTAAAGTTGGCAAAACAAGTCTCTGTCAAGCTGTGCACTTAAAATTAACACATCAAGTTACAGTAATCTGGCTAGCTGTATGTACTGGAAAAAAGATAAATGGCAGCTGCAGATTTGCTAGTGACCCCCTGAGCACCCCCCCCCAAGTTTCATGTGTTGTTACACTTGTTTGTCCCCGATCTCTGCCATAGGTAGGGTAAACACTCTTGAAAGTCTGAGTTGTGAACGGAACACTTCCCCAAAGTTCCCTGCTGCAGCAAAGCCGACAGCAGGGCATAGTCTTATGTATTTATCTCTGACCCAAATGTTTATTGTGTATTATTGTACCTAATTAACTTGCTGTATGTGAACTATTATACCACTGTATGTAATTCACTCTGGGTCTCCCCTGAAAAGACCTTTGGTATCAGTGGGTTCACCCGGTTACCGAAATGCTATAAATAAATAAATAAACTTGTACCCGATCTCTGCCATAGGCAGGTCACACGCTTGAAAGTTTCCGGAACACTTCCCCAATGTTCACTGTCGCAGCAAAGCTCTAGCTAGAAGCAGGGCTTGTGTCTTGCATATTTGTTACTTGTCCCCTCGGGATCTGGCATGATGGGCAGGGCACACTCCAGAGTTACAACTTCCCTAGTGCAACAGAGCAAGCAGGTGTATTTTTGTTTTAGTTGTCCCCTTCATCTCTGCCAAAGCAGGGCACTTGATACAATTTTTTTTTACTTTTCTTAGTTTCATCTCCCCTGAGAACTCTGGAAAAAACAGGGCACAATTATTATCAATGCTGCAGAAAAGGGCTTGCTGGGCACAAAATAAAGCAGACAGCGGAGGCATGACCACTGTTGTCCACTTCATCTCTGCCAAAAGCAGGGTACATTACTTAAATGTCACACAAATAAGTTTTTCTTTTGTTTCCTCCCTTCATAGAACTGGAGTAAACCAGGGCACAATTCTTAGTCTGTTCTGCTACTTGCAAGTCAAGACAGTTTGTTTGCTTAATTCCACATCATCACTTCTGCAATAAGGGCTGGGCACATTTTAAAGCTGGGCATGATTGTTTAATCACTGTTGTCCCTTCATCTCTACCAAAAGCAGGGCACATTTAGTCACACAAGTTACTTTTCCTTTTGTTTCTTCTCCCCTCAGAACTATCTGGAAAAACCAGGACACAATTCTTATTTGTTTTCTGTTCCCAAACAATTTGCAAGAGCACAGTAAAGTTTGATATGTTTCCTCCCATCAGATCAGTCACTGGCATTGAGCTGAGCACAAAAACAAAACCGTTTAAACCACTCTGTCCCTCTCATCTCTGCCCAGCAGGGTAATTACTTAGTTCACATTTACTTTCTTGTTGCGTCCTCTCCCTGATTCCTCTCCATTTTGCCCACCAGTTCAGGCCCATCCCACGAGGTGCCTGCCTTGCCATGTCCCCCCTCCCCCCGGTCATGCCTCTGCCCTGCTGCATGCCCTCCCATTAGATTCACTTCTTCAGGCTCCCCGGAGAATAAATTAAAAAGTTTGTACTGTTTTTGTTTTGTTTTTTTGTAGAGACTCCTGATTGTCTGCTTAGCTGTGCTCTGCTCCAGTTGCTCAGCCAAATCTGCACCACGCAGCCTGCTCGCCCCACCATGTTGCTTCGTGTGGCTGTCCTCTGGTTCTGGTCACCTCTCACACCATCTTGGCCTCCTCTGCTCCCCTGCTTCTCAGTGCAACTTCTCCCTGCAACAGAAATAAAGAAATTAATTACCAGACACCACCAACGAGCTAAAAAAATACTATTTAAAAAAAAAAAAAGGAAACTGGATCTTACCTTGCTTATGTTTTGCTCCAGCTGGAGCTTCTGGTCCTGCTTGCTCTTCTCCTGGGGTCACGCTGCAAGAGGACCCTGTAAGGTTTCTCCCGCACGAAGACTGGGTGGGGGAGGAGCAGAAACATTGCTGCCAAATCAGGAGGGGTGCGGGGGAGGACAGGAAAAGAACAAAAAAAATGTCAAGAAACATGGCCTAAAATGCCAAAAAGGGCATTTTTAAAATACCCAGGGCCAGTTCAGAATGATTAACATTGACTGCTAATAATTCCGCAAGTTGACACTCTTTTCTCCGATCTTGGGTCGCAAATTACTATGTAAACCTGCTTATTTTATGCCTTGTCATGGGATATATATATGCAAAGCACCATGACATTTCAGACTGGGTCAGTTTACAGCAGGAATGCATGGTGCCAAAGGGCCTCTCAAACAGTCTGTAATTTACATGCATTTTAAATAACACAACTAACTTAATTTTTATAATACAGTCCCTTAGTAACTTTTTACCTTTATTAAAAACACTTAGTGCCGTGTCATTTTTAACATTTACAGGTTTCATACACATAAGGCATATACATCAAGGTGTTTTGACATACTGCCATTGCATACTAAGTCCAGTAGCGAGGAACACAGGCTGTTTTACATCAGCTCGGAGGTCACAACAATAACCTCCCTGTACCAGGACCTGAGATGGAAAAGGAAAATTAAAGAGGACACTATAGCATGCATAGTCAAGAAAGGGAAGGAAGGGAGGGAGGGTCATAGGTGGCCAACCTGCCAATAGTCAGTCTAGAGCCTATGTGGCTGACTGTTTGTGTTTGTCTCTGTCAGTAGTTTAGTTTTTGTGGATTTTCATGTGTTTCTGCTTGGAGGAACTGGACCATTCTTGGACATTACATCTATGAACATTTCCTGGACTAAAACTGCAAAACATCACCACCAGGTCATTGGCACTCTCATCATAAATCAACTTTTTTGGAAGCCATCAAAGTCAAAAGTAAGGTCAGTAAATCTGTTTATACAAGCACTGAGTTGTGGAGTGCTGCATTGAATCCACATTTCTGTCTGACTTCTTAAAGGATGTGTACTTGTCTTTGAGGTCTATTCACAACCATTTTGGAGAACAAAGGGAAGGTACTAACAAAGGATTTTTACATCCTGTATATGCCCAAGGCCAATGTTCATCACCTTCAGGAATTTATCACATTCTGGGTCTTTGAGTTACAGTAACAGTTTTCTGGTCCCCGGTAGTTCACCATTTCCTGTGGATTTGATTACTTTTCATCAATCACGTGGCACCTCTGAGAACATGGCTTTATATATTGTGCTCTGCAATATCACGGGGGAGAACGCAGACCAGCAAGGCCAAGAGGACTAGATGCACTACAACAAAACTAGCCTGCAAAATTATTAAAGCATACCTGCTTAGGATACTACTTATGCTACTTCTGATATCTGGAAATGTTCATCCTAACACGGGGCCTACCGGCCTAGCATCCCATGCCACAAAAAGGCGGGAGGGGTTCCTCACATTAGCCTCAGTCAATGTCTGCAGCCTCCTTAACAAACTTGACGTCTTGCAAATCTGGGTCCAGAGTACTCTCTATCGAAACATGGCTTAACCCCAAGATACCAGATGCTGCAATCACCATCCCTGGATACTCTATATTCAGGCAGGGCAGGGTTTCCAAAAGAGGTGGGGGCTGTGCCATCTACCTGAGGAATTCCTGTCTGGGTCAAGTTTTCCCATTCTCAAACCCTAAACCACCCTCGCTGGTTCTCGCTATTAAAGTTCTGCTCGGGGCACACAACAAGGAGCTCACCATTGCTTCTGTGTACCTACCCCCTAAAGATCAGCCCAATGGATTTATGAGCATATTGGAATGCCTACAGGGATTATACCATAACTCTGAACTCATAGTACTAGGCGACTTCAACATAAATTGGCTATCGCTGGAGGCCAGAAACTACAAGGATGCTGTCATGTCACAGAACCTCACCCAGCTTGTTACCACCCCCACCAGATGCAACTATAGAACAGTGTCGCACACACTTCTGGACTGGATCCTTACTAATCACCCTGAATGAATCTTAAAAGTCTCAGTGCTCTCTGATGGGATCATTGACCACTCACCAGTCACATGTACCTGGACAAACAAATTCATTAAGCCCCCTCCTAAAATAATCCACACCAGAGTGTTAAAGCAGGGGTACTTTGAGCTACTAAAGACACATCTAAGTCACCTGGAATGGACACCAAGCGACTCTGCCATTGATGTAAACCAAGCCTTAGACCTTTTCATCAGCTACTTCACTGCGGCCTGCAGTATCTTTGCACCTCTCAAAAAGCTGAAGGTCAGGGGCAGAGCTAACCCTTGGATAACCCCCAATCTAATCACTTTACTCAAACATAGGGATCATCTCTGGCACTGTGCTTGTGCAACATCCAAACCTGGGGATATTCATAAATATAAAGCTGCCAGAAATGAGTGCACACGGGCAGTTAGGAGTGCCAAAAGCAAATACTTCAAGGAAGCTCTCTCCAACTCCTGGGGTGATGGAAAAAAATTTTGGAGTAACTTGAAAGACCTTACAGGCAAGGACCCTAAGTTACCACCCACCATGCTCAACATAAATGGAACACCAACATCTGACCTGTACACAATCACCAACACCTTTAACAATGCGTTCTCCAACTTGGATAGTGTCCTCCCTTCTAATTTCTTTGATGCCCCCTCTGGTAGTAACCCACCTGCAACTACTCCTCTCCTACACCCTGCCCCACAATTCTACTTCAAGGAGATCCCAGTGCATGAAGCCAGAACCTATATTCGGAAGGCCATTCACAATGCAGGCTACAGCAGTGACTCCATTGACCTGAAGTTGTTAGCACTTGTCCTTGAAGTCCTTGAACCTCTGACAAAGGTCCTCAATCTGTCACTAAGGATGTCCCAGTTCCCATCTCATTGGAAACAGGCGACCATCACACCGGTACACAAAAGTGGAGACAAATCACTGCACTCCAGCTACAGACCTATCTCCATCCTCCCTCCATTGTCTAAGGCCCTGGAGTGCATCGCCTCAGACCAACTAGTCAGATACCTGGAAAAATACGACATCCAGTGTTCTGAGCAACATGGTTTCTGAAAAGGGCACAGTACCACCACTGCACTATTAGAATTCACAGGCTTCATCTATACCACGCTCGATCAAGGAAACTGAGTAGGGGCAGGATTCGTCGGCCTTACGAAAACCTTTGATACAGTGAACCACCCACTCCTACTCAAGCAATTATCAAACATTGAGCTCTCCAATGAAGCGCTGCTCTGGTTTTCAAGCTACCTTGGGGAGAGGGTCCAGTGGGTTAGGATTGCTGATGTCACCTTGGAAGAAAAGCCAGTCCTTTCAGAGGTCCCACAGGGGTCCATCCTGGGGCCACTACTCTTCAGCCTTTTCCTCAATGACCTTCCCAGTATCTGCCACCAGAAATTACTGCTCTGCGCCGATGACGCAGTCGTCTTCATCAACCCCCAAAACGCAGAGCTCCTCAAGAAACAATTACAGCTTGAATTCATGCGCATCGAAGAATGGTTCAAGTCACACAAACTGGAACTACAGCAAAACAAAGGTTATGACCTTCCACAACGCCAGGAGCAAGTACAAATCCCGTGACCTCACCATCCTAAACCAAACAGGGAGCTTACTTGAACACGTTCCTGATTTTAAATACCTAGGTGTCACATGGGACAGTTCACTCTCCTACCTTCGGCACGTAGATTCTGTCGCCAAAGCCACCAACATCCGTATAGGCCTGCTCTACAGGCACAAACACTGCATGACTCCTGACACTCTCCGGTTGGCTATCAACAGCTCTGTCACCTCCATTATCGATTATGGGCTAGCAATTTATGGCTCTGCCTCTGCAGAATTACAGTTGCACTCAACAAAGCATGCAAGCTGCTAACTGGGGCCGACCGACTTACACACACTTGTGACCTGTACACTCGGGCAGGATGGCTTCCTCTCATCAGCCGGATACAGTATCAAACCTGCCTGTTAGCCAGAAAAGTCCTCCTTGGGGTCATGCACCCGGACATTGTAAAGCTCCTTATTGACCACCACAGCACCCAGCAAACTAGAAGTTCACAACAACTAGCCTTCTTTGTCCCCAGATGCCGGACTACCATGGGCCAGAGGGCCTTTGCCCACAGAGCACCACAGTGGTACAATACTCTCAACAAAGAAACTGTTACTGCTGCTGCTCTTGGCCCTTTTAAGAGACAACTCCGACTTCATCTCATTTCAACTAGTCATTTTGACTGCCTCACCTAATCAGGGGCCTATCACTCACTGCCCTCCACTTCAGTCTTGACAGCTACCTCTCCCCGCCTTTCCCCCTTCTACCTGCCTACCCCCTCTCCCTTTCCTCCCCCTTCCCGGGCATTTCCTGACTTTTTTGATCCCTCTCCTCCCTCTCCTTTAGAGCTCTTACTGTCACCCTCTACCCTCCGACAATGGCCTTCCTGCCAGCATACCCCCTTCCCTCTCACCTGCAGCGCTTATTTCTAAGATTGCCCTTGGCTGGTATGTCATGCTACCTAACATTTGGCACATTTTGAATTACTGCAATTTCCTAAGCCTCAGTCTCTTACTTCTTTTTATTGTGTAACTATGTATTATTATGTTGAGCTTTGTTCGTATGTATAACCCCCATTCCTTCGACGTGGAACCTTTGTAAATGAGCAGTTCCTGTTCAAAGGTATTTGTAATGCTAGATTTCAATACAATAAAAATAAAAAATAACCTTATGGACTAGAAATTGTAAAAGATAGATTAGGCTAAGAAATAGAAGAACTGTCGCAACAGATTTAAGAAAAGATCAGTCCTCAAGAGTGGCAGGAGCTCCCTGTCACACAGGGCTCTGGGACCACTCGATCTCCTTCCTGTGCTGAACAGGCAAGAAACTAAAACTTTATAACCTTCCAAAGGTGCACCCACCTCTTTAGTTCATCCACATCTTTTTATGGTGTAATTTCCTTAATTATTCACTGTACTTTTGAAAAAATATATTCAGAAATCCAATTCTCACGGTGCAAAAAGACTTCAATGATTATTTTAAATGTTTTTTCCAGCATCAGTACATTCAAAGAGAACAGAGCACAGTCAGGAACAGTTCACATAAAGTGCTAGAGCAGAGCCTTACATTTCATCACGGCTCTACGTGGTTTTGTCAGGCGCATAAACGAATGTTACAAGTGTTGGGTCAATTTATACTTGGAAAAAAAACATCAATTAAGTAAAGTGCACAAGGACACTATCACCAATAGATAATCCAGCACTGCACGTAAAAGCGACTAATGTTTCAATTAACAATAAATAGATCAGTCAATTACTACATCAAAGAAAACAAAATGCCTCCACTACCTCATGTCGTTCCCTGTAGCAACCAGCCCCACCACGAGACTGGCGATATTCCAAGCAATAACAGACTTACTTCAGAAAGGGACCATAGAACCTATACCTCTGCTAGAGATAAACAGGGTATTTACCCCTTCTTTATCATCCTGAAACACACGGTGGGGGGGGGGGGATTTCGGCCAGAGTTCGGCCTCAGATTCCTGAATCACTGTGTCAGGAATGGATCCTTCAAGAAGGAGGCACTGTTGTCCATCAGGGAGGCTCACCGATGAGACTTCCTTGCCTCTATCGGCTTGCAGGATGCTTATTTACACATTCCCATCTGAGACTCTCACAGGAAATATCTCAGGTTTGTAACATGGTACTAAATATGAGAGTGGAATAGAGAAGAGACTGGTTGAAAGCAATCAGGTGATGAAAACGAAGCAGGTATTAATCCAGCAGTAGAGCCTGCTGTAGCAGTTCTAATAGTGGCTACAAGAGGAGCTGAAATAGGCCGCTTGGTATCGGGACCACGCAAAAGAAGCACAATAAATGAAAGAATCAGTGTGTCTCCCAATGTCTGTTTCTGTATGTGCCTGTAGATGGCACTTGTAATGGAAGAGCAATACAATCGTCCTGTGGATGGTGCCAAGTGATCCACAGGCTTGGGGTTAGTCGGACAGAGCATGAGAGGTGGCAAAGCGCGGCAGTTATTAAAATATATTTCGCGGACTCATGCACCAATACAACCAGATAGTGTGGAACAGTGTAAGCGTGGAAAAATCTGAGCACATGGAGCCGCACGGTACAGTGGCAGCGTGCATCGTCATTCTTGAGCTGAACATGAACAGAGAGAGAGCGAGAGAGACAAGCAGAAATCACTGTATGTAGATTTCGTAGTGTGATTGTTTAGGTAGATGAATGTCCCACAGTGCAGTGCTGCTATAGACGATCAGGATGTAAGCACAAAGCATAAAAACCGTGGCTAGGAATTAGAGAATTGTACCGTAGTTTCTTTCATATAGTATTGGTCTCCTTGTCTGTAGTCAAAAATAGCGGACACTATATAAATGAATGTATATCATCAAGCGTGAATGCGCACGTTGTTAGATCATGTCACTGTGTTAGAAGCAAGCAAACGCTGCATAGTTTAGCAAGCAGGATTATTACTGTTGCAAATTTTTCTGTACTTTTAAGTCAGACACCAGTCGCACAATATTCCCCTTGCACTTGCCATGTTACAAGCGCATTAATCCCCTTCAGAGTCTGGCTCTACTAGTGGATTAATTAATGCCTGGTAAGTGGTTGGAAGCACTCTGCCTGCGGTCTTATGCACCAACCTCCCTCCCAACCCCGGGCATTAATCCACTAGTAGAGCCCTCCTCTGTCAGGGAATGATGCTTACTTAAGATTCAGGACAGCCACTTCCAATTCAAAAACCCTTCCATTCAGACTTCCTCTGCTCCAAGAATCTTCTCCAAGGTCCTAGTGATAGTCATTTCATACCTACGTAGTCAGGAGATCCATCTCTTCTTGTAGTTGGACAACATCCAGATCTGAGTTCTTCAGTACAGTTTGACACTGCAAGCAGTGGCAGCAATTAGTTGATGCTTTTCCGCACCTGGTTTGGCTGTTTGCAGGCAAAAGGCTTCTGTGTTTCCAACACGGCCTCTGAATCATGTGGGGGCAGACTTCAGAACTTGCCAGGGAACAGTTTTTTTCCACCTTCCACAAAATTCTGGGACTTCCAGACCCTTCTTCAGAAGTTCCAGAACACCACTCAACTTCCAGCCCAGGTGTTCATGTACTTCATAGAGATGATGGTGTCTGTGGCGTCCATGGGTCCTTATTCACATGCGACCTACTCACGTGACCCTCCTCAAACAGTGGTTGCCTCCTGGAGACAACGGGTATCACACAGTGACACTCCCACCACAGATGAAGGTCATTCTGCTTTGGTGGACAGTGAGGCCGAACTTAATGTAGGGCTGCAAGGTGGGCTATCCACATCAGGTACGAATAACCTTAAATGCCAGACTCTGAGGATGGGGTTCCCACCTGAACCAGCTTTCCATTCAAGGCAAGTGGACATTGTTGAAGTCCCACTTCAGTATCCATGTGCTAGAAATGCGAGCAGTATGCCTGTGCTACGAAGATTCAAAATTACTGTGCAAACACGATACAGACAACAGGACCACTATGGCATTCATCAGCTGCCTAGGTGGCACAAGAAGCACCTGCATGCTGACGGAAACTCTACTTTTACTACACTGAGCCGACTGTCATCTTTCCAGTCTGACCACTGCTTGCATCCCTGGTCCGAACAGACAACGGTGGACTGGCTGAGCTGCAAGGTCATTCAGCTGGGGGAATGGGAACTCTAGGACAGTGCCATTTGGCTACTCACTCTTCAATGGGGATCCCCTCAGGTGGATCTTTTCGTCTCCAGATGAAACATTCTGGTCCTGCATTTCTGCTCCATCACAAGGGACGAGCAAGCAGTGGCACCAAGGTGCCTTCTGCCTACATGGGGGCCAATACAGTCTTCTGTACATCTTCCCTCCCGTTCCCATCCTACCCAGAGTACTGCACAAAATGGCACAGGACCAGGCTGAACTGATCTTAATATGCCCATGTTGGTCTCGTCAACTGTGGTTTCCCCAGTCTTGTCTACATGGCTCGAGATGTACCACTCAAATTTCAGCTCAGCCCGGATCTTCTTCACAAAGGTCCCATAATGCATCCAGATCTCTGCAATCTGTCCCACTCGACTTGAAGATTGAGCAGGAAACTCTCAAGGTCCTAGGATATTTGACAGAATGGATTGAAATAATTATGCATTCTAGG